>BSBN01000050.1:7117500-9602500 GCA_027924645.1 Cunninghamia lanceolata | reverse complement strand
TGAGGCAAACATACCTTATTCCTTGTAGAATTCAAACTTATGACCTCTTTCAAGAACACAAGTTCTTCACCATTAGGCTAGCTTAGATGAAGATGTCATGGTACCTTAAATTTAAGGTAACCCTTGCTATCCCTTCATGAGTGGAACATCATGACCTAATATATTATTTTTTGCTACAAGCCTTAAGAAGGCCTTAGTATAAGCTAAGTCAGCACTACCCCAACTTTAATTTGGTAAGATATTTATACTCTTTAGGGATGTTATGTAGTCAATTTTGTATATTTTCTACAAATTATGACTATTTGGTTATATTTTTTTTAATATCAAAGACATGATCTTTCTGCAATCCATTATAGTTTATAGAGAGCGTCTACGTAATTGAATTTGTGTAAGTTTCTTAATGAATGTTTTGGGATCACACTTTGTGATCCATCATCAAGATGAGGAGAAAAAAAATATCCTTCAAATATTAAAGAGGAGTGAAATATAAGGAATCTTTGGATGGTGATATTAAAGATCCTTTTTTAATAATATATGTATCATTTGTCATATGGGCAAGTACAAAAGATGAAATCATTTTTTAGTCAATATTCTATTCTTAAGAACACGTTTTTGTAGTAATTTCCAAAATTTTGGTTGTCTCTAATTGACATAAATATTTGAACATCTAAAATTATATATTTTTTATTTATTTTTAAATTTACCTTGGCATGCAACTAATTTAATGGTAGACTACAACTTTTACATTCCAATAATTTAATTTATAACAATTGTAAAAATAAAAAGGTGGGAAACGTAATTAAAAATAAAATAGTATTTATAGGAAGAATGAAACTATTCATATTCATGTGTGTTTTTAGGCCACTCTCTTTGTGATTAAAGTGTTTTATATCAAACTTAATATTCTACAAGTTAATACAAATGATCAAATCAATATGATTTTTTTATAATTTATTGTTCATTTGCAATGTAAACTCTATGTTGAAAATTTTTAAAATTTTATGTTGACCAAGGTTACAAAAAAGGAATTTTTAGTGGAGATTGAAGTTAAATGAAGAATGAAATTCATATCTTTGTCAAAACCAAAAAAATTACATTAGATTATATTTAGTGGCTTTCAAAATTAAAAGACAATAGATAATTAAATGTGAGAATAAATAAATCATGCTTGCATTCCATCTAAATATTAATCTCTAAATTAGGGGTCAAGATTATTAGAAGTCTTCGAAATAGTCCACTATAGATATTCACAAAGTGGAAAGTGTGGAAAAGGAGGAAAAGGGTTGAGGGGGATTTTCTCCTCATCTGTGGAAGATGCTTGAAACCCTAACCCTATCGAGCAGGAGATAAGAAAAGTTGGAAAGGGAGGAGAAGGGTGGCGGCAGGGGGAGTTGGCAAGATGGGAGGAGCTGAGGGAGAGTGTGAAGGAAAAGCAAAAGAATCACCCTCAGAGGAATTGACCCAAGACCGCGGAGGAAGCCTCGTGTCCTTGTTGAAAGGTATTTGCATCAGATCTATGTTTGAAGGAAAAACAAAGAAAAGAAAAAAAACTAAAACTAAAATCCATTTTATGCAATTTCGTTAAGTACAGAAAGAGCTGCAGAATTTCACAAAAAAAAAGAGAACAGAGGTTCCAAAACTCTTCCTTTGTTTCCCCTCTCTGAAAACTATTTGGAGATAATTTTATGGTTTTGTCGATCTGCCCTTTGATTAGGGTTTACCAGAAGTTGCCTGTTGTTTTTGTAGCACTTTAATTAGATATTTGGAGTCCTAGAAATATATTTACTGTTTGAGAATGAACCAAATGCTTGTGAAAAAGAGTTTGGCCAATAGGAACAACCGACGAGTTAGAAAATTTCCCTATATAGATAATTTTGAGTAGGGTTTAAATTCGACAGCTGTATAGCTGTATTTAGACATTTTAACTATAAAAAATTTCCCTGTATAGACAATTTGGAGCTGGGTTTAAATTCAATAGTTGTATAGCTGTATTTAGATATTTTAGCTGTAAAATACAACTAAAATTTCCCTGTATAGACAATTTCGAGCCAAGTTTAAATTTGATAGTTGTATACCTATATTTAGACATTTTAGCTGTAAAATACAACTAAAATTTTTAAAAGACTCTGTCATATGAAAGGAGAGATTTTGGGCAAACTATCAAAATTTATATATGATTATGATGATATATATATATTTGGTTCTGTTATAATTTACTTACATTAAAATGTCATAGTATTTTAAAGGCACTATTGAATAAATAATTGTCATAAAAAAAATGCTTGACAGTCGAGGTTGACTATTAAATTTAAGTCTTGATTACGAGCACGATAATGCTCATATAGGATTATGATGATATATATATTTGGTTTTGTTATAATTTACTTACATTAAAATATGTCATAGTATTTTAAAGGCACTATTGAATAAATAACTGTCATAAAAAAATGCTTGACAATCGAGGTTGACTGTCAAATTTAAGTCTTGATTCTCAGCACGATAAAACTCATATATAAAAGCCTATTGGCTAATCAACTATTATTTGTATGAGAAATATTTTCTTATTAACCCCTTTTCCAAATGTAGTAGTTGTCATCCCCCGTGAAAGTCTAACCAGAAATCGCATAAACTACGTATCTAACCGTCAGTCTTGCAATTGGGAAAAGTACGAGGCGAAAGTTTGAATGATAAAAAAAGGTGCAATTTCTCCCCCAAAATCCAACCCAGTCTTGCAAACAAGAGAGATATTGAGTGACACTTGAAATAATGAAACAAGTCTCTTCCCCATTCAAAAACAAAAAAAAAGGAGCTTTCTCATACACACATGTGTGAGAGTGGAAATTAGATTAGAAAATCCTAAAGAAGCTCAAATTTCATGTCAGGCCTTTTGTACGGGAAGTCCAAACTCTCTTGGATGGACTTAAAAAATCCCTAGAGTGAACGCCTCTTGTGAGAATCTGGAGAACATTATGCTGTCAATAAAACTCACTAGTTTGTATACAAAGTTGTAAAGATTTGCACAGCGTAGTAGAGTAGGATTTGAGATAGTTGATGACTTTGCTACACAAAGTTAGTTATAAGTCTTTCTTTAAAGAAGTCAGATTTTTTCCTCTTATTATAATACCTTGTCTATGCTTCCACTCATGATAAGGGTACCACTTTAGTTATAAGAGTATTTAGTTGGGGGTAAATTCTTGCATAGAGAAGCTCGTTGATAAGTATGGTTGACATTCTTCACGTGTAGAATTTGGCTGTATACAAGCAATTATTTCAAAGGTCAGAGAAACCCTTTAAAAAGAAAAAGGGCATTCATGGATGCAGATCAACCTTTGCTCCTATACATTAGCCTCAAGGAAACTTATATTCTATCCAATGCATCAACTCTAACAAAACACCCTGTTTTACAATTCTTACTCCAGACTAGAATAGTAAACAAGACATGATGCAGAAATTTCAAAGTGGGAGAAAGAATTGTTGATGCTTATTGGTGTAAATATCAAAACCCCTTTAATAACCTTTTGTACACTTGGAGACACTATGAAGGTTTAATAGGTTAAGTAATGTTTAGATTTGTATACTTTTTTTTTCGTGTTGGAGTCATTTTTGTGTGTGTGTAAGCCTTCCTCTTCCTCGTATGAATTTTCATTTGAGTGGTACCTTTAATGGCCTAGTTACGTTGTACTTAAAATGTGTCCTAGTGAGCTATGTGACCTTGAGGTCTCCCTTGTCCGGTTGTGTATATGAGTCTTCCTTCCCCTCTATTTTTATGCTTCTGTTTTGGCCACGTGTTCATCTCCAAGCACCGGGGAGGGTGGACTTTTGAGGTTCCACATGGTGGGGTGGTGTGCACCCACCACCATTGGGACTCATGATCCATTCTTGATATGACTTTGTAGCAGCTATTCTTCACCTTTGGCTTGGGAGCTTTATTTATTCTTCTGTCATCTAATCGGATAAATGATGTAAATCATCCTTGTAACATTTTAAAGTGTAATTGTATGTTACTCTAGTTGGAGAGTGTTGTGATCATCTTATGTAATGTAATCTTGCTAATGGTAATTTACTTGATCTCTTATGATTTTTTGGATGTTATAGACTCATAAGTTTTTTTTTGGTTCTCTTTTATGAAAATTCTCAATGCTAGTTTGAAACTTGACCTTAGAAACTCCCTTATTGTTCTCATATGTTTAAATGATCACAATTGGATTCCATCTGTTCATGTATGTTTATCCTATCTATAGTTGTTAGAATGCTTCTATTACTTCTTTTGGTGCGGTTGATGGTTTGATTCTTCTTGTTGTTCTTCCCGTGGGTTGTTTTCACCTGACAAGGTGTTATGGATGTCTTATCCCGTCACCTTGTTTTCCTTCCCCGCCTTTATGCAATAGGGTCTTAGGGACAGGTGGAAAGTATTTTGGTTGTTCATGTCATGACCACATGCCAAATGTGGGCATGACATGTGGCTTGTTGTGTCATGACCACATGGTAAAAGTGGGCATGATAGGAAGTACCAATCCTAAGTCTAGTCTGCCTTGGCCAATGGATGGAATGGGTTCCCTAACATCCCAAAGCAACCTTTCCATGATGATCCATGAGTTTCTTTCTGTTGTTCCCACTTTTGTGTAAAGATCTTGGATTTTGGGCTTTTGAGTGAAATAGAACCTTGTCTTGTTGGTCTATCTTCTCCTATCCAATTTGCCTCTACATCATATCTTCCTTGGATACTCCACCAAGAGAAAAGCCTACCGGTGCTACATTAATAGGTTGAAGAAGATCATTGAAAGTGCAAATGTTAAAGTTGATGAAAGCAAGGAAATGGTATCAACTGGATATGAATCAAATGAATGAAATGCTTATGCAAGAAAAGAAATGATACATCATGAAGACAATTCAAATGAAGAGGAACAAGCTCTAGTAACTGTCACAAAGGTACCAAGGTATGTAAAACTAAATCATTCTGAAGATCAAATCATAGGAGATAAGAGCAAAGGAATTATGACCAGAAGAAGAACTGTAGAAGAGAAAGTAAATTTTTGTTTGATTTCCAAGATTGAACCTAAGACTGTAAATGAAGCCTGCAATGATGAGAATTTGGTAAAGGCTATGAAAGAAGAGCTGATGCAGATAGAAAAGAATCAAACTTGGGATCTTGTCCCCAAACCAGCATACAAAAATGTAATTGAAACCAAATGGGTCTTAATAAATAAGATGAATGAGAGTGATGAAATAATAAGAAACAAAGCAAGATTAGTATGGAAAGGATACCCTCAAGTTGAAGGAATAGATTTTGAGGAAACATTTGCACCTATGGAATGAATTGAAGCAATAAGAATTTTCATAGCATTTTGGAGCCTACAAAGATTTCGAGGTATATTAAATAGATGTGAAGTCTGCATTCTTGAATAGAGAATTGGAAGAAGAAGTCTATATTGAACAACCAGAAGGATTCCAGTCATCTGATCAGAGTAACATTGTGTGCAGATTGATGAAAGATTTGTATGGACTAAAACAAGCCCCCAAGGCCTGGTATGCAAGATTAGATAAATATATGATACAATTAGCATTCAATAAGGGTACTACTGACATCAATCTCTATTTCAAGATTAACGATGAACAAATCCTAATTGTTGCAGTTTTTGTTGATGACATTATCTTTGGAGGCAATGAAAGTATGTGCATTGTTTTTTCCAAGGAAAATGCAAAATGAATTTGAAATGTCAATGTTTGGTGAGATGAATTTCTTTTTAGGTCTACAAATTAATCAATTAGACAAAGGTATCTTCATTTCTCAATCTAAGTATGTGAAGGACTAAAAACCAACAAGCACTCCCATGATAACTGGTTGTAAGTTAAGAGATAATGATGACTCACCTATGGCAGATTAGAAGAGGTATAGATCTATGATTGGAGGATTACTTTTTTTGACCCAAACCAAACTTGACATAATGCATGCAGTTTGTCTTGTGGCAAGATTTCAAGTAGAACCTAAAGAGTCATATGTGATGGCAGTCAAGAGAATACTGAAATGTTTAAAAGGGACAATAGATTATAGATTGTGGTATCCAAAAGATGATGATTTCACTCTCAGTGCATACATAGATGCTGATTGGGCCAGAGATGTGGATGATAGGAAAAGTACAAGTGGCAGTGCATTCTTCTTGGTAAAAGGGCTAGTATCCTTGTTAAGCAAGAAACAAGACTCAATATCTCTGTCTACTATAGAAGCAAAATAAATTGTAGCATGTAGTTGCACTCAAGTGTTATGGATGAAGTAGACATTAAAGGACATCAGAGTTGTGTATGAAGATCCAATTGAAATCTTTTGTGACAACACAAGTTCCATAAACATATCAAAGAATCTAGTAATGCATTCGAGGACAAAGCATATATCCATAAGATATCACTTTCTAAGGGAAAAAGTGACAGAGAATGAAGTCAAGTTGGAGTATGTATCTACAAAAGATCAAATTGCAGACATTTTTACCAAGTCTCTACCTAAGGATACTTTTGAGTATCTCAGAGGAAAGTTAGGGGTTATCACCCCTCCTACTCTAAACTAAGATGCACAAGAGTGCATCAATCCAATGGTGCTCAGAGTTCTACATCCAAATCTAGATTGATGTTTGTTTGGGCTACTTCTTAGGGGGAGTAGTCAAATGAAGAAAGTTTAGTTCAAAGCAACATAGTGCAAGTTTGTACCCTTTGCCATTGATGTAAAAGGGAAGAGAAATTATGTCAAAAACTCAGAAAGAAAGAATGCAGATGTGTAAAGAGAAAGGGGGAGAATCTTGTCATGATGTCTATTGTGGTTTTTCACATCATATGTTGCCATCAATGACAAAGGGGGAGATTGTTACAAGTATGTGCCTAATCAGTGTTGTCATTGATGCCAACATATATTTTTTGTCATTGGTGTCAACTGTATCCTATTTTATCACTTGTTTAGAAGCCTCATGTTGAGGATATTGAGAAAATTTGCTCCCCTAGAAGAAACAAAGAGTTGTAGTGATGACAGTGTATTACATATTGAAGAACAATCCAAAAGATTGCTCCGCATTCCTTGTATATTGAAGATCTTTGTCTATAGATTGGAAGTTATTTAGAGGCATGTTTGAAGATGCTAAATCTTGAGTTTGAGCTTCTGATATGAAGAATAGAGTAAGTTGCATTCACCAGAGTAAAACCTGCTCTTTTTGATTATTCATTGGTGACAAGGAGAAAGTATTTTTCTTCGCATTCCTCCGCATTGAAGTATTTTTCTCTACAGTTCTCGAGGGAAGTCTAGGATGATAATATGTTCCTACAAATCCAATGGTTTGTGATTTGGTGGTTTGCAAGCAATCTTTCTTTTATAACAGTTGAAGACAGTGTAGTTCATATGCTCCGGTGTGAAGAATATCATGGATAAAGTGGTTACTCCTGATGATTACAAAATTCTTGTGGATGCCTCTGGATCATGTTCCTACCTTTGCATTGGTCCACAAGGAGTATTTTGGATCAAAGTTGAAGATTGTTCTCAGACAAGTTAGTGTGTAACTAGTCTTAGCCGACTTGGTTAATTCCAAAAATTTGGGAGATCTCTTGATCATTACAAAAGCATGTTGTAGCATGGAAGATAATGTTTGAGTCCTAGCTAAGGCATGGTGTGATCCGTATACATCTTTTCTATACTTCCTTAGCTTAATTATTGTAATAGGTCAAGACCTATTTTAGAAATGTTTGTAAAGTTGACCTTAGAGATTGTTCCAACGGTTAATGAATGTAATGTCAACCTTGATGTACATTCCAAGGTTGATGAATGATATATATACCTATAATTTTCTTGTGGAAAAGGTGTCCTTCAATGAAAATGTGAAGATAGAGGTGAAAAGATAGAGTAGAGCAGAGGAACTACTATACTTTAATGAATTAATCTCAGATTTGAAGAAGATGCTAATCTTGGTAGTAAGCCTGGTAGTGAGCCACCAGTAGGGTTTAATATCCCTCATTGTAATCTTTCTTGGTTTAGGGTTGAGGCAGTGAGCTTGCTGAACCTAGTTATACTTCATGGCAGTGAGCCAGTATGTTCTAGGCCCATGGAGTGACCAATTCTGAACATTATTATTCAAAGATTGCAATATATATTGAGAGCTAATCCTCTGCATGGTTTTTTCAAATATTGGGGTTGTCCATGTAAAAATTTGGTGTCTCTTGTGTTTGATCTTGTAACTGTTATCAATTTCCTAATTTCATGCATTAATGTTTTAATCATAATATCAGTGGACGAGTGATTAATGTTTTAAAGTGCAGAAGTAGTTAAGGTTTCTGAGACAACTAATTCACCCCCTATATATAGTTATTATTTGGGAGATTTTGACTGAGAAGATTACTTGCCAATGAAGAAGGGAGCTCGCTACCAGAAATCTAGGAAACCGTAACCGCTTACAACTACTTATAGTGCCAGGTAAGTAGTAATTCTTCCTCAATCATTTAAAGAATTTTTCCTATAATATTTGATGGACCCACTATTTATATTGTTGTAACAAGAACCCTAGATTCCTAGAGTTCTATTTTTACCCTCGTCTAAATTCCCTCCACTACTAGTGTATTTATTCCTCAAACCCTTAATCCAAATTATAGATGCCTCCCATGAAGTATGCTTACTAGGCTTATGAGAGGGAATCAATTCTAGAAAATTTCTTTTCAAACATCGAATATACACAGTTAGGGCATGTAGATCTAGATGAATTATGGGCATGAATGAGAAGCTCACCTAGGTCAGATATGTTAGAAGCTACTCTTTTGAGTGGGTTAATGGATGCAACTAGTTTTCAAACATATGTGCACTGTGTTGACCTAGCTGTAGCCTATGTGAAACATTACAAACCAGAAGAGAGGTAGGTGAAGAATGCAAATGAAAGGATAGTAGCTAAGTTGGATGGATTTTCTATTAGTCAAGTACTAAGACTGCCTGAGAGAAAGACCTATGTGAGACTAGATGTTGAGATAGCTATAAACTATTTTATTGAGTCTAGGGATGCCTGTAAGAATAAAATTACCAAATTTTGGTTCAAAAATCCCAAAAAGGGGAAATCACAACTACAAAAAATCCTCACTAGGGCACACGTCAATGAAAATATCTTAGACATTATAGCTCTTCTGCATAGAGTTAATGGGGATCCAGACTCGAGTGACTTTTATTATTGGATGTGTTAGTTCATTGTTATTATTGCAAATAAAACTTAGTTCATTGATTGGGGATAGCTGATTAGTGACAATTTACACAAGCAGTTGATAGAATTTTCTACTAGGCAAGTATTTTGCATGACTTCTTACCTGTTTTACTCTATTACAAGTATGCACTCATGGCCAATACTTCATCTAATTGGGGCATATGATAAAGATTGTCAAATTTATGATTGCTACCCATAGTTACAATTGCATAATAGCAATAGACATTATAGAAGAGTGAATGATGCATTTATCACATTCACTATGATGGAATTAGATGTTAATGTAGGCCTTATAAAATGTGATTGCATTATAACATGCTCATGTTATAACATGATCATGTTTTAAAGAAATTAAAATGAATTTTATGAATATATCTCTCCCTCTTTCTATCTTGTTTACTTTATGGACCCCATCTCTCTCTAACTCTTGAATTATATCTCTCTCCTCTATTTACCTCTCTATCTCTCTCCCCGTCTCTACATCTCTCTCCCTTTCTCTACCTCTCTCCCCATCCCTCTACCTCTTAATCTATCTCCCTATATCTCTCTATAATCAGAAAGGGATCTATTGTTCTTAGGGAGGGTACGTTCAATGATGTACTTTGTGTACCTTCTTTGACAACAAATCTCCTTTCAATATACCAAATTACTCATCATGGGATAGGTATAAGTGTCAAGTTTACTCCTGATGCCATGTTTATTAGAGACTTGCAGAGTAGAGATGCCATTACCATTGGGATAGTTGATCATGCATCTTGATTGTATACTTTTTCACATTTCTCCCCTGATGATGATTCAGATCCTTTGACTAGTATTCACACTCCTAGTGTGAATTGTATTTTTGAAGAGAAGTTTGGTCACTTGAACGTTGGTGTTCTTTCATCCACTTTGGTTCTAGAGATTTGTGCTACACTTAATATCATCCACCTCCTATGTCTTTAGAGTTTAGTGATCAGTTCAATAGGTTTTTTTTGTCTTTTAGATTTAGCATTGTGGGATGAGTACTTACATTGTGTTTCAGATTTGTTTTGTGAGTCTCATCTTGCAAATTTAGAGGAAACACTTGAGGATTTAACTCTCCTCTTTGATGATTTTCATAGCACAATTGTTATCACCCCATTTTTTTATTTGGAAATTGATGATCTTGAGTTTTCCTATTGTCTTGGATTGTCACATTCTTCAAGTAGGCATGGGATTCTTGGTTCAGTTGTGGCATCTTTCGACATGTGGACACTTGAAAATTTTTCAAAGGCATCCTACTTCATGAGACCTCTTCCCTCTTTTCTTGTTTTGGAGTTGGATTTTCTTCTACATACACCAGTGGCTTGGTTTCTTCCCAAGGGGAGAAATGTTTTTTATATGCATTGTATACTCTTTTGTCTTTGAGCATTCACCATTGGCCAAGGAGCTACTTTATTATGTGGGATATCTAGTCTTGCTCTTTCCCTCTTAGGTGGGGGGGGGGGGGGGTGGTTGGATTGTTTATTCATGATGTTTGTAGTACTTGACGGTATTGTTGTTAAGTCCTCCTTCCACTACTCAATCACTTGTACATAATTGTTTGTTCTTTTCTCTCTTTTGGAGAGGGGTTTTTTCCTTCAATTTTATCTCCTTTACTCTGTTTGTGAGACATTATCTGTACATGGATACCTAATATGGCCTAGTAGTTAGGACCCATCATTGTATCTTTTCATTTGTCTACTTCTCCCTAAGTTTCACTTAAGGAGGTGTTGATGTGAATAGGGATATTACCTAACCAATTTCCCCTTTGTAGTGTGAACTAGACACATTATCTAACTAGTCATTAGTTAGTCCTATTCACACATGTTCACATGTTAAGTTTACTTAGGATAAGTCTAGATTTTTCTAGGTTGTCATGTGATCTTATCCTCTAGTTGACATCTTATCTTTTAGTTGTCACATGTTTTAGGAGTAAGACACTTGTCATTATCCTAATGAGTCCTACATCTCAAAATTGTCTTTATAAGCAAGGCATATCATGTACATTATGTAACAATGTTTATATTAATTGATAGAATATAATTTTTCTCTCATTTTGGTCTCTCTCGTGCTTTCATTAAGCTCCTAGATCTTGGGTGGCTACCTTCATTGCCAACTCTTACAAAAAAATACCTCCTACGTATCAATAGAAATAATTGCTTTTATAGACTATTGAATACTTGCAAAAGAATTTTCTTCAAAATTCTCAAAAAACGAAATATTCCTTATAGAAACTACAACTTTAAGAGTTGATGATGAAACATGTAAACTATTTCAAGTAGGGGAGAGGACTCAATAGATAACCATGCCCTAATAGTCGTTATGGTGCTACACAACTATATCCCCAATTAAGTATATTAAAAGAATTAGTAAAAACTTTTCAAGAAACCAATACATGTGCACATATACATGTGTACACTATACACATCACAAGTCATATCAAATAAATAATGAATCATATGATGACACATAAGATGATCAATAATACTATTTAGTGTGAAATTTGATAGTTTGTTTAAACAAGGTTAAGTACTACCATTTCTCCACTAAGCGTTGGTAGGACAAGGAATGAGCTTATGAACAAGATTCTAATCACTTTGTCTATCCCTTACGCTCCTGTGGTTATGAAATCTAAGGCCCTAATCAAGATTTTATCAAGTGTTTTCCTTTCAACCAAATAAAACCCTAATTATGCCTTAAATTAGAAATATATAGAAACTGATGAAACAACTAGAAAAACTAATCACATGAGTGCAGAGATAGGGTTTCAGAGATAGTGTACCCAGATTTTGAGGGCCACTTGGACTAGGGCACCCGCTCCAGTGTCCTAAAAGTTCCCGCACTGGAAAATCTTCTGCACATGGTGTCTGAGACTGCTAAAAAGCTTCCAGATCCTAGAAATAACCCCTAGTTGGACTAGGGTGACTACTCTAGTGTCCCGCAAGTCTCAAAATCTAAAAATCTAAAAGTCTATCATGATTGCACCCATAATATCCTTCTTTTTGTAGATTCTTTTCACCAAAACCTGCAAAACATGATCTGCACCTACAAAAGAAGGAAAATGTTGTAGCTATATAGGAACTTGCCTCAGTCAAGCCCCGTCTTTGGTATTTCTACCTCAACAATAGCCAGAGAAAAAGATTTAAGAAGTGTGTGCAAGCCTAACAATGTGTGCATGCATAAATATCAAACCCTAGATGTCTCGATCAAGGGAAGATCAACAACTTGCTTTGGATCAATAAACACATACAACTTCAGCTCAAGGAGATGAGATAAATGAAAACTTGCATGAACAAGAAGGTGAATTAGCAATGTCAATGGAGGATCTCCAAGATTTGTGTTGGAGGCTTCAACCCTTCTCTCTATCATGCAAAGGGTGTACAAACCCTAGGAAGAACAAGATAGACTCAAGGTCTCGATTCTTAATCTCCATCTATTGTCTCCAAGATAGCAAATACAAAATACTTTCAAGAACTTCAACAAGCCAGTGATCTACAATGGCAATTATAGTAGAGTTTTTGCATCAAGCTTGCATAAGAATTGTGTGTGATAGAATGATTTTCAAATGTCTTTTCATATCTAGCTATAGGGAATTCAAATTTTAAAATAACGTCTCGTTATTGCGTGAAAACCAAGAATTTGAAAACGGAATCCTGAGGCACTCGGTGGGAACCAATATCCTGCCAAAATTCAAAATTGTGGGAAATAGAGGAGGACTAGGGCGCGAGCGCTGAAGTCCAAGGCCCCAGTTTCCACTTAGATCTACGTATTTGGGGTTCCTAGGGACCCAAATCTCAAATCCCCTTTCTGGGTTCTATCAATAAGTTACCTCAAAAAGTGAACAAACTGCTTCTAAACTTAGTCAATTAGGGTTTCAGGAAGGCTGAAAAAGAAAAGTTTGAGAGGTCACCAAGAGTGAGGAGATAAATCAAGGGAAATTGTACCATTCCATATAGAAGGACAATTTCTGACATTACATTTAGCCCCACTTTAGTGGCCATATGACACTACATTCATATGCAACTAAATGAAAGTAAAATGCATCAATCATGAAAAGGATACCCAAAAGGATACTATAGAGGAAGCCAAAGTGTTGTTACTGAGAAGGAAGGAGCCCCCAAGTCTGTAATCCTGCAAGGCTAGAAAGTTAGGAACCACAACCTACAAAGTAACACTTGTCAGAGAAGTCAAAACCAAATTGACCTGCAACCACCACTAATGAGTTAGTATAAAAAATGCTAAGGGGGCTGAGTGATGGGAAGGGAGGAAATCAAGGGAGATATATGCCTCCCTTGTTTCTACTTGCTTAGTCTAAGATTAGAATCAATGCTCAAACATAACACATTGGGACAGAAAGAGAGTGGAACCATGATTCCAATGCAACAGACGACACTGAAATTAGAGTTTGACAACTTGAGAAAAGGGCTCAAGAGTGAAAGAGCACACTTTTGCACCTAATTAGGGATAGGAATTCTCACTCACTTACTTTATGTAAAAGAGAGTTGTCACTTACCACTAAATCATTCTTGTTTCTTGTCATTGTAGGAAAGTAGAGGAGAGAGAGAAGGAGAATAGGAGAATGACCATGCCGAGCCGATGTCCATATCATTCACCATGACTGGAGATGCTTCGAGCTCGAGTGGTGGAGAGACGCTTTGAGGCTGAGGTAGGGTCCTAATTCGATGCTTCTATCATCTTTCATTGTACTTTTTCTTTCATGTTTATTGATGTCTATGCCGAGAGGGGTAGGTGGACAAGGGTCCCAAACAGGGGCGCCCAGGTCCACCTAGTGTGCCAGAGTCTCTCTAGGGTGTCCTAGTCCCACAAGGGTGCGAGTGTCCCTCTGGGGTGCCCTAGTCTTCTTAGGGCACCCTAGTCCATAGAGGACAGGCCCTAGGCACAAGCATTTTGTTTAGTTATTGATAGCTTATTTTGGTTTCTAGAGGGGATTCTAATACTCTTGCTTGCTTTCTGATCTACAGGATGTCCCTGAGATGCATGAGCACATAGGTGGTCATCTGATGGCACTAATAGAGAGCACGCTAGCACCTTGACTATCGAAAAGAGAGAGCATTTATAGACAATGGGCCTATGGTGGGTGTTTGAGATGCCCACAATTAGATTCCACTGTGCTATGTTCATGGCACTGATGGAGAGGTGGGATGCAGATACATCCACATTCCACTTACCGATAGGCGAGATTACCATCACACTAGAGGATGTATTTAGGATCCTTCAACTACGCCGATCCAAGGAGAGAAAGTGAGGGTTGTTGGACATTGCTCAGAAGAGTATACTCACAAGAGTTAGCTGTATTACTTCGGTCACACCATTTTGCAGGCAGAGCGAGGACATATTCAGCTCTGTTTTCTAGAGCAGGGATGTAGAGACATTCCCTTATAATGGAGGATCATGATTGTCACAGTCACATTAGCCATTGCACCAGATGGGCAAGGCACTCACCTTCATAGGGGTCTCGTTCACACCATTAGAGCAATGGAGGAGCATTAGATTGTCTATGCATAGGGGCGTAGTATACTTGCACACCTTTATCGTGACTTAGGGTGATATATCCATTATGAGATGCATAGTCTGATGGTCTACACATTACTACAGGTCTGGTCCTTTGCAAACATTAGGTGCACATGACCGATGGGTTTTCCTATAGAGGAAACATTCACCCATCCACGTGTCTACGCATATCCACTGGTCAGGTGCTGGAGGCATGACAATCTACTATACTGGAGAGTAGTATTTGATAGATTACAACCTGGTGACACCATCTGGAGACCATATCATGGCTACATTAAATGGCTTGGTGAGTAGAGAGAGTTAATGAGGATGTAGAGGGATTGATTGATGGATGGTCGCCTTGATCATACTGTATCTCAGTTCTACTTTGACAAGGTGGTACTACAGTTTGGATAGATACATGATGTTCCTGCAGTTCATCTGAGCTATGCACATGTAACTTAGAGTGCAGTTAGAGCCAATACCATCTGACGACCGACTATAACAGATGTGCCACTTAGCGATGACAAGGGTCCTGAGGATGCAGAGCGAATGTCAGACATAGAAAATGTTGAGTGTAGCCGAGCATATTAGACCTGGTGGCACACAACATGGCCTACACCTATCTTTCCATGCGGGCATCCTGTAGGAAATGCCCGACCTTGGGCCAATCACGCGAGTGACACAAGGGTGGAGGACGACGTCATTGATTTTGTTGGATACTATGATCTCAAGGAGGATGAGGACAACAAGGATGAGTCTGAGGAGATCCCATCATAGTACATCTTCAGAGCAAGATCGTGACATAGTCAACAGGAAACAGACACTGACGAGGAGATTGAGTCAAGAGCACGGTCCAAGGCTCATGGTCCTATACCTACAAATGATGCGAGGACTAGTTAGACAAAGCGAGGGAAGAGTAGTAGGTCTATGCCCCCACCTACAGATCAGAATGTAGAGCTCATCACACCATTGGCGATCTGAGATCCATCCTGGTGAGATGGAGATCTAGGTTAGGTTTGATTTATTATTTTATGTTTTGTATAGTTTATTATTTGTGATATTTCTATAAGAGTCTAACATCTATATCATCCTCTATTTTGTAGTTGGTACTGATGCATGGCAAGAATTTTTGAATTGTGTCATAGAAGACATAGTACCTATAGATGCCTCAGAGCAGTGGGTATGGGAAGGTTATGCACCATGATCATCCGCTGGGCGGCATGCTGAGATATTTATGCCTATTATCAGATATAAGACTGCTACAGAGGCCATGCTAGAGTAGTTTGCATGAGAGAGAGAGGAGTTTCGACAAAGAGCTGAGTACGCTGAGGCTGAGCTCAGGGCACATCGAGAGTAGACGATAGTGGTTCCTACATCAGATGGAGAGCCAATTGTTAGTGAGTTCTTAATGCGGGAGGTCCAACAGGCAAGAGCTGACAGAGACAGGATTTAGGTCGAGAGACCGGTACCAGAGGATGTACTAGGAGGCACATGAGTAGACGATAGAGATGAGAAGCAAGATCATAGGCTTACAATCACAAAGCATCTCTAGGAGTCATTCGCAATCCGTAGCCACACATGGTCAGGATTTTGTCACTCGCACACCACCAGGGCCTGAGGGTACTGGCAATCAAGGCTTAGCTATGTGATATATAGATTTCAGGCACTACCACATCCCATTTTGTGTTGAGGGATAGTGAACTTGGATATATATACACATATATATATACATACATACATATATATATGTATGTATATATACATATACATATACATATGTGTATATATATATATGTGTGTGTGTGTATATATATGTGTGTGTGTGTGTGTATATATATATATATATTGGTTGTTTCTTTTGATCTATCGCATGTGATTTTTGTAAAAATGCAACTAGTGATGATGTATAAATGCTATAATTAATGCTATTGTGATATACTAACAATTATAAAAAGAACATGTAGTAACAAACACAATGATTAATTATTTTACACATAACTTTAATTTTCATGCTATATTCAATTAATACCAAAGTGATCTTAAACACGATACAACAATGATCAACTGAACAAAGATATAATGCCAAATGAATTAAGACAAAATAGTGATATCTTGTCAAAATTGAAGCTAATCTATGTGCTAAATTAGCTTAGAAACAATTAACATCAAATCTTTAAGCATAAAATATTTTGAGGTGTGTCGCATTAATAGGTTCTTTAAGCGGCATACATTGCTCATCGGCTAACTTATATGCTCTGGATCCAAAGGTTTCAATGATTATATATGGTCCAAACCAATTAGGGCTGAACTTACCTTTTTCACCAGGCGGTGCATTTACGTTACATTGATTTTCATAAAGAACCAAGTCCCCAACGTTAAATGAACGTTGTATGACTTGCGCCTTATAGGCTCATTGTACTTTTTTTTTACAAGCCTTGAGATGTTCAAGAGCGTTAATACATATTTCATCAAGTATCTCAAGTTTCTATAATCTTTTCTCTTGTTCTATGTCATCATCCATGATATCTATTAGAGAGATTTGTAAGGAGGGAATTTCTAACTCCAAGGGCATTATTGCATCTGCTCCATAGACAAGATTATATGGTGATGGTGTGTTACTCATAGTTGTTCGAATACTTGTTCTGTAAGCCCATAAGGCATAGGATAATTGTGTATGCCAATCTTTTTGATGTTTATTAATAGTTTTCCATAAAATATGTCCAATAATCTTGTTTGAAGCTTCTGCTTGGCCATTTGATTTAGGGTAATAAGGCGTAGAGAAGAGATGTTGTATATGATATTTTTCAAGGAACTTTTTCACATCCTTGTTCTTAAATGGTGTACCATTATCTGAAACTAAGGAGGAAGGTATTCCAAATTGATAAATTATGTTATCTTGTATGAATCGACAGATTACATTGGCAGTCATGGATCATAAAGGGACCGCTTCAACCCATTTTGTAAAATAATTAGTAGCAGTGATTATAAATGTATGTCCTTGAGAGGAGGGTGGGGAAATTTTACCAATTAAATCCAAACCCTAGATAGAGAATGGCCATGGTGACACCTGGGCACAAAAATCTTGAGCAGGAGCATGGATTAGGTGTTTATGTTGTTGGCATTATGGGAATCTCTTGACATAACCAAAGGAATCTTGTTCCATATGTTGCCAGTAGTACCCCATACATAAGAATTTTTTCACCAATGATTTTCCACCAAAATGCCCTCCATAGGCACCAGAGTGAGCTTCTTCTAAAGCTATCAGAATATCTTAATTGCTTAAACATCAGAGTAAAACACCATTATAACTTTGTCGATACAAGACATTTGATAATATAATGTATCGTGCTGCTAGTTTACATAAATGGAGTCAGGCATTCTTACATGTTGAATCAGGAATGGTTCCATCCTATAGATAGTTGAATATGTAGGAGAACCATTCATTGGTGTATGTATTACCATAGAGTTTCGAATTCATAACTATAGGGCTTTCAATTACCGGTGTCTTAAGATTATGAACAACAAAGGTGAATTCCTCAGGAGAACCATCAGGGAATATAAGGGAAGCTGCACTTGCCATTGCATCCGCATGTCGGTTATCTTTCCTGAGAATGGTATTAATCGAATATAATGTAAATTGTTTTAAGAGAGATAATGCAAATTCATGATACTGGGATAGCTTATCATGCTTAGTTTGATACGATCCTATTCTTTAGTTTGAAAATTCACTAAGAATCACCATATATTGTAATGTTTTTGATATTAAGAGCTAAGGCTTCACGAAGTCCTGCAATAAGAGCTTTGTATTCAGCTATATTGTTTGTGCATAAGAAATCTAAGTTGTAAGATAAGGGAATTAACTTACCAATGGTGGTATCAATATCACACCAGCCCCAGAGCCGGTTTGATATTTTGATCTGTTAAAGTATAATTCCCATTTTTCATTTGCAAAGATTGTTAAGATCTGGTCATCAGGAAAAGTATCAACATTTTGTATACAAAAGGGTGAGGGAGCTTCAACTAACTAATCAACTATCACTTGTTCTTTAATCACTTTTTGTGAA
The DNA here is from genome assembly GCA_027924645.1 of Cunninghamia lanceolata. Lineage (NCBI taxonomy): Eukaryota > Viridiplantae > Streptophyta > Pinopsida > Cupressales > Cupressaceae > Cunninghamia > Cunninghamia lanceolata. The sequence continues at coordinate 9,583,710 of BSBN01000050.1, read as the reverse complement.
ATAAATTTGAGATCAAATTTTGTTAACAACATAACCCATTTAGCAAGACAACTTGAAAAATTTGTTCTTGCGAAGAGATGTTTCAAAGGGTTGAATTTTACCATTACATGCACTTCAACATTTAAGAGATAATGTCTAAGCTTTTGAGTGGCAAACACTAAAGCCAAACAATGCTTCTCTATAACTATGTATCACACCTCATAATTAAGTAAAGTACAACTGATGTAATAGACAACACATTCTTTACCTTCAACATTATGCTATGCTAGCAAAGCTACTAGGGCATTGTTAGATGCTGAAATGTATAACAAGAATGGTTTATCTGAAACAACAGGTTACAAAATGAGCGGGTTTGCTAAGTAATCCTTTAAGTCATCGAAAGCTTTTTGACATTCTGAATTCTGTTGAAAGTGAGAATCTTTCCTCAGTAGTTGCATAAAGGGGTGAGTCCTATCCACGAGTTGTGAAACAAATCAGCAGATGGCCTGTATCTTTCCCTGCAAACTACGGAGTTGAGATATGTTGTTCGGTATTGGCATATTAACAATCTCATCTATCTTTTTCATATCAACTTCGATACCTCGATTTGAAACAATAAACCCAAGTAACTTTCCACTGTCCACACCAAAAACACACTTATGGGGATTCAATCACATATTATATTTTCATATGCGCTCAAATATTTGTCAAAGATTTGTAGCATGATCCTTACAATGGATAGACTTCTCTAGGATGTTGTCAAGATAATCTTCTAGAATATTGTTCATATAGTCATGGATTATAAGAGTCATTGCACGTTGGTAAGTAGCTCCTACATTCTTAAGTCCAAATGGCATGACTACCCAACAACATGTACCCCAAGGTGTTATAAAGGCTATTTTATACTGATCAAGAGGATATATAGGGATTTGATTATATCCCAAAAATCCATCCATAAAAGATAGCAACTAATGTCCAGCTATGGAATCAACAATCATATCTATATTAGGGAGAGGAAAAGTATCTTTCAAAGATGCTGAGTTTAAGTCTCAAACATTTGTGCACATTTTTATGTGACCATCATGTTTAGCGACGACAATAATATTTGAGATCCATGGAGAGTAATCAATAGGTTGAATAATGCCAGCTTGTAATAGTTTTTCTATTTCAGTTTTAACAAGCAAGGCAATCTTAGGATTCATCTTACGAATCTTCTATTTCAAAGGCTTAACATCAAGTTTTAATACAATATTATGCATTACAATTTGAGGATCTATACCAGGCATGTTTGAATAATTTTGAGAACTCACTCAACAATTCAGTCATTTCTTCTTTTTCTTTCGCATTTAAACAATCACCAATAGGGATAACTTTTTTAGGATTATCCTTATCCATAACGACATCAATAGTCTTTTTGTTAAGGAGAGTACAATGGTCTAGGGGATTCTAGGATTGTAATCATTCTTCAAGTTCTTCACTATGCTCTACTATAGCAGTTATTGTGCTAGTAGTCTTTCCAAAATATGCATTATTATTTAAATAATAAGGTACGCCATGTTTATGGTGATAATGAGGAATACCATCATAAGCTCCTAAGAATTCCATTATCACTTCATCCACCATAAACATATCCAATGGAAGTGATCTTGGAGGACAATTGATGTCAATCATCTTAGGGAATATCAAACCAAGTGTTGATATTGTATTCACATTTAGAGTAGGGCGTTTGTGGGATTTGGACTCCTTAAAAGGATTATATCCAATGCCATTTTAACAATGTCACATAGAAGATTCTATAGGGACTTTGATTCCTTGTTGATTTATGCCACAAACATTACCTACAAAGTCACAATTTTTATAAAGGATTTGAAATCCTCTCCCATAGAGAGAGACCATTTCTTTAGAGGAAGGTGGATCTTCATAAGTTTCATAATCACTCGTATGACTAAGAGTATTATCCTTATTTATCATCAAAGAGGCCTTATATTTATCATTTGAAGCATACGATGTGATCGATGTAATATTTGATGTTTCAAGGATAGGGTTTTTAAGTTTATATTCTCCTGTGGAGGAAGATGCAAAATCTAGCGAACGTCAGTTATCACCAACAAATGCATTTGATTGATTAGACTCTTGCATAAAATTTTTAGAGGCAAGAGGAGCTGACAACTCAGCTTTCAAATTGTTCAAACTCTTAGGAAAAATAACATGCTTATTCACTTCCATTTGCAAACAATTATTAGCTTCAGGATCTGAATGGATAGTATGCAGTTTACCTTTAAATATAAACTTAATATAATGATACAAATTAGAAGGAAGTGCTCCTAATGCATGTACCCAAGGTCTACCCAGAATCATGTTATAAGACAGAGAACAAGGCATGACACAGATCAAGGTAGGCACCATCACAGGTACAACTCATATAGGTAAAGTTATAGTGCCCACGGATGGTCATCCAACATTATCAAATCCACAAATACTTAATGATTCCAATTTGATGGCAGATACATCACCTTTGACCTTATGCAATAAATCAATGCCACAAACATTAAGGGCTGACCCATTATCAATCATAACTCTCTTAACCAAGGTTTTGTTGATTGTAATAAAGATAACCAAAGGATCATACTGATTCTAAATTTTGAGAGATGGTAATTCATGTTGTTGAAAAAAAATATCCATTTTTGTTGCATGCATACAATCTAGTAAAGTGGCAACATCATTTGGTTTAATGGCAAGAGGAACGATCACCTTTTGTAAAGCTTCTTGTATCTTTCCATGATAAGTAGGTGAAGTTTCTATAAGTTCCCAAAGAGATATCTTCACAGGAATAGTGTGAAGCTGCTCTACAAGATCATAGTCTTTACCACCTTTATATGTTAAATGAGGTTCTTAAGGAAGCATAGGTTGAGAGGCTGGTAAAGATATCAGAACATTCATTTTTTGTGTACTTTGTTTGTTAATCTGAGTGTTATATGCATGAGCAACCACATTATGATTAGTTTGTTGTGAGGTTTTTTTGCTATTTGTTTTGCATAATCATAAATGTGATCAAGAGATTGAGAAGGAGATTAAAGACCTTTAACCACAAGCATAGGTTTAGAGGATGGTTGAACCACATTTCCACATAGAGTGACCACAATTTTTAGTTTTTTAGTCTCTTCTTTAGGTTTAGGAACATAAATTGCATTTAAATATCTTTAAAACAGTGACAGCTTAGAGGTTGTAGTGGAATGTTCAATCGAGATAAAGTCCTCAAGGGCTTCATCTAACATATCAAAGTCATCATGACTAAACGGCTCATCATAAGCATGAAAATCTTGCAAAAAATAATCTGACATTTGTAACATGCTCTATTTAAACCAAGATTTAAAAGCACAATGATGGCCTTTGCCAATAAAATACAACTTCTAACAATAAATGCTAATTTCCAACTCTTTCAGTGAAAAGATAAAGAATGTAATCCACAATTTAACATATGCAATTTCACTAAATTGGTTTTTCAATCCAATTATGCTCTAGAAAAGCAAATTATTTCAAATCTAAAGTTTAAAAGGATGCAAATTCTTTAAAGCTCAGGTTTAACAAAATGTTTAGTGTGAGATTTGATAGTTTGTTTAAACTAGGTTAAGTACTACCATTTCTCCACTAAGCATTGGGAGGACAAGGACTGAGCTTATGAACAAGCTTCTAATCACTTTGGCTATCCCTTACGCTCGCGTGGTTATGAAATCTAAGAATCTAATTGAGATTTTATCAAGTGTTTTCCTTTCAACCAAGTAAAACCCTAATTATGCCTTGAATTAGAAATATATATAAATTGATGAAACAACTGGAAAAACTGATCACAAGAGTGCAGAAGTAGGGTTTTAGAGAATGTGTACCTAGATTTTGAGGGCCACTTGGACTAGGGCACCCACTCCAGTGTCCTGAAAGTTCCTGCACTAGAAAATCTTCTGCACATGGTGTCTGAGATTGCTAAAAGGCTTCCAAATCCTAGAAATAACCCCTAGTTGGACTAGGGCGACTACTCTAGTGTCCCACAAGTCTTGAAATCTAAAAATCTAAAAGTCTGTCGTGACTACACTCGCAATATCCTTCTTTCTGTAGCTTCTTTTTGTCGGAACCTGCAAAACACAATCTACACCTACAAAAGAAGGAAAATGTTGGAGCTATATAGGAACTTGCCTCAATCAAGCCCTGTCTTCAGTATTTCTACCTCAACAATAGCAAGAGAAAAGGATTTGTAGAAGTGTGTGCAAACCTAACAATGTGTGCATGCATAAATATGAAACCCTAGATGTCTCAATCAAGGGAAGATCAACAACTTGCTTTGCATCAATAAACACATACAACTTCACTTCAAGGAGATGAGATAAATGAAAACTTGCATGAATAGGAAGGCGAATCAGTAGTGTTTGTGGAGGATCTCCAAGCTTGCTGCTGGAGGCTTCAACCCTTCTCCTAATTATGCAAAGGGTGTACAAACCCTAGGAAGAGAAAGATAGACTCAAGATCTTGATTCCTACTCTCCATCCATTGTTTGCAAGATAGCAAATACAAAATACTTTCAAGAACTTCAACAAGCCATTGATCCTCAATGGGAATTGTGGCAGAGTTTTAGCATCAACCTTGCATAAGAATTGTGTGTGATAAAATGATTTTTAAATGTCTTCTTATATTTAGCTTTAGGGAATTCAAATTTTGAAATAACATCTCGATATTGTGTGAAAACTAAGAATTTCAAAATGGAATCTTGAGGTACTCAGCGGGAGCTGACATCCCACCAAAATTTAAAATCCCAGGAAATAGGGGAGGACTAGGGTGCGGGCACCCAAGTCCAAGCCCCCATTTTTTGCTCAAATCTACATTTTTGGGGGTCCTAGGGACCCAAATCTCAAATCCCCTTTCTGGGTTCTATCAATAAGTTACCTCAAAAAGTGAACAAACTACTTCTAAACTTAGTCAATTAGGGTTTCAGGAAGGCTAAAAAAGAAAAGGTTGAGATGTCACCAAGAGTGAGGAGCTAAGTTGAGGCAAATTGTATCATTCCATACAGGAGGACAATTTTCAACATTACAAATACATGCCTTAGTAGACATGTTTTAGTATAACTTTTTTTTCGGTGTTTTTGTACAACTTAGTGAAGACATGTAGCTAATTAGGCTACATCATCGATACCCAAAACCCTAAACAATAAATTGAAACTCTTAACTTAGATATGAAGATATGCTAAAAGTTTCATGGAGTTCTGATTCCATTTAGGTGCTTGAAGTGTGCAAAATTAGGGTGTGCAGGTATTGGGTCCTCTCCCCTAATGAGCACATAATAAGTTCTAGAGTTTCACAAACATTCAAAGCACATGAGCCTAATGACAATAATATTTCCATCGAAAGGAAGAGCATAGCAAAATGCTATGACACCATAAGGTTTAAAAATCACAAAGAGTGAGAATTATGTAAAGGAGAATGACGACAATATTGTTCACATAGGATTTGAGAGGGCATATTTATTTCATTAACCAAATTATGTTCAAAGTAATAACAAATAATTTGTATAACTTAACAAATGAAACAAGTATTACTCTCATGCCTTTCAATTTTTAAAAAAATCCCAAGTTATCTAGGCTAAAGTTTATTCTTGTCGGACTTATTTGATTTGAATGAAATATGAGCAATATGAGATCATCCATTCAGTGTGACAAAGAGAGGACTCTTGCCCTGTTGTGGATTATGGAGTATACATGTATGAGATGAAACTGAAAGCAACTACATTCAACAATAAGAAGATGCATAAAACTATTTTTAATTTTACCTTGACCATGTGAGCATATTGTAAGGGCTTGAGGATAAAAAATCTAAGAATGTATTTACTCCATATGAAAACATTAGTGTGTCAATTATGGGTGACTCAAATGCAAGTTTAAAATAGGGATTACAAATGAAAGAGAGATAAAAAATCTCTAACAACATGATATGATGGAGACAATGAGAGAGAGTTGAAAGGTCCAATTAATAGATAACTAAAAACTAGGTATAAGGTTTCTCACACAAACAACTATCACACAAGGCAAATCCATGTTTCAAAACCTAGCCATGGCCATGCACTCACCTCTGATTTGCTCTCTCACAGCTTCCACCATTTTGACTATGAAACAACAAGACATACAATCAAACACGAAAAATGGTTAATGAAATATGTTCAAAAATCAAAATTCATCCTATTACTTAAGTTGAACCTGAATTCAAGGCTTAACATCTTTAATAGGGTTTGTCTCTGCACTCATTATGGTGTATTTTATTAGCTTTGGCTTCATCATTTTTCATATACCCAGTCACTATAAACTCATGGTTTACATATTAGTATCAGTTTTGGTTTGTCACATAAACCAAGTGTTTTGTGGTTATTCCACTATCTATATACAACTAATTTTTTCTTTAATATCTATGAAAAATCTCTCATCTAATATAGAGATTAAAATAATATGATTTTTTGTGAGCTAGGGAGGCAATAGGATCAAATTATGGTGTGTTCTTATTAAAAATCTAAGCCCATGCTTAGTTTTATACTTAATTTCAAGATGAATTACCCCCACTTTGCAAATAGTAAATGCCCAATAGTGCTTACCCAACAACAAGTTTTACCTAACCTAATCGTGCATGGTTCAAATAAGAATAACAAACATAAAAGAAACAAAACAATTGCCTTGGAAAAATAAGAATAGGCCTCCTTTGGGGAGAAAGTTCCATCCAAATACATCAAATCTTGTTTAAACTTGACACCCAACTTGAGTATGTCCACTGAAATTGTAAGCACTATAAACATGCATGAGCCTACACGATGATATGATGATGAGTTGTAATCCTAAACACATACATGTAAGCATGCATAAACAACCTCTCACCACTACTCTTCTTGGTGACACATGGATGGACTTCTTTCACTTCATTTGTTCTTCTCCTACCCCCTAGTTAACTGTTCAAGGTCTTGTTCCTTCTTCACTTTCCCTTTGTTGAAACTTCATCTTTTTCTCTTTTTAGCCCTATCAATATAGCCTACTAGCATTGTAACATGGGAAATTCATCTTCCCTAGACCTGTTTCACCCATTTTAATCTTTTGGAGACCTGTGTCAGACTTCCCAAACCTATTCCAACTCTCAAATTTGAGTTGTCTTCTATCCTTTATAGATCTCTCCCTTTTATTTATGGATCACCCATGGATCTCCCTTAGGAGATCCTACTAGTAAACTAGGAGATCCAAATTTATGCATTAGTTTCATCAAATTTTTAGGGGCCAGATGGCATCTCTAACTCCCTAAGGTCATTCTCAATCCTTGAAATCGCTCCCAATATTTCTACTTTATGGGTCACCAATAGATCTCCCTCGGGTGACCCTTGGGAGACCCTATTGGAAAACTGGGCGTGTACCCTTGGGTGACCCTATTATGTTTTCATGCATGTGTTTCTCTCTAGTTCGGGCCCCAAAAAAGCTTTGTGTTTTCTCCAATTTGCATGCAAGTTTGACCCTAAGGAGTAATAGTTCAGAGTTGTGTCTCACTTTTATAAAGGAAATGACCAACACTAATCCAACTTTTTAACTTGAATCAATACAAAGTGACATATATGTTTTTTATTTTAAAATGATGTAAATAAATAAAATATATATGTTTTAGTGTACTTTATGTTTGTATTTTTTAAAAATTTTAAAAAGTATTTAAATGTAGTATTTTATAAAATTGACACTATAATTTAGTTTCTCATAAAATGTTGAAAAATAAGGTTGAATGGGACATTGCACTTTTTTAGTGTAGGTTTTTATTTTCCTAGTTGGGTTATTTATTTCCCTATTTCATAGGGTTTTCTTACATTTTTATTAATTTTTCTTAGGTTAAATAAATTGAGTTTAATTAGGGGAGCGGGTCATTTGATGTGTCACCATCCTACGAGGGAGATGAATTTACTATATTTAGACCGTTTGGTGGTCTATCCCTATTTTTATGTTTTTCCACCTCCACCCCTCTCTCTGTTCTATATAAACTCACCACCTAGCTTGTATTTTACATTTTCTTGCATCTTGTATGACAATTCTTCCAGTCTTGTGTAGCTTCTTCTTTAAGCACCTAATGCAATTATGTCATCTTGATATTTGCATATCGTAAGAGTCACTAGATTGCATTGTTTATGATTTTTCTTGTTTATGTAGCTTATAATTTTATCTTATGTAGCTCTTGGGTTATCAATCAATTTCATATTTCAAACATCATATTAGAGCTTTTCTTTTGAGAATTCTGAGTTCATAGATTCCTAATTAAGAGTTTGAGCTTATTTTTGTGAGATCTTGTAAAATAATGTATTCTCTTCTCTTGCATTTTTAACGATATGGAGAATCAGAAAGGATTTATGAATATTCAATAACCTCTTCATTTTACATGTGTTTGTGAGATCTAGGTAATTACAATAATTCTAGTATATTGATGACATTTTTGATTGTTCCAATGCATCTAGGAGGCTTGAGAAAGTCAAGATTGGCTTTCATTTCATTTGATTTGGAAATCATTTCACAAACTTGCAAAATGGGGGTTTGAAGCTCAGATTCAGAAATCAACTTTCGTAGAGAGTATTTTTTGCCGAAAAGGACCCTACCATTGAGTATAGAAGGCCAAACAAATGAATTTTAATATAAAATTTGTCCAATTTTAGTGCAGAGAGAATTTAGGGAAAACAAAATTTGCCAAAAGGCCATTTTGACCCCTCAACACACAAATCAGAGCAGTTTTTTTAATCAAAATTTTAAAAATATATATAAAATTGAAGTGCTTTTAAAGGTTTGTTCGAAGTCCTTTTAAAGCACCTTCAAGCACTACACAAAAGGGACTTCGACTCTTCTGGGGACCGAGCCCTATATAGGGGAGCAACCCATTTACGATTCCGCAAACCCTTTCATTGGGGAATCAGGCTGGACTTTGGCCTCCGACCCCCTATTATTTTAGCCTTTTAAGCCATGTATTATATTTGATTCAAATTTGTTATGCCTATACATTCAATATAGCTCAGCCTTTTAGGCCCTCAAAAATAGTGCCCCTGCCTCAACCTCTATGCTTCCTTTTTGGCTTATGTGCCAAAATCTTGCTATATTTGGCAGATTTCACTATTTTTTATCACAACTAAATTTAGCAAGAGGTGCTGTATTTTTAGTAAATGATAAAATCACCTGACAATTCCCTATATCTGGAGGTTTTGCTAAAGTTGGCAGCAGTTCTGCCAAATCTAGCAATAGGTGATTTTTTACTAGTCAAATCCCTCTCTATTGACATTCTCAGATTTGAAAGCAAACTTCTGAGGTCCCATTTGGGGTCATATTTGTTAGAGTTGGCTATGATTGGAGCCACCCAGGATCTAGGTTCCTTCATGAAAGCACAAGAGAGATCAAATGAGAGAATAATTATATTGTATCAATGAATGTAAAAGATTGTTGAAAGATTATTATCTTATCCTATAGTTGTCTCATGTCATAGGATTAAGGCACTTGTCACATGACTACAATATCCTAAATTTCATCCTTGTCTATATAAGCAAGGTATATCATGTACATTGTAACAATATTTTATAAGAGACTTGGAGAGTAGAGATATCATTGTTGTTGGGAAGGATGATCATGCATCTTACTTGTATACATTCTCCCATTTTGCTTCTTCTGATGATGTAGATCCATTGACTGATATTCACACTAATGTATCAAGTGTGAATCATATTCCTGAGCAGAATCTTGGTCACTTGAACCTTGGTGCTCTTTCATCCACTTTGGTTCATGAGACCAGTGTTGAGCTGTCATCACCTCAACCTCCTTCTTCTTTGGAGATGGGCATCGACATGGTCTCCTCTACTTCAGTTGAGTAGGATCATTATAGTCTTTCAAAGACAACTTCGTGGAATACTTTCTTGGCTAGTATATCACACTTGTTTTGTGAGTCTCATATTGTAGCTTTAGATGACACATTTGAGGGGATATCTCTCCTCTTTGATGACAGTTACAACAAAATTTCTATCCCATCTCTTCATCTTTGGAGGTGGTTTTTCATGAGGCTACCTAGGATTTTGGATTGGTCACACCTCATTGCACAATTCCATTCTTTGATTCTAACATGTGGACATTTGAGTAGTTTTCAGAGACACCTAGCTTGAGACTTCTTTCCTCATATCTCTTCTAGGAGATAGAGTTTCTTCATCATCAATCAAATCCTCACAACCTATATACGGTTTCCACCTCATCTAGTTGTCACCTCAAGAAACTCATATTCCCCAGCTACCAATGTTGGAGGGTACCTTTGTACGCCATCACCCATGGCTCAAACTATGTCCTAACATAAGGACATATGGGCCTCATGACATCGATGTGCTTCCATGCCCATACATGAAGCAATGTTACTCCACAACCAAGGCTCTCTCCATCCCTATATACCATCAGATGCATCTCATGGTATAATTGGGCCAGTAGGCAAGGACCCAAGAATATACTCTCTCCTGTGTCACCATTGCCTCAATCACCTACCCTCAACTGACCAGAAACCCCTGTGAGCACTGATCTAGAATCAAAATCCCCCAACCAACCCACACATATATAACACATAGTGGCTCACCCCTCGCACATGAGTGGGAGCATATCATATCTCCCACTAGTCTTGCATATACACCAGCTGCCATGGTATGAAAGCCTGAGATAGTGCTACTACTTTGGGTGTAGTATCATATATAACTCACTCACCCACTATAGGGATCCTAAGGATCCTTTAGATGTCCTCCAAGGTGATCATCAGCTCACCCATCGACAATAGGAATGTGCATGTCTCGCTCTGCCATCTCTCCACTAAGGTTGTCATCATAGCCCTGTATGCCCTCAACCGGGGCATATATGATACATGATGCAATGCAAGCCTGTGCAAATGAAGCTACTCTAGTGGTGTTAGTCTATCTCTTAGCACCACAACTGATGGAACCTATCGCTCTTGCAACTTAATCTCAATCCGCTCAACCTGCATTCAACAACATAAGCTAACCCCCTTTTTCTACAAAATAGCACCCAGGCACTAAACCATTACCCAATAGTGCTATACCAGACAAAGGTACTAATCCCTATGTCAAAGGTGTTATCCTAGCCAATGGTGCTAATCCATTAATCAATAGTGCCAATGCATTGGATTGTGTTATTCCCCAACCCTATGGTGCTAATTCACATGATAGCACTAAAACACCAACTAAAGGCGCTAATCCACCTTAAAGATTCAAAATTGGCACTAAACTAGCTAATAGCACTAATTCATCTACCCTATGCTCTAATCCACTTGATTGGGATAAACCCAGGATTTGGCGCTAAACCACTAAACCCCTTGACATTCCTGATGCTAAGGCACTTGATAGTGCTAATTTACTAATAGATGATGCTAAAATGCCTCTTTTACCACCTGGCCTTTTGGCACTAAACTACCCAATGGTGCTAAATCACCCCCCGATTGCGCTACGTGGCTATGTGATAGTGCTAAACTAGTAACTACCCTTTCTCAACCTTCTAATTGACCTAAAACCTTGAAAAATATAAACTAGGGTTAGGTGACATACCCAATGTCCAACCTCCTCTGCCTGCTCGTACTCTCATACATGCTCGAAATAGTGATCATATCATGGGAAGGTCAGTTGCACCATCACTATCACTCTTCTCTCAAAGTCTCTTAAGTCTAGTCAGCAACGGTGTGTAAATGTGGCATGTTGGGCTTACTTTTACCTATATATACGTGCCATGTGAGCTCTAATTCACCATTTCTTCTCTACAAGCCACAAATCATAGTTGTTTTTCTCTATTTCTTCTTCTATCAACCTTATTTTCCATCCTAAATCCCTTTTTCACCACCATTCCCTCCTTTTCAAGAGTTCACCCAAAAAAAATATTTTTTTCACCTAATCCCTTGAGGGGGCATCCCTCATTCATTTCCACTCCTTCCCATCATTTGGGGCAAAATTATTTGACATTATCCCATTCCCTACTTGATCACAATGCCATGTCAAAGAGGCACAAAATGTAGATACAAAAAAATATCTCGACCCCGTTAACCATTTTCCTGCATCCTTGCATTACCCAAATTAACCTGTTCATAAATTAATTAAATAAAAATCATAATTATTTAATTAATTTACCCTGAGTCATCCCTAACCATCTATCCTTATCCATTTACCTCAAATTTACCCTTAGTAATGAATTAATTTAATTAATTCATCACTAGACCTTACAACTTCATTCCTCATTAATTAAATAAATATTTGGAATATTTATTTAGCTAATTTATCCATCTTTTTAATCCTAATTAATTAAATAAATCATGATTATTTAATTAATCTATCCTAGCCTATAGCCTAAACCTAGCCTAATTAAATAATTACTAATTATTTAATTAGCTACCCTAGCCTACATGACCCCTAGACCAAAATTAATTAAATAAACCCTTATTTAATTAATTTTAACCCCTCATTAGCCCATCCACTATTTTTTTCCAGCCACATTAATTAAGTTAATCCCTTGATTAACTTGGTCAATCCCAACTTAGCACCTTCTCCCACACCCCTCAAATAAAATCATCTTTTATTCCAAAGAGTCACATCACCCTTCCACCTCACCTTTCCTCTTTCATGATAGAGCTCTTTGGAACTCAAAGAGCTCACATGTGTGTTTCCCAAATGCACACATGTCATCACATGTCATATCTTCTATCCATTAATCCTAATTTTAATTCCAACACCTCCCAAGGAAATTGACTTTTAATTTCCTCATGTGTCTTAATCCTAAAATTAATGCTAAGCCTTCTGAAGGTGAGATTAAAATTCACTTTTAATCTCAACCCTTCAATATTGTTGATGAAATCTCAACCTTCCATATCATCCTCTCATCTCCACCATTGATCTTGAACTTTGAATCCTTGCCCTTGATCTCATTTCTCCTCCAATTTGCTTATAAATACAAGCCTCCACAAGCTATTTTCACATCCAAGTTTGAAGCAAGTTTACTATGCCAAAATCCCTCCTCATTTCGTATCCTCTTAGCTAGATTATGTCAAAATTCTACCTAATTTGAGAGGATTCCACATTCAACCACTTTTTTTAGGTAACGCTAGGAGACTTGGGTGCATTCTCCTCAACCTTATCAAGGAATGAGGGAGATTGGAAGCTTGTGTAGGTATAAAATATCCATTATGTTGAGATCTTTCATGTTTTTATTCTCTTCCACTTTTTTTCATCTTCATTTGGCACACTGAGTGGCACTTCTAGTCCTAAATCTAATGTTTTTGTGAGTTTTTTTGAAGATTTTTGACATGCAGGTTGGATTTAGTGTAGTCTTTTCTTGTAGTTGCACCATTGATTCATGGTTTAGTGCCTTCAAGAACTATTTCAGTGCCATCTGTGCCTGTCTTACTACCATCTGATGCTCTATGAGTGCTATTTGAGCTTGTTTTAGTGCTTTCTATGCCTATTTCAATGCCATTTTGCATGACAGTGTCGAATTTTTTTTCACAAATGCTTGTTTCTCTCGTTTTCTTTTCTAATCACCATCTATAGGGTGGATGCTTTTTATTTAATAGTGTTTCTAGGCCTTAGGGTGTTTTATTATCATGGTGTTTAACACATTTTGTAAATAACACTTAAGTTTGGTTTTGATCTTGCACATCTAATGATATTAAATTTCTTTTTAACTGACAATCTATTGTCTAACCCCTTGGACTAACCTTGTAGGGCCTTTAACTTTTTATATGATCATTTTGTTAAAAAAGACCTCTATTTTTGTGCAGGTCCATATATTATGTTGATTTAGTGCCATCGAGCTTTGTGACAGATGATAGACAAGTTTAAATTTCTTTGTTTCACTACTGTAGTGCAAATTGTCTATTTGTTAGTGTAATTTATTACTATTTTGGTGCTATCATTCTCTGTTTTAGCACAATTTGTCTATATGTCAGTGCTATATGCCTCTTTTTAGTGCCATTTTCTAAAAGAGCATGTAGGCCTATGCAGGGATCTAAGATATTTGTCTAGCTACTAAGAATATTTGTCCAAGACTAATTTCTAAAATTACTAACTTATCTGGTGCAGATTCACTTCTGTAAGTTTCTTTTTTATCACTAGATCTTAGTTGCAGTAAAGTTAGATTAGTTGGAATTTCACTTTATTTGTTGTGTCTTGTTTGCTTGTAGACCTATTCTCTCCCCTCGCACCTTAAGGTGATCTATTAGACTTAGGGCACACAATTGAGAGGGGGGGTGAATTAGTTGTACAAAAACAAAGTAGACAAACAACGTAACTATGTACACTCGGAGGAGGCATGACTGCCTCTCAAGCCTGGAAGTAGTGCTTTAGGAATGGGCCATTGACAGGTAATGGGATTTCCTCACCAGTAAGGCTCTTAAGTCAATACTTGTTATCACCAATGATTTCATAGATCTAATACGTACCCAACCAAAGTTTATCAAACTTGCTATGTTCTCCTTTATTTTCATGGGCTTTATCCCAATACAGGATGAAATCTGAAATGCAGAAGGCTTTGACCTTGGCTCTCTTATTGAACCATCATTTCAATACACCCTAGTGTTTAGCAAAGTTCTCTATGGTAGTGTCATATTTCTCTTCAAAGTACAGCAACTGAGCTAATCAGGAAGACAATTAATCATCAGTTTCAAGATAGTCTTTCATGAATTGCAGTGCGGGAATCCTCAAGTGAATAGGAAACATAAGCTCAATCCCATAGACTAAATGATAGGGCAAGGTGCCCAAGGAAGCTTTGTGTCAAATTCTATCAGCCCATAAGGCGAATTTAAGTTGAGTGTGCCAGTCTCTAGGGTTTTTGTTTAACAATTTCTTAATGACATCAAGCAGATTTTTGTTCATTGATTCAACTACCCCATTCCCTTGTGGATAGTAATTAGATGAGAACTCAAGAGTAATTCCATAGCAAAATGCCCAATTAGAAAAATGTAATGATGAAAAGGCAAGACCATTATCACAAACTAAGGAAAACAAACATCCAAATATGCTTTTCAACAAATTCAATAACTACCTCTGTGGTGTATTGTTTACAAGCTATTGCCTCAAATCATCAAGTGTAGTAGTTAGTAGCAGTCAGAATATACCTATGGCCTATAGAGGAGGGCAGATTGATCATACTAATAAAGTCAATGTCCCACTGAGCAAATGGTCGTACCTCCACCACTGGTTGCAAGGGCATGGCAACGTGTCACTCTCTGTGTGCAATGGTCTAACAAATATGATAGGTCCTTACATGTGAGTATGTATCTTTGAAAAAGGTAGGCCAATAATATCTAGTACAGAGAATCTAATTAGTAGTTGAGTGAGCCAACTCATGACCTGTCCCAAATTTCTCATGAAAGCTGGTCAATACCTGATCCACTTCTAACTTGTCTAGACATCTTAGATAGATCCCCTCGTCATTCTTTTTGTAAAGGACTGATCCTTTTATCATATAGCTATTGCTCTTCAGTCTGAGCGCTCTTCTTTGGACTGAATTCAGCTGTAGCGGACAACGTTGATTGAGTAGATAAAATATAGTATCTCCATACCATTCATCCTTTAAAACATCTTCTAACAAGTATTGCTGAGATACTAAACCTAGCCCTACCTCAACCATCATTTTGGTCAGTGCCTGACCTCTTACCAACTTCATGGGCTAGATGTCTATATCAAACTCCTATAGGATGATCACCTATTTTCCTCTCCTTTTGCCCAATTCACTTTGCATCAATAGCACTTTAACTGATGTATCTAGTACTATAGCAATTACCTGACTCTTTAGGATGTAGTGACTGAACTTCTTGACTACCTTTACCAGAGCGTAGGCTTGTTTTTCCACATTAGGATACCTTAACTTTGCATCTTTTAATGAAGTACTCATAAAGGCAATAGGTCTTTCATCATCAAGTGATCTCTTCTGCGTCAACATTGTAGTGCAAGTGTGCGGATGCGAATGAGTAAATCTAAAATGGTAAGGCATAGTCTAGACTTACCAATATGGGTGCATTGGCTATGGCTTGTTTAATTTTTGCAAAAGTAGTTTTGGCCTCTAGAGTCCAATCCATTTTGGCATCTTTCTTCAACATAGCATTAAGAGGCTGAACTATTTCCACAAAACCCATAATGAACTTATGTACAAAATTAATCTTACCAAAATATGACTTGAGTTTCTTTTTGCTTGTTAGGGGAGGTATTTTGAATATTACTTGTATTTGGTCTGGATCAATAGATATACCTTGCTCGGATATCACATGCCCCAGTAACTTCTCTTTAGTCACTCCAAAGATACACTTCTTGGGATTGAGTGATATACCATAATCTTTGCATCATTGTAATACTTTCCTCAAGTCTAGTACATGATCTTCTCACCTCTTCAAAAACACCATGAGATCATCCATGTAGATAATAATACATTTTCCAACTAGTCCCTTAAAAGTGACATCCATCGCTCATTGAAAGGTGGCACCAGCATTTATTTGACCAAATGGCATTCAACGATATGCATAGACGCCCCATTTGCATGTGAAAGATGTCTTCAATCTATCTCCGTAGTCAACCATTACCTGGTTGTAACTTGAATACCCATCTAGAAAAGACATCATCTGTGATCCATTAATAATCTGCAAAACTTCATCCAACGATGGCAGTGGGTAATTATCCTTTTCAAATGCCCGATTTAAGTTTCAAAAGTTGACACAAAGTCTAATTTTGCCATTTTTCCTCCTGACTGGAACGAGATTTGCTACCCAAGCAGAGTGCCTAACAAGAAATATGATTCTTGTTGATAGCAATTTCTATACTTCTTTGAAAATCAAAGGTTCCAATAGGGCATTCACTGGCCGCTATCTCTGTCTAGATGGCTTCACCCCATGTTTTAGTAGAATAGTGTGAGTAATGATTGATGTGTCATACGTCTTGAGGTCTCATAGCTCTGTGCTATAACTTCATGGTAATCCCTTAATGCATGAATAATGCTGGCCTTCTCTTCTTCAGTACTGGCCTTCCCGATTAACACATTCTTACTTCCTCTTCCATTCCCAGATTAAAAGGCTCACTTTACCATCCGAGAGATTCTCCTTCTTTTCTCTAGGTTCCTAGGTTGTCTGAATCAAATAGTCTTTCCAATTCCACCATTCCCCTTGGAATTGTGTTTTTTTTCATATTTAATACTCCTTCTAAATCCATCTCAGCAGGTTCCATCTCTTCTTCATCTATTATCTAAGTTGTGAAAACATCAGATGAAGTAAGAAAATTAATTATATGTTGGTCATCCTCAAAGACTTGGAAATTTGTCACATTATCTAGTACTGACAGAGTGGCAACAAATTTAACAAAAAATTTCTTCAGTCTTGCCATGGCTATTGGTTCTAATGTTCTTATTGTCTAAGCTAAAGCATCTATGACATGATTCTATCTTCTGGGGATCAACTAGATATTGAAGCCATCAAAGCATTCTATCAAATCCCATACTCAGTTTCTGTACCTATTTAGCCTATAACCATTACATGAGTATTGCTTTCTTACTTATTTCACCACTAATTCTGAATCATGAAATACTTGGATAATTCTAACATTCTTCTGGAGTGCCAGCAACAACCCTGGCACCAATGCCTCATACTCAGTTACGTTGTTTGTGCATGGAAATTGTAGTCTATGTGATGCTAGGTATGAGCTTCTAGTAGGGATGATTAACTCAACACCTGCTCTAGACCCTTGTCTACATCTTGATCCATCAAATCTTAAGGTCCATAGGTGGAAATCTTTACTGTTGTCATCATGTTTTGCTGATTTTCTCTTATCGGGTTGAGGCTAAGGCTCTCCCTTCTTTTCAACAACTAGTGCCTCCTTTGAAACAATGGGAATTTTTAGTTGTCTCTGTACTTGTTCTACTACCTCTTGATAAAGTTAGCATGTAAACTCAGAATGTGATGCATCATGTCTATGGCAACAATTTGCTAGTAATAACTCCTCCATCTGAACCTGCTTTCCAACAACATCTTGATCTCTTGCAAATTTGGTTACAAAATCATAGAATTGTTCGAATATCCTAGGTTCATCTTCCTTTGAGGAGTTTCCTAAATCTTATAGAACATATGCTTCTGTACTTTCTAATTTTTTTGTAAGTGGAGGATCAATAAATCTATTGCAACTTAGCATGAGAATCTCCTATGTTTGATCAACATGGGGAAGGTAGACTTCCAAATCAGCTTTTGTAAACAAAATTTCATTGGTTTGGTTATACTCCGTAATCATATGTTTCATTTTTGGTTCTCTCTCAATGCATATCTGGTTCTCCAATCCCTTCCATGGCAGCCACATATGAGAAAAATTAGTTGCCATATAACCATTCAAAGTTCTAGACCAGTCCCTACTCAGGAGCATGCCATACTGATCTGGGATATCTACCACTTGAATGTCTATATATTGTTGTACTCTTGAATCAGAAGCTAGCTGCATATGTATCCTATTTGATTCACCTACTACATTCACCTCAGTCTTATCCAGCTATGTTACTTTCCTTGAAGACTTGGCCAGAGTGAGACCTAATGCCTTACAAACTAACAATGGCATTACATTAGTGGAGGCACTAGAATCTACCAAACAGTTGTGAATATTTCTATTGAATATCTTAAGTGTTAAAAGGAAAGGAGGACTCTCCCTCTTATCTTTGTACAATGTCATCCTTTGCTCAACATTAGTCACATGCACTCTTTCTTTCCCTCCATCAAGGTTATCATTGGTAACCATTTCTTTTTGTGTAGTCTATTTTGATACCAGCACCTATATCTTGGAAAAAATATGTCCTAGCCTCAAGTATTTTAAGCAACTCATAAACAGAAAGACTAACCTTCATCTTATTGAGTTCTTCAATAACATACAGCCCCATTTTTGCTATGTCAGACCGTTGAGAACTTTCAACGGCAGCTCCCTGATATACTAGTTGATGTGTGACTTTTGGGGGTTCAGGATTATTAGAAGCTTTTGGGTCTAGTGGAATTTGATAGCTATTCAGAGGAATGGAGATGGTAAAAGGACCTTTGGGTTTACTACTTCTCATATTGTATGGAGTTTTATTATATTGCTGATAAGCATTAACCTCTTCAGACTCTTCTTCCTCAGGCTGATTATCATCTTGAACTGAAAATGTATAACTATCGAGTACTAGTGCAGTACCATACCTTTGTGAAGGAACAAGTTCATACCCTATTGGTGGATTCTCCTAAGTTTTAGCATTCTAAATCTCCATCTGGAAGATACTGGATGCTATCTAAAATTCTAGGCAGTCTAATTCAGAATGAGCATTTGTATTATGCAGTCTGCACCAAGTAGACAAAGCTACCTTAGCTAACATCACGCAACCAAGTGGTCGGGTGTCATTGTTCTAATTTTCTAATGGCGAAGGGACCCCTCCATTATTGGGTCTTGTGTTCCAAGATCGATTTGACCACTACTGAAAATTTTGATTTTGGTACTGATTCTGGCCCTGACTTTGAAACTGATTCTAATTTTGGAATGATTTTTTATTTTGACCTCTCTACTGAAGATAAGCATTTTGATTTCTGAGGTGGGTAACTTCTGCAATGAGCTTCTTCATTTTCTCAACTAACTCTTTGATATCATCTCTATCTTCTTTAGCCTTAGCTGCCTCTAAAGATTATAGGAAAGGCATTTGTGCAGGAGGCATTTCAGCTACTAGGTTTCCTGGATGGACTACTAAAGCTTGTGTTGTAGCCGGGTTAGGAATTGGATTCATCATTGAGTTATGGTTGGCCAAGGCTTGATTAATCATAGGTATTTGTTTAGGCCTGGCTACAAGACCTATGTGATTCAGTGGATCAATGGTTGTTTATCCCAGCTAAGTACTTACAGTGACAACTACTGAGTATGCTTGAGCTAAAGTAGTAGAAATGAGATCAACTCTCCTTATGAACATGGATGTAAGGTTGTAGGGTTGCGTAATAAATTGGCAAAGCTGCATCTTGCACTACAACATGAGGAGCTTACAAATGACTAAAAGATTTTTGAAATCTATTGTTAAAAGAACTTATCATCTCACCCTCACCTCAACAAATCTCTACAAAAGACCAATAAAGATCAGCTGGGGTGGTGGGCATTCAAAACTGATCTAGAAATGCATTCTTTAAATTCTGCCATGAGTTTGTGGATGTTGCGGGGAGGTTAGCAAACCAATAATAAGATTCATCTTGTACAAAATAAGGAAACAACCTGCATATTAAATCTTCGTATTGCACTTGTAACATAAACATGTTGCTTTCAAAGATTCTGATATGCTCATCTGCAGTTCTATCCGGATCATTCACCCTGAACTTGGAACAAAACTTATCAGGGTTTTTGGGCATATCATGGTAATCATTAAACTGAAATGGGGACTAGTTATTTCTTGCAAAAAAGGCCATGATTGGGGGATTAAAAGGTGCTGCAACTATGTTCCTTGGGACTGATTGAGCTCTTGGTGTCCTTGGTATCCCTTGCTCTTTCTAGTTCATCTGAATTCTGTTAGAGACAGCAGCTCTTCTCCAACTTAGCTAGATCTGGTATGTCTTTGTTTAGTCCCCAGACTTGCTGATTTTGTAGAGGGAAATAGTTCTTTCGTGGCCAACCTAGTACCAATTTTGTTGATGAGTGTTTTAGCACACAACAATGCAGATGTGATTGATGGTTTCACACCTCTCCTAAAAAGTATCCTACCCTAGGTAAGACTACTCCAAAGTTTCTATAGCTAGGTCTTATCTTGCTGGGAATCTCTCAATTGGTATGTTCTAACTATGCCTAAAAGGGGTCTTACATACAATCTACAGATTTCTAGAGCTGGGAAAGCAAATACATATAAATCCTTTATGATTTCAGCCAATAAAACAATGTAAAATGCTGCTAAAATTCCTAATCTAACAATGGTTTTCAAAGAAAATACAAAAGAGGTTAGGGTTTTAGAGAAATTCTAAGTGACATTCACAATGTATAGATCACTTTAAGTAGACAAACACTCTAAACTTTAACCAATTTTCTGAGTTACTAAATTGAAAGTTGATGTTACAGCACCGCAAAAAATGGTGCTATCTTCAATGGAAATCAAAGGATTTTCATATTACATTCACTCATTAATACCCTGTTGTGTGGTTACACAACATACCCCATTTTTCCTTGACAAAATAGGGACCCAACTTTTTCTTGCTGCTTTGGCTTGTTGTTTTTCTACTTTGGGCGGTTTGCTAAAATTAGTCATGCATGTAGCCCTGCAAGAAGGTGGATTTGTCCCCATGATGAGGTCAGTTACCAAAGTCAGTATTTCACATTATTAACCTCATGGTTGGAAGGTACATGGAATTTCAAGAAGGTTTGCCTTTTGGATCACCCTGAAATTCTCTAAGTGAAGCAAGTTATGTTGAGTCAAAGTTTGGTAAAATCTAATATTCCAAGAGAGGGGGGTCATATTTTAAAACATCAGTCATCTTAGAAAAGATCACCCCAATATTTTATTATCACCTGACAATGACTTGATCCGTGAAGTACGGACATCAATTTTACATAGTAGCCGGTATCTACCTATCAAACGACTTAAGTTTTCTTGTGGGGGGTCATATTTTTAATATTAGTCATCTTACTAATATCACCCTCTTCACAAAATATTACCCTATGCTAATATGATGGTGACATCATCTAAATCCAACGAATGAAGGAAATCACCTTGATGATGACATCATCATTTCATTCTACCTTGCGGAGGTATATATCCAATGCCTACCATATTCAATAACATGACGGTGATGTCATTAAAACATAACGATTAAACATGGTCATTGACACACTGACGTCATCTCAATATTTTCCCAAGGGGGTCATTTTATTTGTGGGGTCATATTTTGAACATCCCTAATCTTAAATTCATGACGTGATATACACATGGTCAATGTTGACCACATCACCCGATTCTTTTGCATTCAGTTTTACCACTCAAAGGTGGGGGGTCATTTTATCCAGAGTGGGTCATATTTTGAATATCACCTGATCTTTGAAAGATCAACCCCTCACCCACCTAATGGAAGAAGTAATAAATAAGATCATGAGGATAAAGTTCAGGGTAGAAACTTATAATGAGACTTTAAGTAGAAGAAAAAGTAAGTTGGACGCGCTCAAAGCTAAATTCCAGTCTCATAAGCATGTCATAACAAAAGCTAGGATCCAAGATGGGGGAGAGGTGGATAAAATAGTGCAAGCATATGAACACATTAGGACAGCGATGAAGGTCCACATACAGGAGGATGTACATCAGGGTGACAGTGATACTAAAAGTAATGAAGATGATGACCATGATGAAGAAGAAGAAAATGAAGAGGAGGAAACTGAATAATGAATAAAAGATGCATCACCAAGTGAATACATGCATAAGGTACTCATCAATAATGAGTCATCCAGATGGTTGCCAGCTAGCAACCTGTGCCATGAGGAAGAGTTGACTAGGTCAAAGAGTAATTATAAACCGTTGATCTTAATTGATAAATCCTCACCATTGGTCATTTGTAACTACCTCCTCACCTTATTCTATAAAAGGTGTAGGGGTGCAATATTTTAAACATTCAAAACTTAATTGAAATTTGATTGCTAAAATATCAGGACTCATTTCAAAGTTGTTGTAAATGTACATGTTATGCATACTAAATGAAAGAGAAGCATATTTGATTACAAATCATCATAAATCTTGGGTAATCTGTGTTTGAAATCTAGATACATGTATTGATCAGCTGCGTCCCTTGGAGTGCTTTTCAATCTACATGTGTTGTTTTCATCCCTAATTCCTTTGAAGTTAGCATCATCCATATCTAGCTGTGGAACATCCTGGTGACATATGGCTTCATTCCTTCTCCTCATGAATGTATCTTGTATGTATGTGATTCAATGACTAAAGATTCACTGAAATTAGAAGCATTCTTTTAAATTTCTTTGAATTTCATAACAGATCATCACCATAATTGCAAATAACAAAGAATAAAAAGCAAGTAACATGAAATATGTTGATATCCTGTAGATAATTGGAAATACAAAGCATATTTAGATTAAAAGCATGTCAAATTGACAAATATCATGCAAATTTAGACAAATATTCATGAAATCCATGCAAATATCTACTTATAGACACATCATTTGAATAAATATACAGTGTAGAAGAAAGAACAAGTTCAAGATGATCAATGATCAAAAGAATTGATCAAACTTGCAAATATATTAGCTATCTTTGAAAATAGAGTAGAGTTAACCTCTTTGTGGAGTGAATTTACCGGAAACATTGCAATAGTAGTCATCCAGACAAATGTAAGACCCCTTGAAATGGAAAACAACATGTCACATTAACCTCTGAGTAAGATCAGACGATCATGACCTGATCAATGGAGACTTGGAGTCATTAACTTATCCTAAGTTGATCATACTTTACAAGTTAATAAAGGTTTGTTGTTTAAATTTTTATGCATGCTCTTATGACTAACAATCATCATCAACATAAATTAGCCCTAGAAGGAGGGACTCATCTATAGATTTGTCTAATTTAATGACGCAAACAGAAAGGTAATACTCATGCAGCTCTGTATTTTAAGTCATGTTCAAAGATTTGTTGTTTTAAGTTTGTGCATGCCTATCCTTTGCAAAGTTTTCAAAATTGAGCGTAAATATTTCAAGCTTTGTGGTTGATCACCATGGTATTTCAAAGATAACCTCTATTTCAAGTCTTTTTGCTAAAGCTTTGAGGTAGTTTTCTTTAGAGACCTGATATCTAGTTGCTTGTGTCCCAAAGCCTCGTATCACCTCATATTTGCATCATTTCTACAAATATTGCATAAATATCTAGTTAGTTTCAAATTCTGATCATAAATTTAGCCTTTGCTAGAGTGTCTTAGCTAATATTTATAGTAAACAATCCAAATTTTCCTTAAATCAAGAAATCCTGGCTCTCAGGCCAAATACCAAGTCCAGATCGAGTGGACTCTTTGAAGAATTGCCTATCCAGGGATTCTGACCTAGGACAGTAGATATTCATCATTCTCCTAGTTCTAGTGCATCAAGAGCTTCACCAGAGCATACTCCTATAACTCCTATCGGGTTGCAAACACCTACAGGACCACTTGTCACACCTTAGGTCCAACCTCCACTAGTCACAATGTCATTCTTTACTGCAGAGTCACCTCTGACTTTCACTGCATATCATCCTTTACCTAAAAATCCTAACAAGATTTGTTCTAAATATCATCCATATCAGGATGCTAATGATCACATTAGAACATTCAAGGAAGCCTGTTGTAGGGCTAGAATTGAACATCAGGATGTGGTATGCAGGTTATTTCTATTTTCCTTAGGGGAAGAGGCATATAAATGGTATATTAGTCTTGGTCAAGGTTCAGTTGGTTCATGGGCTACCTTGGAGAAAGCCTTTAAGGATAGATTCAAAATACCTATAGATCCTTTAACGAATTATCATCTATTTGCCACAATCAAGAGACTTGAGGGAGAACCCATTGCCAATTTCAATGCAAGATTCCAAAAGATGCTCTCAAAGCTAGTTGCTCCCTATACTGTGATAGATGAAGCTACTAGGAGCATATATTATTTAGCCTTAGATTCCTTGACTTCTATGTTTATTAGGAGGACACATCCTGGTGTCACAACTTTGACAGAAGCTTTCAAAGAAGCTGTCAAGGTTAGTCAAAAGTTGATTCTTGCTTGAACACCTAATATTGCATTTCCTACACTTCCTACTTATCCTACACATCCTACTCAACAATAGACCAATGGAGCCATGATACCTCCATCTGTAATGCCAAGTCCTTTACAGATACCTCCACTCAATATCATGCCACCTCCAAATGGAAATGGTCAAATGTTACAACATCTAGGACATACACAGGTACCTCAGGTTGTGGAACAGTCTAATAACAATAACAATGGATCTTCCTTCTTCAAACCTCAAACAGAGAATGTAGTAGCCAAAGTTTAGGAAGAAAAGGAAGAAATTAAAGAGATATCAGCACACTTGAGGAAACTCACCACTGAGATCACTCATTTGAGGAGTCAGAATTTCTATTCTCAACCAAATCAAGATAGAGGATATGCTAATGATAGACCTAATTATCCTAATAGGGGATATAATATCAATTACAATAACAACAATGGTAACAATAACCCCCCTAGATAGCCTAGAGTGTGGAACACTAGGCCAAACAATGGTTCTTTGCCATCACCCTTAGACAATCAGCCTCCTAGTGAACCTAAGTAGACCACTAGAGTGAACCTGGCAGAGGCAACTCTTAGAAACTGGTGTAGGATACATAATACCAATGCTCATGTAGAGCTAGACTATCCTCAGTACAGGATTGCTGCCAGTATATCCCAAACTAAAGTATCTAATACTGCAGGTAATCCACCTTGTATTGAAGGAAATGAAATTGTCCCCTGTGGATATGATTCTGCTCTAGTACTAGAAAGTTTCATCCATCATCCTCATCAATAGACAATATCACCTAATCAGAATTACACCTTATCATGTGAAGAGTCAGCCATGGCTTTTGAAACCAATTATGTTTTTCCATTTGAAGATGAGAATGAGCCATTAGTGGAACATGAAGAAGTACATGCTTATCAACAATAGTATCAAGGTAGACATAACTACAACCTAAGGAATAACTCCAACTGACCTATTGGTCCTTTAACCACATCCTTGCCTCCAAATAATTTCAATACTCCTCCTGATCCTAAGGCAAGCAATAACCCTGGATTTCCTAAAGTTAATGCTCAGTACTTAGCACCACAAAATACAGTACCAAAAACTGGTAGTCTGACTCCTAAGTCTGATTAATTGGTCACATATTTAGTAGATGAAATGAAAAAGTTCAAGATTAGTCTATCATTATTAGAACTACTTAAAACCCCAGCTATCAAAAAAGCCTTCATGAAATCCTTAAATGATCTTGCTCCAAAAGAGGATAATCATGCCTTAGATCAGACTGGGAATAAAGATCATGTTAGTAGGGATGTTAATGTCAAATACAGAGCTCCAACTATTGTTCAGGCTATAGAGACTTCACACATGACTCTTTACAAAGATAAAATTGAGTCATCTCCTTTTCTCCTTACCATAAGGATGTTTAGTAAGAATTTGCATGATTGCTTAGTAGATTCAGGAGCATCTACCAATGTAATACCCTTGTCCATATGCAATGCCTTAGGGTTGCATCCTACTAAATCGCTGAAGAAAGTAACTCAATTAGATAAAATAGAGGTGAGTGTAGTAGGTAGGAGAACTAACTCACATCCGTATGTAGTTAGCATCAGATCCAAGAATACAATACTACATTGATATTTAGGTAGTGGATATACCTGATACTTATGAGATGCTGCTTAGCAGGGATTGGTCAAAAACACTCAATGGATACATGTCCACTGATTTCAATCACATGTGGTGACCTTGGAAAGGAATACCTAATCATATAAGGATAAATTTTGAACCTCGCATGAAACATATGATCACTGAATACAATAAAACTAATGAGATCATGTACGTAGATGTTGAACCCGGAGTGTACTCCATCAGACCCCAAATGTCAAAATAGAGGAGATCATCATGTATGATGTTCATGTTCATAATGATAATCTTTAGGATGATAGAATAATTTTAGAATCTGATTGTAGCTCTAAAAATGAGATAGAAGTAGACCACTTCAAGAATTTTGAGATGCACTTGTCCAAAGAAGTACAACATTGCCAATTGTTAAACGTGCCTATTTAGGATGTTCTAATTGAAGGATGGTGCAGGTTACATGATGAGGTGCATTCTGAAAAGACCTATGATTCTTGCTTAGACAAGATAGAACTAGAACAAGCATGCAGTGAGGCATCATCATCATATGAGGTAAGTCCTATGGATAGTGATAGTGATACTAATTTTTGTTTGTCATCTGCAGGAATAGAAGAAAGCACATATCATGATGAAAGTCCTATTCAGATGATAGAAGAAGTATTGGTATGTAGCAAGAGCAATTCTAAGAGTAACAAGAAAATCACCCCAGGAAGCGATTGCTTAGTTGAGTCAGATTATGAAATATCTGATGAAGATAGAGGTAGTAATTTGTCCAAGTTTGAAGAATGTTTATCAAAGCAGATTCAAAAGATGATACAACAACAAAAATCTCCATAGGATGTCCTAATTGAGGGATGGTGTAGGTTACATGAAGCACCACATTCAGAAACTACTTGTTCATTATGTGTGCATATTCTAAAGAAGCAGATGTTGTCTTGTTCAAAGGATCCTCCTTCTGATGGTAAAGAAGAAGAAGGAATATCAGCTTCACATCAACTAGATAGGGTGAAGTTTGAGAAAATTGAAACACCAAAATTAAAATGGATATCAAATGGAGTAGCTGCCAGAGCTAAAAAGAAAAGAGAAGGCCCAGACAAGCCTTTAATTGAAGATAAGCCAGGTATCCTCAGGTTTGATGTATCCAAATAAAAACAAGGAGCTGGAGTAGGAATAGATCTTATTGATCCAGCTGGTAAATCCTACTTAGCAGCATATAGAATGCAATTCCCATGCACAAATAACATGACAGAATATGAAGTACTAATTCATGGGATATTGTTTGCACCCAGAAAGAAAGTGAAGATTCTGCATGTCTATGGAGACTTAGAATTGGTAGTGAGACAAGTAAGAGGTATATATTCTTGTAATTACAAGAAGTTGTCTAATTACAGACATAGGGTATGGTATTTGATAGAAGATTTTGATGCATTTAACATCACCCATGTGCCTATAGAACAAAATCATAGGGAAGATGCCTTGGTCCAAGCTACAAGTACTTTGGAACCATTGTCCATATCTAGTTTGATGAAATTTTTAGTTGAATTAGTATCAGTACCCTCTGTACCAGACAATGTAGCTAACCTTCAAGTGTTTGATGATGATCAACACATTTTAGACTTCATATCCAACAGAGATGTCTTTGACGCACAGATCATAGATGAAAGAAATGTGGAAGATCATATCTGGGAAGAAGAAGAGATCCTAGAGTTGCCCAGCAACAAGATTCCTAAAGGAATGATAGAGTTGGAAAGAGCATTTGATTTAGACAACATGCTGAAATAGAAAGATCTCCCTAAAGTAGATGGAGGAGAGTATTGACAAGTTAACATAGGACATGATGATGAAAGAATGAATGTCTTGATTGGAAAAGTGTGTACAGAAGAAGAACTGGAAGGGATAACCTAAGAACTTAAAGATCATATCCATGTTATTGCATGGACATATAATGAGTTGAAAACTTATGATACATCAATTATCACTCATACTATACCTTTAAAGCCAAATGTTAAGCCTTTTAGATAGAAACAGAGACCTATTAATGCTTTGTTGGACCCCATCATTTTTGAAGAAGTGAAGAAATTGCTTAATGCCAGGATTATATTTCCTGTGAGACTTTCCACATGGGTGACTAACTTGGTTCCAGTAAGGAAGAAGAATGGTGACATTAGGTTGTGTGTGGACTTCACAAATTTAAATAGAGCTTCTAAAAAGGATAACTATCCTTTGCCTTCTCTAGATGAGGTCTTGTAAATTGTAAATGGTGCAAATATGATGTCATTTTTGGATGGTTTTTCAGGTTACAACCAAGTGATGGTAAATAATATAGATAGATTGAAGACTGCATTCACCATTAAGTGGGGAATATTCATCTACAGGTGCATGCCTTTTGGATTGATAAATGTTGGAACCACATTTCAGCATGCAATAGATATAGCCTTCAGGGGACTAATTGGTAAATGCATAGTCATATACATGGATGACTTGACAGTTTTCTCTAAAGAGATAGGGAATCATGTAGAAGACCTCAGGAAAGTACTAAAGAAATGTGAACATTATGGAATATCCCTAAACCCTAAGAAATACATATTTGGGGTAACCACGAGGAAGTTATTAGGTTACCTGATAACCTAGAATAAAATCATCATCGACCCTAATAGAGTAGAATCAATCATGAAGATACAGCTTCCTGGAAGTAAGAAGGAGCTCAAATCTTATTTTGGTAAGATTAATTTCATTAGAAAGTTTATTACTAGTTTTGCAAAAATTGTCAGACCATTGAATGCAATGCTCAAGAAGGATGCCAAAATTGAGTAGACACCTGAGGCTGAAGCAACTTTTGAAGATGTTAAGAAACCCATTTCCAATGCTCCTATTCTAATTAGTTCAGACTATACCAAAGATTTTTACATTTACTCATTTGCTTCAGAGCTTACGTCTGCAACAGTATTAACACAAAGAAACGAGGCTAAAGAAGAAAAGCCTATAGCCTTCATGAGTTGTCCTTTCAGGGATGCAGAAATTGGATACATGGATGTTTAAAGACAAGCCTTGCTCTGGTTCGAGCAGTCAAGAAGTTTAGACATTACATCTTGAGGAGTAAAGTGATCGCTGTAGTACCAGATGCAACAGTAAAAATGCTTTTAATGCAAACTGAACCAGGTGAAAAGAGAGGTAAATGGATTACTGTCCTCCAAGAGTATGATATGGACATAACACCCATGAAATTAGTGAGAGGACAAGCATTGAGTCAGATGATATCAGAAATTGATCCTAACATCATGAGCCAGCAGTATGTCATAAATACACAAGAAAATGGAGAATAGTATTCAGACATCAGGCACATCTTGATTACTGGAAGATGCCCTTCAAGATTACAAGCCTCATAGAGGAGAGTCTTAAAAATAAGATCACAAAAATACATGATAAAAGGAGGAGTCCTTTTGAAAAGGAACTATGAGGGAACATACCTTAGACGCCTAGAAAGGCAAGAAGTAGACAAAGTGTTGACGTAATTACATGACAAGTTTGGAACTGCACATGGATCATATTTAGCTACCACTTATGCTATCCTAAAAGTAGGGTATTACTAGCCCACTATTTTTAAAGATACCGATGAACACATCAAATGTTGTCATATGTGTCAAGTTGCTACAAATAGAGAAAGATATGTTGCTCAGCCCTTGCAACCAGTGATAGAGATGCACCCATTTGCTCAATGGGGGATAGATTTCATAGGACCTATCAACCCTCCATCATCTTTAGGCCACAAGTATGTGTTGACTATTACTGATTATTGGTCAATAGTAAGACATGCAATGCTGAGGATGTAATCAAGTTCTTGGAAAGCAACATAGTGACCAGGTATGGAGTTCCTTATGCTTTAGTATGTGATAATGGGTCTACCTTTGCATCAATAAGATTATCTAGTTGGGCTTTTGACCATGGAATCATCTTGAAATTTTTCTCAAATTACTATCCTCAAGGGAATGCATTAGCAGAATCCACACACAAGAATTTATTGAACATCATAAAGAAATTGATAGAAAATAATCCAAGGGAGTGGAATACCCTATTAAAGTATGCCTTATGGGTAGATAGAACCAGGATGAAGGTTGCATTCAGAAATTCTCCTTTTCACCTAGTATATGGGGTGGATCCCATCCTCCCTGTTAACCTAAAGATCCCCACATTGTAGTTTGCACAAGAATATCTAGGTATACAAAACAAACAAGAAGTCAGGTTGCTTCAGTTGATGCACCTAGAAGAAAAAAGGAATAAAGCAATTGATCAATTTGCTAAACATCAGGTTGTTGTTAAGCATTGGTTTGACAAAAGAGCTAGAGTTAAGACTTTCAGAATTTTAGATTTAGTCCTTATTTGGGACAAAGTACATGAAAGGAAAGGAGATCATGGTAAATTTGATAAACTTTGGATAGGTCCCTTTCAATTTTTAGAAATCCTAGGAGATAGCACCTACAGGATAAAGACTTTAACTGGTGAGGATGTCCCATTACCAGTTAATAGATAGTTTCTTAAGTATTATTTTCAATCCTGAAACAGTGTCCTATAAGTCATGTGTATCATAGTGTGCATATTGTATAGTTGTTTGTACAATTTTGTTTTGTTTGTTTGTTTGCTGGTTGAGTTCTGTTTTGGTTAGGCCAGATGATGTAGCTCATCACCCTAATAAAATAACCAAATTGTTAAGATTCAAGTGATGAGAACAAATTCCTATATAGGTTATGACTCATTTTGAGAAGTATTGTCGATCAAGTCTATGCCATCTTTTTCATCAGGGTGCCTTTTCTTGACTAAAATGATTTTTCATAATGACTCACCTAACAGCCTTGGGTTTGTGGAACACATAAGTATAGGCGTTAAGTGAAAAATCTAAAGGGACTCCCTTTCTACCAATGCAATCTCCAACCTAAATTAGCAAGTGACCATGCCTTGCACATTAAGCTTACATGATGACATCATATGAATAGAGACAATAAATATTGAAAATCTAAAAAGAAATAAAGATTAGGCCATCTAAGTAACTCTACTAGGGCTATAAATACTTGTTGGCTGTGGGGCTCTACTTAGGAGGATTGTATAGATAACCTTGCTAGGGCTATGGATGCCTTCTGGCAACAAGGCTCTATCTGGGTTGGCTATGAGGGATGCTCCCAAACCATGTAGTTTAACCTTAGTTACTCATGCTTTCAACTTACTTCCAAGATGAAGATAATTAATCATTTGCACACACCTGATCCTTTGTTAGCATTGTTGCCATCATGAAAACCTTATCATTTAGAAAGATTATAATACTTATACTTAGAAAGAGTTAAAATACTATGTTAGAATGTGATCACATCACTTGAATCATTGGAATTTGGTTATGTTCTTTGGTGGCAAGTTGTTATGTGGTTACACAAAACACCCCATTTTGCCTTTACAAAATAGGGACCCAACGTTTTCTTGCTACTTTGGCTTGTTGTTTTTCTACTTTGGGTGGTCTAGTAAAATTAGTCATGTATGTAGCCCTGAAAGAGGGTGGATTTGTCCCCATGATGAAGTCAATTGCCAAAGTCAGTATTTCACATTATTAACCTCATGGTTGGAAAGTACATGGAATTTCAAGCAGGTTTGCCTTTTGGATCACCCTGAATTTCTCTAAGGGAAGAAAGTTATGTTGAGTCAAAGTTTGGTCAAACCTGATATTCCAAGAGAGGGGGATCATATTTTTAAACACCAATCATCTTAGACAAGATCACCCCGATATTGTATTATCACCCGACAATCACTTGATCCGTGAAGTGCAGATGTCAGTTTTACATAGTAGCCGAAATCTACCCATCAAACGACTTAAGTTTTCTTGTAGGGGGTCATATTTTTAATATCAGTCATCTTACGAATATCACCCTCTTCGTAAAATATCACCCTATGCTAATATGGCGGTGATGTCATCTAAATCCAATGAATGAAGGAAATCACCTTTGATGATGATGTCATCATTTCATTCTACCTCGCGGAGGTATATATCCAATGCCTACCATATTCAATAACATGATGGTGATGTCATTAAAACATAATGATTAAACATGGTCATCAACACACTAACGTCATCTCGATCTTTTCCCAAGGGGGTCATTTTATTTGTGGGGTCATATTTTGAACATCCCCTGATCTTAAATTCATGACCTAATACACATGTGGTCAACGTTGACCACATCACCTGATTCTGTTGCATTCAATTTTACCACTCAAAGGTGGGGGGTCATTTTATCTAGAGGGGGTCATATTTTGAATATCACCCAATCTTTCGAAGATCACCGCCTCACCCACCTGACAGAAGAAGTAATAAATAAGATCATGAGGATAAAGGTCAGGGTAGAAACTTATAATGAGACTTTAAGCAGCAGAAAAAGTAAGTTGGAGGAGCTCAAAGCTAAATTCTAGTCTCATAAGCATGTTGTAACAAAAGCCAGGATCCAAGATGGGGGAGAGGTGGATAAAATAGTGCAAGCATATGAACACACTAGGATAGCAATGAAGGTCCACATATAGGAGGATGTACATCAGGGTGATAGTGATACTGAAAGTAATGAAGATGATGACCATGATGAAGAAGAAGAAAATGAAGAGGAGGAACCTGAAGAATGAATAAAAGATGTATCACCAAGTGCATACATGCATAAGGTACTCATCAATAATGAGTCATCTAGATGGTTGCCAGCTAGGAACCTGTGCCACAAGGAGGAGTTAATTGAGTCAAAGAGTAATTATCAACCATTGATCTTAATTGACAAATCCTGACCATTGGTCATTTGTAACTGCCTCCTCACCTTATTCTATAAAAGGTGTAGGGGTGCAATATTTTGAACATTTGAAACTTAATTGAAATTTGATTGCTGAAATATCAAGACTCATTTCAAAGTTGTTGTAAATGTAAATGTTATGCATACTGAATGAAAGAGAAGCATATTTGATTACAAATCATCATAAATCTTGAGTAATATGTGTTTGAAATCTAGATACATGTATTGATCAGCTGCGTCCCTTGGAGTGCTTTTCAATATGTATGTGTTGTTTTCATCCCTAATTCATTTGAAGTTAGCATCATCCATATCTAGCTGTGGAACATCTTGGTGACATATGGTTTGATTCCTTCTCCTCATGAATGTATCTTGTATGTATGTGATTCAATGACTAAAGATTCACTAAAATTAGAAGCATTCTTTTAAATTTCTTTCAATTTCATAACAGATCATCACCATAATTGCAAATAACAGAGAACCAAAAGCAAGTAACATGAAATATGTTGATATTCGATAGATAATTGGAAATACGGAGTGTATTTAGAGTAAAAGCATGTCAAATTAACAAATATCATGCAAATTTAGACAAATATTCATGAAATCCATGCAAATATCTACCTATAGACACATCATTTGAATAAATATATAGTGTATAAGAAAGAACATGTTCAAGATGATCAATGATCAGAAGAATTGATCAAACTTGCAAATATATCAGCTATCTTTGAAAACAGAGTAGAGTTAACCTCTCTGTGGAGTGAATTTATAGGAAACATTGCAATACTAGTCATCCAGACAAATGTAAGATCCCTTGAAATAGAAAACATGTCACATCAACCTCTAAGTAACATCAAACGATCATGACCTGATCAACAGAGACTTGGAGTCATCAACTTATCCTAAGTTGATCGTACTTTACAAGATAATAAAGGTTTGTTGTGCAAATTTTTATGCATGTTGTTATGACTAACAATCATCATCAACAATACCCAATAGATAGCACAATTTAACTCTTGAAATGTAATTGAACTTAAGCACACCTGATAAACCTAGACTAACTTTGCACAGTTATCTACCGTCAACAAATAACTAAAAGTATGGACATAGAGTGTTCATCAAATACTTTCAACAAACAATAAACATTATAAAATCACAACTAACTAACTATGGGAGAGCAAGAAGTGAACCATGAAGACCAAGTAGGGAACACAATACATAAATTCTCAAAACAGCTGCAGAAACTTGCTTTGTATTACTTCAAATGGGAGAATGTCAACAATTCGGCATCAAGAGTTCTCTCTTACAAACAATGGCAATGGTAGCCTTTTATATAGGAAAGTGGCATACTGAGTTTTTTAATGAACGGTGGAGATTAACTCAACACTGATGGTCTAGATTACACCAATAAATGCATTCCTTACAGCTCATAGCAAATCTCGAATTACATTTTGTCTCTTATGAAAAAGATGAAAAACAACCACCTAATACATTGAATCTAGTCATTTTGACTACCCAACTCAATATATATATGGAAGAGCTCAATTTTAATGCATAATAAAGGCAAAATAGCATCACATGTTGCTTTAAATATAGCAATTTACATCAATGACGGGATTACATCTCAAAATAATCAAAATACGTTAAGCTTCTTCATCCAAATTGATTTTGTCTTCTTCTGCCAACTTGTTGTAGTAGTTGAGCCATGCTTCAAGTGCTGGATTAATTTCCAAAGGATCTAGATTCTTGAGATGGCTAACTTGATACTCAAACATCTCCAACTCCTGGTTGAACCTGTTGTATATCCTTTCTATTTCTGCCCCTGCTTTATGGAATGCATTGAATTCAGCCTTGAGTTCGCTAACCTTATCCAACCTATCCTCCATATCCAGCTCAGTATTCTCAAAAATGACCTTATGCAATTTGTTCTTGTATTTCTCAACATCATAGGGTGCAAAATCATTGTAGGATTCTTCTAGACAATCTTTTAAAGTATCATTGATATCATAGATTAATGGCCGAACTTCTTCATCTGCTGGCTTATAAGCTTCTTTTATGTTCTCAAAGGTTTTTTTTCTGAATTTCAGCTGTTGGTACCACTCAATAGCCTTTGACCACTTGTTACCAGTTAGAATATTCTCAACAAATAAAGTCTATACATGTAGATCTCTAATACTCTTGACTCTAGGAAACATGTGAGAATAATATTCCTTAAAAGTGTCACACTCATCCTATAGCTCTTTCCACTTCTCATGAAGCTCAACTAATTTCTTATGTGCTTGGACTATAGCATCAATGGTTTCACATCCCTTTTTACATACTCTGATTAACCACTTCTGAGTACCTTGTGACATGGTCCTTACCTCACCGAGTTTTGCCATTTCATTTGTGGATAGGAAGGTAGGCACTATCCTTATATACCCACCGATATCAACCGGTTTTATTAGAAACTAGAGGCAAGTCCAGAGTTCCTCATTCTGTTGTTTTAATTCTTTCTTTGATAGCTCATCTCTATCCAACTAATCCAAAATTGAAGTGACAGACCCTTTAAATTCATCGACTATTTGAACACATGTGGTTGGTCCCAGATTAACTGATGAGATGACATAATCCTTGACTCTGACTTGTTCTCTATTTGTGTCGGCTGGTGGGACAACTATTTTAACAGTCCTAGTTCCAGTCTCATCTTTATAAATCCTTGATTGTATATTCACTTTCTTTTGTTTCTTTGGCTTCTGAGCCTATGACAAGATTATAATCAAATCTAATTGCATTATTTCTACCTGTGGCTCAGGGTATGCCACTCTGTCCTGTAACCACTCAAGTACTGAAGAAGAGAGCTTACTTAGTTCATTGATATTCTCACTGTCAGTTTTGGGAGGTTCTTCAAGTAACCCTTGTTCTTTCTCTAACCCCTTATTTTTATCCAATTCTTTATCTCCTTCATTAGTGAGATTTCTCCAATTTAACATTATGTTCTCCTGAGTTGATTTGAAGATTCCCTCTGTTTGAACTTTCTCTGGAGGACTGTTAGACATATCAATCACTTGAATGTTGACTATTTTAGTTAAGGATTCATTTGGGATTTCATTAATTTCCTCAGCAAATATGTCTTTATCTGATTCAGGCAATGTTTCTATTTCTGGCTCTTGTAAACCCAATTCTACACATACCTTGTCAATTCCTGGTAGCAATGGCATAGCCAAGTGTGTTGAATTTTGATCCTTAGGCATTTGAGAGATGGGAATGGTAGAGGATATGGGTAGTACAACTGAAGGTAAGTTCATTTATGTCAAATTGGCAAACATGGCCAACCCCAAAGTTGGTGAGATAGAAGAGGTTGGCAAGATAGAGGAAAGGACGATGGGTGAAGAAATAGATAGTGAGGGTAAGGGAAGACAAGGTGAAAGAATTTTAGAAATGGGAGGTAATTCTATGGAGGTAGATAATGGAATGGAAGAGATGGAAGGTAAAGGTGTGGTAGTGGTAGAGGAACATGAGGTGGCAGCAATAGAGGAAATGGGACTACCAAGAGTGCTAGAAGATACTGCTAAGGAGCAAGAAACTGTTGAAATAGTAGTAGAAGGTGGAGTAGCAGCAAATATGGTTTCCTAAAAGATAGTTATAGTGGTCATAGGTGCAGCAGTGGAAGCAATAGAAGAGGATGCAACAATGGAAATTGTTTGGGAAAGCATAATAGTATTCACATTTGGGGAAAAAGGAAATGGGGAGGTTGGCAAACTTGTATCATCATGAGTTGTAGAGTCTCCACATCCTTACTGACATTCTTCACCTCGACTTTCTTGGTCTTAGAACTCTCTATAGAGCCACTCAGTACATCCCATTTCTTCAAAGCTCTTGTCCCAGCAGAAGGAGGCTGATCCGTATTAGACAGTTTTGCAGAAGTTTTCTTGCTCTTTTGTACCTTAGCCTTATTTGCTAATAGTACATGCTCTTTACTATCAGATTTCTACTTTTGAACTAGCTCTA
Source organism: Cunninghamia lanceolata (assembly GCA_027924645.1). NCBI lineage: Eukaryota > Viridiplantae > Streptophyta > Pinopsida > Cupressales > Cupressaceae > Cunninghamia > Cunninghamia lanceolata. The sequence goes on along the minus strand of BSBN01000050.1, from coordinate 9,546,516 downwards.
CCTCATCTATTATATTTATTGGTTCATCTTCTTCTCCTCTAGATTCTTTATTTGATTATGGTGCAGTATATGTGAGCTGCATGCCTTGTCTCTCCAAGGTAACCATCTGACCTCTCATCAATGCTTTGCTTAGTCTAATAGGCTCTTTTATTATGATGTCAAGAGAACTTTCCTCAGCATTGACCCGATTAGGTAGAGTGACTGGTTGGCGGTATTGAAGCTCCCAAGTTCCTCTTACCATAACATTCTCATCATCTTCCAACTGGTATGGTACTGCAATGATGTGAAATTTTCTTATAAAAGTCAAAGATAATGTTGAATGAGATTTCTTCATGACTTCATAATCATCCATACAGTTGGCCCAAAAGTCTTCTATATGCCTTGTAGAATAGTTTTTTTCTTGCAGACATCTCCATAACCTTATTTGGATCAAAGTGATCCCTTGCATTGAAGTAGTGGAGATTGACAAGTTGAAGTTCTTTATTTGAATGCTCAGTGGATGCCAATGAGGGACATGCATAATTCCCTTTGCCTAACCGGATGGGAAATTGTACATTGGTTCTATGCAAGTGCTTGATTTTTTCAGCACAAGGGATCAATTACCTAGACAATTCCAAGAGCACTATCTTATCATCAAGATATCTAGAGAGTCTGTAAGCTATCCCAGTGAAACCTTGTATCCTTAGATATGTGAACTTTTCAAATTGTATGTACCACCTTCCATATTTGCTTATTTCATTCATAGCTTTTGTAGAAATCCTCAAGGTTGTGTTACCTTGTAACAATCTTGTTAGATGCATTGTGAATGCATCATTCACCCTTTTAAAATGCATCAAAGTTTGAGACAATGTGAGATATGGATAGCACTCATATACTTTGACTTGGGTCTTCTCATCATTTCCTACTTCTCCTATTTTAGACAACCCAACACAACAGTTTCTTCTTGCCAATGCATAGATGACATAGGATGTCCACCTAAAGAGTCTTTTTTCTTTGAAGTTGCTGAATGCCTCATGAATGTTATCACTGAGAATTTGTGACCAGTGGAACTTAGTTCCTTTCAATATCTCTTCAACTATGACCCTTGAAAAGTTGATGTTGTGGGTAATCCATATATTCTAGTTAGGAAAGTTATCAAATCCCCTATCTCATCATGAAAGTCACTTCTGTACAGTACTTGAGGGAATGTGCTCATGGAAGATCTTCTGCTCTTTGCCCAATTTTTGTTCATATGCTTCCTACATCCACTTTCATCTTTCTTGTATGTGGCTTCTGATTCTATTTTATCTGGCATGGTCATTACTATGTGCCATGGGATGTCAAAAGTTTCAGCCAAGGAGGGTGGACTTAAGTCAGCCAAGATGTCTCCATTGGTGGTTAGGATTATTCTGGTCATGATGTCATATCTATCTGTACAAGTGACTATAAGTTCAACACACTAAATAGATGTAGGGAAGGCAACAACTTGTGCAATCCCACTATCCTTCACTTTCTTTGCCCTGGGTGTTGGATTTGGACCAAAGATTCTAAGTCTGAAATCATCTAGGTCTATGTGACCCAGATTTGTATCTCCTGTATCACACCATCCAATATGAATCTTTATCTCTGGAGGGATGCCTTTGAATTCATATCTCATGATTTGAGCTCGTGCAGTCATCTAACCTGCAGGACTAGACCTTATAAGCTTGACACCTTGAGAGATTTTCACTAACTCCTAAGTTTAAGTTCTATGATTATCAAGTGGACCACTAAACTCTCAACTATGTTGTAACCAATGAGTCTATAATGGATCTGCTATGTTACTAACATGATGTTAAAAGAATAGAAATCTAACTTTTACTATCATTGCATCCATTACATAATCCCATAATAAGCAATCCAATATCAATGTATGTAATAAACACTTCAAATGCTGTAAAAAAAATATTTAAAACATATAATTCATCATTTGCAGTCATTATTACATCATTTCAGGCATTTCTCCTTTTGAAAGTTCATCAAAAAATAGTTATTTTACTCTATTTGCGCTGATTTTAGGGTCAATTGACCTACCGATAGGAAAGCGCTACTTTTGAGGTCAACTGACCTCAATGGGGAAATTGGGTCCATTCGACCAACTACTCTTTCATGGTTCTCGTGCGTTCAACATTGTGCATTGATTTCATGATCAACCATCCTGCGCAGATTTCAGAGGGTACCAACTCAAGTTATTTGTTTAGTCTGTTGGTTAAAAACTTAGCGCAAGACCATTGGGACATTTTTCACTACTTTTGTGTGGGATTGGGTCTTGTTAGACCTTGTACGGATTTTGAAGTCAACCAACCGAGTTGGTGATGGCATGTTTCAGTGCAATTTGGATGAAGTTACTTTTAGCATAGGGTCATTCTCTTTATTTTCAACAGAGGTTTTGGTTGCTGCCAACCGGTGGGGTTTTGTTAGTCATCAGACCAAAGTCAGAGAGAGGGTCTTTTAGCATAAAGTTGATGCAAGGTAGTTTTAGCACAAAATAGTCTTCAGGACTTTGCGGGGCTTTTGGATCCCACCGACCAAATCAATTAAGTTGAAGAACAACGTAGAGTCAGAGAATGAGGTTTTCAGCGCTAACTTGGTTTAGAGTCTAGGTGGGGGTTTTCAAGGCCGACGAATGACTAGATCAATCATGATGTTTTTTGAAAGTTAGTCAGACATCATTTTGGTGCAAAACTACTTTCCCTTCATTTTGTTGATTGGTTAAAATGTGTTCAAGTTTGATTTGTTTGACAAGTTCTTTGTTTTGCCTATGGTAATAAAAAAATTACGTTTTCTTGAAAGAATCCAAACTAGGGTTTGCAAATTGGTAAAACAGTTTAATTCATAAAACCCTAATAACATGCCCAATTTTCATACTACTAAAAATGTGTTTTGAACATGAAACCCTAGCCACATAAAAAGAAACCCTAAAGGTAAGTTAAAACCCTACCTAGTATAGCTGAGGAGAGTCAATTTTGAAATGCGTAGGTAGGGAGAGGTTGCTGGTTCAAATCCGTGGGCTAAGTAGAGGGATCATGTGATAAATTATGGAGAGCTCCAAAACATTTGTTCGAATGAAAAATGATATTCAAAATGATGGGGAATCCCTTTTATTTCCTTCATTTAAATCACCATAAATGCCAGAATATACTCCATGTCAGTCAGGGAATCGATAGATTTAGGGTTTGTGCGGCTTTTGGTAGGCTCTAACTTGGTGGGGATTTTAGGATGTGACAGACTGAGTCGGCGGATGACACTTTTAGTGCTATGGCAGTAGGTTCCATTATATTCACTTTGCGGGGCTTTTGAGGTCCTCAAACTAGTGGGAATTTTACCACCATCTGATTTGGTTGGTAGATGGGCAAAATAGTGCAAAGGTTGAAGATTCTTTAACTTAGTTCTGAGGTTAGAGGCAACGGTTTATAGTACAAAGGTTAGTTAAGAGTCGATTCAGCGCAAAGGTTAGTTGAGATCAGTTTTAGTGCAAAAGGACTATCAGACTCACTGGGAGAAATGTGAGGACTTTAACTTAGCAAATTTTGGAATGATTTTTCAACTTCAAACTTTCAACATGGCAAAAAGTACACCTTGACCACTTGACCACCTATGAGAAGGAAAAAACTCACTTGTCATCCAAGACTAAATTTGAAAGAGGGGGTTTGTATTTTTTGAAATGGGGCATGTGTGTGAGGTACAACAACTCTTAAAGGATGTCTCATTTTGATGGGATAGTAAGTGTCAATAGGTATTTGATAACCTCAAAGAATATCTAGCTACACCTCCAGTTTTGGTGCCACCGGTACCAGATAGACCTTTAGTCTTATATATCTCTACTACATCGGCAACATTAGGTGCTCTCCTAGCATAGCATGATGAGTTAGGAAAAGAACATGTAGTCTACTATATCAGTCGTACCTTGCTTGGCTATGGGCTTAATTATACTTCCGTGGAGCAGGCATGTCTAGCAGTAGTGTTTTCTTCCCCAAAGTTGTGGCATTATATGCTAAACCAATACACCAATCTCCTTTCTAAAATTAATCCACTAAAAAATCTTTTATCCAAGGTAGCTCTCACAGGTAGACTAGATAAATGAGTCATGATTCTAAGCAAGTTTGACATAGAGTATGTTGAGTTAAAAGCTATCAAAGGAAAAGTTCTTGCAGATCAATTAGCAAAGGCTCCTATGATAGATATAAACCCTATGCTCTCTGACTTTGTAGATGAAGGGATATTCAATCTTTCTACCTCAATTAAATAGAAACTATACTTTGATGGTTCCTACACACAACATGGTTTAGGAGTAGAAGTCCTCTTTATTACACCACAATGATTATATCCCAAAATAATATCAGCTAGCTTTTCCTTGCACCAACAATATTTCTGAGTATGAAGCACTACTTATAGTTCTCTGCATTGCTCCAATGGAATATCAAACAACTACAAGTCTATGGAGATTCTCAACTAGTCATCTGACGAGTCATAGATGAGTATCAAACAAAAGATGACAAGTTGAAACCCTACAAAAAATTGGTTGATAGCTACAAGCAACATTTTTCTAGCATCTCTTTTGAACAAATCCCCAGGGTACATAATAAAGTTTTAGATGCTATGGCTACTATTGGATCCCTTGTGGATATGCCTACAAACACCCAATGTTGTGAATTATTGATTGAGCAATTGTTGATATTGGTCATTGATGTTCCACCAACTAAAATTATCTGTGAACTTGTTAGTACCAATTCCTGTTGGTACCACAATATCTATGATTATCTTCATGAAAACACCACCCCATCAAACCTTACATCTACCCAATGGAAAACCTTCATCCACTGAACCTCTCACTTTACTATCCTTCATAATACCCTATATTCCAGGAGTCCCAATGGTATCCTTCTTAGATGTCTTAACTCAGAAGAAGCTAATATTGCCTTACGGGACGTACAAGAAGGTGTCTGTGGATCACATTCCATCAGTCCTAATCTAGCTAAGACACTACTCTATATAGGTTATTATTGGCCCACATTAGAAAAATATGCACTCCAATTTACCAAGAAGTGTCTTCAATGCCAAAAACATGGAGATTTGATACATGCACCAGCACATGAGCTACAACTTGTTACTACTCCATGGCCTTTTTCATAGTAGGGACTTGACGTCATCGGTAAAGTCCATCCATCCTCTTCTAATGGCCATAAGTTCATTATTACCACCATTGAGTACTTCACCAAGTGGGTAGAAGCTATTCTAATGACCTATATCACCAGCAAACAAATAGCCAAGTTTATCCTAAACTACCTCATTTGCCGATATGGTATTCCCCAAGCTATAGTAACTGATATTGGTAGACCATTCAAGAATGAAGATTTTAGTGCCTTGTGCACACAGTACCATATTTAGCATCACTTTTCCACTCCATACTATCCCCAGAGTAATGGCCAAGCCAAGGCTTCCAACAAAACCATATTGAAATTTCTAAAGAAAACAATGATTAAAGCTGGTTGTGATTGGCATTTGCAACTCAATCCTATCTTATGGGCCTATTGCACTAGTATCAGAACACCAACTGGTGGTACCCCATATGCCTTAGTCTATGGCACTAAAGCCATTTTACCTATCAAGGTTGAGATCCCATCTCTCAGAGCATCTATGTAGCATCTTATTGATGGAGAGGAGTACATAATTTCTAGATTGCATGACCTAGAGTTACTGGATGAGAGGCATCTCACAACACTTAATCATCTTCACGTTTATCAAAACCACCTCCATCGTATCTATAATAATAAGATCAATGAAAGATGATTTTAGATAGGTGATCTTGTCCTTAAGGAAAATCAACAAAACCAACAAGATAGAGACAAGAAGGGCAAGCTTGAGCCTAATTGGTTGGGACCGTATGTTGTCTCAGTAGTCTATGGATTAGGATCTTATACTTTGTCAACACCTAAAGGCATTCCCTTAGATGAACCCATCAACAGTGTTCATCTTAAGAAATTCTATGCTTGATCCTAAGAGTATCCTTAGAATAATACAAAAAAAAAAAAAAATCCAAAAATAATCTGTCGTCTAGTGAAAACCTGGTAAACAAGCGCCTTGGATAAGTATCATAGTGAAAACTTGGTAAACATGTGCTATGTGTAGAGTTAGTATCCACCATCTATTAAGTCATACATCCATCTCATTGCATATCAATTCATAATAAAGCATTCATCCAATTATATTGACTTTGCATTTCCACTTTCCCATCTATTATGCCTTGAAAATTGTCAGTGTCAATTGTCATCCATTAGCATCATCCATAGTTAGTTCATCCACAGTCAATTTATCTATAGTCATTTCATCCATCAGCTTCATCCATAGTCTTCATCCATCATTTTCCATAATAAAACTTCTACCTTAATGGGGGCACTTTTTCCTTAACCTAGGTCTAGGAATGGATCCTTGTTTGAGGTATGACCACATCATCATTCACCATCCTATATCATCAACATCAGCAAGAACTACATATCATCATCACCCTCATCTTAAGGTGCCTTGATCTCATGGATATAGGGTATGTAGTTAGTCTAGAATACGAAGGAAGTATCTAGTACTTAGGTACATAAAATGTAGATGGCATCATCTCATCCAACCACACCCTGAACCATCCCACATCATCACCAACTAGAAATACATATCATCATAATGTGCCTTGATCTCATGGATATAGGGTATGTAGGTAGTCTAGAACATAAAGGAAGTATCCAATTCTTAGGCACATATGGTGCACCCATCCTCCATCCCAAACCATAATAAATTCCACCTTTCACTTCATCCATCTATCACAATTCATCCTATCACCCTGACTTGACTAACTCAAGTAGGAAATGTAAACTAGATAGGATCTATTCTTTTTATCATATAAAAAATATAAGGAACATAAATTGTTGAACTATCTCTTAGTAACATACCTTATAGTGATGTCCCCAGACCCTCTCAATCCTCTGAGGCTACGACAATAGGTCCCCATGTCTCGTAGATAGAAAATGAAGTTACGCTAGAATTGAAGATTCATCCTCGTTCCTGAGCGTCTCATAGATATGTTGAGGTTCCCCCTATGCCATCCCTTCTAGGACAATGACACAATCGTCTAGCACAAAAAAGATCTCCCCGCAATTGCAATATTACTTTTGTCTCACTTGCATCTATGGAGACTATTGAAAAGCAATTGATTGCACATAAATTATTCCCTAAGGTTCCTCAACTGCTTGTGGATTCTCAAGTACCTCCACCTGTTTCACTAGTTGAGAGTGAAGAGAAACCCACTTTGAAGAAAGCTCCCCCTAGTCTCTCAACCTTTGGTGGTTCATCTTATTTCTTCTAATGTTCCTAAAACAAAGGAAGAAAAGGAACCTGCATTGGAAGATACTATAGTTCCTCTAACAAACATCACAAACAAAACTAAGAGAAATCAAATTGCAAGAGAATGAATGAAGCGCCATTGTTCTATGGCTCACCTTGCTTCAGGAGAGGAGAATCTCCCTTCTCACAAGCATCAATCACTGATAGATGCGAAGGAGACATCTACTAGTTCTTTGTCTCTTCTAGTGAAAGAAGGTGCTTCACAACCTATAGCGGAACCTATTGTGTTATATTCTAATAATGAATCTAAAGGTAATAACGATACAGGTATGTCTCTTTCTATTTGTACAACACTTGTTATTATTTCTCTGGAATCTTTTCCACCATCCCTAAATGGTGATGAGGAAGATTGGGAGGTGAATGATTTTCTTTAGGCCAACTTGTGAGTGTGGCCCCTTTTCTCTTGTGTTATGAGTGCATGTGATTGTTTTCCTCTATATTGTGTTGCTTAATGCTTTATTTATGTCTTTAATCTCTCTTTGGATGACCCTTGATACCCTCATTTGTACAAGGATACAAAGAGATTGAAATCTGTTGTGACATTCTCTCCATTAGTATCATCATTCCTCTATATGTTGTAAATTGCATTTTTATTATTTCTTTTGGGAACGATGCAAGGCATAGGATAGTTTAGCATCCTTCCTTATTGACCCAAGTTTTTATATTTTCTTTTATGTGATATTTCGTCCTTTTTCTTTGTAGTTCTACCCACAGGTGGGTGACAACAGTTCCAAATATTTATAATTCTGAGACATCTCCTATTATACAACCATTCATATACTAATGCTAGTCAGGTAGATCCCTTTGTGTTATTACTTTATATTATTCACTCTAGCTTGATAATACTTGTATGATTTAATTTATGTGGCACCTTGTTTTTATGCTCAACGTCATACCATGACTACACAAGCCATTGTGTATCATGCTTACAACATCACCTCAGTTTGCATTTTCTTAGGGTAACCCCTTGTTGCAATGTAGCTTTTAGGAACACACATCATATGGGAATGTCATTCCGGAAATCTCTCATGCCTATCTTGTATTTTTTTGTACCTTAAAGCGATTGCTCTCTGAGGAAGTAAGAAATCACTTTAAGGTGGAAGCATACATCACACTATGCTCTTTTTGATTACATACTTGTTTATTATGGTTAACATGGAGCTCACCTAGTGATTTGGAAGTCCTCACTAACCTATGATGTTCTCATTTTGTTGTTGGTCCATGAGCCATCTAGTATAATGAAGTTTGCTAGCCCATGTGCTTAATGTGATTTGTCATGGTCACCTAGTAATTTGGTGGTCCTTACTAGTTCATGATCCATGAGAACACTTCTCCTTACATGACCCCTAGCAACAGAGTCATGTTGCTTGTATGTTTGTTTCCATGTGTGTTTCTTGATGTAATATTTGCACTTGTATTCCCTTAATGATTGGATGTATTCTTTGTGTTTTCCTAGAAAAATATTTTGCGTCTCTTCATCATTTTTTCCATGTGCTTTCCATGTATACTTTATACATTATGTATATGATTTGTGTCAAGTGTGTATGCATTGTGTATGGTGTGTATTACCTTTGTGTATTATGTCTCTTCTGTGTATTCCAATATATGCTTGTAGTATTCCATGTATGTGTGAATTATGTTACAATGTCTTGCATGTTTTCAACCTTAGAATCCTAAGCTTGGGGGATACTATGGTGCACAACTTGATGGAATTGTTTGGCTTCTATGTTTTCATGTTGAAAATTTGTCTCCTCCTTACCTTAGTGTGAGTTCGAATGTAATTTCATACCCACACGAAAGTTGGGGCTAACTATTATGGAGTAAAATGTTCACCCTTATTAATTAGAACCTATTTTAACACCTATTGGACCAATAAATGATTAAATCTTGATCTTGATGAATAAACCTGACAAAATAACATTAGGACTATACTAAGCCCACTTCATTTAATACTCTCCAAAAATTGTAGGGCTAAAGGACCAGGATGCCTAGCACTCTAAGCCTAGATGTTAGCCCCGACCCTTATTTTGTGGTGTCAGCTTAGAACACCTTCTTGTCTTACTCTTTTAGGCCCCATTTGGTTTATTAATTGTTTGTGAGAGGGAATGCATATAAGAAGGTGTTTTTCTATTCACTTTATACCTAGCTTGTCAAGAGAATATTTAGAGATACTTACCTCATGCTTTGGTGAATTGATCAAGTGTACTTCATGTTTAGAATAACTCTTTGTGTGGATTTTATGATGCTTGTTTTCAGGTCTTAAAATAATCTCAAGCCTTCATTCTCTGTCTCCCTATCGGTGCATGGTCTTGTGTCACCTACTCCAACCACGGTTTCATATCTTCTGGTAATCATTATCATTTACATTCATTCTTTCATCATTTATTATAGATCTTGCCTTTGCCCTCATAGGCCATGTGCTCTTGGATCTCTAATTATCACTATAGTGGAGGTGGAAACACCAATATGAGGTTTGACTAAGGCAAGAGGGTAAAAGCACAAACTTTTGTCACACTTTTATAAAGGAAACAACCAACACTGATCTAAATTTTTAACTTGAATCACTGCAAAGTGACATATATGCTCTGAAATTTAAAATGATATAAACTAATAAAATGTAGATTTTTTAGTGTATTTTATGTTTCTATTTTAACAAAAATTAAAAAATTATTTAAATGTAGTATTTTATAAAATTGACACTATAATTTAGTTGTTGATAAAATGCTGAAAAATAAGGTTGAATGGGACATCACACTTTATATAGTAAATTTCATTTATTTTCCTTCTATATTTTTGTGTGTATTCATAGCTCAAAACTTTAGTGCATGGATTATTTTCTTCCCCAATTTAATAAATACATATTTTTAAGTAAATCTTGGAAGTTGCATGTAATGAAAACACAGCTATTTTGATGGGACGTATCAACTTTTGTCTTCGTTATTTATCCAAAATAGGAAAAAATTATATTGTCTTGACAAGGAATCTCTCCTCTAGTGCATCATATTTTTTCAAATTTTTTGATAAAATTTACTATTTTCTATTGAGAAGACAATCGACACCATATTTTGGTGTTGATGACATACTTTTAGCATAAATAAATCATAAAATATAAACACTAATTGAATTATTTTAAAAATTATATTTTTACAAAGTAGATTGATGAATATACAAAAGGGTATTTTTAGATTCTTTTGAAATTATTATTTGCATGAGTAGGAGTTGTTAGAGCATCCAGTTTTTCAAATAATTTCATTTTTTGGTAAATGAGCCCCAATGTGATGCTACATATTTTTTAGTGGATGGTTCCAACTGGAAAAGTTGTGTCCTAGATCTAATTTAGCTAGAATGAATCTAGATAGAACATAAGTTTCACGAAAATTGACTTTTAGTTGGAAATACATAAATTCGTTTATGCTGATAAGTTGGCCAAAAGTGTGACACATCTTTGAACTTTTACCCAAGCCCCTAAACACAACACAACCTTTTCCCTTCTTGTTTTTGTGAAGGTCGCATCCAAAGGAATCATGATACAACAAGCTACAGGAAGCAAGAAGGCAGATAGGTGAGGGTACCCAGGTCAGAAGATTCTACACTACCCTAATTTAGGTCTGGGCACCCGACACCCTAGTACTTCTCTGTTAGATAGAATTCAGGTTCCTGTTCTACACCTTTTCCCAATCTCTTCTATCATTTTAGAATCTCTATATCTATTTTTGACTATCATCAATTGGTTAATCTTTCTCAATTATAGTTTTAGGTTGTACCCGAGTTTGGTTCATTGAATTTGGCTGACACTCCTTTATACAACAAAGGGACAAAACCCCTGTAGTTTTTCTCTCCTCACAAGGTAGAAGCTAAACTCAGTTTGTGTTCCAATGTTGATAGAAGATGGTTTCACCTAGTTTAACCTCTTAGGATAAGTCTCCCTTTTCCATCTAACGCATCTACATATTTGGGGTGTTCCACTTGGAGTAGCACTATGTATCACTTGTAGTTTCAGATTTGATAATTTGGAAGTCTCGCCTAGTGGCATGGAAGTTTCTAAATGTAACTATGATAACTTATAAGGTGTGTGTGAAAGAGCATGATGAGATGGAGTTAATTGTAGACTTGGATAAAATCAAGGAGGTTCCTCTAATTAACTAAGATTCTCATGAGCATATTTCTAGAATGGAGTGTAAGTCTAATTTGGGAGCCCAAGTTGGTGATGGTAGTTACTATATTACTACTATTTGACTTAGCTTGTTTTGAGGCATTAGAATCTTGCATGGATTTGGGTTCCTAATTTAGCCCATGGTTACTAAACCCATGGCTTTAGAAACCACCGATGTTTTGTGCTTTTGGCTTTTCCTATATATTGACTACTTGGGATGAAGGTATTATGATATTGTATTCTACTTACTATAGTGTTTCCAAAATATCTCATGAATTACCTACTTGTGTGTGGTCTCCTATGAAGGATTCAATTTTTTATTGTATTGTAACCATTACAATGACTAATGATACAGTTGCTTCAAGATTTAGAACCTATTGGGTTTTTTACTAGAAGGGTTTTCCTAGAATTAAACATTGTGTCATCTATTATTTTATGTGTGCATATTCTTTTCTAGTTTTAAAACTCTATATTTTATTAATTACACTTTTCTCCTCATAGGTAACTAGTGGAAATTTGCATCTAAATTTCCTTTCATTTGGTATTAGAAAACAAATAACCCTACTTATTTAATGTTAATAAACAAATTTGTTATCATATTAATCTTTCTTTTAGTTAGAGCTATGAAAAATAGTGAGTGCATCATGAGTGGAGATGCAAAATTTCAATGGAACAAATTTTGATCTTTTGAAGATTAAAATGGAGGAATTTTTGATAAATTATGATCTATGGGAGGCAATCTCTTAAAGTAGGCCCACATTGATGTAGAAATATGTATGAAATATGTTGGAAAAACATTAGGAGCCTCATTTGGCTTTATTTGGTAGATTTTGTCCTCTTGAAGTTTTTGGGAGAAACCACTACAAGTACCTTACAAATGATGTTGCAAAAATTATACTAGGGAAAACCCACTATGAATAAAATTTTTTATGGAATAAATTGTATTTATAGAAAAGGGTGATAGTGAATTTATATCTAAACACTTGAATATGTTCAACATTATGGCTACCAAGTTGAAGTTTATTTGTGTTGTTATGGATGATGAGGATCAAACTCTACTATGATCTCTTCTAAATTCATGAGACAAATTAGTTATGGCCATTGGAAGTACCTCCACTAAGCTCATCCTTGAAGAGGTGGTGGGTGCTCTTATTTTAGTGGATATGAGATGGAAAACACAAGATTCTATTAAGGATGCCTTGGGTGTTTATTGTAGATTAAAGGATAAAGACAAGAAGTAAGAGAAAGAATGATCCAAGTCTAGAGGGAGATCTAAGTCTCTTGGTAAATCTAAGGTGAAATATTTGAAACATGGTATAAGAAATACCACATCCAAAAGGAATACAAAGAGAAGAAAAAATAAAATAATGGATTTGATCTAAAACTTCTTAGGATAAATCAACATGCATTTATTGTATCCCTAGTTATGAATGCATGTGAGGATATAGTGATGATCAAATTGAGTTCATGTTTTCACATAACTCACCACAAGGAGTGGTTTTAAAAGCATGAGAAGGTTCATGGTTGAAAGGTCTACCTTGGTGACAATACATTTCTTAATATTAGCAAACATGATTGAGTTAAGATCATATTTAAAGTGATGGGAGGATCAAAGGCCTCTTAGGATATTTTCACATCCCAAGTTTGGCATGGAACTTATTATTTGTAGGCCAAATATATAAGGTAGGTGTAGAAGTAGTCTCCAATGAAGAATGGTGCAAGATGGTTCATGGAGATATGATGCTTACAACAAGAGTTTGTATTGGGATTTTTTTTTGCCTTAATGAGATCATATATATTGAATGTAATAATTCTATTGTACTTGAAGAAAACCAAATTTGGAATCTTGGAGTTGTTAAGTGTATCTTGATTGACTATAATGAAGGCATGAAAGGATATCAGATTTGGAATCTTATAACTAGAAAGAATATGCATGGTTATAATGTGGTCTTTAGGGAGATATAGTTAGTTCCTACTATTAATCAACCTAAGAATTATTCTAAGTTAGTTGTACAAATATAGCTAAAGATTGGGAAGGCTCAAAGGAGGAATAACCTCCACCTCATCCCTTGAAGAGGTCCAATTAATAGAGAATGTGACTAAAAATAAATAACCCATCTAATTTTAGATTGATTTTTTCTTTGATTACCAATGCTAATGATCCTAAAACTACAAGGAAGGTATTAGAAATGAATGATAGAAATTTTGGATGATGGTGATGGGAAAATGGCTACATTGGAAAAGAATGACAAGGGATTTGGTTTAGTTGCCTTATGTTTGAAAAACTATTGGATGCAAATGATTTTTCAAGAAGTATAGTTCATATGGTAGTGTTGAGAAGCACAAAAACTAGTTGGTTGTGAAGGGACATGCCTATGTTGAGATCAAGTCCATTTTGGTGAGACATTTTCTCATATTGCTAACTTAACACCATTATATTATTATTATTTTATGCGATGGCATTGACCTTAATTTTGAGAACATAGATGTGAAGATAACTTTCCAACATGGTTACTTCGAGGAAGATATCTATGCCATAGTTAGAGCACTACATTGAAAATGGTAAACAAACTTTGGTTTGTTATTTGAATAAATCCTTGTATAGTCTTAAATGGTATGTTAGAATGTGGATTAATATAGGTTTGATTCATATGTTTTTCGGTTGGCATTTATTAGGTCTAAATTTAAATCATTGTGTTTATTACAAATAGGATGGTGATTATTTCATTGTTATCACATTGTAATGGTATGTTAGAATGTGGATTAATATAGGTTTGATTCATATGTTTTTTTGTTGGCATTTATTAGGTTTGAATTTAAATCATTGTGTTTATTACAAATAGGATGGTGATTATTTCATTGTTATCACATTGTAATGGTATGTTAGAATGTGGATTAATACAGGTTTGATTCATATGTCTTTTCGTTGGCATTTATTAGGTCTGAATTTAAATCATTGTGTTTATTACAAATAGGATGGTGGTTATTTCATTGTTATCACATTGTATGTTGATAACATTTTTTAATTTGGTAGTAATAAGGATATAATTAGAGACTTGAAATATCAACTGTCTTTATAGATTAAAATTAAAGAGATAAGAGTTGCTAAGTTTATCTTGTAATGCCCCCTCATTTTTGGCTTGTGATAGTTGCTAGTTTCACATTACTCTTGGTCAGTTCTGAGACAGTTGTTAGTTCTTCCATTTCATTTAGATAGTTCTGAGACATTTGAGATGTTAGACTTATGTTTGAGGCTTATCATGATCATGATGACAATATTGATATTTCATCTTATGACGTGTTTCGACATGTTTAGTTGACGGCTAGATGGATTATGCATATTGATATAATCTTGATTACGTAGTTTAATGTTATCTAACTTCTAGTTAGGGATGCATATGTTATTGTCATGATTTCAGAGAAGGGACAATTTAGTATTTCTCACTGCGAGCACCCTACTACACTACGAATCCCTAATTTTGTGTATGTGTTAGGAAGCTATATATATATATATTTGCATGAAACATATTGTTTTGGTTACATGTTGCAGGTACCGGGCCTTGACTCCACCTGACCTAGCAGGTCTAAGTGGGCCCTTGTACCAATGGAAATGTTGAATGAGATAACATGAGGTTTATTCCCTAGGTCGAGTTCTGACTTTAGGTTGAAGTCATGAGTTAGGATGTCACTCTTTGGGTCCTTGTCTCAGTTTGGTCTTCTTGTGGTATGATGAGTTTTGTCAAAGTTTTGATTATTAAGCCTAGGACATTTTGGAAATGAATTAATTATTATACTGGTAATGTTATTATTAAGTTAGATATAGTATTGTCTATTAGTCATTATTTAGAAATGCAAATTTGGAAATATTATTTAAGTAAAGTTTAATAAAGTTTAATTAATTATTTTAGTGATGATATTAGGATATGGGATATAAGTAATTATTATGGTTAAATAATATGTATAATAAATTGTAGAATAATGTTGGTTAATAATTTAATATTTGTTAGTTGTCTATGAGATTCCTAGATTTGGGGAAACACTATGAAAAGTAAAAATTTCAAATTCTTCTAAGTTAGTGGGATTGTGTAATGGATGTTGGAGTAATGAGAATTAATGGTGTTTGCCTATTTTTCAATTTTTGGGGGAAGTTATTTGGGGGATTTTTGGAGTAGGCAAGAAGCGGAGATTTTTTGGGAGTAGGCAAGAAGGGGTTTTTTTTGGGGGGGAAGAAGCTTGATCTAGGTATGTACTATTGTCTCGATTCTTGTGATTTGTTGTTTTAAGTTTTAGTGAATGTATGTATTTATTCCTATGTGCCTTGATAGTAAAATTGTTTTTCTCTGTATGCTATGTCAAGACAAAGCCTTCTGGAGATTTTACCAAAATTCTTATATGTGATGTTCTCAAAAACTTTTGCAACATTGAAATCTATCTTCTCTGAGATAAATTCCTCAACTCAAATGTTACCCTGAACCTCGTACTTTGAGTTATACACATCCCAATCTCATCTTTTGCTGGCTCCGTAGACCCCTGTTGTGGATTGTGAGATTGAATGGATTTTGTGACCCTATCAAGCCCCTCGCATATTCAAGGCTCTTGCAAATTTCATTTCGATCATTATTGGATTCCACATCATTATTTAATGCATGTCATATTCTTTATTTCGACTGAAAATCTGCTATCATTTGATCCATAGCTATGTTAAGCCTCAGGTATAAGTTTTCATCTGTATACAATTTTCTTAATGAATTTAGTTGGAACAAGTTAGACCTTGAGCATGTCATTTCTTGGAATTATTACAGTTTAGACAAAATTGATTCTTCAACCCCTATCTTTCCATCGATGTGATACCTCATTCAATTCATTGGATTCTTCTAATGATGCTTGATTAACTGTGAGCCATGTGCTTAGTGAGCTGAATGCTTTCCATCATATTTCATCCTATCTCTTGAATCGATTGGCATCCTTTACACATGCCATAGAACCCCAATCGAATGGTAGTATTGTGATCCTTTAGAATTGAATCCTAGCTTTGCATGCTTTTAGACTCATCAGCGATTTGACAAAAAGCAATCGAGTCATTCTCAATGCTCATTCATGCTTGGCATAGTAATTATCCTTTAGAAAATTCTGTTACCTGTAGCATCCATTAATCAGTACATTAAGCCTTGTATACCTAGAGCTATCAATGAGTATATAATTGCATGCTAACGGGTGAGGCATCGGCTTAGACATTACACTTCGATGTTAGCCTATGTAGAAACGTTGACCAGAATGTTGCCCATTCTAACCTATCACTGTGTTTGAAGTTGACCCTCTGCCGTAAAACCTATTCATTCTTTATCATGCTATTTTTATTCTTCTTTTATAAAGGTGGTCACCATAATAATGCCACAGTATGGTCTAGATAAGTTATAGTCATTATGAGAAAGTAACCAACCTTGTCGACAGCTGGAAGATTAAGTCAATTTTATGATAGAGGTTTCCTTGTTATAATTAGTAGTACTAGCTCCCTTTTGTTCATATAGTTAGGATTTATCTTGTATGGGTTAGGGTAGTATACTATTGTTAAGGATAGTAGACAAAATTAGTTAAGTGTTCAATAGGGCATATGTTAATGTTACGGTTGGAGTAGATATTTCATATCTTATATGAGTTATTATAAGGAGTTTAGAGGGTTATGAACTTATGTTTAAAAGTAATAAAATGTTATCTGTGAAAATAAATTATGATTTTTGAATATATTGCAATTGTAGTATGATTCCCTTTTATGGAAACTTGAAATTAGAATATAGATTATTGTTAGAGAATAAAAGTTAGTTTATTTAAATATTAGTAAGGTTATTCTCTTATAAAGATTGTTTTGATAGAATAATTGTGTCATAGCTGAATTGGATAAGGTTGTGAAATTATAGATCTTAAATTTTGAATAGGGTGTTGATGTCTTAGGAAAGTTTATAGTATAGCTAGATAGAGAGATTTAAATCTTTTATTGCAATTCATGTTAAAATAGTTCAAAGAGTGTAGTGGTATTTGGGTCTTGGACATATTTACATCCTTTGTAGTTTATTGCAAACCATTGTGTATCATCAATAGAATTTGATCACTACGCTTTAAATCTTGCTATTATGTCTTGTCAAGTCTAGGTGAAATAAATTATTGTGGTATTACAATTTCTAGAGTTAAATTTTCGTTATACTCATTTATCTTAATTAAAATTGTCTAGTTATGATTAGTAATATAATATCTCGTGGCATTCTAATTTTAATAAATGAATAAATGTATATCAATCAAATATTAGATGTAAGTATTTTCTAGAATGGCATGGTAGTTGGAAATTCCATTAGGAATAATGATGTAACTTGCTTGTTAAGTTATTCTTTGGCCCTGAGTCATATTGTTCTAAGGGAAAGTCATAGTCGCCAAAACCCTTGCTTCATATTGGGAGATGAACATGTGTATAGTGGTAATGAGTTCAACTTTTTGACTCCAGAGGTTAGACTACTTGGGTCTCCAAGATAGTATTGTGTCATTTTGTTTATATATTTTATTGATTTGAGATTTTGAACTGGACAAGGGAAAGTTTGATTTTTGTGGTTGAAACTTGAAATGGTCTATGTAATGTTTTGGATTGCCTATTGATAGAGGCTTTACAATTCCTTGTCCATGTATGTTTTGGTTTCTGTATGTTGGTTAGGGGTTCTAGTTGCATGTAGGAGAGTGGCTTCTATGGTGGGGCTGGTGCCCAAAGTGGTTGCCTCGGTAACCCCATGGAAGTTGGTAATCAAGTGATAATTTAATAATTTTATCTAGGTGGGTTGGGGTAGTAAATTACATAACAAGATAACTAAGATGACTTAGCCATGCCTTGAGTTATCTCGTAGGCTAAGGATGGGATGAGAAGGTGTGGTTGGCAAGGCTGACCTCCTTGTCTCCATGAGAGGATATGTAAGCTCCGTATGTGTCACCCTATGAGGCCGGTGCCTAAAGAAAGGCTGCCAGGGCAACCATATATGGGGGCTGGATTCTAGAGAGAGATAGCCTGGGAAACCCTCGCTAGGACCATGTGATGACACTCTCCTTACTGTAGTCTAGCTTCTTCCTCTTTATCTTTTGTTGTTACCTTTGGAGTGCAGACTTGTCTTAATGATTTGTCCTGTATTGTCGAGTAATATATGTTCTATGCAATCTTGTTATTCTGTATTGTCTGCATGGAGTCTGTATCTTGTTGTTGTATTCATTATTGTAAACTTGACCTTGTGGAACCTCATTGTTATCTCCTAGCTCAGAGGGGTGGACCTCAGTGTTCCACATGGTTGGGAGGTAGAGCTATCCATTGATCTTCTTGAATGTTATGGTTCGCATTGAGTGTAGAGGTGTTCCAATTCTAGATCTATCCTACACCTTTGGGTTGTACTATACATTCATAATTGTACTATTTTGTGAGTCAATATAATCAGTCTTGTAATCTTGTATTGAAACTTTATAACTATTCATCTTTGCAAATGTATAATGTAATACTTTTCTGTTGTATCATGATGCTTATCACTTGTAATGTTATAATCTTATCTGATGTAGACGTGTACCCTAGAGGTGTTAGCTGTTCATTTCATGTTATAATTAGTGTAATTATATTTAATGTATAATGCATTTACTTGCTTCAAAAAAAAAAATTCTGCAATTTTGGCAATTGTTTGTTTAACACTCTAGGGTTGCATGACAGGGCATCACATTTGGTATTAGAGCTAGGTTTAAACACTGGGTACTCTAGTTTTAACTGATCCCATTATGTGACATAGTGCTTAAACTCTGTAGATTAACTTCATCCCTGTTGTTTTCCTTTCTGTGTGTAATAATCATCTTTTGGTGTTGTAGGTAGATTCCTAGAGGTAGGGGTCGAGTTTGTGGTAGAGGTAGGGGTCATTGGAGAGGCAGTGGTGGCACACCTCCTCCCAGTTCTCCTCATGAGAGTTCCCATGAAGGTGGGGGTTAGAATATGGAAGGTCAAGGCCAGCCTGAGGGAGCCCAGTTGAGACAGTGCTTGAGGAGGCCCTTGCACATTTAGGCCCTAGACAAGAGGTTGAGCAGCCTAGAGGGGGTCAGGAGGTAGATTAGCCAGAACCTAGGGAAAGAGAGAGATCACCCAGGTGGAGAGAGTTGATAGCTAAGCAGGAGGCCACACTAGCCAGCCATATGAGAGATCTACTGAGGGCACGCCCTCCCACCTTTGATGGAGTTGGTAGTGGTCTAGAGGCGGAGACTTGGTTATTAGATATAGGCAGGTGTTTCGCCATGCATCCTTATGGCAGCAACACTAAAGCCAGATGTGTTGTTTTGTATCTCTGAGGTTTTTCTTTGACTTGGTGGTAGTTAGAGGAGCAGAAGATGCACTTGGACATTAGCATTGTTTCTTGGGAGTTGTTCTTAGAGAGATTCAAACCCTGTTTCCTGTCAGATCATTGGAGACAGCATCGCGCAGATGAATTCCATGAGCTGAGGTAGATGGCCATGTCAGTTGAGCAGTATGAGAGCAGATTCTATGAGCTCAAGCAGTATGCAGGTATCAGAGATGACAAATCTATGTTGGTGTAGCATTTTATCAGGGGCCTGAATGCCTAAATCAACAGAGGGGTTCATGTATTCAAACCTAAGTCTATGGAGGTGGCAGTGGAGAAAGCCCAGTTAGTGGAGGAGAATTTGGCTATGGCTCTTAGTGGGCATACAGGTGTGCATATTGGTAGTGGCCCATCGACAGGATATAGTTCTCATGGTGATAATGCTCAAGCATCAGGATATCATGCACCCTCAAAGGGTGGACGGCAGTAGCACTCTTAGGCTAAACTAAAGAATTCTCAATCTCAGCAAGGTAATAGATTTCAGTCTAAGAAAGATCGATCTTGGCAGTGTAATAAGCGCAATCACTTGGTTCAACCAGCTTAGAGTGTGTAGTCTGCAGCAAGTAGGGGTAGTTTCTAGTAGTCTAGTGCTTTCCAGGGTGGCGGTGGTTTTGGTAGGGGCACTGGGTGCTTCTCTTGTGGTCAACAAGGTCATATTTCTAGACAGTGTCCTCAGAGGAGTACTTCAAGGTTTGGACATCGACCAGTTGCTTTAGAGCCAATAGTTGGTGATATAGGCAGATCGCACAGAGTCTTTACAATGGTTGATAACCATTAGGCAAAGCATTAGGGCACCGTGGTGGAGACTTCTGGTGTCATGTGAGGTATTGGTTTTTCTGTTCTTTTTGATTCCAGTGCATTTGATTTGTTCATATCTCCTTCTCTTGTGGAGCATTGTGGCTTAGTGGCAACAAAGTAGGATGATACGTGGCAGGTTGAGTTAGCTTCTGGGGCTAAGGTCGTAATTGAGTCTCTAGTTCTCAGTTGTGAGTTGAGGATTGGCTTTCTATTTACTATAGTAGACCTTTGCATCCTACCCCTTGGTTCATATGATATAGTATTGGGTATGGATTGGCTAGAGGCCCATTAGGTAGTGATCGATTGTCAGCATAAGTCTGTTAGATGTGTGGATGATTCTGGTGTAGAGGTGGAGGTTGTAGGAGTTCAGAGACCTATTTCCCTACGTATGATCTCTACTATGCAGCTTAAGAGATGCATGCATCAGGGATGTTAGCTTTTTGTAGTGTTAGTTAGTGACTTGGAGGTGGAGGAGAGTTGAGAGGCAACTCTTGATGATCATCCACTATTGAGGGAGTATGCTGATGTTTTTCCTTCTAAAGATTCTGGGGATGCCACCTAAGCATGACATCAAATTCAGGATTGTTCTTATTCCCAGCGCAGAGCCCATCTCACAGGCTCCATACAGGATGACCACTCAGGAGCTTAAGGAGCTCCGTTTGCAGTTGGAGGAGTTGTTAGCCAAGGGATTCATTCAACCTAGTGTCTCTCCTTGGGGAGCACATGTGATCTTTGTGAAAAAGAAGGATGGATCTCTGTGGCTGTGTATTGACTATTGACAGTTCAATGAGGTGACAGTGAAAAATAGATACCCCTTGCCTTAGATTGATGATTTGTTTGACCAGATTAACGGAGCCAAGGTGCTTTCTAAAATTGACCTTAAGTTAGGATATCATCAGTTGCAGATATTTGAGGCAGATATTCATAAAATGACATTTCGTACCCGTTATGGACATTATGTGTTCACAGTAGTACCATTTAGGTTGATGAATGCACCTTCAGTATTCATGAGCCTGATGAATGGTGTTTTCTGCACATACCTCGATAGGTTTGTTCTTGTATTTCTAGATGATATATTGATCTATTAAAGGACTATGGATGACCATGAGGAGCATTTGTGTCAGGTGTTGCAGTGTCTGAGAGAAAATCAACTTTATGCTGATTTGTCGAAATGTGAATTCTTCCCGATAGAGGTGAAGTATTTGGGTCATGTCATCTCTGGAGAGGGTATTGCAGTGGATCCTTTAAACATCCAAGCTATTATGGATTGGCCTGCACCTACTAATGTTTTTGAGGTCAGCAGTTTTATGGGATTGGCAGGCTACTATCACCATTTTGTTATGGGGTTTTCAAGGATTGCCCATCCTATTACTTCTCTTTAGAGGAAAGGGAACAAGTTTGTTTGGTCAGTTCAGTGTCAGGCAACTTTTCAGACCCTTAAGGAGTAGTTGACTAGTGCACCTATTTTAGTAGTTCCTGATCCTACTAGGGACTCTATTGTTTGTACAGATGCTTCTTTGGAGGGTTTAGGTGCAGTTCTGATGCAGGATGGTCATGTGATTGCCTATGAGTCTCACAAACACAAGGATCATGAATTGAACTATCCCACTAATGATCTGGAGTTAGTAGTAGTTGTGCATGCATTGGTAAGGTGGAGGCATTTCCTCTTAGGTCATTGGTTTGAGCTACACAGTGATCATCATAGTTTACAGTACATTTTCACGCAGCCAAACTTGAATGCAAGGCAGAGGTGTTGGATGGAGTTCTTGTGCGAGTATGACTTTGAGGTCAAGTATATTCAGGGCAAAGAGAATGTGGCTGAGACATGAGGTATCAATGGTCACTCTCATAGTTGACTTGAGAGGTCAGATTCTCGTAGCACTTCCTACCGATAGTTAGTATCAGGAGGTGAAGTTTGAGGTTGGGTCAGGTAGACCTTTAGGGGGTAGATTTTCTAGTTACTCTCTTGAGCCAAATGGTCTTTTGCGACATTTGGGTTGTATCTATGTTCCTAGTTCTAATGGTCTTCATACCCTAGTGTTGTCAGAGGCACATCGAGCACCTTATTCTACTCATCCAAGTGTCAAGAAGATGCATGCAGATCTGCATCAGCTATACTTTTGGAGTGGCTTGAAGAAGGATATTGCTGATTTTGTGTCAAGATGTCTTGAGTGTCAGAGGCTAAAGGCAGAGCATCAGCACCCTACAGGTCTCTTGCAGCCTCATTTAGTCCCAGAATGGAAATGGGACATCATTTTGATAGACTTCATTGTTGGTTTGTCAGTATCCTCTGGTCGACACGATGCTATTATGGTCACTATGGATAGGTTGGAAAAGGTAGCTTACTTCTCTCCTGTCCGTTCTTATTATAATGCCTCAACAGTGGCTAGAGTGTTCATGGAGGATATAGTTAGGCTTCATGGGATTCCTCATAGGATCATCTTTGGTAGGGATCTAGTGTTCACTTCCGCCCTTTGGACTTCTCTATAGCATGCCTTGGGGACACAGCTAAACTTTAGTTCAGCTTACCATCCTGAGACTTATAGTCAGACCGATAGGGTTAATCAGGTTCTCGAGGATATGCTTAGGATGTATGTGATGGATTGGCAAAGCCGTTGGGAGGACTACCTATATCTGGTAGAGTTTGCTTATAATAATGGATATCACAGTTCTATTAGCATGTCTCCATTTTAGGCCTTGTATGGTCATCCTTGTAGGACCCCTCTGAGTTGAGATCGTCTCAAGGATAGAGTTCTTCTAGGTCCTAAGATGCTTAGAGATATAGAGCAGTAGGTTGAGAGGATTAGAGAGCATCTAGTGGCAGTATAGGATAGACAGAAGAAGTATGCAGATGCTCATAGAGACGATTGACAGTTTTCAGTTGGGGATCGAGTGTTCTTGTGTGTACGACTGCAAAAGAGTCTGATCCGCTACGGAAAGGGCTCTAAGCTAGCACCATGCTTTGTTGGACCTTTTGAGGTGTTGGAGAGGATCGGTCCTATTGCTTATCATCTTGCTTTGCTACCCAACTTTTCACGTATCCTTGATGTGTTTCATGTTTCTATACTTAGACCTTATTATCTAGATATTGAAAATGTTCTTGATTGGATTGCTCTATAGGTAGAGGATGGGTAGCTGGCTTTGGAGCCCATAGGCATTCTATAGCACAAGAGACTTACTCTCAGGGGCAAAGATGTGGAGTAGGTCAGGGTCTAGTGGGATCCTAATGATGAGACTTCTGCTACCTGGGAGGATGCTTCCAAGATGAGAGAGTTATACCCTTACTTATTTGTAGGCTTCTAGGAGTAAGCCTGACTCTAGAGGGGAGAATGTAATGCCCCCTCATTTTTGGCTTGTGATAGTTACTAGTTTCACATTGTACTCTTGGTCAGTTCTGAGACAATTGTTAGTTCTTCCATTTCATTTAGATAGTTCTGAGACATTTGAGATGTTAGACTTATGTTTGATGCTTATCATGATCATGATGACATTATTGATATTTCGGCTTATTACGTGTTTCGACATGTTTAGTTGATGGCTAGATGGATTATGCATATTGATATAATTTTGATTACATAGTTTAATGTTATATAACTTCTAATTAGGGATGCATATGTTATTGTCATGATTTCAAAGAAGGGACAGTGCAGTATTGCTGACTCTGAGCACCCTACTATGCTACGAATCCCTAACTCTGTGTATGTGTTAGGAAGGTATATATATATTTGTAGGCAACATATTGTTCTGGTTATAGGGTGTAGGTATCGGGCCTCGACTCCACTTAACCTAGAAGGTCTGAGCGGGCCCTTGTACCAATGGAAATGTTGAAGGAGATAACATGAGGTTTATTCCCTAGGTCAGGTTCTGACTTCAGGTTGAATTCATGAGTCAGGATGTCACTCTTTAGGTCCTTGCCTCGGTTTGGTTGTCTTGTCATATGATGAGTTTTGTCAAAGTTTTGAGTATTAAGCCTAGGAAATTTTGGAAATGCATTAATTATTATAATGATAATGTTATTATTAAGTTAGATATACTATTGTCTATTAGTCGTTATTTAGCAATGCAAATTTGGAAATATTATTTAAGTAAAGTTTAATAAAGATTAATTAATTATTTTATTGATAATATTAGGATATGGGATATAAGTAATTATAATGGTTAAATAATATGTATAATAAATTGTAGAATAAAGTTGGTTAATAATCTAATATTTGTTAGTTGTTTATGAGATTCCTAGATTTGGGGAAACACTATGAAAAGTAAAAATTTCAAATTCTTCTAAGTTAGCAGGATTGTGTAACGGATGTTGTAGTAATGAGAATTAATGGCTTTTGCCTATTTTTTAGTTTTTGTGGGAAATTATTTGGGGGATTTTTGGAACAGGCAAGAAGGAGGGGATTTTTTGGGAGCAGGCAAGAAGGGGATTTTTTTTTGGGAAGAAGCTTGATCCAGGTATGTACTATTGTCTCGATTCTTGTGATTTTTTGTTTTAAGTTTTAGTGAATGTATGTGTTTCTTCCTATGTGCCTTGATAGAAAAAATGTTTTTCTCTGTATGCTATGTCAAGACAAACCCTTTTGGAGATTTTTACCAAAATTCTTATATGTGATGTTCTTGAAAACTTCTGCAACATTGAAATCTATCTTCTCTGAGATAAATTCCTCAACTCCACTATTACCTGAACCTTGCACTTTGAGCTATACACATCCCAATCTCATCTTGTGTTGGCTCCGTAGACCCCTGTTGTGGATTGTGAGGTTGAACGGATTTTGTGACCCTATCAAGCCCCTCCCATATTCAAGGCTCTTGCAAATTTCATTTCGATCATTATTGGATTCCGCATCATTATTTATTGCATGTCATATTCTTTATTTTGACTGAAAATCTATTGTCATTCGATCCATAGCTATGTTAAGCCTCAGGTATAAGTTTTCATCTGTATACAATTTTCTTAATGAATTTAGTTGGAAGAAGTTAGACCTTGAGCATGTCATTTCTTGGAATTATCATAGTTTAGACATAATTGATTCTTCAACCCCTATCTTTCCATCGATGTGATACCTCATTCAATTTATTGGATTCTTTTAATGGTGCTTGATTAACTATGAGCCATGTGCTCAATGAGCCGAATGCTTTCTATCATATTTTGCCTTGTCTCTTGAATCGATTGCCAACCTTTACACATGCCATAGAACCCCAATTGAATGCTAGTATTGTGATCCTTTAGAATTAATGCCTAGATTTGCATCCTTTTAGACTCATTAGCGATTTGATGAAAAGAAATCGACTCATTCTTAATGCTCATTCATTCTTGGCATAATAATGATCCTTTAGCAAATTCTATTACCTGTAGCATCCATCAATCAGTACATTAATCCTTGTATACCTCAAGCTATCAATGAGTATATAATTGCATGCTAATTGATGAGGCATCGGCTTAGACATTATACTTCAATGTTAGCCTATGCAGAAACGTTCACCAGAATGTTTCCCATTCCAACCTGTCACTGCATTTGAAGCCGACCCTCTGCCATAAACCATAGTCATTCTTTATAATGCTATTTTTATTCTTCTTTTATAAAGGTGGTCACCGTAATAATGGTACAGTATGGTCTAGATAAGTTATAGTCGTTATGAGCAAGTAACCGGCCTTGTCGACAGCTAGAAGATTAATTTGATTTTATGATAGAAGCTTCCTTGTTATAATTAGTAGTAGTAGTTCCCTTTTGTTCATATAGTTAATACTTAGCTTGTATGGGTTAGGGTAATATACTATTGTTAAGGATAGTAGATGAAAATAGTTAAGCGTTTGATAGGGCATATGTTAATGTTACGGTTGAAGTAGATATTTCATATCTTATATGAGATGTTATAAGGAGTTTAGAGAGTTATGAACTTATGTTTAAAAGTAATAAAATGTTATTTGTGAAAATAAATTATGATTTATTAATATAATGCAATTGTAGTAGGATTCCCTTTTATGGAAACTTGAAGTTAGAATATAGATTACTATTAGAGAATAAAAGTTATTTTATTTAAATATTAGTAAGGTTATTCTCTTATAAAGCTTGTTTTGATAGAATAATTGTGTCATAGCTGAATTGCATAAGGTTGTGAAATTATAGATCTTGAATTTTGAATAGAGTGTTGATGTCTTAGGAAAGTTTATAGTATAGCTAGATAGAGAGATTTAAATCTTTTATTGCAATTCATGTTAAAATAGTTTAAAGAGTGTTGTGGTATTTGGGTCTTGGACATATTTATATCCTTTGTAGTTTATTGCAAACCATTGTGCATCATCAATAAAATTGGATCACTACATTTTAAATCTTGTTGTTTTGTCTTGTCAAGTCTAGGTGAAATAAATTATTGTCGTATTACAATTTCTAGAGTTAAATTTTTGTTATACTCATTTATCTTAATTAAAATTATTTAGTTATGATTAGTAATATAATACCTTGTGGCATTCTAATTTTAGTCAATGAGTAAATAAATTACAGATTACTCGTGATTTTAATAAATGTATATCAATCAAATATTAGATGTAATTATTTTCTAGAATGGAATGGTAGTTGGAAATTCCATTAGGAATAATGATGTAATTTGCTTGTTAAGTTATTCTTTGGCCCTGAGTCATATTGTTCTAAGGGAAAGTCATAGCCATGAAAACCCTTGCTTCATATTGGGAGATGAACATGTGTATAGTGGTAATGAGTTCAACTTTCTGACTCCAGAGGTTAGACTACCTAGGTCTCCAAGCTAGTATTGTGTCATTCTGTTTATATATTTTATGGATTTGAGATTTTGAAGTGGACAAGGGAAAGTTTGATTTCTGTGATTGAAATTTGAAATGGTCTATGTAATGTTTTGGATTGCCTATTGATAGAGGCTTTACAATTCCTTGTCCTTGTATGTTTTGGTTTCTGTATGTTGGTTAGGGGTTCTAGTTGCATGTAGGAGAGTGGCTTCTATGGTGGGGTTGGTGCCCAAAGTGGCTACTTGGGTAACCCCATGGAAGTTGTAATCAAGGGATAATTTAATAATTTTATCTAGGTGGGTTGGGGTAGTAAATTACATAACAAGATAAGTAAGATGCCTCACCCATGCCTTGAGTGCTCTCACATGCTAAGGATGGGATGAGAAGGCCTAGTTGGTAAGGCTGACCTCCTTGTCTCCATGAGAGGATATGTCAGCTCCACATGTGTCACCCTTTGGTGTCGGTGCCTAGAGAGAGGCTGCCAGGGTAACCATAGATGGGGGTCAGCTTCTAGAGAGAGATAGCCTGGGTTACCCATGCTAGGACCATGCAATGACACTCTCCTTACTGCAGTCTAGATTCTTCCTCTTTATCTTTTGTTGTTACCTTTGGAGTGCAAACTTGTCTTAATGATTTGTCTTGTATTGTCGAGTACTGTCTTGTCTGTGTAGTCTTGTTATTTTGTTTTGTCTCCATGGAGTTTATATCTTGTTGTTGTATTCATTGTTGTAACCTTAACCTGGTGGAACCTCTTTGTTATCTCCTATCTCAGAGGGGTGGACCTTAGGGTTCCACATGGGTGGGAGGCAGAGCTATCCATTGGTCTTCTTAGATGTTATGGTTCAAGTTGAGTGTAGAGGTGTTCTAGTTCCAGATTTGTCCTACTCCTTCAGGTTGCAGTATACATCCATAATTGTACTATTTTGTGAGCCGATATAATCAGTCTTGTAATCTTGTATTGAAACTTTGTAATTATTCATCTCTGCAAATGTATAATGTAATACTCTTCTATTTTATTATGATGCTTATCACTTGTAATGTTATAATATTATTTGATGTAAATGTGTACCCTAGAGGTGTTAGCTATTCATTTCATGTTGTAATTAGTGTAATTATATTTAATGTATAATGCATTTACTTGCTTCAAAAAAAAAAATTTCTGTAATTTTGGCACTTGTTTGTTTAACACTCTAGGGTTGCATGACGGGGCATCACATATCTTAGGGACAACAATTATACATGATAGCGATAACATAAATGTTTGGTTGAGTTATACATGATAGCGATGACAACAATTTATTTTATAGCATTTGGACATGGTTGATAGAAAACTAGTGAGTATCCCTATTTCGATGAGAATGTAGATTTTAGTTAAGAAGTGCCCTCAAACATATAAAGAGATGGAGGATATGAGTTATGTATCTTATGATAATGTAGTTGGGAGCGAATTATTCATGCTATGGTCTACAATAGACTAGGAATTTCCTAAGTAGGTAGAGTATTGAGACATTTTATGGCTAATTATGGATGGGATCATTGGGAAATAGTGTAGATAGTCCCTAGATATGGGTATGTGCACATAGGTGGGGGCCACAAACTGTCCAATCTTTTTTGGAGGATAAATAAAAGATATAAAGATCATATTAAGGATCAATCATGTTATAAATGTGAGTGCATTTAGGTTTAGTTAATCTAAACCTAAACATTGTTGTATTATAAAGTTCTATCATAAAATGAAAAAAGAAAGCTCCTAAGAGCAACCTTTTTTCATTATATTTTCTTAATTAGAAACAAAACACATGTGAGGAATAGTAAAATTATGTTTCCATGCTGAATTCAATCCATCTCCACCTCATCATTAATGGCTTGACATGTTAAAGGTAATTTATATATATTTTTTATTATCTTATTTTATTATTTGTTTTTAGCTAATCCAAACCCTCCTCCACCTAATAAAATGCATGAATAAAGTGAGGTAGAAGAACATGACCCACAAAACCCCCTCAAACAACTCCTACAATTCGTATGTGTCCTCCTAAAAACAACAAATTTAAGCTTAAAGTGTTGATATAAATGTTAAAAACTCCTAATACTACAAGCATTCATTGACAAGGTCTTATAGCATCATTACAATCTTTGATATCTCACATTGATTCTATCACTAGCCAAAGATACAAATGGGCAAGCCTTAGAGAAAATTTTCATCAATTTTTTGCCACAATATTGTCTTATTATATGGTGAAGGACAAAAAAAATATCAAAGACAAATTATTTGAAATGTTCACTAACATAAAAACTAATGGAACATTAGAAACAAGTTGCAAAATATTTCCAATTTAATAGTACAACCGTGAGAAAATAAATAACAACTTTTGGGATAGGTGGTGGATGATTTTTTACCAACCCCCATGCAATAATCATGAAGTGCCTCAATATTTCTTTAGGGAACTCTATTGTGAGTTTATCCTCTATGAGTTCTAGGGTAGATGCAAAGCATCTACATAAGATAGATAGGAGGCACATTGTGCAGAGGACCAATTGGTGAGACCTCTTTGTTAGTCATTCACTCATAATGTCATAGTCCCTTTAGTTGTGTAGAATAATGTAGAGGTTTGAACACTATAGTCTATTAGTTCACTCACATAGTCCGTGGTTGACCATAGTGTGCATCTATCTTAGGGTGATGAGGTTTAGCTTTTGATGTATGAGCTATCACCACACATTTGTCGTGCTCGAAGGATTGTATGTAGTCATGAGCTAGAGGATTTTGTGATGAGGAATATAGAAGAGGGTATATATACTGATGAATTTTCTATAGATGTTAAAGAGCATGCTCCACATGCTGAGTAGGATGCTTCACACACTAAGGAGTATACAACACAACATGAGCCACATCATCATTCTATGTTGAAGAACATGGTAATGATAGATTCCTTACTATAGGTGACCTTTGATGTTGACCCATAGGTAATTTTAAATATTTAAAGAATTTAGAATATTCCTATTGAATTTTACTATTAACTATACTAATCCATTATTAAAGAAAACTAATTAAAAAATTATGTATTTTATTATAAAATTCAAGGGTCAAACAATGCATCCTACATCCCATGTGACTTCATCACATCTACAAGCATAAAAAATCCTTAGGGATATTTGTAATAAATTAGTAAATATATTATGTGGCAATTTATTTTTTATATATAAATGTTGATCTTAAAATGAAAATTTGATGTTGAATAGGTGGTTGTCAGACCTTTGACATTTAGACATGTTGGTGGCAATAGTATTATCCCAACTTTCTCTAATGTAAGTCTTAGTATTTTTAATCATCATGAATGTAGATAATGTTATGTACTATATATGTGTAGACTTTATTAATCTGTAAGATAGCCTTATTTTTTATTTTAGTTGATAACTTCATTGGAGACTCCTCTCTACCTCATGAATCACTGAACATGGGTGCTACTACAAAAATATCATATTTTATGCCCTTTACATAGCGATGAGCTAGTAATGTAAATGGCATTATGAATTTATTGTAATTTAGTGTAGAAAATGACATTCATGTTCACTTTAATCTAATTCTTCATGCTTGTCATAGGAGGATGATGTAGAGAAAGGACCAATTCAATGCAATATGACTATTCTCATGCACTACATACAATTATATGACTCAAACAATGCTTGCATACACTCTAGTACACCCTAAACACCTAGTTTCAATGGCCCAAGAGGCATACAACAAAGGAATCATATGAAACAATGAAGCTTGGACTTATCAAAACCTTCTACAATGTATATGAGTGCCTTACAACTCAACCTTACTTCAAGGAAGCAGATTTTTACATCTACTTTATTAAACCCTATGCAAACTAGGGTTCTGCCCCTATTTTAGCACAATTTTGAGAGGAACAGTCCCCTATAATTCTCTAGGATCAAAATATATCAATCCCAAACCTTAATAATCTTGTAACACACATTAAAATAGTATTTTCATGAGGATTTTAGATTTTTCCATCAGTTAAATCTCAAGAAATGAATTTTTTACTCATGGCTGGAAACCCTAGGCTGAATTCTGCCTGTTTTCACAAAAACAATGCTCTAAAATGGACAAAACATAATGAAATCTCCTGAAACTTAATGAAAATGAAAGAATAGAAGATTTTCCATCTTACCCAACTAGTTGCAGGTCTGTACTATTCCATACAGGGCCATACACCTAGGCTTTTCAGTCTGAACACATAGAAAAAGACATGGAAAGACTGCAAAAAGTTTATTTACCTTCATTTCCTTCTTCTCCTACCCTTGTGATTGAGTTTACATGCCATATTTAATAGGCTACAATCAATTGCAACTAAAAAAACTGACCACCAACTCTTCATCAAAGTTTGTACTTTTGTTGATAAGAATGTGTAAGGTTTTTACAATATTTTATCCAAAACATCAAAAGTGATTCTCCAAGACTCCTAATGACCCCAAATGGTCAAAGAAGACCTTATTGATCCCAACTAAACCAAAAACCAAAGTTTGCAACATGACAATAAAATGCAACAAAAAGGTGCATCACAGGATGCCCCTGCATCATACTCCCTAGAGAGAAAGAATTTAAACTCCACTTGATTTGAGGTCTGCAACAATGTAAACTTTCTTGAGGATCTCTTCTTCACTAATCCACATTGCATCTTCAATGGAAAAAGCAAATATGGGAGTAAATACTCCATTGGTCTTGCTTGTCTACCTTGTTCTACTATAACTCCCCCTGGAAATCTGCATAAGGTCCCACACTTTACCTGTCTCATTATCCACTTTACCTTTCTACTGACAAATGGTGTGCATTAGTACCTGGATGTCTTCTTTATGTATAAAAATATCAACATGCTTGTCTTTCTCTAATGAAACATACATTTGTCCAAAAGCATTTAAGACCTTCAAATGTCTTCTTGACTGTTGCATGACAATAGATTGACTGTTGTCTTTCCTTTCAGAACCTTTCATTTTGACTTTGGCTACTACATTGTCTTTCAAGGCAAGTTCTTGGTGGATGCTCTCCAAGAAATGAAATGAACTTTCATTCTCATATAGCAATTCAATATCCTCATCCCCTTGACTACCTTTATGAAACAACATTGCTTCATCTTCTTCTATAACATAAATCAAATATTGTTGAGCTTCCCCTTGGTATCCACACTTGCACCTAAATAATTAGATTCAAAAAATTCTAACTCATTAGATACTTCAAGTGTCTCTCCATCTCTGTACTTCTTAGTTGCAATTTTTGTGCCTTGCACATGGCTAGCCTTAGAAGTCACTCCACTACTCCTTCCCTCACTTGGAACATATTTCAATAGTTGTGCTTCCTTTTGTCTATCTCCATAAATCAATGCCACCATGTTCACTATAATAACAGGCTCTTGTAATTTGTTCTTCAAAATCTACATTGTTCAACTATGTATGAACTCCCTTGTGGTTACCTTTATTAGCAAAATCACTGTCAGCTGCAACTTCTTTTTGTTGCTTCATTTGTAATTGCTGTTGGTTGAATTGTCCTTTTCCCATCTTCAACTCAATTTGAAAATTTTGCTGCCCTGAACTTTCTTCCTTCACCAAACAGTACTCATTCAACTCTGCAATTTTCTTCATATCAAACTTATTGCCTTTAGCACTCAAATTCCTACCATTTTCAACCTTCCAAACAAGTTTGTGTGTATCACCTTTGTTGACACCATCTTTTGCTCTAGATATCTTACATTCTTTATAGTCTGATTTACATGACAGACCAACCCCTAGTATGAAGTTAATGTGATGATTTATATCACTGATTGGAGGCAATGAGTTTGGGATCTCATCTACCACTATATCAACATGTTTCCTGAACAAATCTTGGATCTCCAAAGGCAACTCATCCATATTAACTAATGTCACAATAGTCCTAGGTCTGGTTATGATTTGAAAGCCCATTTCTTCCTTTCCTATGGTTTGTATGAATTCCTTCTCACCTACCAACATCACACTAGATCCCACTTGTTGTTCTTGGATTTCCTCATTCAAAGGTGTTAAAGGATAAGACCCCATCCTTCTCTATGACATAGGTGTTTTTCCTACCATCATGGACTAATTTCCTATCATATTGACATGGTCTACCAAGTAACATATGGAAAACATCCATTGGAATGACATCACACAATGTTCACTTTGTCCTTATATCCCCCTATTTGGAACTCTACCCAACATTATTCATTGACCAACACTTGCTGCCCTTTATTCAACCATGAGGCCTTATATGGTGTGGCATGGGGTAATTTTTTCAATTTCTACCATTTCCATAGAAACCAAATTATTAGTACTACCAGAATCAATAACAACTGGACAATATTTACCTTGGAATTTGCAAGTGGTCCTGAAGAGTGTCCTCTTTTGAGGCGGTTCCTTCTCCATGGGTACTTTGATTAATGTTCTGCTCATCAACAAAGACTCTCCAACTTCTAGTTCTACAATTTGTGGCAAATAATTTACACTTTCAGCATCTCCACCTTATGCCACTTGATTTCTCCTTTCACTCCTAAAAGAAGTAGATGATTGTTCTTCAGTGCATTCCCATGCCTGGTGACCTACAAATTTATTACACTTGTAGCATTTTATAGTGAAGCCATTTGATCCTCCTCTATGTCCAAATCTACCCCTAAAATTTGGTCTTCTACCCCTAAAACTGCCCCTTGAATCTGAGGTTTGTTCTTGAGAATTACTTGTCTCTCCTTGACTCTCTTGTGATTGTCCTGAATAAGAAAATTATCCTCTTCCTCTAAAAGTCCTTCCCCTACCTCTGCTTTGTTTCTCTTGCCTTCTTTTCAACTTTTTTTCATCCTTCATGGCTAGTTAATAGCATTCTTCTAGAGTCCTAGGACTTGTGAGACTCAATTCATCTTGTAGGATATATTTTAGCCCATTAAGGTATCTTACAACCTTATTAGCTTCATACTCCATATGACCTGATCTAATACTTAATTTGTAGAACTCCTCTATATATGCCTTTAAATCCATATCTTTTTGTTTCAAATTTTGTAATTTCCTGTACAATTGAGTGGCATAATCACTAGGTAGAAATTTACCTTTCAACTTTGCAACCATTCTGTCCCAAGAGGTGATCTTTTCTTTCCCTTTCTTCCTTCTTTGTTCCTACACATAATTCCACCAAAGGGATGCATGGCCTTTCAACTTTGTTCTATCCAACTTCACTCTTTGCTCCTCAGGTACATCTTCAAATTCAAAATATTTATCTAATTCTCCTATCCAATCAAGAAGTTCCTCACTGTTCAAACTACTTGCATACACTAGAAGTTCCATCTTCACCTTGGAACACTCATTCTTTACTACCTTCAGCAATCTTTCCATCCTTGTCTCATCAACTTCTCTCTCTTCTTGAGGTTCTTCTTGTGGTGGATTGTTTTCATCCGTTACTTCTTCTTGATCACTCAAATCTCCCATGACCACTCCTCTTCTCTTATTTGTTTCAACTATTGTAAGCCTTTCATCAAGATTAACTCTCATCTCCCTCATCTCTTGGACAAGAGAGTCTCTCATCTCTTTAGCTATCCTTTCTATTGCTCTGTCAACAACATTCACCCTTGGAGACATCTTTGCTTCACACAACACACTATATAAACTTAGTTTTTCATCTCTATTGGCTCTGATATTAGTAATGATCTAGAGGAAGGGCTGATTGAATGAAACAAGACTATTCTCATGTACTACATGCAATGATATGACTCAAACAATGCTTGCATACACTCTAGTACACTCTATACACCTAGTTTAAATGGCCCAAGAGGCATACAACAAAGGAATCATATGAAAAAATGAAGCTTGGACTTATCAGAACCTTCTAGAATGTATATGAGTGCCTCACAACTCAATCTTACTTCAGGAAAGTTGATTTTTACATCTATTTTATCAAACCCTAAGCAAACTAGGGTTATGCCCCTGTTTTACTAGGGTTTTGAGAGGAACAAACCCCTATAATTTTCTAGGATCAAAAGATATCAATCCCAAACCTTAATATTCTTGTAACACACATTAAAACAATACTTTCATGAGGATTTTAGAATTTTCCATTGGTTCAATCTCAAGAAATGAATTTTTTACTCATGATTGGAAACCTTAGGCTAAATTCTGCTTGTTTTCACAAAAATGCTCTAAAATGCACAAAACATAATGAAATCTCCTAAAACTAAATGTAAATGAAAGAATAAAAGATTTTCCATCTTCCCCAACTAATTGCAGGCCCATACTATTCTGTACAGGGCTGTACACCTAGGGTTTTCATTCTGAACACATAGGAAAACACATGGAAAGACTGCAAAAAGTTAATTTTCCTTCATTTTCTTCTTCTCCAACCCTTGTGATTGAGTTTACATGGTATATTTAACAGTCTACAACCAACTGCAACTAAAAAACAAATGACCATGAACTCCTCCTCATCAAAGTTTGTACTTTTGTTGATAAGAATGTGTAAGGTTTTTACAATATTTTATCCAGAACATCAAAATTGATTCTCAAAGGCTCCCAATAATCCCAAATGGTCAAACAAGACCTTATTGATCCCAACTAAACCAAAAATCAATGTTTGCAACATGACAACAAAGTGCAACAAAAGCCCATGCATCACAAGATGCTCCTGCATCAGAGGAGGTGAGAACTTAAATTCCCACACCTTCCACTTAGGGGGATGAAGATAACAAAAGGATGAAAGAGAAGGATTAGTGGATTGTGGTAAGTGGTTATTTACTAACATTGTTTTATGTGTCATGTTTTTTAAGTGGATTGTTGGAGTTGCAATCTAATCATGAGCCTAAGATATATAATCAATGGAGGCCAATTATCAATTATGATATTTGTTCTTCATCTTGGTAATAGGATGAGAGAGACCAATTATTCAATGAGACTCCATAGTTTTTATGTGTATACATTTTGTTGAATTCCTTCACAGTGTGTAGGTGTAGATTTATATTTTGCCAATGTCTTTCATTGTATTTCTATATGAGTTTATAGGCATAGATTTCTATTTTATTGATATATTAATGTATTCCTTAATAGCTTTGTTTAGACCTTCATTATATGCCTATGGCATTGCAAGAATTATGACACTACAAACCTATATAGCTTTGTTGGTAAGTAGTTTATTTTGGCCAATAGGCCTAACAGATGGTAGCTACACTAAGTTATGGGCAAGGAGTTTCTATAACACATACTACAAGTGCTAAAATAATGGAGTGAATTGTCTAAATTTTCTACCAAGTGATAAGACCCCAACCTTCGATACAAGAGAGGTGGCCCTACATTATCACTGGAATGATGGTAAAAAATGTTTTCTTTAGAAACCTTGTGGTCCCATTTTAAAAGTTTTTGTTTTGATAATTTGAAGGTCCAATAGGGGTTAATAGAGAAAAATATTTTTCAAACTAATCAAGGGACTATTGGTAATCTTTAAGGTCAGTGAACAAGTGTAGAAAAGAGACATATATCATGATTATGATCTCTATGAGTGCATGATATAGATTCCTAATAAAGACCCTTTGGACATTATAACTGGGAAGAGTGTATGGTATTTGTGAGAAAAGGATTGATACTAGAAGATGAAGTCAATTTCCTTCTCCTAGGGTCCTTGCTTATGGTCAACTAAATTGATGAAAGTCATCTGAGGGCCTATATTAGTCTAAAAATATTGTAATAATTGGTTGACAAGATGATTGAAAGAGTTTATGGAATGGCTAGGGAGTGAACAAAACCAGTCCAAAATGATGTCTTTCAATGAGTGTGGGAAGAAATTTTATAACAAAGTTCATCCTAAAATATGAAGTCTATGCATAATACATTATGAATGTCAATACATGTTTTTGAGGGTTCCCTTTGTCTTTATACTTTTCTTCAAAAAACAAAAGCAAATGGATAGCTAGAATGTGTAGGGACAATGGGCTACAACAAACATAAGTTGATGTCATAGGCTATGTCAAAGCATTTGATAGAGAAGAAAGTTATTGTTGGAGATTTCTATGACTTTGCATGAGTTGGTTGACAACTAGATCTATTGTGTGTAAAGGAGGTGTAGTGGTGGTGGGAATAGGGATGCAAGATAATGTTATGAATTTCATAGATTAAGAGGGAAAAGTTTTCCCAACTATAGAATGTGGGGCAATGGAGGATCCACTAAATGATAGTGGCTAAAAAGGTGGAATGAACCCATATGAATGGATGGGATTGCTCAATGTTCCCATCAATGTGATATCCAGTGAAATGAAAGTGGTCATTAGTATAGGTGTAGGTGTATAAATAGTAGAGGTAGGCAATTGATAACATAGAAAATTGTGAGAATGTGACATGATGATAGGAGGTTAGGGTGATCTTATGAGAAGTAGCTAGAGAAGGTACAAATCATTATGAATAATGTGGGCCAATCCACATAGTAATTCAAGACTATAAGGATGATACACCAACATCCTTCTAAGTGATTCTATGATAGAGGGTGTAGTATCAGAAGTGGCCTCATGAGTCAAAAAGGTTTAAAAATCTTAAAGATGTTGTTTAAGGTTTTTGATTTGGGAAGATGAGAGCCTCAATACATTTTCAAGATCAATGTCTAATTATGTGTTCTAAAATATCATGGTTGACACATAAGGTATTATGGTTGATCTCCAAAGAAGAATTTCTAGAATAGGTAATGTTGTGCTAGTAGGATCAAATGAGAATGAAGAGATGTTTATTGTAATTATTGTCATGATAGAAAAATATTGAGATTTAGAAATTTTTCTATAGCTTCTTCACACAATGTTTTAAGAATGAGAAGACCAAGTCATAAATCTCATAAAAAATTTTAGAGCCTACAACACATAGTGTAAGATGTTTGGGTCTAGAAATCAAAAGGTTTTGAAGAGGAGGTTTAGGTTGGGTTCACTAGAGATGTGAAGATGAAAAAAGAGGAAAATCTTCTCTATTTTAGTTCACTCTAAATTTAGGTTGATTTGTAAACTATATTAACACTTCCTAGAATTAATTTGAATCTCACAAATACAAATTGAATTTGAATGATTTTTTAGAAATAGAACTTAAAAAGTAGAATTAAATATAGAATAGAAACTATCACTAAAATCTCGGAGCCTAGACCAAGGACACTAGTTCATCACACAAATATCTACATTGTGTGTTGTCATCTTTATGATACTGCATGATTAGTAGAGTTTGATAGTTTCAATCTATACTCTCCAACGTGAATCTATTCCACTTGTGTGATCTCAAAATCAACTTGCATATAAAATAGAGGAAAAGACATAAGCATAATATCTATATAAACAAATAATCCAAATGAAATATAAATGACCAAATCTATCATATAAATAGAAATGATAGATTAAAACCATTTGAAAACCTTCATGCATTTGGTTCTCTTCAAATCAACCTACTAGCAGAACTAAAAAGAAGTTTGGGACTGCTAAGGAGCTTTCTAGGAATGGTTAAACCCCTACTTTGGTATTTTGATCTCCATAAGAAATAAAATGATAAAGAAGTTGATAAAAGTGTGTGTACCTATCCTATGTGTCTCTAGGAGCTAGGATGCAGTGACAAAATGTGATGCTAAATCACTTCCCTAGGCTGCAGGGAGGACATTGGACCTATTTACAAAATATCAAAGATGGAAAAAAGGTAAATAAGATTGGATAAATTGGTAGGGTTTTTTCAAGAATGACTAATTCAAGGGAATTCTTGTAGTGGAGAGGTAGAGCTTCACCACATATTTTCTTCTAGTTCTTTCTTAAGAATTTTCATTAGAGAATATAGGGCTCTAATAGAGCTTAATTCTTATTAAACATGCAAAATAAATTTAGAGAGAAAATGAGTATGCTACTTACGAAAATGCTTGACAGAGAGGATTTTTTGAAAATTAATGCAAGTATCTAAGAGGAATTTCTTGGAGAAACTCTAGCCTTTAAGCCTCTCACATGAGATATTATCTCCTTGAGTTCAAACCTACAAAGTGGGAAGTAGAGATAGGAACCTCTAGCAATGATTCTATGCCTAAACAACCTCAAAGGCACACTAGAAAAATGTAGATCTCAAAGGAAATTGCACCTATGGTGAAATGTTTAGAAACTTGCTATTGTTCATGCTTCTTTCATTCATTCATGTCTAGTTTTTAGAATACTATTGTCATTTTTTCAATTAGAAGAATTACCTTTTATATTTCTCATTGTAACTAATGACACTTGCTAATCTTTTGGATTTCATTGAATTTGGTTTAGGGAGTCATGCCAAGAATATCCTAGCATGTTCGTGGGGGTGTTACAACTACTAGTGATGATCATGATGTGGCTTCATGCAAACATAGTGCAAAGTTTGTGGTGTTGTATGGTACAAAAGGGTAGTACATTATATAGACATTTATGCATTGCAATACGGTCCTAGGAAAATGATCCCAAATTTAGCATGAGCGTAAAAGATACATGGTAAGAATAATATTCCAATCTAGATTTTGGAAATAATTTGATTCAAGGAAGATGACTTAGGTTGAGTTACAAGAGGGGGTCACCAAGGTGGGTGCAAGACATAATGTAAAATTGCAGGGTATGCAATTTATGACGTTACAATAATAGAAAACATTTTACATGGTTTTTTCTATTTTATGTGTATGTGAAGTGGATTCTTATTTACAAACATCATAGGGAATACAAGTTTACACATAGATCAAGTTGCATGCATACATCACATATTATTTTGAAAGGATATTATGATATAAACTAACATTGAGTCTTACTAATAGTCATAGGATTATATAAATATAATAGGGTATTATTTTCTTTTCAAGGATAGGTGCATATATAGTTATTTCTCTTTAATTACTATGAATTTAACCTTAGTGAATACCTCCTTAGCCTGGCAAATCCTAAAGAAGAAGAAGAGACTTACCCTCTCATGCATTGGCCCATTGTTTCCACTATCTAATTATAAGTCGAACCCATCACCGTATGTTGACCTTCTCAAGACCTAGACCTTGGTGTTGTCTTTATGATTTGTGGAGATACAAATTTTAGAGGCAAAAGGATGCATTTAATTTGGCAATTTGACTAGTATTACATTTTTAATTTAATAATTCAATAATTAAATTATAATTAAACTCAATAATTTAGAATCTAATCTAATCTAGTTTACAAACTATAATCATTGAAACAACATGAAGGCATAAAGATTAGTAATAAAGACTACTAATATTTTTGTGTAATCCTTAAGACCGTAAAAAACTTAATGTTATAGAGAACAAATTTGAAATAATTTTAAAAGCCTCAACATATAATGGAATTTCTATAACGCTTACTCTCTCTAATTATTTCATGGTGTTTTTATTCACTTAAAGGGTTTCATATTTTTACTAAAATTTTAATTTATATTTTATCCAACAAATTAATTATCCCAACACATTACTAAATTAGCAAATGCAACATCCAAAATAATTATCAAAAGGAAAGAGAAATTAGTGAACTAGTAAACATATTTCAAGATATTATAAACTCAATAAACACTTTGTGTAAATAAATTTCAAGATATAAACTAGTAAAGCATACTCAATGAGTAGATGATGTAAGTCATTTAAATATACTCATTTAACATTTGATGTAAAGGTGCATTTAAATATATCAGTTTGCACATGATGCACATTTTAAAATTTCAAGATATTGAAATAATTTCAAAATAAAGTTGAAAAAGATACATTAAAGTGGGCAATAAATATGTTTAAAGATCTTAATAAAAATTATTTAGTTCCTCTATATTTTATGTTAATGTCTAAAATATTTTCATGCTCATCAATATCCAACTTCCATATTTGTTTGTAATGTTCCATTTTTTGTAAAGTTCCCAAAATTGTTCATATTCCTACAAGTAATTGGCTATAATGTAGAATCTTTTATCCTAGAGTATATTTTAAAAATGTAATACTAGTTTTATCTATCTTTGTTTTTCAATAATGTGTTTCATTAACGAGAACTGATACAATTAGATACTCTTATCCTTTATCATCCATCATATAGATTGAGTAAACTTTTATTTCAAATGACTGACTCCAAGTAGAAAATATTCTAGGTCTCCTATATTATCAAGATCTACAATCATAGAAAACACACCTCCTACAACAAATGCATAGATTGGGCTCAATTCAAATATATATGATTAAGTTAGTGCACATTTAGAATTATGTCTATATAAATTTATGTAACTCAAGGTATACTTTACTCCATTACTAAATTTCAAATATTAAAATAATCAATACATAATACCTACAACAAATGGATTAGACACACATTCATAGTCAATTGAATAGAGATGATCATTAACATCTATGTCATTATATTCATAAGGATCCAATGAAAGAATTTTATGCATGTCCCACAATGTAACATACACACATTAAATACTGTATACATACATATATATCAACAATATGTTTATATTGTAGAGTATTTACATAACCCTCAATGCAAGAGACACAAAATCGTCATGATTTTTCCCTCACTTGAATGACAAGTGACATGATTTCACATGTAGTCATCACCTAATCGAATATTCTAATACTAATAATGATTTTAAAATTATAAGGATTGTAACAATTAATATATATAAATATGAAAAATTAAAATAGTATTTAAAACATCCTATAGTATGTCACCAATCTCTAAATCCATCTTATGAAGTGAATGTGAGGGGGGATCATTCCCTAGAACCTACCTGATGTGCATGTCTACAATTTCATAAAATGTACAAATTAAAAAGATTCCTAATCCAAATAAAGACACATGAATACCTTTGGATTCCTAAAAATCATTGTTTGGTATATTTATTCCACTCTTTCATTTACAAGCACAAAGTAACTCATGTACCAATCAACACTTGCATTTCACTTTGTATGTGAAAGGAAGCAAGGTATGCATAAATGCTTCCTAAACTAATCTTAGAGGAGATTAGTGTTCAAATTTATGATATTATTTATGATTATAAAGAAAGAGAAACACACAAAAACATAACCAATATTATACCACAACATAGGTGTACATGGGGAAAAACCTTTTAGGATAAAAACCCTACACTCCAATGTAGCCCAATGTATTACTCATTTAAAACCATGATTACAATACAATGAGGAGGTTGTGCCTCTTACATCAGTAATGACAATATACAATTCTTGAGTAATTCTAGTTGCATAATGATACTTGCAAAACAACCATATATAACTCCAAATTCAAGCACCAATATATAGAATAAGTACAAACTAGAATCCATCACATGGGTTTGGAAAACCATGAGTAAGGCAAAGAGATGTATGGTGCCCAAATGGTCAAGGCATAAATCTTAGTACCCCCTTAGTTTTGGTCTTGTAGGCTATTTTCAACTTATTACTTACAACATGTCATATGTCATAAATGACATATTTGACCACCCAAACTTGGGTACCCCAATTTGTCTTCATTCCAAATGAATAATGATGCTCTAGGATGTGTCTAAATCAATCATAATGTTGGTCAAGATTCTAATGTAACCTCCCTCTTATGTACTCTTACGCATCATAAGAATCTATTATAAGTAACTCCCATCATGATGACTTAAGATGCTCTTACATACCTCCCAAGATGTCTACACATGGATAACAGTCCCACCTCAATGTTGGATACCAAATTCCTCATGTGAGGAAGAAATCACTAATATGAGCAATAGTGCCACCTCAAAATGGGATGCTAAAATTCCCATGTGAAGACAAAATCACTAAAGATAAATAGTAAATGTAAAGAAATTATCAAACATCAACATGGGGATTGCAAGGTTGAGACACATTTTCCTAGTAGTATGGTGTTTCCTACAAGTTCATGTTGGTGAAGTGGACACTTGACACAAGCTGATGCAGAGGAAAATGCAACAGAAGCTTACAAATGGGAAGGAGGAGTCATTAACACAACCAGCATGTTAAAATCCTATCGGCTTATCATCATCATCATATTTCTTTCTAACACAGACAGCATCATCATATTTCGAAGGGGCATGAAATATCCTCCTGCTGACCACTGTTCACTTCCTTATCGCCTATCGGCGAGAGATGGTTCATCGGCCAAGGGGAAATGTCTTACCCCCGATGACTAATGTCACCCCGATGAATATATCGGTCGTATACCGATCGGCCAGACTTGGCTTATCGGCCGGACTCCAACACTCTGTCCCGATGTCCGATATCACCCCGATATCTCTTTTCATCGGTCAGGTTGCCTGTCGGCAACACTTCTTTTATCGGCCAGGCCGAAAAAGGTCTCCCCGACGCTATTACTCCTACCGATGCCGAAACACTTAACGTCAACAAGATAAATTTGCATCGGGTGATATTCGCAATATCCTGATGACGATGACGTCACATGCACCTGATGATGATGTCACCCGGTTATAAGACTCTTACATCCTCCGCAGCATGATAATAAAATGTCGGGTGATATTA
This sequence comes from Cunninghamia lanceolata, assembly GCA_027924645.1. Taxonomy (NCBI): domain Eukaryota; kingdom Viridiplantae; phylum Streptophyta; class Pinopsida; order Cupressales; family Cupressaceae; genus Cunninghamia; species Cunninghamia lanceolata. Next base: position 9,502,489 of record BSBN01000050.1, on the reverse strand, counting down.
TACATATCTTGATGATGACCTTTAAGATCCTGATGACAACTTTTAAGAACCTCCTGTCCTTAGCCAAAAAAATGATTTTTCCCTCCCGCATACGATAGCGATATGCGGATGATGGGTACACACGAAAGATGATCCTGACGATGATATATACACTGAGTATATATCCAACCTATATCATCCCGATGCACTTGAAACATACAGTCTTCGTCAGCTTCATAACCCGATCCGGATAGTGATATACTCACAGATGACGATACGATTCACTCCATCTAGAAAAGCACATGTAGATCCCTGTATATCCGTCAGCTGCATGCAAACTCACAGAACCGCACAATTTCACAAAGAAAATATGATGATCAGGCCGGATCACCTTCAGATCAAAACTTAACAGTTTATCTTCCTAAACCTAGCACATGAGGATGCTAGGTTGATTCATAGCATGCGACCAACTGATCTCTCACACAATGAAATGCATAAACAAAAAACTAAAATGCAACCTAAACTAACATGCATGACCATTCCACCGATTCACAGAATCAACCGGTGGAAGGGTTGAAAGAATCCATTAACCTGTAATCAGAACAGAAATCAAAACATAAACAGCTGATAAAGCAGATAATGCAATTGATGAGATCTTATTTAGATGAAACACAAATGTCCTGTTTCTACAACAATGTTTCACAATGTCTGGACTGATCTCTAGATTTTACTCAATCACCAGCATAACATAACTACTACTCTCTACTACTCTCTCTGATATGATCACCAGTACAACATAACATAACTACTACTCTCTTCTCTATGATATTCTCTGATCTCAAACCCTAACTGATCTGAGTTATTTATAGCAATATCCTACGAGTACTACCAACTCGATTCCCGGTGGCTGGGAGCTTCCAAGCAGCTGGGAGAGGATAGCTCATACTACCTGATAACGAACTTTAACTGTCTGCACACTCTTCTAGGCTGATCTAATACATATGCATTGGTCCAATGGACCTTATTACATCATGAAGTCAAACATGCTAAAAAATAGACTAATGTCCTGTCATGCAGACAATGAACCTATATCCTGTCTTGTAGGGGTGCTCCTGCACCATACTCCCCAAAAGAAGAAATCTCAAGTCCACTTGAGATGAGAGTATGAAGATCTACACCATGTTTCTGGATCTGCTCTTCAGTCATCCATACTATTTCAGAATTAGGTTTTCCCTTCCAAGAGACTAGATACTCCAAGTACTGTTTGTTCCGGGTCTGTTTGACCACTCTGGTATCCAAAACCTTCTGCAACTGTGGAGGATCATGCTTGGGAATGTCATCATTGACTGTATCCTGTAGGAGTTCCTGATCTGCATCTAGATAAGACTTGTATGGAGTTAAATCACATACATTGAATATAGGGGACAAACCAAGATCAGGTGGGAGTTGTATCTCATAAGCATTTTGTCCATGCTTGTGCAAGATCTGACATGGTCCAACTTTTCTTTTCATAAGTTTAGTATATTTTCCCTTAGGAAGTCTGTCCTTCTTCAAATGAACCCATACCAAATCTCCAACATCAAACTGTACATCCTTCTTCTTTTTATCAGCATATTCCTTATACTTCAAGGTGGTTTACTGCAGTTGGGTCTTGACTTGATCATGAACCTCTTTGATGGCTTCTGCAAAAGCTTCTCCTTCTGCACTAACAGGGTCTACTGTAGGTAGATCTCTCAATTCCAAAATTCCTCTTGGATGCATACCATAAACTATCTGGAAAGGTGATTTTCCTATGCTCCTATTGACAGTATCATTATAGGAAAATTCAGCTTGAGATAGAATATTATCCCACTTTTCTCCATGTTGTTTTGTCAAACATCTAAGCAAATTTCCTAAGGAACGGTTCACTACTTCAGTCTGTCCATCCGTTTGAGGATGATATGCAGAGGAAAAAGACAAATTTGTTCCAAGTTTCTTCCAAAGAGTTCTCCAGAAGTGACCAATAAACTTCACATCCCTATCTGACACTATGCTCAATGGCAATCCATGGATTCTGACAATCTCCCTGAAAAACAAATCTGCAATGTATGAAGCATCAGCAGTGGTTTTGCATGGCAAGAAATGTTCCATTTTGCTGAATCTATCCACTACAACAAAAACACTGTCAAACCCTTTCCTTGTCCTTGGTAAACCCAAGACAAAATCCATACTTATGCTTTCCCATGGTCTGGAAGGAATAGGTAAGGGCTGATATAAACCTGCATTAGTAGACCTACCTTTAGCTTTCTGACATATCACACATGTCTCTACAAACTTTCTGACATCTGATTGTAACTTAGGCCAAAAGTAATGTCTTCGGACAAGATCAAGAGTCTTATCTAGACCAAAATGACCTGCCATAGCTCCACAATGTTTCTCCTTAATGATGTTTAACCTCATAGAACACCTTGGAATACATAACTGTCCACCTTTGAACAACAATCCATCCTGAATTAAAAATTCAGAGAATTTAGCATGATATTTCTCTCCAAAAGAAGTACATACATGATATATCTCCCCAAAATCTTCATCAGTCTCATACATGGTCTTTAGTGAATCAATGCCAACACTTTCTAACTGAATCTGGTTGACTGTTAGAACTCTCCTGCTCAAAGCATCTGCAACTTTATTCTTGACTCCTTTCTTATGCTTCAATGTAAAAGTAAACGCTTGTAAGGTTTCTACCCATTTCATGTGTCTGTGGTTCAGCTTTTCCTGGCTATTTATGAAACTCAGAGCCTGGTTATCTGTGAATACTATGAATTCCTTTGGCATCAAGTAATGCCTCCATTTCTTGAGTGACTGGACTAAAGCATACATTTCCAAATCATATGAGGAATACCTCTTTTTAGCATCATTGAGCTTCTCACTGAAAAATGCAACAGGTCTACCTTCTTGGCTGAGTACTGCTCCAATGGCCATGTGACTGGCATCACATTCCACCTGAAAGATTTTGTTAAAGTCTGGAAGTGCAAGGACTGGCTGCTGTGCCACCTTCTTCTTCAATGTTTCAAAAGAATCATCTGCTCTTTGAGTCCAAACAAATCTGCACTTCTGTCCTCCTTTGATGGTATCAAGCATGGGTGCACAAATATGACTAAACCCTCTTATAAACCTCCTGTAGAAGGTTGCTAACCCATGGAAACTTCTGACATCATTCATAGTCTTTGGGGTTGGCCAAGACAATATGGCACTTACCTTCTCCTTATCCATTTGTAACTTTCCTTATGAAATGACAAAACCCAAATATGTGATCTCCTCTTGCATGAACAAACACTTGTCTAAATTTATCATCAGCTGCTCTTCATGTAACCTCTTAAGAACCAAATCTATGTGTCTGAGATCTTCTTCTTTTGTGTTGCTGAAAATCAGAATGTCATCTAGATATACTATGACAAACTTACCAATGAACTCTTTCAAAACCTCATTCATCAACCTCATAAAAGTACTAGGTGCATTAGATAAACCAAAAGGCATAACCTTCCACTCATATAACCCTTCATTAGTTTTGAATGTTGTTTTCCATTCATCTCCTGGCCTAATCCTGATCTGATGATATCCACTCTTCAAATCTATTTTTGTAAAATACTTAGCACCTCCCAAACAGTCAAGTAAATCCTCTATCCTAGGGATTGGAAACCTATACCTGATTGTGATCTTGTTAATAGCTCTGGAATCTATGCAAAGCCTCCAAGTACCTTCCTTCTTTGGTGCTAGTACAGCTGGTACTGCACATGGACTTAAACTTTTCCCAATCAGACCTGAATCCAATAATTCTTCAATTTGTCTGGCTACTTCTGCATTCTCTTCTGGAGTTAGCTTATAGGCTGCTTTGTTTGGAAGTGTTGACCCTGGAATTAAGTCTATGCAGTGACTGATATCCCTGACAGGTGGTAGGGATCTTGGCATTCCCTCTGAGATGATACCTTTGTACTTATCCAATAGCTCTTGTATAGCTGGGTCTATGAACCTTTGCTTCTTCTCTTCCTTGACTTCTTGCTGCAGTTCTTTATTCATCCTCATACATGGGATTAGGGCATATGCAACTGCACCTTCTGCTGCTACTTCTTTCATGAACTGTTTGCCTTCCATCAGCATTACCTTCACCTCTTTTCCTTTAGATTTCTCCTCCTTCTCTGTCAATGGTAGTAACTTTATATCCGTACCATCTTTATTGATTGTATAGGTATTTCTAATACCATCATGTTGTGCCTTCAAATCATACTGCCATGGTCTACCAAATAAAAGATTTCAAGCATCCATCGTGGTAATGTCAAACAACAACTTATCCTTATATGCTCCAATCTGAAATTCTACCCAAGCCTGCTCTTCTACAGTTGTCTGCTGACCTTGGGTAAGCCATGAGACTTTATATGGGGAGGGGTGAGGCAATCTCCTAAGCTTAAGCTTTGTCACTATTTCTTCAGACACAAAATTTTCAGTAGAACCAGAATCAATCAAAACTTTACATGCCTTACCTCCTGCTTTGCAAATAGTCCTGAAAAGAGACTTTCTTTGAGGGGATTCTTTGTCAGGTACCTTCATGGTAGTCACAGTTCTTCTCATCATTAGAGACTCTCCACTTTCTGGGTATCCAAAATTATCAGGAGCATTCACACTCTGAAAATCATTAGAGCCTATCATACTTTGATTATCAGGTTCTTGGATCAGATTTGTTCTCCTTTCTCCTGTTGAGCTTGTGGCCTTTTTTGGACATCTGCTGGCTATATGGCCTTCTTTGTTACAGTTATAACATCTGATGGATCCTCTGCCCTAGGATCTTCCTCTGAAAGGTCTTATATCTCTGAAGCTTCCTTGCTGACTATAATTTTCCCCCTGGTTCTGACTATTGTTTCCCTTACTATTGTCATGACTGAATTCTCCTTGATATCCATGTCCATGTCCTCTACCTCTAAAAGGACCTCTTCCACCCCTTTGTTGTCTTCCTCTTCCTCTATTGTGTTGTTCTTGTTTTCTCTTTAACTTCTCTTCCACTTTCAATGCCAACTGAAAGCATTTCTGAACTGTATCTGGATTATGCAGACTTAAATCTTCCTGAATGTTGAACCTCAATCCATTAAGGTATCTGGCTACCTTCTCTTCTTCACTTTCCTTTACCTTTGTTTTCATACAAAGTTTCATGAATTCTTCTGTATATGAGCTAACATCTAGCTCCTTCTGCTTCAGGTTTTGCTTCCTCTTGTGTAATTGGATACCGTAATCCAATGGGACATAAGCTTCCTTTACTAATGCCATCATCTTCTTCCATGTAGCGACTCTACGCTTTCCTTCCTGTACTCTATCATCTTGGATGAAATTCCACCATGTCAAGGCAGCTTCTTTCATTTTTGACTGGGCTATTTTCACCCTCTGTTGTTCTGGTATCTCCTCTGTTTCAAAGAAATTGTTCAAGGAGTCTATCCACTCCGTCACTGAATCAGGTTCCATCTTTCTTGTAAACACTGGAAAATCCAGTTTCACATCCATGGTTCTCCTCTCCATGGCCTTGAGGGCATTCAACAGTGGTCTCTGGTCTGCAGGAACGACCTCCTCGCTCCAACTAGGGATCTCTTCTTCTTCCCTATCTTCTTCTCTACCAGAACCTACTCTGCTCCTCAACTTCACTAACTCATCCTTCAATTCCTGATTCTGAGCCTTCATGGCCTTGCTCTCTGCAATCTGTTTCTTCACCAGAACTGCTAACTCAACGTTGGTCATCCTTGCCGGAACCTCAGATGTTCCTTCGTCACCTGACATCCTGCTATATCCTGATCTTTTCCAGAAGATCCTTCCTTTGCTCTGATACCACTATGATGTAGAGGAAAACGCAACAGAAGCTTACAAATGGGAAGGAGGAGTCATTAACACAACCAGCATGTTAAAATCCTATCGGCTTATCATCATCATCATATTTCTTGCTAACACAGACAGCATCATCATATTTTGAAGGGGCATGAAATATCCTCCTGCTGACCACTGTTCACTTCCTTATCGCCTATCGGCGAGAGATGGTTCATCGGCCAAGGGGAAATGTCTTACCCCCAATGACTAATGTCACCCCGGTGAATATATCGGTCGTATACCGATCGGCCAGACTTGGCTTATCAGCCAGACTCCAACACTCTGTCCCGATGTCCGATATCACCCCGATATCTCTTTTCATCGGTCAGGTTGCCTGTCGGCAACACTTCTTCTATCGGCAAGGCCGAAAAAGGTCTCCCCGACGCTATTACTCCTACCGATGCCAAAACACTTAACGTCAGCAGGATAAATCTGCATCGGGTGATATTCGCAATATCCTGATGACGATGACGTCACATGCACCTGATGATGATATCACCCGGTTATAAGACTCTTACATCCTCCGCAGCATGATAATAAAATGTCGGGTGATATTATACATATCCTGATGATGACCTTTAAGATCCTGATGACGACTTTTAAGAACCTCCTGTCCTTAGCCAAAAAAATGATTTTTCCCTCCCGCATACGATAGCGATATGCGGATGATGGGTACACACGAAAGATGATCCTGACAATGATATATACACTGAGTATATATCCAACCTATATCATCCTGATGCACTTGAAACATACAGTCTTCGTCAGCTTCATAACCCGATCCAGATAGCGATATACTCACAGATGACGATACGATTCACTCCGTCTGGAAAAGCACATGCAGATCCCTGTATATCCGTCAGCTACATGCAAACTCACAGAACCGCACAATTTCATAAAGAAAATATGATGATCGGGCCGGATCACCTTCAGATCAAAACTTAATAGTTTATCTTCCTAAACCTAGCACATGAGGATGCTAGGTTGATTCATAGCATGCGACCAACTGATCTCTCACACAATGAAATGCATAAACAGAAAACTAAAATGCAACCTAAACTAACATGCATGACCATTCCACCGATTCACAAAATCAACCGGTGGAAGGGTTGAAAGAATCCATTAACCTGTAATCAGAATAGAAATCAAAACATAAACAGCTGATAAACCAGATAATGCAATTGATGAGATCTTATTTAGATGAAACACAAATGTCCTGTTTCTACAACAATGTTTCACAATGTCTGGACTGATCTCTAGATTTTACTCAATCACCAGCATAACATAACTACTACTCTCTACTACTCTCTCTGATATGATCACCAGTACAACATAGCATAACTGCTACTCTCTTCTCTATGATATTCTCTGATCTCAAACCCTAACTGATCTGAGTTATTTATAGCAATATCCTACGAGTACTACCAACTCGATTCCCAGTGGTTGGGAGCTTCCAAGCGGCTGGGAGAGGATAGCTCATACTACCTAATAACGAACTCTAACTGTTTGCACACTCTCCTAGGCTGATCTAATACATATGCATTGGTCCAATGGACCTTATTACATCATGAAGTCAAACATGCTAAAAAATAGACTAATGTCCTGTCATGCGGACAATGAACCTATATCCTGTCTTGTAGGGGTGCTCCTGCACCACAAGCTCTTTGTCCATCATGCTCTCCTTTTTTGTGTCCACTCCTAAAAATGTTTACAAATTTTTTATATTGCGGCTTGCATTCTACTAGGTTAAAAAATTAAATACTTGTATAAACTTAAATTATATTATAAATCTATTTGAATAAGAATAATTTACAAGATTCAAGATTTAAATTCAACACTAACTAGAACATCCATTTTACCAAATCAAGTGTTTTGAGGAAGTTATGTTATTGATTTTAAAATCTTAAGAAAATATAGAAAGATAATAAACTACATAGCTTCTATCATGGTGATTATTAATACTAATGCAGAAATGAACCTCCTTCTTGATGGCACATCCACTTGTACTACTTTTACTCCACCACATATAACTCTACACATATTTAACACACATACACCAAGATTGCTACTTGTTATAAGTGTTATGTAAAGGTTCCTTGAGTCTTAAGTTTGAGAACTAAAATGTATAATTCTCAAGAAAATATATAATAGAGAGTACATACATACACAAATCTAATTCTTTGAATTACAAAATTATTTGGCCTACCACCTTACACTATGACAATATTGCATATATGGATATATAAGACTATAAAATTTGACTATGTGATCATTAGAAGGAAAATTATTTTTTTTCTAGAGAATCTTTGTTATACTATATCCAAAGTAGAAGTATACCTTTCATATTTATATTTATTTCTAAATAATAGCCCAAAAAACTTCTATGTCCTCAATTGTTGTAAGTTTCTTCAAATCCCCATAATCTATGCATTTCCACCTTCTAATTTATCACATAGATACTATTACATATGTTTTGTCATTAATGTAAACAATGTAAAGTTCAGTGATGGATAACATTGATGATAATGGTGTTGTGATGAAGAAGGTTGGAAGAGAAGTTAAAAAAGGTGATGTTAGTAGTAGCAGGTGTAATGAATAGTGATGTTCAAAGGTGCCAAAGATTAGTGGTGACTAAAGAAGATTGTTGTAGAATGTTGTAAAATAGAGAAGCAAAGTGATGAGCACATGTTGTGAGGATCAAAGAAGAGGACAAAGAAGAGATGGATCAGACAAGGTGTGAAGTAAAAGGTAAGCTAATGAAATTCATTTACTATGTCTATAGATTGAATCAATATCATCTATACATAGTTGTACCTTATCTTTTGAAGTTCATGCAAAGGTGAAAAGTGTGAGCAAAAGAATATGCTGACATGAAGATTCTTGTTGTGTTGAGAAGAGTTGTGATTGTTATGTATGTTGTTGAGAATGATGTCTTTGATGTGGTGAATGTTGTATTCATTAGTTCCTAAGGAAAAGCATTGCTTCAGTTTTTGAAAGAAAGATTCAAGAAGTCCAAGGCACTGAAGTAGCTTAGGACAATGCTCTGCATTCCTCTACATTTGAAGATATGGCCTTGTGGTTTGGGAGTTAGCCAAAGACAAATGCAATTTTTTTATGTTCATGATTTACGAGCTTAGAAGTTACCGTAAAGTATTCTAGAGCTTGTAATGTGAAGAAAGAGGTTTAAGATGGTTGCAGTCAGGAGATGTCAAAAAAGTATTCCGCATCTCTTTGCAATTAAAGATGAGGTCTTGTGGCTTAAAGGATAGTTAGATACAGTTGATAAAAATGTTATATTCAAGTTTTAGTTGATAATTTGTATTGCAGAGGTCATTCAAAGTCAGCAGAACAAAAACATATCATATTACTAGCCAGGGTTGTCTTGAGGAGAAAGCAAAAGCCATTGCATTTTACCACATTACATTATTTGTCTTTGATGTTTGGAGGATATGTTCAGATGGTCTGTAGGTTTTCTCTTTTCAGGTTGCACGTGTTGAAGTGTATCACAAGTTGGTTTTTCAATGATCTATCTCAAGACTGGATGTCCAGTGTTTGTATGTGATATCAGGTTCAGTATCTGCGTGTTTGCACCAGAAAGAAAACATATATTTCATATGAAGGAAGGGTTGAGAAGGGTTGTGCAAGTGGTATGCTTCTTGTGACATGATCTGCATGATGCTAATTGGTCTCTTTGGTACCACTTTAGCTCTAGAGTTATTTTTTTGGAAGGATAAGTGTTTTTCAGACTGATTTCAACTATTTTGACAATTCCATCAGATGTTTGAAAGTATGCTCTAGCTTGAAAGAATGTGTTAAGGATGAATAGGTCCTAGTTATCACTTGTCTTGAACCACATTAGATTCCTACATGTTTTGGATGCTGTCTTACTGTGGTCGTTGTACATGTCATGTTTGCACATTTCATCTTGGTCGATGTAGGAGAAAGATTTTGTAATTTATAGAGGGTATAAATAAGAGATCTTGTTTGGAGTGAAAAGTGTGTGAGGATATTTTTGTAAAATTAGAAGTAAGTGAGTATGTGTGTGAAGGGTGTTGAAGGTAGTAGTGTTTGCTGTGCATAAAAGTGAAGATTTATGACAAAGTGGAGTATGCAGATGTGGTTGATTACTAAGATCTATTGAGGTCTGATTCTTTAAGTGTTGATTGAATTATATTTCAAGTAGTTTATCCTCCCTTGGGTTGAAGCACTTAAAACTTATTGTAATTTGTTTTTATCATTATTTGTGAGGCTAGATTTGGATAGTAGATCCAAGCAGCTTACGCACTATGGTTTTTCCCTTCTTGGGTTTCTCACTTAAATCTGGTATCATGATTATGTGCTCTTATGCGATGCTTTGATTTTATCAATTTGATTTATCACTTGGTTAAGGAAGTAAAAGGTTTTTGATTGATAATGTTGTATTGGATCAAAGTTTGACATTTATTGATTAACCCCCCTCTCAGTAGATCATTGTGTTATAATAGATAGAACATCACAAATTAATTTGTGCTTGTAGGGATGTTCATTTATATTATATTTTAGTATATTTGAAGATGAAGATTAAATTCAATATGGTTTGGATAACATGTGTTAAAATCTTTATTTATTTGTATGAAAGACGACTTCAATTTTTCAAGGATGCTTTGAGAAATATTAATGTTTGAATGTTTTAAACAACTCAATTTGAGTTGTAGATCTATAAAATATTATGGATGTGGAACCTGTTAGTACTCATTTATGTTTTGGGTTTTAGGCTTGGGTGTTTATAGGTTTTCTCATTCGAACCCTCAATTTTTTAAATCATGGGATCTTGCATTGTTTTGTCTATTCAAGTGTTGGCCCTGTGTGGTGGGTTTTTGGCTGTTAAATCTTGTCCTCATGTTTAGGTTTTCATAGGTTGACCCACCCCCATGCAGTGTTTCATGGTTTTTTCCCTGTCGCACTTGAAGGAAAATGTCAAGTTTTTGTATGCAAATGGTCAAATATTCATTAGCGGGCTTGCAAAATCTCCATCGGCCTCCAAAAGATGATGAAAAAATGAGTTAGATGCATTTTTGAATGCATATCAGGTCACAGTTTTCAGTGTCTGTGACTGTTTCTAAGAGTGGCTGAGAGGGTTTCATTTTGCCAATGCCACGGGATCCACCAAGTGTCAAGCCTCGGTTCAAGCTGCACTTTTGCTTCTAAGTGATAACTTTTGCTTCTATTTTGTTTTAAGTTACAGCTGCGGAGGGCGCCATGTGTCATCAGTGGAGGCACTTCCTAAATGTTTTAGTGTGAGCGCGGAAGGCACCATATGTCTTTAGTGGTAGCTACAGAGCTTGACTAGTGTTAGTTTCCGCATCATGGTTCATATTTGCTTTGGTGCTAAGCAAAGACAGGGGTGGGTCCTAGTGAAGAGTCTCAGGTGCTGTGGATTGTGCCATGTGGAATAAATGTCTCTGACACAGTTCCAAGTTGTGACTTCATGGAAAGTACCACATGTCATCAGCGGAGGCATAGTTAATAAGTTTCAGTGTGTCTACGGAAGGTGCCATGTATATTTTATGATGGCCGCGAAGCTCGCCAAGTGTCTGCTTCTGCATATCTGTCTATGTATCCTGTGATGCAAACTAGTGGATGGTGGTGGGCCACAGTTATGTGTGTTAAGTAATGCAGAATGTGCCATGTGGTGGATGTGGCACCTAAGTGAAAGCTTTTGCCCCTTTCTTCCAATGTTACTTAGTGTTCCTTCGGTGTTGTGGAGCCTGACATGTGTCAGCTTCCACGTGAGTTTAGAAAAGGGTCTTTATGTTTCAAGAAGAGGGCGGAAGCCACCACGTACCCGATAGTCAATGCTACAGAAGCCACCACCTGTCCCTTTTTTGAAAGGTAAAATGGAGGGAGTGAGAAGCCAGTGATAGAAACATGAGGTGCCTACGTGGCACAATCTTGTTAAATGGCGACTTGGTCAACATTTTTTGGGGCCGTTGATCTCAGTGATAGGAGTAGATCAACGGCCATGTTTTGAACCCGCAGCAAAGGTTTTTTCCTGTGTGTTTGCAGCCATTTTTGGGCGAGAAAACTCTAGTTGTTTCTATTGTTGCATCCTGCAGGTTGATGAAGCAGTAATGGCAGAGTTGCAACGATGTGGGTTGATGATGGATAGGTCAACCACCTGATTTAAGAAGAAAATCCCTGAATGGCGATGTAGATCCCAAGTTCACCTACTCATTCCTCTTTGTCTCTCTACGGCATTTACTATTTCTGAGTGGCAGTTTAAAGATGCGATGCATCTGGCGGGATTTTTGACTTCCCTTGTAACTAATTTGTTGAGTGTACAGTTTTGCTATAAAGGGCAGACAGTGTCACTCTGTGTTGTGGTTGAAAACTGGACAAATTCTTGGTGCTCTAAGGAGATACAACCTTTTGGTGGCTCTGTCTTTGCTGTCTTGTGAGTTTATGAATTATATGTTGTATGTATTATGCACAAAATTATCAATTTCATGTTGATTTAAATGAGTAATGCTTCATTGCATGTGTTTTGTTATTTGTCTCTAGACTGAATGTGTTTTTCTTCAGACTCTGAACACCTAAGGGGTGTTATAGATTCTAGAATATAGGTTCTCTATATTGAATACTTAGTCTCTTACTTCTGCTCAAGGAGTAGATTGAATGTTTTGGATTAAGTGTTGAGAAGAATGCATTGCAGTAAGGATGTTTGTAAGTAGAGATAACTAAATACTTTCTCTTGGGTATTGTCTGTAAGACAGACATTTTAGAAACGCCTTGAAATCTGATTACTATCTTAGGTATTTGGTGAACATTCACATATATATGTCTATTGGCTCCGAGCCCTGGATAGGAACCGATCTAGTCTGCTATCTCCATTGTAACCTAAAGTCCTAGTTTTGCATCCAAACATAAAATCAAACTTAAACTTCAAATCAAACCTTTAGGATTTTAGAAGTAGTTTTAGGACCCAAAATCCTCTGTCTACAATTGAGCATAGGCCCAAAGCTAGCCCCTTTGCACTTATTCCATAGTTTTGGTCTGCATCATAGAGGATTTATCTACTTTACTTCAACATCCGAGTAGTTTCATGTGCATATGTTATAGATGTTGAATAGGGAATAACCCCCTTGGTTCTGCAGCACCTAAAGAAGAAGAAGAGATATTTATAGAGTCTATCTCCTATACTATTGGCCCCTAGCCTGGGAATCCTATTGATCAATGATGGCTACTTTGTACGGATGACTAGGAACAAGCATCTAGTCTGGGAAAATAACCAACATATTTTGGTGACTCTGCTGGGGAAGTGATTTGAAAGAACTCTGATTTAAAAGAAAACAATTCCTAGTGATAGGTGGCAACTCTGAACCAATCTCCCAACTGGTAAAGTAAAAATTTGTATGTAAGGAAGAAGATCCCAACGTAACCCTTTGTTTGAAGAGTTACGCATAAAAATGATGTATAAGAAAAAAGGGACTGTTCAAGCTAGTCAAGATGGTTCTCCTAGCCCCAAGAAAAATGATTTTATTCAGGACAATCCAGGATCCTCAGAGCAAACAATGCCTTATTTTACGAACACTGAGGCTAAAATCTAGAATGTATATGAGAGATAGTAGAGTGGTGGATTGAAAATGAGGTCAGAGGTGTTTCAAGAACGTCCTTTTGTTGATTCCCCTGACAGATTTGAAGAAGCCGAATCCCTAAGGGATGATGATAATGATGATCAGAATGTGATAAAGCCATCCTCTTCTATGCCCAGAGAGGAGGAACTAGCTGATGAAATTAAGAGTTTAAGGGAAGAATTAGAATATTTGCAAGTAGTAAAGATCAGGGATGACATGAGACAGAAAGTGCAAGCTCTGAGAGTTGCTTAGAATGATTCAGTTCCTACCCTTGGTAATGCAAATATGCAAAGAAACCAACACAGGAATGAAGTACAGGATCAACACAATGATGAATGATAGAATGCAAATAATGCTAGAGCTCCATTAAATAATGTAAGAAATCATAATGCAAATAGAAATGCCAATGCTAATCAATTTGGTAGAAAACCTATGCAGCTAGACAGATTCAGACAACTTGTTTTTGATGGCATTCCTAGTTATCCAAATCCTATTGACAAACATGTGAGGCTACAAGTGCCTAAATTTTCAGGAAATAATACCGTATCCAGTGAAGACCATTTAAAAGCTTTTCAAAATATCATGGACAACTTTGAGGTTGAGCATGAGGATGTTTTCATGAAATCATTTATGCAATCCTTAGTTGATGAAGCCAAGGAATGGTATAAAGGTCTGCCTGACAGAAGCATTTCATCATGGGATGACTTCAGAAGAATTTTCAAAGAACAGTATGGTGACAAAACTGATCCTAGTTTATTCATTAATAAATTTATTGGCATTACCAAAGGATCAAATGAACAGGTTGTTGATTTCAATGCTAGATTCATGAAGGTATTGAACAAATTGCCATAGGACTTGAGACCTAATGAACCTATGTGTATAGTGTTGTACATAAATGCTTTTGATGCCAAGACATCTTATGGATTAAGAGATAAGAGTCCTACTAGCCTCAGAGATGCCTTCAAAATTGTAACAAATACTGAAAACAATAGAAAAGCATTTGGTATGACAAACAGAAGGGATGATGTGAAAATTCTGCAAAATCCAAACAATAAATCTCAAGCTGTTCAAGACAATGCATCTACTTCTGACGATAAATTAGACAAATTGACAACTATTGTCAAGGACCTAGGTTATAGAATGGCTAAAAATGAAAAGGGGATAGGTCTTGACAGGCAAGTTTACTAGAGGCAAGAAAGAAGACCATCATTACATGATATCCCATATAACACCAATTGGCATAATGGTAAGCCTATTCTTCCAAACAGCAACACAGGTCAAAGGATTCAAAATGTTAAGGAAACTCTTGATCCTTTGAAGAAGGCTGTAAATACTGTTAATGACACCCCATGGTGTATCATATGTCAAATGCCTCATTCACAGTCGCAATGCCTGATTGCTCAATCTTTATACAACAATGCTATTGCCTGTGATGAGTGCAATGAGCCACATTGCATGGATGATGAGAATGTCAATATGCTGTCTACAAATAGAGAATACTCTTCTCACAATGCTAATGTAAGTGCAAATGCTGAGATTCAAGTCTGACAACAATTTCCCTATGATGAAGATGAGGAAGACAACTATGCTTATGCTTAGGACTCACACAACTTTTTGAATAACTTGAGGAGGCCTTCTGATGAAGAAATTAGATCCCTCATAGCTGTAGTAGTAGTTTAGGTCAAAAGCAATTACAACCTAAGAGGTAAGGCTCAGGTAAGAGGTATACCTCAACCAAAGAACACTTTTGTGAGCCAACCAGTGCAAAGTAATAAGGGGACTGAAAAATATAAGAAACAATGGAACAATGATAAGAAAACTTTTAAACAGAAGACAGGTCATGATCCTTAAGGACCAGAAAATAGAATTCCCCAGATTGAGAATCAGAATAAAAATTTCCAATTCAAAAATGATTGTCAAGCAGCCATAAAAATTAAAGCTGGATCATCTTAGGATAGAAATAAAACAGTGGAGCAGGCTATGACTGTTATTCAAAATTATGCTCCATTTGATATAACTCAAGTCTTATCACAGATAAAAGTTTCTGTTCCATTGATGGAGCTGATGAAAGTGGAAGAATTCAAAAATAAAGCAGTATCCTTAATTTTAGGAATACCATGTCAAGCCAAGTTGAGTGATGAACCACACGGTAAGAAACAGGCCTTATGTATTGATGAAGATGAAGTTCCTGAAGTATATCTAGGAATGACCATGACAAAATGCCCTTCACAAGTGGAACCATTCTATGTCTCCCTAGTTATAAATGGAAAAGTGATTAAGAACTGTATGCTTGATTCAGGAGCATCAACAAATATCATGCCTTTGGCCATCATGCAACAAGCTGTGTTAAAAATAGATAAGGCATGTGGGAAATGCTATGTAATAGATGCTAGGGAGATACCTGTCATTGGAATTATGAAAAATGTCGATTTCAGACTGACAACATATCCTGAAAAAACTTACAAAATGAACAGTTGTTGACATCAAGCCATAGTATGGCATGTTGTTGTCAAGAAGGTGGGTAGCATTGATTGGTGGAAGTATGCAACTGGATCTGTCATATGCCATGATCCCAATGAATGGCAAGAATGTCAAACTGATCATAGAAGAAAGATCATCAGAGACAGTTGAGGATCAAGAATTAGAGGAACAGATATGTTTTGTGAACACTGATTGTGAAAACTTCAGGGTTGTCTCAGATGATAAAGAGGGTAAAGGGAGAGACATGTGCATTCAAGAATTGGATCAACAAGGTCTATGGACCATGTATTTCGATGGAGCTTGTTCAAAGGAAGGCTCTGGTGCTGGGATTATATTTCTGTCTCCAACTAGTAAGCTTCTCAAATTCTCTTTCTTGTTGAAGTTTGCCTGCACAAACAATATTGCAGAGTATAAGGCTATGTTATTAGGATTGAATGTGCCTTTGAGGCATGGAATTAAGATGCTCAAAGTATTTGGTGATTCAGAGCTTATTGTTTCCCAGGTTAGAAATAAGTATGCTTCAAAAAATAAGAGATTGAAATAGTATAAGCATGCTGTTTGGGATACAATTGAATTGTTTAATGCTTTTTCAATAAACTGGATAGAGAGATTGAAAAATGTCATGGCAGCTTTCCTAGCTAATGTAGATATAAGGCTAGATGATGTTACTCTATCAGATGTCACAAATGTTGAGGTCAAACTTAGACCTATAGTGCCAGACAACGTATGTAACTAGCAAGTGTTTGATGATGATAAAGATTTACTGAGATTTCTACATTGTATTGATGAGTATGAAAACCAAGAAATGGACTTTCAGAACCTTGTAGAGGTTGTAGATGGAAAAGAAACTCTCTTAGGGAAGGAGGTAATGCAGCTAAAGACAAATAAAATCCCCAGAAGGCTGGTTGCTTTAGAGAGAGCTTTTGACAGTAGGGACCAATTTTTTACAGAGACATCTCCAACAAATAAGAATGATCTAGAGGAGATAAACTTTGGGACATTTCATGCTCCCAAAAAGGTATGCATTGGCAGACAGCTCAAGCCACATATCAGAACTATGCTAATTGCATTATTGAGAAAATATAAACATGTCTTTGCCTAGTCATATGAGGACCTGAAAGCTTATAGAGAGGATTTATTTCAGCATGAAATTCCTTTGAAGCCTAGAGCTAAACCATTTAGACAAAAATAGAGACCTATAAATCCAACCTTAGCTCCTAAGATGCAAGAAGAACTTATGAAGCTTAGGAAGGCTGGAATAATCATGCCTATTAGACATTCAACTTGGGTGTCTAACCTTATCCCAGTTAGAAAAAAGAATGGTGACATAAGATTGTGTGTGGATTTTATAAATCTCAATGTATCCTCTTTGAAGGACAATTATCCATTGCCAAACATGGAGGCCATGTTGCAGAAGTTGACTAGCTGTGAACTTTTATCCATGATGGATGGATTTTCAGGGTACAACCAAGTGAAGGTGAAAGAATCAGAGCAATTAAAAACTACCTTCACTACCCCATGGGGAACCTATGTATATGTGAGAATGCCATTTGGGCTGACAAATGCAGGTGCCACATTTCAGAGGGCTATGGATGTTGCTTTTGCAGGATTACTTGACTCGATCTTGGCTGTGTATCAAGATGATTTGATAACTTATTCAAAAAGGGAAGAGTAGCATTGCATGCATTTGGAGCAATTTTTTATTAGAGCACTAGAGTATGGCATCTCACTCAACCCAAAGAAGTGTGCTTTTGGGGTTGTGGAAGGAAAATTGCTTGGACACATTGTTTCCAAGGATGGAGTCAGAATTGATCTTGAAAGGGTGGCTACAATTTACAAAATCCATATCCCAAAAATAGTGAAATGTGTCCAGTCCTTCTTTGGACAAATTAATTTTGTCAGAAGATTTGTGCCTAACTTTGCAGAGACCACCAAAGATATCTCTAAAATGATGTAGAAGAATGCAACTATCAAATGGGAAGATGAAGCAACCAAATCGTTTCAGAACATAAAAGAAGCTATAAAGATGGCTCCTGTTTTAAAATCTCCTAATTTTTCTAAGCCATTTTAGTTATTCTCATTTGCTTCTTTCCATACTATTGCTGCATGCTTACTATAGAAAAATGAAGAAGGATTTGAACAACCTATAGCTTTCTTTAGTAAGTCATTGCAGGCTGCTGAATTGAAGTATGACATCATGGAGAAACAAACATATGCACTGGTTAGAGCAGTCAAGAGTTTCAAGCCATATTTGGTAGGTTCTCAAGTAATTGCGTATGTGCCTCATGCAACAGTGAAGGATATCTTCACTCAACAGGAGGTAAGGAAGGAGATGTAGATGGATAAACAAATTGCAGGAATTCAACATTGAAATATAAATCACAAAGTTGGTAAGAGGACAAGGTTTGGAAAAACTGATGACACAGTCAAATCTAGAGGCATGCCAAGTGAATGTAGTGCATAATGAAGTTGTAAACATGTCAGATTCTGAATGGTATGAGGACATAGTATACTACTTGCAAAATCTAAATTGTCCTTCTCATCTCAGTGATGACCAGAAGAGAACCTTGAAGCTGCAGACTATTAGATACATCATTGTACAAGGGGAGCTATATTGGAAAAATCCTGATGGTGTATTACTTAGGTGTGTGGATGAAAATCAGGCTAAGGATATTCTAAGTGACATGCACAATGGAGTGTCTGGTGGACACTATATTGCCTATACGACAACCCACAAAATTCTCAGAGCAGGCTACTGGTGGCCAACTCTCTTCTCAGATGCACATACGATGGTAAGAAAGTGTGATCCTTGTCAAAGGTTCTCAGGAAGGCTAAAATATGGAGGTGCATTTCCCCTTAAGACTGTAACTGTAGAAGCTCCATTTCAGCAATGGGGAATAGATTTTATAGGGGAAATCTTAGAAAAGTCAAGTGGAGGGCACAATTGGATTCTTGTTGCTACTGATTACTTCACTAAATGGATTGAGGCTATTCCAACTAACAAGGATACAAGAAAAGTGGTGATGGATTTCATCCTGGAAAATATTATTATAAGATTTGGAGTACTAGCCAAATTGGTCGCAGATAATGCTATGTGCTTCGGGTCTAGTGAATTTATTGATTTTTGGAATAATTATGGAATTGATTTGTCTCATACATTACCATACCACCCACAAGGGAATGGTCAAGCAGAGTGAAGCAACAAAAGTCTCATGAAAATCATCAAAAGGGTGATAGATAAGAACAAAAGGGCTTGGGATTCGAAGCTGAAGTTGGCATTATGGGCTAATAGGGTGACAGTGAAAAGAGCAACTGGAAGATCTCCTTTTGAATTGGTATATGGTGCAGCAGCTAGGTTGCCTATGAATAACTTCCTTCTAGTTTATAAATTCATCCAAGGGAATGGTGGGGAGATTGGAGATCCAATGACTGAAAGAATAAATTAGCTAGTTGCATTGGATGAAATCAGAAGAGAGGCACACATGACAAATATCAAGACACAACAAAAAGTGAAATATCTATTTGATAAAAGGGCTACAAAGAGAAAGTTTCAAATAGGTGATCTAGTCCTTATGTGGAATGCAAAGAGCTAGCATAAGGGCAAACACAACAAATTTGAGCCCTTATGGACTGGCCCATACCAAATTGGCACTATTCATGGAGGTGATTCTTACTTTCTCCAAGCCCTAAATGGTGAACTACTGGAATTGCCTATGCACAGTAAATTCCTTAAGGCTTTTTTCTCATAAATGAGTAGCTATTGTGCACACTGTAAATTAGTTGTAAACTTTTTGTACATGCCTTGTATAGTCGGTGATGCTTGAGTTTTGGGTTTTGTTTGGTCTGCCCAAGAGTAGTCTGGTCCTCGCTACAGTCTTGCGCCTGCACGTCCCTAATTGGAGCCTCGATTAGTACTCATTTATGTTTTGGGTTTTAGGCTTGGGTGTTTGCATGTTTTCTCATTCGAACCCTCAATTTTGTGAATCATGGGATCTTGCATTGTTTTGTCTATTCAAGTGTTGGCCTTGTGTGGTGGGTTTCTGGTTGTTAAATCTCATCCTCATGTTTAGGTTTTCATAGGTTGACCCACTCCCATGCAGTGTTTCATGGTTTTTTCCCTGTCGTACTTGAAGGAAACTGTCAAGTTTTTGTATGCAAATGGTCAAATATTCACTGGCGGGCTTGCAAAATCTCCATCAGCCTCCAAAAAATGATGAAAAAATGAGTTAGATGCATTTCTGAATGCATATTAGGTCACATTTTTCAGTGTTTGTGATTGTTTCTAAGAGTGGCTGAGAGGGTTTCATTTTTCTAGTGCTGCGGGATCCACTAAGTGTCAAGCCACGGTTCAAGCCACACTTTTGCTTCTAAGTAATAACTTTAATGTGGAGTGTGCCACGTAGCAGAAGTTGTTTCTATTTTGTTTTAAGTTACTTGCTGTGGAGGGCGCCACATGTCATCAATGGAGGCACTCCCAAAATGTTTTAGCGTGAGTGCAGAAGGCGCCATGTGTCTTTAGTGGTAGCTATGGAGCTTGCCAAGTGTCAGCTTACGCGTCATGGTTCATATTTGTTTTGGTGCTAAGCGAAGACAGGGGTGGGTCCCAGTGAAGAGTCTCAGGTGTTGCAGATCGTGCCATGTGGAATAAATGTCTCTGACACAGTTCTAAGTTGTGACTCTGCGGAAAGCGCCATGTGTCATCAGTGGAGGCATAGTTAATAAGTTTCATTGTGTCCGCAGAAGGCGCCACATATATTTTATGATGGCCGCGAAGCTCACCAAGTGTCTGGTTTTGCATATCTGTCTATGTATCTTGCGATGCAAAGTAGTGGATGGTGGTGGACCACAGTTATGTGTGTTAAGTAATGTAGAATGTGCCACGTGGTGGATGCGGCACCTAAGTGAAAGCTTTTGCCCCTTTCTTCCAATGTTACTTAGTGTTTCTTCGGTGTTGCAGAGCCCGACATGTGTTAGCTTCCGCGTGAGTTTAAAAAAGGGTCTTTATGTTTCAAGAAGAGTGCGAAAGCCGCCACATACCCAATAGTCGATGCTGCGGAAGCTGCCACCTGTCCTTTTTTTGAAAGGTAAAATGGAGGGAGCGATAAGCCACCGATAGAAACATGAGGTGCCTACGTGGCACGATCTGGTTGACTGGTGACTTGGTCAACATTTTTTGGGTCCGTTGATCTCAGTGATAGGAGTAGATCGACGACCATGGTTTGAGCCCGCAGCGAAGGTTTTTTCCTATGTGTTTGTGGCTATTTTTTGGTAGGAAAACTTCAGATGTGTCTGTTGTTGCATCCTGTAGGTCGATGAAGCAGTAATGCCAAAGTTGTAGCAGTGTTGGTCGATGATGGACAGGTCAACCACTTGATTTAAAAAGAAAATCCCTGAATGATGGTGCAGATCCTGAGTTCACCTACTCATTCCTCTTTTTCTCTCTATTGTATTTACTATTTCTGAGTGCCAATTTAAAGATGTGATGCATCTGGCAGGATTTTTGACTTACCTTGTAATTAATTCGTTGAGTGCACGATTTTGCTATAAAGGGCAGATAGTGTCACTCTGTGTTGTGGTTGAAAACTGGACAAATTTTTGGTGCTGTAAGGAGATACAACCTTTTGGTGGCTCTATCTTTGCTGTCTTGTGAGTTTATGAATTATATGTTGTATGTATTATGCACATAATTATCAATTTCATGTTGATTTTAAATGAGTAATGCTTCATTGCATGTGTTTTGATATTTGTCTCCAGACTGAATGTGTTTTTGTTCTGACTCTAAACACCTAAGGGGTGTTATAGATTCTAGAATATAGGTTCTCTATATTAAATACTTAGTCTCTTACTTCTGCTCAAGGAGTAGATTGAATGTTTTGGATTAAGTGTTGAGAAGAATGCATTGCAGTAAGGATGTTTGTAAGCACAGATAACTAAATACTCTCTCTTGGGTATTGTCTGTAAGGCAGACATTTTAGAAACCCCTTGAAATCTGATTACTATCTTAGGTCTGTGGTGAACATTCACATATATATGTCTACTGACTCCGGGCCCTAGATAGGCACCGATCTGGTCTGCTATCTCCGTTGTAACCCAAAGTCCTAGTTTCACATCCAAACATAAAATCAAACTTAAACTTCAAATCAAACCTTTAGGATTTTAGAAGTAGGTTTAGGACCCAAAATCCTCTATCTACATCTGAGTAGTTTCATCTGTATATGTTATAGATGTTGAATAGGGAATACCCCCCTTTGTTCTGCAGAGCCTAAAGAAGAAGAGAAGATATTCATAGAGTCTATCTCCTATACTGTTGGCCCCTAGCCCAGGAATCCTATTGATCAATGATGGCTACTTTGTAGGGATGACTGGGAACAAGCATCTAGTCTGGGAAAATAACCAACAGAACCTTAAAGACACATGATTATATGAATGCTCCAAAATTCATTACCATCATATTTGATTTTGTCTCTTTGAGAAATATGTAAAATAATTATTGATGTAGGAGCATCCGAATGTCATTCAAACAAATTGGGATAGTTAATGTTGAGTTGTAGAGTTCCAAGTAGAGACATTGGAGATTATTGCATTTTACCACATTTTCACATCAAAGAGTGTGGAGAAATAATTACCATCTACATATCATCATCTTCATCATATTCAAAATGTAGGTCATTTGGACTTGTCTTCTAAAGTTATTGCTATCAAAAGATCACCAATTTTCTCATAACAAAGCAGTCAGTGTTTAGTTGAAGCCTAATGGGTTTAGAGATCAATTCCGTTACTTGTGGATCCTAATGGAACATCATTCAATGTAATTTGGGACTTAGCCAACCTTCATGGAGAAATTCATCGAGTTTCATTCATTTGCAGAGCAATGCCATATCTTTTAGGTTGACCTACTTGTTTCTACATGTTTCATACTACCTGTCACAATTTGGCTAACAAGGTAATGTTTTGAAGGCTTGCAGAGGATATAAATGAAGGATAGAAGATTGTTTCAAGGTAGCGAAAAATTGTGGAAGAAAGTGTGCAAAAAGATGAATCATCTGGAAGATGCAGATGTGTCTTAACCCAAGAAGATAATAGAACAGAAGAAGAGGACATAGCAAAGAATAGAAGGAGATATAGAGTAATGAAGGAGAAAGAAGACATGAAGAATGATGTTGTATAAATCCTCTATAAACCTAGGCTATGGCCTAGTATCTGAAAATGCCTAGAGGCATATGCAATGAGGTTTGAGATTATAATGTAATGAGAAGTGATCTTTGAAGGCTGGGGTTTTCCCTTTGAGGGTTTTCCAAGGATAAATCTTGTGTCATGTGTTTATGAATACCTCTTATCATTCTGTTGTTAGCTATATGTTTCCATTGCATCTTTGTTATGATCATGGTATGGATTATTTAAGGTTGCAAGGATGTATGGTCCTTCATTGGACCCTCCTACCTTGACTGCATCAAGTGGTATTAGAGTTGGTTTAGAATTTGTTGGTGTGGTTACAAATCTATTGAAAGTGTTGGAAGAAAGTACGAAACCCTAAAGTATAACATGAATCACTGTAGAATAAATATCAAGGCAAAGAAGATCTGGGTAAGCTTTTCACATTAATTTGATTATATGATTTGTTTCAATGGGGAAGATTTGAAAGATGATGAACAAAGAAAATGAAAATCTAATATGAAAGAAGGATATTCTGAAAGAAGAATTAGGAAATGTAAAAAGGAGGAATGAAGAATTAGAAGAAGAGTTGAAGTTGTTTAAATATGTCAAAAGATGTTTTGAAGAATTGGAAGAAGGATGCAAGTGGTTTGGTCATATTGAAAAGAGGAACGTAGATCTGGAGGAAAGTTTGGAGAAGTTAAAAAAGGAAAATAGTTTACAAAGGAGTGCAATATCTAGATGGAAAGAATAGGTTAATCAGTTGGAGTAGTCACTTGTAGCATGCATGGAAGAAAATGAAATTCTAAGATCTAATCCTAAATTTTGTGATGTTTCTTGTGATACTAATGATTTGTGTGATACTACAGAAGATTCTTTAGAAGGTGAGGCTGAACATAACAATGTAACTAAATCTATAGTTGTTGGTGATGGTATTGGTTTCAAAATCATGTAGAGAATGTAATACAAAGGAAAAGGATTGGGAAAGCATCAACAAGGAATTACAAAGCCTATTTAATTGGTGTCAAGATCAAAAAATGAAGGCCTTAGATATATCAAGAAAGGTATGCATTGTTCTTATTGTAATAGACATGGACATGAAAAGGAATTATGTTGGGATCTATACCCTTGTAAGTTCTATAGATTAAGGAATCACTCTAAAAAGATGTGTTGGAATAAAATGTGGAGCAGAAAGCCTATGATAGGTTGTATATAGAAGGATTATGGATAGATTGATGGACCAGAATGGAAATATGTTACTTGTATGTTCAAAGGGTTGTATAGACTGATGTATTTATGTTTTGGAGAGAAAAGAGGATATGGATCAAGATGTGGAGAGAGAAGACCACATGTGGAGCAAAACAAGGACAATAATCCATACCATAGGGGGAGAGATGACAGAATTTTCTACTGCAGCAATAGAGGAAATCATAATTCTTCCCACAACGAAGGATACCAGAGGGATGAAAGAGGATTTGCTAGGAGAGGAACCTATTTTCAAGTTTGGAGGTGAAAAGCATCAAGCATTGAATGTCACCAAGAGGATATTACCGGAGGAGCCATATTTAACGCAAAGTTAACTTATGTGGAAGAAGAAGATCCTATTGAATCACTAAGTTCAATAGAGAAACTGAAAGAAGGTGAGACATTGGTCTTAAGGAGAATTTTGTTATAGACTAATCAATTGAGGAACAAGTGCAAGAGAAAGTTTGAGTATGGGAGTAAAGGAAATATGGATAATGAAATAGAGGAAAGTATAGAGAAAGTATATGCAGAAAAAAAAAATGTAAGATTTTGTTGTGTATGGAAAAAATTATATCTAGAACCGGAGGATAGAAAGTATTCTAGAGGGAATTCAAGAATGTATTGATTGAATCAAGGAAGAAAATTATTGTTTCAAAGGATGCTGAGATTACTTGACTCTTAATTGATTGAAGTTGGTATTGATTTAAGGCAGCCTACAAATGTTTGACAACAAAGCACCAAACTGAGATAGAGTTGTAACATTGTAGCTAGACCACCGAACCTAGACCACCAAAAAGTAAAGAATTTGAGGTAGCTTACGAAGGAGACTTTCTCAGACCACAGATCATTGAGGCAGTGAAACAACTTACAAGAAGAGTGCCAAATTTAGATCACTAGAAGTGATAAGGAACTTGAGGAAGTCTACAAAAAAGGCTTGTACAAACTGCTGACCATGAGGAATTGTAGTAATTTGTGAATAGATTGTTGAACCTGAGGTAGTTTGCATGGATGGATTGAATAGACCACCTACCTTGAGGTAGTTGAAAGTACTTGTGAATAGACAACCAAACATATCCTAAGAGACAACATTGATTCTGACAAAATACAAACTAAAGTAAAGAGGCTCACTTTTCAATTAAAGACTAAGACTTTGATGTAGGAGCATCCATAAGTCATTCAAGAAAATTGGGATAGTTAATGTTGAGTTGCAGACTGCCAAGAAAAGACATTGGAGATTACATCGTTTTAACACATTTTCACATCAGAGTGTGTGAAGCAGGAATTAGCATCTACATATCATCATCTTCATCACATTCAAAAATTGGGTCATTTGGATTTGTCTTCTAAAAGTTATCATTATCAAAAGACCATCAGTTTTCTCATAACAGAGTAGTTAGTGTTTAGTTGAAGCCTAATGGGTTTACGGAGAAATTCTATGACTTGCAAAGCCTAATGGAACATAATTCAAGGTAATTTGGGACTTAGCTGACCTTCATGGAGAACCGCATCGAGTTTCATTCATTTGCAAAGCAATGCCATATGTTTTAGGCAAACCTATTTGTTTCTACACTTTTCATACTACCCGTTATAATTTGTTCGACAAGGTAATGTTTTGAAGGCTCGCAGAGGATATAAATGAAGGATAGTAGATTTTTTCAAGGTAGTGACAAAGTGTGGAAGAAAGTGTACGAAAAGATGAATCATCTAGAAGATGCAGAGGCATTTTAAGCCAAGAAGATAGCAGAGTAGAAGTAGAGGACAAAGCAGAGAATAGAAGAAGATACAAAGCAATGAAGGAGAAAGAAAACATAAAGAATGATGTTGTATGAATCCTTTATAAACATGGGCTAGAGGCTAGCATCTAAAAAGCCCTAGACACATATGTAATGAGGTATGAGATTATAATGTAATGAGAAGTGATCTTTGAAGGCTGGATTTTTTCCTTTGAGGGTTTTCCCAGGATAAATCTTATGTTATGTGTTTATGAATATCTTTTATCATTCAGTTGTTAGCTGTATGTTTCTGTTGCATCTTTGTTATGTTCCTGGTGTGGATTGTTTAAGGTTGCAAGGCTAAAAAATCCTTCATTGGACCCTCCTACCTTGACTGCATCAATTATCCAATTTCTTTTTGTGCTTTTATCTTCAAAATATATCTATGAATTATTCTCTGAGGTACTCATAGTAGTTCTTTTATTACATTCGTTTGTAGATCTTATATACCATTCTTTTACTTGATATTTTTTCATCAATGTCCTATGCACACCACTGAAATCCTTAGTTCAATTTCTGGTTTTAATAGAATCTAGTAACTTGGTTCTTGTAGGTTTTTAATTATTTACTATTTAAAACATTCTTCTTATTCTTATTAGAATCCTCTAGAAAATAAAAAATAGGGTCATTTCTCTTTGCCCAAATAAGTTTGACTTCAAAAATCATGTCAAATTACTTTACAATGAAACTTTATTGTAGTTTTGGGTAAGATAATCTTAGGTAGAATCTTACTAAATACATCATCCTCATCCATAGTCATGAACTTTTTCATATTAGGAAGAAAACCCATATGATCAATTTCTTCTTAAACCACATCCTCTTAAACATGTGTAACAATGTTTTCTCAAATTGGTTCTTCAACATGTTCAACTTGTTCTTCTTGAAAGGATGCAATTAATTCTTTCACTAGTATCATCTTCTCTCTTCATTTTGTACTTTTCTCTTCATTTTTTTTTGGATTTGTATTGTACTCTAGTTATCACAAGAGATGACTACATGATTTCTTAATGGAATTCAAAACTTAGTGAGAATATTTTAAATCTTGATGGCCTCAGTGGTGGCATTAACCACCCCTCAATACTTACCCTCTATAAATGAAAAAAAAATTACAGGTTGCTTCTTGCTTGACCAACAAACTAGATTGAAACAAAGCGAGAACCAATACCTAAAGTAGAATTGTGATCTTGAGAATCACCTACCCAATCTGAATCTATGTGTCCCACCAAGTGAGTATCTGTGCCCACTACATAATGAATCCCATAATTATGGGTGCCCTAAACATAGTGGAGTAATTGCTTAGATGGTTTCCAATTCAACTCATGGGGTTCCTGCTTCAAATGAGAGACCATGCCCTAGGCATATGAGATGTCAGACCTCATGTGAGTCAAATAAATGAGACTCCCAACTAGTTGTTAGTATAAAGTGCCATCAACCAAGGGTGAAGAACACTTAGCCTCATGTTTGATCCTTGATATAAATGGAGTCAGTGCAAGATTATAGTCAGCCATGTGAAATATTGAGAGAATAGAAAGTGTGTACTTGGGTTGTGCAATGAAGATACCTAACAATGAATAATTAATCTCAATCCCTAAGAAGTAGTACATAAGACCCAAGTCTTGCATCAAAAATTGATCATGAAGAATAGTTTTCACCACATTGATGGTAGATGACTGACTCCCTATGATCAACAAGTCATCAACATAGAGAACCAGAAATGTGAGAGTATCCTTCTACTGCAGACTATATACGCTTAGTTTAGAAAGGCATCGATTGAACCCAACGAGAAAAAGGACGGAGTCCATCTTGTCATACCAGGGCTGAGGGGCCTATTTGAGGCCATAGAGAAACTTTTGAAGTTGGAAAATTGGTTAAGGATCCTAAAGAAACCCTTATGGCTGCTCCATGTAAATTTCCCCTTGAAGGTCACCATGAAGAAAATCACTTTTCATTTCCATATGATGAAATTCATAATGATGGGTGATAGTTATATCCAGAGCAAGTCAGATGGAATTCATTTTGGCAAATGGTGCAGAAGTCTTAGAGTAGTCAATCCTTGGAACCTGGAAGAATCCTTTGGAAACCAAGTGAGCCTCATGCTTTCCAACCGACACATTTGCTGCAATTTTTTTTGATAGATCCACTTGCATTGAACAAGTTCCCTTCCCTTAGGAAGGTGGAATAAATGCCAAGTATGGTTCCTTTATGAGGATTTCAACTCTTCTTGCATACTAGCATCCCACTCAGGGATACCAGAATCTTCTCGAAAGGAGTATAGATCAGAAGTTGAAGCAATGAAGAGATGTGGAGATTGTTGAAACTATGACCTTGTTCTTCTATAATCTAAAGGATCACTAATCCAATCATAGGTGTTGACTACAATGTCTGATGAGCCCAAAGAGGCCCACTGGCTAGAGAGTTTGGAGGAGAATTGTCAACCTTTCAATGATGAATTAGAGAGGAAGGTGGAACCTCATCATCATTCCTTCCATCTAAAGTGGAGGAAGAAGACTCCTCATAATCATTAGGAGGATTAGGATCCTTCGAAGAACCTTCGTCATGCTATAGTGTCTCCAATGTGAAGGTAGAGGGAGAAGTGATAATAGATGAATTGGAAGAGTCCTCCTTGAAATGAATAGTCCTCTTGATGAAAGACTCATGATTAGTGGGGATGGAGAAGCATGTAGTGTTTGACATTGTCTAGGTACCCAAAAAATATGCAAGGCTTGATATGTGGATCCATATCCTTGCATTTCTCTACTAGAATGTGGGCCCATGCAAGAGAACTAAACACTCAAAAGTGCTTTACTATGGGTTTTCGACCAGTCCAAGCTTGGAAAGGAATTACTCCCTTCACATCTTGGTGAGGAACTCAATTTTGGATGTAACACACATAGTTGATGTCCTCTACCCAATACTAAGGTTCCAATGATCTAGAATGTATCATACAATTATCCATCTCTTTCAAGGACCTATTCTTGTGTTCTACAACACCATTTTTTGAGGAATTGATAGAAATGTGTGTTGCAAGTCAATACCTTCTAAAGCACAAAACTATTCAAACTAATGGTTAACATATTCAACTCTATTATCTGTCCATAGAATCTTGGTGTCCCTCCCTAATTTTTCTCTACAAAATCTTTGTAAGTCTTGAAAAGACTCAAAGACCTTACACTTCTATTTGAGAAAACAAACCCAAGTGTATCTCGAAGGATCATCAATGAAAGTTGAGACATATCTAGCCTTACTAAAGAATAGATGTGGAAATGGCCCTACCAAGTCACTATGTACTAACTCTAGAAGTTGTGTCGCCCTCCATGATTTTCTTTTTTCATATTTCTCTTAGAGTGAGTGAATAGCACCATTGAAGGAGAGTTAGGAACATAAATGAGAAAAGAGATAAATTCTAGACTAATGATCTACTTCTCCCACAACAACTATAGACCCATTGTGCAAATCACTAATTACCACTATGTATGGTTTGAACACAACCCACTTGCTAGAGATTGTGTGAATGATTTGATAAAAAAAATAGGAGATTAGTTGACAAAGATGGAACATAGGGAGAATATTGAAATGTTACTTCACCCATGTCAATAGATCCTCTTCCATGCACTTCAACAAGAGTGTCATCACCCATTAGTATGGTAGGCATAGTACATGGCTCTAAGGAGGAAAAACCATCATGTGAGAAACCCATGTGGTGCTAAGCATATGAGTTAATGACCCATGGATCAGATTGTGAAGCAACAACAACTTGGTCCTTGCCCTTTCCTTTTCCTTTACTCTTTTTTTTCTCCTTTGAAGCCCTTCTAATGAACCATTTTTGATAGAGTTAGGCACCTTGATGTTGTTCTTTTCAAGAGCATGTGTAATGTGATCAATTTATTTATTTAATCACTTGTTTCCATCGTGACTACGCCTTTTATAGTAGGAACACTTGACCTTCTCCATCTTGGGTTTTTTTTTCCCTTTTGATGAAGAAGTTTAAATAGTTGCATTGGAGGAAGCTGGTTTCTGATCTTTCTTCTTTTCTCCTTGGTTTGTTTGCTTCTTATCATCTTTTATAGAACCTTTATTTTCTTTTTTTCCTTGATTTGTAGCCAAGGAATGTGACTTAGAGGGTTTAATTCTACCCATGTAAACCAATTTATCTTTCTCCTTAGTGACTTCTACAAAAAACTCATCTACAGAAGGCATTTTATAGTTGGAACCTACAACACATTTTGTGGCATGAAAAGTAGAAACAAATACATAATAGTTTGGACCATGTTTAGAAAGAATACTTAAGATTAGTTGTGTGTCTTTCTTTTCTATTCCACAGCATTTTAACTATAATATGATGGCTTTTGATTTTGTGAAGAAGTCTTGTATTGTGTCAAAATTGCAAGAACTTAGCCCTACGAGTTTGCTCTCCAATTGATGACCCCTTATTTTATCCTACTTACCAAAGAGGTTTTCTAAAATGGCCAATACAATATTTGGTGTAGTGATAAATTTGATGTAGAAAAGTAAGTCAGGAGACACTGGCATACATAGAGTACTAAATGCTTCATCACATTTATTAAACCATTTAGGCTTTTCTACATCCTATGTGGGTTTTGTTTTAAGTCTCATTGTAGCCCTATGGAATCCTTTCATTTTAAGATAGATTTTCATTTTAGATTTATATTCAAAATAGGTGTATGATGTTAGAACAACAACTATTGATGGATCCATTTTAATGTAGAAAAGTATATTTTACTACAAAATGAGAAGTGTGAAAATAATACACATGAGACACCCCTCTTTTCACTAGTTTCTAAAATGACCCCCTAGAAATTACAATGTGTGGCACTTCATAATTAGTGTGATTTATAATGCAAATTCTATAAGATTTGTAGACTCTTACAAGGCCCAAACTGGTGAAAATATTGAAACTACAACTCATGTAAAATATGAGATCAGTTTGAGAGCACCAATATAGAGTACATAGAAAAATATGAACTCTAGAAAAAATAGGACTTGCAAAGGAGTCTGTTTGCACAAGTTATGGCTCTTAGAAGGTCTCAAAACAAGAATTGTGCAACAAATTCTAAAAGAATCTTCAATTTATAAAACATTGGAGCATAAAATTAGAAAAATAATCTCACCACAACATAGATCATGAAATTCTACCTTAAATAAAAAAATAATTGTGCTGAAAAAGACCTTTGTATGACTGAGAACGGGCCTCTCGAAGTTGGTATACCAAACTAAAAATATCAATGCAGAGGGGAAGGAGTTCAGTGAGTAGGAGGATAATGTAATTCTAATGTCAGCAATGGAATATTCCAAAAATATTCACTAAATTATTTCTTTCGGTCTAAAAATTCTGAAACTACCCTTAGTTTGGCTGAAAACTAGTTATTTCTGTTAGGAAACCACAAACTGCTTGGTGCCAAACCACTTTGGAGGAAACAAGTGGTTTTTGAATAGAATATTAGTATAATATTCTTTGTGATGGTGGATGAGGGGAACGACTTGTTCTGGTGGGGCGCCACTGGTGGCATGACTCTCCTAGTCGCTGCACAACCTAGGGAGGTGGTGGGTTTTCATTGCTGATGGGGTGGTAGGTTGGTGGCTAGTAGGTGTAGGGGTGTTGTGATAGTGGTGTTACTCAAACTACTAGCATACTACTTGCACAAAGATTCAACCCTTAATTTTAATTTTAATTTTTGCAAATCCATATATGGTACAACTATTATACAACCTATTGGCAAAAAAAATGCCTCAGAGGTTAACTTCTCTAAAATGAATGATTTGATTCTCAATCTTTAGGTTTTTGGGCCTTCTAAACATGATTGAAAGGTCCTCTTGGGATGAAAATGCCAGTTTACATGGTTACACCTACTCATATAAAGACAAATAAATGGTTATGAAGGGTAGCATTTAAATCCAAAATAGGGTGTGAGACTTAACTACCTAAAAGTATGTGAGAGTGGCACATGTCATTGATGTATTATGCCATGTGTTCTCACAATAACTATTTTTAAATAACCTAAGCAAACTTAATATGTGTAGGAAAAATAAATATCACCTAACATAAGGAACATAAAAATGTACACTAACATGATAACTAAAAGATTCTTAAAAATAATAATAAGCACATAATGAAAATAAATAATACTAATTTAATGAACTAATGCAGAATCATGAAAACTTTATAAATATGAAGCATTGTAAAATATGATATAAATGGATTAAGAAGTAGATTCTAAATATGTATCAATAAAGATTGAATTTTAAATAGGATTGGGAATATACTCTTGCATAGATATCACATAACATTAGGCTAAATTTTTCATGTTGATAGTCTTTCATACCTTTTAAATCACATGGGGGCAAGTATTGCAGACCTTCTTTGTTTATATTTTCCTTTAATTATAGTACTTACAAAATAATATCTCATGTTTAGTATCTAAACCTTTTCCTTGATAACACCATTTTAAAAATATTTTGAACCAAGGTCCACATGTTTAATCAACAATTAAAAGGATGAGGAAAAAGCACCATTGTGAGTAACACAACTATTGTTTGATCCACTGTTACAAACCCATGCTTCTTTTTGTGATTATTAATCCTTAGTGTCATGCTTCTTTTTTCTCATTGGCCATATTTATGTGGCTCCATTAGTGAAAGAGAGATTTTATAATCATTAACACTTATCTTGCATTCTCCCATGCAAGATGGTCTAAATGAAAAGTTCCCAAATCATATTCAAGAATAGTATTTTGTTGACATTCCTCAATTTTTGGTTCATCCTCTTTTTAAAAAAATTAATTTTTTTTTAGTAATAATATTTTTAGGAGCACCAATCATTTAATAAATAAAAAATTATTTGTATAGACTTTATAAACATAAATTTTATCTTTGAAAGGAAACTTAATGGACTAATGAAGAATAGAGGTAATGAATTTCATAGCATGGATCCAAACACACTCAAATAAAATATTATATTCTATGCACCAATGCATCATGTGAAAATAAGTATCAAGTGTTGTAGAACCTATTGGATATGCCCCCAAAAAAGTTTTTCATAGTTACAAGTAGCCCCTTGTTCTCTATTTGGCCCATCATTTATAACTACTATAAGATTTCCTTTAGTTGGCCCCATTTAAAATATGTGCTTCATGTCATGTATCCTACCTCTAAGAGGTCTTTACATTATACTAATATTTTCATCCTCCATTGTTAGGGGGTTTTGGGTCATGTTTGCAAGTTTTAAGCCTAAATTTCTCCCTGGGTGGGATGGTTAACATGAGTTGCATCTTTGCATATATATGCATTATTGCCTGCTATTCATGGCACCTTAATTTAGAAAGGACTAGAGATGTAAATCTGATTTGCATGTTTGTACTTGTTTCTTATTTGTGTTTCAACCTTGCACTCTTACTATAGCTTGTGCAAATATATCTAATCACCCCATTTGCATGCTTGCAAGCTTGTAGTTTAGTCCTATGCCCTCACAATGCTTCTTAATCCATAGACTTGTAAACTTCTCATGCACAGTTTTAAAATGTGCAAACTACCCACTTGCCTCTTGATATCATTCCCCTACAAGGCTTATGTTCATGGGCATACATAGCCACTTCATGTGTGTTGTAAAGCTATATTTACCTCACAACTCCATGATAGTTTTATTTGGTAGTTTGGCAGATCTTTTGCAAAGTGAAATTCTACCTTTGATTCCTGTAACCCTAGAAGATTTATATATGTTGGGTTATTGGGATTGGCATTCATCTCTATACCCCTTTGAAAATTGTAAACTTGTACTCCACTCTTGTAAACTCACAAACTCTATACAAGGTGGATTGTGGAGTTCATTTACAATATTATATAACTTTCATACAAAACACCATATTTCTCCCACATCCCTCAAGACCATTTCCTAGAATATTCATGAAATTACATATCATGTTTACAAGGCATGCACACAATATATTTAATGTGTCAAGATTACTAACTTTATTTACAATCTTGTAACTTTTGTAAACTACTTATTTGCTTCTAGTTCCCACAACTTTAAAGTATGCTAAACTTCCTTGGACCCCTAGGCCTATTCTATGAATTTTCAATTGTGTGGATATGTGAAAAAATATGGGGGACTGAAAAGTGGCCATAACCACGTTTTTCTCCAAATAAGATATAATGAGAGCACATTATAATGTGCTCATATAAAAAGATTGCTAATTGACACTCAGGCTACTGTAAACATAGTTATATTTTCACTCTTGTAGAGAATGGGATATGGACACACTAGTATCATCGCATCTTGAGATACTTTGAGAGAATACGATAAATTGAAAGTTGCTACGATAGAAAAAATCACATTACCTATCTCCTTAGTACCAAAGACCATTCCTGCGACATTTTACTTTATCAAAAAGACATTGATATAACTTACTACTTGGAAGGCCATGGATACATAGGATGAAAGGTGCCATTCACAATATTCTAGGAGGTCCAATTCCTACACCTTGGGAAAGTATATGTTGCAAAAGGGGATCTAGAGCCTTTTAGTATGGTCAAAACAGATGCAACTAGAAAGAAGATAGGGATCCCTATCGATTACAAGTTGCCAACCAATAAGATTTCTATCCTAGACCCAACACCACAGTCAGTAGGAATCAAAAGGATGGAAACACATGACAAAGTAGTAAACAACATGGAATTAAAAACTTTTGAGAAAGGGGAATCATCAAAAAAGAAAGAGATAGTCTCAAAATAAATAACAAAAAAAATCATGGAGTGTTGGAGAAATACAGACCTATTTAATTTCCTTTAGACATCCTTACAATTAACGTATCTTTGAAAGATGAATAGATTAATAAAAAATTTCCATGTATAGGAGAAAAACCCCATCAAATGGAATGGCTAGAATTCAAAATGAAAATATTAGACTTGAAGGGAGTAGACCCACATGCTTTCTTAGATCCTAAGGAGGAAACATCAGAAAGTTACACTCCTTTAATGCTATGAAAAGACACAACATCAAGTGAGTCCTATGTACCACTCCCATCCTTAGAAGATACTTATACACCATGGACACATCCAACATAAGTTGAGACTCATAACCAAGAATAGGTTAACTCGGTAGATAATGAATCGACAAATGTTCCAGAGAATTCATCAAGAGCTTTCTTATCTCCTCAACCCCACGAGAAACCTTTTTCTTCAACCTCGGTTCAATCTAATGATATTGATGAATAAGAAGCACCATTATTACAAATGGAAATTGTTGAAAGACTCCTATATGAAGATGAGGTAGGCGAGGGAGAATTCTGTAAAGAACTTAGGTTGCTAATGACTATAGGAACAATAGACCCCATTATCTTTGAAATACCTGAAAAGTATATAGGGTATTCAATGGATTTACATCTAGAACCAAATAGAAAAACAAGTATAAGATTTGTTCCTCTAGATGAGCAAAGGGAGCTAGAAACTCCTCTTCAAATTGTTTCAATTCTAGCAAAGAATTCAAGAGTGTGCTAAGGTAAAAATTTACATGTATGATGAATTTGACTTACTCACCAAACTTTTAAGTTGTGATGGAGTCTTGTATTGGATTCCTTTTCACTAGCAAGCCTTTCAGGCCCTAGCTCGTATCACATTATCATCAAGAGTCATTAAACCAAGTCCACTAGAGAAAAAAATCCTTTGGGACCATACAGAGTAGGATAAAATTTCCTCAAGAAGGGAAATACCAAAAACAAGAAACATAGGAAGAAGATAGTTTCACATAGATTGGAAAGGACCATATATGGTCAAGGAAGATGTTAGAAATGTTGCATATCTCTTGTGCACTATGGAAGGTGAATAGTTTGGTGAGACATTCAATGCCTTTCACCTCAAAAAATATTGTGGCTAAAAAATCATAAAATTCATAAAAATATAAAATTACAAAAAAATCAAATGATTCAAAAAAATCCAAAAAAATATAAAATCTTTAAAACAACAAAATTTTGCATTCTTTTTCATCATGTTCTACCATGTGAATCTTTATGAGTGACATGCTTTTGTTTAATTTTCATCTTTGTAAGGAGTTTAATATTACTTAGGTATAGGTTGATCCTTTTAGCCTTTGAGATCCCTTGTAATCACAATTTCTATTTATCTTTCCCCTACCACATTCCCCAATGATTCTAATCAAAGCCCAGGTCTTAGCTCTACACTAGTCATGGTATTAACAATCAGTGTTGTTAAGTCTAAGTAAAGTTAGTCTACAAACCTACAATACTCAATAGAAGTTTGCAAGTAGAGCTTCACCATTCCTCCTTAGTAGAAGGGAAGTCTGACTAGATAGTGAATACTTTTGGTGGTGCTCAGCCCCTTATCTTTCCTAGCTAAAAATACCAAGAGGATCATAAATCTACAGAAGGCAATCTAAAATATGAATGAACAAAAAATGAGTGATAAAAAAAAGAAAAAAAGAACAATCATTAGAATAGCAACACTAAAGTAGCTAAATATCAAAGCATTGAGAAAGTTTCAAAGAATCCAAAAATTAGCAGTCAAAAATTTAAAAAGCCAAAAAGAAAGATTGAAAGGGACAAGATTGTTGATGCATGTATTGTCGAGTGGAGATAAGTCTAAGATCAAAGCTATTAGAGTGACATCTATTAGAGAAAAAGAGGTACAAACCACACATGCACCAGCTAAGAAATGCTAAGGGTCTAACTATCTTTAGGGACATCTTCTATTTTGGAGTTTTTCTTTTACCCTAAGTCTATCTTGTTGGCCATCCTCTAATCTAAGTCTAGTGAGTGCTAATAAAATTTGTTTCTTGTCTAAGTTGAAATCTTGTCAATATGTTTATCTAGATGAGAATCAATGTTTTGTCTTTAGTGAAGCTCAAAATTTAGAAGCATTCCATCTCCTCCCCATCCCTATTTGAGTCCCTAATGATATCTCAAAAGATTAATAGGTCTCTTATACCAAGATAATTTGCAATCCCCCGACTCATAAATCTTACTAAAGAGCAGTCACATTATTTGTTCCATCATGCATTCGTCATGTTAAAAAAAAAAAAAAAAGTTTATGTCATAACACATGACATTTCATAGGATTATAAATGTTTTGCATTCCCTCATGTACCCCCACAATTAATACACTTCATGCATTCCATATATTCTAAAAAAGACCAAAAGAATTCAATAATAAATTTTCATCCATGTCAAAGTTTTAGAGATTAAGATAACAAAAGTTCTCAGATAATTAATGTGCACAAGAGATAAGAAAGGAAGAAAGTTGTGATCATAAGAATAGTTCTATTATTGTCATCAAAAGTCCCAGTACAAATCTCAACACAAAGCAAGAAATAGAGATAGAGACATAATTCTCTCAAGAGATACGTGTATCCCCATGCAAGGGGAAAAAATAGAAGTATAAGACTATATAGAACCTCAAGGATGAGTCTAACCAATTGAGCCTTCAACACTCTAACTCCTAGGTCCCCTATGACTGCTAGTATCATTAGAACCTCTGTGGGTCCTGTTGGTAATGAGAAGGAACCTTGCTAGGAGCACGTGAAGGACTGGTTGTATCCATCCATGAGGCCTACCTATGAACTCCAAGATTTGACATCTCTCAAAGAATAGAACTCTAAGCATTGAGCACATATTTGACCAAGCAAAGAAATGATGTCCTGACCTGGATGATAAGAAGGAACAAGAACATCAGTGTGATGACTAGATCAAGAAGGAAGATGAGCATCAACAAGAAGAGATTCCCATGGATGACCAATGATATGAACTATATGATCTAAAACATGAGTCACAAAAGAGCACCCTCCATCCCTTGGAAGTACCTAAGAAGAAGTAAAGATGAGGAGTATTAATCAAATGGTTAAGTTCATGAAATCAATAAAGTAAGCAAAAAGATGAATAAAGGAAAAGATTCTTATAAGGGTCACACTCTTCTAATGAGGGATCATCTACTGTAGGACCATGTGTGGGAGATATAGCTACCTCCTCATTGGAAGGAATCTCTCTATCTTCCCCCGCATTGGCATCATTACACTCCTCTCCCTCAAATTCATATTCCTCACCAGAAGAGTTAGTATCCTCTAAAAGTATCAACCTTTGAGATTGAGGTCCTTTCCCTCCCCTCTATCCACGACCCATCCAAAGAGTTTCTCTAGTGATTAGAACTTTGGGAGTCAAAGGAGTCTAAATGATGGTCCTCTTCTTAATGTCAGCCATCTCCTAGATGGATCTATAAAAAACAAAAATAGGTGGCAAGTTCTATGGAAAGTCATCCCCCAACTACTATAAGAATCATTTGATATGGTGTGTCTTGATTAATCAATTCCCATCTAACAAATGGACGAAACCCTAAAAAATCTCAAATCTATCTATTTCTAGGCCATAATCCCTCCATATCAACATAGGGATTTAAATCATATCTTTATCAGTAAGAGTGGATGCTACATGTAAGCTATCATCAAAGTTCCCAAGATGACCCCAATTTGTAGCCCTCGATAGTCTAGGATCAGGAAATGGAACTTCCCTTTGAAATGGTCTAATATTCTTAAAAATCCATGACATGATTAGAGAGGGATGACTAAAAGAAAGTGCCCCTCATGGTGCAACATAGTAGATATCCTGATAATCCATAGCCAAGATGTCAACTCCCCATGCGAATATAGTGCCCTGCTCCACACACTAGATGATTGGTGCCCAACACCATCTAAGCCAAATTGAGCCCTTATCCCCTAGCAACTTGGAAGTGGTCAAACCAACAAGGAATCTCCTTAAAGATGAAATTGATAAGAGAGGCATTGAAGTGAGCTATACCCAGGGATTTTTTTAGTGGTGAATCTTCACCAATTGGTGAATAGTTCATATCTGCCAATTGCAATTTGGTGAATACATTGCAGTCGGCAAGGGGCCAATTCTCCCAGAATTTTCAAATTTTTGGTCAAATGCATTTCAATTCACCAACAATTAATTTATGAGGCATTTATAATTAGTATTTTCACCACTATATACTATGTGATTCTAATGGTGATTTGCCTGGAATTTCAGAGGCATGTTTTAATTGAACCACATATTCACCAATAGCATTAAATGGTTCACTGTGTATAAGGACCAATTTGCCAATACCATTATAACTCCATGCTAAGATTCCTAGGGCCATATTTTCTTAGAAAATTAGAACATTTGTGTTTGATTGAGGTTCATTTTGCCCAACATTTATAGGTACCATTGTATAAGTAAACAGATTCACCAAATTACTACCCTAGCATTTTTAAATCCCATGGTATTCATCGAATATGGATTGATATAAATGCATTTGAAACTCTAATTAATCCTTTACACATTTTATTCAGTTTTAAGCTCTCGATTCATTTCAAATCATAGACAAGTTACAATTTCAGGCATTGGTGAGTAACTAAAAGGTAAGTGATCATTTCTTTATTGTGTAATAATATAACATTCATGTTGATTATTTATGTCTTTTCTAGACTTCATTTTTACAGATGATATTGAGTAGGAGTTAGGACTAGGGAGACATCTTAATCTAGGACCTAGGGATCTATATTCTATCATCTATGATTCCTTCTTGAACAAAATGACATTGTTTCTACATCTTTTAATTCATGAGAGATGTCAAGAAGGAACAAGTTTCTTAAGGGTGGTGAACAAAGGTCGTGAAAATATAGAAACATAATGTCATACTTTGGCAATGTTTGTGGTCCATCAAATGGAGCTACAACATAAAAACCTTTACAATCTATTGACTTGGATCACAATGCCAGAGATGACTATCCAAGGAATACCCAAGGTAGCAGGAATGATTACAATTCCACAGATGATGTTTCAGGGAATACCCAAGGTAGCACAAATGATGACGATGCCAAAGATGATGTTCTAGGGAATACCCAAGGTAGCATGGATGATAATATTAATAAATTAAAGTCAACAATTGATAATGAAGTTATTGAAGTTATAGAAGGTAATGAAGATGTAGATCCTAAAAGTGCACACAAGGGAAAAAGAAAAGCCAAATAAAAAATGGGGTGTGAGTGGGATATGACAAGTAATTTAAAGATTGATTCAATGTCAAAGTACCCATCCATTGAACTAGTGGAGAATGAAAACAAAGATGAACCTTCTACAAAATGCAAGTGTAATATTTACAATTGGAAATATCACAGGGACAAGAGGTTGTAGCTAAAACTTGACACCATATAAAAACATATTTGTAAAGTTCATAACAAAAAAATCATAGATGGAAAGGAAAAATCAGTGATAAGATGGAAAACAAAGGAAGAATTTCTTCATGTAGAGAAATCCCTAGAATATGATGTGTATATGGAAAGAAAGGTGAAACTTCATGCATGTGGAGGTTCAATTGAAGCTCAATTTGGAAAGATGGTGGGAGAATAACAAATGTTAAAAATTGTTTAGTTGAGTGTTGTTTTTCATATTTTTACCAATGGGTGTCCTATGATAGACTACCCATAATATAAGTTTATTATCTATTATGGATGTTTCTAACTTTCCTAACACACATTGGTCAATAAACAGTGGATGGGAATGGGCAAGATGTCTTTTGGAGGTGGAAAAACATAATTTATAGGAAGAAGATAAAACAATCAACTTTTATTGCATTATCTCTAGATGAAGTTGTAACAATAGATAATACTTCTTTGGTATGTATGCATGTGTATACTATAGAAAATCATGTTTTCCAACCTAATCTAATCTTTTCTTATAAAATAAAGGATAATGCAACATTACAAAATCTATTTAAGATAGTTAAGAAATCTTTGAATGAAATTGGAGTTATGGATGACTGCACAAATACTAGAATGTTGGTGTGTGTAGGGGCAGATGGAGCTTCAGTAATGAAAGGTCATAGGAACAACCTGTGTAAAGATACAAACTTATGTTTTGCCATACATGATTAATATTCATTGCATGGCCTACAAAATAAATTTAGCATTTAAAATTGTGAGCAAGTTTACTGCAGTATCAAAAGTTGAAGATATAGTCCGCGAGCCCTAATTATACTTTTTTCGAAGTCCCAAATGGTTTTTAGAATTTCAAAATTTTATTGAGGGAATAATTGCAGGAAACAAGCTTCTTAAGGATGTTGATACCAAATGGATCTCCTTACATGAACCAATGAAAAGAGTTTTAGCAGAATGCCAATCCTTGATTGGAGTAATGTATGAACATCGTATCACAGTTAACATGGCTCTTGACCTCTTACATAGGTTAAGTGACTTAGAGATACTCCTCATTTTAGTTGGTATTCTTCCCATGCTAGATGAAATGAACATGCTTGTGAAAAATCCCAAGAGAGAACTAATTATATTTCAGAATATACTAGACTATGTAGAATTATATGCATGACCCTTGATAATCTATATCTATTAGACTAGTCATTCATAAGTCCAAAATTTAGTAGTTGGCACTTGATAATAAATTTGACTAATCTTTCTAATTTTTTATAGTTTAATGAAAGTGGAGAGTTATGTGTCTCTATACGGGGATATGATATACCAATGCACTATTTTAATAAGGTCAACTACAATATCAAAGAACAACCTGTTACAAGGGATGCTTTTGACAAGATTGTTAATTCAGTAAGTACTACTTTAAATATTATTGTGAAATCTCTTTCCTCAGAGATTAGAGATTGATTCCCTCATGATGAACTACTTGAAGCCATGTCTATTGCGTATCCTCAATATTGCATCAACTATTAGCCAAGTGATTTTCATAAAAAGATAAAGACCTTCATGAATTATTTTTTGCAAAAGTACAAGATTTAATTGACAACAAATAGAAGGAATTATAAATAAATATAAGTGTATAGAGCAATCATCTCATTTTGCAAAATCAATGAAGGAATAGTATAAACTCATGGAGGCTCCCTACCAAAATGGATCGATAACAAAGCTTTGGGCAACCTTAAGTTAGAGCAAAAATATTGTGTGATGCAATATCAAAATATTTTAAACTTGTTGATTTATGTCAAACCATGATATTGGAGTCAGTGGAGGATGTGAGAGTTTTTAGTGTATTGGGGTTTTTGAAATCAAAGATAAGAAATAAACTTGACTTGAATTTCAAAAATTGCTTGAGAATGTATACAACTAGATATGATATCCAAAGTTTTTCTTTTTAAAGGCAACTCACAATCTGGAGGTCCATATGTCAAAGAAGAGGGTTGTGCAGCACTTCAAACAATAATAGCACATATGACAGTGACATAATGAATAACACATGTACTTGTAGTGGTGTTGATGAGATGCTCTTAAGTGGAGATATGGAGATAGAAGAAAATAAAGAACATGATTGGGATGACACTAGATCTGATGGTCAAAGGGAGGACAATCATGAGATGATTT
Organism: Cunninghamia lanceolata; assembly: GCA_027924645.1. Classification (NCBI taxonomy): domain Eukaryota; kingdom Viridiplantae; phylum Streptophyta; class Pinopsida; order Cupressales; family Cupressaceae; genus Cunninghamia; species Cunninghamia lanceolata. The sequence continues at coordinate 9,459,986 of BSBN01000050.1, read as the reverse complement.
GACAATTTGAAGGGGTTTATCAGTTACTAGCTATTTATAATGTATTTCATATTCTAAACCCCAAACTGTTGTTGACGACATTTTTTTTCTATCACTGATGTACATTTTTATTTTTGATTTAAAAATTAATAATTTCATATTATTATTTTGTGATTCTGATAAGTTTTACAAGAATTCAACTAAATTCATAGTAATCAGTGACAATAGCATGTTAATATATAGCATTAGCAAATATTTAAAGTGTATCTAGAAACCAAAGTTTTCCTGAAGAAGGCAATTAAATAATACAAATAATTTGAACACATAAATGGATTTCAGTCTTATATTGATTTTAAAATGAAGGAACACATAGAAGTATTACATTTGGATTGTACAATAACTTGGTTGAAACCAACTCTACACAATCCTCTGTTAGAAACACATATTACCAAATCATTTTATCAGCTTTTGTAGTGTGGTCCACACTTCATTTGATGGAAGTGTAATTTTTCTTAACTCATGGTAATAGAGTTGTAAGTGTGTTAACAATCTATAATTGATACTGGTACTTGACTTGAATGTATCAATCAAAGATGCATTCAAGTTTAATAGTGGTTTGATAGAATCTAAAAAGTTTGCCTCATCAAGCTTTTGGGGAAACTAATCCTTATCCAACTTCATTTTATCCTCCATATTTTTTTTTGAAAACAAAATTTCCAATGTATCGGTATGATGGGTGAGGGTAAAAAGCCACCAGCAAACCAAGCTTTTTCAACTATTCTTCATTTAATTCTAGCCTCTTTATTAGTATTGTAGCTTGTTCCAAAAGTACATGTGCTTCTTCCAACTTCATACATTTTTGAATGATCGATGAGGCGTTTATTGTGGCATAAATACTATTTTGATTCCTTTGGATTCTAGTTCTTTGTCACTACTTTTGTAGATTGATTACAAAATTTGGCTTGCATCTGATTCTCTTGAAGTTGCCATGTCTCCATTTTTAGCAATCTATTGTTTGATCGTATTACTACAAAATAGTATATCATCACTATATTCAAACAATTTAGACAAATCATCAATCCTCTTGATTATTTTCTCCCAAATGTTATGTTTTATATAAACCATTATGTTTCTATAAAATTTAGATGCTTTGTTTTGGGAGAATTTTATTTCATTTTCCACATTCCTCAGTTGCATCTAAAATTTTTTAGAGTTTTTTCTTTCTTTCTTCTCATTTTCTTCCCAAAGCTTTCTTGAATTTTTTTCTTCCTCCAGTTGGGCATTGCCTTCAAATTAAGGGATTGTTGTAATTTTTTTGAATTGGATTTTTCATTATCATAATTATTTATACTTTCACTTAACCTTTTCTTTAGTTCATTCAATTCCACCTCTATATGTTTATTCACTTCACTGCTAGATGTAGAGACATAGCTTTTTATCCTTTTCTGTAATTCTTTGGTCATGGTCTCTATTTCTTTCCCCTTGTTTCTCTCATTTTCTATGTCTTCTGTAACTTTTCTGTTTGAGTCTGTAACCTGTTATGTAAATAACAAAGTCAAATGAAAATGATCAATATGAATGGAGATAACATCACTGAATATATTTTCCTTCTATTGTAACTCAATTGGTCAAGGTTCTTAAAGATGAGATCCATATGTTATATATGTATGTAAGTTTTCCTATTGTATGAGATCAATACTCTTCATCCAACAAAGTGCTAGTAAGGAATATGTTAATTGTTTCCTATAACTAAATATCTAAAAAGATTAATAAAACTTGCCTATATTACAACTCTAATTTTTAGACAATATATTAAACAAGGTTACAAGGAAATTAAAAACAACCATACCCTTTTTTCTCTCTCTTTCTCTCTTCATTTAGCAATGATGTGTACACCACTTCGTTGTTCCTTTTTGTTACATTAATTTTGTTAGAATTTTTCATTCCATAAAAACCCACTTGGAGGTTGCTCACCTCATTGTCAAAGCATTGCATCTGATCATCTAGTTTATCTTGAACTTTGGGCACAACAATCATGCAATCCATTTTTTAGTTTCAAGGTCAAATGTAGGCAATAACCTGGTTGTTTCAGGGTCTAAAGTTGCAGTAGTCTCTATCTCTAGCACTTGCTTCTTGTGTCTTTTAGATATTTCTTCTTTCTTTTCAAACTCAGCTTTGTAATAAAAAACTATGACTACTAACATAACTTTGAATGGTGAAGGAGTAGTTGCAGTGTTGGGGGCATATGTATCTAGTTGAGGCTGAGGATTAGCCATTTGTGTCCTAGTCACAGTAACGATAGGAGGGCGGTGCCTTATAGAAACAATTCCTTTGATGTGGATGTGGAATCAAAACCTATCATAATATTTTGCCCCTTAGTCTTCACAAGGCCTTATTTTCTAAGTTTGTCTATAGTATCATCTAATGTTATTGTTGGCCTCTTTTGATTTTTTATTGTGGCATTTGTTGAACACCACTACTACTACCTTTACCATCACTAAATTGGCCACTAGTAGCACTAGAATGTCCACCATCTCCTATAGGAAAAGAATGAGAAACTTGTAGATCAAAAGACCCTTATGGTATTGTTTTTGATTGTATCTCACTCTGGGGATTTAAAGATAGAACAAAATGAATCTCCTTATCTATATGTGTATGCCCTTTGGCTTGTTCATCAACACCAATGCTCCAAGATCACTAGGTTTTCTAGGGCTTACCTATTGTACCATCCAAATGCCTTGTCCTGTGGGCCCCAAAGCACCACCTTTATAACCCAATTTTTATGCTATTGATGCCCCTGTAGTACATGTTTCTCTTGTGGTCTCACTCATATGAGGTTTAAATGCATAGACACTAATATCTCTGGGTTGGGCTTCCTCCTCGTGATCACTTTTAAGATTAGTTGCTTCAGAGGGATGCTCTATATCTGATAATTTGTTGAACTCTTCATCTTCTAGGATTTCTTCAAAGTCTATAGTAGCTTTTAGATCACCGAAATCCTTCCTCATAGACCAAAAGGCATTAATTTTTTATTGTGACCATTGTTCCTCTATACAAGCATCTCTTAAAGACTATGAATTATTTTTATACGTAGATGTTTGAGCAGCTCTTGTATAGAAATTGTCGTATCTCTTGATTGCCACCTCTGCTTCTCTCTGTGTTTTTGGAATTGGATGTTATCCCACTATTTATGATAAAAATATTTCAAAACTAATACCTCTCTGAGTAGCAATTTCTTCCATGACTTTTCTAACCTCATTCGAAGAATTCTTTTTATCAACATGTTTAGCAAGGCTTTACTTTCATGTTGAATTCTACTTGGAGCATTCTTATTGGCCACAAAAGGATTGATTTAATTGGGTCACATAGGTCATACTTCTAGTGACAGGAAACATCAAATTTAAAAGTTTGTAAAATTTGATGTGCCACAGCGAATGCTTTCATCTCAAATGTGATACCTCCACATGAAAAAGTAAGGAAGGAAATAAGGTCTTCTTTTACTAACTAAAAAAATATTGTTGATATGTACTTTCCATGTGTCATATATATTCCAATGCAAAAACCTTCTCTGTCACATGTATTGGAAGTTTGTGGGGCTCTACTCCTGATCCATAAAATCTTAGGATAGTATATTCCTCCATGAAGTACCATTCATCCAATTGTATTTCTTTTCCTAGTTGAATGCAATTTCTACAACACTTAGGCACTCCAGGCATTTTAGTATTTGTAATTGCTTGATACAATGGAGCTAAAAAGTAGTCCAAAAAATTATTGTAGTTCTTTCCAATATCATACATCTTTATCCTATAGGTCTAATCATGTAGTCCATGTTTATCTTCCTGAATCTGAAGCTTCTTGTCCTGAGACATCCCACAGAACTGCACTAGAAATAAATAGCACAAGCAAGTTATGAACCTAAAGGTCTTTTTGTTGGAAGTGGAAGTGTGACCTTCACTTTGTCTTGGTTAAATTATTAAAAACTATTTATGCATGGGTTCAACAATGTACCCAAGAAGTTAGTATTTAACAGGTGGAGTGTGTTTATGGATATTGTATACCATTTCAAGGAGGCTTTCATCCACTTGACTATTACTATCCAATCCAAGGTAGAAAACTAGCATGGAAATAGTATCTTGAACCCAATGTTTTAAAAATATCAATTTTATAAGGAGGCTTATGATTCTAATTAAGTACCGAAATATCCCATGTTAAACATTTGAGAAAATCATTTTTTTTCATATTCACTGGCTGCTTCATAACTACTAGCAATTTTTTCTAGGTTTATTTGGACGCTTCCACAATCTTTAGTGGTAAAAACCAACAATTAGACAAAATATTTTGCATTAATGAGTAACATTACTTCCTGGCTATCTTTTCTAACAATTGATCTTCTATTTTCATCATAATTCTTGGCACATACCATGATAAATTCTGGTCAAGTGAAAACCTCAGGGAACATCAGGCATCCCAATCCAACCACCCATGGTGTAGTGATACTTTTATTTGGTAATGGTTTTTTGGGTTAGGTAAAGCTTGCACTTGAAGTACTTTATTCTCACATGAAAATCTAAGATTTGAGGTAAACCTACTAAAGATTATAGGGTCATAAATATCATGGTATTAATCTATAAAACCTGGGGTTTTAAGCAGTTTAATGTATTGTATTTTATCTCTTTCATTTCCTTTCACAATACATGGTATGGTAGCATTGGTAGACATGCTTGTAAACACTCAACCCTAACGCTAAGATTGACAAATTAAGATTGAAATTTTTTAAAATGAAGGACAAAAGTAATAACTATTAGTAATAGGAATGTAGTATTTTTGTATTTCAGTTACCCAGAAAAGATCAATACAAAGACTGGAACTGAGTGACTCCATGGTGTCTCACAATCGACATTAAAATTTATGGTGCACTACAACCTCCTTGACTCTCTCACTTCCAAACAATATCAATTAAATTTTATTGGGCACTACAAGTCACAACTTCAATTAACTATGTGGAATACTATGACTTAGCTCCTTGATTGTCTCATTATTCTCAACACTCAGATGCGCCATTTAATACAACACTAAGTGCAATGTGGAACATGGTACGTCAAAAATATTAATATATTAAAATTTTGTTCCTCTTTCTTCCACTTCAAACATAATGTAAGGAATCGGATGGCCTGCATGTATGCAGCTTCAATTAATGTGGGTGACGGTACTAAAATCATATTATAAATTCTCAACCATTGATGTATCCAAATCTAATGGCTCTTTGTTGATTTTAGAGGTTTTAATTCGCAATTCTACCACTTTAGACGTTACATTCTTGAAATCAACTACAACCATCCCTCCTTGCTCATTGAACGAGGATAATTTTATATCCTTAATTTTTAGTAATATAATATTATGTAATATAAAATCTCTAATTATATAATATATTATAGTTACATTGCTAATTTAAAGTTTTTGAAATGTAAATTATTATTAAGAACTACTTTTCAATAACAAATGTATATTAATATTGGACCAATAGGCTATAGTAACCCTCATATTAAGTTATTAGGTTTTAACCCTTATTCACTTAATCCTTTGAAAATAGATTATCAATGTGTGTAAATAATGAAATTAACAAATTAGAATTAGAATCATCTCTCATTTTATTTAGTCAAAAAACAACTATTAAAGAAAATTTCTAGTTGACAGAGAAAATTTCCACAAAAGCCACCAATGATAATAGAATTCTGAGTTCTACATCATATTTTCCTCACTCACAATACAAAGATGGCATCCCTTTATAAAAAAGGTTACATAGCGAAAGAAGAAGCCCACAATATATGAATATTTTGTGTTGATAGAGAACTAAACACAGTGTATTTCCCTTGTATTTTCCTTACAACACAATGAAGAAGCAGCCTTTGCTTGAGCCCCGGCCCTTGGAGCGATAGGAATATGTGGATAAAATTAGGAATAATGCTATGGATTTCATCCAAAGTTAAGAAGAAAGGTTAACATGGTGAAAGAAGAATCCTACTAAGACACATGAACTAATGGATTGGGAGAGATGACTATCGATAATCCATGACTAGGCTGTTAGACACATGCACAATTGAATTGAAGAGAACACTAAGCACAACCCATTAGATAGATGCAAGACCATCTATGATACAATGCTCCCAGATGCATTTATCTATAGAGATGAGACACTTTCCAACTGTACTGAAAGAAAAATGTTGCCAGAAGGCACCATTCTCCTTCAACTTTATTTCCCAAGTAGCTAGTTTTTATCTTACCAGATCCTCCCATGGCATACATGGAGTTGCCATGAGTCATGTTTTTTCATCTTACAAGAACTAGGTCCTTCATTGTAAGGATAACAACCCAACTCTATATCCATTCTACCTGCTTTCTCTAGTGAAAAAGACTACATTCTAACTAAATAATTCCCAAAATTAGCTAACAAGAAACAACCAAAAGTTGAAATTGATTATCAAAAGTAACTTTCCCCATCATTGATTCCCTTTATTTCCATGATTGTTGGGAATTCAAAAAATCATTACCTATCCATCATTCTATCTTACTAACCCTATAAAATATTCTCTAGACGCCAAAATGTCACTTCATATAATGCTCTAAAAGTGTTTGGGAATCCAACTAAAAAAATCTTCTTATGGACTTGACATCTTACACATATGGACTTGACATCTCGCATCAAATAGTACCTTGGCTCCCTTTACAAAGCTTGAATTTTGCATCTGCTTGATCTCCTTCGGTGACTGATGTGACCACCAAAGTGACAATCCTGAGGTCATACCACTTTTCAATGATTAAAAAACTTAGAATATTTTAATTGTCCACTTGTTAATTGTTCCATTGTTTGATGAACAAATAATGAAAGGTTGTAGTTCAATTCTGAAAGGTAGATCTCCCATGCTACACATTTCCAACAAAAGCCTCCAGAATCAACCAAGAGCCATTAGATATTATTAGATCAACAACTGAGAAAAATAAAAATATATAATATATTTATATTAATTAGTGTATATTTTTTTATTTATAATTTGAATTATTTAATATAAAATAAAGGTGGTGGCAGAGTGCAAGCCCTCAACTGTGAAGATGGGCCCACTTGTTAAGTTTACAATGTACATGAAACATCACGATGCAATCATGATGAGCCACATGGCATACAATGAGACAAAAATTTTAGGAATACTTCCAACATAGTCCACTTGTAAATTGTTCCACCATTTGATGAATAAATGATGAACAATTGTAGTTCAATTTAGGAAGGTAGATCTCCAATGCTACACATTGCCAACAAAAGCCTCTAGAAGCAACTAGGAGCCATTAGATATTATTCGATCAATGACTGAGATATATATAAAAATATAATATACACATATTGATTATTGTATACAATATTGTATATAATTTGAATCATTTAATATAAAATAAAGGTGGTGGTAGAGCGCAAGCCCTCAACTATGAAGATGGGCCCACCTATTAATTTTATGATGTACATGAAACATCACGATGCAATCATGATGAGCCACATGACATACAACGAGAAAAAATTTTTAGGAATACTTCCAACATAGTCCACTTGTAAATTGTTCCATCGTTCTATGAACAAATGATGAATGGTTATATTCCAATTCTGGAAGATAGATCTTGAATACTACAAATTTACAACAAAAGCCTCTGAAATTAGGTGGGAGATGTTAGATATAAGAAGATCAATGGTTGAGATATATATAAAAATAAAATATACTTATAATGATTATCATATACTATATTGTATATAATTTGAATTATTTAATATAAAATAAGGGAGGCGGTAGAGCGCAAGCCCTCAACTGTGAAGATCGGCCCACCTATTAATTTTGCAATGTACATGAAATATCATGATGCAATCATGAAGAGCCACATGGCATACAATGAGGAAAAAAATTTAGGAATACTTACAACATAGTCCACTTGTAAATTATTCCACCATTTGATGAACAAATGAGGAAAGGTTGTAGTTCGATTTTGGAAGATAGATCTCAAATGCTAAAAATGTGGAACAAAAGCCTTCAGAATCAAGGAGTTGTTAGATATTATTGGATCAATGATAGAGATATGGAGAGCGGTAATTTACTTTTTAGAGCCTTAGAGGGTGTTTAGGCTACATGGGTTGCTAAATATATTATTAGCGATAGCGATGTAATTGTAGATAGCTAAATTATACCACCTCCTAATGTTGTACATTATATGACAGTATTATATATTCTAATGTCACATTAACACATTTTAATTTTTCATACTAACTTACCATTATTATTTACTGTCACTAATTAATTAATTAGTCACTAATAGCTTATCATTAGAATTATCACTAATGTCTTACCATTATTTTTTACCATCACTATTGTAGACACCTCAATTTCACTATATCGTACGACGTTGCATTTCGACATATTTTGTCCTAGGTCCTCTTCCATGACCCCTTCCATCACTCCCATTAGTTAAATAAATTATATTTATTTAACTAATTCCTCTTATCCATTTATCCTCTTCTTGCATCAAATTAAATAAATCTTATTTATTTAATCTCATTTTGGACTCTTATCATCCAATTTAAATAAATTAAATATTTATTTAAATGCCACTTGTCTCATGATTTAAATAATTTTTATTATTTAAATTACTTATTCCCACTCACATCCCTATTGTTATCCTCATTCATTGTGTGTCATAAGCACTTCATCTCAAAATAAATTAAAAATCCCATTTATTCCCACTATTCTCCTCATTTTGGCATCCTGTCATACCCATTTAATGTGTGTCATAAGCACTAAAATTGGCTTTTCATCCTAGCCATCCACATCACACAATTGCCTTTTAATCCTAGCCATTCATTTTATTCCCTTTCCCTCTATAAATCAAACTTCATTTCCCATTACAAACCTCACTCAATCATACAAGTAATTTTCATACAATGATTGAGCTCTATTATGCTGCAACAGTGAGCAATCTACAATCCTTCGACATCTTGCATTCTTATGCGAGATCGAGAAGAGCCATGGAGATAAATCAAACCTAGCTTGAATATTAGTTTGTTTTATATTTCTATTTTCATTTTCATGCTAGTTTGTGCTTTATGGTACTTGTTAGGGTTTAGTTAGTTTGTTATTTTTGACATTAAATCTGATTTTCCCTAGATACAAAATGGTGAGCTTGGCATCAATGCTAATTAAGTTGATTGAGATTGGAGTTTTTGGCATGCCCGGTGGGACTATTATTAACTAACTTGCCTTGATCTAGCTTTCTTTTTACAGGTTTGCTTAACTTTTTGTTGTAGGTTTACGACATTTTTAAATAAAACCCTAGGTTTTAAAGATTTCTTCATATCTTCCAAATGGCTACATATTTTTCTATAATATTTTAACTATAATTTTTAAATTGTCTAAGCATGCTCTAGAAGAAAAATCACGTCTCTGTCATCAGTTTTGAATGAGTTATAACGATTTTAGTTTTTCATAAATTTGCATTTTTGTACACAAATCAATGAATTTTCTATAAATTTCTGCCTTTCTAGAAGGCTATTGAAATTTCAATGGGGGTATGTTCTTTACAGATTTAGTTTTGAGGTCAAATAAGGTATGAAATGATTGGATCTTTGCCAACTATAGATTTTGCATAAATCCATATTTCTGAGTGCCAATAAGGGAATTTTTTTGACTTTTTTATTATTCTAGAAAGGTCTCAGAAAAATAGTAGGGGTCTCTTTTATGAGTTTTTACATTTCAGCACAAAAACGTTTCAAAATGATCAAATCTATGTCACTATCTGAAAAAAAATGTATCTGAAATTGCAATCTTCTGATGAGCTTATCTTTTTATGGCTGCATTTTAACATTATTTTCTATTTTTTTTTTCATGGATTTGATTTTGTGCTAACACTTTGATTGCATCTATCTCATTTGTCGAAGACTAGAAATTCAAACTACTAATGGTGGTTTTGCAAGGCTTTCATTGATTAGATATCTTTTTCAAATGTCTGTTTGCACATAGATTAACTAGGGGGTTAATTAATCACTGTTTGTTGTGCCTGTAAGGTGGTAGGTGTATGTTCTCACCTTGTTCAAACTCACTAATCAAAAGCTAGACCCATCTCTTTTATATGTTTAATCCCTTATAGGGCATGCCTCCGAATTTGTGAGAGGGAACAACCCAAGCAGTACTTTCATTTCGGTTTGCTATATAAATAATTGTGGTTGTGACAAAAGTCATCAACAACCTAGTGCCGCTATTCTATACCAATGAAAGTCTCCTTCAACATCGATGAGATGTGTGAAAACCCTTTCTAAGGGCTAAGAGACTTCTTAAATGAGTGAACCATTGCATGTATAGACACCAAAGTGTCCTAAAACATTGACTACAAATCACTTGTTGTAGAGGCCAAAAACCTTTTTTGCTTGCTGGTATGGGAGGTCAAACCTATGAAGCTGCCCTATACATACTATTCAGGGTAGATACAAAGAATCCCTTGGTTCATAAGATCTCTGGATCTTTGGGGTAAGAGATTTGGTGTGCCCATGTCGTGGTGGGGTAACCAGTGTCACCAATATCTCTAGTTGTCCGCCTTGTCTCAGTATATAGAGTAATCCAAGTACGGACTCAACAAGTAGTATCCTCTTTCCAACCTAGGTTGTGCATGATTATGAGTGTTTTCAAATTTGTCAAGACCAATGAAATTTTTTGGGGCTAATCTAGGCCCCCATTTAGACTTTTACTCTAATTTTATATCAGAGTCATCTAAAACATTTTGTCTGTCATGTTTTACGTGTGTGTTTAAAAACAAACATTGTCAATCTCAACCAAACACCGCACATTGAAACTATAACACCCCAACCTTACTCATATTCCCATCCTTGAACCTAGTCCAATCCTCATTTGTCAAAATGGTTGTGATCATCAACAAATCTAGGTCAAATATAAAACCATACATACTTCGAGGTGACCCAAAAATTGCTCCTAATGATGACAAGGATGTTGTATATTTTGAGGCATACTTGGAGGAACAAAATGAAATCCAAAGACTTAAATCTATGTATAACTCCATCCCAACACTAGAGTAAAAGATCCTAGCACAAGAACTACAAGACATCATGAAAACCTTCCAACAACTCATGAAATATCCATCTCAAAATCCTTCACAACATGAGCATGCTAGTACTAGTCACTCCTTAAGCCATCTTAATGATACTCTCGACAAGGGAAATACCATCTCAACTTTGGAATCATACACAAATCCATTTACTAGTCCTCCATCACCATCCAATAGAATGCCTATCTCAAATCCTACTAGGCCTACACCAACACCACCATCAAACTTTCCAAGCTCTAATCCATCAGCCAACAAATCCTCAAATGGTTTTCTCAAAAGATTCTTTGTAAAATATAAAAGCAAAAGAAAATCTATGGAGTTATCCAAATCCATCAATCCATTTAACCCCTTTGACCCTCCATTTAATCAAAGTCCAAGCCCTAAGTCTAATCCATCTAATACTCCTCTTGTCATTCCACCATGGGACCTATCACTCCTATTCCTAACCCACCTAATACAATTAGCCTTCCACCTAATCCTAATCACAAGACTTCAACATCCACCACCCCTCCACCTACAAAGGATGTGATCCAAGGGCTACTAGAAAGGAATAAACCATACCTGTTTCATCAAACATCTATCCCTAAGCCTACCAAAGAACCTTCAAATGTCATGCATATTTCTCCAAATCCATCATGTAGTCCACAACCCATTGAAGAGTCTCTCACCATGATTCCAAGTCAAGATATATTATACCCTCATGTCATTGAGTGTGTGGAGCCTCTCAATCTTATCCAAGAGTATCTGACTTCCACTTCCATTCCTATCCAAAATCAAGGGTTGTGTCAAGAGTCTAGTCTTGAGGATGTGGAAACATTAACCCCTTATCCAAATCAAGATCAAAGCCCTTCCATTCAACCTATCCATAACCTATGTATTTTCTATGATCATGATATTATCTCTTATGAAGAGCCTATCCATAATTCACTTAATCCTATCCATGATCCCACATTTTCCACTTGTCACGATGAGACATATGTCTCCCAAGCAAATCTAGAAGATCAAACCAATAGCTTGGATCTACATGCACATAATCTTGAGATCCTAATGATCCTTCATCATCATCCACTATCAACCCCATTTTAAATCCACCAACATGTCCACTTGGTCTTACCACCTTCATCCATGAATGCTCCTCCTTAGCAAAATAGCAACCATTATCCACCACTTCACCTTCTCCATGAACTCAAGTCTAGTATCAAAACACTAGTAGAATTTGGCAAATAAATGACTACGTGACTAAAAATTTTAGTCATGACAACTAAAAATGACTAAATTCTACTAAAGTTTTGCAACACAACTATAAATTACCAAATAAATGAGTAATTTGATCGTCGGGTAAAAAACACAACTAAATAATTAGTCACACAAATAAAAATTAGACAATATGATATTAAAGTAGGTAATTAAAAAAAAATATTTCGAATTGAGAAATTATTGGTGGGAGTGGGTTGTATTGAGCACATGGTTAATAGCAAGTTTTTAGTTTTCACGGGTAGGTAACTGTTTTCTAAGGTTTTCTAGGCGTCATAGTTAAGAATTCTCTGAATCTTGAAAACTACTTTGAGAATTTGGTCTGTATTGGGCAAGATCGATTAGAGAATGTGAGTTCTCTGAAGGATGCCTAAGAATCTGATGGATGACAACTCTAGTTTAGAAATTTGGGCAAAAGGAATGGCTCTAGTTTGTACTGAGAGAGGTTACAAACCTACCCATATATGTGAAAAAAAGACCATAACCCAAGGTATTGACAATGGAGATGACAACATCGGAGTTTCTCATACTAGAGGTGAAGGAAGCATTTCTTCAGCAGATTCCATCAACATAGATGTGTACTACAACAAGATGTTGGAAGCAAATTCTGAGAATCCACTTCTACTGAAAAACTATGGCAAATTTTTACATGAGGTAAGCATTAATTCCATGCTTTGTGAGTTTGTGAAGAAGCTTAGTTTTGGTGGGGATTTTTGTTGTTTTTATGTTTCAAAAACTAGAGGATTATAAAGTTTAGAAAACTAACCATAGAATATAGGCATATATAGCTTTATATATGTACCTATATTTGTTACTGACTAGATGTTGTAAATATAGACACCGAAATCTAATTCAATCTATTGATTGAACTAATACTCAAATAATACCCGACTCTTATTAGGGATGCACGAAGTTCAAAGCTCAGTTGTGAAGGATCAAGGTTTCACCTAATTATAGAAGAACTACCTCAACCTCGTAAACTTTTAAAAAGAAAATAGCAAATAATCTTATATTGCTTAATAACCAGTTTGGTTTTTGCCTGCCCTATCATAGTTTAGTCCCATAAATAGTCATTATTGTGTTGAAGTATTGGTTATTAATACTAGTGTTGGTACATTCTAAAGAGTATTTAATATACTCCATTGTTAAAATAGGGTTTGATTTTTCTTAATTGGGGTCATCTTAGGTGGTTCAGCTTGGATTAAAATACCCAAGTGATGAGTTTGCAGATCAATCTAGGGTTTCTAACTTTTTTTCTATGATATGCAAGTCACCCTTTTGTATGTTTACCTCCCTAATGATCATCTAAATAAAATGTCCTTTTAGCATGATGATTTTCCTATCATGGGAAAGTTCATGGGAAGAAGACTAGATGACGTAAAACTCTATGGATGGATATGGAATCTACGAGGCTGGATATAAAGTTAAATTCTTCCTTTTAAGGATTTCTTTCTTCTTCAAGTCTACTAAGGATAGAAAGTTTTCTCAAACAAGGGTCATGATTTTTTGGCAAATCTAGGTCCTTTGTATGTCCTCTAGCAACTATTTTTAGACCTAGATCATCTCTTTTTCAAAGGTTCCCTTTTGCATCCCACTTCTACAACCTCCCTCTAGTTTGTAAAGAAGTGAAGAGAGTTCAGTTGCTTGCAAAGATCTATACCTCTAGACCAATGCTAGTTACAAGTTGCATAGTGCATCATAACAATTGCCTTACACCCTATGCAGTTTTTAGTAGCTAGATGACAAAACCAATTTTAATAATCAATATCAACACTATAAAATTATATGCTTCTATGCACCATGCAAATGGTACTCATGCTTCCTAGAACTTCAAATCACTCATTGCCACATGTTTACTTGCATTCAACACATCTAAAAAACTAAATAGAAAATAAAGGGCACTTGATATCAAGGTTTCACTTCAAATTTAACTCCAATACCCAACATTCAATTCAGCAAAATTAACCCTCAGATTTCAGCTCTATTATCAAATTAATTTACCCTCAAATTTATCAAGCCTAACAATTTAGCAATATGACCTCTCAATTTTCAACTCTAAAATCTATCAATTTACTATGCAATGTAACAATTATTTAGGTTCTCAAGTCTTTATCTTTCTACTTCCTTTCATTCAGAATCATATGGTCATTGGCTTCTCAGGTCTTTATCTTTCTACTTCATCACACACATGCATTATCATGTCATACAATCTCTAACACAATACCATGGAAGCCTCAATGCATCTCATATAAAGCCAAATATTTTTATTTTTATTTTTTTAAAAAAGTAAGAAACATACTCAACAAAAGTGATGACAAATTGGCACATGATTGTCTCATTTTTTTGTACAATTGAGAACATTCTAAATGTTTTCAAATGTTAAATTATTTGATACATCAAATGACTCCTCAAAATTATTACTTTATTTAAAATAGAAAGTTCATAGTTTATAATACTAAGAAATCATCAATCTTTTTTCCATTTCTATGATCTAAAAGCAAATAACAAGCACTCAAGAAAGAACCAAAAATAACAAAGTCAATTAATATCATAGCCTAAAATAAGCCTCAAACAATACAAGGAAACAAGGATTACAACCTAGTTTGAAGTCTTTCCCAAAATTTTGAATCAAGAGTAAACCAGTAATGATAAGAAAAAATAATAGGAAATATGGTTTACAACCTAGTCCTGATAAATTGTTGACCCAAAGCAACCTAAAGAAAAAAGAAACTAAAAGATGACATTTTTAAATAATCAGAGCTCTATAATTGTTTAGTTATGATTAAGTA
This sequence comes from Cunninghamia lanceolata, assembly GCA_027924645.1. NCBI lineage: Eukaryota > Viridiplantae > Streptophyta > Pinopsida > Cupressales > Cupressaceae > Cunninghamia > Cunninghamia lanceolata. Next base: position 9,444,822 of record BSBN01000050.1, on the reverse strand, counting down.
CGTGTGCATGCTAAGACTTCTCTATATGACACATAGTACTGGCATGCCCAATATGTTGATGATTACCACTACCATGAAGAGGCTCAACAAGATTCATTGCCACACCATGAACCTTGGACCAATAGTTTCTTTTGACCCTATATTTATGGTATGCATTGCCAACTTTGAAAATTGGCTTTTCTGTCCTTCCACCATCAGTAACCTGACCAATCATGGCTCTGTAAGTACTTGTCACAATCTTGTTAGCTCTAGATGGAAACTTTACCCTGTAAATTGAAACCAATTTACAAGACTCGTCAAACAAGGCTATTTAAAATATGCAAAATCAAAAATTATACAAATCTGAAAATTAAGAGAGAAATTAGGTAATTGTTCCAAAATTATTTCCACTACCTTTGGAATAATTGCATTTATCAGCTCACTGTAACCTTGGAAAAAAATTAAGCATAGAACTATATCATAAGTCTCCACAAGGTGTACACCTAGAACTCAAAATAGTTTGAAAATAATTTGGAAAAAGCCACCATCCATAGGACATCACAAAAGATGCATCACATGTTTGCTGCTAGCCAAAAAGTAAGATGATAAACAAAAATGATAATGAGTCAAGGGAACATCAAGAAGTAGTACATTCAAATTAAATTTCAACCAGCTGCTAAATGAGCACAACCGACTTTGACTTGTCATAAGTTCAAAATATTAGAACAGGTACATTTCTATGTATGTAAAGGGAACAACAATCCAACAATAGATCAAACATCTCATATTGAAATGCAATAGAAATGAATTGCAAATGATAGCAATCAAATTTGAAATTACTCAACTCATAAAAGAATAGTGAAAAAAAGGTAGAAAAAGTGTTCTTTGATGTGATCTAATCAGAAATATTGTCTCAAAAAAATTAATTATATCACCATGACTTGTTCCCTACCGCAGTACTGCAAACTATTTCTTTGACCATCGCGGGACCATGGTATACTAAACATCACTTGAATTATTTTACTGCACTATCGCACTCCTTCATTGAAACTGTCATGGGGCCATGGTATTCAACACTTACATAACTCCTTATACCACCATATTGCAAGCCTCACTTGAGGCTACCATGGGGGCATGGTGTATTGTTTTCCTCTACTCCTTACTACATTATCGTTGGTTATTCTCTTGACTGTTGTGGGAGCATGGTGAAGTATCATATGCAACTTAAATTTATACTGCCAGCCTGCCACATCATTTTGAGATTGTTGTGGGCCTGTGGTAATCGATCTCTGCATACTATGATGCCGCAAGTGTAATCTCTTCATGCTGCAAGATAGCAATAACTGCTCCCTTTTTATCCTTGGTTCCCACACACCCACCAAGACCTTTTGAGTTACTTGTGAGACTACGATCTCATCCACCACCATATTGGGTTACACTTTACGGGACATCCTAATTTTTGCTGAAATCACATATTTTTAGAAAATATAATGATTTAAGCCTTGAAAGGTTCCATTTAAAAGATTTCAATTGAAGAGGGTTTAAACCATACCTATAATGGAGTCTCCTCTACACCTATCAAAATGCTGATAAAAAACCACTTTAAATTTATCTTTTGAGGGATCAAATGAATTCAGTTAAAATTTATGCTTTGTAAGTATGTAGTCCTTATTATAAGCTTCCCAAAAAATATAATTTTAAATATATTTAATTTGATTATTATATTTATTTTTTATTTCTTGTGAATGTATGTTTTTCACTGAACATCAAGTTCTCTATTCTACACACATGGAAAATTAGTAAATTACTAAACAAAAATTCTAAAAAATAACTATGCACTAGCTATTGATGTCCTTGTTTTAACAAAAGAAAAAAAATTGAATTTCAATACATACAGAAAAAGTTATGTTTTATAGAATACACCTATGTCTAAATTATAATTGGTTTGACTTCAAAAATTAATTGAAAGATATATGTTCAACAAAATATTATGAAACTAAATGGATACACTATATATCAGTGTTACTAATCTAAATTAAAAAGAATCAGAATTTTATCCTTTGTAGAAAAAACGTTATGTGCTATGGAATACACCTCACTTTAAAAAATTGTTGTTTACTATTAAAAACCAGTTATCAACGGAGATGCAAATTTTTTTACAATTTAACTCCAATTTTTTTAAAAATATATATATTTAGAATCTACAAACAAAATCCCACAAATCACTAGTTCACATCATCTTCAAATTAATAATGGTTTAGTGGCTATATAGGTGTTAGAACGTGAAGATTTAGTTCAAAATATTGATTTCAATGTCAAGTTTGGCCAAAAAGTGTAACCCATTATTGTGGAATGACCACGGTGAGAGACAAAAACACATCAATGGTAAAAAATACAAATATCTTTCACATGGACTTGGTATGGAGTGGTTATGAATGACTCTTGGAATAATTTTAAAAGAAATATGTATCCCTAAACTGGATTTGTGGAAGGAAATTTGCATGAAACCAAGTGGGACTATGAGAATTTTGAATGCTCCTAATGAATGACTACAATCCTTTCTATTCTTGTCTTGGCTAGGCCTTGTACAGACATGTTATGGTTCCATAAGGATTTTAGAAGTCTATCTATATAGACCTTACAAATGTCTCATAAACCCTTAGAAAACTTCATAGACCCTTAAAAATATTGTGCATACCTTTAATGAATTGATAGAGTTCCTAATGATCATGCATAATTTCTCATGGTTTATGCAAGGTCCTCCACTAGCAGGACCTTGTCCTACTTTAGGACCTCTTAATGGCTGGTGGACATCACCTTCACAACCACCAATTCCTTATCTAGTTGCTGCTCCCAGTAAATAATCTCCTTGTTGATGGTGAACTTTTAGTTGTATTTCACCTATTATGAAACCATACATACTTAAGTTTGTCATGTTATTCAAAGGTAAAGTTTTAAATCCTAAATGAAACATTATGGGTTGATCTAGTGTAGGGGCACCAAAAACAACTTATGTAAATATGGTTATTTGATAGGTTTTGGGGTGTTTTGAGTCTTTTGTCATGCAATAAGGTCATAATAGACCATTTTATGATGTTACAATTAGTTTAGTTGGAGTCATTTGTGTTCATATTGTTATATTTTGTAATATTGTCATGTTTAAAAGTGCAAAAATGCAAACTTTGGAAAACCAACAGTCATGGTGGTTCAAAAGTTGGTTGCAACCATTGGTTTTTGGTTTTTGGTGATTGTAAGATGTTAAATATGCCTCACAAACTTCAAGGCAAGTGGTAGAAGGCATTTTGGAGATCAAATAATAGAAGGAACTCTATTTTCTATGTGTTTTTTCTACTTTTATTGATGGTATAGTCACTTATATGGATTTGTACAACCAGATAATGACCCACACATTACTTTATTGGATGTAGCATCGAACCACCTTTCATTTTCACTTGGTTTGGGTCATTTTCATTGGATTTGAAGAAATTTATTAAGGTTTTACTAAAAACAATTTGAAAACCCTGTTTTGAGGGTTTGAGAGTGAAAAAAATGGACTTGTGAGCCATTCCACCAGTAGAATTGCTTGAAAATGGATGGAATGGGTGCATTTAGATAGGGCTAAATGTTCGTGAAGGTTTTAGGAACAGGGGAGGAGGTTTTCTAAAAATAATATGATACCCTAGTTGATTTTCTTCATGTTTTAAGCAAAGAATGATGCATAGATGGTACAGTTTTCTATCAAACCCTACCATCTATGCATCATTCTTTTCTTAAAACATGAAGAAAATCAACTAGGGAATCATCTTATTTGTAGAAAACCTCATCCCCTACTCCTAAAATCTTCATGAACATTTAGCCCTATCTAAATGCACCCATTCCACCCATTTTCAAGCAATTATAATGGTGGAATGGGTCACAAATCCATTTTTTTCACTCTCAAACCCTAAAAATAGGGTTTTTAAATTGTTTTTAGTAAAACATTAATAGATTTCTTCAAATCCAATGAAATGACCCAAACCAAGTGCAAATGAGAGGTGGTTCGATGCTACATCCAATAAAGTAATGTGCAGGTCATTATCTGGCCTTACAAATTTGTACAAGTGACTGTACCATCAATAAAAGTAAAAAAAACACACAAAAAATAGAGTTCCTTCTATTATCTGGTCTCCAAAATGCCTTCTACCACTTGCCTTGAAGTTTGTGAGGCATATATAACCTCTTACAATCATCAAAAACCAAAAACCAACTGTTACAACCAACTTTTGAACCACCATGACTGTTGGTTTTCAAAAGTTTGTATTTTTGTACTTTTGAACATGACAATATTTGAAAACATTACAAAATATGACAATATGAACACAAATGACTCCAACTAGACTAATTGTAACATCATAAAACGGTCTATTATGACTTTATTGCATGACAAAAGACTCAAAACACTCGAAAACCTATCAAATGACCATATTTACATAAGTTGTTTTTGGTGCCCTTGCACCGTGATCTATAACTTATATAATTATTGAAAGATAGGAGTTAAATATAAGGCCTTAGTTTCTTTTGGTCTTTGTCTTTTGGTTGAATCATTTTCCAACAAAAGAAGTGCATGCTTACTGAAGTAATGAAGTATTTTTTTGAAAATTTATGTCCTTTCTTTTGGGTTGAGTGCATTTGTAGAGTTTGTAGCCCAAGGCCCAGGCTAAAAGCTTGAGTTTTGGAAAATCAAATCAAAATCTTATGGATTTGATTATTGGGTTGGGGATTGTATTTATGTAGCTGAATCTAAGTCTTAGTGATAGTTTTTGATGTCTGAAGCTAGAATTCTATGAGGTATCAGTCTCTAAATGTTCTTTTATCAAATGAATGTATTGATGTCTATCACCTGTAGAACATTGTAGGAGAATCAATGTAGAAGATGAATTGACTCCACATGCTTCTTAACTAACTCTATTTCACTTCATGAATACCTGATCCTTCTCAAATGGATAAGCCATCTTTCCATAAGAAATACATTTTTATTGTTTCCAAGAAACATAGTTGAGACTCTGTTGGGTGACAACTTCAAATGGATGTGAGTTGATTTGTCAAGCACCCATATTCAGATCTGGTAGTCTTTTTACTTTAATTTAAATCTTTATTGTAGGTTATTTTCCTTATATCATTTAGTCTTGGTTTTAACTCCTTGATTTTGTGGTTTTTTGTTAGGACCTAGAGCTTTCATATGCAGGACCACCTACAAGGTGTCAAAGGTGTCATCTAGATCATGACTTAGGAGCTGGTTAGTATTCATTGAGTGGTATAATGGTGGTTGAATTATCTTGGTCTATACAACTAAGAGATGTACTTGTGTTCTTTATAGTTTGTTTGTTTAATTTTTTTATCTTTAGAAAAACATCATAAATATATAGGATGATATTTTTGTAGTTTTTTCATTTAATCACTTGTCATAGCTCTAGTTGGAGGTAGCAGAGTTGGTGGATTGTTGGCTGCATTGAAGGCGAGAGCTTCATATATGGGACACGATCAATGCTCTCCTTCTTGGATTCTACATGTTATAGCTTGCTCCAAGAAAACTACCCAAGTTGCACAAGTTTTAAGAGATGAAAGGGGCATGTGCTTGCATTGAAGGGCTCCAAGCATGTGTTTTCACACTAGTAATAGTCTAGAAGATGACATAGAGTGCATACCTAGGTAACAGTAGTAGTGATGAATTATTTTCAAGGAATTTGGAAAAGATATAGTGATGTCAAAGGTAGTCAAGGCATTCACTAGAGGGGCAGTGCTCTACGTTGATGGGAGGCAGAGTACAAGTGAAAATGCATGATAGTAGGTTGACAAGTGATTGAACAATGCATTTCAAGAAGCTACAAGTTTGATTAGGACAATGCATAGCCTAGTCATAAGGCAATGTTGAATAACAATCCATGACAATTGAGGCATCCTACCAAAGATGATAGTCATCAGAGGCATAATCATCAGAGATAAGGACAGTTTATTGCTACAGATAACAATTCACAGTGGCAGCTTATGAATTAGAACACGTTGGGTGCATGAGACATGATATCTATAGAGATGATACTGTGATTTTGAACTAGGATAGTGAGCTTCATGGGATAGTCATGGATTTGTGAAGAGGACGACATCTATGAATTTATTCGTGCTTCTATGCTCAGTGATACTCAAAAAATTAGTTTCTTGCTCATTCTTTGAGCTATGTATTGTAACTATGAAGGTTTTTTTAGCAAAGAGAAAGCATTGTAACTTATTTTCAGATCTATATGTTGTTTGTAAGCATATTTTATCAATAAAATAAGCTATTTTTACCTTATCAAAGTTTTTTCATTGTGCAAGCTTCAAAATATACTACAAAATATACTAATGACTAAATGTAATCTTTAAAATGACTAAATATACTACGAATTGACATCAATTAATAATTAAATTGACTAAATATACTACCAATTGACATAAATTAGTGAACAGTGAATAAATATGACTAAATATATCAATAGTGATAAATCAATCAATAAAAATGACTAAATATACTATGAATTTGATGAAAATGATGATTAAAATTAATGACAAAATACACTACCAATGGATTGAAATCAGTGAATAAAAATGACTAAATAAATGACCAGTTAACAACAATCAATGACTAAATTAATGACTAAATATAACAGTGAATAAAAAATGACTAAATAAGTGACCAAATTATAGAAATCAATGACTAAATCAATGACTAAATATACTACCAAATTGATCAATCAAAACAACCAATAAATGACTAAAAATGGTTTAGTCATCAATTTGGTCACGTTATAAGTGACTGATAATAAACTACTAATGGTCACGTGACCATATTTGGTCATTTATAAGCAGTTTTTAGTAGTTTTTTTAGTCATATATTGTTGTTTAGGTACTAGTGAAACTATAGCTAGTCCCATAGTCCATCACATACTCCAAAACATGAACTACCATGATAAAGCCTTAGGCCTTCATAAATAAGGTATTTTGGAGCCCATCCATGTCAAGGTCCCTCCCCGCTCATATGGCCTTAGATATACACCCCAAGGTAAACAATATAAAGATGTTGGTAATTCCTCCATTCCTCCTAAGTCCACCACTTTCCATCACAAACCTTATCATACCACCAAAACATATGTTTCCATTCTACCACCATTATTCTACAAGTGTCAAAAGCATGTTACCATACACCTTCCACCATCCAATTTACCTCCACTACTTCCAACTCCTAATATCCCTCCATCTACTTTACCACCACTTCTCTCAACTCTAAATCCATCCATTTATAGATCCCCTCAAATTCCTAATCATGATAAAAAAAAATGCACTCATCATCTAAAAGAAAGCTTCCACCAAACCCAAGGGATTCAAAAATTAAAAAATGGATGCCTCTATGTATAAATCTAAAAATCCTAAAGGTCCTCATGCCTTAGGACATGAATTTAAAACTTCAAAGGAAAGTACATTGAAAAATCCATCCAAAAGGCTACCCAAGCCCATACCTTCATAAGCAAAGTCTAAAACTAAAATGGTATGGGTACCTAAGAAAAAGAAAGCAAGCTAAATGAGGCATCCACATCACAAAAATCCCAACCATCCTCTTCCGTCCAAAAGTCCCACTCCATTCAAATGTTTCAAATTTCTAAATCCCACAAGAAAAGAAAAAGTCATAAAAATACTAAGTCTATGTGGGTACCTAAAGCACTTCATCAACCATCTCATAAGAAAACATCTCCATTGCTTCCTACACCACATCTAAATCAAAAGCTTGAATGTTTATCAAGGTGTATGCAACCATTGGTCACAGTTCCCTTTCATTCTAAAATAATTCCACATACCTCCATCTACCCATCTTTCACCTATTGTCCTACATATCTTCACCATAATCTTCCTATGGTCCATGCTTTTGCATAAGTCTTTCATCCATCTTTACATATGTCTACATAATCCACATCATAATCCACTATCTTCCCTATGTAGTCCATATCATAATCCACCATCTACCTAATCCCTCTTCCTCTCATGCAATCCCTTACCAACATCTATGAGTATAATGACATTTGACATGGTCCATGTACGACATTTATCTCTAATGGGACACTATCAGTTTTCATGGAACTATACACTTGAGTCCCTTTTCCATAATCCCCTTCTCCCATCCAAAAAGTCAAAAATCATAAAAAGTAAAAAAAATCACAATAGTAAAGAGAAATCCCATCATGCAATAGTGAAAACCACCCTTGGTGGCACCTTGGATAAGTACTATGATGAAAACCTGGCAAATAAACATCATGTGTAGGTTGATCTTCTATGTCAGTTACACTTGGGGGCACATTGTCTCATCCACACTATCATTTCTATCCTATCATAACATTTCCATACCATATCCCATCTTACCTTACCATCTTATCATCCTTGGCCATCATACATATACTTATCCTATTGAATCCATTCATCCTCTCTTCCTCTTTTTGATCTTGATGCGGGTAAGAGAAAAATGTTGAAAAATTCTTTTAACACCTCTTGTCATACGCTAAATTCCACCCATCCATTTCTAAGAATATCCTCCATGCATCCATATACTACTAAATCCATTCATCCCTTCCAAGTATTATCTCCATCATGTATCCTAATAAGCATCACCTCACCAAATCCTAAGGCACAATATCTAGAGCGGGGTCAGGGTATTCTATGTGATGTAGTCCTTCGAGATCATATCTTGAGATCGCTCCATCCATCTATCATGTGCTTTCCATCCTATCGACACCATTTTGTCCATCCAATCCTACATTAGCCTTGCACCTAGACTTGGTTTTCCCTTGTCATCGGTATCTAGCATATAGGCTACTCAAAATAGTCATCCAACGCCATTTCCCAAAATATTTAAAAAATCCAAAAAAAATCAATTATTCCAAAAATCCAAAAAAATTAAATATTTCCAAGAATCCAAAAAAATCAAATATTCTTAAAATCCAAAAAATCAAAACATGTCAAAAACACAAAAAAAATCAAATATTCTCAATAACACGAAAAAAATTCAAAACATTCCTAAACTCTAAAAAAATCAAAACATGTCAAAAACACAAAAAAATCAAAACATGTCAAAAACACAAAAAATCAAAACATTCTAAAAATCTGAAAGAATTACAACATTCCAAAAATCCAAGCAATAAAATCAACCCAATCATCAATCATTTCTTCAAATCAATTCTTCCTTTCAATTCAATCAATCAAATTAATTCCTCCAATCAATTTAATCAATCAAAACAATCTTTATCAAATCACTTCTTCAAATCAAATCAATTCATCAATTCTCCAAATCATTCTTCCAATTCAAATCAATTCTTCCATCATTCTAATCATTCAAATCCAATCAAAATAAGAAATAACTCAAATGCAAGTCATTTCTGATTAATACTAATCTATATAACCAATTGACACACATCATCCAATTACATCCTTGGTTTTGTTCCAATCTTGTTGTCAACCAAATCAATCAATCAATCATCATCATAATCAATGAGATATATCAATCCTACATCCTTGTGTTGAACTAGGGATATATCATTCCTTGTAATGACAACACTAAATCAATCAATCATCAATCAAATCCTAGTGTTGCTTGCATGGCCAACAACACTAGTATCAATCAATCAATCAATTGTCTTATACCAGATGTTGCATTGTCAAAACTAGACCAGGCATCTTATAGGGCATGTTTCATTCCTGAAACCAGGCACTATCAATCAAATAAGCCAATCAATCACTTAATCATTGGTTTATTGCTTGACAAGGGTAATACGTTGTTTGTTTTTATATCGTTTGTGCATGCTTGCTTGCTTGCTTGTCTATGTTATCATTTTTATCTTGTATTTGTATCAAATATGAATCATTCCCATCTAATATTCATATCTTGTATCCAAACAAGGTTGTATTATGCTGGGGCATGTGACACATTGTCACCTTGGTCCTTATACCTAGGTGTATAATGTCTAGTGCTATATCAGACATCATGGTTGGTCACCTTCATCGTAGCATAATGCATCATTCAATTCTTCTATCCATTTCTTTATTTTTCTTCCTTGACCAACCCCTTTCATCCATTTCAAGAGAATACAAGTTTCCTTCTAACCCGCCTATCATGTCGAGGGGGCATCCCACACTTACATCATTCCTCCTTGTCACTCCTTCAAGTGGCTGAAGCATCCTTTTCTCTTCATCCATACCTTTTCTTCTTTGAAATGATTTTACTCGACATAAATCTCATCATCTCGAACATCATCTCAAAGAGGGGCAAAATATAGACACCTAAATTTGACTATATCTTACACCATTATATTTCGACATATTTTGTCCTAGGTCCTCTTCCATGACCCCTTGCATCATTCCCATTAGTTACAAAAATTATATTTATTTAACTAATTCCTCTTATCCATTTATTCTCTTCTTGCATCAAATTAAATAAATCTTACTTATTTAATCTCATTTTCCTCTATCATCCAATTTAAATAAAATAAATATTTATTTAAATGCCACTTGTCTCTCATGATTCAAATCATTTTTATTATTTAAATTACTTATTCCCACTCACATCCCTATTTTTATCCTCATTCATTGTGTGTCATAAGCACTTCCTCTCCAAAATAAATAAAAAATCCTATTTATTCCCACTATTCTCCTAATTTTAGCCTCCTCTCATACCCATTTAATGTGTGCCATAAGAAATAAAATTTCCTTTTAATCCTAGCCATCCACATCACACAATTACCTTTTAACCCTAGATATTCATTTGATTTCCTTTCCCTCTATAAATAAAACTTCATTTTCCATTCCAAACCCTTACTCACTCACAAAAGTCATTTTCATACAATGCTTGAGCTCTGTTATGATGCAACAGTGAGAAATCAACAATCCTTTGACATCCTGCATTCTTATGCAAGATCAAGAAGAGCCACGCAGATAAATCAAACCTAGCTTGAAGATCAGCTTGCTTTATATTTTTGTTTTCATTTTCATGCTAGTTTGTGCTTTACGGTGCTTGTTAGGGTTTAGTTAGTTTGTTATTTTTGACATTAAATCTGATTTTCCCCAGCTACAACTATAACTAATTTAGTCACTTTTTAGAATAATCAAAGTGACATAAGACCACTAAATTATATTAATATAAAAAGTTGACAAATAAAATGTGATGTAGTCCTTGGAGATCATATCTTGAGATCGCTCCATCCATCTATCATGTGCTTTCCATCCTATCGACACCATTTTGTCCATCCAATCCTACATTAGCCTTGCACCTAGACTTGGTTTTCCCTTGTCATCGGTATCTAGCATATAGGCTACTCAAAATAGTCAACCAATGCCATTTCCCAAAACATTTCAAAAATCCAAAAAAAATCAATTATTCCAAAAATCCAAAAAAATTAAATATTTCTAAAAATCCAAAAAAAATCAAATATTCTCAAAATCCAAAAAATCAAAACATGTCAAAAACACAAAAAAAATTCAAAACATTCCTAAACTCTAAAAAAATCAAAACATGTCAAAAACACAAAAAATCAAAACATTTTGAAAATCCAAAAGAATTACAACATTCCAAAAATCCAAGCAAGAAAATCAACCCAATCATCAATCATTTCTTCAAATCAATTCTTCCTTTCAATTCAATCAATCAAATTAATTCCTCCAATCAATTTAATCAATCAAAATAATCTTTAGCAAATCACTTCTTCAAATCAAATCAATTCATCAATTCTCCAAATCATTCTTCCAATTCAAATCAATTCTTCCATCATTCTAATAATTGAAATCCAATCAAAATAAGAAATAACTCAAATGCAAGTCATTTCTAATTAATACTAATCTATATAACCAATTGACACACATCATCCAATCACATCCTTGGTTTTGTTCCAATCTTGTTGTCAACCAAATCAATCAATCAATCATCATCATAATCAATGAGATATATCAATCCTACATCCTTGTGTTGAACTAGGGATATATCATTCCCTATAATGACAACAATAAATCAATCAATCATCAATCAAATCCTAGTGTTGCTTGCATGGCCAACAACACTAGTATCAATCAATCAATCAATTGTCTTATACCAAATGTTGCATTGTCAAAACTAGACCAGGCATCTTATAGGGCATGTTTCATTCCTGAAACCAGGCACTATCAATCAAATAAGCCAATCAATCACTTAATCATTGGTTTATTGCTTGACAAGGGTAATACGTTGTTTGTTTTTATATCGTTTGTGCATGCTTGCTTGCTTGCTTGTCTATGTTATCATTTTTATCTTGTATTTGTATCAAATATGAATCATTCCCATCTAATATTCATATCTTGTATCCAAACAAGGTTGTATTATGCTAGGGCATGTGACACATTGTCACCTTGGTCCTTATACCTAGGTGTATAATGTCTAGTCCTATATCAGACATCATGGTTGGTCACCTTCATCATAGCATAATGCATCATTCAATTCTTCTATCCATTTCTTTATTTTTCTTCCTTGACCAACCCCTTTCATCCATTTCAAGAGAATACATGTTTCCTTCTAACCTGCCTATCATGTCGAGGGGGCATCCCACACTTACATCATTCCTCCTTGTCACTCCTTCAAGTGGCTGGAGCATCCTTTTCTCTTCATCCATACCTTTTCTTCTTTGAAATGATTTTACTCGACATAAATCTCATCATCTCGAACATCATCTCAAAGAGGGGCAAAATATAGACACCTAAATTTGACTATATCTTACACCATTATATTTCGACATATTTTGTCCTAGGTCCTCTTCCATGACCCCTTGCATCACTCCCATTACTAACAAAAATTACATTTATTTAACTAATTCCTCTTATCCATTTATTCTCTTCTTGCATCAAATTAAATAAATCTTACTTATTTAATCTCATTTTCCTCTATCATCCAATTTAAATAAAATAAATATTTATTTAAATGCCACTTGTCTCTCATGATTCAAATCATTTTTATTATTTAAATTACTTATTCCCACTCACATCCCTATTTTTATCCTCATTCATTGTGTGTCATAAGCACTTCCTCTCCAAAATAAATAAAAAATCCTATTTATTCCCAGTATTCTCCTAATTTTAGCCTGCTGTCATACCCATTTAATGTGTGCCATAAGCACTAAAATTTCCTTTTAATCCTAGCCATCCACATCACACAATTACCTTTTAACCCTAGATATTCATTTGATTTCCTTTCCCTCTATAAATAAAACTTCATTTTCCATTCCAAACCCTTACTCACTCACAAAAGTTATTTTCATACAATGCTTGAGCTCTGTTATGATGCAACAGTGAGAAATCAACAATCCTTTGACATCCTGCATTCTTATGCAAGATCAAGAAGAGCCACGCAGATAAATCAAACCTAGCTTGAAGATCGGCTTGCTTTATATTTTTGTTTTCATTTTCATGCTAGTTTGTGCTTTATGGTGCTTGTTAGGGTTTAGTTAGTTTGTTGTTTTTGACATTAAATCTGATTTTCCCTAGCTACAACTATAACTAATTTAGTCACTTTTTGGAATAATCAAAGTGACATAAGACCACTAAATTATATTAATATAAAAAGTTGACAAATAAAATGTCCTTGGAGCAAGTTCACAGAATGAAACATATTTTTTTGGATCTATCAAAGTGGCATAAGACCACTATATTATATTAATAAAAAAAGTTTACAAATGAAATGGCCAAGCAGCATAGTTTAAAGGACAAAACATAATTACATAAGAGAAAACTATTGCTATTGAACTTTTATCCTTGACTTTGTCCTCCAAAATCTATTTCATTCTACTTCTTTTTCATTCCTATTTTTGAACATTTCATTGTAGTCCATAACCAGCCTATTAATAGGCAAGGGTTGCATGATCATTTCAATTATGTAGTCATCAACAATGTTAGTAAATGATTTTCCATAGAACTTTGCATTATATATACAAGAAACCACTAGGTGTCAGTTACAATAAGACTAGTAAACTAGAATTAAATTTATTTTCTCTAATTCACTATTAATTGTGTTACCATACTAGTTCCATGCATTGATTCAAATTTCCTGTTTCTCATACATACAATTATGTCTTGGAAATTCAACCCACCATCCAAAATAGTATGCCTCATTTGCAGATGTAGAAAGTGTTGACTCTTGATAAAATGCATCCAAGTTGATGAAGGTTGATATTTCTTCATTCTCAGAAGTGGAAGGAAATAACATCCTGCATAGCCATACACATAAAAAAAAATTCTATCATACTATTATACATTTTTGAACTCTATTTGTAATATTTAACTGGAAACTTTAAACTTACCTTATTCGCATAGCTACCATAATGACTACCATTACTAATAACTTTTTTAGTTTCTCAAATCTTCTACAGTTCTATTGTGACACTATCAGATGCTTGGTAATACAAGTTAGTAGTCCGAGTCTATTTGCAATTCAACAAGTTAATCTTTTAACCTAACCTCATTGTTTTTCAAATATTTCCAAGAAAAGCACCAACTTCCAACTGGTAAGTAAACACGTATTGGTGAAACACATATATAATTGATTTACCCAAGGTTGATGAAATAAATAGTAATAAATTTTTGTACATGTATGAAGAAATTGAATAATTGCAAGCAACTGCATTAATTCAACTCCAGTGGTAGCACGAATAAAATTATTAACATATTTAATGGGAATTCACTGATCTAGGAGGTTGGTGACCTAGGTTTAAAAATTTTGAATTTTCTTACTGTTGATTGGATTGTTGAAGATGGTTAATTAAACATTAAGGTAATATAACATGTCCTTTCATGCATGCTGACATTTAATGGGAATTGGCTGATCTAGGAAGTTGGTGACCTAGCTTTGAAAATTTTGAGATTTCATATTGTTGATTGGATTGATGAATATGGCTAATTAAACATTAAGGTACTACAAAATGTCTTTTAGGCATGCTGACATTATTGCCAATTCCAGAGATTTTATTATTTATGATTATTGGTTAATTCAATTTCTTGAAGTATTTATTGTGACTCATTCACACATGTTGAAGCTTGTCTCTATTCGCATGTGACGAAAAATAAAATTTGTTATAATATTTTATGTAATTTTTAGAAATTTTATGTTTAAATTAGGGTGTGTCAACACTTTGACCCAGAATAGAACTTGAGTCATTGATCAACCATCATCCGATGATAGAAATTTGTTATAATGTGTATCTATTAGTGAATAGGTTTGTAACTACACTCTAAGATAGTAAACCACCCAACAAATAGCCACAAATGCTCTAACAGTTGGAGAGGTTGTTATGAGAAAAACAACCTTCCTCTGTGTTTAGAGGGGCAGCACCCTTGTATCATGTAAACAAACTAAAAATGAGATTTTTTGTTAACCAAAAAGCAGGAAAGGAGATTTTCTACATATATACATGCAACAATGATATTTTAATTTCACCACTTATATCCTTTAACATATGAAAAAGAATAACAAGTAATGAGCTTGATTTGAAGCAAAAACTTATTCAAACTTCCCACCATATGATAATATCATCAGAGATCAAATAACTTGCACATTTGAAACATACGAAGAACATACAAACACAGAGAAACATAACACAAAGTTCACAAGATTCTTCTATTCATTCCCTTTCAAAATTTCTCATATGCATATGAAATTCAGAAAAGTCTTTAACAAACGTAGTGATCCAATGCCAAAAAAAAACTTGCCAAACAAACATTAAAATATAAAATATTTAAATAAGTTTACTTAATTTAAAAGAAGTTCAAATGTATTTTTGCAAGAAATAATTGAAATTTAGGCTAGATCATTCACTTCTTGATCTTCTCCCACATTCTCTTCACCTTCCTTCACCTAGTCCCCTATTGAATTTGACACTTTATCTTCCGGTGGGTTCATCCTCGCCCTAAAATTTCTAAAATTTGGTGATTATAGGTCCAATGACCATCATGCTTGGAGTAGTGGTGATGTGCATTTGATTCTTCTATGTGTCAATTGATCTCTTAGCCTCATCAATTATTTTAGTTATGTCAACTAGCTCCCTCTTAGGACTAGCAAGACAGACAGATATACATTCCACCTTTTCAATTGACATACCTGTAACAATGTATTTACCAAATAATTCTTCAGTAATCGATTTCTTGAATCTTTTTTTGACATCACTAAATGTCTAAGAGTTTATCTTCATCCTCATCCAAAATACCAATTTGCAGAGACAAACAGTTATCTCTAATATCCAAAAAATTTGAATTCTATTAGCTCGATATTTTCTTTAGTTTTGCTAAAAATTGTTTGAAAACCATTAATTTCCACTCAACTGCACACAACCATGAGGAGGATTCAATTTTTGTAGCCTTACTGCAAATGTTTATAAAGACTAAAATTATAGTATCAACTTTGGCTTTCTCTTACACATCCCTAGCAAGGATCATTAGCACGGTTTCTTCTTTCTTGAATGACTATGTATCATTATTCAACTTATCCCTCTTAATTGAAAGTTTACTATACAATTTCATGGTATCTTCAATATATACTAACCCATCAAATACTACTCTCTCAATCCAAGATTCAGTGGCTCTAGCCAAAAGGTTTGATATCTCCCAATCTATTGTATCATACTTGAATCTATATTTTTCATAGAAGTATCAGTTTCAGTATCTAGGTGTTGAGAGGTAATAACAACAATAGATTGTATATATGAAGTGAGGGCATTCACTTGTTCCTGTAGTTTAACCTTTTCTTGTGGCTCTGTTTTCAATCATTTTATTAAAACATTCATTGATAATTTAGCATGATAAATACCACCTTTAAGCATGGGAGGACCCATATCAATCCTACTGACATTGAAATCAACCTCATTAACATTCTACTCATCATTTTTCCCTATGGGATCTGCAATCTCCAGAAAATGATTACCCGGGAAGAAGAGTCTTCTACTACTCGAGACATTCTTTTGCCCTTCATAGGCTAAGGGGTTTCCTGAAGAAATTGGCCACTATATTGAAACCAAAGTCTACCACAACAGTGTATTTCCTCTTTTTCTCTATGACTTTCTTTAACCAAGGAGATGGCAAAATAGACCTATTATTTTCAACATTAGGGGAAACATTATCCAAAATAGAATCTGAATCAATTTCATGAATTTTTTGTTTGGAAGGATGAGACATATCAAGCATATCATTGAGAATTCTATCTTGACCAATTCATTGAAAAGTAGGAAATTCATTACCTAGGGAAGATAGATTAGTTGAATCTTTTTGGACTAGCTATGGTTTTGGCAAATAATCAACCCTAGGGTTCCTCATCACTTCCAAAATTTTCCTAGACATCTCACCATCCATTTCACACAAGCCTTTCAAATTTTTATTTTCCTCTGGTTCATCTCTATCATTTCCCCACTGTGAAGTAGCTCTTAAACTGGTAGAATGTATAATGGGAGGAGATATGTAAATAGTAGGAGTGGTGGAAGACTTATGTTCTCTAGTGACCTATCCTTTCTATGAACTTTCTCCATCATGATTAATGCCCTTACTTTTCAACCACCTTTTCATTTTATCTATTACAAAGGATGAACATACATATATATCAGTAATCTATTTTTCTTACCATTTCAATGGAGGCACAAGTTTGGAACTTTCAATAAAGTACCCTTCATCTATCATGTCTGAATTATCATCCACAATATCTGGGACACTCCATTCTATCTTGAAAATTTTTATTTGATCTATGGCTAGTCTCATCCAATCCCTCCATTGTACTTCTTGTTCATCAGTACAGTCCTCCCAATAATCCTCAATATGAGATTGACATTCATACGATGACCCTCCGTAAAAATTCATTTTTACATAGTCCTTCCTATTAAAGAATAATCTATTGGTATAGAAATGAAAGTTGAATTTTACAAGCACCCTTTCCACATTCCTTGCATCATCATGAGTTTTGTAGGTATAATAAGTCAAAGTGCTAGGGAAGGTATAACCCCTCTTTTTCATATTATGGTATTTCTTGCTAACTTGTGCCATTTGTCGGCATGCTTCCAAAAAAATAACCAAATCATTGGGATATCATGGTAATTTATATGTGGCGGTTTCATGATCCCAATCCCTATATATGAAAATCTATTGAATTGAATTTAGAGGCTCCTAAACTGCATAACAAATTGAGCAGCTTCTTGAGATATTCTTTTCACATTAAACATTAGGAAAACATCATTGACATGCCTATAATCTTTATTTCTATATTCCTCTTGGAATGAACCAAAATAATCATATATAAGCATATCATCAGAAAAAATCCATAAGTCTTCAGGCCATGCCAAACCACCTGAAGACTATCTATTGTATCCAATAGATATGAACACATATGAAAAGAATTATTTTTGTGAAAGTTCGTCAGTTGATCATCAAGATGATTGCAATCAAACTAGCCCAATCTATGTATTGAGAATGACTACAAATCAACAAAATGAACTAACAGATCCATTTTTCAAATGCATCAACCCTTTACTTCCTGCTACCCTACATAATAGGGTAATCATGTCTGATATATCTTCTTTGAAATGATCCCTTTTCAAATTTTAGGGAACTTGAGACTTTCCATTCTTTTCACTTTTCAGCTAGTGTTTAGCAATAGATGTGAGGCACCAGTCTTTCTTATCAAGGAAATAATTCCACCTAGCTTGCATAGACATTTTTGCAAACTCATCTCTTTCAGGTAATCTAAGAGCATGAGTAACTAACTCAGCATCCAATTTAACAATTATGGTTCCATCTAATTACCTAACCTCCCAAGACTTAGAATGATAATTTTTCACACAGGAAAGAACTAAATCTAGACATTACAAAGTTGGAGGAAGCCCTCCCACATGAGAAGGCCACTAGAAAATGTTTTTTTTCCTAAAATTGACCGAGGATTCCCATTCATTCTATTCTAGGAATCTTGAAAATTAATATGTCCTAGGTCTGTATCTTTAACCTATGCAAGATGTTTATCTATAGCAGAACCCACATCATAGCCCAAATATTTCAATTTCATTTTAACAAACTTAATTATCCACCAAGTATAGGAATCAAGGGCTCTTAGCAGAAAAATCTCAATTCAAAGAGGTCTTGAATGGAAAACTTATTCATAGAACTAATGAAAACCCCAATTTAACTTGGAATGGTAGATTTTCAAACAAACAATACTTAAAAATAGAACTAGGGTGTAGAAGAACTTGCAATCGACTAACCGTAGAAGTTAGAACTGCACTAGCTATAGACCAACTGAATTGCTATGAATCATTGGAATAGTTGCTTTTGTGTGCAGAGGGTTGGATAATGTAGATAGTTATACAATTTTGAGAAATCCCATCTTTATATTCACACTTGCAACAAGACTAGCCATTTCATGATGAGACTAGCCATAGTTGTGCATTTACTCCCATAGGTGTCATTAATTTAGAACTTCTTTAATGCCATTAATGAAGATGTACAATACCTTTTTGGTCATTCATATTGATAGAAAAGACCCCTATCAAATAACATCGACAAATGGCTAACAATGAATAATAGTGATGTCTTAATTGATGATTGAGTTAGTGGATTGCTCAATTGTGATTTCATGAACTTCAAAACCAAGTTTTCAATGAAAACTAAGTTCATGATAGAGATTTTTCCAATAGTTCTTTATTGTTTAAGGCTCTCCTTTCATTGACAAAAAGAACACTTTATGAACCAACTTAAAGTTTATCTGGGTGGGCGAGGTTTGTAAAACTTGGAACTAACCAATAAAGAACTTAAATAAAAGGTTAAGTTAGTGATTAGTAGAATTGGATGACTCATAACAAAGAGAATATGTAAAGAGAATTGACAAATCGCTTCATTGGTAAGTTTGAAAATAGGTGGACTCACCGATAGATTCTGAAAACTTTAAGTTCAAATTAGGGCGTGTCAAAACTTCAGCTTGGAATAGCACTTAAGTCGTTGATCTATGATCATCAGACGATGCAAATATGTTATAATGTGTATGTAAATTTTCCATAAATTCACCAAGAACATTAATAATTATCATTTACAATAAGATATATTTGCTAGCCACATTATGTGTTTTAAAAAATTCATCGGCACACTCATCGAGTAAATAATTTTGGATTTTTGAATATCTATATAATTTGCCACCTACTTTATTTTAGTTTTTGAAATACAACTGTAATTTGCCAATGATTTTTTTCAAATCTATATACAATTTGCCTACCAAAAAAACTAATGTCGACATTTTTGACAAAATTCACCAATGAGTTTTTTTCAAAAATAGGCATAGATTCACCAACAATTTTTTTCCTTGGGCTAGGATTCACCAGGATTTTATAGGTTTTCTTAGGGAGGTTCCTTAAAGTTATCCCTAGCTATACCTTGTCTAGTCTTCCCAATGAGTCACCCCCATAATAGAGGCCCAAGCTTGTTTCTCACCATAGGACTCACTCTCAGCCAAGATAAGTGGTTGTCTTCTCATGGGTACTCCTAGGATGCAATAAATGTTATATAAAGTGATAGTCCATTCCCCTGAGACCTCGAGGAATCTAAAGGTGTTCCTGTCAACATCTCAGTAGGTCAAAACGTGACAACAAATGTGAGATGAAGGATGAAACACTAGAACATGGCATATCTTATCAAGCCCTACTCTCTTCAAGGTAGCATTATATCCTAAAGATAAGGCCTCATAAGAATCAGTAAGCCACAACTACTCATGGCTAGTGTTCTATCGAATGTGTGTATCTTGTCAAACACAAAGAACCTTGTGTTAGATCTCGTTAAACTTAGAAAATCCCAAAAGGAAGCATATATTCCTTTAAAAGTTACAATAAAATGACAAAGGTGGAATGAGAGAAAATGGAGTGACAAAAGTACCACAAAAAAAAGACTTAAATTAGAATCAAACTAGCTAGGTTGACCCTTATGGAAAGCTAAATCTCCCCTAAGTGACCCTATTGTTCAACAGGATCTTCCCGGCACGAGCCTATTAAACAACTAGATCTCCCTTAGGTGACCTACCCTAGAAAAAGGGGTGACCCATGGGCAACCCTATCCCACGCCCTAGCATACTAAAATCATCATAAAAACCTCAAATTTCACCCAAAATCAACAAATGGAAAAACATATACACACTAAAATGAAGAAACTAACATAGTGCGATAACAAAAACTGACAAAAACATATTCTTTTGAGAGAAAATCATCAAAATTCAAACTAGTGTAAATTGAGAGAGGTTTTTCACACTGTTCATACCTAATTGTTAGCGGGGGAAAGATTCATTGCCATCTTTATGATCCTCTTGTTGATATCTTCCTTACTATGATTCACACACATGATTCCGTCGCCATTTGACTCCTTTTACTAAAATTCCTACACTCTCCTTTCCTCTTAGTTTAGTTTAATTTTGTGCATTGAGAGGTAATTTCTAGTTTTTGTAGCATTTTTTCACCCTCGTTTTACGTGCTTTCATTCGTACATGTCCCCTTGGTAAATTAAACAACTAGGAATTTACTTGCGACATGATCTATTGTATGCTCATTCATTTCAATTTCATTATTTATTTTAAATATTTCAAATGTCAAACTAACACTGGTTATTGTGGGTACAATTGTAGGACAATGACAATAGGTAATGCCCATTTTGGGAAAGTACCTACCTTTCATGTCGACTACCATCCCCAAGGGGGAAAATATGTAAGCACTAAAAATGTGCATGGGTTTGCACAAGGACCCTATGATCATTTGTCATCCTAATCATGTATATTGAAGCGTGTAATAAATGCCCTCTTAGTAGTCCTCTTCTTGGAGACACTAGATGCCAATTGCTTGCTTCATCAATTCTTCATATTTCTAATTTTTCTTCACTTTCCTCTTGTCAACATTTCTCCTCTTGCATTCTTGACCTTACCCACATAGCTAACCTTCATCATAACATAGTAATTTCTCCTTTCCTATACCCATTTCATGTGTTTCCACCCTTTAGAGGCCTCTAAATGATCTCCCAAACCAAACCAAACTTTCAAAATTGACATAGCTTTCCTCTTTTCTGGACCCCCTATTATTTCCAGATCTCCCTTGGCTGACCCTACTGGTAAATGGGGTGATCATCTTTAATTCATATGTTTGACCTGTTTCAAAAGGCATATTGTGTCTTTGACCTTCCAAGACCATGCTCCAACCCTCAATTTTCACCAAGAAGCCTACCTTTCTGGGTCTCCCCCGGGTGACCCCTAGGTGGACCTATTAGTAAAAGGGGTGACCCATGGGTGACCTTGTGATATTTTTATGTGTGAGTTACTCTCCAATTCGGGCCTCAAAAAGCTCTATTTTTGCTCTAGTTTGCATGTAATTTTGACCCTAACATAGACTGAACTATTCTTAGCCCATCCATCACCATCAATCATGTATAATTAACTCTTTTGATATATTCTTATCATCTCTTCAAATCATCATAACTCCATTTTCTAAATCGGTGATAAGCTTTCATAACTTCATAACTCCCCAATTAGCCTAAGCTTCTATTCAATCAAACATGTTAACTCTCCAATCATTCCCACCTATCATGAGACATTCCATCCTATAAATGCATCCTTCCTCTAAGCATTAGAGGAGTCAAATTTAATAGTTGTATCCATTCATAAGTTTATTGTTTGCTCTCCATTAGCATCCTTGATCCTTAATGTAGGATGAATGTGCCTTTTATTTTTGCTTCGTATAGATGCCCAAGCTTTATAAAGTTTCACAAAGCATACTTATTCTCTCATTTTATCAAGTGAATGGCATTATGCTCAATTAGCATGCTCACATAGTGCTCATAGGTCACTTCGAGGTTAATCAATATCAACATTAGCTTCTGCAAGGTCAAGCCAATATCAATCATTTTACTCTCTTCATCCCTTCCTCCAATAGGAGGATCCCATTGTTGCAAGAGGATGAAGAGGTTTCCAAATACAAAGGATTCCTAAGGGTATTATGAAGACTTATGCCTCAAGTATATTCCAAGTTGTTCCAATGGTTCTTGTAGTAATTAGATCACAAAATTGCTCTTGAGGGAATTAATTTATTGCTTTACTCTTGATAGGACATTCTTAGCATAGCATATTTTCCTTTGCATTAGATTAGTTGTTAATTCCTTTCAATATATTGAATTATTTCATTATATTACACCATCATTTGTTTTCCTTAGAGTAGAATCCAAAACAAATTCAAAAAAACATAAAAACATAGATTAACTTGTATAAAAAAGACTCATATATACTTGCACTCAAATTTCCTTTTTGTAGTAATTAGATTATTTTTACATTTTAATGTTGAGAAAAGAACAAAATAATTGATTGTATTCATATAGATGCATATATTCAAAAACACCAAAAAAATTAGGAAAACATAAAACAACTAAACCCTTGGTTTTGTCACAAGGTATTGGTAAACATTCACATACAAGAGTAAACCCTTGGTTTCATCACAATGTAAATCCCACATACAACATCACACATCAAACCCTAGGTCAACTCTAGGTCAACTTTGGTCAACATTCCAGTTCTCCCCTAAGCATACAAATGTGCCTAGGAATTAGAGGGGAATGGGTTAGAGAGATTCTTAAGGAATTAGAAGAAATGAATCCTAGACCACAACTTAACAAGAACAACAACATATCCTTAGGGTTGTGCAACAAGACAATCAAATACAACAAGTACTTCAAGTCCACGAGGAAAGATTACAACACGCTAGGTTCATCACCAAATAGAATAGATTACCCACTAGGTGTTAGAATCTACGGAACCCCAAAATGAGACACATCATGCAAGTGACCCTTTAAGTCATACAATTATCTCAACAACCACAGCCATAGAGAGGGCTCATCAACTAGCAAACTACACAAGGCCCCAAGATAGGATAACAACTCTCCACAACATTTTACTTCTGGGAGAATAAAACCTCCCCTGGGTCTCACCTCCACTCGACTGACTCTTTCCACGAGAGGGAGTGACTTAGATGTCACATGTGTCAAGGATAGGATTCATGTGCGAATTGAGGCTGACTCACCCATGAGTCATGTTTCGAGTAAGACATAGTCAACATGCATAATTGGGATTTACATTCTAAATTGGGAGAAGTTACTCTTGGAGGGCACATGGGTTCAAGTTGGACCAACTTGATTTGGGCTTGGTTTATGGTTTTGAGCCCTTCTTTTTCAAAATCTATTTTTTATTTCCTCGATTTTCTTATTCTACATATTGTAGGCTTGGCAAGGAGATTACACAAGACTTTTATCACAGGTATATGTTGTTAGATTCGAACTTTCCATTGTATTATAACTTTATATTTGAGTTTAATACATTATGTTTGCTTTCGTTGCTAAGTTTTTATTGCAAGGCTTTTCTAAGTGTAAATCATGTTGTCTAAATTATTTTTCCATCAACTCCAAAATTTGAATTCCAACGTTCAAAAAACTTAAAATATTATACTTCTTTATAGTAGGTTCACCAAAATTTATATTTAGTTTTCAAGAAATCATTTCTTAGAATATACTCTCCTACAAAATAATGAAAATGTGATTTTTTAATGTAAGATGAAATAATTCAAAAATTAAAAAGAACTAAACAATTTTAAATATCCATTACCTTACAAAAATATTTATAAATGCAGTAATCATTTTTATATAAATACAAATTAATTGTAAATTTAATTTTAACTAAAATCTAAATTAACAATTTACCCACTCTTTAATATATTTAATTATTACTTTTATTTCAACCAAAATTGAAATTAACATACGGACTAGAGACCATGAAGCAATATTGTAGTCCATACAATTTTTTCAAAAAATCGTTGGCAAAACGTGGTGCCATGGAGCAAGGCGTCGCACGCTATGGCTTCGCCCCTTTTCATCGCTTTTAAACACCGAATCCGATAACAAATGTTATCTAAATTGTGCTTCCGAATAAGGCTGTAGAGCATTGGCAACATCTGCTTTGAAGATGTCGATTATGAATCGAGTAATTACACAATTGTATTCTTTGCTGGGATTCCTCAGGCTTGTTCAGAACCTTATTCCCCGGCACGTACTCGACATTTTAAACCAATGGCAAGTATCACTTGAGCAATATTTGAATCTCAACTATAATGTCATCAGCATTGAACAGTACAAAGGAACTCAACTATATATTCCCAGCAAGATATTCGGCCGAGCGAGCTCCTATGTCACAAATCTCGATCGCAACTGCCGTCATCCTCGAGCTCTCATTGCAATTAGAGCTCCCAAAAAAAAAACTGTAGTTTTCGAGCCTGGTTCTACTGACATAATTGAAGATTCTTTCCAAGCAACGAAAATGTGGTGGACGCGAACAGTCGAATGGAAGCTAAAGGGAAAAAGCAACCAGTTTAAAGACAACGGCTTGCTTACCCTCAAAGTGCCCAGGCCAAGCAAATCATTGTTACAGAATTATTTAGCCCACATTAAGAAATGTGCAGACCAACATGAAGAGAAGGATAGAGATATAAGTCTGTGGACCAACACGGACAATGTGTTTAGCCGGATTCTGTTCAACCATCCCTGCACTTTCGATTGTCTAGCACTCGATCCTTCTCTAAAGAAAGTCATTTTGACAGATCTTGACAACTTTAAAGAAGGAAAACAATTTTATAGAGAGACTGGTCGTGCATGGAAACGTGGGTACCTTCTTTCCGGCCCCCCTGGAACTGGAAAATCAAGCATTACCGCCGCCATTGCCAATTACATGAGATACGATATATTCGATATGGAGCTCAGTAAGGTCACTAATAATGCAGAACTACGATGGTTTCTGAAAATCACAACGAGAAAGTCTATTATTTTAATCGAGGACATTGATTGCTCGCTCAGCGAATCTAATGCATTTGCAAAGAGTGATGATTATAATGATGTGGAAGATGATAACAAAGTTACTCTCTCTGGGATACTAGATTTAACCGACGGATTGTGCACCTCCTCAGGAGAGGAGCGAATTATTATCTTTACCACAACCCACCGAGATAATATTGATCCTGCTCTGCTGCGCCCTGGCAGGATGGACATGCATATCGAACTCTCCTTCTGCAACTTTCCTGCATTTAAAATTCTTGGTAGAAATTATTTGCAGATTGAGGATCATGAGCTCTACGCTGCTGTGGAAGAGAAAATGGCGGCTGGAGCCAAGATGGTTCCTTTGGATATTATAGAAATTCTTTTCAGTAATGTGAATGATCCTTTCAGAGCACTGAATGCTCTAATTTCTGCACTTGATGCAAAGTTGAAGGAAACGAAGGATATATAGCAGCTATTTTCTTATTTTTGTATAAAACCAAGTAATATTAAAATTTTATTAAAAAAATATTTAGATCATTCCAGTAGGCTTGTGGTCTCCTCAACACAACTTCCTCTATTCTCTTTTAAGTCTAAGATCAGCTTCTATGATCTAGATGTGGAGCCGCTTGTGGTTTAATTTAGATGGTGTAGTAAAATGGTAAGATTAAAAATTGTAAAATAGAACCTAAATTCAGTACATGAGCTGAGATAGATAATTGGAAATAATGAATGGAAATGAGAATGATAAGGAGACCTTGTCTATCTTAATGTGATTTTGTCCAATATTGTTCTTGGTTTAGTTTATTAGTTATGACTAGTGTGACAAAGTCAAGATTTAATATTGAAATGACAAAGAGAGAACGAAGACACATTAATGGTGTTGTTTCAAATGTCTAGGATGAATATTTTGTCATAGTTTAGTCCTACTAGCATGGTTAGAAAAGGGTTTTTTATTTAAAAGTACCTTGGGAGTCTATTGTATGTAGAGGGAAGCATAAAACTTTCACTCTGTCAAAACCGTTTATTGATTTTAGGATGAAAGACATGGAAGGTAGAGATGCAAAATGATTTTGATGATGTAGAAATTGTTGATGCTAATGCAATCCTAATAGATGTATGTGACAATGCATACAAATCTCTTTTAATTTATTTAATTCATATATTGTCTAATTCATGATCAATAATGACCTATGGGTTCTCCTTAAATATAAGATCCTAGTTGCTTAATTCAAATTGTTTGTGCACTCAAGATGAGAAGAAACCATCAATTTATGAGAATGTTTGCCCTTAGAATTGTATGCATTAGAATGGGTACACAAGACCAAAGAGGGAATACACAACTTCTTAGGGTCATGCCAAAGAAATCTATTAGATGTCACTTGATATCTTAAAAGGGGAGACTCAATTTCAACACATTAAGGGTGATAGGAGAAATCCTAGTTATGAACACTCAACAAGACCCTACATGATGAAGAAAGTTTTCTTAGTGAATTTATTGATTTAATTATTTTAATCACTTGTTTACAATGTAAAATATTGATTGTGAAGACCTTGTTTGTTTATTATGCTTGAGTGTAGAACCCATTTTAATCCAAATCTAGTCCATCACTACTATGCATGGGTCAAAAATGGTGAGACAAACACATTGCTCATGTGTGCCCTACATTTTGACAAATCACTTCTCATGTGGCAAAAGCTAGTTAAATGGGAGGGTGTATGGAGGAACACCCTCTTCATGAGGAAGGAGTATCCTAAATGTGGCAACAAGGTTTGTTCATGGGGGAGTTGTGGTGTTTGTTTGGTCACTCTCTTCACAATGAAGGAGTGTTTGATGATGGATGGGGGTATTGAACTATGACATAATGGTGGTAGTGTGGGGATGTGTTCAAGTGCAAACCTTTATAGAGGTGTGGTGATGGTGATTCTCAGGTGAACATTTACATTGTTGACTTCTCTTATGTTGAGTTTTTGTTGGGAATTGTTGAGGAATGTATCTAGACAACAATTCTCTATCTCAAAAAACTCCTGAAGGAGCACTAGCTCTAAAGCCCTTTGTCTTTTGTTCTCTTCTTGGATTTCTTTTAGGATTTGGGCTTGTTCTCAAATTTATTCTAGGTCAATGATTTCAAAAGTTCATTGATTTTCCATTAGGTCACTTAGAGTGAACTCTACTTAGTCCTCTCTAATTCTTACACACATGAGCTTGATATGCCAAGTGTGAGAGAGACAAGGGGAATGTGGATGAGGATTCCTTTAGAGTGTTGATTTAGATGTCTTATGTAAACTCAATTGTACTTGGTAGTTTGATGGTTTGATTACAAGATTTGGAGATTGTTAAAAAAAATACAAGGACCTAGTGATTGTCTTTTGTGTTTGTTTTTATGTTTTGCACTAATTTAGAGCTAATAAATTAAATGATTAAAATTTATACTAATTTCTAAAATGAACTATTAAGTGCAATGAATTAAATTTTATCCTATGGTTTTGTGTTTTTCGTAATGAATAAATCAATATTAATGACTAAAAATATCATTTAACTAATGCAAGCACAACTATCATTTTTGTTTCTTTTCAAAATGACTAGTGATTATTTGATAATAAAATATTATGACCATAAACAATATTTCTATCATTTCTATAATTTCAAGTGCTTCTAAAAATGCTAATTGCATTATAAATTAAATGCAAGACTATGAATGATTATTTTTGTCATTTTTCTCCTACTTATAATGAACTTTGCTAAATGAAATGAAAGGAACAACTTGCTTGTTTTTGTGTTAGTCTAACAAATAAATACTTGTCAGGCCTAACTTTATAGTTGTTTGGTTTTTATTATTTGTTACAATTGGATGTGTTGTTTTTTTAGTTTGTCTTCAATTTTTAGAAAAGGTGTCTACTATAATAGAATAATTATTTCTAAAGAAATCTACACTAATCTAATGAAATTGCAAAATCTAATCTATTTAAATGCTAAATCTAAGAAACAATTTAATAGTGTTATAGATCCCAACCTACGAATTGAATATTATTAAATTTATTTCTACTTTAGCTAATGAAAAATAAATTATTCTAATTGTTGCAAATGAAATAACTAGATCCCAACCTAGGAATTGAATGCTTTCAAATTTATCGACAAAACTTATGGCATGTACATTATTTGTATTGTAGATTTAATAATTCTTTCATCTCTCGTAGGCTTGGGATCTCATCTTGATGAAAGGGATAACATAAGTTGATTACTAGAGTTAAGGAAGCAAATTTTAATGGGAAAATATTGTTATAGATTTTGGCTGTAAATATTAGAATCTTGGCAAGTTATGAATGAAAAGGCCTTGAGTCTATATAAAGATTGATAGTTGTGGAATGATTAGACCTTTATTAAAGACCTCTAGAATTGACACTCTAACATACTACAATGGTTGTTAAAGGAGAGTTAAGACCTCAAAAATTCTTCAAAAGAGGGAATAAAAGACCCATGAAAATGCATTTGGAGTGTTGGCAAGAGACACTGCTAGGCATGATAAGTGTTATGATATTTTATTTTAGGGTTTAACTGCATAGTTTTTCAGTCAAACACATTACCCATAGTTCATGTGAACCACTACTCATGAAATATGGGTAATGTGTTTGACTCAAAAACTATGCAGTTAAACCCTGAAATAAAATATCATAATTTGACACGCTGCAAAAAATACCTCCTACTTATCATGATAAGTGTTATCATTGATGGTAACTAAGTCTCTACTACACATCCGCATTGCATCATTTGCCCATACCGGAAATCAGATTCAAGATTTATCTAAGTCCAGGAAGTCAATAACAGAGTGTGTGATAGGGTCTGATATCTTGGTCCAGATCTCCCTAGGAGTAGATCAGAGTTTGCTGCAGATTTGAGGGAGTCATAACCATTGTCAAGATAATCTAAATCCAGAGTTTTGGTGTCAGGTGATGAAGGATTCAATAGTTATTAGCATTAGAGTATCAGGTTAACAGTTTGACAAAGCATGCAAAATAAGAATAGGTTGACCTTGTAATTGATCTTGATTCTGGATGTATGGAAGTTGTTGGTTGGACAAGTTGTGATGATCAATGATAGTAGCCAACCTGATTAATGCTTTGTGAGTGCAAGTTGTGGTCCGTGTTACAAGTGTACATGAATTTAGCTGACAGAGTAGAATTTTCAATAAAGTTCTAAGTGTTCTTAAAGCTGACTAAAAAGTGGTTGAAGATATGGATGTGAATATATATAGCTGATGGATTTGAATGATTTGGGTGTGTGTGTGTGTGTGATACGACTATGAAATAAGTGTGAAAAGACTAGAGATCCAAGATTTAGATGTTAGGAGAATAGTACAAAGGGTAGAGTGAAGATGAAGTGTATCAAATCATTATTTTGTGCTTAACCAATACTAAATCCTTGCATTGATAGATGCTAATTATCAGTTCAATTTCATTATAATCTTCTTTATGTAGGTAGTGAGCCTTCTGTAGGTAGTAAGCCTTCTTTGAGAAGTGAGCTCTGGGAAGTGAGCCCGAATGTATGTGCATTCCCCTTTGTAATACTTTTAACAGAGTATAATCTTTGTGGGTTAACCCCCATCATGGTCTTTCCCTTAACTAGTTTTCCACATCAAAAATCTTGGTGTCAAGTGTGTTACTTATATTTCTGCTCATTGATTCATGCTTTAATGTTCATATCATTAATTTGATCAGAAGTTGTAAAAGAATATTAAAGGCAGAAAAGTTTAATTTGTGTGACAGCTAATTGACCCCCCCCCCCTTAGTTGTCTAAACCAATTCCAACAATTGGTATCAAAGCAAGGTTCGTTTGAAAAAGTTTAATAGCTTAAGGAAAATCTAGGAAGCTAGTAAAATGGATGAATATAGCCTTCAAGGGCAACTTAATCTCACCCTAGAAGATCTTGAGCAGTCTAGAGTAGAAGTCCAAGAGTTGTAAGAAAACCTCAAAAAGGCTGAAGACTTCATTAAGATTTTAAAAAGAAAATTGAGAAAATCTTATGAAAAAGGGAAGGAGAAACCTCTTCAACTAGGAAATCATTATGAAGACATGGCCCTGAAAGAGAAGACAAAGGAATGTGAAAAGTCAGCTAAAGAAGTTGTTATCCTAAAACATGAGATGGCATCTGGGGTGATGAGACTAACCAAGGAAATTGAAGATAGGAAGAAAACTGAAGAAGAGATGAATCTAAATCTGAAAGATAGAACTGTAGAATGCTGCAGATTGGATGGAATAGCTAGTCTCCTAGAATCTAATCTACAAGAAAGTAGAGACAATGAGAGAGAACTTGAGAGAAAAATTAGCGCTCTCAGACATGACCTAGAAGTTGCCAATGAATATAAGGAGAAGTTCAAGAAAATCTCAGCTAAACTTGAAGCACTAATTGAAGGACATAAAAAGGATGATGACAAACATGGTCTTGGCTATGAGAAAGGTGAAAGCTCTAGAACTAGATAGAGACATTTTCAACCAAGGAATGGGAGAAATACAACTAGAAAACCTCTGGTAAGACAACCTAATGCTCAAAGATATCCATCATTCAATAGAAATTGTTTCAATTGCAATAAATTTCATCATAGAACTACTTGATGTAGAAGCAGAGTAAATCAAAATGGTCCATCCTTCTCCATTCAATGCTTCAAGTGTAAGAGGTATGGTCATAGATCAAATGAATGCAGAAGTATGATAATGAATAATTCTAACAATAGAGGAATTGGTAATTCTTTCAATGGTTACTATTTTTCTTGCAATGGGTTTGGACACATGGCTAATCAGTGAAGATCAAGAGGAAATCAATTTTATAAGAAAGGAAATGTTGTGTACTTTAATTGCAATAAATCTGGTCATATTACAAGATTTTGCAGAAGTAGGAACAATGGAAGAAGAGGTCTAGTAAATAGAAAACTGGATGAGCAGAGACAAGACAAAGGAAAAAGAAAACTTAATCTGAATGAGATACAGAGTGAAATGAACAAGACTTGGGTGAAGAAAGATACAATGAACAATGGTGATGGATCTGCACCAGAATCTGGTGCTAACAACTCCTCCAAGAATTAAATTAGGAGCTCTGGCTCAGGGAAGTTGCATTGAACATCAAATTCCCCCAGTCAGTAAGTGGGTGCCTAGATATAGCACAATGAAAGAAGATATTTTGAATTGTTTTAGAACTTTTGGAAGGATTTCTAGAAGAAAATATGTTAATATGGAAATTTGTGGAGTGATTCATGAAGAACAGTTCAACAAATAGAGTAACTAGATGAAGTTAGGGCAGCACATTTATTATAATGCAAACTTAGGTTTTGTAAAGGATAAAAGGTCTCTTAATCATACATTTGAACCACTTTGCATTTTGAAGGAAACAAATAGAAGAGCGTCTGAGCTACAAATCTAGAGATTGAAGAATGAAGAGCAAATTCAACCAGAAATTGATCAACCCTAACCCCACGGAAGAAAAAGGTACTTCTCTGTAAAGCTTTGAATCTAAAATCTATTGAGATGGCTTCTCCTCATGTTGTTGATATTACTGAAAGGCCTCGACCCAAATTTAAGAAGCATCCTCACAAATCAATAGAAGTTGACCCGTTAGATGCTTTTTAAAGTGTTTCATATGGTGTACTGCATGTTGAAGATATTAGGGTTTATATTCATGCAAACATAGATGAATTTGGTGATTCAAGGTATGTAGACTTGTTTGAGAGTCATCTCATGGATGAAAATCACGATCTTAAACTTGACTATAAGGCACTGTATGATAGACACTTTATTCAGATTATGGGGTTTCCAATATTTGATGAAGATCAATGGGTCTAGTATGTTTTGAGTTGGATGCATGATGAATTCATTTGACTATTAAAACCATTCAAGATTACCAAAGATGTTATCATAATTGTGATAGGGTTAAACTCAAATGGTGGATTACCCATGTTAAAATCTGTGAAAAACCAAACTGTTACTGATGCAACCAGTGCTAAATTCGATAGGAGGGCTTTGACTATAAATGACATTATAGAACCAGATGTGAAGTTTTCTTCCATGGTGATTGAATACAAGATATATCACTCCAACATGGAGAATTTTGTCTCCAAAACTGCCATATATGCAGCATATCAAATGTTAAAGGAGAATGTAGATTATGACATTTGTGAGTTGTTACAGAACCAGCTGATTGAAAACTTGAACAAAATCAAAAGGGATAAGAAAAATACTTTTAAATATGGTACATTGGTTCTATGCTTGTTTTTCTACTATATGAATGAAGTACCTGGAGTAAAGGGTGTTCACTAGACTAATGATGAGCCAGTTGCCATTCAGATTTGAGATCATCTTCACAGCATTGGTGATTTCAAAGCTCAGAAAACTATAATATGGAGATACTTTAATAATTTTTAGAGTATGATGCATTTAAGGGAAAGAATCCCTAAATCAATTGTTGAGAAGTACAAAAATGAAATATGCTTCATGGTTAACACTGATCAGTGCCTAATGGAAGTAGTGGAACCCAGAACTATTTGGATCATGCCCATGAGATATGAAGTAGATGGAAAAATCTTGAATATGTATGCTCAACATCTTCTAAGCAAGCCTAAAGACACAATGGTTGAAATATTTGGAACATATGGGGAGCTAAGTTTAAAACTGCATACTGATCTTAGAGAACTTGAAACCAATAGGAAAGTAAGAAAAGAAATTGAGCAATTGGCTAAAAATCTGGGCCTAACTAAGTAGGCTGTGAGGAAATTCAAGGAAAGAACTAAAAAGGCTAAGAAAGAGAAACAATATAAGAAACAAAGAAGTGCTCCAGTGGAACCCTCTTCCACTTTAAGAACTACTAGGAGCTTTGTTGCTACCCCTGTTCCTCCTAAGACTACAAAATTAGAAGCAAAATCATCCAGAAAAAAGGGAGAAAAGGAAGAAAACAAAAGCATCCCAGACCTATGAAAGCACAAGAGAAGAAGAAGAAGATACAGATTCTAACATTAAGATCAAAGAACTAAAAGCTAAAGGCACAAAAGCGGTCAAGATATCCAAGGAGATGCCCTCCGGAAGCAAAAGGGAAAGCAAGAGGCAAAAGATAGAGGAATATGTAGAGAAGCCTACCCTTTCAGTAGATGGCATCATTAAATCAATTACTGTAGATGGAAACTTGGCTCTAATGATAGAATTCTATGATGACTATAGTGATGCTGACAAAAGAATACTTGAGGAAGCAACGTTAAGATATTTGAATATCTACAACAAGACTCTTATTGAGATATGTTCATTGATACCAAAAAGCGTTGAAAAAATTTTGGAACTAAGAAAAGAGAAAGCAAAAAGAAAGGATCTTGAGATCTGAGAACAAATATTAATACAATTATAACCCAAATTACTCCGAAGCAAATGAATTTGATATTTAAAGAAGACAAGGATGAGTTTCAAAGTAAAAAATGAATGAATAAGCTTATGCTTAGGGAGACAGACAAGATTGCAAAGGAAACCAAAGAGATTCTCTGGAGTGCTTTGAAAAAGCACATTCTTCTTGTTGTAGAGGAGGTAAATGTAGAGATTGAGTCCTCAGACATGAATGTTGAAGGATTAAAGAAGAATAAGCAATAGACTAAAACTCTAGATTCCTTTGTTCTAGAAGAGGAAGTGCAAAAAGAAGATGAAGTATTGATAGAAGAAGCAAATGTTGGCCATGATCCTCTAGATCCTTCTGCTATTGATGACTCCAGAAAGGACCAAGAAAAAGGAGAAGAAAAAGAGAAAGAGAAGGAAAAGGAAAAAGCAAAGGGAAAAGAAGAACTAGTAGAAGGAGATGGTGCTAATGCACTGAAGAAAGACAGTCTCGTTGTTACTGCTAACAAAGCACAAGGGAAAGAAACTGAAATAGCAAGTGTGGCAAGAGACACTGCGGATGCAATGCAAAGTTTTCTCAGCAAGGAGATGCTAGAGTTAGATGAGCCGGAACTGATACAAGGACTAATCAATTTGGACACTCTCTCTATGGATCAAATGCTGAAGATATCATCATTCACATAGGCCAAGGCAAGGGAGAAAATATTGAAGTCTCACATAAAGGATAGTGAGTTGATAGGCCTAGCATCCAAAATACTGGAGAAGATCATGCCCACATATTAGAAAAATACATTTGATTCTCCTTCTAGTAATTTGAAAAATCTTGTGCATTCTGTAAATACAAATTTTGAGTCTTTTGAGAAGTCAGCTAAAGTAAAGGTCCAGAAAGAATTTTTGGATAAGAGGTTTAGTGAACTAAAAGGCCTTATAGATAATGATAGAAAAACACTTGATATTGGTGTAAAGAGTATTGAAAATTCTCTTAAGGATGGTGGTGATGTGTATAAGTTTTGTTTATCATGGCCCAAAATAGTAGAGGATATTGAGAAAAAGATCAAAGAGCAGGAGAAAAAGCTACTAGACCTATCTCAAAGTTTTGATCCTTTAATAGTATCTCCGGTGAGCCAAGAATGTCAAGCAATTAGCCTGACAAATGAAATAAAGAAGCTTATCAAA
The DNA here is from genome assembly GCA_027924645.1 of Cunninghamia lanceolata. Taxonomy (NCBI): domain Eukaryota; kingdom Viridiplantae; phylum Streptophyta; class Pinopsida; order Cupressales; family Cupressaceae; genus Cunninghamia; species Cunninghamia lanceolata. The sequence continues at coordinate 9,409,412 of BSBN01000050.1, read as the reverse complement.
GAAAAGAAGAACATTATGGAAAGAATGGGTGAGCTCCGGGGACTGATTACTCCTAAGTTGGAAACAATGTTTAATACTTTGTTAGAGGCCCAAAGTACTGCCCAAGCAAGTGATCCCTCAGATCAAAGGAAACTAGAAGCATATGCATTTCTACTGAGTAGACACATTTCAATTTTGGATGGTATGAAGAGAAGTTGGGCCATCGAATTTATATAGTTAAAGAGTACTTTTGCAGATATCCTTAAATATATGTAAATATAATAAAGTTTTTTCATCATTAGTGATTGTGGATCCCACCCTTTTCCATTGGTGTCAAAGGGGGAGTGAAGAGTAGTGAAAATAAGGAATCCAGCAAAGGGGGAGCACCAGAAAGCAGTGTGAACAACAGTATGGAGCACAAGCAAAGGGGGAGTTATTTGGACACATAGTCATTTTTCATTAAGTGTTGCCATCAATGCCAAAGGGGGAGATTGTTGGCAAGAGACACTTCTAGGAATGATAAGTGTTGTCATTGATGGTAACTAAGTCTCTACTACAGATATGTATTGCATAATTTGCCCATACCAGAAATCATATTGAAGATTTGTCTAAGTGTTGGGAAGTCAAGAATAGAGTAAATTAGAGTTTGCTATAGATCTGAGGGAGTCATAAGCATTGTAAGGATAATCTAAATCCAAATTTTTGGCCTCTAGTGATGAAGGATTTGATAGTTATTAGCATTAGAGTATCAAGTTAATAGTTTGACAGAGTAGGCAAAAGAAGAACAGGCCAACCTTGTAATTGATCTTGGTTCCGGATGTATGGAAGTTGTGGTTGGACAAGTTGTGATGATCAATGATAGTAGCTGACTTGATTAATGATTTGTGAGTGCAAGTTGTGGTCCACATTACAAGCGTTCATGAATTTAGCTGACAGAGAAGAATTGTCAATAAAGTTCTAAGTGTTCTTGAAGCCGAATGAAAAGTGGTTGAAGATTTGGATGCACATATATATAGCCAATGGATTTGAATGATTTGGGTGTGTGTGTGTGATGTGACTATGGAACAAGTGAGAAAAGAGTAGAGAACCAAGATTCAAATGTTAGCAGAATAATAAAAAGGGCAGAGTGAAGATGAAGTGTATCAAGTCAGAATTTTGTGCTTAACCGGAATTGGATCCTTGCATTGATAGATGCTAATTGTTAGTTCAATTTCATTATAATCTTCTTTCTATAGGTAGTGAGCCTTATGTGGGCAGTAAGCCTTCTTTGAGTAGTGAGCTCTAAGCAGTGAGCCCAAATGCATGTGCATTCCCCTTTGTAATACTTTTAACATAGTATATAATTTTTGTGGGTTAACCCCCACCGTCATTTTTCCCTTAACTGGGTTTCCACGTCAAAAATCTTGGTGTCAAGTGTGTTACTTATATTTCTTCTCATTGATTCATTCTTTAATGTTAATATCATTAATTTGATCAGAAGTTGTAAAAGAGGATTAAAGGTAGAAAAGTTTAATTTCTGTTACAACTTATTCACCCCCCCTCTCAGTTGTCCGAACCAATTCTAACATGGAGGGATATTAATATGGTTGGATTCACAATTAGGGGTTATGACTAAGTTTACCAAGATTAAGTTAAATTAGGAGTAGACTGAGATGAAGGTAAGCTCCAAAATTAGATGTAAAATGGATACAATTTAGATTTTTCATACATGAATAGAAATGGTGAAATTGCCTATTTTGCCAATATTGAATCACCTTGTCAATTACCAATTCATCTAGATAATTTAGAAGTTTCCTAGGTGATGTTTCCATGTAAAAGCCAAAAATTTGATTTCTACAAGATGGCAGGGTAGGTGAGCAAGTTGCATGATTGTTGAACATGAGTAAAGAGTGAGAGAGAGTCCTAGGAGTTGACTAGACACTTCCATCAAGGTTGAAAAAGCTAAGAGAATATTTTACTCATGCAACATGGGTTGTGTGCTAGATTGTCATATCATCATTAGACTACCATGTATGCCCATAGAATATTAGGAACTTACATATTTACCCCCTCAAGAAAGGTAGTCTACATGGAAGGTAGGTTTCATTTATCTAGAACTGGAACAGATGGATGTGAAGACAAGATTCCTTCATGGTGACTTGGAGGAGGAAATCTATATGTTACAGCCAGAGCACTACGTGATGAAAGGTAAATAAAATCTGGTTTGCAAGTTGCAAAATTCTTTGTATGGTTTCGAACAGTCTCCTAGGATGTGGTACCAGAAGTTTGATGCCTTTCTGTTGAGTATTGGATTTCAGAGATCAAAATCAAATCATTGTGTTTATTACAAGTTTGACAATGATCGTATTCTCATTATTGTATTATATGTCAATGATATGTTACTCATTGGGAGTGGTAAAAGTTTGATTTCTGATTCGAAGTCTTAGTTGTTAACACAGTTTGAGATGAAAAATCAAGGGACAACTTGGTACATTCTGGGGATGGAGATCAGAAGAGACAGAGTAAAAAAAACTTTGGTTAGGCCAGATTAAGTATGTTAACACTATGTTAGAGAGATTTAGCATGGTGGATTGCAGACCTTCACCTATTCCTGTTACAATGGGGACACAGCTATCTGTTGCAGATTGTCGAAAGTCTCCTTCTGAGACAAAGGATATGAGCAGAGTTCCTTATGCTAGTGCAGTTGATAGTTTGATGTATGCGATAGTCTATATAAGACCAGACATTGCCCAAGTAGTGGGATTCCTTAGTCAATTTATGGCTAATCTTAGAAAGGTACATTGGGATGTAGTGAAGAGAGTGTTTAGATATTTGTGGGGTACTTCTAAGTATTCCTTATTTTAGAAACTGCCAAGATCATGGAATAACAAACAAGCACAAGATTGCAAATGAAATCAACCAATTGTATTCACAAATGAAGAAGATATAAATAGGCAAGTGTGGGTACCCGATTATCCACCAAATGAGGATAAGACTCCTCTCCATGAAGCAGTGGCAAATAACCACCCACAAAGGTAGCACGAGGTGTCAATACAAGTCGACACCTCTACAAAATGACTAACAACTTTGACAAACTCAAAATACATGTGGAGAATTCACCTAACTATGATTAATGGTATTTTATATGTCTATGATTAAGGATTTATACACCAACACTCCCCTTAATCATAGCTTAGGTGAATTTATGAAAAATGGGTTCTATCTATAAGCCTAGTAAGGTACCCATGCACAATGCAAATCTCTCAAAAATGGAGAAAGATAGAAAACCCAGTGGGAAAAAACTATCCTCCAAAAGAGAGAAAAATAAGGAAAGGCTTAGATAGCCCCCTTAAAAGATGATGTTGATGATGTCAATTCTGATGTAGATATGAGGATGTCTTGAAGCATGTCGAAGTTTAAAACTCTGCCCTTCTCTTAATTCCAAGAGAATTTAGCAAACTAATTGAAGTTGATAGTGTTTAAGGGATGAGGACCAGGATGTAGGTCTAAGAAATATATTGAAAAATGAAAACAAGGATGTACATTGAGCACACATACGAATGAGATGAGAATATGTGCAATTCAAGTTGTGATTGTTACAAACCCCCATTACACTTTATAGATCAGTGTGAGTACAATTTCTAAATTCCATTTACACTTTCAATTACATGACGCTACATGAGTGTATTTACAAACAAAGATGCTATAGGAGTTCAATCAACCTACTATATAGAACCAACTAACCTGAGACGTGAATTAACACTAGGCTCTGAAGTTGCATCCTCTTCTCCTGATCTAAAGCGTGAAAAAATGAAGTTGCGGTGGAAGTGACAAACCTTCACCACTGCTACAAGTTTTTGACTTTTTCATTCTTTCATTAGGGTTGTTGTGGGTGTAAACTCAACTATTTTGTCAAAATAGGTGAGTTGATATATGGAGAGATGATTCCTTAAAAGTTTAGGAATGAAAAATACATTGTGTACAAATCCATTTCCTAACTTTACAGTCCCCTTACCACAAACATTGTGGTGTAGGAGCACCCCTTCAATAGTCATTGGAGGGAGAAGACTAAACAAATTTTGTCACTATGCATTCTGTTATTGTTAAATAAGGTCTATTTGACCAAAGCATCATTGTAATTTACATACAATTGACTATGCAAATCCCTAGGGTAAAGTTGTTAGTTTGTTATGTTAGGTAGTTGGATTTTATCTCCCAGCCGCTGGGAATCCAATCGGTACTACCATTTTGAGTAGTTCAAATACACTAGATGGGGTTCTTTTGTATGCGAGGATCTGATGTTGAACAGTTCTGTATCAGAGGATTGAAGAGTGGACCTGTGAATCAGATAGTTGTAATCACTTTCTGCAAACTAAATAAGATACCCTATTTTGTGTTAGTTTCCTATTTACATTCATTGTGAAATTGTCTGGGAGACTATATGGATTTTCAACCATTCCACCAGTAGATTGCTTTGCAATCGGTGGAATGGGTGTAGATAGTGGATTAGGGTTTTCTTCTATTTCTGTAGTTTATTGTAGGGTCATGGGTAGTTTGCTGTGAAGAACCCTAGCATTTTTGATGTGCTAGGTTGATAGATATTGAATTGATAGGATCTCATGAATTTTGTTTGTTCAAGATGAAAACAGTTAGTCTTGATTGATTGGTAGGAGGAACTACAAGTATTTCACATTTAGATGCGAGGGAGGCAGACTAAAATCCTATCGCTAAACAGATCGGGTGCCAAAACCATGTTAAACACTCAGAGGCAGGAGAAGTCGTCGGTTGTCAATGGCATCGGTGAGACGACGTGTGTTGGAGGGACATAACTCTCGAGTGCCGATGGAGTAAGAGTTACCGATAGGTAACCAAAAGCGATAATAATGATATCCCTATGAGAAGGCTTTCGGGGAGACATTTTACATAGAGGCCGATGAGTTAAGTGTTGCCGATAGGCAACTTAACCGATCTGTAGGTGTCGGTGGGAGTTAGGCGATCAGGGGAGTACAATTCTAGTCGGTCAATGGGAGATATCTCACTGATGAGTAAGTTAACGACATACATGCAAAGGTAAACATATGGCAATGTGAGTTTGACTCATCCCATGCACATTTTCGCCAGCGGCTCTATATCATAGTGGTATCAGAGCCAAGGAACATTTTTATGGAAAAATAAAAAGGACAATATGTCTAAAGGAGAGGGATCACAGGAATTCTCGGCAAGGATGACCAAAGCCGAGTTGGCTATTCTGGTCAAGAAGCAGATTATAGAGAGCATTGTTGTAAAAGCTCAGAATCAGGCATTGAAAAATGGACTCGAGAAATTGAGGGATAAGGTAAGTTCTGGTAAGGAAGAAGATAGGGATGAAGAGGAGATCCCTAGGTAGGAAGAAATAGATGTTCCTGCGGACTAGAAGCTTTTTCTAGATGCCCTCAAATCCATGGAAAGGAGGACCGTGGACACGAAAAGTGACCTACCATTGTTTGTAGGAAAGATGGATCCTGATTCGGTGATGGAGTGGATAGACTCCCTGAATAATTTCTTCGAGACAAAGGAAATACCAGATCATCAATGAATAAAGTGATGGTGACTGGTTGTCATTGATGTCAAAAAGGTTGACCACATGGGGCTAATGCAGATGTCATTATTTTGGATCATCAGGGCTTACACTCTATTAGGATCATCAATCAGGAGTTGTTCTTTTGGACACGATAAGTGTTAGTCAGTATATCTCTTTCATATGGTGTACAGGTGATGGAGTTCATTATCTTGATAACATGGCTTGGTCATTTGATCTTAGTAGTCTTCATCATGTTGTTTGGCATTCTCTACAATAAGGATTGGTTTCATTATGTGTGGCATACTCTGTATCAAGAATTGGTTTCATTATGGTAGAAGTGATCACAGGGGTTATAATAGCTCATATGTATTGTCACCAGTGGTCAAGATTTAATTCAGGATGTCTTCAAGTGGCAGAGATTTAATGCAGAGACAATGTATTGTTTGTTTCTTCTTTGAAATCCTTGATGTCTTCTAATGATCACATCATGAGAGACTTGAAGATGTGGACTTATATTCTGGATCTTCACAGGTTTGACCTTTTGAAGTTGATAGGTTAGTCAAGATACAATTCATATGGTTGAGAGTTGAGATGTATTTTTCCTCAATTTTTTCATATTGTGTGGATAGTGTTGGTGATGAAAGTGATATGATGTGTGTTGCAGAGTGTCAAAGTTCAACTTTGAAGGGAGTTCATTGATGATTGATATAGATATTCAAAGTTTGAGTGAAAGCTTGACAAAGTTTCTATGTAGAAGTTTATTAGGACTTTATTGTCTATCATCATGTATATGAGCACACGAAGATTTGATACTATATGTCATGATGTTACAAGCTGAGTTAGAGGGATCAAGCTCTAGTTCTATATTCCATTATTTGCCTCTAAAAGACCTATTTTATAACCCTCTCTGCCTGTCAACATAGAAATCACTTTTTGATTTAATTGACCGTTGACCTGTTATACAGGTCAGTCACTTAAAAGTGACTTGCTAAAGGGTTTATATCTCATGCTATCCACCAGCCTCATTGAATTCTCTTACCTTTAGCATCGGTCTATTCTCATGTATGTGGGTGCCAATAAAGAATCAACAGTCTTATTCAAAAGAAAAGTGGGCACGATTATGGAAATCAATGGATAGAATTTGAAATAAGAGATCAAACCATGTGTTGAACTTTGAAGTTCATTTGACCATCTTCATGCTTTTTGATAACAGATAAGTTTGTTTTTAAAGCTAATTTTTAGCTATTAAAATAAAAGGTTTTATTTTTATCCTTTTAACTTCGGTGTAACAATGAAGTGTTTAAGAAGTTTCTTTTGAAGATTTGTTTCTATTTTTTTTTAAAAAAACCTCAAATAGGTCATCAAATCTCAGAGTTTTAAGTCTTTTTTGAGGAGAGATTTTTTTGAGGGCAGATGGATTTTTTGAAAAAGATTTTCTATGAAGAATATGAAAAATTTGTTTATTGAAGATTTGAAGAATATTAAAGAATTTGAGGAGTTTTTGAAGATAAAATGGCTCTCCAATTTGAATCTAACTTCTCTTGACTTTCTTTCTGCTTGCATAATATAGCATGGAGTAAGGGGGAGGTGTCAAATGCTCTATCAATTAATCCCAAGTAGTTTCAGGAGAAGATTATTTGATGATTGTCATTATGCTGATCTTCTCATGTTTATTCTTACCAACCTTATGAAATTAAATTCATATAGTTGATGGTGGTGTTGCTAACAATGTTGTTGTTTAGAATGTGACAGTGATATAGGTGATCTTTGGTTCAATATGCAAACAAGATGTTAAAAGAATGTTCAGGAGTTCAATGCTCAAAGAGTTTGATGATATTGAATAACTTGGTTGATAAATGATCTTGATATGTTTGAGAAAATGTGAAGTGTTGTTGCAGGAAAATCTTGATGATGTAGTTAGTTTGTTGATGTGCATGGGCTGATTTGAATGAAGATTGACAGGTTCTAGGATTTGAAAGACAAGATCTTAGGTATACTCAAGGATTTCTCTTCATATGTTATCTCATTTGGCTGCGATGTTTAAAATGGAAGAAGCTAATCCATAGCATATATCTCTACATTTGAATTTGCCAAGAAAGGTACATGCAAATTGTGTGCCTCTAGTTTAGAATTGGTGGCAGAGACAGTTTCCCTTTTGCAGCTTAATCAGCTTGGGTAGGTCCTATGTGTGGAGTTCAATGGGTAAGTGTAGGAGAAATAAGAACATGAGAAATGTTAAGATTCATTCTGATCAAAAGACATCATCCATATCAAATCTAGATGTTGATATAAAGTCAGTTGATAATGATGTTCTTCATGTTGATTCTGATATTGCATTAGAAGAAAAAATTTTAGGAGTTCCTCAGTTTAATGGTTCAAATTTTTCAGTGTGGTATGTTAGGATGCAAGTGTATTTATCCTCTTTAGGATATGATGTTTTAATGTCTGTTGAGAATGGATATTCTAACTCTGCAAATAACAAAGAAGCCCTTGAATGTAATCAGATTGCAAAGAAGGCTATATTGTCTGCTCTGTCTAATGATGTTTCTTGTAAAATTATGGACTGTGTTACAGCTCAGGATATGCGGAGGAGATTGATAAAAATTTATCAAGGTAGTACACCTGAAGAAGAGAACAACTTATTATCTGAGAAGAGTGATAATGATGAAAATCTTTCACATGAAGGAGATGAGACTCAATCAAATTCAGAAGAAGCTAGCATCACAAGTGATGATGATCTCAAATATGATGAACAAGACTGTGAGATTGATCTGGAAGGAGAGCTCATATATGCTCTAACTGAACTCAAGAATTATAAGAAGGAGAACAAGAAATTAATGTTGCAGTTGCAGCAAGAAAGAGATTTAAAAGACAAAGCACTATCTGACCTTGAAGATACTAGAAGTCTGATTATGGATTTGAGGAATCAAGTTAGTGAATCAGATAAATTAATTATTAGTCTTAAGATGGAGTTTTAGGAAGCTAAGAGGATTGTTGATATAACAAAGGTTGAATTGGAAGCTAAATCAGTTGAATTCCAAAAACTTGAAGGAGAATTAGTTTCTTTAAGAAAAGATTTTGAGAATGTTAGAAAGCAGTTAGAAAAGAATTTGAAGTTTGAAGAAAGTTCAAATAAGTTGCATGAGATGTTTGGTAAACAAAAACTTTATGGAGACACTACTCGACTTGGCTATGAGAAGGGAGAATGTTCAAAAGCCAGAGAGACTCCCAAAAAGAAGATTGATTTGAATGCTGCCACTGAAAACAAAATGCATAATCAAAGAAGAAGAAATGCTCCTGTAAGACAAGCATTCATGTATAGGTATAATTATTCTTTTAGTGGTTATTGTTATACCTGTAATCAATTTGGACATAAAGAAGTTGATTGCAGAAGGAATACTAACCTTGTATGTTACAAGTGCAATAATATTGGTCACATACAAAGAAACTACAAAATGAATGGAAGGTATGATCCTGCATGGAAGCATAACATGATTACTCAGGGGATGTTAAAAAGGTACTATCATTCATTTGATTATGATTTTGACATAGTTTGTTATAATTGCAATACTCTTGGACACAAAGCACAGAGTTGTAGAATGTTTGCTTCATCTGATTTGAAAAAGTTGAAATGGAAAGGGGAAGAAAAGGTTTCGAAGAAGAAAGCACCTGTGAAAATCTGGAAGCAGAAAGAAAGTAAAGAGAAGTCAGAATCTAAGCTTGTGCATCTTGCACAAGTCATTTCATCTATTGCATAACATAGCATGATGTGAGGAGGAGTTGTTCTTGTCCTATCATTTATCCCCAAGAAGTTTTAGGAGGAGATGATGATCTTGTTATATTTATCATTCTTGCAAATCTTGTGAAATAGTTGATGATGATGTTGCTAACTAGGTTAATCAGTGATACAGGTAATCTTTGGTCTAGTAAGCATACAAGATATTGAAAAGGTGTTTCAGAAGCTCTCTGCACAAAGAGGTTGATGTTGTTGTGACTTGATCCTATTTGTATACTGTTCATATCATGTTGGTACTTAAAAATTGTGTTGCAGTTCTGTGTGATCTTGCTTGTCAGGGCAAAGAGCTTAAGATGCTCTCAAGAAGCTCTTATCAGAAATTAGCATATGTTGGCTAAGGTGGCTGAAAATGAAAATTCAATTCATAGCAATTATCTCTGCTTTTGATTTGTGCAAAGTGTTGTTGATGCAGTTTGTTTGTTGTTGTTTGAATGACAAAGTCAAGAGGTAGGAGTTCTTGTTGGTTGCTATATTTGACATTGTGTTGTGAAAAGTGTTTTGTGTAGAACAGAAGGATAGTTCAGATGGTCTTCAATCTAAAAAGGTGTTAGAATAGTTTGGTTGTAGGATGATAGTTCATATCAAAGAAGTCAATTTGATGGTCATATCAACTACCTTGTTGTCTAATATTTTTATGGCATATGTTTTGCATAAGTATTGAAACTTTCAGGTGATTTGGAGATAGTGTTTCACTTGTTTCATTGATGATCTTCCTCACTAATATGATTCAGACAAAGTTCTTCAAGCTATGACATTGATGGTGATATCCTGCATTTCATTAGAGGAAGTTAAAATCAGCAATAGCACATGGTAATGTTCAAAAAGGTTTGTCATATGTTGGCTTCAGGATTGTTATCATCATAAATCATTTCTTGTTGTAAGAAGTTTATGCCTTCAAAGTGTTCATAATTTAATATGATTATAATGATCATGCTATAAAATCTTTCAGTAGAGTTGTTCTCAGGGGGAGATAATAGGCTTTGTCATCCGATGTCAAAAAGGGGGAGAAAGAAAAATATGCATCAGGTGGTTTTGCCATCAATGACAAAGGGGGAGATTGATGGTGACTAGTTGTCATTGATGTCAAAAAGGTTGACCACATGGGGCTAATGTAGATGTCATTATTTTGGATCATCAAGGCTTACACTCTATTAGGATCATCAATCAGGAGTTGTTCTTTTGGACACGATAAGTGTTAGTCAGTATATCTCTTTCATATGGTGTACAGGTGATGGAGTTCATTATCTTGATAACATGGCTTGGTCATTTGATCTTAGTAGTCTTCATCATGTTGTTTGGCATTCTCTATAATAAGGATTGGTTTTATTATGTGTGGCATACTCTGTATCAAGGATTGGTTTCATTATGGTAGAAGTGATCACAGGAGTTATAATAGCTCATATGTATTGTCACCGGTGGTCAAGATTTAATTCAGGATGTCTTCAAGTGGTAGAGATTTAATGTAGAGATAATGTATTGTTTGTTTCTTCTTTGAAATCCTTGATGTCTTGTAATGATCACATCATGACAGACTTGCAGATGTGGACTTATATTCTTGATCTTCACAGGTTTGACCTTTTGAAGTTGATAGGTTAGTCAAGATACAATTCATATGGTTGAGAGTTGAGATGTATTTTTCCTCAGTTTTTTCATGTTGTGTGGATAGTGTTGGTGATGAAAGTGATATGATGTGTGTTGTAAAGTGTCAAAGTTCAACTTTGAAGGGAGTTCATTGATGATTGATATAGATATTCAAAGTTTGAGTGAAAGCTTGACAAAGTTTCTATGTAGAAGTTTATCAGGACTTTATTGTCTATCATCATGTATATGAGCACATGAAGATTTGATACTATATGTCATGATGTTACAAGCTGAGTTAGAGGGGTCAAGTTCTAGTTCTATATTCCATTATTTGCCTCTAAAAGACCTATTTTATAACCCTCTCTGCCTGTCAACATAGAAATCACTTTTTGATTTAATTCACTGTTGACCTGTTATACAGGTCAGTCACTTAAAAGTGACTTGCTAAAGGGTTTATATCTCGTGCTATCCATAGCCTCATTGAATTCTCTTACCTTTAGCATCGGTCTATTCTCATGTATGTTGGTGCCAATAAAGAATCAACGATCTTATTCAAAAGAAAAGTGGGCGTGATTATGGAAATCAATGGATAGAATTTGAAATAAGAGATCAAACCATGTGTTGAACTTTGAAGTTCATTTGACCGTCTTCATGCTTTTTGACAGTAGATAAGTTTGGTTTTAAAGCTAATTTTTAGCTATTAAAATGGAAGGTTTTATTTTTATCCTTTTAACTTCGGTGTAACAATGAAGTGTTTAAGAAGTTTCTTTTGAAGATTTGTTTCTATTTTTTAAAAAAAAACCTCAAATAGCTCATCAAATCTCAGAGTTTTAAGTCTTTTTTGAGGAGAGATTTTTTTGAGGGCAGATGGATTTTTTGAAAAAGATTTTCTATGAAGAATATGAAAAATTTGTTTATTGAAGATTTGAAGAATATTAAAGAATTTGAGGAGTTTTTGAAGACAAAAATGACATATTGATTGAAGGCATCTTATAGATGAAAATTTTAAAATGTTTTCTTCGAAAATATTTTTTGTGGAGATGATTTTATTGAAGGAATATGAAAAGACTTTGCAGATGGTTTTTTGTGGGAAGCTTCAAATTGGAGAGTCATTTTTGTTTTTTGTTTCATGCAAGAATATCAAAGAGAAGACAAAATATGAAAAGTATTTTGATGCAGCTGAATGGATTACAAGATTGGTTTATTGCAGAGCAAGAGGAAGATGAATGGTCATCTGATATTTATTGAGCTTACAGGTGCTTTGGTATGTGTGTTGAAGTGCAGTGCAACATACGATTATGAAGACAACTTTATGAAAATTCTTTTAAAAAGAAAACACAGAAGAATGTGTGCATGAGCTAATTTGCAGTGAGATATGCTTTCCTGATCAGGTGAATTAAATGATTCAAGGATAGAATATTAGAGGATTGGAATGATGGAATATATGTTACAGATGAGTTGATTTGAATGGTGCAAATCAGATTGAGCAGCAATCACTTCTTGCACATGAGATTTAGAGTTCTGATTGATTGAGAAATGCCAGTGAGGCTTGTAGGTTGGTAAGACCATTTGTTAGTGAGACACTTACATCAGCCAGTGAGGCTTGTAGGTTGGTAAGACCATTTGTTAGTGAGACACTTACATCAGCCAGTGAGGCTTGTAAAGATATTTTCAAGGTTAAGCCAGTGAGGTAGTTTTGGAGTGGTTTTTATACCCCAGGAGGGTTTTCCACTCGTGCAAATTTTTGTTATGTCTCATATTGATTTCATCTATATATGTGTATGTTAATATGTTGCTTATAAGGTTTTGTTCTCTTTTTTCATTCTCAGTTTTGTGCATATATGTTTGATAAATCAATGATATCTTTCTCTCCTTGTGCTTTGAAAGTTAAAGTTTGCAAAAAGATTTGAAAATTTACACAACACTGATTCACCCCCCCCCTCTCAGTGTTGTCCTGGACTCCTACATAAAGGTGGCTCCGTCCAAGATGAAAGGAGCTGCATTGACCTGGTGGAATTTCATCCAAGATGACAAGGTGAAGGAAGGAAAGAACAGAATTGTTACATGGAAGAAGATGATGGCTTTGGTGAAAGAAGCCTATGTCCCATTGGACTATAATATTTAGTTACACAAGAAGAGACAAAATTTGAAACAGAAGGAACTAGATGTTGGTTCATATACTGAGGAATTCATGAAGTTGTGTGTTAAGACAAAGGCAAAAGAAAATGAGGATGAAAGAGTAGCAAGATATCTCAATGGATTGAGATTCAACATCCAAGAAGATCTAAATCTACATAATCCAGATACAGTTTAGAAATGCTATCAATTGGCACTCAAGGTAGAAGACAAACTGAAGAGGAGGCAAGAAGATAATTATAGAGGAAGAGGAAGATAGCAGAGAGGGGGAAGAAATCCTTTTAGAGGTAGAGGACAAGGATTTGGAAACCAAGGTGGAGCACATCAAGAAAATAATAAAGGAGATAGTAGTCAGACCCACAAAGGAGGTTACAATCAGAAAGATAACTTTTGAGGCAGCAAACCACCATTCAGAGGGAGATCTCAGGGTAGAGGACCTCTCAGATGTTACAATTGCAATCAGGAAGGTCATATAGCCAGTAGATGTCTAGAGAAAGCATCAAGCTCAATGGGAGAAAGAAGATCAAATCTGATTCAAGAATCTGATGGCCAGAGTGTGACAAGTTCAAACACTTACCAAAGTGTGAATGCCCCTAATAGCTATGGGTATCTAGAGACAGTAGAGTCCTTAATGATTAGAAGGACAATGACTACCATGAAGGTACCTGATAGAGAACCCCCACAGAGCAAGTCTCTTTTCAAAACCACTTGCAAGACAGGAGGAAAGCTATGTAAAGTTCTGATTGACTCTGGTTCTACTAAATATTTTGTGTCTGTTGAAATGATAGAAAAACTAAAGCTCAAAAGACTGCCACATCCATGTCCATATAAGATCTCATGGCTCACTCAAGGTCAGCAAACAGTTGTGAAAGAGCAGGCTTGGGTGGAGTTTCAGATTAGAGCATATAAGGACAAATTGCTATTGGACATAGCTTAGATGGATGCTTGCCATCTTCTCTTTGGGAGACCATGGCAATATGATTTGAGAGCCCAACATGATGGAGTTCAGAATACATACTCAATCACCAAAGATGGTAAAGTCATAGAGTTACTACCCTTGATGCAGAAGGAGGCAGATCCCAAAGGAAAACAAACCAAGGTAATGTTGGTAGAAGGCAATCAGTTCATGAAGGAGATTGCACAAGAAGGCACAATTGCATATGCCTTAATTCCATGTCTGAATATGAACAAAGAGCAGTAGCAAGAAGTCAAGGTAGAAAAGAAACAAAGGTTTATAGATCCTGCTGTCCAAGAACTATTGGACAAATACAAAGGCACCATCTCTGATGGAATACCAAGGTCTCTACCACCTATTAGAGATATCAGTCATTGCATAGACCTAATCCCAGGGTCTACACTCCCAAACAAGGCAGCCTACAAGCTTACTCCAAATCAGAATGCAGAGGTTGCAAAGCAGGTTGAGGAATTATTGAAGACAGGCCTCATTGGTAAAAGTTTAAGTCCATGTGCAGTACCGGCTGTACTAGCACCTAAGAAGGAGGGCACTTAGAGACTGTGTACTGATTCTAGGGCTATCAACAAGATCACAATTAGATATAGATTTCCAATCCCTAGAATCGAAGACTTGCTTGATTGTTTAGGAGCTACCAAATACTTCACAAAGATAGATTTGAAAAGTGGCTATCATCATATCAGAATTAGGCCTGGAGATGAATGGAAGATAGCATTCAAGACTAATGAGGGGTTATATGAGTGGAAGGTCATGCCTTTTGGTTTGTCCAATGCCCCTAGTACCTTTATGAGATTGATGAACGAGGTTTTGAGAGAATTCATGGGAAAATTTGTCATAGTCTACTTAGATGACATACTGATTTTTAGTAATACAAGGGAAGAGCATCTCAAGTATATAGAATTGGTTCTCAAAAGGTTACATGAAGAGTAGTTAATGATCAACTTGGAGAAGTGTTTGTTCATGCAAGAAGAGATCATCTACTTAGTTTTCTCATCTCACATGGTAAACTAAAAATGGATCAGGAAAAAGTAAGTGCCGTATTGTCTTGGCCAACTCCTAAAACCATGAATGATATCAGAAGTTTCCATGGGTTAGCAACTTTTTATAGGAAGTTTATAAGGGGTTTTAGTCATGTCTGTGCACCCATGTTGGACACCATCAAAGGAGGACAAAAGTGCAGAATTATTTAGACAAAGGAGGCAGATGATTCATTTGAAACATTGAAGAAGAAAGTAGCGCAGCAGCTAGTCCTTGCACTTCCTAACTTTAACAAGATCTTTCAAGTAGAATGTGATGCCAATCACATGGCAATTAGAGCTGTACTTAGCTAAGAAGGTAGGCCTATTGCATTCTTTAGTGAGAAGTTAAATGATGCTAAGAAGAAGTACTCATCCTATGATTTAGTGATGTATGCTCTAGTCCAGTCACTTAAGAAGTGGAGACATTATTTGTTACCAAAAGAATTCATAGTGTTTACAGATAATCTAGCCCTTAGCTTCATAAATAGTCAAGAGAAGTTCAACCACCATCATATGAAGTGGGTGGAAACCTTACAAGATTTTAATTTGACACTGAAACACAAGAAAGGAGTCAAGAAAAAGGTAGCAGATGCCTTGACCAGGAGGGTTCTGACCATAAATCACATCCAGCTAGAGACTATTGGTATTGATTCTTTGAAAACTATGTATGATGTTGATGAAGATTTTAGAGAAATTTGTTAGGTATGTACTTTTGGGGATCAGTATCATGTTGAGTATTCTAAATTTCTAATACAAGATGGATTACTTTTCAAAGGAGGAGAGTTGTGTATCCCAAAGTGTTCTATGAGACTGAATATCATCAGGGAAAAACATTGTGGAGCTATGGCAGGACATTTTGGTTTAGATAAGACTCTTGATCTGATAAAGAGACATTATTATTGGCCTAAGTTACAGTCTGATGTCAGAAAATTTGTGGAGACATGTGTGATCTGTCAAAAGGCAAAAGGAAGATCTACTAATGTTGGTTTATATTAGCCACTGTCCATTCCTTCTAGATGATGGGAAAGCATAAGTATGGATTTTGTGTTAGGTTTACCTAGAACAAGTAAGGGATATGACAGTGTTTTTGTGGTGGTAGATAGATTCAGTAAAATGGCACATTTCTTGCCTTGTAAAACTACTTGTGATGCTTCATATGTTGCAAACCTATTTTTCAAAGAAATAGTAAGGATACATAGATTGCCATTAAGAATAGTATCAGATAGGGATGTGAAATTCATTGGGCATTTTTGGAGGACTCTTTAGAAGAAGCTTGGTACAAATTTGTCTTTCTCAATAGCTTATCATCCTTAGACTGATGGCTAGACTGAAGTGGTCAATTGTTCATTAGGCAATCTATTGAGATGTTTAACAAGACAACATGGAGAGAAGTGGGATAACATTCTCTCCCAGGCAAAATTTTCCTACAACGATACTATCAATAGGCGTACAGGAAAATCACCTTTTGAGGTGGTCTATGGTATCCATTCCAGAGGTATCTTGGAGCTAAGAGACATGCCTACAAGAGATTCTATTAGTTCAGTTGGAGAAGCTTTTGCATCAGCCATCAAAGAGGTACATGATCAAGTAAAAACCCAACTCCAACAGACCCAAGAGAAATATAAAGCCTATGCTGATAAGAAAAAGAGAGATGTGTAATTTGATGTTGGAGATTTGGTGTGGGTTCATTTGAAGAAAGAAAGGCTTCCAAGAGGCTAGCCCACTAAGCTCATGCAGAGGAAGATTGGACCATGTCAGATTTTGAAGAAATGTGGACCAAATGCTTACAAACTCCAACTTCCTTCTAATCTTGGTTTATCACCTATCTTTAATGTCTGTGACCTTACCCCATTCAAACTTAATCCAGACATAGACCAGGAGTCACTAAAGGTTTCAGCAGATGCTAACATTCCTAAACATGATCCTCCAAAATTGGAACAGGTTTTAGATTCCAGAGTGGCAAAGAAGACCAAGAACAAGGAATATCTAGAATAATTGGTCACTTGGCAAGGCCAACTTGATTCTGAGGCTGTTTGGATGACTAAAGAATAGATTCACACACACGGTGCAAACCTCCAGCATCTCCTCTCAAGTGGACTTGAGATTTCTTCTCTCAGGGAGTATGGTACAGGAGCACCCCTTCAACAGTCTTTGGAGGGAGAAGACTAAATAGATTTTGTCACTATGCATTCTATTATTGTTAAATAAGGTCTATTTGACCAAAGCATCATTGTAATTTGCATACAGTTGACTGTGTAAATCCCTAGGATAAGGTTGTTAGTTTGTTATGTTAGGTAGTTGGATTTTATCTCCCAGCCACTGGGAATCCAATCGGTACTACCATTTTGAGTAGTTCAAATACCCTAGATGGGGTTCTTTTGTATTGAGGATATGATGTTGAATAGTTCTGTATCAGAGGGTTGAAGAGTGGAACTGTGAATCAGATAGTTGTAATCACTTTCTACAAACTAAATAAGATACCCTATTTTGTGTTAGTTTCCTGTTTACATTCATTGTGAAATTATCTAGGAGACCGTATGGATTTTCAACCATTCCACCAGTAGATTGCTTCACAATCAGTGGAATGGGTGTAGATAGTGGATTAGGGTTTTGTTCTGTTTGTACAGTTTATTACAGGGTCATGGGTAGTTTGCTATGAAGAACCCTAGCATTTTCGATGTGCTAGGTTGATAGATATTGAATTGATAGGATCTCACAAATTTTGTTTGTTTAGGATGAAAATAGTTAGTCTTGATCGATTGGTAGGAGGAACTACGAGTATTTCGCATTTAGATGCGAAGGAGGTAGACTAAAATCCTATCGCTGATCAGATCGGGTGCCAAAACCATGTTAAATGCTCAGAGGTAAGAGAAGTCATCGGTAGTCAACAGCATTGGTGAGACGGTGTGTGTCAGAGGAACATAACTCTTGAGTGCCGATGGAGTAAGTGTTTCTGATAGGAAACCAAAAGCGATAATAATGATATTGCTGTGAGAAGGCTTTTGGGGAGACATTTTACATAGAGGCCGATGAGTTAAGTGTTGCCGATAGGCAACTTAACTGATCTGTAGGTGTCGGTGGGAGTTAGGCGATCAGGGGAGTGCAAGTCTGGTCGGCCGATGGGAGATATCTCACCGATGAGTAAGTTAATGACATACATGCAAAGGTAAACGTATGGCAATGGGAGTTTGACTTATCCCATGCACGTTTCCACCAGCGGCTCTGCATCACATTATAGTAGATATCATCCATCAGAAATTTGAAAGTATTGCATGGTATAATTCTCACAAAAACCTCTTGGAAAGGTCACATGTGATCTATTGCAATAGAACTAAGACTCCATTTTTACTTCTTTATTAGAAGGAGGCATGGAATTCTCTTTTCTTTTTACTATCAAGTTTGTGAAGTTTAAACTCCTTTTTGAACTCATTTTTTTAAGGTGGCACTTTATAAGTTTGAGTGCTTGATTACTCTTGCTTAATACCCCGCTTAAATTGGCACTTTATAAAATTAGTGCATTGACATCATTTACACCTTTTGATGATTTGATTTCCCCCCTTATATGTTTTTACCAAAATTAGACACTTTTATAGGAGTTTGATAAGCTCAACCTAAACTAGCTTAAACAGACACTTTATAATTGTAGTGCAATTTTAGGCGAGTTAGATTGGTGATGAAAAACCATGTACTTTTTCAAAAGGAATCACTCAATTTTGAGTTGATTTGTAAAAGTTATAGGCCTTTCAATTTTTTGCATTTACAAAACAAAATTCCTTCCATAGCAAAAAAAAAATCCAATGTTTGAAAAAACAAACTTGCATGCAATTGTTTGGGAAACAAAATTGAAATGAGGGAAAAGAAATAAGCCCCCTTGGGATGTGAGCAACCAGGGGCTAAAACCCCATGTGACCAAGGGATTAAGTTTAAAAAATGCTCCCCCTTCCCCTTGCTTACCTCACCCCCCTAGTTTCTTACATCAGCAAAAATGACACTTTTCAAATGAATAGTGACCAGTTTCATGGCAATAAACTTGACAACCATCACAGTTTTGAGTGATGTGTCAAAACATGCATAGAACCATCTATTTTGGCGTTGACAGACTAGTCCCAACAGGGCATTGAGGGTGATTTTGAGGGCGGCTTCCAAGGCAATTTCAAGGGAGGCTTCAATCATACCTCTACCAATCGGCTCAAGGCTCCAAATGCAGTCCAAATGGCACCTATTTGAGGTATGATGTGCTGTAAAAAGATGTCCAAACTAGGCGCAAGCCTCCTGTGTTAAAGGTGTTTGCAAAGTGCCTTTCAATGCATCTTTAACACTTGCATTGTTGGCATTTGAAAGCCGCTTGCAAAGGCATCCAAACCAGTCTGCCTTGTTTCGATAGAGCAGTTGATTGAAAGCCGAGCTAATTTTGAGAGAAAGGTTGTGGGTCGGCCTTTGTGTAGACCACGATGCTAAACAAGGGATTATCCTTTTTTATGAACACCGAGATTCCTCTTCGTGGAGAGCAAACAATGAACATAGTTAAATCAAAACAAAACCAAGGAAAAAAATGACTTATAGATTTGAAGCATGTGAAGGAGCGAATTGCACAACAAAGCACAAATGACTTGAAGCAAACCAGGAAAGCCTTGATATCATGTAGAAATTACCAAGATCACAGAATAACAAACAAGCACGAGATTGCAAATGAAATCGACCAATTGTATTCATAAATGAAGAAGATATAAATATGTGAGTGTGGGTACCCAATTATCCACCAAACGAGGATAGGACTCCTCTCCATGAAGCGGTGGTGAGAAACCACCCACAAAGGTAGCGTGAGGTGTCGATGCAAGTCAACACCTCTACAAAACCACTAACAACTTTGACAAAATCAAAATACATGTGGAGAATTTGCCTAACTATGATTAACACTACTGTATATGTGTATGATTAAGGATTTATACAACAACACTTATGTTATCATGGTTATCATACAGGACCTTAGCATTCACTTTATATTCATGGATTTGTGGATTCATATTGGGTAGGTGACATTGATAGCATAAGATCCACCAGTGCTTATTTATTCACTATGTTTGGTGGTGCTATTAGTTGGATGAGTAAGTGGCAACCTATGGTCACTTTGTCCACTACTAAAGCTGAGTACATGGTAGGAACTCATGCTTTTAAAGAAGCCATTTGGCTTAAGAGATTGTGTTCTGATGTTGTGTTTGATGTAGGAAAGATTACTATTTGTTGTGACAGTCAAAGTGTCATATGTTTAGTGAAGAATCCTACTTTCCATGCGAGGACTAAGCATATTGATGTCTAGTACCATTTTGTTCATGACATGGTAGAGGGTGGGAAGATAAACTTGGAGAAAGTTGATACTTTGATGAATGTTGCAGATTCCTTGACAAAACATGTGAGCATAGAGAAGTTCATATGGTGTTCAAATTCTATGGGCCTCTTGGCCCCTAGCAGTTAAATCATGGTGTTGATACTCCCTTTGCTCTTACAAGGTGTTCAGAAGAGAATGTTAAGAAAAGTGTCTCAACCTTGTAACTTTGAAAGGTTACTATTCTTCCTAGTTTCGGTCTTTTTGAATACCCTTTAACTTGAAGAATGATATAGAACGTTCAATGTTTCCAAAAGGGGAAAAAAATGGAAGGACTTACTATTTTTAGTAAGTTTACATTTAACCTCGGATTGACCTAAAATTTTCCCAGAAGGTGTAGAATAGCTAAGTAAACATCTCGGGTGAGTTTCAATTGAAGATAATATCTAGATCATGAGATATTAAAATTTATGTTTTTTGAAACTGCCAAAAAAAATTTTGAACTCAATTGTTGTAATTGAAACTTTCCTAAACATCTTGAAAATTGTCATAACTGATGAAGTTAGTCATAGGGTAATAGATCTCTTCACGATCTTTCTGACACATCAAACAGTTCATTAATCAAACACTCGAATCAAAAGTTATGACCTCCGGAAGTTGGACCTCCTGTTTTTGGGAAATGTAAAAATTTGTTGAACATATAAAAGAGCTGTAAAGGGGAGAGTTACATGTGTTGGTGTGTGTTTTGGCATATCACAAGGCATCTTTGATTGGAGATAATTTGGCCATGACTTTTGGGGGGTTTTACCTCATGGTCTTGTAATTACCAGTAATGGTTTAATGTATTGTATCTCCTATTTATCAGGAGCTGGAGATGGAGGTTGTGTGTAAGAATCTTATAGATGTTGAGTTACCTCCTAGATCTCTAGTTGGATATACTCTTGTAAAATCTTGTTCTACAAGTATATTGTAATCTTCTTGATTCCTGAATAATATATTGGGCAACTTTGGAATGTGGGGATTTTACCTAAAAGGGTTTTCCCCACGTATATATTATGTTTTGAGTTTTGTGTTTGCATTAGGAAGTTTTTATTATCTTTATATTAATGTGCATTGTAATCTCTAACTGTAAAAGCAAAAATTTGCATAAATATTTCCTCAGTAGATCAGTGTAGGAAGCGTTTTCGTATACCTTACTTCCTTTCATATAGGTTGATTCAATGTAAAAATAATTAGAGAAGCGGGACTACTTGATCAAGTGGAGTTTTTTTCTTTGACTTGGTATGCTTTGACTTGATTTAATTTTTGAGGTATGGATTTGAATTGCTTTGATTAGCACGTGTTTTTTCTTTTTATTTTCATTTATTTTTCCATCTTTTTGGAAGGAATGTCACCCCATAGACTAACCCCATGAAACTAGGAGGATGTGTTCATCACTAAAGGCTAGACCCAATGAGTATAGACATGATTTTACTATGCATGCAAATAAAGGATTGATTTATTTGAGAACTCCAAAATTGATGATCTAGAACAAGGGTGATCCACCTATGTGCCTCTAGGAATAACTAGTCAGGTCATATATTGGGAAGGTAGAATGGGGAAACAAGAATACATGAACCTAATCATGGAAAGGCTAGATAGCATAATTTAAGTGTAGATAAGCTAATAGTAAATGTAATAATGACATAGTGGAATGTGGATGGCTTGAAGATCTAAGTCTAGCGTCACTACGTCAAAGAACTTATCATGGAAAGAGAGAGATAAGGAGTGCATGGGATTCATGATAGGGAGGAGGTAAGTAGCATGATAGAGTTCAATACATGTAAGACATGAAGCATATACATGAATTTATGTAAGGCATGAACCATACACGTAAATACATGTAATATACATGAAGTATGCAGATGGATACACATAAGTCATGAAGCATACAGACGAATATGAGTAAGTGACGAAGTATACACATGAATACACGTAAGTCATGAAGTATACACTTGACTACACGTCACTCATGAAGTATACACATGAATACACTACAAGTTATGAGGACTGAAGCATAAACACACATACCACAAGGTTTTGGGCAACTAGAAATGGATATCCCTTTTCCAGAAATGGATATCCATTTTCCATTTACCGAAGCAAAATGGATATCTATTTTCTAGCAACCTTGTATTTAGGCTTGGAACTGTCATAGCTGACTTTCCCTAAATTCTAACATTTTTTGCAGGTTTCACTCTCTTCTTTGAACTTCACCCTTTCTGCTGACGACTTTTTTTATGCAAAATTGATGAAACGAAAAGGGCTTATTGAAGAAATTGTTAGCTTTATAAAAATATAAGATTTTCTTGGTTATCATTTTATTAAATAATTATTAATAATTTTCTATATAGTGTGTGTGTAAAATCCTGATGGACACACTGATTGAAAAACATCCATAACTTTCAAACCATTTCACCTTTTAGAGATCTGAAAGCTATGTCACAATCTATGTTTTTCTGGCTATAGGTTAAAAGAAAATTTTGAATTCCATTTTTTTTATCAAGTTAAGTTGTTTGGAAAATTACTTTTTAGTTTTTAAAAAAGTCACAGTAAAAAAATCATAAATAATTATTTTAATGGAAAAAAATTTCAAAAAAATATGTCACATCTGGGTATGAGTCCTCTACTTATTTTGAAAGATTCAATTTTATTTTATTTTTACTCATAGTTAGGTTGGCTAGAATGACACCCACTTTTTATTTTTTTTCTAAAAAATTTAATAGTTGTTCATCAAAATATTCATTTTTCACTAAGTAAATTTATTTATTTTTTTAAAGTAGCCCATAAACTAAATTCAATTCTCTACAAATTTTTTTCTTACATCTTTTTCAGATTGTGTAGATAATCCCTTCAAATTTTGACATGAACTTGATTAAGTATGATTTTTAGTAAATTTTTATTGCAACTTAGAGGTATAGTTTGGCCCATCATGATCCTGCACATACCCAGCACTAATTCTGAAAAAGGATAAGCCAAAGTGACTAGAGAAATTTAGGCCAATTGCACATTACAACATAATTTATATGATTTTAGCCAAGGCTACTACAAATAGGGTGAAGAAGATCCTTTTGGACATAATTTTGAAGGAGCAAACTAGTTTTGTGCTTAGAAGATCTATTTTGGATGGGGTGATTATTATTCAAGAGGTAATCCATTAAATTCAAAAAGTTAAGAAACATAAAATGCTAATAAAACAAGACATTGAAAAATCCTATGGCAGAGTTGATTGGTGTTTCCTTTTCAAAGTTTTAGAGGCATTCAAGTTTCAGAAAGATTGGTTGGATTGGATTTTCAACTATGTTGTCAGTCCTATATACTCAATTCTCATTAATGGGTCTCCTTAAGGCTATTTTGGGGCCTCAAGAGGATTAAGACAGGGGGATCCTCTATCCTTCCTTTTTATTCATTATCATGGCTGAGGCTCTTGGGAGATCTTTGAGTAAAGCCTCAAATAATGGAAAGTTAACAAGGATTCAAATAACTAGGGGTTTGCCAGCTATCACTCATCAGTAATTTGCTGATGACACATTGTTGTTTGGTGCTAACCTAGTGAAAGAAGCTAGAAACTTCAAGGAGATCTTGGACAAATACTCGGTAGCCTCTGGGTAGGAGGTTAATAGAGAAAAATCTAACGTCTTCTTCTTTTACACTAACCTAAGAAATGAAAATCAGATCTTGCAGATCTTAAATTTTAGAAAAGGTAATCTCCCAAGAAAGTATTTGGGTCTACCTTTAGTTATTGGGCTACAATTTGGAAAAACGTTGGGATTCGCTGGTCTCTAAGGTAGGAAAAAAGTTGGCCACTTGGAAAGGCAAGTGGCTCTCTTGGGCTGGCAAGACAATGATGTTGAAGGTTGTAATTGTTGCCCTTCCAATTTATATGATATCATGTCTCCCATTATCAGCTAGTACAAGTCAAAGAATAAATCAGAAAATGAAAAGGTTGTTTTGGTAGGGGAACTCATAGCAGAATAAGTGTACCCTCATTAGCTGGGAGAAGATATGCAAATCAAAATCTACTGATGGTGTAGGGTTGAATAGTCTTCTACTTCAAAACAAAGCCCTTGGTGCAAAACTTGTTTGGTGGATGTATACTAATTAGCACCTAAAATGGGTCAAGATCATGAAAGAAAAGTATTTGGACAAAGGGGAAACAAGCATCTTCACTTCAAGAACGCTACCTATTGGTTCTAGAATATGGAACTTCTTGACAAGTTGTTGTGATCTAGTTTTGGACTATCTAACTTGGGACATAAGGGATGGAAGATCTGCTCTCTTTGAAGAAGACTCCTAAGGTGGATATCCTAAGCTAGCAAGTAGATTGGAATTGGATCCAATAAAGGTCATTACAAAACAAGCTTGGGGTAGTCATGTGTGACATTATCTTCAAATCTCTCTAGTTAATGGATGTTATAATGGACAATGGAAATATGTGTGGTCCTTAGGCTTGTCCAATGAAGTGGCTAAAGTTTATGAAGCTGCCATAAAGGAGTGGGTGGTGTTTGTCAGATATGGTAGTGATCTTGTAAGGTAGGATGGATCAAAGACAGATAACTACAATGCTAAATATGGATATAACCTATTGGTGAAAGATCTCAAGGTTTCATCTCAAATCCCTCTCAATCTATGCTGGAATAAGAATTGCCTTCCTAAGCCTAGGATCTTTGCATGGGCAGCGATGCAAAGTAGGGCTTTGATAGCTGATAGATTTGTTAAGATGAGCTACTATGGTATGTGAAGATGTGTATTGTGAAAACAAGATGAGGAAATTGGAAATCATCTTTTTTATGAACCACTCCTTCACTCACAAATCCTGGCAGTCGTTGTGTGCAATATTGAAATGGAAAGTGCCTTCCCTAATGATATTCTCAGTCTTTTTAAGGCATGGCCACTACTAAATAAATCTGCAATGTTCTCAAACTTGTGGGTGGTAAGTCCTTCCCTGCTAGTCTGGGAGGTTTGAAAGAGACAAATAGAAGATTAATTGAAGATAAAGAGATGCCTATTAGGTCACTATTATCAATCAGATATGCACCCTATTCTAAGCTTACGAAAGACTTAGCTATCTGCTGACACATGGAAACACTCTCAGATTGTGGGTCATATGTGTTGAGAGTGAATCTCCAGAGTGAGCTAGTTCTCCTTATGATTTTTTCTAATCTAATTGATTTGTAAGGGAAAAGGAAGAAGAAGAACTGAAACAAAACACTAAACTCTAAATTTTAATCTAAATGAAATACTTTTACCACCAAAAATCCCTTCAAACTTAAACTTCCACAACCCCACCTATGAGATTTGATCCAAAAATAATTTATAATAAGGTTCAAATTGAACACAAATTACAACTAGGATCAACATGCAATTTTACAGTAAAGAGACATAACAAAGGACATAACATTGCCACAATGAGACATCAGATCAAAACTATAAAACAGACCAGTAGATGAAATAGGGAAAATTGTTACATTAAACTGGAAGGAGTACAATGCAAAATAAACTAAGTCAACTGCTTGTATACAAACTCTCTATGCTCAAGAGAGAAGAAACAAATGGTACCAACTAACTAAGAAAAACCTAACTTTTTCCCTATAAATGCCTAACAAGATATATCTCCAAAAATACTCCTAAAAAGAGATGTAGGAATCCATTTTTGTGCTCCTCAAAAAAGCCAAAAATAAAGCCTTCAAACTGCCACCAAACTAAAAAATAAAAGCTACCAAAGTGTCCTCTTAGGTGGTCCAACCAAAATCTTCTTTCTCTATCCATTCAAACTCTATTTTTGTATCCATTCTGCCCCAAAAGAAAGCAAATCTAAAAGATATGTTTTGATTTAGATTTACTTTGCTTTAATCTGTATAAAAATAGTTTTGATTTTTAAAGCAATTTATAAAATATTTCTTTAAAACAAAACTTTACAATGTTTGCAGTTTTATTTTACACTCCCTTTTGATTTGATTTTTGCAAAAAATAATGATACATGGATTATAATTTCACCAAGTATTTACATTGCATAGCATATGATTTTTCTACAAAAAATCATAAAAATATCAAGGCATACTATAGTTTTCTGCAAAATAAAAGCCTATGAGGTGTATCTTCTATCTAATCTACAAAAATATCTTAAGGCATCTATGAAATATATGCAAAAAAGATCAATGGGTTTTAAGGTACATGAAATGTATAGAGGGAACCTTAAGGTTCAACCTCACTCTAAGTCTTGGGACTTGGGCATTATGCAATATACACTTAATACCACAAAGGGTATTAGTTTGTGCCTCAAAAAAAAAAAAGAATGTGATTAAAATCACCATTCAAATTAGGGTGAAGAGAAACCCTAAAGCAAAAACACATTTACCCTATTCTTTTAGGCTCATTTCACTTTTGCATTTTTGAGAAAATGGGGCTCTGCAGCTGCCTTCAAACCCTAGGGTTTGAAACTGAAACTTGGATATTTCTAAGTTGATTTTGAAGGTAAGACTCCATGGGTTTCATACATATTCTAAAGGTAAGACTCCATGCATTTCTCCATGGATTTCATATAGATTCTGAAGGTAAGACTCCATGCATTTCTCCATGGATTTCATACAGATTCTAAAGGTAAGACTCCGTCTGTAACTCATATTCTTTTATTTTCTTTGATTTCTAAGCTAAAAATGGCTTTCCAGCTGCGGCCTTACCAGTCTCCTGATGCAGTTTTGTTCTCTGTATGTCTTGTGTTGACATCTTCTGTGCACGGGTCATCATGAGATCGAGTTTAGTTGAAATCCTATCAAGGCAAAACCAATAGCCATACCATGTCTCTCTTTACTCAGAAAATGAGAAAAGGTAAGGTTTTCACCTTTTGAACCTTGTGTCCTTCTTATCATTTCTTATTTTTACATTGATACTTACCAGGCATGGTTCATGAACTACAAAACATCATCCATTTTCTATATTTTCTTTCAAAACTATGAAGCCTCATGGCCATACTTGGAATATTTGAGCAATGTTTCTTGTGTTTCTAGCCTGCAAAGTTCGAAACCCTGTTGTTTTTTCCTGCAACTGTGGTTAGTTCATTCTAAATTGAAATGGGTTTTCAAATTTTGAGGAAACATTGTATATTTGGCCATGACTATCATAATGATGTCTCTGTGCATAAACATGTCACTGTACTTTGACCCTTTTGAAGAAGAGTGTTCCCTTGGCCATGGCTATATCTTATCTCTAAATGCATTTCTTTCTCTATAATTTTTCCCTCTTATAAGAATTTGAACCTTCAATTGCTCTTCAATGTCTATGATTTTTATTTGAAACCCAAAAGTTTCTTTGATGGCACAAAAATGAGCTTGCCAAAATGTTCCCTGTATGTTTTAAGCTACTCTTGAAAGAATAGATTTTTTTTGTGGTATGGACCAGTGACTATGTTGGCACAAAATGATTATTTCATTCATCTGAAGAGGAACTTCATTTTCTTCTCTGTATCTATTGTGTCATTTTTCTTAAAAATCAAATGGTTTACTTGTATGATGAAAAGGTGCCTTCTTCCATTACAAACCATAACTGCTTCATTACTATTATTGAAAATAAAAAAAGTGAGGTATTGAGCTAGGCCGCGGCTGTAGTTTTATTTCTCTGAACACTTTGTGATGGACGAGGCTATAGCATTTAGTTCTTTACTCCTTTCTAAGTATCATTTTAGTCATATAGATTGGCATTCCTTCATCCTGCACCTATATATGGACCTATTGCCTTTCATTCAGTCAAAATAATGTTGTTCTTTATTAGGAGATGGACTTGCAATATATCGTGTTAAGAAGTCTATCTTCAGTTAGCATCCGATTATTCCATTTCTCTTTCCTGTGGCATTATATAGACCCCGAGATAATGCATATTATTTGACATGTTATTGCACTTGCTATGCTAATGCATACATCTCCTGTAGATGACTATGGAGGTTGCAACTTTACCATTACCATCATTTTTCTGAAATGTATCTTGAACTCTACATATATCTTAAATGACAGATTGTCAGCATGACATGCTATTGAATACTTTCAGTTGAGCTCACTGTAATCATGGAAACATACTTGTAGTTTCTTGATGGTTTTCATTTGCCATTTTGACATGAAATACTCTCTCTTGATCAACATAAGAGTGTTCTAGTTCTCTTGCAATAGTAAACAGATGAATAACTTCTTAAATGTCTTTACTCTGTTTTAGATAACATGAATGAGCTCAAAGCTCACCTATGACTTCACTTCCTCAATGGCAACTATAGCAATAAGGTCAGATGCTTTCATGCATTGGATACTATCCTGGATGAGTTTAATTCACCCTTATGGTTTCACTTCATTCCTTGAACTGTAATCATGAGTATGTCCTGTTCTCAAAACCAATGCATATGATTGATTTGTTACTCCTTCAGTTTGTCATTCAATTTAAATAATATGAATAATGGTCTCTCTTTTCCATTCCATCCCCTTTGAAATTAAGGGGGACAGCATTCTAGGCTCAACCCTTGTGGGAGCCTCATTTTACACCACATGCTGATATGCCTTCAATCAGCTACATGACTTATCCTATACTTGCACATGAAACAAATATATTAGATAAAAATAATGAAGTTCAATGATTGTTCCTCTTTCAGTTCCTCCTGCATGTAAGTGATGTTCATCTGATCTAGTGCATTATAGGCAATGTATTATTCCTCCTCTGATAGACACATTGAAAACTCATAACCGGAGCTCTAATAGGACCTTGTCCATTTTTTTACAGATTCTTATTGGAGATCACAAGCAAGGATAGGAGGCATCCTCAGAGGTCGAAGACACTACAAGGCAATGATGGCTATGACTTTCTCTCCTATATATTTAGATGCATAGTATCTTTCTTATATTTGCATTTGTTTAGCTATTCCCATAGCTTGTGTGGGACATTTGATCTATCTTTTCATTCAATGAAATGTTTATTTCTTTTATGTATTTCATTTGTAAAATGGATAAACACTGTAGTGAAATGAAATAACCTATCTCTTATGCACCTTTCTACAAATGAATGTTAATCAGAAATTCTTCTCTTTTGTTGAAGAACTGAACTACAATATCATTGAATCATTCTAACTATGCAAATAACTTCTAGTAGAAAATGTTAACCTTCACTTTAAAAAATAAATTTGTTGTACTGACTCTAGCAATTTGAGTTGTAAGTGAAGAAATGGTAACATTTATGGTGACTTCTGCTATATGCTTGCCTGCTAAGCATCAAGACCAGTTGCCTTGAATATCCATTGGGCATTGAGTCATACTATGCTCTTCTCAAACTCAGAAAACACTGAAACTCAGCACTCCAGCCAGTCCAAACTGCAATATGAACCAAAACAAACCAAACTAAAAACAAACTAATAGGACCTAATGGCCAGAAAACTTGTGCAACAACACTTATGGAAACAAAAATACTAAAAAGAAATGTGCATGGAGCACTTATTAATTGAAAAACCCTAACTCTAACCTACTCTAACTAGCCACAGTAACCGGTCAGACAAAACCATTCACTGGCTCAAGAAAATAACTACCCTTCCTTTGCAATCTGTAATAGTCCATGAGGTTGTTAATCAGTCCAAAAAGGTGGAGAACAATCAAATCTTTAGCAAACTATTGTAACACTTCTCTGATAAAGGAAATACAGTCACTTACCCACTCGACTTCCTTTGCTAATTGATCCACCTGATACCCTCCTTGATGATCCATATCTGTGTCACTATTAGGTTGCTCCCTTTTGTTGATTTCCAAACTAGCCAGATACCTAATAGGACATCCTCTCAAAGGTTTTAGACTAGAAACAACAACATGATTTGCACCTTGCATGATAGCCTGTCATGTGGCTTCCTCCTCTTTAGTCAATGGGTTATCCTCCTCCGTTAGAGTAGCTAGTAGCTCATCAAAGCTATCAAAACATGGAAGATTCTTAGCAAGAGCTATACTAGGCTCATAATATTCATGATTGCTCAAGAAGATACACTTCAAAATAGGTGTTTCTTCAATAATGAAGTCAAAACATGAACTACCCTCTTGTAACAAGCCATCAATTTACACAACAACTTCAAGTTGCTCTGTGAAATAGGAGGGGAGCTCCTCCAACCACAATTCATTTAGCTACAAGTCAGGTTGCTCCTTAACTAGTGATTTGGTCAAGAAAATAGCCACTTCATCCACTTGCTTATGCTGTTCTAGATAACCCTCTTCAACAAATGCTGGCATAACCTCTAAATGTGAGAAGGAAAGCTCAATTGCTGCTTGAAATGGATCCTCCTCAAGCTTTATACTTTTCAAATCAAGGCTACTCCTTCTTGTTGGCTCTTGGATCAAAACATTATCTAAGCAATCCTCGTTACTGTTGTGGTTAGAGCCTAGCATGGCCATGCCATTTTCACTTTCTTGTACAAAGTCAAGAAGCTCATCAAACAGGTTAAGTGAAATCTAAGGTTCAACACCCTCTTTTTGCATATTATCTATGTTTGTAGCATGAATCTCAAGACTACTCCAAAATAATTTTTCTTGATTTTCTAATGGAAAAAGGATGTTCTTTACCTCATGACAGCTTTCACTAAGCTTATTGTGATCCAAATCGGGCTCCTCTGTATTTCCTTCTCCTTGGTCCAAGGCCCCATTGTCAGATTTCTTGGCTTCAATCGAAAACTCCTTATATTGTTGATCTTCTTGTTGTTCTAAAACTACTGCCTTTGCAACCTGAGCATTCTACCTTTGTAATTTAAGACTTTCACTTTGCAATTTCTGTACCCCGCTTTCATGCATCTTACGAACAACATTAGAAAAAATTTCAAAGGAATCAAAATGCAGAGGATTCAAGGTCATATTTGAATCAACTTGCTCTACACAAACAATAGCAACCTTTCCATGTGAATCAACCTCTTGCACTACATGACTTTATGAAAAAAAATTATCATATTTTACAAAACAAGGATGATCATTAATGTAAACATCGAAAGGTTCATTAGGAGGAATCTTTTTTAGTTTGATCTTCCACTGCTTTAACTGATATTGCTCCATAGCTATATGTAGTAAATTTACCTGCCTAGCTTCCTTCATGGTGAATGAATCATTTTGTAAGACAATAGGTCCGTCCTTACAAAGGCGAATAGTGATAGGACAATCAGATTTGTCTAGGTGGAAAACTTGGGGAGTTTCTTGGATTTCTTGGAGGAAAAGAGACTCTTCAAGTGGCTGATCTACAACTACACTAGGCTGATTATGATTATTTTCCCCAACTTGCAAGGGATGAAGGCTTATGAAACTTGGGATTTCAAGCCTGAGAGGCTGGTTTGAGGGATCTAGGACTTTACTCTGTCTAAAACTTAGAATCTCAACTTTAGGGGCATTAAGAGGTTCATTCTGTCTAAAACTTGGAAATTTATACTTATGTACCTCCTCTTGGGCAGGCTGTTCTGGAATAGCAGGAGCTACTTGGGCTCGAGCAAGAAAAAGCTTTGTTTGTGTAGCTGCCTCTCTCTCAAGATTCTCTTCAAACTATCTCTTTTGTGTCTTCTACTCCTGATCAGAACCAATGGTCTCACAGGGTGGCCACTCTAGCTATTGAAAGTAAGCTTGGTGATTTAACTCTTGCAGTTGCAAATTAGACTCTTCATACTGTCTTGCTTGAAATTCCCCTTCGTGTTGGTATTGATAACTATTTATGCTTGTAATCTCTTGCTCATATTGTGTTCTTTGTGCCTCCAACTCCTGCTCATGAAGATAGGCTTGATAAGTCAGCTCCTCCTGGTGCTTATTATACTTAAGCTCCTTCATAATCTCCTCCATCTGCTTGTTGAGGTCTGACACAATGTCCCTCATCATGTCTTTAAGCTCCATCATCTCAGACTATTTTATCTAGTAAGAAGGATGACTAGGAGCTTAGGTAGGAATGGACATGTAGTAAGCATCCTGAGTATTTGGACTAAAACCAACATTATGACTACTTGTATAGGGCTGCTAAGGAAGCTGAGCAGGGGTGGGTGGCAATTATACTATGCATGCTAGATTTGCAGGGCCATGGAATTAGAAATAGCAGCATAATTGGCCTGATATGGCTGATCTGGAGGTGGGTATACTTGTTGGCTATGAAAATTCTACATTTCTATTCATATATAAGATAGAAAATGGAATGAATAGGTAATTTTTGTAACATACTAGTACTTGATCATACTGAAACCTGTAGATCTTGATTCAGAGTCACCATATGTGTTTGATTTTCTGCCTCCAAAGCCTGAGATCACTGATACACACACCAAATATCAGTGATAGATGAACATGCTATTGGACTGAAATAGTCCAATCTTTCCCGATCTTGTTTTCACAAGATGAATGCAATAGTTCTGCATGCAAGACCAGAAAATTAAATCATCGGGTATACTTGTAAAAGGCCTCTAAAGGCTGGAACACTGCTGCATATAATAAAACAACAGCTTGAAGAATTGATAGTTTCTCTGAAAACACTTTCAGAGTCCAACTGGGCGTGCCAAAAATTGTTATCAATCAGATATGCACCCTATGCTCAGCTTACGAAAGACTTAGCTATCTGTTGACACATGGAAACACTCTCATATTGTGGGTGATCTGTGTTGAGAGTGAATCTCCAAAGTGAGCTAGTTCTCCTTATGATTTTTGCTAATCTAATTGATTTGCAGGGGAAAAGGAAGAAGAAGAACTAAAACGAAACACTAAACTCTATATTTTAATCTAAATGAAATACTTTTACCCACAAACAACCCTTCAAACATAAACTTCCACAACCCCAACTATGAGATTTGATAGAAATATAATTTATAATAAGGTTTAGATTGAACACAAATTACAACCAGGATCAACATGCAATTTCACAGTAAAGAGACATAACAAAGGACATAACATTGCTACAATGAGACATCAGATCAAAACTACAAAATAGACTGGTACATGAAATAGGGAAACCTGTTATATTGAACTGGAAGGAGTACAATGCAAAATAAACTAACTGAGTCAGCTGCTTGTATACAAACTCTCTATGTGCTCAAGAGAGAAGAAACAAATGGTATCAACTGACTGAGACAAAACTAACTTTTTCCCCTATAAATGCCTGCCAAGAGATATCTCCAAAAAAGCTCCTAAAAATAGATGTAGGAATCCATTTTCATGCTCCTCAGAAAAGCCAAAAATAAAGCCTTCAAACTACCACCAAACTGAAAAATAAAAGCTGTCAAAGTGTCCTCTTATGTGGTCCAACCAAAATCTGCTTTCTCTATCTATAAAAACCCTATTTTTGCATCCATTCTGCCCCAAAAGAAAGCAAATCTAAAAGATATGTGTTGATTTAGATTTACTTTGCTTTAAACTGCATAAAATAGTTTTGATTTTCAAAGCAATTTATAAAATATTGCTTTAAAACAAAACTTTACAATGTTTGCTGTTTTATTTTACACCCCTTTTCGATTTGATTTTTGCAAAAAATAATGATATGTGGCTTATAATTTCACCAAGTATTTGCATTGCATAGCATATGACTTTTCTACAAAAAATCATAAAAATATCAAGGCATATTATAGTTTTCTACAAAAATAAATCCTATGAGGCTTATCTTCTATTTGATCTGCAAAAATAGCTTAAGGCATATGTGAAATATATGCAAAAATGATCAATGGGTTTTAAGGTATGAAATGTATAGAGGGAACCTTAAAGCTCAACCTCACTCTAAATCTTGGGACATAGGCATTATGCAATATACACTTAATACCACGAAGGGTATTAGTTTCTGACTCAAAAAAAAGAAATGAATGTGATTAAAATCATGATTCGGATTAGGGTGAAGAGAAACCCTAAAGACAAAACACTTTTGCCCTATTCTAATCGGGCTCATTTCACTTTTGCTTTTTTGGGAAAATGGGACTTCGTAGCTACCTTCAAACCCTAGGGTTTGAAGCTGAAACTTGGACATTTCTGAGTCAATTCTGAGCATTTCTCTGTGGATTTCATATAGATTTTGAAGGTAAGACTCCATCTGTGACTCATATTCTTTGATTTTCTTCAATTTCTGGGCTGAAAATGGATTTCCAGCCGTGGCCTTACCAGTCTCCTGATGCATTTTTGTTCTCTGTATGTCTTTTGTTGACATCTTCTGTGCACATTCCATCATGAGATGGAGTTTAGTTGAAATCCTATAAAGGCAAAACCCATAGCCATGCCATGTCTCTCTTTACTCAAAAAATGAGAAAAGGTAAGGTTTTCACCTTTCGAACCTTGTGTCCTTCTTATCATTTCTTATTTTTACATTGATACTTACTAGGTATGGTTCAGGAACTATGAAACATCATGCATTTTTTGTCTTTTCTGTCAAAACTATAAAGCCTCGTGACCATACTTGGCATATTTGAGCAATATTTCATGTGTTTCTAGCCTGCAAAGTTTGAAACCCTACTCTTTATTCCTGAAACTGTGCTTACTTCGTTGTACGTTGAAATGGGTTTCAAAATTTTGAGGAAACGTTGTATATTTGGCCATGGCTAGCATAATGATGTCTCTATGCATAAACATATCACTATATTTCAACCCTTTTGAAGAAGAAAGCTCCATTGGCCGCAGCTATATCTTATCTCTAAATGCATTTCTTTCTCTGCATTTTTTCCCTCTTATAAGAATTTGAACCTTCAAATGCTCTTCAATGTCTATGTTTTTTATTTGAAACCCAAAAGTTTCTTTAATGGCATAGAAACGGGCTTGCCAAAATGTTCCCTATATGTTTGAAGCTATTCTTTAAAAAATAGAATGTTTTTGTGGTATGGACCAGTGACTATGTTGGCACAAAATGATTATTTCATTCATCTGAAGAGGAACATCCTTTTCTTCTCTGTATCTATTATGTCATTTTGCTTAAAACTCAAATGGTTTACTTGTATGAAGAAAAGGCGACTTCTTCCATTACAGACCATAACTGATTCATTACTATTATTGAAAATACAAAAAGTGAGGTATTGAGCTGGGTTGCGACTATAGTTTTATTTCTCTAAACAATTTGTGATGGACAAGGCTATAACATTTAGTTCTTTACTCCTTTCTGAGTATCATTGTAGTCATATAGACTGGCATTCTCTCCATCCTACACCTATATATGGACCTGATGACTTTCATTCGGTCAAAATAATGTTGTTCTTTATTAGGAGATGGACTTGCAATATATGGTGTTAAGAAGTATATCTTCAGTTAGCATCTGAATATTCCATTACTCTATCTTGTAGCATTATATAGACACTAAGATAATCCATATTATTTGACATGTTATTACACTTGCTATGCAGATGCATACATCTCCTATAGATGACTATGGGGGTTGCAACTTTACTATTACCATCATTTTTCTGAAATGTATCTTGAACTCTACATATATCTTAAATGACAAATTGGAAACATGACATGGTATTGAATACTTTTAGTTGAGCTCACTGTAATCATGGCAACATACTTGTAGTTTCTTGATGGCTATTCATCTATCATATTGACATGAAATACTCTCTCTTGATCAGCATAAGAGTCTTCTAGCTCTCTTGTAATAGTAAACAGATGAATAATTTGTTAAATGTCTTTACTCTATTTTAGATAACATGAATGAGCTCAAAGGTCACCTATGACTTCACTTCCCCAATCGCAACTGTAGCAATAATGTCATATGCTTTCATGCATTGGATACTATCCTGGATGAGTTTAGTTCACCCTTATGGTTTGACTTCATTCCTTGAACTACAATCATGAGTATGTCATGTTCTCAAAACCAATGCATCTGATTGATTTGATACTCCTTCAGTTTGTCATTCAATTTAAACAATATGAATAATGATCTCTCTTTTCCATTCCATCCCCTTTGAAATTAAGGAGGACAACATGCTGGGCTCAACCCATGTGGGAGCCTCATTTTACACCACATGATGATATGTCTTCAATCAACTATATGACTTATCCTATACTTGCACATGAAACAAACAGATTAGATAAAAATAATGAAGTTCAATGATTGTTTCTCTTTTAGTTCCTCCTATATGTAAGTGATATTCATTTGATCTAGTGCATTATAGGCAATGTATTATGCCTCCTCTAATAGACACATTGAGAACTCATAACCGGAGCTCTAAGAGGACCTTTTCCATTTTTTTGCAGATTCTTATCAGAGATCACGAGCAAGGATAGGAGGCATCCTCAGAGGTCGAAGACACTACAAGGCAATGATGGCTATGACTTTCTCTCCTCTATCTTTAGATGCATAATATCTTTCTTATATTTGCATTTGTTCAGCGATTCCCACAGCTTGTGTTGGACATTTGATTTATCATCTTTTCATTCAATGCAATGTTTATTTCTTTTATGTACTTCATTTGTAAAATGGATAAACACTACAGTGAAATGAAATAACTTATTTCTAATGCACCTTTCTGCAAATGAATGTTAATCATAAATTCTTCTCTTTTGTTGAACAACTAAACTACAATATCATTGAATCATTCTAACTATGCAAATAACTTATAGCAGAAAATGTTAACCTTCACTTTAAAAAATAAATTTGTTGTACCAGCTCTACCAATTCGAGTTGTAAGTGAAGAAATGGTAACAGTCACTTCTAAACAAGCTAAAAGTTGCTATTGTGGAGGTGGTAAATGGCAGGGTTGGGGTTCAAAACTTGAAGAATTTAAACTTCTCAGAATGGGATGCTGCCATGAGGAAGCATTGACATGGCCTAAAGATTCCTCCTTTCATTGGAGATGGTGGGAAAAAGTCTCAGGAGTGAGAAGCAAAGTTGCTTGGCTACCCCCAAATTTTGGTTGGTATAAGTTAAACTTCGATGGTGCTATAGGAGGGAACCCCGGTATCTCAGGTGCTGGTTGCATCATAAGGGATTGGTGTGGCAGTGTGGTTGGTAGATTGGCAATGTTGCTTTCCATTGGCACCAATAATGCAACAGAAATGCAAGCTTTGATCTTATGCCTCAACCTTTGTCTTGAGCTAAAGCTTGAAAAAGTGGTGGTTGAGGGGGACTCAGCTTTGATTATAAACGCTCTAAGGTCTGGTCAAATGCAAAATTGGAAACTTGGGGCAATGCTGGAGGTTGCCTCTAAGCTCTTGAAAGGTCTAAAACATAGCATTATAAATCATACATTTAGAGAAGGCAATAGGGAGGCCGATGAGCTAGCAAACAAAGGTACACATAGTTTTGCAATCAAAGTATCTAGATAAAACTTATAGTGTTAGAACAACCTCTAAGTAAGCAATGTCACTGAAGTCTATGGCAATTTGATTAATTATCAATTAGTCTCTATGCTTTTCACATTGTCCGGTGGAAAGCATATTGATCTTCTTCGCCTAAGCTCTCTTCAAGGTTTCGGTAATGTCTGGGTGTGCAAGATAATCACGTGCAGATTTTTGACCTCAAAAGACTATGTGCCATTAATGGCCCTTTCACGACCATCATTCCTCAACACTCATCAACAACGTTTGGTTTGATAATCAACGTGATATCAAAGCTAGTCAGTTTAAGCATATGGCAATGAATTCCTAATGCCATGAAATTAATAGTTAAGTGGAAGGTTGGTAGTTGTAGAGGACATTGATTTATAAAAGATTAGTATCATCTAGAAGTGTAAACTGCAAAGAGTTAACACCTCACATGTGGGAGGGCAAAGCATTTACATCAAAATCGTAAGGTGCGGGCTTGAAGGGTTTATAAGTACCTATGTTTTGGGTGATTTCATAGCACAAATAAGTTGTGAGGTCTCACCTCTACATATGGCAGAACACTTCAAATTTATAGTGTGTAGTCCTCTGAGTGCATTGTGTGCGGAAGAATGGATATGCCAATTCGTTTGATAGATGAAATGCATCAAATGGCTTTTCTGGGGGAGGTGTTCGACCTGTGGTTGAAATCCATCTTGATGGAATCATATTTTCTCTCCATTGGAGTGGTGAAGCTGATCATAGGGAAGGATTTTCTTGCGGTTGGGGAACGGTATCGCGTGGACTCTGATATCGCTTCCAAAGCCGAAGGTGGAGGTGATTATTCGAAAGATGTTTAAGGCAGAGCTCCTGGGTAGCTTAGAAGAAATGTTGGTCACCGCTCTCTGGGCATGGGCATCCCCAGACCCCGCGATATAGACCTACTGTAGGTTCCGGGCGAGGTTGTGAAGTATTATCCCTTCCTATTGGACCTTAAAGGTGCAGCTTTGTTTGGTCATCGTCAGAGGGCCCCTGTTGGAGTGAATTTTCTGAAAAAGATGCTCCACATTGTTCCTGTGCAGGATTTCTAGGGGATCTAGGATTTGATCAACTTCATACAGGATGATGGCGTTGTTTGATCTGGTATGATATGCTATGTCATAAGGAGGGTTTATTTGTCAAAACTTTGATTGGGAATAGGCTTTGTTGTTTCTCTCTATTTGGCATGGGAGGTATTCTAAATGACTAGTATTATGTGTTTGGTTGACTCTACGTGGTCATTTTGTTCTCACTAGTTAATGGCGGTCAGGGTAGCTATGGTTTGGGGGTACTTTGCACATATGCTATGATAGCAAATGCAATGTAAGAACAGACGCCCATGGGCGAAACTATGTAATTTTTTGCTATATCAATACAAATCCAATCTTACATATAAAAAAAAAATAGCAGCGAGATGTTATATACTCAGGGTCATTGGTTCTTTAATTGACACCAAAAATATCCATTGGTGATGGTTTTTTGTTTGATGTTTTGGGCCATATTAATATATCTTAGCCGATAGGCTTTTATATGTGAGCATTATAGTGCTCGGAATTGTCTCACACTGTAAAATTAATGCCGGTAAATTTTCTAAAATCACCTGTTTTTCTATCGGCATATTCCTTAAACCTCCTATGGGTGCAAGTGCTAGTAATATATCTACGAAAATTGATTAGTTTTACGTCACGAATGTATTTAAAAAGGAAATAATGGAAATGCTAACACATTGAACTACATGACTGGAACTTATTTTAGCTACCCTAACATCTATGCGACTCTTTACACCGATAGAGTTAGGGTGCAGCACCATGGCACCCTCTCCCCTAGTGTCATACCGGCAATATTCAGACCTATCCAAGCCCGGTTCCATTCGTCGACTCTGCACATGTCTAGGCACCTTTCTCGTCATCACTTCCCGACGTCCTGCGAGTTTCCGGGACTGACGGCGTTTGCCTGCAAGCTAACGTAATATAGCCTATAGGCTAACTAGCATACAAAACGCATACCTCCTATTTTGAATCTCGTAACCATAACGAGTTTTTATAATTGTGAAGAGTGTAAATTCCGACCTCAAGCGAGCATATTTTGCTGACTCTGCTGTACTCAAAAGTTTTGATGACGTGTAAGCCTCAAATGTCGTTTCGAGAGCGAGACGGCGCTTGGAGTCTATAAAATATGAAGAGTATTATTATCTAAGAAAAGTGTATGTTAGCATTCGATTTGCAGAGGAAGATGGAGGTGGAAGCGTTAATTGGAAAGATATTTTCGATAATCGGGTTTCTGACATTGGCGCAAAGCTATCTTCCCCCGCAGGTACGCGAATTCATGAGGCAATGGGTGATGCGCGTTTGTGACTATGTAAATCTATGTTGTCGTGTGAGCGTCCCAGAATTCAAAGGGAAGCACGGAATGAACAAGAATGACCTCTACGCGGACGCCGAAGAGTACGTGAAAAATCTAGAGAGCGCCTCCGAAGCTCGCAATCTAACGGCATGTCGAACGCTTAATACGAACGAGGTGGGCATCTCTCCCGACGCGGACCAACTCATCCACGACTCCTTTCGCGGAGTGAGAATGTGTTGGAGCCAACACATCACCCACCAAACAGTGGACAAAGAAATCATGGAGAGGCACACCTACACTCTGAAAATGAACAGACTAGACCACACCCTCCTCAAGGCATATTTGAACCACGTATCGGAAAAGGCGGCGGAGCATAAATTGGGCAAACGGGAACTGAGGTTGTATACCAACAGCGGCAATAGCGCTGTGCACGGGCGAGGATGGAACAGCGTGCCTTTCAACCATCCCTCCACCTTCCACACGCTTGCACTGGACCCATCCCTAAAGAAAACTATTATCACTGACCTCGACCGCTTCAAGGCCGGCAAAGATTTCTTCCGACAGATCGGCCGCGCCTGGAAGCGCGGTTACCTTCTTCATGGCCCTCCTGGAACGGGAAAGTCCAGCTTGATCGCCGCCGTGGCGAACTACATGAAATACCATATCTACGATCTTGAGCTCACCAAGGTCTCTCACAACCAGGAGCTCCGTGCCCTTCTCAC
This sequence comes from Cunninghamia lanceolata, assembly GCA_027924645.1. Classification (NCBI taxonomy): domain Eukaryota; kingdom Viridiplantae; phylum Streptophyta; class Pinopsida; order Cupressales; family Cupressaceae; genus Cunninghamia; species Cunninghamia lanceolata. The sequence continues at coordinate 9,368,701 of BSBN01000050.1, read as the reverse complement.
GCAGACCAGCGAAAAGGCAATTATTGTTATCGAGGACATTGACTGCTCACTGGATTTTACGGATAGAGCGTCCAAGCTGGAGAGCAGGAAAGGAAACAAGGTGCAGAGTGATGTTACTCTTTCTGGTTTGCTCAATTTCACAGACGGACTGTGGTCCTGCTGCGGTGAAGAGCGTATTATCATCTTTACTACGAACCACCCCGAACATCTCGATCCCGCTCTCCTTAGATGTGGGAGAATGGATGTCCACATCGAGCTCTCTTACTGCAACTTCGCTGTGTTTAAAATTCTTGCTTTCAATTATTTGAGAATAGAAGCTCACCAGCTCTATCCTTTGGTGGAGCACAAGATTGCTTCCGGGGGCGAGATGACTCCTGCGGAAATTATAGAAATTCTGATGAGTAAAGTGGACAGTCCTGACGAAGCAGTGAGCAGTGTGATTAGTGCGCTGGATGCCAAGATTAAGGAAAAAGAAGCTCAACGTCAGTCCCAATCTTCCGAGACGGAGGGTGAAGAAAAATACGTGACAAAGGAAGGGACAAATCCCCAAAATGATGCCATACAAAACTCTTAAGAGTTATCTCTCGCACTGTAGAAATGAGTCTTTGCCTAAATGTGTGGCCCTATGTATCACCTCCAATATAGTTATACCTTTCAAAATTCACTATTTTAGGCCTTTCTGCATTTTATAGTTTAAAAAAAAAAATAGATTTAACATTTTTGTAAATAAACAAATTAGATTTAACATTTGTAATTTATGAATTATGTATTACAAGTGTAAACAAGTATAGTGTTAATTTTTGTTTTTTAATATTAAGGATAAAAGTGGGTTTTTGTAAACATCTAAACGTTTCTTTTTATAAATGAGAGTTAAAATTATAGAGAACACACTTGTTAATTATTAATTATGACAGAGACACATACACACATTCTCTCTCCTTTGTACACACTTTAATATCATTTGGTTACTAGTGTTTAAGAGGATCATTTATGCTCGTGAGAGATGGGTTCTTCTAAACTACTACTCATGAAATATGAGTCGATGAAGATTGACTTAAAAACTAACCAATTGAATCTTGATAAAATGTCACCTAATTTGTACTCCTACTTGTTACTTAATCTTTTATTAAACTTGGAAAGGTTGTAATTGAAAAACTTCAATTACTAAAATTGTAACACCACATGCCCATATATATTAGAAACAAAGGTACATAATGAGAATAAAAATAACACACAAATTACAAAAGAAACATCTAAGCATACATCTCTAAATAAAGAAAAGGTGTTTTCTTGGAAGACTATATCAAGGTTCCCATCATTACAACATCTTTCTTTATAGAGATATATAATTAGATCTTACTTCAATTGTGCATCATGATATAAAATAGGATAGTCTCATCCAGGACAAAAATTCAAGTGATACATCTTGTGGTTCCTTGACATTTAACTTTCTTTACATTTATTGTTACATGTGATATTTTATGTTCTTCTACACTTTTCACTTGGCAGATAGTCACTTTAGGGGTAATGATTTTTGTTTTTTGTTGGTTACATGTATTAATGATAGCTCCAATTGGGGGAAAAAGTGGGGCCATCTTTCATCTTCATTTTACATTCACAATGGCCTTACATGTAGGTATGTTAGGTTTACATAGATTAATGATTCCTATAATTTCTTTATCGAGTGATACCACAATAATGTGTCCCAATTTTTTTTACCAAAGTGAGACATTGAAGTCAACATTTTTAACCAAGTTTTCACTTTCTATCACCTATAGCAACTAAACCATAAGAATTTAAAGATGATTTGAACTGTTGATTTTTTAGATTTCATGTGTAGATTCTATATATATATAGTGCAATTCTTTATGTAACTTTTAATAAAAAAATTTAATTGTTAACAATATTTTAAAAAGTGACATCCATTCCATAATGCATAAATTTTTTTTACAAATAAAATAAAATTATAAAAATTTAGACATATATTTGTAACACCAATATTTAGTACGCACATAATGTTTTGTTTTTTTTTTGGATCGGTAATTTTTTGTTGCATGTTTTATTTTTTATTAAATTTTCATATGCAATTTAGGCATAATTTTATTCTATAATGAATAAATTTTTCTATTTATATCCAAATTGATATTTTTGGTTGAAATAAGGACATCAATACATAGTGTAGAAATATTTTTTAGAAATTATTTTCTGCACTTTCTATTCTTCAAGGTGTGTAGAATAAAGACCTTGATGTTTGGTGAAAACCTATATTCACTAGAAAATAGAAAATAAATATAATAGTTAAATTAAATATATTTAAAATTATACTTTTAAGAAAGATTATTTTGAAGGCTGTAATCCTACAAAGTCTCATGTTCTAGTGACATATTTTAATGGTCTAGCACAGGCTTTGAAATAGAAATTTCTGCACAGAAACAAGTGAGAAAAAAGACATGAAAAGTACCTTCATTTGAAAGTAACTTTGTTTCAAGGCACCTTCATACCTTTGAATGAAGGCTTTAAATGTGAAACATTAAAAAAATATAAAAAAGGACTTTTGAATGAAATTCACAATCTTCATACAAAGCTCAAAGCACCTTCATTTGAAGGTGTTTTTCTTTTTTTTGTGCCTTAGGCATTCTTTTTTCCCTCATCTCACAAGTGGTACACACTATTATGGGTTCACCTTATCAAACACTTATTCTCAAAATTTTCATACTTAGATTATCATGTTTCCTTAGTTTTTCTTACTCTATTTGTCATGCTTATGCTCAACATTCTATACATTGATTATGGGTAAAAGCAAGAAGTTGGGTCCACATATAGGGGAAGTGTCGTGCAAAAAAAAAATTGATAGAAATGAGTACTTGTTTTAAAGAAAATAGGTACCTGTTTAGGAATGGGCACCCGAGCCTAGAACGGGTACCCATTTTAAAATGGATACTCATTTTATCTTATAGAACGGGTACCCGTTTTAAAATGGCTGTCCATTTTGTTTTCTATTATTTTTTAGAAAGGGTACTCATTTCTAAAGTTTTGAATTTCACACCAGCGCTTTTGGTTTGGTTTTAGGCTCGGGAAAGGCATGCGTAGCTGACCTTAAGACTTGGACCTGCAAGTATATGTCTTAAGTATAGAACAGGAGGAAAGACTGGCTTTACCTATATGGCTGACCACATTTTTCTAAACTTTTTTACGAAATTAAAACCCATTACAGATGATAGTGTCTAGTTTTCGAATATGTAATTTTTTTATTGGACTTATTTTTCTATTTTTTATTTAATTTATGAGAAAACTAGTCCAAAAACTTGAAATGACAGGATTTTGTATTTTTTTAATAACTTTTAATTTTTAAAGTTTTTTTTTTTAAATTATATGTCATCAATCTAAACATCATTCTTTACACCTTTTTATGAATACTTTTGCTCAAATTATGTTGGCTGTACACGAGGGGTTTTAAAAAACAACAATTAGGGCCAATAAAAAATATTTGGAAAAAGAATTATAAAATTTAATATCCTCATCAAACATCATTATACTACACATCTTTGCCCAAAAGGATTTCAAAAAATACTTTTATTTAAGTCAAATTATGGGTGGGTGCAAAAAGTTGGAGGGCCAAAAAGTGGCCAACTTTTTTTAAAAAAAATTAAACCATAATGCGAGCACATTATAACACGCTCACGCTATAATTTGGTGATGCCGAGCCTAAGGCTCGGCAACACTGAGACATAATGTGCTCACGTTATGCTTTTCTATTAAAGAAACTATTGTTAAAGTTTATCATTCACACAAATGCAGATGTTCATGTTATAGAAGACTGAATTATATTAGAATATTAGAGATCCCTTAGAAAAATGTAATAACAAAACTACTTTCTCTTATGTTAGGTTGTTAAACCAATCATTTTTTACACTCTTCTCTTAACAAAATAAGAGGAATAAGCATAGAAGGTAGAGAATTTGATCTTACTAGTTTGCATATTGGTCAGTTTACATTCCATGACTTCATTTTCATTGAATAAAAAGGTTTATCTAATTTGAAATAAGAGGCAGAGTTCACTATCATGTGCTTTTCTAGATGAGAGGGTCCATAATGTCTAGGGTTCTTCCAAGAACGACCAGCAACAGAAATAAGTTTTTGTTATACCAATCCTCCTAGTAAAGTTACAATTCAAATGCCTACTTTGAGAGTTGAAATAAATTAAATTAGACTTACAATTTTAATTTTCTTCCATTGCTTCAACATCATTGTTGTTTTCCCCAGCATAAACCAATTCATTCATCAACTTGCTACCCATTGGTTGACTTGAACTGCATACTCAGTTAGAACAAAGGAATCTTTTATCTGTATCAATGTCAGTATTCATAAGTTGAAGAGCATTAATTTTTTTCACACCCTGTTCTTTGAAATATCTTAACCTTAAAATATGACTTGGATATTTACTTGAACAAAACAAAATTTCCAATCTCCAGCCCATGATGATTCACAAAATTTTCCCAACCCTCCCTAAATTCTAGTTTATTTATGGTACCTCCTAATTGTACATCCCACTCCTGCCCACCTAGGCCTTGCAACACCATATGTTCATTTGTGACATTTATAAATTGTGAAATAAATGCAATAGGAATGTGTTACAGTAAACAGATTATACAATGAGATTTTACAAGTTCTTAACAGTGTACAAAAAATAAAAGAATGAAAAATATTATATAGAGTTACCAGTTTTTGTGTAAAGTCTCCAAGTATAACTTTGATGAAGGAGGCACACCCATTAAACCGCTCTTTATCATGGTATTTGCCATGTTTTTTAAAACATTTGTGACTATATGATCTGCATGGTATAAAAATCCCCCCTATTTTTTCATCCTCTATGGAAAACGTAGATGCAAAAGCCTGTGTAAAAATAACCCAAACAAAAAGAATTGTGCATAATCCTAAATTATCTACAAGCACAAATATACCTACAAGTACAATAAATAAAATTGGTAGATAGTGAATTTTACACAAAATAGAGTAGGGGAAAAAAATGAGCCATGATGTGAGTGATTTACGGTACTTGGTATTTTCATAGTTGGTAGCACATAAATTGAGGAGATATAGAATTAAGTATGATTACATGGATCTGAAGAAAAGATGATAGCCTGCAATCATTTTTTTAAATAATCATGGCAATTTTCCTCTATGGTACATTACTTTATATATTTGATCATATGCCCTTTAAATGATGTTATCTCCATGTTCATATGCCCTAAATAATTCCTTCAGTTTCTTTATTTTATCAAGACAGAGCCTAATATTTTTCTTTGTTTTGATTTATGTTCACTGTTGATACTAAATTTTAAAACAAATTGAAGTATATAGAATTTTATTTTTATTTTTTGTCACCATTAGTTCCTAAATTTTAAAATAAATGTTTTCTTAGTTTTTTTTTGAGACTATGTTTGTAGATGTTAATAATTCACTAACACTACTTGGTATAGTTTACTTAATCATTATAATCGAGGTATTATTATTTATTGTATTTGTAGTGTATTTCCTTAGTTTTTTTGGGAAGAGATTAAACTATACCTCAAACCCTAATTCATCAACCCTAAACCCGAATCCCTCAACCCTAAACCTTAATCCATTACCCCTAAAGCCTCAACCCTCAATGCTTAAACCTTAAATCCTAAACCTTATCCCTAAACCCTCAACCCTCGACACTATACCTTAAACCATAATCCCTTATGCCTTATCCCTAAACCCTATCCCTAAAGCCTCAACCCTCAACTCTTAAACCTTAAATCCTAAACCCTATCCCTAAACCCTAAACACTCAACACTATACCTCAAACCCTGATCCCTCAACTTGAAACCCTAATCCCTCAACCCTAAACCCTAATCCCTTATTCCTAAACCCTAAACCCTATCCCTAAAGCCTCAACCCTCAACCATTAAACCTTAAATCCTAAACCCTATCCCTAAACCCTCACCACTATACATCAAACCCTAATACCTCAACCCTAAATCATGATCCCTCAACCCTAAATCCTAATCCCTTAACCCTAAACCCTAATCATTTATTCCTAAATCCTAAACCGTATCCCCAAAGTCTCAACCCTCAACACTTAAACCTTAAATTCTAAACCCTATTCCTAAACCCTCAACCCTCTACACTATACCTTAAACCCTAATCCCTCAACCCTAAAGCTTTAAATCCTCAACCCTTATCCACCCCTCTCCTCCCTTATCTACCTCACCCTATCTCTCCCCTATATCTCAACCCTTAGCCATCTAGGTCTCTCTATTATCTGTCAAGCCTCAACCCTCAACCCTTAAACCTTAAATCCTAAACCCTATCCCTAAAGCCTAAAGCCTTGACACTGTACCTTAAACCCTAATCCCTTATCCCTAAACCCTAAACCCTATCCCTAAAGCCTCAACCCTCAACCCTTATCCACCCCTCTCCTCCCCTATCTACCTCACCCCATCTCTCCCCTATATCTCAACCCTTAGCCATCTAGGTCTCTCTCTTATCTATCAAGCCTCAATCCTCGACCCTTAAACCTTAAATCCTAAACCCTATCCCTAAAGCCTAAAGCCTCGACACTGTACCTTAAACCCTAATCCCTTATCCCTAAACCCTAAACCCTATCCCTAAAGCCTCAACCCTCAACCCTTAAACCTTAAATACTAAAACCTATCCCTAATCCTTCAACAATCAACAATATACCTTAAACCCTAATCCCTTAACCCTAAAGCCTATCCCTCAACAACCCTTACACCTTAAATCCTAAACCCTCAACCCTCCACACTATACCTTAAACCCTAATCCCTTATCCCTATACCCTAAACCCTTATCCCTAAAACCTCAAACCTCAACCCTTAAACGTAAATCTTAGACACTATACACTAAACCCTTAACCATAAAATCTAAAGCCTAAACCATAATGCCTAAAGGTCATAAACCCTAATCCATTATAACTAAACTCTAAACCCTATCCCTAAACCCTCAACCCTAATCCATCAACCCTAAATGCTATCCCTAAAGCATCAACCCTAAACACTATTCCCTCAAGGTCCTAAACCCTATTCCCTTATCCCTAAACTCTAAACCCTATCCCTAAACCCTCAACCCTTAACCTTAAACCTTAATCCCTCAACCCTAAACCTTAATCCCTCAACCCTCAACCCTAATATCTTATCCATAAACCCTAAACACTAATCCCTCAACCCTAAACCCTAATCCCTCAACCCTAAACCATATCTCTAATCCCTCTACCCTCAATAGTCTACCTTAACTGTAATCCATCGACCCTCAACCCTAATCCCTTATCGCTAAAATCTAAACCCTATCCCTAAACCCTCAACCCTCAACCTTAAACCTTAATCCCTCAACCCTAAACCTTAATCCCTCAACCCTCAACTCTAATCTCTTATCCCTAAACCCTAATCCCTCAACCCTAAACCCTAAACACTATCCCTATTCCTAAACCCGTAACCCTCGACACTATACCTTAAACCCCAATCCTTTATCCCTAAACCCTAGTCCCTCAGCCCTAAACCTTCAACCCTAAACCCTATCCCTAATCCCTAATCACATGGTATAGGCATACATAAATACATCAATACATACATACGTGTGTACGTACATACATACATACGTGCGTACATACATACATACAAGTATACATACATACATGCTTAATAACCTTAAACATTAAACATTCCAAGGGATATTGCGAGTGCATTATAATGCACTCATGTTATGTGAAACATGACAAACATCGGGCAAAATTTTGCGAAAAGGGAAAAAATGCAAAACAAAACATAACATGAGTGCATTATAACATGCTCGCATTATTTTTTGCTTTGGGAATCCTAAGCCTTAGGCTTGGGATTTGATTTGGATTTCCAACCCAAAAGCTTGGAGTGCCTTCCCAACATCCAAAAATGTGTTTTTGAATATTCTACTAGGTTTCACATAATTTCATTTGTGTTAACCCTTAGATTTGTGCATGTTTCAAGGTGAAACAAATCAAACACCTGGGTAATGTTAGGCTTTCTCGTAGCTATTTAACTATGTTTTTTTTTTCACATTTTGACAATGTTAAGCCTTTCATCTTTAATTTCTTTTGTTTGTGTGCCTGTTTTTGGGCAAAAACTAGTGTTTGGTCCTTTTCTCATTGTAAATTAACCATTCATTGAAATTTCAAAAACATTACATTTTTAGAAACTAAACTCCATTCTACACATATTAAAAAAATTTAATTTTCAATTAGTTTTCAAAATTTATAGGGGTGGCATAGCCAAAATTCTATTTTCCAGGATGCATCCACTTTGAAAATTAGTAAAAAATCAAATATTCATTTAAAAAATATCATAAAAAATCAAGCATAACCTACATGATGTTAGCTAATTTCTCACCGAAGTGATTTCAAAAATACTAAAAAAATTAAGCTTTTGAGGGAGCCACAAAACATGCTATTTTGAACCCATTAATCTATACTATTTTTTTAGAAAAAGTAGTTTAGAAAGTAGACTCAGAGCACTATGAACATTGTTTTTGTTGCATCTTAAATTTTTGAGTGTAACTATGCTCAATTTCTCATCCAAGGCTAGCATTTCCTAATTTTAGAAAAAAAAGTGGCCACTTAAGACCCCTTTTTGGCCCCCCATCTTCTTGCACTTACCCTTATTGTACATGTGCATGGTATGGTAAAAAAAAACTAACTTTTAAAAAGTGGTTTTTAGAAATGCCCATTGAAAATTAATTTGTATCATTTGTGTATTAAAATAAATTACATACTTGGAAACTAGACTCCGAGTACTACATTTTATATTACTTTTTTAAAGATTCAACCTTTTAAGTGCCTCAAATAATTAGGTCAAATGTGACAAATTTTGAAAATTAGGGAAAACACTTCCACTTTTTGGCCAAAAAGTGGGCCCAACTTCTTGCACTGACCCTTATCTTATTATCATGCTTAGTTTTTGTCCCATTTTTCTCTCTCCTTGAATTGTTTTCACTACACACACAATCATGGGTCAATGCACATTATTACTAATTTCTCTATCACTTTATGTGTAGTTTGTAGGTTGACTTTGACTACTACTCTAGTTATGCTTCTCCAATTATGTTTCTCTTTAATTCTTACTTTGGTACATGCTTGCATATTTGTATGCATATCAAAGTAGGGGAAATATATCTTGAAAGTGCACCCCCACACACTTTTCCCTTTGTTTTATGTTACATTACATGGGTATCCTAGCACATGATTTTGTTGTTGTTATATGCAGCCTAATAAAACTTGGATGTTAAATTTTCCCCACTTTTGTTGGTAGGGTTTCCCCCCAAAGTATTTAATGGGGGAGTGCATCGACAACTATTTTTCCATTGACCAACATATAAAAAACCCTATTTTTGTAACTAACATAAATCTTGATAAAAAAGGCTAAGGGTTAGGTTTTCCATTGATATTGTAACTATAGCACATTGAAGTGAGTTTGACTTGCAAGGGATTGTTGGCTATAATATGTTCTCTAGATAATAATATTGGACTCTCTATTGGTGGATGTAGCCTAAGTTTGGGTGAACCATGTTAAAATTGTCTCTCGCTATTTTATTTCTGTGTATTTTTCATTCCTCTATTTAATCTTTATTTGCATTTAATTGATATTTTCTACCTGCTATTCCTAACAAGTGGTATCAGAGCCAAGTTGTATTCAATTATCATCTACAAGAAGGTCTCACGGTTGAGTGGGAGTCTCATGGTTAAGTGGGAGCAATGGCAGACTAGGATAAATTGAAGGTAGATAAATTCAATGGGCAGAACTATCAGTTATGTAAGATGCCGATGGAGGAAAATATCTAGTAGAATGATTTATGGAGGCCATTAGAAGGAAAAGCCAAGAAATCAGCAGCAATGATTGATGAGGATTGGGAACTTCTGGATAGAAAGGCACTGGTAAGCATTCATTTGTGCCTGACACCATTGGTGGCATTCAATATCTCTAAAGCGAAGACAACATCCAAATTGATGGAGACATTGGCAAAGCTATATGAAAAGCCTTCCACTTCAAATAAGGTATTTCTTATGAAGTGTTTATTTAATATGAAAATGGTAGAAAGTGGATTAGTTTCTAATCATTTAAATGAGTTTAACATAGTTACAAGTCAATTAACTTTGTAAATATAAATTTTGATGAAGAAGTTAGAGCTCTCTTCATATTATGTTCTTTGGCTGAAAGTTGGAATAGTTTGGTAATGGATGTTAGTAACTCTATTTCTAGTTTGAATACGCTAAAATTTGAAGATGTTATTGGTGTTATTCTGAGTGAGGAAATTTGTAGGAAAAGCTTAGGTGGATCCACATCAGGCAGTGTTTTGAATATAGAAAGTAGGGGAAGATCAATGGAGAGAGGAAAAGATTCTGGAGGTCATGGGAAGTCACGAGAAAAATCAAAAGACAAGAGGTCCCAATCCAGAGGAAACAAGGATTGCTAGTACTATGGGAAACTAGGTCATCTAAAAAATGATTGCTGGTCTTGGAAGAATATAGGAGACAAATAAGAGGGCAATAAGGAGACAAATGTGGTAAGTAATAAATCCAAAGATGATGCTTTGATTCTTTCCCTAGATAATGCTAATGATTCATGGGTTTTAGATTCAAGGGCCTCATTTCATGCTATGCCCCATAGAAGTTATTTTTTTTATTATGTCTAAGGGGATTTTGGGCTAGTTTATTTGGGAGATAACAAACCCTGTTAGATTTTTGGAAAGGGAAGAATCATGATTAAGTTGTAGAATGGGAATCATTGTCTTCTACAAGAGGTAAGGCACGTTCCAAGGCTGAGTAGGAATTTAATTTTAGCAGGGCAACTAGGTGATGAAGGTTGCATAGTTACTTTTAGTGATAAAAATTGGAAGGTTACAAGAGGTGCCTTAATAGTAGAAAAAGGTGTTAAAGTAGGCACCTTATATCTTTGTATAGGTCATATTGGTCCTTCTACTTTAGTTGATGCAAAGAAAAATCAAACAGGTTTAGGAAAAGTTGATGTGGGTTTGCAGGTAGAGATGAAAATAGTTGCTGTAGGTTTTGAGACAACATTGTGGCATAACAGACTTGGGCATATGAGTGAAAAAGGTGTGAAGGTACTGTTAACATGCATTGTTTAGGTTAAGCATATTACATTGTTTAGTAACTATTTAATAGTTATGTCAGTTATGCAATTGTTTCAGTTTCATCTATTTCAGTTTCATCACAAGTATTTAACTGTGGTGTGTATCTGCAATTATCATCGAATGAATAAAGGATTTCTCTTTCTTCATATGGTATTAGAGCCATATGTGATCCTGTGCTGTGAGAGAGCAATATGAGTTTGCCAGTATGAAATGTGTGTTTGTTTTTGTTTATAGAAGAATTGGTGTGCATTGCTGTGCATGGGGAGTCACAACGTTGCCAGTAATCTTTCCTTGAATCATTGTAGAATTCAGATGAAAACTAACGTGAGGAGGCATGAAATATGACAAAGAAATAGAACCTGCAATGACGCAACCTGTAATGGCATGTTAGAATAAAGGGAGGCATGAGTAGTGTAGCCTCTGGCAAAGATCCCTACAGAGGCCGTGAGTTGAATGCATTAATAGAAGATTTACTGGTTCGTTTCATTTTTTTTCATGCTTTATGTTGTGATTTGATGATGAGAGTTGAGGAGAATATAAGAGATCATTGAAGAAATCCATGAGGAACTTCTTGAAGTTGAGATTCTCATGTTGATTTTGTTATTCTTCATATCACATTTTGTTGAAGACTGGAATATCTAACTGTTATGCATCAAGCAATTTCCAACCTCATAAGTGGACACACAGTTACTCTTATCCATCAAATTTTCATGGAAATCAAGTGGGAAGTTCATCTATGATTCATAACAAAGGCGCTGTGCCCCTGAAAGAGGAAGACATAGTCTGCAAAACCTGGCAATCAAAGAAAAGTGGATGTCCATTATTGGTATGTATTGAAGTGTGTATGTAAGTGCAAATTTTATAAGCAAATATATTTAAGTCTGAGTAAGAAGTCAATCTTTTGAGTATTATCTAAATAGAGATCCCATTAGACAAGTATTCTGGTTCCAATTTTCATACTTGGAGAATAAAAATTCAAATGCAACTGATGAATAAAAATTTATGGGCAATAGTCAGTGGAAAGGAAAAAGCACCTATAGATACAAATAAGTTATTAGATTGGAGTAGTAGAGATGATCAATCCAAGGCTATAATTGGTCTTGCTCTTTCTGACACCAAATTGAACCATATTGATTTGGATAAATCATCAGCCGAAATTTGGGATAATTTGAATAAATTGTTTGGAGCAAAATCCATTAATGCAAAGTTTTCTCTAAAACTTCAATTATTTCGATTTAAGATGGAAGATGGAATCAAAATGTCAAATCATATAAGTAACTTGTAGTCTCTCATTAGACAACTAGCAGAGGTTAAGGTTATAGTAGATGATGATGATGCTAGGGCCATCCTATTAAATAGCTTGCCTTCAAAATACAACAATGTTGTTTTTACTCTCAGTCAAATATCTTCACAAACTCTAGAAGGTATGATTTCTGCTCTTCTATCAGAAGAGAAGAGAACAATAGAAGATTCAGAAGATGATCCTAAGGAGAAAGCATTATTTTCAAGAAGCAATTACAAGAGATCAGAGAGAATCAAATATTTTTATTGTAAGAAAAATGGTCACATAGCTTGGGATTGTAGAACTCGAGTGAGTGATGTTCTTAAAGGAAAGCTCAAAAATGAAGGAAATCTTGCTTGCATTGAAGATGATAAGGACCCACCAGATATTAAGGATGAGGATCCACCAGATGGTACTATTAATTTCTGTGGATATGCCCTTTGAGCAAGGTCATATTGGAGGCTGGTGGCATCAGAGGATGGAGGATTTATCATCATCTCAAGTTAGCTTCTCTCTTTGAGATGATGCTTTGCATGAGAAGCATTTTTGGTTTTGGTTGTTTTATTTTTCTTTGTTGATGCTGACAGAGCTGACAGATTTGGAGAATGTATGTTTTATGAAGATTTTGTTTTGGAAATAGGTTTGGGGTTTGGTGTTGAGCTCAATATGGATTGGTGTCTAGCGAGCTTCAAAGAGTATACGATCTTGAATTATACCCTTTCGTAGTCACTAGACAACATGGCAGAGATCTGTCGTATCTCTTAGCGGCCATTGTCGAATAATTCAAGACTGTGATTTAAGAGCTTCGGACTAAAGAGCTCAAGAACACAGCTCAAAGCTACGCCTTTCTGAGGGTAGATGAGATAGCAAGATGGAGCCTCGCTTGGTTCAGGATTTGTTGTTTGGGAGAAGATCTTCTATAAATATGTATTCATATTATGTAATCAGCTTTGTTGAGTTTTTTAACATTCAGGGGGGGGTCCATTGGTACTATTGCAGGAACAATGTAATAAAGGGGGGAATGTTAGCGTGCATTGTTTAGGTTAAGCATATTACATTGTTTAGTAACTAATTAATAGTTACGTCAATTATGCAACTATTTCAGTTTCATCACAAGTATTTAACTGTGGTGTGTATCTGCAATTATCATTGAATGAATAAAGGATTTCTCTTTCTTCATAGGTACTTCATTATAAGAAAGTTTTACTAGGTTTGAAATGTATTAATATAGATTTATGTGAAAATTGTGTGTATGGTAAACAAAAGAGAGCTAGTTTTCACAAGGATGTTAAGAAAAAGAAAGATGAAAAGTTGGAGCTTGTGCATATAGATGTATGGGGACTAGCTCAGGTATCTTCTCTAAGTGGCTTTTGGTATTATGTTACATTTATAGATGATGCAACTAGAAAGGTTTGGATTTATTTCCTTAGGCAAAAATCTCATGTATTTGAAACATTTAAGAAATGGAGAATCTTGGTTGAGAATGAGGCAGGCAAAATATTAAAATGTCTCAGATCTGATAATGGTGGTTAGTATTGTAGCAAAGAATTTGAGGATTATTGTTCCTATAATGGAATTCGTAGGTTGAAAACGGTTCTAGGGACTCCATAGGAGAATGGAGTGGTTGAATGCATGAATAGGACAATAATGGAGTGTGCAAGGAGCATAAGATTGCATGTTGGGCTGCCATTAAACATGTAGGTAGAGGCTGTCAGTACTATTGTATATTCAATTAATAGAGGTTGTTTAGTTTTTTTAGTCTATGGTATTCCAGAGGAAGCATGGAGAGGTAAGAAGGTGAGTTATTCTTTTCTCAAAACCTTTGGATGTGAATCATTTGCACATGTAGATTTTGAAAATAGAACCAAGCTGGATGCAAAATCAAAAAAGTGTATCTTTCTTTGGATATGGCATTGATGAATTTGGTTATAGGCTTTAGGCTGTTGAAAATCTAAAAATTGTGAGAAGCAAGGATGTTGAATTCAATTAGAAGCTGTTATACAAAGATCAGTTGCAGCATCATGAGAAGAAAGAAAAATATTGTACATGGTGCTAGATGATACTTCAGATAGCAATGTTCCAGTGGTTCCTCATGCTCTATAACAACAATAGGAACTATCACAAATTCTAGTGAATGTTAGATGATCAACAAGGACAAGTAGACCTCTAGATAGGTTTTCTCCCTCTTTGTATTCTATTTTGTTAACAGATGTTGGTGAACCAGAAGGGTATGATGAAACTATGCAGGTGGATACAAAGGTTTAGTGGGAGCATGCAATGGAAGAAGAATTGGAAGAATTGGACTCCTTGTTGAAAAATCAGACTTGGGAATTATGCAAGTTACCTACAGGTAAAAAGGCTTTACCAAACAAATGGGTTTATAGGTTGAAAGAGAAAGATTGAGGTAAGAGAAGATTTAAAGCCAGGTTAGTTGTAAAAGAATTTGCACAGAAAAAAGCATTGATTTTGAGTAGATTTTTTCTCCGATTGTTAAGATGACTTCTATTCATACTATTTGAGGTATTGTGGCTATTGAAGATTTACATTTGGAAAAGCTAGATGTGAAAACTACCTTTCTCCTTGGTGATTTGGAACAGGAGATATATATGGAACATCCATAAGGATTTGAGGTGAAAGGTAAGGAGAAATTGGTGTGCAGATTGATAAAGAGTTTATATGGCTTAAAACAAGCACTTTGGTAATGGTACTTGAAATTTGATAATTGTATAGTTGAGCAAGGTTATAGTCAGTGTAATTCTGACCAAATTGTGTTTATTTTAAGAGGTTGGATAATGGCAAATACAATATTTTATTGTTATATGTTGATGACATGATTGTAGCAGGATCTAACATGGATCACATAAGTGAGTTAAAATAGGAGTTAGATAAATTATTTTCTTTGAAGGATTTGCAGTACAAAATAAATCCTTGGTATGAAAATTTGTAGAGATAAGCAGAATAGGAAATTGACTCTATCTCAAGCTGAATACGTTGAAAAGGTGTTGCAGAGATTCCATATGCAGAATGCAAAAGCTATCAGCACACCTTTTCCTAGTCATTTGAAATTGACTAAACAAATGTGTCCAAAGACACAAGAGGAAGACAAAATGTTGAAGGTACCATATGATTCAGCTGTAGGAAGTTTAATGTATTCCATGGTATGCACAAGACCAGATATTACACATGCTATAGGAGTTGTAAGCATGTATATGAGTAATCCCAGATTGAAGCATTGGTGTAAGGTCTAATCTTTTCTTATGTAATTAATAGATTTTTAATATTATATTAGAAATTATAATTTATGTTCTAGAATTATTTTAATCTATTTTTTTAGATTATGGGTCACAAAATTTGAAGTAGAAGAGTCATCTTGGACATTACAAGAAAGAGAGATAGTGGAAAAGAGGGATACTGGTAATTATTACTTTTTCAATTTTATTTATTGGCTCATACTCAAGATGCAAGGGGAGGGTTTTCTAGGATTTTGATTGGGGGAAAAGAAAAGAAATGTAAGGAGATAAAAGGAAGGGAAGGTACAAGATTTTGAGGAAATCAAGAATGGGAAAGAAGAGAATCTCTATGCCAGTAAGAATAAATGGATGGAACATTGGTATGTCTCTTCACCTGCCTTGCTTTGATAGAAATAAAATCCTTCACAGAATAATTTTAGGAAAAATGCATTCATGTAATCTCTAAGATTTAATATTTATAGTTTTCCTTTGGGAGCTTGTTAAGGGTATCTCGTAGACATTATATTTCTTCAATAACCACACATTAAGGAATCTTGTCAAATAGTTCATCTACATACATTTACACCAGGGCAATTCCAACTATATTTTGATTAAAATCTACCTTCTTTCTAGTTTGGAATAGGCAAGATGAATGTTGGGTAAGGTAGAAGAATAGGGATTTAAATCACCTATCTAATGCATTTGCTTTTTCTTGAAATTTTAGTTTTTGATTCCTATTTGACAAAAAACCATTCAGTACAAATTCTTCTCTAGATGCCTCCTCTTAAGGCATTTGGTCAAAGAGTTTGAGTGCTATGTATGTACTTTTGTGTTTCGCATTCAATGTCTACCAGAGTGTTTCTAAGGTATCTTTAGAGCTCATGAAGTTTGTGGGAATATGAAAAAGTTGATAAATCATGTTGAATCCTTGCACAGTCTTCAATTTATCCTCCCACTTGGTAGAAGTAGTGTCCATCTGCATGTCAATCTTTTTCCTTTTCATCTTTGTTTTGTCAGCACCCTCTTCTTACATCTATGTATGTTTCTTAAGCTCAACTTGTAAAATTACAATGCTTGAAGCAACTCTCTTCATCATATCATCATTAATACTTACAATTTCATTCATTGCCTCATCAAACTTCTATAGCCTATTTTAGAAAATGTTCATGGAAAATGTTCATTATTTCATGTATCTCCATCCATTCTACTTTGCAAGACTCACAATTAATCTCCTTATTAGTATGGTCTTCAAACTATCTCATCTTATCCTACAAAAAGTTCAACCTTTCTTCCATCTAAATCAATCTATCATTAGAAGTATTGTATTTATGGGCTTTATCCATGTTCTTATCCTTATTGGCCTTGTACTCCTTAATAGGGGACTAGACATCCTCACTATCCACATTACCCTTGTAATGGGAATTAGACACAAGACAATCAGAATCAACAGGAGGCGATTCAAGATCTAGCTCTTCCTCAAAAGAATCAACCTCAGTGGCTATATAGAGTTGTATGAGGGGATAGAGTTAGAATCAATAGTCTCAACATTAATTTCTCCTTCCTTATTATTACCATTCGTAATAGTGTTATTCCCACCACTAGCTACATTTTGATTGAAAGGATTTAGAAAGGTTGGTAGACCTTATCCCCCTCCCTACAGTCATACAATGGCAATCCTTTTTCACAATGCCTTCCTACTCTTCAGAGTCATGAGGGACAAAGGATGTGTCTAAGTCTATTTTGGCATCAACAAACTATGTTAAAGAAACACAAGTTGCTAAAATTTATGTATACAAGAACCTAGGTTCTTTTGCTGAAATGAAAAAGACCAAAGTCCTTCTGTAATAGACCTTTTAGATTGCCACTTTTAAAGCATCTTATGGCTATGGAACACTACAAAAGGAAATTTAATATTATGTAAAAAGCACTTCAGTTACACCTAATCCCTTCTCAACCACTATGATTTTCCTTTGTAAGTTTATTACATATAGTCACATACAAATCAACATCTCCTTTGTAAATGCTGATCCAAATCCTACATCTAAACATGTTTTTTATCATGATAATTAAAGAAATAAAAGGAATATTTTCAATTGTTAAATCTAAATGAAGTACTCTATACACTAAAACTTGTCAATGCCATAGAAAGCCTCTACTCACAGGTATAACTCCAAACTATCAATTTATCTATAAAAGTACAAAGCATGCATTTTATTAGTACATACATCTATATATAAAATAACATGTTTAAGACACTAAAATCAAGGAAAGAAGTAAAAAATTAATTAAAGTATTTGTCATTTCCAATCCTTCACCATAGATGGGTCAGAGGATGTTGGTGTAGCAATTAGTATAGGAGGAATTTAAAGTGTTTTAAATGTTGCTATGGCGATAGACTTGGACTAATAATATGCATTTTGATTTAAAGAACCTATCCTAGTATGTAGTGCATCGCACACTATTTGGATGAATATACTACTAATAGGCCTTTGCTAACATTTAAAGCACCTATCATAATATTGATACAAACAACCTACCATGCCCAAATTGAAAGTGCAAGCATTGATTTTAAGCATCTATGATAATATGCTACTAGCATTTGAAATGGTTGCCTTAGATGCATTGTGGGTGCAATGGCATGGTAGGTGTGATGGGTAGATTGAAACACAAATTGAAAAGTAAGTAAACATAACATTGTTAATGTCTAATAAAGCTTTAGCCCTATACCCTATGCAAAAATGGTGGATTTTTTAACCCCTTATCTAGAACTAGCGGATTGAATTATGAGTTTTAGGTGGATAGTGCACAACTTTTAGAAGTGCATACATCACATAAACCTAATGTCCTACCATAATAATGTATCCATTCCATCAAATGCAGAGTGATGGTAAAACATTATTATGAGAGGATGTTGCCGCCATCACACCTAGCATGCCATCACGCACTATGGTATAGTATTATTAATATGCATAACACTATTTTATTAATAGCAGTTAGGTGTTATGTACTCAAGGTTATTGATTCATTAATTGACAGAAAAAAAAATGAATTGTTAATGGTTTTTTGTTTCACGTTAGGGGAGAGGATCCAGTAGTGGTCCACCATAACTTCACGCCTCTCAAAATCATACGGGGTAATTTTGAATCACTCCAAAAATTTTACAATAGTTTACTGGGCAACACCCCTGCTTATAACTAAGGTTTCAGGGCCACATCATCAAATATGATGCAACATCAGCATACTTTTTGTTGAGGTGTCAAATAGTTCCCCCCAAAAAAGGGTGGACCAATAGGTGTGCATTAAGACCTCCTCTGTTGGTGCGCTGATGTGGCATCACATGATTTGTTGCTTTTTAAATCTAAAGAGCGCATTTCATTCAATTATTAGTACTTATAGTAACACTAACAACTTTAAAGTCACAACTGCTAGTACTAAACTTCAAAAAATATTGGGCCTTAAATGGACATATACTATCTCAACCATTGGAACTATCTCACATTTAATATATCTCTTAAAATTAATCACTTTTCGAAAATGATGCAAGTAAAGAAAATATGACATATATTTAAAAAGGAAATAATATGAACTACATGACTGCAATTTATTTTAGGCAGTCTAAAATCTATAGACTCTCTACACCCATAGAGTTAAGGTACACCACCATCGGACCCTCTCCCTGCAATATTCAGACCTGTCAAAGCCGTCCAGCCATAAACAGTTGGTGCATTGTAAGTGACCAGCCGTACGGGAAATTCGACCAGTCGGTAGATGCTAGCAACCAATTCATCTAACCTCCTCTCGACCATGCAGACCATACATTTTGTCGAAGCTATTTCTGCTATTTTGACTCTGCTGTACAAAGGTCGACCAGCCGGTCGTTTGCAACGCACCGGCTGGTTAAGGTTAACCGTCAAAGCCCGGTTTCAATCGTCGACTCTGCAAATGTCTAGGCACCTTTCTCGTCATCACTTCCCGACGTCCTGTGAGTTTCTGAGGCTGACTGCGTTTGCCTGTAACCTAACATAATATAGCCTATAGGCTAACTAGCATACAAAACGCATACATCCTATTTTGAATCTCGTAACCGTAACGAGTTGCTATAATTGTCAGATTGTAATTTCTGATCTCAAGAGAGCATATTTTATTGACTCTAGTGTAATCAAAAGATTTGATGACGTGTATGGCCAAAATGTCGTTTCGATAGCGAGACGGCGCTTACAGTCTATAAAATATGAGAAGTATTATTACCTAAGCAAAGTGTATGTAAGCATTTGATTTGCAGAGGAAGATGGAAGGGGAAGCGTTAATTGGAAAAATATTTTTGATAATCGGGTTTCTGACACTCGCGCAGAGCTATCTTCCCCCGCAGGTACGCGAATTCATGAGGCAACGGGTGATGCGCGTTTGTGACTATGTAAATCTATGTTGTCGTGTGAGCATCCCAGAATTCAAAGGGAAGCATGGAATGAACAAGAATGACCTCTACGCGGACGCCGAAGAATACGTGAAAAATCTAACGGCGTGTCGAGCGCTTAATACGAGCAAGGTGGGCATCTCTCCCGACGTTGACCAACTCATCTACGACTCCTTTCACGAAGTGAGAATGTGTTGGAGACAACACATCACCCACCAAATAGCGGACAAAGAAACCGTGGAGAGACACACCTACACTCTGAAAATGAACAAACTAAACCGCACCCTCCTCAAGGCCTATTTGAACCACGTTTTGGAAAAGGCGGCAGAGCATAAATTGGGCAAAAGGGAACTGAGGTTGTATACCAACAACGGCAACAGTGCCGTGCACGGGCAAGGATGGAACAGCGTGCCTTTCAACCATCCCTCCACCTTCCACATGCTCGCACTTGATCCATCCCTAAAGAAAACTATTATCACCGACCTCGACTGCTTCAAGGCTGGCAAAGATTTCTTCCGACAGATTGGCCGCGCCTAGAAGCGCGGCTACCTTCTTCACGGCCCTGCCGAAACCAGAAAGTCAAGCTTGATCGCCGCCGTGGCGAACTACTGGCAAAGATTTCTACGATCTTGAGCTCTGTGCCCTTCTCACGCAGACCAGCAAAAAGGCAATTATTGTTATCGAGGACATTGACTGCTCGCTGGATTTTACGGATAGAGCATCCAAGCTGGAGAGCAGGAAAGGAAACAAGGTGCAGAGTGATGTTACTCTTTCTGGTTTGCTCAATTTCACAGATGGACTGTGGTCCTGCTGCGGTGAAGAGCGTATTATCATCTTTACTACCAACCACCCCGAACATCTCGATCCCGCTCTCCTTAGATGTGGGAGAATGGATGTCCACATCGAGCTCTCTTACTGCAACTTCGCTGTGTTTAAAATTCTTTCTTTCAATTATTTGAGAATAGAAGCTCACCAGCTCTATCCTTTGGTGGAGCACAAGATTGCTTCCGGGGGCGAGATGACTCCTGCGGAAATTATAGAAATTCTGATGAGTAAAGTGGACAGTCCTGACGAAGCAATGAGCAGTGTGATTAGTGCGCTAGATGCCAAGATTAAGGAAAAAGAAGCTCAACGTCAGTCCCAACCTTCCCAGACAGAGGGGGAAGAAAAATACGTGACAAAGGAAGGGACAAATCCCCAAAATGATGCCATACAAAACTCTTAAGAGTTATCTCTCGCACTGTAGAAATGCGTCTTTGCCTAAATATGTGGCCCTATGTATCATCTCCAATATAGTTATAGCTTTCAAAATTCACTATTTTAGGCCTTTCTGCATTTTATAGTTTTAAATACAAGTTAGATTGAACATGTGTAAATAAACAAATTAGATTTAACATTTGTAATTTAAAGATCTTGATGTTTGGTGAAAACCCATGTTCACTAGAAAATAGAAAATAAATATAATAGTTAGAAAGTTTGTTTTGAAGGCTGAAATCTTGCAAAATCTCATGCCCGAGTGACTCATTTTCATGGTCTAGAACAAGCTTTGAAATAGAAATTTATGCAAAGAAACAAGTGAGAAAAAAACACATCAAAAGGACCTTCATTTGAGAGTAACTTTGTTTGAAGGCACCTTCATACCTTTGAATGAAGGTTTTAAATATGAAACATTAAAAAAAAACCAAAAAAAGGACTTTTGAATGAAATTCACCATCTTCATTTGAAGCTCAAAGCACCTTCATTTGAAGCTCAAAGCACCTTCATTTGAAGGTGTTTTTCATTTTTTGGCGACTTGGACATACGTTTTTGCCTCATCCCACAAGTGGGACACACTATTGTGGGTTCATCTTATCAAATGCTTATTCTCAAAATTTTCATAGTTAGACTATCATTTTTCCCTTAGTTTTTCCTACTCTATTTGTCATCCTTATGCTCAACTTTCTATACATTGATTATCATGTTATCATGCTTAGTTTTTGTACAATTTTTCTCTCTCCTTGATTTGTTTTCACATTTTTGTGGTACACACACAATCAAGGGTTGATGCATATTATTACTAATTGCACTATCACTTTATGTGTAGTTTGTAGGTTGGCTTTGACTACTACTCTAGTTATTCTTCTCCAATTATGCTTCTCTTTAATTTTTACATTGGCATGCTTGCAGATTTGTATGCATATCAAATTAGGGGAAAAATATATCTTGAAAGTGCATCCCTCACACTTTCCTCCCTTGTTTTATGTTACATTACATGGGTATCCTAGCACATGATTTTGTTACATTTGGCACACACACTAGCCCTCAAACATTACTTATCACTTAGAAATACCATTTTAATATGCTTAGACCATTCTCAATTCTCATACTAAAATTTTAGGTAACTGTACAAAGGCGAGGATCAAAAAGTGGACAAATATGTGTTTAAGCTATAACACATTCACACTTCTAAAAGCATGCTTGCCTTGATATTTACTTAGCATTGTATATTTTATAATGTGTGCTTTTTACTAAATTACAACCTCCATTTTGGCTTGCTTTTGTATTTTATATAATATGTGTGCAATATGCACATTATAATTCAAATTATAAAAATCTTGTCCATTAAGATTGGATTTCCAAACATGTAAGGGTTAGACTTTTTTTAATTCTTAATATATTACCAAAAAATAATACACATGTTACAATATGTTTCATATGCCAAGATTGGGGCAGAAAGTATCTATAGACACTACAGTCCATACAACATAACCAAAATAGTAATATAAGTCATAGAATAAGAACCCTACCAATTACAATACCATATATCAATACATTTTATCCATCTCAAATGCTACCCACAACTCAAAAAATCAAGAAGATACTATTTATTCTAGCTCTCACTATATTTATCTAATTCACCATAGGTCCCAATTGGTGGAGTTATCTCTGAAATGCTATCATTATCTCTTACCACATGTTTCAGATCAACATTAGGACCCAATTCTTTTTCTTTGAGTTTCATGTCTTCCAAGAGCTTATTGAAAGTAAAGTTCATATTATATCTTGTCTAGAACTACATATACTTCTTTACAAATTTGTCATCAACCTTTTTGGCATCATGAGGCTAGAATTCAGATATTTTCATTTTAGATCTTTTAAAACATGTTTGACCTTTCTCCATTAGTTCTATAATTTATCCTTAGAGATCTTTAATGTCATTATGACCTGCATAGAAATATTATGAAAGGTGAGTCTTCTAGAAGACACCGTAAGGTGCCTTATCGTGCCTTGATAATTAACATCATTTCTCAATTTCCATAGAAGCCAATGAGTTTTAGTAGCTAGAATGAGCCAAAAAAATATAATTCACATCTAATCCATCAACATAACCAAATAAAATTTCTTGCCAAGGAAAATTGTTTCTTGTATCACAATCCCCTAGATCAAAAATAAACATAGACCATATATTCTTAGCAAATTTTCAATAAAAAAGAGATGCTCAATAGTTTCAAGTAGGTGGCAAACATGACACAAAATCTTGACAGGGTTAGACTTGTAACAACTCATGCCAACAACAAGAATTTTCGACAATAACATCCATGTAAAGCAAGGCATATTTGAATCAATAACATAATACCAATAGTTCTTAAACATCTTAGACTGCTAACTTTGACTCAAGTTCAAATTCCAACAAGTATTAATATAACTGGTGACTTCCTGGGAGTCTGTCAAGATTTCATAAAGTCTCTTAGGACTGAATTTGAAAAATTTAGATCCATCTTCGCATATTAGGTTCTCATAAATTTTAGTATTGAAGCTTAATTCAATGGGGAACTAGAAATTGAAACATGCTTTCTTCAAAAAGGTAAGTGCACAAAGGTGAGGGTCAAAAAGTGGCCAAATATGTGTTTAAGGCATAACACATTCACACTTCTAAAAGCATGTTTGGATTGATATTTACTAAGAATTGTATGTGTTATAATGTATGCTTTTTGCTAAATTGCAACCTCCATTTTGGCTTGTTTCTTTGTTTTATATAATATGTGATCATTATGCACATTATAATTTAATTTATTAAAATCTTCTCCATTAAGCTTGGATTTCCAAATCTAAGGGTTAGACTTACGTATTAGGTTCTCAAATTTATATTTTCACATTGAAAATGTTCAAATTTCCTCCTCATCAATTTTACATATTTTACAATGAAATTTCATGAAACCACCACTAAAATGTCAATCTACTTTTTATCCCTTTAACCATATAATTATTTTCTATATTTTGAATAAATTAAGGTATTTACTTTTCATAACTTTTAGGGATGTCTTCATAGGCTTCAAATACATATGTATTTCTATTTTTCATATTTTTGATCCATTTAACCAAATGTTAAAAAAATTATATATGATTATTTTACACTTCTTTCTCTACCCATTGAAGAAAAATTACTTTCACTTATTTTTGTAGAAGTTAGGTGATGTGCATGCTTAGTGATCAGTTTTTTAGGATGCATCCACTTCAAAAAATTACAAAAATATTTAGGGAAAAATATATAACTTGTGTTACATACTCTTAGGTATCTTTGTTATAATTGGTTTTGAAAAATGCTTAACAAAACCAACAAAATAGTTGGTGCACACTATAACCATTTTTTAAAAAAAAAGTAGTTTAAAAACTAGATTTAAAGCACTACAATTCTTGTTTTATGAAATCTTAAACTTTTTTGTATAGGCATCTCAAATTACTTCTTGAATTTTAGGTTTCACTAAGTTTCAAAATTTAAATTTTATTATGGACCTAATTTGACTCAACCTAATGCTATTAGTACCTATTATGATGCATGCAAAAAATAAGATGTGTTCCTAGGACATGTATAAGGGGGCATCACCCCTAGGTCATTTCGACCATGAAAAATAATTGATCATCTCCCTAATTCATGCACTAAAATAGGAAGAAGCTTGAAAATTGTCATTGTATCAATCATCACAAATACATTAGTTTTTGTATCAACAATTTACAAACCTAATTCTTGCACTTGGTCTACTACTTAAGCACTCATTGTAGTTTAGCAACTACGTCAAGTTTCAAGCATTAATTATCATTGTAACACATCACAGGTATTGGATTACATATATGTTTCATACATTTCTTTGGTGTATAATTATGAAAAAAAGTGAGATA
The DNA here is from genome assembly GCA_027924645.1 of Cunninghamia lanceolata. Taxonomy (NCBI): domain Eukaryota; kingdom Viridiplantae; phylum Streptophyta; class Pinopsida; order Cupressales; family Cupressaceae; genus Cunninghamia; species Cunninghamia lanceolata. The sequence goes on along the minus strand of BSBN01000050.1, from coordinate 9,343,455 downwards.
ATAGAAACACCAAATAGTTTAGGAGCTTAAAAGTATACACAAAAAATATTTACCACATAACACAATGTTTATCATAGGAAAAACCTTCCGAAAAGAAACCAAGTCTCCAAATCCTCAACCAATATATTCGTAGTAACACAAATAGTTACAATAAAGTAGAAAGATCAAGTCTTCATAGGAGAATGATCAACATAAGTCTAGAGATTCTTTTATTAGCATAACCCCCTACAAAATAACATCATATTATATCTCCAATCCAAGCATCTAATATATACGAGAAGAAAACTAGGAAACCATGAATGGAAAACCATAAACCATGGGCCAAAACCATCATCAAATATGGAACCCAAAAGTAAGGCTCAAATTTCAATGCCCTATTCCATGGAGTTGATAATATATGCTTATAAAATGCTCTTACACTATAATAAGTTATCATAACCAACTCCCCAACTTGGGTGCTCCATTTTGGCACCATTATCTCCATTCAAGTATACCTTAAGATGCATCATTATTATACATTATTAGTTAACAAGTCAAGTCCACCATGCATTATCCATCTTATATACTCTTATGTGTCATCAACTTTTCATAAGATCTGTTACACATCTTAGAATGTTGTAATATACTCTTGCACATATTTATGACATTAGATGCTCTTACAACTTATTACAAACATCATATATTACAATACATGAAAAATAATGCCAAAACAAAGTGGGATGCCCTTTTCCATGAGGGTTTATAAATACCTATTAAATAAATACTTGCCATGTTTTGATACGAGGTTATCAAAATTTCAGCATATTTATGCCCAGGGATGAGTTCTGATTGGTCCCCGAGACATACTTGTTTTTATATTGTGTACACTGTAAGTTAGACTCTTTCCTAGAGTAGGTTGTAAGCCATGTTATATATGATAAATCTTAAGGAACTTAATGAGCACAGTTAATGGATTTAATTATCTTAATGAAGTTGCAATTTCATTTGACCCATTGGGCCTTGTATTAAACTTCAATTCATTTTGAACTGATTTATTGTATCTCTCCAAAAAAATAATGAATAAACAAAATTGAATGTTCTTTACAAAGTACAAGTTAACCAAGAGCTTGCTAGGCACTGCTAGGGAAATGGCTCATGAAGGTGATGATGGCATCATGTAGGTCATTGATACTTGGCCCTGCATGATATTTTATGTAGACTTTTGAGAGTACACTATCATTTAGACTTTGCTTTTGATATCCCCAAACTCAGACAAGTCTTCTTGAAATCCTTGGAAGGTAGCCTTTATCCTCATCTAGTCACCAATTATTTCCTATGTCATTTGCTTATGTAGGATTCTAGAAAACTCTTGAATTATCTTGACATCCAGATGAACCATGGATGCATCTTCCTAGAAGGTGCATGGAATGATTTATACTAATTTCTCCACTTTTGTTGTAGCTGTGTCTACAACTTCTCTTCTACAGATGAACTTCCCTTTGTCGCTCTAAAGTGTCTTCACCCTTATCTTGGCAACATATAACAACTCTAATACAATACCTTGATCATTCTAATAAAAAATTCCAATCTTTAACAACTCATAATGAGGCATGGCTTTCATTCTCATTAAAATTGGGATGTACTCATCCGACATTGATGATTCATCATCTATTGACTCTTTAGAAATGAATACTACACTTGCCTCTTCACTGATGTTGTGATAGGCCCTTAGTGCTTCTCTATCACCCTACTACCTAAGGCCTCCAAGTTGTCCCTCCACATAATAGTAGTGGGCATGAACCCTTCTGCATCTATCTGTTGATGGTTTTTGGTCAGGGCATCTAATATAGTCAGAGCAGGTGCACCTAAGTCATGGGGAATACCAAGTGATTAATATATGTAGCTATTTGTCCTACTTGACTCTTGAGCTCCTCTTTTGTGACTTCATCCTTCTTAACATCCTTTAAAGGATGGTAGAGACAGTTTCTTGCAATGAATTCTTTTATTCTTCTCTAGACTGGTTCCCAAGGATGATCTGCTATATCTGGTAATCACTAGGTGCCATTTATGATTCATATTTGTCCACAACTAGGATGGCCACCTATGAAAGTTTAGCTCCTTATGCATCGGTTGTGATTATGGACAATGTTCTCACTCTCTTCTACTTGGGTTGAGACCTAAACATTTACATGGTGTTTGAGGATGAGGGGAAGTGGCAGATGGTGTTTGAAGTAGAATTTGAGTATGGATGGAGATGGGGAATGAGATGGAATTTGGGATGCAAGAGGAGATCAAGGATTAGATGGGACATGAGATGTAGGTGGATATGGAGGGTGTGATAGACACTTGGATGTAGGTGGAGAAGATGAGGGGGTGGTTCCTTAGTAGTAGGATCAAGAGGTGATGAAGCTATATGTGGATGTTGAGTGGATATCCCATTTCTCCTAATTATAGGCACATTTTCCTCCTCATCGTCTTCAAAGTTGATCTCCACTGCCACCTCTTTCTCTTTCCTCTCAGTGGAAGACCTTGTTTTAGGTGTTGCTTCCTTAACCGCTTTAGCCTTGGAAGGGGTTGAGGTATCTCCTTGCTCCACCTTCTTATTCTTTTGATTCTTTGGTTCTTTGGATGTTTATTCTAGGGAAAGCATGGGATAAGGCTTCTTCAACCATTTCATAGATTTGTCAATTACTACTTGTGCTTAAGTCTTCATTGAATCATCCTCTACTACATACCAATCTATATCACCTATTGGCTCATTGAACACTTTATTTGTATTGCAGGAGGGGTCCAAAAATTTACCATTTTCCTTTAATCCCTTAGGCAACCTTTTGACATGACAATCTTTAATCATATATAGAGTTAATCTATAATAATCTTTGATCTCGACTTCGTGGTCTTCAAGGCAATTGGCCCAATGGTTTTCCATTGCTGGATTATGTGAATAGTAGGCCCCATTCAATGTGTTGATTTTGCCAATAGGATCAAACTTGCTCTTTGTATCATTGTATATGTCTAGGGCAAGTGCAACCAGCTTCACCTAAGTAGTCTTAGCATTCAACATGTTGGCATAGAAGTAGAATCCCACCTGAATGTGGAAAGTAAACCTTGCCTTGTGCTTTCTCACCACCAGCCTCTAGACATCCACCATCTACCTACAAAGATCTAATAAGATGATCTTGTCACTAGGGTATTCTGATAGCTTGTAGGTGGGTTTGTGGAAACCAACAATCCTAATGTAAGAGAAAGATTTGTACTGTGTGAACCAGCTCTCATATTTTGACAACTTGTTGGTCAACTCTAAAGATAACTTCTTTGCATAATTATTTTCTATGCCTCTAATGATAGCATATAAAAATGCATCATTAAATACATAGTAATGTTTTTGGCTCTCTTTGAGCTCCAACTAGGGGTAGTGATAAAAAACCTTAGCTTCTCCAAGTTGAAGGGAGCCAACTGTTGTCAATATAAGAAAACTAACCTAGTAGGCTAGGAGGTATACCAAGTAAGAGGTCATGAAGAACCTCTTAGATTCCAACACATCTATTAGTTGCTCATGTAGACTATTGTTGATGAGGGTACCCTAGTCTATTATTTTTTCATCATACATACTAACTATAAAGTAGTACATCCAGGGGTAAACATCTATAGAATTTGGAGAGCCAAAAACCTTGCATAGTAGTGAAATGATGTCTCTGAAATCCTCTTTAAACTCTCCTTGATTTCAAATCTTGGACATTTTCTTGGTAAACTTTCTTCTCACTATGAGGAGGTTGTTGATTACAAGGTCCACCTTCATGTTGATATTGTCATATTTGGCATACATAGGGAGGCCCCATGCCTTCTCAATTGTTTAAGGGTTGATATATAGAACCACCTACCCTGAAGGTCCCAGTACTCTCTTGTTCTTCTGATAATATCTTTTGGCATAGGCCAACACTAACTCTAGGGATTGTAGGGAGATTGGAAATGTAGATGCTTAAGCCAACCCTAAAGAAAGGATGCACTTAGTCTCAAAGCTCTTCTCACCTTTCCTATGTACCTTCTACAACAAATCTTGTACACTCACATATACCAGGTCTATGCCTCCTATCTCTGTATAGGGAGAGAATGTCTTTTAATGGGAATGATACCATTTGAACTTGTATTTCATCTCCCTTTGTGGCGTATCTCCCTATAGTGCTTTTCAAAACAAAAGCAAACCATCCATTATTGCACCTTACACATGTATAAATGCAACATTAAGGTTAGATTCTTCAAGAAAGATTAGTGATTAAGATTTAAATTCATTATTAGAGAATGTACAACTTAACACACCAATGCAGGTATTCAGTTAGACATTGAGGATCAGAGATACCTCATGCCTAAAAGGATGCCCAAGAGACCACCTATGTAGTGAATGCCTATCCTCTATCTAAGCTATCACTAAAAATATTCTACCACAAAACCATACACATTTTTTTATAAAATAAAGTACAATTAGATCATTTTACAATAATGAGAATCATATAGAATTTTTCTATTTCCATAAATCATATACAATGAATGAATAAACTAACACTCATACCATACAAATTACATGATTGCATCACCATCTTGAATTTGTGCTTACAAAATTCACAAATAATATTTTTAGATATATTTTAAAAGGAATATAAATGATATCTCTAAATGAAATCTTTGGCATTCTTCAATTGCAAGAGAGAGCATCACCCAAGTGCTTTACCTCCAACCACAAACTAGCAGTCCCCCACACACCTTCCATCTACAAGTGGCCCTACCCTTCAAAGGGAAGTGGATTAAGAGAATCAATAAGATCCATCATGCCATTTGAGAAATAGAGTTGTGATAATTTACAAATAATTAGTTATACAACTCTAGAATCCCTCTAGATAAGTATAACTCAATCTGACTATTTTGCAATAAATAAAGACACTGTGAACTAACAATGCAAGTAGTGATTTTTCATTACTATGCCCAAATATTTAATAAATCAAACACATTCCTAAATAGATATGTGTGTTGTATGTTTACACACTTCTATCTCAAACTAGTTAACAATTTATGATTATAAATCACATAAACACTTACTTGGTAGTATAAACTTTAATTACATGCATATCAACTTTATTCATTTGTACTTCTATCCTAGGCTTGTCTATATGAATTGGTAAGTTTATCCAATCTACAAATTTAACTAGTCAAGTAAAGGGTAGAATATTTTATAAACAAGATAATTAGATATTTACCAATAATTATGTTGTGCAAATCTTGTATTCTCAACTATATGCCCAACTAGTAATCTTGACATAGCATTAGAAACTTATGACTTCAATAATCAAATTCAAGAAATTATCTCTTAGATATTTATATATTTTTCAACTAATCATATCTAAAGTTATCAAATTGACCAAAAAAGTTCTACCAATTAAATACAGAGTTAGAATCCCTCTACTATTCTTCTTACCGTGTTTCTAAATTTATTTTGAATTGTAAGAATAATCAAAACTGGATAATCATACTCTGCTCTATCTTGAGCCTAATTGAGTCTCTTTAATACAAGTGTATCCCTCTCTCAAGATTTGTAGAGGTTTAATTATATTTGTGTATATATGCATTCCTCATATATATACCTATATAAATAAACAATTTCCATATCATATATATATATGAACACTGTAAACTCATGGTCACTATAGTTCCACAAATCATTCATGAAACATAAAAATGTAAATAAAATCGTTCTTGGTTTAATAACCAATACCAATATGACATATTAACAAGTTTTCATCTTTTGATGTATAAGAATTGTATCACAGATTTATCTCAATAATAGTTTGCTTCAAGGAGAATGGTTTTAGAGTAATCCAAATTGTTGTCTAATCTTACATCTCTTAAATCTTATATAAACGAACATAAATAAAGATATAATATGTAGCTCATCCTATATATGGTTGTGTTAAACACAAATAATAAATGTGCTAACCATATACAAATAATTGTGTTAATTGTTGATGATAATCATAGTGACTCACCATGAATCAAACATTGTGTGTGTGTTAACCACTATTAACCATTACAGTGAATCACAGTGAGTTGAATCAATATATAAATCTATGCTAGCCATTGTTAACAATTATAGTGACTCACAATGAATCAAATAGTATATAAAAACTTTGTTAACCATTGTTAACAAATGTAGTGACTCTCAAAGAGTCACATATTATATTTATACTTTGTTAACCATTGTTAACAATTACTGTAAGAACTAAAAACATGCATGAGCTTCCACGAGGACCCCAGGATGACATGTAATCACAATCACATACACAAAATTGTGAATAATAACATCCCCTCTATAGCAATCCTCTTCGAAACACATGTCGATTAGCTTTTCCCTTGTTGATTCTTTCATTTCCTAATCATTCTTATTTTCCCCTTTGTTGATTATTCTTTTGTCACATTCTTTCACTTTTCTACATGCTTATTTTTTGCCCTTTCTTGATAATTTCACCCTTCGACAACCTGTTCTAAAGGTCTCTAACCCTAGGAAGCCTCTAGACAACCTAATAGACCAAACCCATGCCTCAGTTTCTACCCATCTTTCCTCGTCTATGGGTCTCCCCTATTAATGACCAAAACACCTCGAGGAACCCTTCTTGAATTCATCCTAGACCCTATTTCAGATGCTAGATCCGCTTTTTAGACTTTAACTTACAATATGTAACGTTTTTCCTTTACGCAGGTGTCACCCTTGCAGATTTTGAATGTGAGTTTCTCCTTCAATTTGAGCCCAAAAATACTCTATTTTTGCCTACTTTGCATGCAATTTAGAGATAAACATAGAGGAGGCCATAATTAACTCAATAAACACTCCCAATCATGAAAATTTATCCCAATCTATTCTTGTTAACTCTTATTCATCTCATGCTAACTCCATTTCTTCTTTTATGATAAACTTTCAAGGCCTGTTCAGTCTCCAATCTATTCAGTCTTCTGATCAATCAAGCAAGTCAACTCTCCAATTAAGGGAGTTAACTCCACAATCATCCCCACCACTCATGTGCTCTTCCAACCTATAAATACCCCCTCCTACAAGAAATAGAGAGAGGCCAATTAAAAATTGCAATCCATCTTTTGCTTAGTTTTTTCTCTCCAATTAGTATGCATATGCTCAGTACAGGAATTAGGTACCTTTTGTTTATTGTTGTTATTATTCTCACCAATTCTCAATCCATACTACTCTTCTCTCACATTGAGCTCATTCAAATCTTTCTAAGCTCATTCAATTGCTTCCCCTTCCCACTTGCCACCAAGAGGATAACCCCGTTGTTATAGGAGGACAAAGAGGTTTCCCTACATAGGGATTCCTAAGGGTAGTGAAGGCTCATGCATCTCCATAATCTAGGATTTTTATGTTTTAGTAGTAATTAAATCACAAATCTTGCTCTTGGAATAAGATTCTTGTCATTGTGATTTCCTTGATAGGTTAATTTAAGTTGCTTAGATTAATTTGTTTTAAGTAGTTAAATTAAAATTTTAGATTAGTTTCATTTCATGCACCTTTCAATTCTTACTTTAATCCAAAATCAATCTTGAAAATACAAACACATAGAATAATTGCATTAGGTAACTTCATGTTAGTTTGCATGTCTTTAAATTCCTAGATTAATTTAATTCATTTTATTTTAAAAGTTGGAGACTAGAACAAAAAAATTTGAACTTGCATACATTGAAAAACCCACAGAATACCAAAAATATTAGAAAACATAAATTAGAAAAACAAGTTCACACAAACCCTCGATTTCATCATGAGGTCAATGTAAAGTCAACACAAGTCAAAACTCATTGATTTCATCACAAGGTCAAAAAACTCAAGAAAATACCTAGAGAAAAACCTTAGTTTAAAATGCTAAGTCAAGAATTCAACTCTTTGTCAACTTGAATTCAGTCTCAAAATCTAAGCATTCAAATGTCTCCTATAATCAGAGGTGAGTGGGTGAGGGAAGTCGAGGAAATTGAAGCATTAAACCAAAGACCACAACTCACACAAGAACAACAACACTTTGTGAGGGTCATAGAACAAGAATGACAAATTCAACAACACATACAAGCATTTGAAGCTAGACTACAACATACTAGAAGCACAAATGAAGAAAATCAAGATCCATCTAGGAATTGGAATCTCATAAACCCCAATAGGAGACAAACCACAAGTGACCCTATAGGTCATATAGTCATCTCAAAAACAACTGCCATAGAAAGAATAAGACAAATACATCAAGAAATGCATTCCAAAATTTATATAGAAAAGGGTAGTCATGTATTGATGGCTCTTTAGTTTCTTCTACTTGGTCCATATTTACTACAAAAAGTTGAAATCCTTTCCCTTTAGCACTTTTGTGATGCATGACCAACACTTGTCTAATTTTGATCTCACACTTGATACCTTGGAAAGAAACTGGATCTCCTAAGTCATCCAAACATTCAACTGTTTTATCAAAACAATCTACTTTGGCTCTATGGCACCACAACCAACTCATTCCTAGAATAACATCATAGGATTGCAAAGGAGCTACATACATGTTAACTTTTGTTGAGAATGAGGATAACCTTCTCTTAGCCTTAAATAGGCACTACTCTACCTGAGCTCTAGACTAGTTTGCATACTCGATTGACCAGGAATTAGCCATATAATCAACTTATCTAGGAATTTTATTTAGTAGTTTAGGTGTTATAGAAATTTTAGTAGCCAATGGATCTATTAAAATAGAAATTGGTATTTGAAACAAAATACTTGTAGTTTCAACTGGTGTGATAAGATACTCTGCTTGGCGATTGCCCAGAGTTACATGAATTCTTTGCTAAAAAGTCATCTATTAAGAAGGCAGGGAATAATTATGAAATTGGTTTCCTTGATTTTTATTCAAATACTGATTGGCATAATGATCACCCCCACAAAGGAAACATCCACCAGGAGGTCCTTTCGTCTCAATTGTGTAATCATTCTTAGTTCCATTCTTCTTCTTGATATCATTATTTCTCTTTTCATTTCAAGATTCATTCTTGTTTCTCTTTGATACTTTCTCATTGCATTTTAGCTTAGAATCTTGACTCCAGTTCTTTTTCTTGAAGTATGGTGACGATTTGGACCACCCAAACTTCTTTCAATACTTATCTCAATAATATAAAATAGATTTAAATTTTTGTTCCTACTTAATAGCTTTCTCAAACACTTGATCCATGGTTGTTGGACCATGAACATCCACTTCTCCATGTATCTATGCATTCAAACCCATGATTAATTTCCTTATTCGGAAACATTCATTATGCTAGTATTCTAGTACATACTTTAGGAGCCCACTGAATTTCTTTCAGTATTCTATTACTGTTATTTCTCCTTGACGTAAGTTATAAAAATGAGTTAATTTCTAATCAAAATATAACTATGGTAGCCATATGTGTCTAAAGATTACTAAAAATTGATCTCATGTCAAACTCAAGGAACTCAATCCTAACTCCATTTTCTTGTTCACCACCAAGTGGATGCTTCACCAGCCAATTGATAGTCTCCCAAAACAACCTTAGTTATTTCTACATAATTCTTAATTTTGAAATACTTCTCTATATCAGAGAGCCATGCTTCTACTCCATCTCCTAATATTGTTCCATCAAACTTCAGAGGGGTTATCTTCTTCATATATTTGACCAATTCATTGGTCAACTATGTCCTTACATCCATTGGTCTTAGGGGTTCTTCTAGATTTTTAGGATTTTCCTCCAATTCATCCTGCCCTTCATGGACACTATTCTCTTGGTCTTACTCCACACTAGCCTCTTGATCACCTTCCCCTCTTACTTCCTTCTCTAAGGCTCATAATATTTATTTAGTTTTATTCAAGAGAGTAAGGATTTGGTCCAACTTAGCTGCAAGATTCCCCCAGCTGGACCAGAACCATCTTGACTACCTCTAGGGTTCATTCTCATTCAAACCATATTGCACCTAGTGAGTCATTGTGGTTCATTAGTTCTAGGTTTTGATATGTTTGAATGCAAAATAAATTAATTTATAAAAGAGTAAATCATTCAAAACATACATCAAAACTAGAAATTCAAAATTTTCACATAAGGGATCAACACACTTAATTATCAAGACAAAAATTATTTTATTTTTATAAGTGAATTTATACATCCTTATTCTTAAAAAGTCTAATAGGATTTCAAGATTTACAAATCACTATCAGATAGAGGAACCTCCTTGGGTTCTTCCTCTCCATCGAAGTCTAACAACACAAACTTAGAGGAGGGATGTACATGCAGGTACCTGCCTATCACCTCTTTACTTAAAATTGGCACATTTTGTTGAAACCCAAAAGGCATGTCACAATTCTCCAATGGTTTACTTGGCTTAACCTCAAAGGTAATTATCTTAGTAGTTGGAGTTTAAAACATTTTTCCTTTTCTAGATTGATTCATTCAAGGGCAAAGACTAGAGATTCAGAGTCAAAGAGTAAGGCTTCTCCTTCATAACTCAAATTTGTTTCTATTTTGGCCTTGGTTTGGGATAGTTTAGTTTTCTTGGTCTTTCTATTCTTTTTCTTCGATTTTGACCTTCCCATTTTTGTGTTCAAAGAATAGCATCACAAGGTTAGGTTTTCTAAACACAATACTTTCTATATTTGACAATTTCTTACAAAGTAGGCTCATAGGTCTAAGTGTTCAAACCATGCTTTGATACCACATGTAATGAACACCTATCTACTATCTAATCATACTAAAAAAATTCCAGCACAAAACCATACACATTTGTTTTACCAACTAAAGTACAATTAAATTATTTTACAATAATGTGAATCCTAAAGAATTTTTCCATTTCAACAAATCATATACAATGGATGAATAAACTAACATTCATACAATACATATTACATGATTGCATCAACATCTTGATGTTTTTATTAAAAAATTCATAAATAATATTTTTACATATATCTCAAAAGGAATATAAATGATATCTCTGAATAACCAAGTCTTCGACATTCTTCAATTGCAAGAGGGAGAGCATCACCTGAGTGATTTACATCCAACCACAAACTAGTGGTAACCTGTGTTACTATATAAATATTTCATACACTTAGGCTTAAGCTTACTTAGGTGTACCTTTATACAATCATGACACATGCCTCATTGAGGTGTCAAGGTTTTTCGGTAGTTCAGAGAGGTGTCAATGAGTTACCCACTAACTAGCCACCTCACCATAGTTTTTAGGGAGGCAACTCACCACCAATCATAGTTAAGGAGTTCTTTCCTCAACTAACAACTTCCTCTCCTCGCCTATATTTACTTTTTTGTTCATATTAATACATGGTAGACTTGCATACATTTTCTATGCTTTGTATTTGATATTCAATCTTCAATTCCTATATTTTGTCTCTTTGATTTCCAGGATTCTTCATGGTATTAGAGCATGTTAGAGGTCACAGACATGTGATAAAACTTATCTATTTTATTTTGCATTAAAAGTGTTAATTTTTTTCTTCTGTGTGCTATAGTTTGGGTTTATTGTTCACAGAACATTTATCTAGAGGAGGATAAGAAAGGGCTTGAGCACCCCTGGTGGTAAGGCATCCACACCATAGCCATTGGTGAGGTGTTGAAACTACATGGGATAGGAAGACATTCCTGCCATACACCCACGGAGTCAACCATGGGAGGGAAAGGCATTACTTCCAAATATCCATGCCAGCACAGAGGAGCCCTTGCACCCAACATAGAGGGCATACTCTATCCTATGACACCCTCATAGAGAGATTTGGGAGGCTGAATGACTCATTATAAGACACGTGAGCCTGCATTAGGGGCCCCAGTCCATGTGCTAGGTCTGTTAGAAGGTCAATCCATAGCTATGGTCTGTCGAAAGGTGGGGAAGCCTATGTAAAGGCCAAAGTAGTGGAATCAACTAGTCTACAGAGGAAATGACAGCCTACCCAACCCCTTGCAAAAGGCTCATTGACCCTACCAATACACAATGCCTCTACACATGCCATAGTCTACTCTAAGGCATTTATTTTTCCTAGTTTGAGGTAGCCACACCCACTAGAAACATTGACCTTGCAATCTGGCCACCGTTGCAAGATTTTTAGCCGCCCCAACATTGCATTGTTTGGGCATTTTGCCCTAAATCTGCCCCTTTACCCTAATCTGGTCTTCTCTACTTTGTTTTGTTTTAATTTGTTGCAAAAAAACATTTAAAATTAGGTTTTCTAGTCTTAAAATAGGCATTTTAAATTTTATTAGAAAAAACTAAGCAATATCAAATGCAAAATTTAGGGAGGGCATTTACAATTGGGGCAAAATTAATGTGAAGGATTAATGGTTTAAAAACCCTTGTATTTTCACCTGATGAAGATGAAGGGTGAGGTCTGGTTTGGAAGGAGGCCAATACCCCCTCACAATCAGACCATTGTATTCTTCTCTCTTTTCCAATTCCAATGAGTGGTTGGATGGCTAGGATAACTCTTTCCATAGCCATTTTTTTCTTTTCAGTGCAAATGTATTAAAATAGGTCATTTGTGGGAAATCAATTCTATAATAACTTTTCCTTGGTAGCTCAAAATTGAGCATCATTTTTTGTGAATGTTAATTTCTTTTATTTTCCACACATTGAACCTCCTTACATTGTAAACCACACTAAGTAATAAAGTACCAAAACAGGGGGGTCACCTAATCAAGAGGGTTGCCTAATGTGTTGATTTCTATTGTCTAAAGGAATTAACCTATTCTAAAATCATGGGATATCAGGCTCACTCTTCTATAATCAACCTAAAAATGGGAAACTATAAGTCCTAGTGTGAAGGCATCTTGAATTATTTTAGGTTCCATAATCTTACACCCTATCTATATGGACTTGTCCCTGAAGTTGGTAAAATGTCTCAAAAGGCTAAGTGGTTTAATCATCATGATCACATTGTTGGATTAATCAGCTTACATATTCTAGATGATGCTTTGTATGCCTTCATAGATATGCAGTTTCCACATGCATTATGGATCATAATCTAGGAAATACATGGAGACTCAAGCATTTCTCCCTTCCCACATGATCTTTCTATGATCGCAACGCATATCCCTCATCATGATACAGAAACAAAATATCTAGTTGACATAGAAGAAGTCATGACTCCTCCTGTTGTTTCATCATATTTCAGAGTCACTTATTCGAAAGCTTCTAGTGCTTCTTTGCAATAGGATATCAGTCTTCTAGCATTGTCGATTGGGACATATTTCTACCTAAAATTACTTGTCTATTTGTAGAATCCCATATTGCTGACATGGAAGCACATACTAAGGACATCAGTTTCTCTTTGATGATAGTTTCGATGAAGCTGGATCTCCTTTATCCTCTTTGGATATTCATGTTGTACATCAGTCTACACATGGTTCTAGATCGTCATCAAAAGTATGTCAACATGTGTCTTTGGAGACTTGTGTCAAACTCTCCAAGTTGACAAACAACCCACTTAAGTAGGCTTATGACATGTCTATTTTACCCATGTGAGGTAAAATATACACTAAGGTAAAATATATAGTAACACCCCCCTTAAGCATAGCTTAGGTGGGCACAAATAAGGATGGATCCCAATAACTAGGGCTAATCAGGTGCCCACATACAATAAAAATATCTCATGAAGTGGAGATAAGGTAGAAAACACTATGGGAAAAAACTACCCTCCAAAAGAGAGAAAAGATGCATGAATCTGGAAGCTGCAAGCTTGTGTACCTCAATGTCGATGTTGAATTATGACCGAAATGACTCCATAGAAGGTAGTATCACAAGGATTCGAGAATATTAATCAAATTTGAGATGTGATCCAATGCAAGATTCAGGTTCATTTACCATAGGCTCTCAATGTGAGATGTGAACCGATGTGAATCTGTTGCAAGATTATGGATCATTTACCATAGCCTCTTAATTTGAAAAGTGTTTAAAGGATCAGTTTGATCCACCTATTTCTCAATCCTACCTTCTTTTAGTTGCAACCTCATAGAGTTAAATTATGTGACATAATCATCTATAGTATTAGAGTCTCTTCAGACACTTATGAGGTCTTAGCTCATGACTTCTTTGTTCGTTGACCTTCCCATTAGGTGTTTTCAAAGTCCCAATATGAATAGAATTTCTTGGAGGTAGAGTTGATCACACTTGTAAAACCATGTAGATGATATGTATGTTGTAGACTTAGATGGCTCGGAAGAAAACAACTCAATGACACCCCCTAAATTGTGGCACTTTATAACAAAGTTCGTGTATACCCCCTAAATTTTTGACACTTTATCATGTAGTTCTATAGGTCTAAGTAGGTTGATATAATCAAACCCTAATACTTAGCCTTTTTACAAAATAAAAATAAAAATTAATACTAACAATTTTTAAAAGAACCATAAATTTGCCCCCAAATTTTTTAAGCCCCCCCCCCCCAGCCCCAAATTTTTTATTTTATTTCCTTACTACTAGTAGCATAATGTGACATGCCTATTTTAACACTAACAAAGCATACTTTTAAATGCTTTTGGAAAGAAAATGCCTATTTTGTTTAAAAAATTGAAAACATAGTTTTGTATGTATTCAAAGAACAAAATTTAGGGCAATTTGTAAGGAGGGGAGTTAGGGAAGAAATTCCCAAAAAAAAATGGCAGGGGCAGCCAGGTGAGGCCAAACATGGTTGTGAAGCATATTTTTCTCCTCTATGGGTCATCAGAGCAAATGCAGAGTGCTACGTGCCTAAATCCAGGCTTAATAGAGGCGTCTCCTTTATGTTCAGGGGCATGAAACCTAGTGTAGGGCCAAAAACCCTTGTTCACGGCACCCCACGATGTAGGAAATATTGACTTCTACAAAACTTAGGGAAGCTTCTCGATGCTGCACGAGCTGCAATGGATATTCTTTCCCAGTGCGAGGCACCTCCAATGGAGGTCGAGCCTTTATCACAAGTGACATCGAGGCTTGCACATTTTGGTGTACATGAAGACCGCTGGTGAGATGCAGGCTTGACACACCAGGCCAGAGTTCCTCATGGTAGGGATATTCCCGTGAAGGTACACATCAAGACCTTCAAGACCTTGATGTGTAGGAAATGGCTTTGGCTATGATGTCAAACCTTGGGCATCTCAATTCTAAATTTTGGGCATCAAGACCATGCAATAAACAACAGGGATTAGGGAATTGACCGTAGGCATCACAATCAAACATCTTGAAGCCCCAAATCATGGCTCAAACATCTTCTACCAGGCCGAATAGGGCCATTTTCTGGAAAGGCCAATCAAAGAACACTTCATTTTTTTCTGGGCCAAACAAGACTTCCAATACTCAGGCCACCACTATATAGAAGAGGTCATGACAGGTAATACAAGGTGTCGCAGGCCTTTATCAAGCTGCCAGCCACTAAAAATGGCCGTGAGCCACCACAAATGGGCTGCAACCTTGCTTGAGGCAGGGCACCCCATCTGTGACTGCAACCTAAGATGCAAAAAACAAAATTTAGAATTAAGATGCCCAAGGTCTTGATGTGTAGGAAATGGCTTTGACTATGATGTCAAACCTTGCAAAAAAAGGAAATCGTCGAGCAGAAAATGAGTGAAGCCAAAGGCTGCCACAAATTTTAACAAGCAGATCTCACACACCCTGAGAAGCAAATCATCCTCCAAACACCTTTGATGTGCCTGCAATGAGATTATTTAGCAGGATAAAAATGCCTTTGACCAAATAAAAATTGGTTTTGAGGAGATTAAATTTCCTTCAAACAAAGATCCAGGCTGCTTTGAATGCCATCAGGGTTCTATTTGCCTTTAAAGACTAGAACACAAAAGTCAGCTCTATGAACAATGACCTCGAAGATATCCATGGTGAGCCTTGGATGTTTGACCTTGGGTGAGAAATAGGTCCAAAAAACAAACATCTTTTTTAATTGATCGATCTTTTGCAGAGAACAATGCCCCTCACCGAACACGCGTCACCAAGTAGGGAGTCTTCACGCCCAATGGAGGCTACACTCAGATTAATTCATGGAGGAGACTCTTGAATACTTCGAACTAGAAAACAATCTCAGTTTTCTCTGATATCATATAAGAAACAAGATCGAAGAGATGAATGCAAGTATCGAATCTAGAGTGAAAGCAATAAGAATTCTAATAGAAAAACTATGCACTATAGCAAGTACATATAGTGTAGAGAGGTTGAGTCGACTTAGAAGTCAACTTCAACACTAAACTAGAGGTGGAAGAAGGTTTCCACCAAGTGTCAAAAGTATGTCGACATGTGTCTTTAGAGAGTTGTGTGAAACTTTTCAAGTTGACAAACAACCCACTTAAGTAGGCATACGAAACATGTATTTTACCTATGTGAGGTAAAAAATATACACTAACACCCCATACACCTTCCATTTGGAAGTGGCCCTACCCTTCACAAGGGATGTGGATTAAGACAATCAATAAGATCCATCATGCCATCTGATAACTAGTGTTGCACCAATTTGCAAACAATCAATGATACAACTCTAGAATCCCTCTAGCTAACTATAACTCAGTCTGATTATTTTGCAATAAAAGAAAGAGACTGTAAACTGACAATGCAAGTAGTGATTTTGCATCATTTTTGCCAAATGTTTAAAAAAATCAAGCACATTCCTAAACAAAGATGTGTGTCATATGTTTAAAAACTTCTATCTCATACTCGTTAACAATTTATCATTATTTCACATAAACACTTACTTAGTAGTATAAAGTTTAATTACATGCATATCAACTTTATTCACTTGTGCTTCTATCCTAGGCTTGGCTAGGTGAATTGGTAAGTTTATCCCATCTACAACTTCAACTAGTCAAGTAAATGGTAGAATATTTGATAAACAAGATAACTATATATTTACCAATAATTCTACTCTGCAAATCTTGCATTCTAAGCTTTATGCCCAATTGACAATCTTCTCATAGCATTAGACACTTATGACTTCAATAATCAAATACAAGAAATTATCTCTCTTTGAGATTTATATATTTTTCATCAAACAATTAGATCTAACTATCAAATTGATCAACAATGTTCTACCAATTAAATAAAGAGTTAGAATCCCTCTACTATTATTCTTACTATTTTTTCTAAATTTCTTTTGAATTGCAGGCATAATCAAAACATGCATAATCATAATCATACTCTCGTCTATCTTGAGCCTAATTGAGTCTCTTAAATACAAGTGTACCCCTCTCTCAAGAGTTGTAGAGGATTATTTACATTTGTATATATATGCATTCCTCATATATATACCTATAAAAATAAACAGTTACTATATCATAGACTTATAAATACTACTATTTTCCAAGGAATTCTATAAACTTTCGTTTACTATAGTTCAACAAATTTCATTCATGAAACATGACAATATAAATGAAATAGTTCTCAATTTAATAACCAATACCAATATGGCATATTAACAAGATTTTTAATGTATAAGAATTGTATCATAGATTTATCTCAATAATACTTTGCTTTGACAACAATGGTTTTCAAGCAAGTGAAACTATTGTCTAAATTTACATCTCTTAAATCTTAACTCTTATATAAACCAACATAAATAAGTAAAGATATAATCTGTATGTCAGCCTATATATGACTGTGTTAAACATAATTAATAGTCACAATAACTCACAATGAACTGAGCCATATACAAATAACTATGTTAACCTTTGATGATAATCACAATGACTCACCATGAGTTGAACATTATATATATATTTATAGACACACACACCATTGTTAACCATTACAGTGACTCATAATGAGTTGAATCAATATATAAATCTATGTTAACCACTATTAACAATTATAGGGACTCACAATGAGTCAAACTATATATATATATATATATATATATATATATATATATATATATATATATATATATATATATATATATATATATAGTCAAGTAACAAACCTTGTGGTGGTTCTATGGGCCATAAGCATTCTAATTCATTGTTAATGGAGTCACCATTGAACAAGTCACCAAGTGATAAGTAGAAACAATAAACCAATTGGTGTTGGACATGACCAATGTACCTCATGTGACCATCATTACCTAGAAAGACCAATTGGTTTTGGACATGACCAATGAGTCAATCTTTGGGATTAGATGTTTGTCTCCTTATCTATCCTATGTTAATCCTAAAGTAGATTCAAATGAAAAATAAAGAGATTAAAAAAATTAAATAATGCAAGAAAAGGTTCACACTGCACATATACATTCTTACAACTAGAGTAGAGGTTAATAGCTCATGATATAATAATTAATAGATTAGCATACACACATAACAATAACAAATGAACAAAGATAAGACTTGGAATCAGATGTACAATATATTTCTTCTTTTATTAAGTTTATTTGACTTCTTAACTATTACATGAATACAATCTCCTCTAGAAACATACATAAAGGCTCCCATGTATAGCTCTAAGGAGGTCAAGATCAAGGTTAAGCATCAAGCTCAAAAGCTCAACTATCAGTCACTCAACTTGAGAATTAACTTTTCAATCGATCTCTATAGCTTAGTTGTAACAAACTATATATATATATATATATATATATATATATATATATATACACACACTAAAAAAGGGCATGAAGGTCAATATTTATAGCATTTTGGATTAAATCACCATATATAATGCTTGGATATATAGATAGCTAGCATATGATTTTATACATATGCATAAATATAGATAGGAAGAAAGAATGCAAATTATATTTAGGGATAAGAGTGTATTTTGAGACCCATGCATTTAATGGTTGGATTTAAAGCAAATTTTCTTTTAAGGCTATTTTTTGCATCCACATATACATAGCCTAGGTGCTCCTACTATTATAACACTAAAAGTGATTCATGCATTAGTATTAGAATAGTATGTGTGGTTGATATTAAATTAATATTATCTTTCTAGCATGTTTGAGATTTCTTGGTATACATGAGGAAGATATATAACAAGTAGCACATAAAGCAAGCAAAGGGCTGGACACTCAATGATCTTTAGGCAGACATAGAAATATACCAATGTTTATGTAGTCTAAGTGTTTAGCCATTGGTCTTTAGCATGCAAGTAAATTATAGTTAGCAATATTATTTTTAATAATTTTCCCAACCTATTAAATTTATGCAACATACTATTTAAGTTATAAGAAAATATATTACTTATGGAATAAATTTCATTTGAACCACTTACAATACAATAAAAAATATTTGAATAATTTAAATTTAATAACATAAAATTTATTAGTTGTCCACATTTACACCCTTGTGTTTGTAAATTAATATAATAGTTCTTATGCAACATATAGTCAAAGATGTATTTTATTTTTCCCTCGACGCTTCAGAAATAAATTAGGTAGTCAAAAGTAAAGCTTAAACAGCTAGTACATTGTAAATGTATGAAGAAACAATATAATGGAAAAGGTTGACATAAATACATTCCAGAGATTGTAATGAAAAGTCAGAACAATGCAGAGTCAAAAATTTTGTAAACAGTAGGTAGAACAATGTGCCGGCTGTTTATGTGGCGCATCATAATACTATACATGGTTTGAAATGGCATACTATAAGTCTTCAATAAATATTATAGCAGATCACTCTCATTACAATCTTGATTCATCTAAGTGCTATGAACGCATTAATCATGTGTATTGAGAATGGCTTCAGAATTTCCATCTTCTAAATGGTCATTGCCTTGGCCGGCCGATTGAGTAGATTGTGTCAAACGCTTGGCTTCCTTGTTCTTTATCTTTTCCTCCAGCGCAATAACCACAGCACTTAGTGCTTTATCAGGATCCTCAAGTTTAGAATTGAGGGTTTCCGTAATCTCGGCAGGAGTAATCTCGGCGCCTGCACCAATCTTCTCTTCTATAGCAGAATACAGAACATGGTCCTCAACTCTCAAATAATTGTAGGCGAGAGTTTTAAACACAGGGAAATCGCAGTAAGAGAGATTAATATGCACGTCCATTCTCCCACGTCTGCAGAGAGCAGGGTCGAGATGATCCTTGTGGTTTGTAGTAAAGATAAATAAACGCTCTTCACCGCAGGAAGACAACAGTCCGTCTGTGAAATTAAGCAAACCCGAGAGAGTAACTCTACTTTGACCTTCCCGTTGGGCGTTAGGCGCGTCGCTCAGATGAAGCGAGCAATCAATGTCCTCTACAACAATAATCGATTTCTCTTTCGTTAGGGTTAGAAGCTTACGGAGCTCAGCATTGTCATTAACCTGCGTGAGCTCCAAATCATAAACGTTGTAATTCATGTAGTTAGCAATGGCAGCGATGAGGCTTGTTTTTCCAGTGCCGGGAGGTCCATACAGAAGATACCCGCGCTTCCACGCACGACCCGTCCGTCTGTAGAAATCTTTGGCTTGCTTGAATCGATCAAGGTCCGAGATAATCATTTCTTTAATGCTAGGATTAAGGGCCAAGGTATTAACAGTTGAGGGATGATTAAAAGGTACGGCTGTCCACTGCGTCTTTATATACTCCGTCTCTGTACACGTTTCTGAAATATTACTAGCAATGGTTAGATCCATTTTCTCATTTCTCAATTCCTCTGCCTTGCTCGTAACATGCTCAAAATATGCGCTAAAAAAGTCCATGGCTGCCTTGTCTACTTTAAGAAGAAAGGAGCCGTTCTCATCAATTTCATTTCCGGCATTTGTGTATAATGTTACCTGTTGCGTCCAGCGTACAGTTGCTCCACGGAAGAAATCTTCTACCTGCTGATCACAATCTGGGGTGATGGTCAGACTGGTGGAATTTGTGGGCTTGTAAGCTGTCTGCCTTGGAACATCGGCGGCGCTATTTAGCTTATAGTAGTAGATTAAGGCATCGTCGTAGAGTTCATTGCGGAGAAGGCTTCCTTCTATGAATTCTGGAATTTGGAGGATGCAATAGAGATTGAAATACTCTTGGAGGTACACCCACCATTCACTAAATTTCTCGCGGAGCGCCGGTGGAAGCAGGGTTTGAAGGGAAGTCAAGAGTCCCCATAATGCCCATATCTGTCCTATCAAAAGCTGAATCATCTTCCACCACAAATACTAATGTTTTCTGGTATATCGAACAATTTCGCTTGAAGAGGAAATATAATAATGTGGAGGAGATCTCCTTATAGGGACGAAGAGGCGCCTCAAGAAGCGTTTGAAATTGTTTCCTTTTAAAAAAGGTCACTCGCTTAAGAGTTCCGCTCTTTATTCACGTGAAATTAATTTTTTTTAATATTGTAAAGAAATAAATTCCCGTTATATAAATAATCTAGGTTAAGAAATAAATGCAATAAGTAACTTCGATTAGTTTTTAATAAGTAACTTTGATTAGTTTAATTGGGTCGATAAAAATTTAAATAAAATAAGATAGATGTACATAAGTTTTGGGAATAATGATGAAGGAATATTACTAATGTCAAGTTGAAATCATTTATTATAATTGTTCACAATCACCTATTCTTAACCATCATCTAGTTCAATAGTCAAAGGTCAATTCTGGTCAATAAAAATAGAACAAATATTTACCACATTTTAGTATGGATGAGGTGTAAATTTCTAGTGATTGTTTGACCATTGAATTAGATGACGTTTAGGTAGAGCATTCACGATCTAACAACTGTGACGAAGTCAAAATAGTCTTAGAATTCTGTGGTTCCTCAAGATTCAAACCCAAGCCATGCAAAACTGATATGAGACACAAATATGAATAGTGTCTTGCAAAAAATGATCTAACATAAAGTTGTAGCAATTTGTCTTTGCTAAGTCCTAGTTTCTGAATTTGTCAAGTTGGTGTTTATGAACAACATAGGGAAGATTTTTGAATCACTAGAGTCAAGTTATCCTAGGTCAACCCCCTATAGGACTAGCTTTATGGTTCTAAGTGAATGATTGAAGATAGCTTGCATAGATGTGCAAATGGCCTATATGATTCTCATTCACATTATGATTCATTATGCCTTATGTTGATAACTAGTCTAAGATAACCTTTTATAGCTATCTATTTTGACTTGATGCATTTCATGTTAATAACCTATCTAAGATATCTAAAATGTGCTCCGTGTTATACTTCTATCTATTGTGAATTCACCTGGGTCTATGCTTCTCATAATTGTCTCAAGCACAATGCGAATGAGTCAGACTCCAAACATCACACTCATTGTACCCTTCCTAAAAGGTACCCACCTAGTCATTCCTACTCCTATGGAAAATACCAGTCAAGCAACAGTGCAACCAATGAGTTGTACTATTCATGCAGGAGAAGATCATTACGAGTGATAATTAAATCATTGTTGTGGTTTGTTTGTATGTAATATTGACAGTCGGTTGTGTTTCATGATTGATTACATGAAGCTAAGTGGTTAAGTTTTGCAAAAAATTTAAGTTTTCATTTTCAATTTCTATGATCTTAACGTAGAAAATTACATACCCTTTTAACTTCATGCTATGTTTTGGACATGCTTTGCTGTTTGTATCCCCTATCATGTTTTTAGACTCGTTTAGCCACTTCCTTACGCTTTTTCCACCCTTCGTGTCAGGGTAACACTTGTGTTCATGCTTTCATGAACCCCTTTTGTACAAAACTAATGCCTTGTTGCATTTAACTGACTAAATTTCCTAGTGACTAGAGCTTTCAGAAGTTGAAGTTGAAAATAGCCCATCACATGGAGGTTTGCTTGTATCTTTCTCTTCCTTGTGATTTCTTTTTTTATTTTAAAATACATAGACTATATGACTCTTCTTCATTTTTGTATCACCTAGATTACTATTCTTTAAATGCCCTTCTTTTTTGTTGTGTAGCTAGCCTTGGGATTTGAAGAAAAAACCACATTTTGATAACAATCCAAATTGCATATGTCATATGTATGACAATGCACCATGTAGATGTCCATGCATTGCACTAGTGCCCATAATAGTCAACTCCAAACTCTAGCTCCAATATCTTCTCTACTTGTCATTTATAGTTTTGAACTTGTTTTGTCAATTTTGTATTCTAGATTTTTATAAATTAGTATCTTCTCATTTAGCATTTATGTTTTAACTTACTAAAAAATGTTATTTTAAATAAAGACATTAGACAACTAGTTATCTTTTAGCCTATCTAGGAGATTCATACTTACACTTGTTAAGTCCACATTTAGGGACTTTTTAAAATTTTCTCTTAACTCATTAAGATGTGAGAAATGTACACATCTTTAGAGATGCCCATCTCATGTGCACATGACACATTAGGTACACTTGTCCTATACACATGCAAGGTGGTAGAGTCCTCGACCATCTTCTCATCTTATCCTTCCCTTTCTATGCAAGGGCCTCATTATTATGTCGAGAGGCGTTCCTACATTCACAACACTGATGGAGAAAAAGAGCTCAAAGATTCTAGAATTTCTCCATAAACTTATAAGATTCTAATGTGGAATCTTTATAAAAAATAAAATAATACAAATAAATTTCTTCACGGCATCCTTAAAAAATTAAAATATTCTTGAATCATGGCGTTACAACAAATAAATGAATTGGCTGGAGTGGTGATAGGCATGTAATTATGAAAAGGATAGTTGGAGGGAACGTGTATGAACTGTATCTAATTTTTTAAATGAAAGCTCCATTGGCGTTAAAGAAGCTACCAATCAATCTTTATATCACTTAGTGTATTCTTCTTCTATGAGTTAAAAGAACATTTTTTGAAGTATTTTGGCATTTTTTTCATGTAGTTTTAAATAGTGTCTTGAGATTTGGTTTTCAAGCCATATTGTCTGGGTTGTGTTTGTAAGCTTTACATAATGTCATAAATACAGTGTGAAAACCTTTTTAAGAGTTTCTTTAGTTTTGTGTTACCATTTTTTGATGCCGGCTCAAAAATTGGTTGAGTAGATTTATTATTTATCATTTTGAATAAGGTTTGATTTATTTATGTTATGTGCTAGTTGCATAGTTGTTATGACAAGAGCAGTTTAGTTGTTCAAATGTAGGAAGGAAAAGTTTCAATCATTCATTACATTGCAGAGTAGTAAAAGAGATAAGTATTCATTCACTACAGTGATTGTTCATTTACAATTTTGAATACATAAGAGAACAAACATTGCATTGAAGGAAACTAAGACAATATCAGATGTCCCACACAAGCCGTGGGTTATAGCTGAACTCATGCAACTACAAATAAAACACTATGCATCTAATGAAGAAGAGGGAAAGACATAGCCATCATTGCCTTTTTTTGGTTGATCTCACAGAAGCCTCCAGTTCCCGCTCCCGACATCAGCATGTACCTGAAAAAAATTACAGGAAAGATCCTGTTAGAAGCTCCGGTTATGAAAATCCTTCATCAATCAAGAGAGACATACTATTTTAGTTGTAATACATTGATCAAATGAGAACATCCATGTGCAGAAGGAACTAGAGAGAAACAAACATAAGAACATCATTGTTTTATTCTAATCTGTTTGTTTCATGTGTAGGTATATAGGACAAATCATGAAGCTGATTGAAGACATTTAGCATGTGGTATCAAATGGGCTCCCACAAGGGTTGAGCCCAGCATGTTGTTGCCCCTTGATCTCAAAAGGGATGAATAGAAGAAGAAGATCATTGATAACATTCACATGATAAGATGAAAGAGTAACAAGACAATCATATGCATTAGTCCCATTTCAGGGCATGACCATGATTTCACTTTAGAGTATGAAATGCAACCAAGAACATGACATGAATAGATGGAGGACAAGATTCAATGCATATAATAGCCTATACACTACTTTAACTTCTATGAAACAACATTCTCAAGCATGATAATAATCAAGAGTACACAATAGATTTGTAATCATTAGACTGATAAAGGAGTAAGTGTTAACAAGTATGAATTATCTGAAGGTTACTTACTCATTCATAATTAGTAGTCCATTTGAAATGTTCATTATAAATAAGTAAAACAAATTGCAAAGACAGGTAAGTACCAAGCTTCATACTTTCTCATTTAATTGGAATGATAGAATCAGATTCAGAATTCAATGACATGAGCTACCTCTTAAATGATAAAATATATCCAATTATACCTCACTCTTTTCTACTGATAAGTTAAGCACCAGGAAAGTCTTATCACATGTTGCATTGATTGCATATCTATAAAAGAAGTATGATAAGTTTTGCAGATCTGTAGAAGAAAATACAAGATAGCCAATCCAGATGGCTCATCTTTTGTCTTTGACAAACTCCAAAGGGATAAAAAAGAACATTTCATTACATGTGTGTAATAGAGTATCATCATCATGTGACAGGAGTAGTTAAACTAGTATGATCATCATCCTTATGCTACAAGATATCTTGTTATGACCAATGAAATAAATAGTGTATGGTTGCATCTATGGTTTAGTGAGTTCAATTGAAGTTACATTATAAGAAGTGATTTGACAAAACTGGACAGCAGACACAGTGGACCTGATGATGTCCTACAGGACATCTCATATGGTGCATTTGATAAGATAGAATACAGAGAAAAGAACAACAGAGGTTCATCATATGTTATAGTGTATTCAGAACAAGAAAGTGTTGCCTTCATGTGTTACAATGCCAACATATCATGATACAACTAGGTCATCATCCTACATGAAGAGTGTGTGTGCACAATCCACTGAATGGACAAGTAAAAATATAGAATTGAGACATGCATGCTACTACAATGGAGGAGTTTGAAGATCAAAGTGACAGTATCAGTCTATATGCAAAGTTCACTAAAAGAGTAAGTAGAGCTACAAAGAGAGAATGTTTTATATTATCATCACTTCTCTTAAAATAACAATGGCTACGACTAAAAAGTGATTATAAGTGATAGCATGAGAAAGAAAAGTGATATCATATGCCAATGTATGCTATAGAAGGAAGCATTTTTTGTGTTCAAAAGATAGAAGCCTTGTCCAGTTTAGTGTATACAGTGAAAGAAAAATGCAGATACATTCATTAGTGAAGCTGTGACATACTGCCATTTGCACTCTTTTCTCAAACACCCACATCGACTTTCAGAACCAATATATTTTGTAGTATTTTAGAGAAAGAGAAAGGGTATTGTAAACCGTCTAAACAAGGCCATGAGGTGTTATAGTTTATACAGAACAAAGAAATGAAACCCATGTGGGGTAAGAATGTCATCTTTCTTTTCACAGTCAAACAAGTCAAAATAGAGCATAGAAGATCATGGCTGCAAAAGATAAAGGAGTTCTATGTAAAAAAAAATGAAACCCTCACTTCAACATTAGAAACTTCACTTTTTTTATATTGAGAGACAAAAAGGAAGCTACAGAATGCATTACAAGAAGCAGTCGTGCCTTATGAAGAGATATTTCACACACCCAGCTAAACAAAAATGAAACCCTCTTCACAGTTTCAGATATGCAGAAATAAGAGGAATCTACAATAAGAACAATGGCAAAGAGAAGCAGCAGACTCACTGAATGATAGTGTATTAGAGAGAAAGGATAATGGCCGTGGCCAATTGAACAAAGCCTTTGCCATTTTGCCAGTTTTCACAAGTTCAACACACAGAAACACAAACAAATGCATATCAAAACTAAGAGACTAAAGAAGCAGCTAATGGCCACAGCCATTTATAGAATATAAGCCATCAAAATACACTAAAATGACATTTTAAAGCTCAAATTCAAGCTTACTAGGAGGTGGCAGTCATTTTTGGCCAAAGAAGTACAATGAAAAAACATTGAAGACCATTGAATGGAGAAGGGAAATCATATAGAGCATGAAACCCCAAGTCGACAGCCACAGTTGTAGAGCCAACTCAATGCCAGCAACAACAAAATGAAATGACCGACATTTTAGGGTTCTCATTTGCTTTTGTTTCAACGTCCCTTCCACATTTTTGACCATGCAACATTTTAATCATTTTTATCCAAATGGGGTTGGGGTCAACGCTTTGTGTTGATAAGTGTCTAGCAATCATAATCAGAGGTGGCCAATAGCACAAGGAACATGGCCTATTTTATTAAGTCAAAGGTGAGCATGATTATGAAATGTGCCTTTAGAATTTGCAAGGTCTTAACATCATTGGTGGTTGACTCACATTGGAGTCAAGACATTATAATGCATGTGGTTGAGTGTCTTTGACCTCCCACATATGCATTTTATTTATTATTCCTTCACATATTTCAATGTATGCATAAGATCAAACCAAAACCTTGAGAATGTGAAGAATATGCTAGATGAAAATATGGTCAAAGGAGGTCAATATGACATGATGGCATTATAGAGGTAGGAAGTTGGCATTTTTTCAAACCATATGGATAATGATGAGGTGGCAGAATATCGACACTTGGAGTCCATGGTGTCAAGGATTTTAAGGCTTTTATTTATTTTTTGTAAACATGTGTAATAGTTCATATTTTTTATGATTTTTATAGAAAATCATTAATGATATCTTGTAAATATGTTGGTGAAATTGTAAACTAGATATCATTTTATTTTTGCAAAAAATCATATCGATATGATATTGATTAAAACTGTCAAGTCATGTAAAGTTAACTTTAAAGCAATGAAATTATGAATTGCTTTTAAAGTTTAACTATTTTTAGGTAGTTAAAGTATTTTGATTCCCTTGGCTGAAATTGAGCATAATAGGACAAAAATTTTGCTTTCATGAGGTAGATTGGATAGATTTGGATGTAGATTTGGTGGGGACCACCTAGAAGATCAAGTTGGCAGTTTTATTTTGCATTTTAGAGGCAGTTTGAGGCTATTTTTGGCAGCTTTTTTTTTTTAAGCTTGAAAATGGATTGTAGATCTATTTTTAGGAGCTTTTTCATCTTTCTTTTTGGAGATCATTTGAAGTCATTTATAGGAAAAAAACTTAGTTTTTTCTCAGTCAGTTAGCATTAGTTTCTTCTCTCTTGTAGAGTTGTATACAGCAGCTGGCTCACACATTTATTTTTCATGCATTGTATTCTTTTTAGTCTAATAGCAAATCATCTTGTTTCACATATATTTTTGCAGTCTTGATCCGATGTCATATTGTGACTATTTCAGTCCTTTATTTTGTGTCAATACTATTAAAATTTAGTTGCTTCTTGGTTGCAGTTTGTGTTTGACATCAAACCTTGTTTCAAATTACTTAAGGAGTAACTATCAATGAAGTTGTGAGGATTTATGTTAGAGGATCTGCATGTGAATGATAGAACTTCATTTAGTTTTAGATTCTAGAATCAGATTGCATTTTAGTTACATCATTCTATCCCTTTTCCCCTCAAGTCATAGTTTAAAATATTTAAGAGAACAAGCTCACTCTAGAGATTCGTTCTCAAGAAAAGAGACCCACATCTAAGAATGATTCCATGTTTCAACAAGTAGTTAAGTCTTCACAAAGCTTAACAAGGGTGCATACTTGAATTGACAATAGTTTCTAGCATGCCTGGTGGGACTTTGGAAGCAATTTCAGAGAGATTTGTACCCTCACAACTATTGTTCTGGTATATGCAATAGTTTTACCAACTTTTGGAGGCTTTCAATATACTTGGTGACTCATTTTTTGAGTTTGGATGCAGATTAGTGCTTGCAACTTATGAAAACCAGGTCTAATCCAGACCCATTTGACTACTTACAACTGTCTACACCTAGAAGGAGAGGCAGATTAGAAAGCAAAACAACTAAGTCATCAAGAAGATCAAAGTCAACACCTTCTCGATTCAGATCTACAAGCCCTGTCAAAAGAAGTAGAAGCTTAGTGCTAATAGTCTAGATACCTATAATGGCCAGACATTATGCATTTGCTGCTTTCAATGGAGGCAGCCCATTACAACTTGCCTAAAGAGATGACATTCCAATGGTAGCCCTTAAAAGTCTACCTTATTTCATTGGAGATGATCACACTACTGTTGCTAGTCATATTCAAGATGTAGCAACCTTGTGTTCCATGCACAATGTCACACAATAAAATGTAGCAATCAGGCTTTTAGCTGCTTCGTTAAAAGGAAAGGCCTTACAGTGGTTCAGAGGACTTACTAAAAATTTATTAACTTCTTAGGACTTACTAGGAGATGGATTATACAAACATTTCGAGGACAAGTCAGATCATCTCTCACTGCTGGAGCAACTGAGCACTATCAAAAGGGTACCCCATAAACACATGGCCGATTTCAACTGTCAATTTCAGAGAACCTGGGATAGGATTTCGACAACAGTAAAACCTTTGCCAAGGCATGATTTTCTATTTTATCTCAAAGATTTGAACAGTAAAACTTTAGTAATGATACAGTCTATGGGAGGGACCACCCTTCCAGATTCTTTTGAGACTGCTGTTAGAGCAGAAAATTGCCATATTCAGGTAGGAAAGATAGCCCCTAGGCCCCCTTTACTCATTTTTCCTAAAATCTAGCCATCGATGCCTATGGCAGTGCCTCCTCTAGGTATTGTCCCACCTATTCCAGCAATAAGATATCAAACAACCCAACAAACTATTGTCCTAGTTCAAACCCAAAGTACCCCAGAGTTGAAAAATACTTTAAGGACAATTGTATATAAGCTGGTAAATATGGAGAAACATTTGCCCTGTCAAAATTAGTATCAGCCTAATCAGCAAAATACCCAATATCAACCTAATCAACATTATAGATAGCCCTTTTAGGTTGATCCTTAGGGACAAAGAAAGAGCTATAATCCTCAGACTTTTCAAGCTTATAATCTAAATACTGCTAGTACCTCAAGAGAGATTGTACCCACATAGAATAATCTAGTTCAGGATAGTGACTGGTGTTATCCATGTCACCAACTACATAATCAAGTTGCCTGCATGAATGGAGTGAGAAATTAGGCAATCATGGTTCAGAACAACTATGCAAGTTCAAAGGGGGTTAATGGCGAGGCTTCAACTCAGCAGAGTAAGGCTGATGTGGTCTTAATGAATTGGAAAGAATCTAATTTTTATGGTGTAAATTATTTCCAAGGTCAGAATCAACAAAGTACACTTGTTTCAGACAACACGTGGTCAAAATTGAGGGTTGCAGATGTAAATCAACAAGCTGCTATAGTACAACTGTAGGCTATAAGGGATAAAAACCAAGTTTATCCATCACAGACTACTCCTATACCATAGTAGAAAGTACAAATTCTACAAAGGGACCAAACAATACCAGTGAAGGAACAGTCCAAAGCACAACAACAGTCGTCACAAGGTTAGATTGATGCAGTTGCAGCAAGAGGATAGCATAAGGTAAATCCTGTTGCTTTTAATATAGTTGATCATATTAAGAAAGCAATAGTGAACATGTCAGTTATGGATGCTTTACGCATCCCTGGTCAGAAAAATTTGCTACAAGAAGCATTGGCCAAACTCTCACTTTCTAAGCCTTCAAGTCAAGAGAAGGCCAAAGTTTTACTCGCCAATAGTTCATAAATCAAAAGTGGGCAACAAGAAGATAAGGTAAAACCATCCCATTTCTATCTAAGTCTCATTATTGGTGATAAATTGGTTCATAATTTTATGGTAGACTTAGGGGCAAGTAGTTTAGTTATCCTTAAGAGTGTAGTTGACTCTTTAAGATTGGTTTATGAGCCCCTTGCAAAACGAGTAGTACAGTTAGATGGGTCTGCACTTAGTACTATGAGGATAATAAAAAATCTGCCACTCACATTACATGCTTTGTCCTAATTTTGCCATCCATCAGGATATCTACATCATTGACCTTCCACCTAGTTTTGTAATTTGCCTTTCTAGGGAGTTCACAATCAAATTAAGTGGGTTTATTTCATCTGAGTGGACTCACTTATTCTTTAGAATGAGATATGGTACAAAAGTAACTATACAATCTGAACCCCTTGCAAAAGACCACATTGAACCTTATGTTCTGAGCCCAATAAATGATAATTTATATATCACCTGTAGGTAGCAGGATGAACCCATGAGTCTAGATCCCAATGCACCTGTAGAAGGAATAAGTTTAGATGATTTAATAATTGAAGATCACGAAAGTGACACTTTCCATCACACTGATGAGGTAGTATTAGGCATCAATGTGATACAAGAACCAGATGCAGTGATTCCTAATTTGATTAAGCATCAAAATCAGTTAGAACAACAAGAAGATCAACTGTGGAGGCTGTACTTTGATGAATCAAGGACCAAGATGGGAGCCAGTGGAGGTAATATGTTAATTTCACCTCAAGGGGACAAGTACTATGCTACCTTAAGATTTACCTTCAGCCACACAAGTAATGTGGCTGAGTATGAGCCCCTGATCCATGGTTTAGAATGGGCTCAGAAAAAAGGTATCAAATCTGTCCAAGTTTATGGAGATTCTAAGTTGATCGTTAACCAGGTTATGAATCTCAATGTTTCTAAAAATGATCTACTCAAAAAGTACAAGCATAGGGTGTTGGATTCAATTGAATTTTTTTATGTTTTTAATTTGATTTCAGTTCCCAGGGATCAAAATAAGTATTCAGATAGGTTGGCAGCCTTGGGATCTCAATTTGAGATTCCTGATTAGATTTAGAATGTTGAGGTACAACCACACGTTAAGATAGTTGTTAGGCCTTCTGTACCTGACATTAGTGTTTCATGACAAGTGTTTAATAGTGATGAACAAATCCTAAGTTTTTTAAGTGCAGAAGTTGAATTTAGAGTAGATAATTAGCATAAATATCAACAGCAATTCGACGATCAAATTGTCCAGTTGAGGACCAACAAGTTGCCCAAAGGATTAGTCAACTTAGAATCAGTGTTCAACACTAATGATCAGTTAAAAAAATATAAATGTAGCATGATAGTGAAGCAAGAACATTATCAAACCATACAAATTTTCAAGGACAAATTGTTGAAGCTTGGAAAGGTATGTACTAGAGAAGAACAATAGTCTTTTATTCAATTATGTTAAGATTTTTCTAATGTCTTTGCATGGGAGTATATGTTAGCATAATTACTACTGCTATTACATTGTAACTATCTACATAACTATTTGTTTGTTGGTTATGTTGGTTCTTGCAGTTACACTTTAACTGCCAATTGATATCTGTAACAGTTTCATCAACTATTACCACTATTTATGCTGATATTGTCATGGAGTCAATCATCGAATACATTTGCACTTCTTCTACTTTACCATTAAATGGTATCAGAGCCTGGAGGAGTAAGTGCAATGTGAAGAGGAGGAGTCACCAACAACGAGCAGATGAAGTCTTCAAAACATTGGAAGCTGTTGTAGCAAGCCGTTGAAGGAAAGCACGCTGCTATTGGAAGGAACAAGCCATTGAAGGCTAAGAAGATCACTCATTGAGTGAAAGTGCCACTTCCACCTGTAGATCAATACTGAAGGAGGTGTCTGGACTAAAGTTTCTTCCTCCTTCCATAAGGCTCTTGAAGTCTAAGTTGGCATGTAGAGGAAGACATAGTCTGAGAAAACTGAATGTCCACCGCATTTGATGCCAGTAGTGTGGCCAGTAATCATGCTAATGAGCCACCTCGAGGTGGACGTGCTATTTCAAAAAGCTCAGGCTTCTACTTTGCCCTTCTAGATGCCCTGCAAAACACTGGTAATCTCCAATTTGATGAATTGTTTAGGCAAGGATTGCTAGATTACTTTCTTTTTGATGTACAATGTCAAGCAAGGAAGATTAGAGCAAAACTAGATGAGGGTTATGATGTTGATGACAAAGATGAGGTAGAACGCACACCAAAGCGTCCCCGTCTCACAGCACAGGCCTATCATGCTCATCTCTGTGCCACAATTTCCTCTTGAAAGTGAATGTACTGTCAAATAAAATAATAATAAATTTGTTTTCTGGATTATTTTTTGAATTTGTGGTGAACAATGTCAGCCCTGAAATTACTTCTTTCCAATGCTCAACTTTTGAAAGGGCCAAATTATGCCGCATGGAAGACAAAGATGCAAACAATTCTTATTTTTGAGGAGCTATGGGGAATTGTCATTGGTGACATCACTAGACCAGAAGATCTAGATGAAAGGCAAAAGTTTGAGAAGGCCGATGCCAAAGCATTGATGTTGATAACACTCAGCATCACTGATGAAGTTCAAACTCACATTCAGGATGTGGAAACATCAAAGGTGGCATGTGATTCTTTCTCCACAATCTACCAAGCAAAGAACCAGACAAAGATCCTCCATCTATAGTCCAAGCTACATACACTCAGTATGCAAGTTGGCAAGAAAGTTGAGGAATTCTTACGGCGGGTATCTAAACTGCGAGCTGAGCTTGTTGCACTTGGAGAAAAGGTGGAGGACAAACTACTTGTCCCAATTATGCTGAGAGCATTGCCATCTCAGTTCAAAATCTTTTTCACCACGCTGAACATCACCAAGCAAAATGTGTCATTTGATGAATTGGTGAATTTGTTGCAGCAAGAAGAAGCCATTCAATCTATCTAAGGTGAACTTCAAGACAAGGCCCTGATCTCTAGATAATCAAAAGGTCAGAAGTTTCGTGGAAAGCAACCACAGAAACAACAAGAACGTCAATAGTCAAAGCCTCCAAAGGCAAACTGATGGTGTCATATATGCAACAAGAACAATCATGACACTATCAACTATTGGTATAATGCCTTAACACAAGGCAATACAAGTAAAGAAGGCATTTCTGGTTGTAGTGATACATCCAAACGCCGTCATTGCCGTAGAAGGCACAAAGGAAATGTAGCGGCCCAACAAGATGATGCATTAGAAGAAGATGAACCAAAAATAGCCAACTACGACACTCATCACAATCTAGTCCTTGTCTCCAAAACCTTGTAGCCCACGAGGGATATTTGGTTGATAAACTTGGGTGCCAGTAAGCATATGACAGGTAATCGCGAGCTGTTCAATGCACTGATAGAACAACCTACTGGAGATAGAGTTTGAATTGCTGACAATAAGGAGTATGTTGCAGAGGGTATAGGCAAGGTCATCATTCCTCTTGGGACAAGCCATTGTACCCTCACCAAGGTGCTGTATGCTCCTAGTTTGACAACAAACCTGCTCTTTGTCAGTCAGCTTCTGAACCACAAACTGAAAGTTGAGTTCCAGGTGAAGGATAGGGTCAAGACATGTCTAATCTCACGAGAAAGTATGATACTTGCTAGAACATTTATGAAGGATAGACTGTTCGCATTAGATGCTGTCTCCTCTCCTATAGTAGCTCTCTCAGCCTCAACAATAGAATCTACGGGACTCTAGCACTATCACTATGGGCACCTTTCAATCAGCTCCTTGCATCAACTCAGCTCCAAACAAATGGTAAGATGTCTTCCTCCAATTTTAAATTCATTACCTATATGTCCTAGATGCCTTGCAGGTAAACAACACTGGGATTCATTCGAGGCTAGTAGCTTCCATGCTACACATCGCCTTGAGTTGGTACATACTGATCTGTGTAGACCCACGCCTGCTTCATTTTCAGGACATAAGTACTTCCAATTGTTTGTGGATGACTTCTCACGAAAGACCTAGGTGTACTTTCTCAAGAAGAAAGATGAAGCCTTTGCCAACTTTCAGGACTTTCACAAGCAAGTTGTCAAAGAAGCCGGCCAGTCTCTTCTTGTCCTCTACTTAGATCAAGCGGGGGAATTCACCTCCAAGGAGTTCGTGGCATACCTGAAGCATCATGGTATCAAGAAGCACCTAACTACTCCCTATACACCCCAATAGAATGGAGTTGCAGAATGTCACAATCGAACTATCATGGAGATGGCTCGATGCATGCTCTCCACAGCCAAGTTAGAGGAAAGATTTTGAGCAAAAGCAGTATGGATAGCTATATACCTCATCAATAGGGCACTAACAAAGATCCTGCAACACAAGACACCGGAAGAGGTATGGACTGAACAAAAGCCTTCAATTTCTCATCTAAGGGTGTTTGGTTGCACAGCATAAATGCATGTCGTTGCCTATAGGAGAAAGAAGACTGATCCTAAGACACTTCAGTGTATATTGTTGGGATATAGTATTACATCAAAAGCTTATTGTCTCATAGATCCTAAGACAATGAAGATACATGAGAGTCGAGATGTGGTATGTGATGAATCGTCATTCGATTCCTTATCACAGAAAGAAGAGCAACAGCCTCCTACTTCTCATAAATTGCTCTCACAATCAGATGATGAGCATGTGGAAGACTCTCACAGAGAAAGTGAACTACAAGGAGAGTTGTATGTTGATTTGGGTCCTCTAGAAAACATTACACACCAGCAGCAGCACAGTCAACATCCAAAGTGGGTCCAAAGTACAATCAGGGACTCTAACCTACACACTCTTCCAGACACTTCGTTAGGAATCAGAACCAGGAGTTAGACAAGAAATGAAGTGAATCTTGCACTCATGAGTACTATTGTTGACAAGACTAAACTTGACACAGTTCGAGAGGCATTAAGCCAACCTTAGTGGAAGAAGGCTATGGATACAAAGTATGATTCTCTGATGTAAAATCATACTTGGGAACTTGTTGATCTGCCTAAAGGGAAGAAACCCATTGGCTATAAATGGATCTTCAAAACAAAGTACAAGGCAGATGGATCTATCGACAAGTACAAAGCATGAATTGTAGCAAAGGGATATGCTCAACAGGAGGGCATTGATTATGAAGAGACCTTTGCACCCACTGTGAAGATCAAAACTATCAGAATGGTCTATGCATTGGTAGCACAGAAGGGATGGAAGCTTCAGCAAATGGATGTCAAGAGTGCTTTCTTAAACAGTGATCTTAAAGAAGAAGTGTACATGACCCAGCCAGAAGGGTTTGTTGATGAACATCATCCACACAAGGTATGTTGTCTTATCAAATCTCTTTATGGCCTTAAGCAAGCTCCTAGGGCATGGTACATCAAGATTGATGGTCACATATTGCAGCATGGATTCACCTGTAGCCCCTCAGATCCTAATTTGTATATTAAGAAGGTAGGCACAGAGATTGTCACTCTAGTTTTGTATGTGGATGATCTTATTCTCATTGGCAGCTTAGACAGTCTCATTGATGATGTCAAGAATGATCTCAAGAACTCCTTCGACATGACAGATTTGGGGCTACTTCATTATTGTCTTGGCTTGGAGATATGGCAGAAGAAGAACCACATACTCATCTCCCAAATGAAATATGCCAAGACACTCCTGGAAAAATTTGGAATGGTCAACTTGTTGTGATGTTCACAACACGCCCCATTATGCTCCCTAGCAAAATGGGGACCCCTGCTGATGTCTTGCTTTTTGCTTCTGCTTGTGTTTTTTCTGCTTCCTGGCGGTCTGGTAAAAATGAAGGTCAGGTGCATCATCATCATGATAATGATGAGGTAGGTCATCATCATGAGGTCTGTTTGTCAAAGTTCATATTTTGTTTCTGTGACCTCATATTTTAAAAGAGCTTGAAATTCCATGCAGGTTTGCCTTTTACTTCACTTGAAAATTCATCCATATGTGGAAGTTATGCACGGTCAAAGTCTTGGTCAAACCTGATATTCGCAGGAGGATCATCATATTTTTATATCCTAAGTCATGTTGATAGGATCATCATGATCTTGGTCTATCACCCGCTAAAAATCATGCAGTCGCAATATCCGGACGTCAATTTTAGGTGGTAGTTCCCTTTAACCGTCAAATGGCCTCAGGCGCATCATCAGCATCATGATTTTCTTAGGAGCGTCATATTTTATAAACCTGGTTTTGCTGTATGAGGACATCATCATCATATTTGAAATGCACCCCCCCGACAATATCCTGAGGTTCAAATATCATGATGACATCGGCTTTAAGTCAAGGTAAGTTCCCCGTCGAAGTGGTCTTTTGTATCGCAAGCATCATCATGATAATTCAACATTACCTGATCTTATATTATCATGCTGATCACCCAGACTTAGAAAAATCCACCTTCGGCATATTTGCGTGCGCGTGTTATAATCCTATCGCAAGGTCATCATCATGATATTTGCTGAACTTCGAATTATGATGATGACGACTCCATATCATCTTGATCTTTCACGGGTCATTTGCTGAAATTCGCTAAGTGATGGGGACAACATCATCATAAATCGAAGAGGATCATCATCTTCATATCCTCCTGATCTCCGGTTAGCGAATATCATGATGATCACCCTATCTATTCAGAAGTGGTCGATATTACATTTCTCAACAGCATCATCATATTTTGTAATATCACCCTAGCGCAAATATCATGATGACCTTAACTCATCTTTGTGCTCCGAAGACAAATTATGATGATGACGTCATCTGGATAACTCGATAAGGAGGATCATCATCATACATTTTTTTATCCTGGCATATCGTCAACATCATCATGATCTTGTTTGTCCACCTGATATTTCGCAAAGTCCTCCTGCCGAGAAGAACGACCTTTTCCAAATATCCTGATGATCATCATCATCCTGATTTGTCTTCGGCAGGATATTTTTTTCCAAACATGATCCGGTTGGTGAAATATGATGATGACGTCATGTTTTAAGTTTAACAAAGGCCCCGGATATCATGATGACGTCATCCCGATCTGATAAACGAAGAAGCTAATATCCTGATGATCATCATCATCATTTTTTCTTTCAATAGGATATTTTCCAAAACACGATCAGGTTCACGAAATATGATGATGACGTCTTATTCCAAGTTCGACAAAAGCCCCAAATTCGATGATGATCATCATCATCCTGATCTTTCGAGAGGGTTACCTTGGCCGCGAAAGGGTCATATTCACTTCATCATCCTGATCATGCTCCTTAGGTGACCCGATATCACAAATATCCCCCTGATCTTAACCGAACATGATGATGACGTCATCCTTAGCATTTCAATGAAGCCCGAATATCATGATGACGTCACCATCTTCTTCCTTTCCTCGGCAGCATGATTATAATCATATCCTCCTATTCTTCTTCAACATGATGATGATGATGATGTTGTTCTTTTCTCCAATATGCAGAAGCGAAATATCATGATGATGAAGTATGTCGGCTAACATATTTTTTTTGACGCACCGACAGGGATAGTCATGCCGATGGGCGGGAAATGAGGCGGTGGAATTTTAAAGCATTTTTTTTGGCGCCTCTGGCATTTTTTGGTCAGCGATGGTTGACCCGTGAATCTTGAGCAGTCTGAACGCATTTTTTTGACGCGTTTTGAGAGGATTTTTGGATCTGATTTTCTCCATCTTGTGCAGTCACCTGGGTTTAAACGGTTATTTTAATTTCATGTTGTTTTTATGATAAATGTGAAACTTATTGCTTGTCTTGTCTTGCAGGCTTGCAGTTGAGGAAGCAGCTGGAAAGTCAGCGCAGTGACCTCATGGAGGCAGAAGATCTGATCTCAGGAGCAAGAAGATAGAGATGAAATGCAAAAGGTCAAGGCCATTCAAGTAAAGAAGAAGGTTGCAGCTGAGGGTATTATCACAAAAGACAAACAGAAGTTATTACCCAGCTGCCGGAACTTCTCAGAAGGGGCAATATTTCGCCCAGATTTGACCACTGCTCTGAGATATTTTTGAGAACTGGTTCACCTGCATTTATTGCTGTAACTAGGGGTTTGAACCAGGGGTTCAGTTAGGTTTTTTGCTGTAGTGAAGACAATCAGAATGTCTTTATATTGTGCCTCTCTACACTGTAATACTTTACAACAGGGGCTACACACAGGGATTTTAGGATTTTGCCAGAATTGTAGAGTCTTTCTAGGCATAGTTTAGAAGTAGAAGAAGGAGGTCGCCTGTTTGTCTGCAGTAAGGTGCGCGTGGAATGTCTGGCTGCCTTACTGTATCTGTAAAGCTTGTAAGTTCTCTGTAGTATGATCAATGAAACTAAGAGTCATTCTTACATTGTAAATCATGTATGGCTATTCGTTTCTAATACAATAGAATCTGGAGTTCTGCATCTATCTTCTGAGTGTTCTCCTGCTCTTCTTTGTGTTTTGAAATATCTTCTTTGAGAGCTTGCAATTTTAAATGTATGTTTGTGAAAATGCTCAGGACTTACATTTAGGGTTTTTACTGTGGATTTGATCAAATTACTGTGGTATTTACATAGTGTATAACAGAAACGATTAGATCCTTCGGTAGATTAAGTGAGGTATAGAGTAGATCTTTCTAACTTTTCCCAACCCATCTGAAATATCTAGCTGAAAACATAGAAATCCAAAGGAAATTGTCTCAAATTTGAAGAAGCATGCATAACAGAGCTATAAGTAGACAGTTTTCATAAACAGATAAAGAAGAAAGCTGCAAAAATCCAAGAAAACCCTCTAAAACTTGCAGCCCAGTATCACTTGTA
This sequence comes from Cunninghamia lanceolata, assembly GCA_027924645.1. Taxonomy (NCBI): domain Eukaryota; kingdom Viridiplantae; phylum Streptophyta; class Pinopsida; order Cupressales; family Cupressaceae; genus Cunninghamia; species Cunninghamia lanceolata. The sequence continues at coordinate 9,304,168 of BSBN01000050.1, read as the reverse complement.
TGCAAATGAACAGAATACTTGTTGAAATCTATGACCTCTTTGCATATTCTTAGTCCAGTAAACCACAAAATAAACCTAAACTACGTAAGGCCCCTTGAACATTACAGCTTCACATTGACCAACTAAACTTGACCAACCGAACCATTGTAGACTTGGGATTAGTTGAATCACCAGATGATTCCTTCTTGTCTTTCAAGTATAGTTTCAGTTCATTTTATGTGAATTTTAACTTATTGTTATGATTGCATCAAAACAGTCATCAACAGTTTTCTGGCGCTAGAAGGAGGGCCTGAAGGCTGTATATCGCAGTCATCAACACAACTGTAAGCCAATTTCCACTCTAATGGAGAAAGGTTTGCAACTATCCCGTTTCCATGATTCACTTCAAGTAGATGTCACTCTCTACAAGCAGCTGGTTGGTAGCCTTATCTACTTGACCTACACCAGACCAGACTTGTGTTTTGCTATAAGCTATCTCGCTAGATTTATCCAGGAGCCAAAGAAGTGTCATTGGGTTGCAGCAAAGCATGTGTTGAGATATATCCGAGGCACAGTTGATTATGGTCTAGAATATAAGAACACCTAGTTCTTCTTACAGGGATATACAGACTCAGATTATGCAGGATCTGTAGATGACAGGAAATCCACCTCAGGTTATGTTTTTCATCTCAGACCTGGGCCAATTTCGTGGGTTGGTAAGAAGCAAACTGTTATTGCTCTTTCATCCACTGAGGCTGAATATCACACCACATGAGGAGCTGTGTGCAAAGTGATTTGGTTATGTCGCATTTTGGTAGATATGGACATTCCTAAAGAGAAGTCACCAGTTCTCTATTGCGACAATCAGGGTGTGTTAAAACTTGTGAAGAATCTAGTTTTCCATGAGCACACTAAGCATATTGAGGTTGAGTGTTATTACATTCAGGACCAAGTTTTGAACCATCACATCCAGCTCCAGTACTACCCTACAGACTCTCAGATAGTAGATATGTTCACCAAGTCTCTTGGTAGAATCAAGTTTGAACTGTTTCAAGGGTTTGTTTGTAAAAACAGCTTAATAAGGGGGGAATTTTAGCATAATTACTACTGCTATTACATTGTAACTATCTACGTAACTATTTCTTTGTTGGTTACGTTGGTTCCTGCAGTTACACTTTAACTGCCAGCTGATATCTGTAACAGTTTCATTAACTGTTACCACTATTTATACTGATATTGTCATGCAGTCAATCATCGAATACATTTGGACTTCTTCTGCTTTACCATTAGTATAAACACTTGAGAGGTTTTGATCTTGGTTTGGCCCAGAACACCATAGAGGTAGAGCCTAATGTCAAACCTGTTAGGCAAAAGCAAAGACCCCTAAATCCCAAACTTGAGCACTTAATGAAGGCTAAGATGAATAAACTGATTGAGAGTAGTATTATTTTCCCAATAAAATATACCTCCTAGGTTTCCAATTTGGTCCCAGTTAGGAAGAAGAATAGTGAAATCTGACTTTGTGTCAATTTCTATGATCTAAATCAGGCCTCATTAAAAGACCATTATCCTCTTCCTTCCATGGAGAAAATACTGCAAGTTATTTCAGGTTCTAATAGGTACTCTTTATTAGATGGATACTCTGGATATAATCAAATTCTAGTCAAAGAAGAGGACCAGTACAAAACTATATTCACGACTAAGTGGGGTACCATGGCTTATTAGAAAATGCCATTTGGTTTGTCCAATGCAGGGGCAACCTTTAAGAGCGCAATGGATATGTCCTTCCATGGCCTTATGAATAGAATAGTACTAGTCTATTTAGATGATATAACTATTTTTTCAAAGGATTCTAATGATCATTTTGACCACTTGAAGCAGATTTTTTAGAGGTGCAGGGAGTTTGGAGTCTCATTGAACCCCAAAAAGTGTGTATTCTCAGTACATGAAGGAAGACTCCTCAATCACGTTGTTTCAAGAGAAGGTATTACTATTGACCTTGAGAGAGTTTCATCTATTTTAGATCTACCATTGCCTACACATAAGAAAAGTTTGTAGAGCTTTCTTGGCAGAATTAATTTTGTTAGGAGGTTTGTTCCAAATATTGTAGTTTTGTTACAACCTCTTACTACCATGTTAAAAAAGAATGTGCCATTCAGCTGGACTAAGGAGGGAAAATTAAGCTTTGAGCAGATAAAAGAAGCCCTCGTTGCTGCCCCTACCCTCATCAATCCTAATTATGAGAAGGATTTCATTTTATATGCTTTTGGAGGAATCGACACTATTTTTGCAATGTTATGTCAGCAAAACGATGAAGGATTAGAGAAGCCAATTGCATTTTTCAGCCAAGTGATGCACGAGCATGAGGTAAAGTACTCTTTTGTGGAAAAACATGTTTTTACTATTGTAAGGAGGCTCAAGAAATTTAGACACATGCTATCTAATAATAAAATTCACTTAAAGGTTGCTTATCCCACTGTTAAGAGTTTTTTTTATTAAATAGAGATATAAATGACAAGAGAGCTAGTTGGATAACCAAGGTTATGGAATTTGATGTTCACATCCAAGTAACCAAGTTGATTAGAGGTAAAGGTTTATGAGAGTAGCTTGTTGTAAGTGAGCAGTTTGAGCAAAAATAACAAGATATCGAAATGGTGCTGAAAAATAATGTACTAGCTCAAACAGATAGTTGGGTGCATCAGATGATGCATTATTTGTAGACCAGTGAGTGCCCAATTGGTTTAGATAGGGTAGTAAGAAGGTATTTTCAATTGCAAGCTGCTCCTTATGCTATTATTGATGGTATTCTATATAGGAGAGACTTTAATGGTGTATGTATGAGGTGTGTTGGACCTAATCAAGTTGATAGACTATTAGAAGAGTTTCACAATGGACCTTCAGGAGGTCACTTTGCAGCTAGAACAACCACCTCAAAGATTATGCAGGTTGGTTATTATTGGCCTGATCTGTTTAAAGATTCTTTTGCTTAGGTGAGAAGATCTAAGAAATGTTCCCTATTTGAAGGTAAGCAAAGACTTGCTGCCTTACCCTTACATCCTATTAAAGTTGAACAACCATTTGTAAAGTGGGGATTGGATTTCATAGGACCAATAAATCCACCTTCAAGTGCAAGCCACAAGTGGATTTTAACTATCATAAATTATTTTACAAAGTGGACTGAGGCCTTTGCCTTAAAAGAAGCAAATGAATCTATTTTCCTAAGTTTTTATCAGGACTTAGTGTCAAGATTTGGTACACTAGATTCAATCATCTCTGATAATGGTCTAGCCTTTTTGGGATTGAGAATTTCAGATTGGTCTATCAGAAATAACATCTATTTGAATACTTCATCTAACTATTACCCACAGGGTAATGGGCAGGTCGAATCTACCAACAAAAATTTGATAAGAATCATCAAGAAGACTATTCAGGACAATCATAAAACTTAGCATGAAATGTTAAAGTTAGCTCTATGGGTTGGCAAAATCACACCTAAGAGGGTTACTGGTTGTTCCCCATATATGCTTACTTATGGAAAAGATGCTCGGTTACCTATTTCAATTGAATTGCCTACATTGGCCTTTATCAAAGAACTTGAGTTGATAGAGAAGCAATCTCTTGTAATCAGATTTGTTCAACTCATGGAGATGGAAGAGACAAGAAAAGAAGCCTTAAGATAGCTTGATATGCATCAAACCCAAATGAAGAGTGCATTTGATAAGAGAGAAAGACCAAGGAACTTTATTGTTGGAAATTTGGTGTTCAAGTGGAATGAACTAAGGAGCATGCTAGGTAAGCATTCTAAATTTGATGTCATTTGGGATGGACCTTATGTTATCACAGAGTGCAAAGAAAACAATGCATTTCAGCTATCCAAGTTGAGTGGAGAGGTGCTTCCTATCCTAATTAATGGGCTCCACCTCAAGCATTGCCTCTAAGGATAAGAGAGTTCTTTTGTATATAGTAGAGTAGTTTTGTAGTAAATAAGTGCTCATGCACATTTGTTTTAGCATTTTGTTTTGGCCATCAGGGCCTATTAGTTTGCTTTCAGTAGAGTTGTTTTCAGTTTGTTGTTGATGTTTGAACTATTGGAGAGCTAAAGTATAGTGTTTTCTGAGTTTCTGAGAAGGACAGAGTATGACTCTATGCCTAGTGGATGACAAGGCAACTGGTCAAATGCTTAGCAGACAAGCATATAGCAGAAGTCACTAGAAATGTTACCATTTTTTTACCCCAGTTGAAAAATTGGCTGAGTAGATTTATTATTTATCATTTTGAATAAGGTTTAATTTATTTCTGTTATGTGCTAGTTGCATAGTTGTTATGAAATGTGTAGTTGAGTAGTTCAGATGTAGAAAAGAAAGGTTTCAATCATTCATTGCATTGTAGAGCAGTAAAAGAGATACATATTCATTCACTATAGTGATTGTTCATTTACAATTTTGAATACATAAGAGAACAAACATTGAATTGAAGGAAACTAAGACATATCAGATGTCCCACACAAGTCATGGGTTATAGTTGAAATCATGCAGCTACAAATAAAACACTATGCATCTAATGAATAAGAGGGAAAGACATAGCCATCATTGCCTTCTTTTTGTTGATCTTGTAGAAGCCTCTAGTTCCTGCTCCTGACCTCGGCATGTACCTAAAAAAAATGTGAGAAAGTTCCCGTTAGAAGATCCGGTTATGAAAATCCTTCATCAATCAAGAGAGACATAATATTTTAGTTGTAATGCATTAATCAAATGAGAACATCCATGTGCAGAAGGAACTGAAGAGAAACAAACATAAGAACATCATTGTTTTATTCTAATCTATTTGTTTCATGTGTATGTATAGGACAAATCATGAAGTTGATTGAAGATATTCAACATGTGGTATCAAACGGTCTCCCACAAGGGTTGAGCCCAACATGCTGCTACCCCTTGATCTCAAAAGGGATGAATAGAAGAAGAAGATCATTGATAGCATTTACATGACAAGCTGAAAGAGTAAAAAGACAATCATATGCATCAGTCACATTTTAGGGCATGACCATGATTTTACTTCAGAGTATGAAATGCAACCAAGAACACGACATGAATAGATGGAGGACAAGATTCAATGCATATAACAGCCTATACACTACTTCAATTGCTATGAATTAACATTCTCAGGCATGATAATAATCAAGAGTACACAATACATTTCTAATCATCAGACTGATAAAGGAGTAAGTGTTCACAAGTATGAATTATCTAAAGGTTACTTACTCATTCATAATCAATAGTCCATTTGGAGTGTTCATTATAAACCAGTAAGCGAAATTGCAAAGACAGCTGAGTAGCAAGCTTCATACTTTCTCATTTAATTATAGTGATAGAATCATATTCATAATTCAATGACATGAGTTACCTCTTAAATGAGGAAATATATCCAATTATACCTCACTTTTTGTAATGATAAATTGAGCATCAGACAAGTGTTATCACATGTTGAATTGATTGCATGTCTATAAAAGAAGTATGATAAGTATTGCAGATCTACAGTAGAAAATATAAGACAGCCAATTGAGATGGCTCATCTTTTGTCTTTGACAAACTCCAAAGCGATCAAAAAGAACATTTCATTACATGTGTGTAATAGAGTATCATCATCATGTGACAAGAGCAGTTAAACTGGTATGATCATCATCCTTATTCTATAGGATATCTTGTTATGACCAATGAAATAAATAAGTGTATGGTTGCATCTATGGTTGAGTGAGTTCAAATGAAGTTACATTATAAGAAGTGATTTGCCAAAACTGGACCACAGACATAGTGGACATGACCATGTCCTATAGGGCATCTCATATGATGCATTTGATAAGATATAATATAGAAAAAAGAACAACAGAGGTTCATCATATGTTACAGTGTATTCAGAACAAGATAGTGTTGCCTTCGTGTGTTACAATGCCAACATATCATGATACAACTAGGTCATCATCCTACATGAAGAGTGTGTGTTCACAGTCCACTGAATGGACAAGTAAAAATATAGAATTGAGATATGCATGCTACTGCAGTGGAGGAGTTCGAAGTTGAAAGTGACAGTATCATTCTATATGCAAAGTTCACTAAAAGAGTAAGTAGAGGTACAGAGAGAGAATGTTGTATATTATCATCACTTCTCTTAAAAATAACAATGGCTATGACTAAATAGTGATTATAAGGGATAACATGAGAAAGAAAAGTGATATCATATGCCAATGTATGCTACAGAAGGAAGCATGTTTTGTGTTCAAAAGATAGAAGCCCTGTCCAGTTTAGTGTATACAGTGAAAGAAAATTGTAGATACATTAATTAGTCAAGACGTGACATATACTTCCATTTGCACTCTTTGCTCAAATACCCACATCGAATTTCAAAAATAATTTATTTTGTAGTGTTTAAGAGAAAGAGAAAGGGTGTTGTAAACCATCCAAACAGGGCTATGAGGTGTTACAGTTTATATAGAACAAAGAAATGAAACCCATGTCGGGTAAAAATGTCATCTTTCTTTTCTCAATCAAACAAGTCAAAATAGAGCATAGAAGATCATGGCCATGAAAGATAAAGGAGTTGTGTGTAAAAAAAATGAAACCCTTGCTTCAACATCAGAAACTTCACATTTTTACAATGAGAGACAAAAAGGAAGCTACATAATGCATTACACGAAGTGACCATGCCTTATGAAGAGATATTTCACACACCCGGCTAAACAAAAATGAAACCCTCTTCACAGTTCTAGATATGCAAAAATGAGAGGAATCTACAGTAAGACTAATGGGAAAGAGAAGCAGCAGACTCACCAAATAATAGTGTAGCAGAGATAAAGGATAATGGCTGCATCCAGTTGAACAAAGCCATTGCCATTTTGCACAAGTTGAACACACAAAAACACAAACATATGTCTATCAAAACTAAGAGACTGAAGAAATAGCTAATGGTCACGACCATTTACAAAATATAAGCCATCAAAATACATCGAAATGACATTTTAAAAATCAGATTCAAGCTTACTAGGAGGCAGCAGTCATTTTTGGCCAAAGAAGAGTAGTGAAAAAACATTGAAGACCATCGAATGGAGCATGGAAAGCATACAGAGCGTGAAACCCCAAGTCAGCGGCCACAGTTGCAGAGCTAACTCAATGTCAACAATAGTAAAATTAAATGACTGACATTTTAGGGTTCTCATTTGCTTTTTTTTCAATGTCCCTTCCACATTTTTGACCATGCAACATTTTAATCATTTTTATCCAAATGGGGTCGGGGTCAACACTTTGTGTTGATAAGTGTCTAGCAATCATAAGTAGAGGTGGCTGACAGCACAAGGAACATGGCCTATTTTACTAAGTCAAAGGTGAGCATGATTATGAAATGTGCCTTTAGAATCTGCAAGGTCTTAACATCATTGATGGTCAACTCACATTGGATTCAAGACATTATAATGCATGTGGTTGAGTGTCTTTGATCTCCAACATATGCATTTTATTTATTATTTATTGACATATTTCAATGTATGCATAAGATCAAAGCAAAAGCTTGAGAATGTGAAGAATATGCTAGATGAAAATATGGTCAAAGGAGGTCAATATGACATGATGGCATTATAGAGGCAGGAAGTTGGCATTTTTTCAAACCATATGGATAATTGTGAGGTGCCAGAATATTGACACTTGGAGTCCATGGTGTCAAGGCTTTTAAGGCTTTTATTTATTTTTTGCAAAATGTGTAATAGTTCATATTTTTTATGATTTTTATAGAAAACTTGTAAATATCTTGGTGAAATTGTAAACCAGATATCATTTTATTTTTGCAAAATATCATATTGATAGGATATCGATTAAAACTGCCAAGTCATGTAAAGTTAACTTTAAAGCAATGAAATTATGAATTGCTTTTAAAGTTTAACTATTTTTAGGCAGTTAAAGCATTTTGATTCCCTTGGGCGAAATTGAGCATAATAGGACAAAAAAATTGCTTTCATGAGGTAGATTGGAGAGATTTGGATGTAGATTTAGTGGGGACCACCTAGAGGATCAAGTTGGTAGTTTTATTTTGTTCTTTAGAGGCAGTTTAGAGGCAGTTTGAGGCTATTTTTGGCAGTTTTTTTCTGAAGCTCGAATATGGATTGCAGATCTATTTTTAGAAGCTTTTTCAGCTTTCTTCACTGGAGATCATTTGGAGTCATTTATAGGAGAAAAACTTAGTTTTTTCTTAGTCAGTTAGCATCAGTTTCTTCTCTCTTGTAGAGTTGTATACATCAGTTGGCCCACACATTTATTTTTCATGCATTGTATTCCTTTCAGTTCTAATAGAAAATCATGTTGTTTCACATACATTTTTTTAGTCTTGATCTGATGTCATATTATGACTATTTCAGTCCTTTATTTTGTCTCAATACTGTTAAAATTTAGTTTCTTTCTAGTTGTAGTTGGTGTTTGACATCAAACCTTGTTGCAAATTACTTAATGAGTAACTATCAGTGAAGTTGTGAGGATTTATGTTAGAGGATCTATCTGTGAATGATAGAACTTCATTTAGTTTTAGATTCCAGAATCAGTTTGCATTTTAGTTACATTGTTCTATCCATTTTCCCCTCAAGTCATAGTTTATAAATTTTAAGAGAACCGGCTCACTCTGGAGATTCGTTCTCAAGAAAGGAGACCCACATCTGAGAATGATTCCATGTTTCAACAAGTAGTTAAGTCTTCACAAATCTTAACAAGGGTGCATACTTGAATTGACAACATTTTGTTTGTGAGGTGTTTATGGAGTGTGATCACACTTTGTAATAATTGGTGGAAAACTTGTTCTCATTATAGAAGATTTTCAATGAAGGCAAAATTACCAGTAAATTTTTTGCAAATACCACCTTCAGTGACAACTTCATCAATGGCAATCCATATGGACCAGTGCTTTGGAATGGCAACTTTCTATTTTTTATTGGTAGTTTAATGTTATTTTTAATTGGTAGTTTAATGTTGAAAAGATTATTTGGTGGTCTTTAATATTTTTGAAAACAATTATACCAGATTTCTATTTAAAATCTCTGGCCAAGAATGAGGAGAGGCCACTACTATAGTGTTTTATTGATTAAAAGGTGCATCTCTACAATAATTTTAATAATTCTTCTTCACATCATATTCAAAACTACAATTTTGTAGAATAGATTAAAGAATATATTGAAGTTCACACCATATTCAAAACTACAATTTTTTAGAACAGATTAAAGAATATATTGGAGCCTCTTTTCCAAATGTATATGTTGTAGATTTGTTCAATAGGGCTTTTGAGTGTATTTATTTTGTCCCATATGAAATAAAATTTGAGTTGTTTTAGGGAATTATATTTGATATTGGTCAAAATTCTTCTGGTGATAACATTCCATTCAAATAAAGAGGATTGGTTTTTTTTTCACACACAGTTGAGGCAAATAACTCGAGCTATCTCAAATTGCAATATTTAAAGTGAGCGAGTGATAACAGAAAACAAAAGGATCGCCTTCCACGGAATCGATCCAGGCTGTAGAGGAAGTCCTTTTTTTCAAAGGTATATTTTAATCAATATTAGGTTTTTATTAATGGCACGAGTAAATCAATTGTAGATCTTAATATAAAGTGCTTTTACATGAATTTCATGTCATCACCTGGGAAAGAACAATTAATTAATTAATAAAACATTCAGTTTATTTTATTTTTTAATTAAATATATAAAATAAATTAATTTGAATTAATTTTTTAAAGTTAAAACGGTTTAAATTTTATTTCCCCATATTCATATGTACAAATTTAATATAAAATATTATTTTTATTATTGGTACTCCTACAATTACAGACTATGGATTTTGACGTAGATAGTGAGAGAGTATCATAAGATCTCAATATTAGATTTATTTAAATAGCATACGCCACTTCAGCTCATCATGTTTTAATTATTTTTTATTCCTTCATTCTTATCTATTCCACCCATATTTTAATGTTTTTCAAGGTGCTCTATCATTTTGTTCAACCATATCCCCTTCAATAGCGGTAGATCTTTTATGGGCAGTCGTATCTAGAAGTCTCAGTTAAATTTCATAATCAATAATCTCGCTACCTAATTTGTTGCCATATTTGGTGATGTTGGGCCATCCCCAACATTGTAGAGATGAGTAGGTATTGAGTGAATGAATGTAAGATTTTAAAAAAAAATTATATGGGACAAATAGTATATAAGATTAAGAGTTTTATTAGCTGGTGTTTAATATTTTTGAAAATTATTAGTACCACATTATGGTCTTAGAATATGTGTGTCCACCCCATTATTAAATATTTAATATTCACAATTTCCTTCTGGGTGATATTATTGGTTAAATTATTTATCAGTTATTTCACAACCCTTTCTTAATGCTTAAATAAATAACATTCAGATTTCTCATAAATTTTTAGTCTTATGTTTTCTTTGGCCAGTCATATTCCTTTTAGAAGTGTCATTAAATTTGTCTTAATATTTATATTCAGTTTTTAAGTTAATATATTTTTTAAATTCTTACAAAACAATTTCATTAATAACTTTTTTTTTTGGTGCAAGGTAAAATTTTTTGAAATTTTTCAATCAAGGTAACAACTAAATATAGTTTGTCTCAATAGTATATATCAAAATATATTTTCTCTCAATCTAATACATTTTTTTTAGTGAGTCATTTATGAAAATGGATTAAATTGAGAAAAAATATAAATTTAATATAATTTCATAAATGTTTCATTAAAAAATATAGTTTCTTGAGCCTTTGAATTAAAATAATACATATTAATATACAATGTATTTAATATACAATATTAATATATTATATTAAAATACAATATTAATATTTTGATTAAAATATACAATATTAACATATTATATTAAAATATATTATTTTCTTCCATTTCTTAATCACTTATAAAGTCAATTTGGATAACAACTAAATATAGTTTGTCTCAATAATATATATCAAAATATATTTTCTCTTAATCTAATACATTTTTTTAGTGAGTCATTTATGAAAATGGATTAAATTGAGAGAAAATATAAATTTAATACATTTTCATAAATGTTTCATTAAAAATTATAGTTTCTTGAGCCTTTGAATTAAAATAAAATAGCACATATTAATATACAATATTAATATACTATATTAAAATATATTATTTTCTTCCATTTCTTAATCACTTATAAAGTCAATTTTGGTACAGAGTTATTAGTATTTCCAACATTTGGTTTTCTAGATAATTTAGTGAAAATAGAATGCATATGTACTCCTTAAATATGCATGTATGTTTATCATTTTTTTAGTGTTAATTAATTTCATTCTAGACTTATTAAAAAAAAATTAGTGTTAATTAATTTCATTATAGTCTTATTTTAATTAATTTCATTTTAGATTTATCTTAATTTTTTTTACTGTTAATTAATTTCAAATGTTATAGACCTATTTTAGTTAATTTGGTTGTAGGCTTATCTCAATTTTCTTTTTAGTGTTAATTAATTTCATTATAGATTTATTTTCAATTAAGAGTAGAAACCTTTTTACCATAGAATTTTATTAAGTTAAGAGTTATTTTAGAATTAATTTGTTTTCAAAAGAAAATATTTGAACTAATAGTTGTCCTTTCTTTTTCCAAACAAAAGTCTAAACATTTTTCTTTTTAAAAACTAAAACAATTACAACATTCGGTTATCATGGTACCTTTGGTTCATGTTTATGGGGACCTCAAGCCGTCATGATTGAACTATTGTATCCACTACCTAAAATAACTGCAACAACGACATCTGTGGCATTGTCCCTATAAATTGTCAGGGAGAAATAAGGACACTCTCATTTTTACTTCCTTCCGTTACCCATTCATCGCTGTCGTAAGACATAAATCTTAATTGAAAAGAAATTTAATTTCTTTCTAAGAAGGTGTCATTGATAGGATGAATCCTTTTCATGTATTTCCTATGTGCCATGTACCACTCTCCTCTCATGTGCTTTAACATTTCTTTCACATACCAACAAGTATAAAGAAAGGATGGGCTACTTCCATGTATCGACAGGTATAATGGAAGAACGAGTATATATAGAGGTTTGGTATATTGGTTTGGAAATATATAGTAAAGACAACCTTTTGGAGTGATAAGGAACCAATCCATGAAAACTTGACAACAAAAGCCACTATGTGTTGAAAATTATTTTATCTCTTAGCATTATTATTGGATCTTAACTTTAAAGAGTGTAATCTTTGTAATAATGTCAACATTAAACACCAATGCCATCGAATTTTTGCAAATTCAGTAAAAAATATAACTTTAGACTTATGAATATTTATTTTCAACTATTATGTAGGTATGGCTCCACCAAGGTTGGATGTTGAATATGAGGAGCAACAAATACAATACTAAAGGGAATATCAAAGATTATATCAAAGGGAATATCAAAGAAGACAATGCCAACTAATGACCTTGGAATAAAGGTTTTTTGAACACCTCAAGGTCCTATATGCAATAGGTGTTGACAAGAAAGAAGCAATAATCGATTTTCCGCATCAAATAATATGGATCTTGTCCCACAACCACCAAAGCATGCAAACATGACACATGCAGAAGAAATGTTGATAGCATGTGTCAATCCAATCCTACAAGTGACACATGCAACTGGTGGTCAATATAAATACAAGGGACACACAATAAGTTTTCTATAGCTTGTAAAAGAAATTTCAAATGTTTTGCCACATGCAATAAAAGATTTGCCAATCATTATTGTTTGAAGGAGAGATCAATGTGCCACAAATTACAACTTTATAGTAAATAGAGAGAGAGAGAGTATATAAGGCACTCAAATACAAAATTGAACATGACAAGTTCTACTATGATGTTCAAATTGATGAAATACTCTCACTACTCTTTCACCAAATTCAAATGAAAATATCTTTGACCAACTAAATACAGTGCATATGGAGTTTTATTCAGATGTAAATAAAGTTGTATTTGTGGGCCCATTGATGGAGATGGATGAAGAAAATATCATTGATGACACAACATCAATGGCTTCCAGACCATGTAATGTCAGAAGAGAGATGGAATTGATCAATGCATGGGTGAATAACCTTAATGCAGATCCATGGTCATTGATTGATTGGCCGATGATTGGTTTATCTCCTATCAATGAGTGTGTGACATTAGGCTTATTTGATATGGTATTGTTAACATTGTTCCCTAATGGTAGATACGATTGGCTACAACCTCACATGAGATGATTACATCTGCATGAATTTGTTAAAAATCTCTTTCGGTATAGGGATCACCATTTTGGTCGACACCCATGATTTAGATATTATGTGATGAACATGATCATGAGACTACATGCACAAAACTCATCTGCAGTGTTTGTTAAAAGAAATATTCAAGATATGCTCATCACCATCAATGAGCTATGTGAACATATGGAAAATGTCTCACTCCTATCTACCTGATCATTGGATGAGGTTTGGAACAACCTTAAGGAGTATAAGGTCATATTGGGTAGAATGTCATGTAGAGTTAATTGACATGCTTCATCAAATTGGTTTGCCCACAATATTTTTCACTTTGAGTGTACCAAATATGAACTGGCCTGATTTACATGCATTGATGCTTGGAACACCACCAATAGATGTATGAGAAGCCCAAAAATGAAGAATTCAAAATGTTATTGATTATCCTAATATAGTGGCACACTACATGCACCTGCGACATACAAGTTTTAGAAAATAGATTCTAGAAAAAGGAATGAATGTCAAAGATTATTGGTCCAGATATGAATGCAACATAGAGGTTCACTACATGTTCATGGATTCATATGGATAGATGGAAAACAAAATATGGATAATCTTGATTGAAAAAATGATAAGCAATGAAAAAGTGTAGAGAAATATTTCCATTCTATTATTCATGCATTGGATCCTAGAGAGGATCCACATCAATGAAGCATACAAGTAAGTTATCAATGATTCTTAATCAATATTTTTTATATTATGTAAGAAAATTATGTTTCAATGTAACTAATAAATTCATACATTTTTTTAATCATAGGTAATGCAAAATTTTGTCCAACATCCATGTCTTTGAAATATAAGGCAGATTACACAAATACATATGGAACATGACTATGAAGAGATTTTAAATTGTGTAGAATTAAATACAATGTGTAGAGAGGGTGCATGTCTATGCAAGAAAAGGGGACAAATGGTTTCTAGGTAAGATTCAAAATCTTTCAAATTACTATTTTCAATTTCAATATAATATGAGTATCATAGAGAAATAAAAAAATGTTATTATTGGTTATATGTATAATGCTCCATGGTTGTTAAATCTTGAGGGATCAAAATTATATGAAGACTTGGAGATAAGTGAAAAAAGTTTTGAACCTGCAAGAAATGATGATAGAGTAAATACACACAATCGCTACATATTACAATTATGGAGAGAAAATATAGATTGGCAACATGTTCTTTCCAAACATGTTGCAATCAAGTACATTGCCAAGTATGCATCTAAAGTAGAAAAGAGTTCATAAACTTATCATCAAATGTTGATGTGGCTTGCAAACATTGAAAACCCTGATGATTTAGCATGAAGACCATATAGAAGACTTCTTACTAAAACAATTGTAGAAAGAGACATTAGGGCACAAGAAATATGTCACATGCTATTGGAACTTCCATTAGTAGAGAGAAGTAGAAAATTTGTCAATTTGAATGTCTCATGTGAGGTATTCAAACATGTAGCTACAAATGACGAAGATGACTATGAAGAACATACACAATCTTTCATTGATGGATACAAAACTAGGTCCTTTTGCATGGAAGGTATTTCACTTATTGATGTAGCTAGATCATGGACACATAATCCAAAGCGAATAAGACATAACAAATGGGAGGCAAGGGGAATGGTAGCTATTGTGAGAGTATTTCCAAGGTTTATATCCATCCCTCAGCGTTAATCAGATAAATGGGTTGATTTTTATTGGTATGAGTTGTTACTTTACAAGCCACTTTGTCATATAGAAAGAGATATCAAACTTCAAGATGATGCAATAATATCAAATTGGGAGTCATTCAATTATAATGCTTGGCATGTAGAAAGAAGAACTAATCCAGAATATGTTGACAATGGTAGTGATTCTAAAATTGAAGATAATCGACCTCTTCAAGAAAACACAATAGAGCATGAATGGGAAATCATATCAAGGCTACATCATATTCAAACTATGCAAGTTTCTAAAATAGATATGTTGGGAAGAAGAGATATTGTTAGACAAGCACCATGGTCTAACGAATATCAAGGTTAACACTACACAAATAGAGAAATAAAATTCATAAGCACCACGAAAGATAATGGATTTCTCATGTGGGCTGATATATCAAAAAATATCAATTATGCATCATTGGGTGCCAAGCAGAAAAATGCACTTGATATAATTATGACACATTATCATGGATCTCAAAATGTGTTGCCATTATTCATGATAATTCAAGGAACAACAAGAACTAGAAAATCATATCTAATTGGTGCTATTAGTCAAGATCTTCAAAATGTAGCATTCCTAGGGCATACTCCGCTTCTATTGCTTGCACCAACATGAGTTGCAACATTCAATATTGGAGCCTCAACAATCCATTCAGTACTTCAAATCCCAATCATAGATTTTGGTCAATTAGAAGGGGAAAGACTCACAAGTTTCCAGGAGTAGTTACGACACATAAAATACATTTTAGTTGATGAAATGAGCTTCATTGGACAAAATTTTCTAGAGAAGGTGAACTGTCGACTTCGACAGACATTCCCTAAAAAAGAAGACATGAGTTTTGGAAGTATTCATATGTTTTTTAATGAAGATATGCAATTTTTTCCTGTTTTAAAACATATACTTGATTATTATTAAATCTAACAATTAAAAGTAGACACTAATGAAGGCCATCATTTTCCAATATTTTGCAGGTGTATCTATGATTCTTGTTGGAGATTTAGGTTAGTTACCTCTTGTTAATGATAGACCACCATATGATAGTAACAGACATGGTAATCTATTATGGGAATAATTCAAAACCATTATTACTTTGCATAAAATATTTGGACAAGAAGGGGAAAGCATTGAACAACAAAGATTTCATCAACTTCTGACAAATCTAAGAGATGCAAAACCAACTATTAATGACTGGAAGTTGCTCATGACAAGAACCAATGTTTGTATAGGTGCAGCAACCAATGAAAAATTTGATAGTACTATTCATTTGTTTTCCACAAATGATAATGTGCATAGTCACAACAAAAGGAAATTATTCTCATTGAGGCATCTAGTTGCACATAGCATTGCAACAAGAGTGGGTAGTGTCAATGCACTAGAAGCAGGTCCGATTGATGAAATTGATATGGAGTTAATACTTGATAAGGATGAAAGAGTGATGTTAACTTCTAATCTTTGGATAGAAGCAGGCCTTGTAAATGGATCTCTAGGGTATGTTCAAAAAATAATATACAAACCTGGAAGTGCACCACCTTAACCACTGACATATGTTATGATGGAGTTTGATAATTACATATGGATACCATTTGAAGATCAATCTCCATGTACAGTTCCAATTACATCAATATAAAAGGGATGAACAATCCAAATACCCTTAAGATTGGCTTGGGCATTAACAATACACAAATAACAAGGTTTGACTCTCTCAAAAGCCACAATTGACATAGGGCAAAAATATAGAACGTGATTAACATTTGTGGCTATGTCTCATGTAAATTCAAATGTACAAGGTGTCAGAATAATTCCACCATTTACATATTGATCATTATGAATAAATGAAAAAGGGAAAACAACTTGGTAAGAGAAATGCTAAAGAAGAAAGATTAAAATTATTAGAACACAATAGAGTAGAACAAAGTGGAGTAGAGTAGAGAAGAGAAGAGAAGAGAAGAACAAAAGAGAATAGAGGAGAGTAAAGAAGAGTAGAACAAAGTAGAGTATAGTAGAACAAAGTAGAGTATAATAGAATAGAGTAGAGCAGAGTAGAGTAGAGCAGAGTAGAGAATAGAAGAGTAGGGAATAGAAGAGTAGAAGAGAACAAAGTATAGTAGAATAGAGCAGAGTAGAGTAGATTAGAATAGAGAAAAGAAGAGTAGAACATAGTAGAGTAGAGTAGAGTAGATAAAACTCAACAGAGCATAGTAGAGTAGAGCAAAGAAAAGAAGAGAAAAATGAATAGAGCAGAGCATAGTAGAGCAAAGTAGAGAAGAGAAAATAGATAAGAGTAGAGCAGAGCAGAACAAACTCAATAGAGTAGAGTAGAGCTTAGAGAAGAGAAACCAAAGCAAAGTATAGCAGAGCAAATAGAGTAGACCAAAGCATAGTACAATAGGGCATACAAATAATACCTTATATATCTCAAATACTATTTATACAGATGAATATATACTTGGTGCTCTTTGTTGGTGTTGTTTTCCCCCAAAATCTTTCTCCACGTATATTTTTTTTTACTAAGCTTTATTGATTTTATTTGTTATTTGTACAAAGATAATTTCACACTTAACATAACCCTAAGTTACTTATAACCCTTAGTTACTCAAATAAAACAACCATGATATGAATGATTTATGTGGACAAATACTATTCTTATGTGTACAGATACTAGTGTGGCAATGTAAATGCATTGAAATACTTCATATTATATGTTTGTCTTATGATGTGTTGATTTATGCATTGTCTAAGAAATTAACTTCATTAAACTAATAATACAAGATGAAATTATGCTTCACTAAACTAAATATTTATAAATTAAAATAAAATAAATCTTAATTCTAAAATTACAAAATTTATTTAAATTAATCCTACAACACATAATTATTATGATAATTAATACGAATCCAAGCATTACAATATTCTATATTTAATGAATTTCCAAAAATTATAAATTTAAAAAATAATTTTTTCACAACTATAACTCTAAATAGATTAAAACCTTATTGTAACCCTAATTTTACGCATTACCGTAATTCTCACCCTAACCCTCAATCTAATCATAATTCTAATCTAACCTTGGCTCTTAGCTTAAACAGAAACCCTATTTCTAAATCTAACCCTAATTCTAACAATAACTGTAAGATTGCACTTACCATTGTTATATAAGACAAACACTATATCTATACCTATTTATAAGTCCAACCCTAACTCAATTCCTAAACAAAACCCTAATTCTAAACCTTACCTTTATTCAAATCCTAACTCTAAACTTAACACTAGCCTTAACCATTATTTGGTACATGAACAAAACATTAAATGTACCTAGATTTATAAACATAACTATAACCCTAATTAGATTAAAAGTTTATTCTAACCCTAATTTTAAGTATAACCCTAAGTCTAACCCTAATTGTAATAATAGCCTGTAATTCTAATCCTAATTTTAAGCATGGCAGTAATTATGACCTAAATCAAAATTTCAATCAACACCCTTAATCTAACCCTAATTATATAATATAATATAATACATTTTTAATTATTATATTATAATTATTACTATATATTATATTATAATAATATTACTATATATTATATTATAATAATATATTTAATCTAACCCTAATTCTAATCTAACCTTGGTTCTTAGCTTAACCAAAACCCTATTTCTAAATCTAACCCTAATTCTGACCATAGTCATAAGATCACACTTACCATTGTTTTATAAGACTAACACAATATCTAACCCTAAATAAGACCTAATTCTAAACTTTACCTTCATTCAAATCCTAACTCTAAACTAATCATAATTATAACCCTAATTCTAACTTGAACACTAACCCTAACCCTAATATATATAATATAATATATATTTTTAATTATTATATTATAATTATAATATTATATTACATAATAATATTAATTTTTTTGATACGTAAGAAGAGATTTATATATATTGAGAAGAATATATAATAATATTATTATATATTATACTATAATACCATATTTAATCTATATTATAATATTATATTATATAATAATATTATATAGTTATAATTAGGCGTGTCGTTGTGGATGCTACTAGCATACCTATATTTTAAAAAAAATCTAAAGTATGCCAAGAGATATCCTTCTCGAGGCGCCTATTTTTTAATCACCAATCCTAACATTAGGTGCCTTGAGAAGGATTTCTCTCTACATACTTTAGATATATATTTTAAATATAAGTATGCTAGTATATTTTGATTCACTTTTTATTATAAATATTTGGCTTATTATTCTCATAATTCATTTGTGCAAGTTATGTTAGATTCAGATCTTGGTTGCTCCAACATGGTATTAGAGCCATGAATTGCAAATCCATTTCTATTTTTGGGTGAATCCAACATTAAGCTCTATGAAAGGTGTCTCATAGAGTGAGATGAATGTTGTCATTGAGTCCAAAAGGCCTGAGTTAGCTAAAATCAACTATCAAATCATAAAATCAAGCCTAGGAGCTTTAGAGGTAATTTTTTTTAGTTTCTGGGCTATATGACTCCTTCACAAGCCGTATTGTGTACAAATTTCAATAAAATTAAAAAAATTATTTTTGGCACTATGTGCCCCATTTAGGACATGCAAGCCCTATTGTTGGATCGATCTGGATGAGATGATAGATCTCTGTGCCACAAGCTAGCCTTAGTGGCCCTTTTTTAGCCTTGCAAACTAGTAGTTCACCTTATTTTCTTTGTCGTCATCTTCCCACCACTAGTAGTTCTTTTTGGTACTAACACTAGAAAACTCTGCTCATAAATAACTTCAAAAAAAAATCATAGTTTTGCACTTTCACCACTCAAGCGACCCAATCAATCACTGCCATTGGGAATTTTTGCTTCTATGTCACTGCCACCTTTGAGTAGCTATGGTTGGATCACCACCATGATGCCATCTCCACTAATGGTGGAAACTACTTCACCAACACTATGACGTAAACTACTTTCTTCAACAAATAAAAGTTTTACATCAAATTAGGGTAATTTTAGCAATATGAAGGCATATTCTGAGACTTGAGAATAGTCCAAGAATATTTGAAGGAATATTCCATTTCATAGCACATTCTAGAATATAATATTTATTTGAAATCATGATGATATCACCCATCTTTCCCCAAATTTCTTGAACCCTCATCATTGGCCTATTTGATTTTTTTGCTTAGCTACAGGAGCCCCATTCTAGGAAATACAAAAATATTTTTGCAATAATTTTTTTTATTTAGATTATTTTTGTGTACTCTACGTCATGGTGTGATCGATTTACAAATTTTATGTATTATTTTTAAAATCACAAATTCTCAAGGCTAACCCTATGTAGTTCTTGTTTTGTGAACTTTGGAGGGCTCATTCAAGCACATACAAACTCCTTTTTGGCACCCATTTTTCTTGAAAGTGCCTAATTTTTTGAGCACTACATAGTGGTGTTGTTAGTTTTTCAATAGTGTTTCAAAATTGTACTTTCAACATATTCCTCTATTTTGAGTATTTGTAATCATATGTCATCAAATCCATTTGGCAATAATTGTAAATGTACTACATATAAAGTGCTACATTATTATAAATTGCTTGGGGGGTCATTGATTGAATCAAGGTGGGTAATCTAATATTTCTACTTTTTTGGTTGTTGGATTTGAGATCATGTCTCATACACTAGATCCTTTACATTTGAACATTCTTCATAATCCTCCTAATAAATGGAAAATCAAATATGCTTTTTTTGGAAAGAAAAAGCATATTGAAGAAGATTGTATTGAATGAAAAATTGATGAATTGAAGAAACTTATTCTAGATCATAATATTACTTTACTTGATTATTCTAATCTAGCACTTGTAGAATCATCATATGATCTCACTCAGACATCTTTTGAGATAACAACATCATTTAGGGATGAGATATCATCTCTCCCATCATTACATGTTGCCACATATGAATCTAATGTTTATTCATCTATATGGCTTCTGAAGATTCTTTACAGAAGGATATTGGTATCATTTTTATAGATTCACCTCATTAAGACATATTTCTATCAAACATATAATCTTTTTTTAGAGTCCTACATTGTATATTTGGATGACACTATTGAGGACATTCTTCTTCTATTTGATGATAGCTTTGATGGAGTTACATCACCATCATATTCTTTAGATGTCATGAGGGCATATTTAGACCCTCTTTTTCTTTCTCCACCTACATTTACTTCTATTTATTAGAAAAGAGAGACTAGCCCATGAGATTAAACTAGGCCAAACCCTCTTTCATCCAACATTGAGACACAAATCAAGCCTGGCTTCTACCTAAGAAGGAGAGCTAAACTACAGGGGTTTTGTCCCTTTGTTATATAGAGGAGAATCAACCAGATGCAACCAATCAAGCTAGGGTAAATTAGGAACCCTAGTTAAGCAAGATTTGTGAAAATATGACTATCAGAAATAGATATCATAAATATAACAACACAATAGGGATTAAAGGGTAGAGTAAAACCTAGATTCATATTTGAGAGCCTAGAAGGACTAAGGTGCTTGGGCATCCTAGACCTTGATTAGGGTTTTGCAAAATGTTAAGTTTCCTGTGTCTTCACCCTTTTCTATTCCTGCCTCCTATAAGTTATTTTCTACAAATTCTTTTGGATTCTACTTGCACACACACAAGAAGGAAAATGGTTGGGTACTATTTAGGAGCTTGCCTAAGTTAAGCTCTGTGAATCATGTTTCCACCTCCACAATAGCAATGATGAGATATCAAAGAGTGTGTGCCATAGGCGGGCAGAGGCAAATCTGAAGTAGAATGGAATGCTAGAACAAAGAAGGAAGAAAACAAGTCACCATGAGCATGGAAACCCTAGCATTCTTGATGTGGCATCACAACTTGACTCAAGAAGTTGGTGTAGCCCAAAGAAGTAGAAATATCTTCACATGACCTACAAGAAGTTAGTGGAGCAACAATAATCCACCATAGAGAGCTTTAAAGAAGAGTAGAGAGTATGAGAGAGAAGAAGAGAGAGTGCAAGTATGCCTAGATTGAAGGAAGAAGGTAATGGACACATGGTGGGTTAGAGGTTATATCATAAAATATTGAGGGGTACATCTTTCTTCACTAGATTTTACCCTGCATAGTTGATCTACATGAAATTTGTTATGACGAGGTGTGATATTCACCTTAAAATCCACTTGACTATTCTAATTATATTATTTATAGTCAGTAAATTATGTGCACATATCTAAGGACCATAAAAATTCCATCTTGGACATCCACATGAGTTTGGGGGTATTTATAATCATGTATTATTCTCTGCAGGACTTGAAATATATGTGTGATGGGAAAAATGTGAGAGGAAGAATTGTAAGACATTAGTAAGATCCTTGACATGAAGTGGAAGGGAATATATGACAATTTATGGTGTTGTAAGATGTGTGAGAAGAATCCATGATGACATTCTAACAGGTGTAAAATAGCATATGTAGAAATTTCTAACAAGTTAGTTGTCTTTTTGGATTTTGGTAGTTGCTATTTTATCCTCTAGTGATGTTAGATGACCAAGTTTGTGAGAAAGGTATTGAAGCTTCTATAAAGATGCTTGTAACTCTCAAACACATGTCATGATGTCTATATTACATGTTGACTAGTTGGATTATAGTCTAAGTCCATTGTTTTGGAAACCATTTATGATTTCATGTGTATTTGCCTATATATTGAAGGCATGGGAAATTAATTTTATAGTTTGTATGTTGGGTGTTTTTTTTTTATTTAAATTCTAGTGGACTAAAGAGAGAGGTAACCTTGTTGTGGTGTAATCTACATTTGGAGAATAACACAAGGTTGTAGTCTCTTTGGTGGTGGGGTTTTTACCTGCACGGGTATTGGACCCACATATATCTATCTTGTTAAGGTTTTTTGTTTTTATTGTTGCACATTAATTTCCATTTCCATTCATGTTATATCACAATTAAAGGAATTTTATCACTAGAGGTTTGCTTTTCTATTACTATGTTTTCACCTAGTTAGAAACATTTGATATTAGATCCTTGTTGGAAAGATCTTGAATGAGGAACAACTTTTTGTGTGTTGTGCATCTTTTGTTGTGTTGGAAGATTTTATTTTTGGGTGGAGATTAGATTTGGGTGATAGAGATAATGGCCAATACATCCCATGTAGAGATTAAGAATTTAAATGGATCTAGTTACAATTTGTGGAAATTAAAAATTGAGGATCTCTGAGGGGAAAGAGATCAATGGGCATCTATAATAGACAAGGAAAATCTTACACCAATGTTGAATGAAGACTAGGAGAAGCTTGGAAAAAAGGATAAAGGATTTATTTGGTTATGTATCTTTGACTTCATCCTTTGGGATTTTTTTTTAGGAAACTATCACATTTAGCCTATGGAGAAAGATAGGTGAAATATATCAAATGAAGAATCTAGTAAATAAACTTTATTTAAATAGAAAATTATATTCCTTGAAAATGAAGGAGACTTTGTTGCTAAGCATTTTAATGCTTTTAGTATTATTTTAATTCAATTATAAATTATTGATCTTAAGATTGATAAAGAGGATAGGTGTATTTTGTTACTTTGCTCTTTACTTGAATCTTTGGAGTACCTAATAGTTACAACTAGTGGTGGTATTATAGTGCCCAAAATGGATTCTCTTGTTTCTATTTTTCTCAATGAAGAAATGAGGAGAAAATATTTAGATGGGTATTTGAAGGATGCATTGCATGTTTGACGTAGATCTATTTTAGTCCTCACTCCCATAACATATTTTTAGGATACATTTCAACTTATCCTTTAGCCTTTTTCATAGTTTAGATGCAAATTGCTTTATGTATCTATGTATTTATGTTTTTTACAATGGATTTTAATGATTTTATGTTTATTTTATTTATAGTACATCCATTTCATATTATTTTTAATTTAGGCTTTAAAAGAATAAATGTAGTCACACAGTCATCTATGCAACCATTATTCCATCCCATGATAGTATAGTCATACAAACTTTATTTGAAAACTAGTACCATGACATTTTTACTTTTCTCTTATTACAACCATCCCTCTACCAATTTTTTTTGAGTATAAACAAGACTCATCTAACCTCTTTGTGAAGAATAGAAATAGATGATTGTGGATTTGAAAGATTGATATTCTCTTTGGTAGCCTCTCATACAATAAAGTAATGATGGTTTTGTTCCTCCTACTTTCTATAAAACTCTTTCTATCTCAATATACTTGTGATCTCTCTCATGTGAGTTTTTTAATTTTCATTTATTGGTATCTATTTACAAATATGTAGAAGATTACATGTTCTCTTTTTGGTGTCATTCTTCAATCTTTGTTTGCTATATTTTATTGTAAAGACACTTCCTTGAAAAAGGACAACTCCTTTTTCACCCATTTTGAAACATTTTCTTCACAAGATTTATAACAAGGTGATATTATCATTGTTGATTTCTATCTCTTCTTATCATTTCTATCTCTCATTTCACTTTCACCTCTTTTTTTCATTTTTGGTTTCTATATGTGATTGTGGCATGCCTTCTTGGTGTTATCACATATCTATTTATTTTCACTAAGTTGTGAGTACTTGGATCATCTTGAGTCTTCTATTGTGCTATCCACTTTCTTTGATAGCCATCCTATCCATGTTACTTTGATACTCCTTTAAATCTTTCTTAGAATTTCTAAATATTCCTTTCCATGTTATAATCTTATTTCCATACACAGTAGGACAATGATAGATACAATTATTTCTATTCTCATATTTTAAATTAAGTGTTTCTCTTCATTCTATACATAAATAGGATAGTTTAACACAAACATACAACTCCAATTTATTTTCCATTTGAATCCCTATGAAGTTAGAAAAACCAAAATAGTAGCTTGACTATTTTGGCAATCTCCCTACCATTCAACCTCATTCTTTCAATTTTAGCTACTAATGTTTTTTGGTGAATTATCTTCTCATATAGAAGTTTCATATTATTAAACTTTCCTATCTCATTTTGGAATTTGACTTAAGTAAATCTTGTTACAATCACATTTGCTATTATTCTATAGTTTACTATTTTTTTTGGTATTATGTTCTATTTGTTTATATTTTCTATGTTTAGCCTCACATTCTAGTGTATCCATAATCATGAAACAAGGTTGTGTTAGGGTGTAGTATGCACAATTTCATCCTGAATAAATATTTGGTTTAAATCTAATACTTACTATAATAGAATTATATTTTTATCAATCACAATCATAATTTTTTCTTTTGTTAGTAATTTGTTTACCATATTTGTCATTTCCTTCAGTTAGACTTGTTTATTTTTTTATAAATATAAAAATTGCTAAAATAACAATTTTAACTTCATTTGTTTTAACTAGGTTAGGTTTTTAACTTCGCTTAGTTAAAACATTAGTAAATAGAGTAAGATAATATACTTCAATATACTTTATGTAGATTAAATATACACCTTTCATTTTGGTGAACCTAACATATTTTTAGCAAAAGGCTTGTTTCTGATGTGTTAAACTTTGTGTTGGCTTGAACAATTTATGAGTTTTACTACATGTTAGGATCTTGAATCTCAATTCATATTCATTGCAGTTTCCATGTAAATCCTATTATGGTCTCTTTCATAGCTATCACCTCATTATCGACTTATCTTAATTATATGCCCACTATCCTCCCCACCTTTGCCAACTACTCCTAAGGAGTTACCTCCCATGGTGAAAGAGGCATTTTACCGTGAGGGATCCCTAGATAGGACAGCACTCATGACAAAATTTGATGTATTGATAAAAATCTAGCAATCCTACAAACTCATGTTACAACTAACAAATCAACTCTTACTGTACAATGGATCTTACTATAGATTCTTTGAGAGGCATTTTCTTAATTCTTTGGGAATATTGTTCACCATCATTCCGTCTTTTCCCATGAAACCCTCTATCATTAAGGTGAGACCAATTCTCACTTGTTCCCTAAACAAATTCATATTCCCATGCCTACCTCTAATACTCATATCTATAATTCCACTACCATAAATACATCAATCATCCATCATTCTAGTACAAAAGCCTCTTCTTCCTACCAGACTCATGGGTTTTGTACCAAGTCTAATTATACATATAGCTATGCTCCACCTTCCTAGCCACTTTCTTTCACCTGGTTAACTACACCATCTATTCCTAATCAACCCTTGCCTTTTACAAGGTCATCTACCACTATTGCCACTACTACCATAGCTACATCAACTCCCCATACAACTAGAACTATAATTAAACAACCTAAATAAAATATTGGGACTATTAAAAAAAATTATCTAATATTTCATCATCTCAAACCATAGTTACTATGTAGTTTTGGTGTAACCACTTTCATTAGAGATACTCACCAAAAATTATCTTCCTTACATTGTAGTTACCCAATTGGAAAAATTATACCATGGGAAAGGGGATTCTCAAACTCATATATCCACTTTCTAATGGACAATCTTCTATAGAGGTTATGTGTATCATGGAGAGGCTCTTGGATCATGATTCTTGTTTACAATGAGAGCACTGTTACATCCTAAGTGCTATTGTCAAGAGATGGTTATCTTCATGTGTTTGCAGATATTGACATCTTGGTTTGTCATGGAGGATTCTTTGAGTCTCTAGTGAGGTTTTAGTTTTTTCATGTGATCCTTAGTTGAGAGGATGTCTATTATTTTTCATGTGATCCTTAGTTGAGAGGATGTCTATTGTTGTTCCATGCTGGACCCTTGATCATGTTAAGTTTTGGCATCATACAAGTTCTCTTGAGAGAAGTCCATATGTTTATTAGAGCATATGATCTCCTAGGAGGAGATGTTAGATAATGAGGTCATGTTATGTTCCTATATTGTATAGATGTGTAGTGGTAACTTTGATAGTGGTTTGGTTATTTATCTTGGTTTTGAGTACATTGGTCATTTAAGTAGAGGTTCATGAGAGCATGGTGTTACATTTGGTGTTTATGATGGATTGATTATTTGTATGTGTTCATGGATACTTGGAGACTTGGGTGAGGCTAGAGTTCTCATGGTTTCAGAGACATTGTTGAGACAATTACTCTTTGGAGGTTTTGGCAGGAAATATGAGCCTTCACCTAGACATGGATGTGAGTTCATGGTGGACTTGAGTGGATATTGTTCTTAGAGAGATTCATTGTGTCTTGGTGTATCTTAGAGGAGCATTCTCATTCCCCACTCTTGGTCTACTCAACATATGATCATCTAAGAGGTATTGCCCATCCTATTTTTAGATGCATTATGTTTTATGCTTTTCTTCTCAAGTTTATAGATCTTGAGCTATGTTAGTTCTAGAGGGTTCATTTGAGGAGTGTTTGGCATGGTTATCTCATTATACACATGACTTTGATTTATGATAATGTTTATGAGGATTTGAGAGATATTTATTGGGCCTATTCCTAGTTTTGGGAATGGAATTGAGTTTGATCTTCCTTGATTAGAGAGGATTACATCTTGGTTGATATATTGATTCACATTATTTATTTGACCTATTAGATTAAATGGTTGGATGTTGTTAATGATTTGTATTTTGGTTTGTAAAGGAGATCCTACTTAACACAACTTAGGACTTTGAGGTGTTGGTAGAAGGACATGGTATGAGATATGATTTATAGGTTTTCTCTCTTTATTCTATGGTTACTTCCTAGAGGTTCATGTTCACATGGTTTGTTGTGGTAGACTTGGGATATTTATGCTGACATGTTATGAGGGAGTGTGTAGCAATTTGTGTTGCATTCGTGGATCATTGTGATTATTCTTTGTTACTACATAGTATGATTATTGGTGACATCTTGATGAGTGTTGATTGATAGACCTGGTATGCCTTGATCTATTTTAGATTTGACATTACCCACAAAACGGGAGTTCCTAGATGTGTATGTTACTCTTTGACATATTTTATACATGGAGCTTATGATTGTAGCTTATGGGTTATCCTTTTCTCTCATAAGGTTATGTAAGAAATGGTTTGATCAACCTGTAATTTCGTAACAATAGTGAGTCTTGGAAACAAGCCATGCAGAAGAAGATGATGGCTTTAGACTCATGTGACACCTCAGATCCTATTGGTTTGTCGAAAGGTAGGAAAGCCATTGGTTTTAAATGGGTCTATAAGAAGAAATTTGGAGCAGACGGTTGGAAAGGTATAAGGCTAGATTGGTGGCCAAGAGCTAGTCTCAGAGAGAGGGAGTTGATTTTGGTAAAATATAGTGTCCTATTGCTAAATTATCCTCAATTAGATTTCTTTTATCTATAGATGTTGGTTATGATTTTGAAATATAACAAATAGATATATTAAAGTTATTTTTTTCATATGGACCTGGAAGAGGAAGTTTATATGCAACAACCTAAAGGATTTGAGGTAAAAGGGAAGGAACACTTGGCTTGAAGGTTAAAGCAATCTCTTTGTGGTTTTAAATAATCACCGCATATGTGGTATCAAAAATTTAAGTCATTTGTGTTGAAATTAAATTTTATACGTGAGGAGGATCAATGTATTTATATTAGATGTAGTGATGATCATATACTATTCTTGAAAGAATACTCTATGAGTTGGGCATGGGATTTTGTACAGCATACCATAGTTTTGGCAACCATTATTTTGGTAAAAACCATTTTTTGGTTTTAGCCTCTTCCTTTCCTATATATTGAGAGTATGAGATAGTGGATTCAATTATAGTTTATTTTCACAAGTACATAGGTGTTGCCAAAATGTTATTAGAGTTTGGAGTGGCAGTGTACTGATATTGTATTATGTATATTGAAGAATAATACATACTTGTCCTCTTTTCTTAGGTAGTGTTATGTGATGCTTTCATGTTGTTGTTGATTTCTTATATTGCTATTTTAATTTTCATAATCTCCTTTTTGCATTCTACACTTAAGCAATATTTGAATCAATCTATTTTTAAAAACATTAAGTCTTAAATTTCAAATTTGTAGACTTGTTTTTAGATTTCCATTTCTAGTGGGTTTTACCTTTTATTCCTAACACAATAATGTGTCTCTATGAACAAAGATGTCATAATGATGGCAATCTTGATCTAGTCTTTTGAGAAATTACCTTTTCTTATTTTGAAACATATTCGTAATTTTTTTATATATATAATCTCTACCTTATGGGTACTACCCAATTTTATAACGTATCTAGATACCTGATGTAATGGTAAATTGTCAAAATACCTTGATTGTAACCTCTCCAAATTTAATTATTAATTTTTTTTAATAAACAAGGTGAGGAGCACCCATACCAGAAATATATTAAAGACTAATTCAAAAAAATACAAAGGGGGCCCAAAAGGGCAAAGGCACAATGACCAATAGAACAACCATGCTGACATACAAGGAAGTGTCCTGAAGACAACATTTTTTTAAAAGTGATTGATTAATAATTAACTAACAATTAGAAGCACAAATTTTTATTCTTTTCAATTATTAAAAAAAAAACAAGTTATTCGAAATTTATATATTATTGTGCACTAGTAACCAAATGAAATAAGGGACTGCAATGGAAAATTTTACCTAATCAAAAGTTTGTTAAAAATATTTGAAAGAAAAACCATAAGACAATGAGCTCCTTCCTTTGCACTCTAATACATAATTCATAATTTGCAAGTGTTTAAATCTAATTTTTATAAAAAAAATTGTAAAATGGAAAAAAGCCCTAAAATATTGAATTTTCAAAACTGTAATGACATAGGGCCACGTATTCACTTAAAGACAACTCTTAAGAGCTTTGTATGGCATCATTTTGGGGATTTGTCCCTTCCTTTGTCACGTATTTTTCTTCACCCTCCGTCTCGGAAGATTGGGACTGACGTCGAGCTTCTTTTTCCTTAATCTTGGCATCCAGCGCACTAATCACACTGCTCACTGCTTCGTCAGGACTGTCCACTTTACTCATCAGAATTTCTATAATTTCCGCAGGAGTCATCTTGCCTCCGGAAGCAATCTTGTGCTCCACCAAAGAATAGAGCTGGTGAGCTTCTATTCTCAAATTGAAAGCAAGAATTTTAAACACAGCGAAGTTGCAGTAAGAGAGCTCGATGTGGACATCCACTCTCGCACATCTAAGGAGAGCGGGATCGAGATGTTCGGGGTGGTTGGTAGTAAAGATGATAATACGCTCTTCGCCGCAGCAGGACCACAGTCCGTCTGTGAAATTGAGCAAACCAGAAAGAGTAACATCACTGCGCATCTTGTTTCCTTTCCTGCTCTCCTTGGACTCTCTATCCGTAAGATCGAGCGAGCAGTCAATAGTGATGGTTTTGTATGCTAGTCACTGTTCTTTGCTAGCCTCTCATACAATAAAGTAGTGATGGTTTTGTTCCTCCTACTTGCTACAACACTCTTTCCATCTCAATATACTCGTGAGCTCTCTCATGTGAGTTATTTTTGGTTTCATTTTATTGGTATCTATTTACAAATAGTTAGAAGCTTGTAAGTTCTCTTTTTGTGCCGTTCTTTAATCTGTGCTTGCTAATTTTTTTTAAGAGAGCCACTTCTTTGGAAAAAGACATCTCGGTTTTCACCCATTTTGAAACTTTTCTCTTCACATGTTTTATAACAAGGTGATATTATCGTTGTTCATTTCTATCTCTTCTTTTACTTCTTGCTCTTCTTATCATTTCTATCTCTTATTTCACTTTCACCTCTTATTTTCATTTCTACTTTCTATATGTTATTGTGGAATGCCTTCTCGGTGTTATTATAAATCTATTTATTTTCACTAAGTTGTGAGTATTTGGTTCATCTTGAGGTTTCTATTGTGCTGTCCACTTTCTTTGATAGCCAATACAAAACATCCTACTCATGTTAATTTGTTACTCTAAATCTTTCATAGCATTTCTGGTGCAGTAGCATGTATCACCTCATGCAGGCTCCTCATGAAGGTTGAAAGGAGAAGAAAACACTCCTCATGAAGGGTGAAACAACAAAAGCAACACTAGTTTTAAACACAAATCGCCAACAGAAGACTATGAGCATCAGATCAAAGGAATCTTCGTAGTAGAAATTCAACGCCTCATGGAGGCAGTGCCCAACAATGGGAGTTACATAAAATTGAATCTGGAGTAAAAGACAATCTTTGTGGTAGAAATCTGATTGGTAACACCTCAACTAGATGCGATAAGTTAGTAAAAATGCTAGTGGTAAGGCCAACAAGAATTGGAGAAAGCATTACATGAGAGAAAATTTCTAATGCCTCATTCAGCATAATTCTAATGCCCAAGTAAGGAGTTTAAAATTTGTGCCATTTGGGAAGTTGAATGCCTCTTTAGAGGTGGCAAATCAAAAATAGAAAAATGCAATTAAAACATTGCTGGTGGAGCCACCACTATGGGATGAAAACACCACATTTGAAAGATGGTTTTTAAAGCTTCAAAGGAAAAGAGATTGGTAGGATTTTAATGCCTCTTTTGAGGTAATTATGAAAAGGATTCATTGTGTGCCAGAAGGGGAGATAACGCCTCCATGAGGCATATTAAAACCATCTTTAATATTTTTTCGCAAAGTGCTTCGGAAGGAGAGAGGGAGTGTTGGGATGGAGAAAGGAAAGCGCCAGTTATCTGGGAGTTAATGCCTCATTTAGAGGTAGCATAGATGAAAACAATAAGCAGATTCAAGGAGTCCATGAAGGCTAATTTGTGTATAATACTATTACAGATTATTGTGACGTGATTATGTAATTTTTGTTGCAAATGCTTGTAGTCATTTTCTTCTGATGAAATGTAAATGAAATTAAGTGGTTTTTGATATTAAGATTTTGTTTAGGCTTTGCATGGTAAGTTTGTGTTTAAGTGGAGAGTCTCGCATTGTCCCTGTTGCATCAGTGGTATTAGAGCAGGTTGTTCCTGAGTTGATAGGTAGATCGCCAAATGTGAGGTAACTTGTCGCTGGACCTATGAGTTGTTGGTTGTGAGTAAGTGCCTCTGAGAGTGGCCCCATGAGGTAGGGGTAGAGGTGGAGGTAGATATGAGAGAATTAGCTCCTGAATGTGTAGAGAGAACCACAGATTTTAAGTAGTCTACGCAAGGATCTAAGGGTCAAGTTGTGAAGAGAAAGTCCCTGAGCATTGAAAAGAGAATGAAGGGAATAAATGTGAGACCAAGAGTTCGAATTGTCTAGTTAGAAGAAAGAATTGATTTCTATAGACTTCAAGAGAAAATAATAGACATAAGAAAAATGGCATGTACGATTGATGAGATAATTGAAGATACATTTGAAATTTTAATTGAAACAAAAAATAATGTTGGAAAGGAGGAGAAGAAGATTAGAGGAAAGAATAATATTGCAGATATGTGAAAGATGGTGCAACATGGGATGAAGGATCTCACGAACAGGGTGGCAATGCTAACCAGACTAATTAGAAACAAAACTTGAAGTTCAAAGTTCAAATTAGAGGAACCTGATAAGGAAAGTGAGAGTTAAATGTTGAAGGGAAATAAATTTGAGTATTGCTGATTTGAGTAGTGCAGTGGAGGATGATAGAGACACCATATTTAGTTACAAATTTGAAGATGAAGATGTGATTGAAGACATGCCCGAAGAAGGGGAAGGTATAGAAGACATGAGAGATTCTCAAGATGTAGAAGCTAGGATGATGGACTTTGAGGGTCTATATTTGATGAATAATTTGGGGAAGACGAAGATCTCCTACTCAAAGAGGAGATGAGAAAGATTGATAGCTTATTTGAAGGGCAAATGTCAGATGAATGTGATAAGAGAATGGAAAAGATGCATATGGGTGAAGATAAGTCCCATGATTATGCTAACATTGTTTTGTTTGTAGATGATTCTTTGTGTCCAGGTAAGGAAGATAAAGATGAAGAAGTTGTTCATGAGGAAGCTAAAGAAGTTGCAACAGTATGCTTGGATGAAAGCATGAAAGGAAAGGAAAAAAGTGAAGAAGAGAAATTTGTTGCAACATTGGCTAAAGATGAAATGGTTCCAGAAATGAGCATTGAGGAGGTTGTACAGAGTACAAGAGCAGTTGTGAGTAAAGTTATAGTAGTTCTGGATGTTGCAGTTGAAACAAAGCATGCAGTGGTGTATGAGGATTAAGTGTTCATGAGGAACCTGATGAAGACAAAGAGTTTCTTGAGGAAGAGATCATGGAGGTAGAGAAGTTGTTCAGAGCAACAATAGAGACACTAGCATTTGGCAACAAGGAAGAGGATGTTGTGACAGAAGAAGTCATCGAGGTAAAATATGATTTTTATGAGTTTTGAAATGTTGAATTTACAAAATATTTGCATTTTGAGATGATTAAAGAGTTAGAGAAGAAAGAGGATTGTGTAGACGTAGAGTGGTTTATGGATATATACTTCTAGGTAGAGGCTGTAGAGGAAGCTACAGGAGAGATCTGGTGGAGGTGGTCAGTTTGTGGTGGGTTGCATTCCACAAAAGAGGAGAGTAGAAGAGTGAGTAGTTGAAAGAAGAGATGAGAGAGCCTTTGGTGGAGGAGGACGGCATATGGTGGATGTGGATCCATGAGTGAAGAGAAGTGTTGTGAATGGAGTTATGAGAGAAAGAGGAAAGTTGTTTTGGGACGGTGTTGGAAAAAGAGAAGGAATAATTGATTTGATACAATTATCCCAACAATGGAATTCATTGTAGGTTGGTTGCAACTTGAAAGGGTAGTACAACTACTCAACTCCATTTTGTGAGTATATGCTCACAAACTTCCTACTTGGCATGTCTAATGCAGTAGCATCCATCACCTCATGAAGGCTCCTAATGAAGATTCAAAAGAGAAGAAAATGCTCCTCATGAAGGTTGAAACAATAGAAGCAACACTAGTTTTAAATGCAGATCGCCAACACAAGACTATGAGCATCAGATAAAAGGAATCTTCATAGAAGAAATTCAACACCTCATGGGGGCAGCGCCTAGGAATGGGAGTTACATAAAATTGAATCTGGAGTAAAAGAAAATCCTTTGTGGTATAAATCTGATTCGTAACACCTCAACCAGAGGCTATAAGTTAGTAAAAATGCTAGTGGTGGGGCCAACAAGAATTGGAGAAAGTGTTACATTTGAGAAAATTTCTAATGCCTCATTTGGCAAAATTCCAACATGCAAGTAAAGAGTTTCAAATCTGCACCATTTGGGAAGTTAAAAGCCTCTTTAGAGGTGGTAAATCAAAAAGAAAAAAATACAATTAAAACATTGGTGGTGGAGCCTCCACTATGGGATGAATATACCATATTTGAAAGAAGGTTTTTAACACTTCAAATGAAAAGAGATTGGAAGGATTTTAATGCCATTTTTGAGGTAATTCTGAAAAGGATTCACCATGTGCCAGAAGGGGAGATAATGCCTTCATGAGGCATATTAAAACCATCTTTAATATTCTTTTGTGGAGCACTAGGATCCAGAGAAAGGAAAGTGTCAGTTATCTGGGAACTAATGCCTCATTTAGAGGTAGCATAGATGAAAACAAGAAGGGGATTCAAGGAGGCCATGAAGGCCAATTTCTATGTAATATTATTGAAGATTATTGTGACATGATTATGTAATTTTTGTTGTAAATGCTTGTAGTCATTTTCTTCTGATGAAATCTTAAATGAAATTAAGAGGGTTTTGATATTAAACTTTTGCTTAAGCTTTGCATGATAAGTTTGTGTTTAAGTGGAGAGTCTTGCATTGTCCCCATTGCATCAATTTCTAAATATCCCATTCCATGCCCTATGCTTATTTCCATACACACTAATAACATGGTTGTGATAGGGTGTAGTATGCACAATTTCAACCTAAATAAATATTTGGTTTGAATCTACTATTCTAGAATTATATTTTTATAATCAATTAGAATAATTTTTTGCTCTCTATTTGTAATTTATTTACTAGATTTGTCATTTTCTTTAGTTAGACTTCTTTGTTTTTCTATAAAAATAAAAATTCCAAAATAACAATTTTAATTTCATTTATTTAACTAGGTTTGGTATTTGAGTTAGCTTAGTTAAAACATTAATAAATAGAGTAAGCTAATCTACTTCAATATACTTTAAGTAGTTTAAATTTACATCTTTCATTTTGGTGAACCTATAAGTATGAGAAAGATGCAAAGCCCTACATGGTGACCTGAGGATGAGATATAGTCCTAATCAAGTACATGTTTAAAGCATGAATATATATAAACCTCTCAGTAGTGTTCCTCTTGGTGACATGTCTTGCTTCATTTATTATTTGGTTTGTGATGTCCTAACATCTTGACTAAACTTTTTTGTTCATGTACACCTTCTAGCTTGTCTTCTAACCAAAGTCTGACAAGTCACTTTTGTCACTCTCTAACCCCAATAACCACACTAATCTAATTAAAAAGAGGGGAATTCATTTTCCCTAGGGGTATTTACATCATTTTAACCATTTAGAATCATCTAATCAACCTCCCAATTCCATCCCTATCTTCAATTTTATTGTCTCTTTCTTCCTTTCTGGGTCACCCCTTCCTTGGGTGACCCTATAGCTAAATTAGGATATCAAAGGGAGAATTACCCTAGTCAAAGGGGTGACCCACCCTATAGAGACCCTATTGCTAGTTTAGGGATGCAAAAACCATTTTCACATCTCTTAGATCTTTCTCCATCCCAAAAACCACCTACCCAAAAATTCCTGTATGGTTCACCACTATCATTGAAGGATCTTCGTGGGTGACCTTGTCATTTAAGTAGGATCTCTATCGGCAACTTTCCCTAGTGAAAGAGGTGACCTTGTCATATTTTAACATGTGTGATTGCTTTTAGTTTTGGCCCAAAGTTTTTCCAAATTAAGCCTTGATTGTGTGAGTCACCTTCCCTAAATGGTCATCAACTCCTTCTAACTAAATCAAGATTCCTAATCACTCCATTCTAACTTGAAATCAATTCTACTCATCTCTCCATCAATCACATGATAACTCTATTTCTTCTTTTGTGATAGGCTATCAAGACTAGTTCACTCCCAATCAAATTCAATTCACTCTCCAATCAATCCTATTAACTCTTCAATCAAATGAATTAACTATTCAATCACCTCCACCATTGATGTGCTTCTCACACCTATAAATACTGCTCACCTCTTCATTATTTCTCAATTCTAGGAATGCTCTTCTCATCTTCACAAGCTTCTTTACAGGACTTTGAGCCTCTTAGTTTATTTCGTTAGGTTTTCAAAACTTCAAATCTTTCCCTGAGGAGGTAAATTTAGTATTGTTACTTTTGCTTTACTTTGGTTTGTCTCCATTGCATTTAAATATGCCCATGTAGAACCTTGTGAGCCTTTTCAGTTTTTGCATTTAGCTTCATATCTCCAAGCCAATGCACTTCATAGGTATTCTAATGCCCATTTCATCTCAAAGATTTAAAGGTTCAAGCTATATTGCTTCATCAGCATTCTTATGCTCATTTGTTATCCAAGCTTCCATAGCTTCTATTCTATTCATTTTTTTCCCATATTCACTTCTATCACAAAGAGGAGGACCCCACTAATACAGAGGAAGAGAGACAATTTCTATAAAAGGACTTTTGAGGTCTCAAGCCAAGTGCTTCCATCTTCATCAAACCAAGTTTTTCATATTTTCAAATAGTAATTATCTCACACTCTAGCTCTTTGGAAAGTAGTCATTGTGTTACTCTTTTCTTAGTAGGTTTTTCTTTCATTCAATTATATTAGCATTTCATTAATTAAGTTAGATTACCTTTTTTTCATTCATTTGATTACATTCATTTTAATTCTTGCAATTTCAATTTCTAAGATTAGATTCAAAATCACTCCATGAAAATCATAAAAACGTTGGACTAGATTGCATATCAAAAAACACATATAGTTGCATACATATTTCAGTTTCTAGTTAATTAGATAACTTATTTTTTTTGAATTTGGAACAAGGAATCAAAAATTGTTTGCATACATCTTAGATTGCATTGCATGAGAAAATTACAAAAATATTAGGAAACTTAGAGAATAAAACCCTCAATCATGTCATGAGGTAAATACAAATAAACTCAAACTAGTCAAACAAGGAAAAACCCTCAATCATATCGTGATGTAAACATCAACATAAATATCAAAATCACACACATTCAACAAAAAAGAACATTTTTCCATATTGCCAATGTGCTCTAACATTAGGGAATATTGGATAAAATTTATCCTCAATGAGATTGGGGAAAACCTCCCCCATCCAATTCAACAATAGAACATTGAACAAGCAAGGGAAGAACTAGAACACCAACAATGAATTATAAATCAACAACCCTTGAATGAACTAGTCTTAAGGGACCAAGAAAGGAGACTAGAAAGATAGAGACTTCTCAATGAATAGAACAATCTTCATGCTCAGCTAAGGAGACTTAGGACTCATGACCCTTTAGGTCATTTAATCATCACAACTACAACAATAATCGAATGTCTCGACAAAAACAACCATCAAAATACACACTTAGAATGAAACCCAACTTCCATCCATGACATCTTAATCCCTAAAGAAAGAGAGTAGGACAATCCTTGGTTCCACCTTTGCTTGAATGGCCCTTGCCACATGAGTAGGATTGACTAGGAGGTCACCTTTAGCTAGGAGGATAGTTCATATGTTGTGTTGTATTGTGACTCACCCACACAATCATCTGGGTCACATTCTAAATGATACATATTTTGGTGAATATGATGTGAAGAACAATACCTTTTTCTCGAGATCTTTATGTTTCCATTAATCCATTCACACTTTCACTTTGCCATTTTTCTCTTCATTTCAATTGTCAAATTCATCCTAGACTTCATTCTTCATTCTAATTTTTCTATGGTGTCTAAGGCACCCTTGTATATGATAGAATTTAAGAAAATCTAGGGAATATTCCCTCTAGAGAGCTCAAAACACCCTCACTTGATAGAGATGTGCCACCTAATCCATTGACACCAATTACCAACTGCTACAATTTAAAAGACTCGGAGTATGAAAAAGATAGATGAGACACTCATCATTCTCTCACAATCAACAATCCTGCTTGGGAACATGAAGCTATAATTTAGCTAATGCAATCTAACTATAGAAAGCATGTCGACTACTGATAAGGTCATCAATCCATCAATCATTGACTAGCCATGCAAAAATAGCAATGCAATTAGATGATGAAGTGAAGCATTTAGAGAAACACTTGCAAGAAGCTAGCGAGGAACAAGAGGCCCACATGTCACACAAAAAGCTAAGAAATCAGAAAATATCTCCAAAGAGCACACAAATGGAGAAAACCATCAGAATTTACAACCATCTGGAGAAGCACCAAGAATGGGAGCTGCAACCCCTACCGGCCACAAAACTACCCTAGTCTAACAGATTAGAACATTAGAAGCACAAATAGAACAACCTCCTCAAGATAGAAATGATACAAGGAATAGAACACACAACACTAGGATCGAACAGGACCAAGGGCAATTCAAAATCCCCCTTATTTGAACTTTTATTCACAAAATGAAATTAATGACATAATCCAACAACTTCCACAAGTAGATGGATACTATCCACCTCAAAACATTCAACTAGATCTCAATATTAACCACAAGCTTAAATGACATACACAAATGTGCCTGCATATGAACAAGTCCCACCTATAGGGCTCATGTTCTTAACACCCATATCTTAGAGCACATTCTCAGAAACCAACCTTGAATATTTGAAAGAGCCCCTAGATCACAACATATGCAACATACAACTACTACAACCTTTCCCAAACCTTCCCAAATTCAAGGGAGAAGGGGACCCGAATTCTCATGTAAAGGCATTCACAACCACCATAAGAGTGTTCGTCCCTTGGGATGGAGTCGTGGTGAGAATATTTCCTAAAACCCTTGAAGGAATCCATCTAGATTGGTACTATCGATTGCTTGGAGCCTCCATAAAAACTTTTTGCGAGCTTTGGAGGTGATTTGTAGATTTTTGACGTACTCTTCCATGTCCATGTAGAGCTGGTTCTTGTTCATTCCGTGCTTTCCTTTGAATTCTAGAACACTCACACGACAAAATAGTTTTATACAGTCACAAACATGCATCACCCATTGGCTCACGAATTTGTGAACCTGTGGGGGGAGATAGCTCTTTGCGAATGTTAGAAACCCGATTATCAAAAATATCTTTCCGATTAATGCTTCCACTTCCATATTCTTTGTAAATCAAACGCTCCGTCACACCCTTCTTGGCTAATAATTATAGCCTCTTAGCACCGTCCCGCTATCAAAACGACATATAGACCTTACCCGTCATCAAAATATTTTGTAACACCCTGGCCAAAAAATGCATTTGCATGGGGTCGTAAATTGCAATGTTCACAATTATAATTACTCGTTATGGTTAGTATGCATTTTGTGAGTCATAGTTCTTAGAGAGCTCTCGTTGTATACATAGGAGGGGTTTACCTTATGAATAATAGGAAGAGAGAGCACTCTCTATAGGATGTAAAATACACTCTTTCAAAAAATGAATTAGGATGAAGTGTCAACAATTATTACATATGATAGAAGAAAATGATTTTTTTCAAGTTTGCAAGATGTGGGATTAATGTTTTCAGCACGTTAAAAGCAATTAATGTTTCTTTTAGAATCCGTGCCAACATAGGGGAAAGTTGTTTTTGCTAAGGTCTTCACTTGATAGTTTTATAAAATAGATTTTTGACTGTTTTTCGGTTTTTAGTCATTGGCTGACATTTTTTTTCCTCAGGTTTTAGGAATTTTTTGGTTTCCATAAATAGAGAAAAGCTATTGATGAATCAAAAACAAACATGAGAAAAATTTAGATAGGTCTGTAATTGTGGACATGTCTTTGTCATGGACTGTGAGGGTTTCTGGTAGCCACGTATGGAGACATGTGGTAGGTGCGTAGGGTTTGTTAAGGCCATGCATTGTGGCGTAATGCATCGTGAGGCTCCTGAGATCTTGGAGTTTAAAATAAGCCATGCTATGGACCAGGGTCGTCAACCTAGCTAGTTTTTCCTGGGTGCTCGACAAATTTGCTACAGTCTACTTGTTATATTCTATAACACTCAAGGCAAATGGTGTACATTCTTTTGTTCTTGTTCTTTTGTTTCCTCTTCTATTGTTGTAGTTTTTTTATCCTTCCTATAGATACCTTGGTTTTCTTGAATGATTGTTACATGTATTTAAATGAGCCCCTATGTTTTGTTTAGTGGAGATATGTTAGAAAGATGGGTTTTGTTGCACCAAAAGATCAACCTATTAACACCTGATACAACCACTAGAGTTAATGAATCTATGGGAGGTGGTTAAGACTTGTCATGAACCTGAGAGATACATTGCACAACACAAGGAGACCAAGGGTGCACACCTTGCAACAATCCCCCCAGCGCAAGTG
Organism: Cunninghamia lanceolata; assembly: GCA_027924645.1. Taxonomy (NCBI): domain Eukaryota; kingdom Viridiplantae; phylum Streptophyta; class Pinopsida; order Cupressales; family Cupressaceae; genus Cunninghamia; species Cunninghamia lanceolata. The sequence continues at coordinate 9,263,771 of BSBN01000050.1, read as the reverse complement.
AGGGGTTCAAACCCGTGACCCAGGCTCTGATACCAATTGTTAGAAAGACAGTTGTCATTGCACCAAAAGATCGACCAATTAATGCTCGATACAACCACTTGAGTTAATGAATCCACATGAGGTGATTAAGCCTTGTCACGAACCCAAACATTGTGCTGTATAACATAAGGAGACCAAGGGGGCACACCTTGCAACAAGATCTCCACAGTTTTTAAGCTAGAGGTGGTGCTTGGTACTTTTATTTCATGGATAGCCTAGCATTGCTTAGACTGTAAACTTTTTTTTTATTGGGTTCATTGCTTTTGTCTAGTCCTTGTGTGGATTTAGACTACATTTTTTTAGTTGGGTTCAATGCTTTTGTTCAATGGAATGCTTGGTGGGATTTTTCCACTTGGCAAATGCTTAAGATAAATGGTGCTTGTGAGGAACAAAGAACTTGATTTTTGTATTGAGGGCTTTGTTTTTTTTGCTTAGTGGAGATCTTCGCGGGATTTGGAAAATTGGGATTTAGAGTGGAATTTTGTATAGAGGATCTTGTTTTGTTTTTGTGGAGGTTCTTTTGAGGAATGCTAGCCATTGTTTTTAGTTCATGGTGCTTTTGTGCATTTAAACTAAGTTTATGCTATGCGAACCTTGTTTCTCTTAGTGGAGAGCTTTTTGTTATTTAATATTGGGGGACTGCTTATGGGATTTTACCTTTATGTATTGAAATGCCCTGGCTTTCTTAGATAAAGATGCATAGTTTCATACCATTGGGGTTTTGTTGTGAGTGTAAGTAGTATGTATTGGAATAGTCTCTTGGTCCATCTTTGGAAAAAATGAGCCACATGATCAACAATTATTGTAGGTCTCTGACAAACCCAACAAATATTTCATCCAGAGACACGCAGTCCATAGTAGATTTTGCTCCAAAGTTAGATAATATTAACACCCATGGTGAAGAGAAGCAACTCATACATGCCTCATTCTATTGTCTATTTAATTAATTATTTAGGCCTTCTGTGTATAGGCCAGGTGCCTTGACAATCCTTTGATATAATAAGTTATCTTATATGTTCTATGTTCTAAATATAAGCCATGTCATAGGCATTTAACCAAGCAGTTAGCATAGTTATGTTTATACTCCCTTACTCTATGTATAACTCCAACTCTTTGTGTACCATTCAAGACATTCTCCAAGCATTATTTTTTAAAAGGGTGTGGTTCAATATATCTTCTACAATAGATTTTAACTTGTATCAATTGTATGCCATTTTGGACATATTCATAGGTGCTTAAACATGAAGATGTGGTGGTTATGTATATATGACCATATCTGAGTCTATTCTTTAACTATTACATAGCTTATTTCCCTATTATATTTGTAATTATTCTGTACCATAGTGTTTCAACAAAATTTCTTGGTAATAAACTTGACAAAATAGTTTGTTTATTATACTTATAAGATGGATGATTCTAAATTTGTCGTTGTTATAGTGTATCTTGATTTTCGTGTGTTGTGACCTAGATTCTACCATAAACTATGGAGTATTCTTATTGGCCATGTTACTTGCACTTTAATGATCTTATGCTCTGATGCTTGTTTCTATGAGTTTTCCATTATTGAGCACTTTAATGATCTTATGCTCTGATGCTTGTTTGTATGAGTTTTCCATTGTTGAGCATATTGTTTAGTGATTTCCAAGCTTTACATTGTCTTCTTGGCCCAAAAATTGAATAGAAACTTAGTGGATATAGTGTTTCCTAATTTGAGTCCATGCCACTAGTGTTTGGGAGGATTAGTTTAGAAGGCAGATGGGTTGATTTTTGGACTTTAGTATTTCATTTGATTTTTGGCAATCAATAGAGTTTGTTTTACTCCTACTAAGATTCCATTTGCAACTTGGACAATAATGAGCAGGTTTTTTCATATCAAAATTGGTCTAAACTAAATCAAGAACAAATAGACATGGAAACTAAAACAATGAACACATGTTGCTTTGTTTTTCTCCCATTTTACAATGGGCCCAAAAATTAAGATTTATTCCTATTTAACTTTTGAATTTAAATTCTGAATAAAATTAGTTTCACTTGGCAGAGGATTCTGTTAAGATAATCTATTCATGCAATTTTTGTGATAGGTTTCATCTTAGTTAACTATGAAATTTTCATAAGTGTGGTACCCAACATTATAATATGTTAGAAATTTGAAATCTCTTATAGAAAATATGCAGATTTAAGTTTTACATATGTATTATAATATTTCTTAAAGTGGAAAAGTACCCAAAAAAAGTGCATTGTGGAATAGAAGTATATGTGTGGAATAACTCGACCTCATATGTTAAGTTTGAGCGTAATAGGCCCACCAAATTTGATATATAAAAGACTAAAAAAACGTGACTATTTGAATCTACCATTTGCTTGAAATATCTCAAGGCTTTTTAAAAAATCTATTTGGTGACATATTCTGCAATCAGTTTCTCTGGGATGAAAAACACAAGTGTAGGGGGCTTGAAGACCCCATCAAACTTCATCTCCATGAGAGAAGAACATTTCATGTGCCAGCTATGGGAAAAAAATCATATATATCATGTTGGGCTTTTACTTATATGTGCTACTTCATATCTATTTCTTTTTCATGAATAACTATGTATTGTATTGGTGGTAGTTAATATTATTTGTTTCTGTGTTGAGGGTTAAGTGTTCTGACAATTTAGGCTAATGAGGATGATTAAGATTTGCATGTTATTGAGTATTAGGATAGGGATTTATATTGATGTCATGAATATTATAGATAGTTGAAGAGACTAGTAAAATGTAGTTGAACAACCATCTTAGAAGATGGAATGAATATTAATTTGAGATTAGGTATATAATGATAATGCAATAATAATATTTTGTTTTCTTTACAAGTTAGCTAAGGATAGTTGAGGAGACTAGGAAGATGAAGTTGGATAGTCATCTCACAAGATGAATTGAATTGCTATTTTAGATTATTAGCTATGTGCTTTGTGGAGTGCGTTGTAATATTCATTTTTGGTTTGCATCATTAAAAAACATTGATTCTATATCCAAGGTATCTTAAGATTATTTTTTCTGAAAATAGCCAACATTTTGGTTAGCTATATACAAATTTTGTTTTTCACCATCTTAGCATTAAATTTTTGATTCTTTATATTACATTTCATTGTATTTCATAATTTATGTTACTTGCACATTGTCTAGTTGCTTGTGTTATGCTAATGCTATATACCACCATTTTATCTATGTTTTGAACTACTTTCATTCCTTTTTTAGTGTTCTTGAATTTGGTTTGCTACAGAAACTCATGTCTTCAAGTCTATGTCCTAAACTAGATAGTTTCTATTTGCAATATGTGTTCTATTAGCATATTACAGCTTTAGGTTTTATCCATAGAAATTATCTACCTAGTAACATTGTGGTGTAATGCGAACAAGTTTGCAGAGATCATTGCAAAAGAAAACTTGATAGTGGACAAGATATGACATGGCATGAGAAAAAATGGTGTCTATATTTATTAAAACTTGTTTCTTCAGTTCATCCTAGATCATTGGCTTTTGAATATTTCATTGTTTCTTAAAAGCCATCCGTGTAAATGTTGTATACCCATTTCATCTTGTTTCATGTAATTACAATACTCTTGGAAAAACTATTGTACATATAGGTTACTTATTTCTACATCGGTCCATGGCCTATGGCTATACTATATGAGATAGCAAAATATATTCTATCTTTAATTTCCCATCTCCACTACATATTAAAATGGAATTTGAACTAGGTATCATATTTAACTTTATTTAACTTGCAATCTAAAATTTGAACTCACTTTTAATAAAAAAATATTGTCTTGTTTGCAAGACCCTTGCTTTTGTCTTCTTCGCATGCTTTAGTAGCCCTACAGCTAGCAAGGACTCTAGATGCATTGCAATTCTTGTTACAATAAGTTAACTCTTAATGAGATTGCATGCATTTTCTACCAAGGGGATGATTTTAACATTGTTTGGAATTAGCACATACAACTTCAAGAGGTGTAAGGGATGTGTTGTGTTGATTAGGTCATTGTCTTGAAATAACCTTCTAAAAATATTCATAGATTATGTTCTATATGTTTTATCTTGTCTTGTCCCTCCCATGCACTTGTTTTTATCTTAGGAATCAATTGTGAAGCATCCTCAATATGTCAGAACCTAGCAGTTTGTTAGAAATTATCAAAAACAAATAAGTTGAAAAGGTTTGAAGTTGTCAAAGGTTCACGTGGTTTTCACAACTAGCGAAACTATCTACAAGGTTCTGAGTTCACACTCAATCCCTGATAGGGTAAAAGGAAGATAGAAAGAAAACTGGAGGTTTCTTCAATTTTTGCAAATAACAAAACCTCCAACAAAAGGAACACTTAACTTCTGAATTTTCAGCAGAGGAATGATGTTTTGAGAAAACCAAAATACAAAATAAAAAAAGCAAAGACTTTTAATTGTTGGAGGTTCATTTGGTTTTCATAGCCAATGAAATCTCTAACAATGTTGTTTTCGAAGGAGTATGGTGAAAAGATGCAAGCAAGAAATTTGTTCACATTACCAGGGATTCCCTAGTGGTTCAAAACTATCTTTGAAAACAAAGGAGAAATGAAGATTTGTAAATAAAAATCAGAGGTTTTGCTAGTTGTCATTGTTGCAAGTATGTGCCTAATCGATGTTGTCATTGATGTGAACATATCTTTGTTGTCATTAGTGTGAATTGTATCCTATTTTGTCACTTGTTTAGAAGCCTTGTATGTTGAGGATATTGAGAAAATTTACTCCTCCAGAAGAAATAGAGAGTTGTAGTGATGGTAGTGTATTGCATACTAAAAAATAGTCCAGAAGATTGTTCCACATTCCTTGTATATTGAAGATATTTGTTTGTGGATTGGAAGTTATTTAGAGGCTTGTCTGAAGATACTAAATCCTGAGTTTAAGCCTCCAGTATGAATAATAGAGTAAGTTACATTCACCAGACTAAAACCTGCTCTGCTCTTTTTTATTATTCATTGGTGATAGGGAGAAAGTATTTTGCTCAGCATTCCTCCGCATTGAAGTATTTTGCTCTATGGTTCTTGAGGGAAGTTTGGGATGATAATATGTGCCTACAACTCCAATGGTTTTTGATTTTCTGGTCCACAAGCTATCTTTCTTTTATAACAGTTGAAGACAGTGTAGTTCATATGCTCTGGTGTGAAGAATCTCATGGATAAAGTGGTTAGAGTTTGTGTGGTTGCTCTTGATGATTACAACATGCTTGTGGATCCCTCATGATCATGTTCCTACCTTTGCATTGGTCCATAAGCAGTATTTTGGATCAAAGTTGAAGATTGTTCCTAGACAAGGTAGCGTGTAACCAGTCTTAGCCAACTTGGTTAATTCTAGAAATTACGGAGATCTCTTAATGATTGCAAAAGTGTGTTGTAGCATGGAAGATCATGTTTGAGTCCCAGCTAAGGCATGGCATGATTCACATACATCTTTCCTATACTTCCTTAGCTTAATTCTTGTAATTTAGGCCAAGACCTATTTTGTAAATGTTTGTAATGTCGACCTTGGAGATTGTTCCAATGGTTGATGAATGTAATGCCGACCTAATGTACATTCCAAGGTTAGCGAATGATATATATACTTGTAATTTGGTTGTGGAAAAGGTGTCCTTCAATGAAGATGTGAAGATAGAGGTGAAAAGGAAGAGCAGAGCAGATGAACTACTATACTTTAATTAATTAATCTTAGATTGAAGAAGATGCTGATCTTGGCATTGAGCCTAGCAGTGAGCCACCAGTAGGGTTTAACAACCCTCATTGTAATCTTTCTACGTTTAGGGTTGAGGTAGTGAGCCTACTGAACCTAGTTATACTTCATGGCAATGAGCTAGCATGTTCTAGGCCTGTGGAGTGACCCAGACTGAACATCATTATTCAAAGATTGAAATATATATTGAGAGATGATCCTCTCCATGGTTTTTCCCCACATTGGGGTTTTCCATGTAAAAATATGGTGTCTCTTGTGTTTGATCTTGCAACTTTAATTTAGTTTATAATTTCATGCTTTCATGTTTTAGTCATAATATCAGTTGACGAGTGATTAATGTTTTAAAGTGCAGAAGTAGTTAAGGTTTTTGAGACAGCTGATTCACCCCCTCTCTGAATTGTCTAGTGCATTTCAACAATTGGTATCAAAGCCAAGTTCCTCAGAAGAAATCTTAACCGCTTGAGGCTGATCCAAGATGTCATACAAAAAAGAAAGTCTGTGGTTTGATGGGACAAACTACTTCATCTGGAAGATTTGCATGAAAACCCATCTCCTCTTCTTGGGTTACAGTGTTTGGAAAATAACTGAAGGCAAGTATGAAATTCTGAAGAAAGGTTTGTAAACTGAAGATGAGATCAAGCAATTTGAGTTGAACATAAAAGCCAAAGATGCCTTGGTAAGCGCCCTATTCGATATCGAAGTAACAAGGGTTATGGAGCTGGAAATTGCTCATGAAATCTAGGACAAGTTAAGGAATCTATATGAAGGAGATGATTCTGTGAAGTGCGCCAAGTTACAAAGTTTGAAAGAAAAATATGAATGTTTGAAGATGAATGAAGATGAAAACATAACATTCTTCATGAAAAAGATCAACAAGCTTGTGAGCAGTATTAGAAGTGTGGGAGGAAAAATTGAGGACATTGAAATTGTGAACAAAGTTCTTAGATCACTGCCTAAATCATATAGTCATAAAGTGGTCGCAGTTGAGGAAATAATGACAGTAACAAAGATTACAAAAGATTAGCTGCTTAGGAAATTGACATCTTTTGAAATGAGAGAACTTGGTGACTCCCTTCCAAAGTCAGAGACTGCTTTCAAAGCCAGCACCTCAGAAAGAACCCCAAGATTTGACAAGTATAAGGTGGAACCAGATTATGAGCTTGAAGAACATGAAGCCAACTTTGTTAATAGTCTACCCAGCGGTACTGGTAAGTACAAAGGCAAATTACCTTTTAAATGTTTCATTTGTGACTAGTAAAGTTGGTAATTATGCTTCTAGATGTTCCATAAGAGTTCCTAGGCCAAGACCTGATAGACCTAAGAATCCAAAGAAATGTTACTATGTTGAAGATCTTGATAATGATGAAGGAGTATTAGATGGTGATCTAGATAATTCTAGTACTTCTGGTAATGAATGCTTGTTTATTGCTATTAAAGAAGAAATTTTGTCTACTAATCCTACTAGTTGTGTGATGGAAGAAAAATGAGTGGAAAGTGCATTGGTTGTTCAAGTTGTTGAAGATAAAGATGAATGGGTTATTAATAGTGGATGCTGTCATCACATGACTGGTGACAATAGTAAGTTTGTAAGTTTGGAAAGATATGATGGAGGACTGGTTAGGTTTGGAGATGACGCAATTGGTAAGATCTATGGAAAAGGATCCATTTCTTTTGATGGCAAGCATAATACTGAAGATGTTTTGTATGTGAAAGGATTAAAACACAATCTCTTGAGTGTTGGTCAGATGTGCAACAAGGGTTATGACTTGAGATTCAAGGACAATGGATGCAAGATCATGGAAAGCTCTAGAATAGTGATTTCAACTGGTAAGAAGACCAAAGGCAATATCTATCATCTGAAAGGAAATGATAACTATGGCTTGCTGGCGCAGGTTGATGAAAGCTGGCTATGACACAAAAGGATGTGTCACATCAAATTTGACAACATTGTAAAGATAAGGTCCACCCAGGCTATAAAAGATCTACCCAAACTTGTGAAGCCAACTAATACATTGTGCAAGGAGTGTCAATTTGGAAAATAGACAAAAATAAGCTTCAAGAGCAAGGACCAATCTGTTGGAGGACTACTGGAATTGGTGCCTATGGATCTTTGTGGGCCTACTAGAGTAAGAAGTCTACAAGGAGACAGGTATTTCATGTTGTTGATTGATGATTACTCTAGAATGACTTGGATTACCTTATTAAAGGAAAAAGTAGAAGCCCTAGAAAAGTTCAAAGCATTCAAGTCAATGGTTGAGAATGAGATAGATTTAAAAATTAAGTGCTTGAGGTTTGATAGAGGTGGAGAATTTACATCAAATGAGTTTAACTTCTTCTATGAGGATCAAGGGATAAATAGACAATTATTTGCACCTAGGACTCCACAACAAAATGGAGTAATGGAAAGGAAAAACATGACAGTTCAAGAGACTACTAGAACAATGATGAAGGAGGCTGACCTACTGGAAGTATATTGGAGAGAGGCAATTAACACTTTTGTATACATTCTAAATAAAGTTGAAGTCAAAGCTAATAGTTCAAAGAGTCCTTATTAATTGTGGCATGGTAAAGTTCCTACTGTGAAATACTTCAAAGTTTTTTGTAGTAAATGTTATATCAGAAGAGATGAAGATTTAGATAAGTTTGATGCAAGATGTGATGAAGGTATCTTGGTGCAGGAGCACTAAGGAGATCACCTATGTTTGTTTTCATGTTTTGTGGATCATGTTGTCTTGTTTCAATAAGGTCGTAGAAGACCATCCATGTAATAAGGACTTTGTCCAAAGATCTATTGTTGTCATAAAGCCATAAAAGGTAGTCATGTAAGTCTTCATGTTTGTTAGCCTTGTTAAGGCATGTTCAAAGAGTATAAGGCATGTTCAAAGCCTAATTACATTGTAAACATGTTTGGAGGTTGTGTTAAGCCCAAACAAAAGATGCAACTCTACCAAACAGAGGTAATTAGTTGCTGTAGTTAAAAACAGAGAAGTTTAGAGAGGAAGTTCGATGGTTGGGCAGTTCCATCGACCCCAACCACTCTCAAACTACCTCAAGGGAATGGAGAAGGCTTCTTTTAAGCCTACCAATGATCATTGTTAAAGGAGAAGCATATTTGGAGGAAGAAAACCAATACAAAAGTTTAGATTTCCTATTTTCTATGTAAATTCGTTGTAGCAGCATGTGGTACTCTTCCATATGGCAAAGTCATAGAGTATGAATTGGTGGGAGGAAAGAGGTATGAACTAACTATCAATTGTATTTGGTTTGAAGTCTTGACTCTAATTTAGGTGTGAGTAATCTGCATTTGTTTGAAAACTGTCAACCATAACCTAGAATAGGGTTTTGATACAAATTATGTATTTCTTTAGCATTCCACTGACTTAAGTCACTTTTGATCACTATAATGGGATGTAATAGGTCTGTATTAGTATGTTGCAATGAGTTTTTGGCAGGAAATTTGAAGGGAAGGAGTTTTCTTTGATGAAACCTAACAAAACCATGTGTTAGGTGATGTTTAAGAGCACATTGAAGGAACGATAAGTGCATTTTTGGGAACAACAGAGAGTAGAAGTCTAAAACCCACAAAATCCTTTTTTTTGACATATATTCTAACTTTTCAAACCCTTGGTTGAGTTATGGGCTTGCATTCTATAGTGGTCTCTTTGTAAATTTGGCCTAATTGGGGTTCTATGTCTTTGACAGGGGTTATTGGTTGAGGTAATCCATCCAAAACAACCCATGCCAAGTTTGGGATATGTGATAGGAGGCCATAATGGGTATCTACGGATTGTCTAATATTTGTATTTGGAGGTCTGAGTCAAAAGTTATTAGGACTGTTGCCATTTTGAAGGGCTACATGCCATTTTGGGGGTTTGTGAAGGAAGTACCAATCCTGAGTCTAGTCTGCCTTGGGCAATGGATGGAATGGGTCCCCTAACATCGCAAACCAATTTTTCCATGATGATCCATGAGTTTCTTTCTATTGTTCCCACTTTTGTGTAAAGATCTTGGATTTTAGGCTTTTGAGTGAAATAGAACCTTGTCTTGTTGGTCTATCTTCTCCTATCCAAATTGCCTCTACATCATAGTGGTATCAGAGCCATAAAAGGTTCTATTGTTGGCCTGGTATATGTCAGTAGAGGAGAGTGAAGGAGAGGTTAGCAATATGCCTCCAAAGGGGATGACCACCGAAGTGGTTAAGAAGTTCAAGGAGATGGAAGAGAAGATCAAAAGTGGAGTCAAGGAAGTACTTCAAGAAGAGTTGAAGACATTGAGGATAGGGAAGAGGATAGATGAAGGTTTAGATGAAGAGGAAGAAAAAGAGGAGGAAGAAGAAGAACAAGAAGAGGTAGAGGTACCGGCTGATCAAAAGCATTTCCTTGAAGCCAGCAAGGCAATTGGCAAGGATTCTTCAGAGGCTTGGATGGAGATTCCCATGTTTAGTGGGAAGATGAATGTTGATGATTTCATGGAGTGGATTGAGGCTCTAAACAACTACTTTGAATACAAAGAAGTTCCTGAAAGTATGAGAGTTAATTTTGCAAAAACTAAACTCAAAGGTGCTATCCTTACATGGTGGAATTACACCCAAGGTGAGAGAGTAAAGAATGGGAAGAGTATGATCTCTTCATGGAGTAGAATGTTGGAGAGGATCAAGTCCCAATTGCTTCCATCAGACTATGAGGTGCAAATCTACAAGAAGATGCAAAATCTCAAGCAAAGAGATTTGGATGTGGCTACTTACATCTAGGAGTTTCACAAATACACTCTTCATTGTGGGTACATGGAGGAGGAAAAAGCTAAAGTGGCAAGGTATCTAAATGGTTTGAGGTTCAATATCCAAGAAGAAATCAGTTTATTAACCCCTGAAACTATGGAGAAATGCTTTCAAGTAGCATTAAGGGTTGAAGAGAAGTTGAAGAGGAAAGGTGAGCAACAAAATAGAGGAAGAGGTGGCAGAAATTTTAGAGGTAGGGGCAGTTTTGGGGGCAGAAATCCCTCCCCAAGAACCCAAAGGGAATCTAGTTTCCAAGAGCAAAGTGGATAATTCGGTTCTAGAGGAGGCTTTAGAGGAAGAAGGCCTAATGGAAGAGTTAGATTTGGTGGACCATGAAGAGGTCCTAATGTCTTCACAAGAAGGTGCTACAATTGCAACCAAGTGGGACATCCAGCCTTCAAGTGTCCTGAAAAGGAAGCCTCAAGCTCTCATGGAGGAGAGAGAAGGAACCAATTGATCCAAGAGGAAGATTACTAAAGTATGAACTCTCCAATTGGAAGTACAACCCCGATCCATGAAGGAGAAAGTTTGATGATGAGAAGAACCATGTTGAAGGTGCCTCAAACACAAGAACCACCTCAAAGGAAGACATTGTTCAAGACAACATGCAAGGACAATGGTAAGATTTGCAAAATAATTGTTGATTCAGGCTCAACTAAAAATTTGGTTTCCATTGAAATGGTAGACAAATTGAAATTGAAAAGACTGCCTCATGTTAGTCCTTATAAAGTATCATGGTTGAATAAAGGGAAACAAGTTTTGGTAGATGAATAATCATGGGTTGAATTTGAGAGAGGAGAATATAAGGACAAAATTTTGTGTGATGTAATTCCTATGGATGCTTGTCATTTGCTATTAGGATGTTCATGGTAGTATGATGTTCATTCACAACATAATGGTAAAACTAATTCTTTAATCATAACTAAGAATGGTAAAAATTATAGAATAGGTCCATTTCCTGATGAGCATGTAGAGAAGAATGTTGGGTCAAGTGTCATGATTGTGAATGGTAAAGAGTTTCTAGATGCTCTTAAGGAGGAAGGAACCCGAGGGTATGCTTTGATTTTGAAGCCTAAAAATAGTCCTAGTTTGCATGATCCTAGTAAGGAAGAAGTTCCTAATGAGGTGCAACAATTGCTAGAGAAGTATAAGGGGATTATGGTAGAAGAAATGCCTAATGAGTTGCCACCTATTAGGGACATATGCCATCAAATTGGCTTCATACCGAGATTTACTTTGCCAAACAAAGCAGCCTACAAGATGACACCTTCACAAAATGAAGAGATTGCCAGGCAAGTACAAGAATTGTTGGATAAGGGATTGGTGAGAAAGAGTCTTAGCCCATGTGCTGTCCCAATAGTCCTAGCCCCTAAAAAGGATGGTAAATGGAGGTTTTGTATGGATTCTACAGCCATTAACAAAATTACCATAAGATATAGGTTCCCTATGCCAAGAATTGAGGACCTAATGGATTGTTTGGGTGGGCCTAGATACTTTTCTAAGATTGATCTTAAGAGTGGGTATCATCAAATTAGGATCAAATAAGGGGATGAATGGAAGTCAACATTCAAAACAAATGAGGGTCTTTATGAGTGGTTGGTGATGCCATTTGGTCTATCTAATGTCCCAAGTACTTTTATGCATCTAATGAATGAAGTGTTGAAGGATTTCATTGGCAAATTTGTTGTGGTTTACTTGGATGACATTCTTGTTTTCAGCAGGACTAAGGAAGAGCATTTACACCATTTGGATCAGGTTTTGAGAAGTAACATGATGAATAATTGATGATCAACATGGAAAAGAGTGTCTTCATGAAGGAAGAACTCACCTATCTTGGTTTTGTGATCTCACAGGGTAGTTTCAAGATGGATCCAACAAAGGTAGAAGCCATTTTGTCATGGCACACTCCAAAAACAATAGGTGATGTGAAAAGTTTTCATGGTTTGACAACATTTTATAGGAAATTTATAAGGGGTTTTAGTCATATTTGTGCACCAATTTTGCATACCATCAAAGTGGGGTAGAAATGTAAGTTTTTGTGGACAAAGGCAGCCAAAGATTCTTTTGAAATTCTGAAACAAAAGGTAGCACAACAGCCCATACTTGTTTTTCCTGACTTTAATAAGTTGTTTGTAGTGGAATGTGATGCTAGTAACCTTGCTATAGGGGCTATCCTAAGTCAAGAAGGTAGGCCTGCCTGTTGCTTTCTTTAGTGATAAATTGAATGATGCTAAGAGAAAGTACTCTACCTATGACTTGGAATTGTATGAAATGGTACAAGCTTTGAAAAAATGGAAGGACTATCTTTTGCCAAAAGAATTTATTGTTTATACTGACAACCATGCACTTAGTTTTCTGAATTCACAGGAGAAACTCAATCATAGGCATATGAAATGGGTTGAGCAACTCCAAGCCTATACTTTTTCAATCAAACACAAGAAGGGGTAGGCTAACAAAGTGGCAAATGCATTGAGTAGAAGGGTGTGTATGGTTCAATAAATTCAGTTGCAAAGTGTAAGGGTTGATGCTCTCAAGCATATGTATCAGGATGATGAAGATTTTAAGGAGGTATATGAAGTTTGTTCACAATTTTTAGACTCTTATCATTCTGATTTTTCTGATTTTTTGTTGCAGTAGGGGTTTTTGTTCAAAGGTAGCCAACTATGTGTTCCTAGGTGTTCCATGAGGGAGAACATCATAAAGGAAAAATAATGTGGTGGACTTGGAGGTCACTTTGGGTTGGATAAAACATTGGTCCTTGGGAAATCTTCTCAGGTGTCTTACCAAACAACATGGAGAGGCATGGGATATGATCATCCCTCAAGCAGAGTTTGCCTATAATGATTCCACCAATAGGAGAAAAGGAAGGAGTCCATTTGAGATTGGTTATGGCATTCAGCCAAGGGGTATTCTTGAATTGTGAGATCTCCATGGATTGGAAAGGAAAAGTGCTCAAGGTGAAGACTTTGCATTGTCCATGAAGGACATTCATGATAATGTTAAAGAAACTCTTCAAAAGAACAATGACAAGTACAAGGAGAAATCCAATGAGAGAAAGAGAGATGTACAATACAAGGCTAGGGATTTGGTCATGGCACATTTGAAGAAGGAAAGACTTCCTAAGGGGCAGCCAACCAAACTCCTCATGAAGAAGATAGGACCATGCCGAATTATGCACAAGTTTAGGCCCAATGCCTATGAGATTGAACTTCCTCAAGGATTGGCCATATCTCCTATCTTCAATGTTTTAGATTTGTTCCCTTTCAAAGGTGATTCTAATGCAAATTCAAAGGTAGACATGACAACAGCAAGAGATGAAGATTGGATCAAGGGTCTTCCACCCAATCAGCCATTGAAGTTGGAATGCATTCTTGACACCAAGGTCTTGAAGAGGACTAGGAAGAAGATATACAAAAAATTTCTTGTCAAATGGAGTGGCTTGCCTATTGAAGATGCCATTTGGATGAGTGAAGAAGACATCTTGAAGCATGGTGTCCCAATTGCTGATCTACTTCCTCAAGAGACTTGAGCTCTCTTTCCACACGGGGAGTATGGTGTAGGAGCACCAAGGAGATCACCTATATTTGTTTTTATGTTTTGTGGATCATGTTGTCTTGTTTCAATAAGGTCCTAGAAGACCATCCATGTAATAAGCACTTTGTCCAAAGATCTATTGCTGTCATAAAGCCATAAAAGGCAATCATGTAAGTCTTCATGTTTGTAAGCCTTGTTAAGGCATGTTCAAAGAGTCTAAGCCATGTTAAAAGAGTCTAAGGCATGTTCAAAGCCTAATTACATTGTAAACATGTTTGGAGGCTATAATAAACCCAAATAAAAGATGTAACTCTGCCAAACAAAGGTAATTAGTTGCTGCAGTTAAAAACAAAGAAGTTTAGAGAGGAAGTTCGATGGTTGGGCAGTTCCATCGACCCCATCCACTCTCAAACTACCTCAAGGGAATTTAGAAGGCTTCTTTTAAGCATGCCAATGATCATTGTTAAAGGAGAAGCATTTTTGGAGGAAGAAAACCAATACAAAAGTTCAAATTTCTTGTTTTCTGTGTAAATTCGTTGTAGCAGCATGTGGTACTCTTCTGTACGATAGAGTCATACAGTATGAATTGGTGGGAGGATAGAGGTATGAAAAGTCTTGACTCTACTTTAGGTGTGAGTAATCTGCATCTATTTGAAAACTATCAACCATAACCTAGAATAGGGTTTTGATACAAATTATGCATTTCTTTAGCATTCCACTGACTTAAGTCACTTTTGATCAGTGGAATGGGATGTAATAGGTCTGTATTAGTATGTTACAATGAGTTTTTGGTAGGAAATTTGAAGGGAAACAATTTTCTTTGATGAAACCTAACAAAACCATGTGTTAGGTGATGTTTAAGAGACTATTGAAGGAACCATAGGTGCATTTTTTGGAACAGCAGAGAGTAGAAGTATAAAACCCACAAAATCTTTTGTTTTGACATATATTCTAACTATTTAAACCCTTGTTTGAGTTCTGGGCTTGCATTCTATAGTAGTCTCTTTGTAAATTTGGCCTAATTGGGGCTCTAGGTCTTTGACAGGGGTTATTGGTTGAGGTAATCTGTCCAAAACAACCCATGCCAAGTTTTAGATATGTGATAGGGGGCCATAACGGGTATCTACTGATTGTCTATGATTTTAAATTGGAGGTCTAAGTCAAAATTTATTAGGACTATTTTCATTTTGAAGGGCTACAAGCCATTTGGGGGTTTGTGAAGGAAGTGTAGTGCCTCCCTAGTCCTAGCCTGTTCGAGGCAACATCGAGGTATAACTAGTAGTTTTATATGATATTGAGTTTCTAACATTTTATTTATGTTGTGATCTGATGATTAGAGCTATTGTGATTTGATTATGGGGCACTAACTGATTTTCTATGTTTGCATTGTATATTAAGAATTGGGTGAACATGTAGATTCTAGTGGGCTTTTTGTCTCTAGGTGGATGTATTTGCATAAGTTGTTAATATTTTCTATATGAATGCTCATCAAATCATTTTCTAAATACTACTAGACCAATGAATTCAATACCCATTTTCCTTGGCTCAAGTACTATCTTTAATATATATACAAATTCGTATAATAAGTTACTTAAGTAATTTGGGATAGTTACTAATTCATGTTCTTTTACTAGAGTATCTATTGCTAGTGTTTCATTCCTTTTTTCTACTGTAATGTTATGTCCAAGCACCATAAGAAGATTAATATCCTAGGTTTGTATAGCCAATTAATTCAATTTAACAAGTTGGAAGACATGGATTCACTAAACTTACGATAAAGGGAACAAATGGTACAATTTATTTACCATGTGGTCATGACAATTCTCATGTTTCTACTCATCTTGTATAGTGAAATTGTATTATTATATATGCAAGATTTTAAGATGTTACAAAAATGGTCATTGAACTAATTTGTGATTGTAATTGTCTCAAGGTTGTTTATGACATCAAATTTTGAAGCCTAGATTTATAAATGATGAAATATGTTTGTAAATTAGGGAAAGGGGTCATCTAGATAAATGCAAGGTAAAGAAAGGTAAAATACTTTTATAGTTTATGATATTGGGCAACCTAGTTTATGGGTTTACAGCTGGCTTATAATACACGGGATTGCCTTGTACACTGGTGTCAAGTATGTAGGAAGCATCTAACGAGGCTTCAAATATGAGGCAAACATACCTTACTCCTTGTAGAATTCAAACTTATGACCTCTTTAAAGAACACAAGTTCTGCACCATTAGGCTAGCTTAGATGAAGATTTCATGGTATCTTAAATTTATGGTAACCCTTGCTATCCCTTCATGATTGGAACATCATGACCTAATATATGATTTTTGGCTACAAGCCTTAAGAAGGCCTTAGTGTAAGCTAAATCAACACTACCCAAAATTTAAATTGGTAAGCCCTTTATACTCTTTAGGGATGTTATGTATTCAATTTTGTATATTTTTTACAAATTATGACTATTTGGTTATATTTTTTTTAATATCAAAGACATGATCTTTCCACAATCCATTATAGTTTAAGAAAGCATCTAGGTAATTGAATTTATGTAAGTTTTTTAATCAATGTTTTGGGATCACACTTTGTGATCCATCATCAAGATGAGAAGAAAAAAAATATCCTTCAAATATTAAAGAGGAGTGAAATATAAGGAATCTTTGGATGGTGATATTAAAGATCCCTTTTTTATAATATATGTATCATTTGTCATATGGGCAAGTACAAAAGATGAAATTATTTTTTAGTCAATATTCCATTCTTAAGAACAAGTTTTTGCAGTAATTACCAAAATTCTGGTTGTATCTAATTGACATAAATATTTGAACATCTAAAATTATATATTTTTTATTTAGTTTTAAATTTACCTTGGCATGCAACTAATTTAATGGTAGACTACAACTTTTACATTCCAATAATTTAATTTATAACAATTGTAAAAATAAAAAGGTGGGAAACATAATTAAAAATAAAATAGTATTTATATGAAGGATGAAACTATTCATATTCATGTGTGTGTTTAGGCCACTCTCTTTGTGATTAAAGTGTTTTATATCAAACTTAATAATCTACAAGATAATACAAATGATCAAATCAATATGATTTTTTTATAATTTATTGTTCATTTGCAATGGAAACTCTATGTTGTAAATTTTTAAAATGTTATGTTGACCAAGGTTACAAAAAGGCATTTTTAGTGGAGATTGAAGTTAAATGAAAAATGAAATTCATATCTTTGTCAAAACCAAAAAAATTACATTAGATTATATTTAGTGGCTTTCAAAATTAAAAGACAATAGATAATTAAATGTGAGAATAAATAAATCATGCTTGCATTCCATCTAAATATTCAACGCTAAATCAGGGGTCAAGATTACTAGAAGTCTTCGAAATAGTCCACTATAGATATTCACAAAGTGGAAAGTGTGGAAAAGGGTTGAGGGGGATTTTCTCCTCATCTGTGGGAGATGCTTGAAACCGTAAACCTATTGAGCAGGGGAAAAGAAAAGTTGGAAAGGGAGGAGAAGGGAGGTGGCAGGGGGAGTTGGTAAGATGGGAGGAGCTAAGGGAGAGTGTGAAGGAAAAGCAAAAGAATCACCCTCAGAAGAATCGATCCTAGACCGTGGAGGAAGCCTCGTGTCCTTGTTGAAAGGTATTTGTATTATATCTATGTTTCAAGCAAAAACAAAGAAGAGAAAAAAAAAAAACTAAAACTAAAATTTGTTTTATACAATTTCATTAAGTATAGAAAGAGCTGCAGAATTTCACAAAAAAAAATGAGAACATAGGTTGCAAGACTCTTCCTTTGTTTCCCCTATCTGAAAACTATTTGGAGATAATTTTATGGTTCTATCGAACTGCCCTTTGATTAGGGTTTACCAGAAGTTGCCTGTTGTTTTTGTAGCACTTTAGTTAGATATTCAGAGTGCTAGGAATATATTTACTGTCTGAGAATGAACCAAATGCTTGTGAAAAAGAGTTTGGCTGATAAGAACAACTGGCGAGTTAGAAAATTTCCCTGTATAGACAATTTTGAGCAGGGTTTAAATTCAACAGTTGTATAACTGTATTTAGATATTTTAGCTGTACAAAAATTTCCCTGTATAGACAATTTGGAGCTGGGTTTAAATTTGATAGTTGTATAGCTGTATTTAGATATTTTAGCTATAAAATACAACTAAACTTTTTCAAAGACTCTGTGGTATGAAAGGAGAGATTTTGGGTAAACTATCAAAATTTATATAGGATTATGATGATATATATATTTGGTTTTGTTATAATTTACTTACATTAAAATATGTCAGTATTTTAAAGGCACTATTGAGTGAATAACTGTCATAAAAAAAAATGCTTGACAGTCAAGGTTGACTGTCAAATTTAAGTCCTGATTCTGAGCACGATAATGCTCATATATAAAAGCCTATTGGCTAATCAACTATTATTTGTATGAAAAATATTTGCTTATTAACTCCTTTTCCAAATGTAGTAGTTGTCATCCCCAGTGAAAGTTTAACCAGAAATCGCATAAACTAGGTATCTAACCGTCAATCTTGCAAGTGGGAAAAGTACGAGGTGAAAGTTTGAATGATAAAAAAAAGGGGCAATTTCTCCCCCAAAATCCAACTCAATCTTACAAATGAGAGAGATATTGGGTGACACTTGAAATAATGAAACAAGTCTCTTCCCCATTAAAAAACAAAAAAAAGGAGCTTTCTCATACACACATGTGTGAGAGTGGAAATCAGATCAGAAATTCTTAAAGAGGCTCACACTTCATGTCAGGCTTTTTATATAGGAACTCCAAACTCTCTCGGACGCACTTCAAAAATCCCTAGAGTGAATGCCTCTTGTGAGAATCTGGAGAACATTATGCTGTCAACAACACTCACCAGTTTGTATACAAAGTTACAGAGATTTGCACAGAGTAGTAGAGTAGGATTTGAGATAGTTGATGACTTTGCTGCACAAAGTTAGTTATAAGTCTTTCCTTAAAGAAGTTAGATTATTTCCTCTTACTATAGTACCTTGTCTATGCTTCCACTCATGATAGGGGTACCACTTTAGTTATAAGAGTATTTAGTTGGGGGTAAATTCTTGCATAGAGAAGCTCATTGATAAGTATGGTTGACATTCTTCACATGTAGAATTTGGCTGTATACAAGCAATTATTTCAAAGGTTAGAGAAAGCCTTTAAAAAGAAAAAGGACATTTGTGGATGTAGATCAGCCTTTGCTCTTGTACATTAGCCTCAAGGAAACTTATATTCTACCCAATGCATCAACTCTAACAAAACACCCTGTTTTGCAATTCTTGCTCCGGACTAGAATAGTAAACAAGACATGATGCAGAAATTTTAAAGTGGAAGAAAGAATTGTTGATGCTTATTGGTGTAAATATCAAAACCCCTTGAATAACCTTTTGTACACTTGGAGACACTATGAAGGTTTAATAGGTTAACTCGTGTTTAGATTTGTATACTTTTTTTTTTGTGTTGGAGTCATTTTTGTGTGTGTAAGCCTTCCTCTTCCTCTAATGAATTTTCATTTGAGTGGTACCTTTAATGGCCTAGTTACCTTGTACTTAAAATGTGTCGTAGTGAGCTATGTGACCTTGAGGTCTCCCTTGTGCAGTTGTGTATATGAGTTTTCCTTCCCCTCTATTTTTATGCTTGTGTTTTGGCCATGTGTTCATCTCCGAGCACCGGGGAGGGTGGACTTTTGAGGTTCCACATGGTGGGGTGGTGTGCACCCACCACCATTAGGACTCGTGATCCATTCTTGACATGACTTCGTAGCAGCTATTCTTCACTTTCAGCTTGGGAGCTTTATTTATTCTTCTATCATCTAATCGAATAAATGATGTAAATCATCCTTTTTCCCATTTTAAGAATATCTTTAAAGAGAAAGAGATTATTGAAAACAAGCTTCTCATGGTAAATTCTCATATTATCAATTGTGGTATGGATAGTTCAACCTTTGACCATCAAAAACAGCTCCAGTTGGAGTTGGATGAACTCTTGGCTAGAGAAGAAGAGTATTGGCGTCAAAAATCAAGAGAAACTTGGTTGCAAGCTAGGGACCGAAATACTAAATTCTTTCATGCTTCTGTTAAAATGAATAGATAGGTTAATAAAATTCATCATATTGCTGATTCTAATGGGTCCCTAATATCAGATCCTATCCTTTTACAACAGGAGGCTATTTCCTTTTTCTCGAATCTGTTAACCAATAATTCGAATGAACCCTCAGAAGAGCTGTGCAATTCTCTATTAGACAATATTCCTAAGTTGTTGAATGATGATGATAATGTTTTATTAATGAAGGAATTTTCATTGGAAGAAGTTAAGGGAGTAGTTTTCTCTTTGGACCCTGATAAGGCTCCTAGTCCGGATGGTTTTACTCCTCTATTTTTTCAAAAATGTTGGGATTTTATGGGGAAGGATGTCTGGTTGGCCTTGGAAGAATCAAGGAAACATAGTAATATTCTTAAAGAAATGAATGCAACCTTTATTGTTTTAATCCCTAAATCCACTGCTCCCTCTTCTTTTTCTCAGTTTAGACCGATTTCTTTATGCAACACTATTTATAAAATATTTACAAAAGCTATTTCCTTGAGGTTAGCCATGCTTATTCCAAGAATTATTTCCTCTGAACAAGGAGGTTTTGTTCCTAGTAAGGAAACGGCAGATGGCGCAATCTTGGCTCATGAAGTTTTGCATTCAATTAAAGATCTTAAGCTTCCTGCTATGATGCTCAAACTCGATATGATGAAAGCTTATGATAGGGTTTCTTGGAATTTTTTATTAAAAGTTCTTCTCAAATTTGGCTTTGATAAGAAATGGTGTAAATGGATTCATTCTTGTATCTCAGGGGTTCGATCAGCGGTAATCATTAATGGTAGTCCTACTGCTTTCTTCCAAGTATCTCAAGGTATAAGACAAGGGGATCCTTTATCCCCTTTTCTCTTCATTTTAATGGCTAAGACTTTTAGTAGAGAAATTTTATTGCAAAATAGTTTATCTAATTGGAAAGGGATTCAGATTCCAGGTGTTCCTTTTTCGGTAACACATACATTGTTTGCAGATGATACTCTATTGTTTGGTCTCCCTTCTATCAAAGAGGCTAAATGTATTCAGAAGGTTATTTCTAGATATAGCTCTGCGTCAAATCAAGCAGTCAATTTGGATAAATCTAAAATTTATTTCTTTAATACTAAACCTTCCTTACAAAGTAGGATTGTTTCTATCCTTAAAGTTAAATTGGAGACTTTACCTAGTCTATATTTGGGAATCCCTTTATTCTTTGGTCCACAAAAGAAGTCCTTTTGGGCAAAGGTCTCTCATTCTATTCATACTAAAATTTCTCTTTGGAAGGCTCGATGGTTAACTTTATCTGGTAGAATCACTCTTTTAAAATCTGTCTTAACTGCTGTTCCTATATATATGCTTTCTGTGTTAAATATTCCAAGAGGTGTAATTCAGGAGATTCAAAAATATTTGAGTTCTTTTTTATGGAAAGGATCTGTTGATGATGGTCATAAAGTTTCCTTAGTTGCTTGGGATAAGGTCTATGTTCCTAAATCTTTTGGTGGTTCAAAAATTCATAATCTCTCTGTGCATAATAAAGCCTTGGGTGCTAAGTTGGCTTGGAAGATGTTTTCTAATCCGGATCTTAAATGGTGTAAATTCCTTCAATCTAAATACTTAGACTCTCTTTCGCCTGACAGGATCTTTACCGTTTCTAATCCTCCTAAGGGTTCTTCAATCTGGAATTTTTTAGTTTGTTGTAGGAGAGTTCTTTTACCTCATCTTTCCTGAAAATGGTTCTAAAGCCTTTTTTTGGGATGATTCTTGGAATGGTTTTTCTCCTCTCTCCTCGGTTAAGGAATTGGCTCAAGCTAAATCTTATCTTTCTTCTTCTTGGGATGTTAGAGTTAGTGACTATCTTTCAGTCACTAAAGAAGGCTCCTTTTACAGTTCTCATTGGAGAGATTTTTCAACTTGTCCTATTCCTGAGAATCAGAAGCTCCTTCTTAGTCAAATATTAATTAAAAGAAGGGTTTGTTTCTTACCAAAAGAAGATGTTTTATTTTGGTCCTTTTCTAATGCTGGTTCTTATTCTGTTAAAGATGGTTATAGATATCTTTCCTCCATGGATGTTTCTTCTGATTTGGATTGGCCTCGGCTGCTATGTTGGAATGTTGCTTGTCTTCAAAAATCTGGAGCCTTTGCTTGGTTAGCTTTGAAAAATAAGATCTTAATAGGTCATAGGTTGGCCAGGTTGGGGATTATGGATTCCTTCAATTGTGTGTTTTGTGGTTTATGTGAAGAAGAGGTAGATCATCTATTTATTTCTTGCTCTTTTGCCTTTTCATGTTGGACTTGGCTCTTTTCCAAATTAAGTTGGTCTTCTCCTCTTCCTAATTCTTTGTTGGAACTTTTTAAAAGTTGGCCCATTTTATTCAAAGGTTCTACTTTTGCTATTATTTGGATTGTTGCTCCTTCTATTGTTATTTGGAATATTTGGTTGGAAAGGAATCGAAGGATTTTTAGAAATGTTAGTAAGGATTTTCAGTCTGTTTCCTTTATTATTGAAAATTCTATCTTAGAGGTGGTGGTGAACTATCTTAAATCATTGAAGTCTTCTACTCTTCACTTCACTTCATGGGATAATTCCATTTTGGAAAACTGGCCCTCTTTAGGTTCATTTTCTTTTTCACATTCTTCTGCAGTCACTCAGGTGGATAGAAGGTTAGTTAAGTGGTTACCCCCCTCTGGTGATTTCATTAAGTTTAATTTTGACGGGGCTTCTCATGGCAATCCGGGACTCTCTTCTATTGGCGGGGTTTTTCGAAATAAGAAAGGTGAAATTCTCAAAGCCTTCTCTGGTAAAATTTCTGATGGTACTAATAACTAGGCTGAGACCCTTGCTCTTGTTGAGGGTCTTAGGGTGGCTATTAGTTTAAACATCTCTAGTCTCCATATTGAAGGTGATTCTTTAATTATTATTAATGCTTTGAAAAAGCATCATACTTTTAATTGGCAATTAGATTACCTCCTGCAAGAGGCATGGCATCTTTTGGATGCGTTTGATCACTTCATTATTTCACATACCCTTAGAGAGGGTAATAGATTGGCTGATGCTATTGCTAACTTGGGCTTTGATTTAGACTCCTCTCTTTCTTATTTTGACAAGGATTTAGTTGGCCAATATCCACATTCGGCGGATATAGTACACCTTGATTGTTTAAAGTATGTGAATTAATTCTCACTTGTGTGGTTTCATGGTTGTGGTAGTTCATAGTTCTTTCTTGGTGTTGTCATTATTTCCACATGCATCGTTCATCTGCGTTGTGATTTATGTTGTCCATTGATTCCTTTCCTCCACAAGCTATTTGTACTTGCTTTCTTACAGCACCGGCTCGCAACATGTTTCATTCATTTCCCTCATGGGTGATGACGCCTACTAATTATGATCTATTGATCCCTTGGGTTATATATTGCTATTGCTTAATATGTTTAACCATACTTCTTTTATTGTTGTTTGCTCTGTTCGATGCAATGGAAATTCAGCTTAATCGTTGTTTATTCTTTCCTATCTCAAAATGGGAGTCTGCTTTCATCGGTTCTGTGTCTCTGGATGGTTTAAGATCTGTCTTTGCTATAGATGGCCTGGAGGTGGAGGAAGCCATTAGGGAGGTTGTGGGCCAAGACATACTTGATGGCCGTGTTTGAGTTCTTTACCCTTCTCAGATCTTTATGGTTTTTATTTCTAATGCTATGGACTTATTACAGGATATTGGCATAGTTCGTCAGCTTATTGAGAAGTTTGTTCATCATTTTCTTTTTACTGATGAAAGTGTTGATGCAACCTTTCAGAATTATGATTTATTTAGTTCAGAAGCTCTTATTGGTGGTCTTTTCACCAAATGTCAAGTTCTTCACTCTCCTGCCCACAATTGCGTTTTTAATGCAGTTCGTTCTTCTCTGTTGCATGAGGACGAATATTTTCTACACCTTTCTTTACATGCTCATGGTAGTGAGATTGGTGAAGGCTTCTCAAATAGAGTGGATGAAATATTTCAAGCTCTGTTGTTTTTAATGCAATTCCATCCTCTTCTTCCTCCCCCTCCGGGTTCGCCTATAGAAGTTCAGGCTGTGGGGGATCTGAATTATGTTGTGCAGGATTTGAATGCTGAAGTGAACTTGGGTTAGTCACCAGTTTTTTTGGGTTTTTGCCTCCGTCCGATGATCAAAATGCAATATTTTGTTAAAATTATTCATGTAAAATCTTGCTCCTATTTCTGTGAAATGTTTGGAGCTTTTTTTTTTTTGTTTTTTCGAGCTATAACTAGAGGTTTTCTTCCCTGGTTCTTTCCTGCCAGTATGCTCATCGAACCAGGGTTTGTAATTACTTTAATTTTAATATAATTATAGTGGTCCGCCACTTTTGTTTTCAAAAAAAAAAAAAACATTGTAAAGTGTAATTGTATGTTACTCTAGTTGGAGAATGTTGTGATTATCTTATGTAATGTAATCTTGCTAGCGGTAATTTACTTGATCTCTTATGATTTGTCGAATGTTATAGACTCATAATTTTTTTTTTGGTTCTCTTTTATGAAAATTCTCAATGCTAGTTTAAAACTTGACCTTGGAAACTCCCTTATTGTTCTTATATGTTTAAATGATCACAACTAGATTCCATCTGTTCATGTATGTTTATCCTATCTATAGTTGTTAGAATTCTTCTATTACTTCTTTTTGGTGCGGTTGATGGTTTGATGCTTCTTGTTGTTCTTCCCGTGGGTTGTTTTCACCTGACAAGGTGTTATGGATGTCGTATCTTGTCACCTTGTTTTCCTTCCCCGCCTTTATGCAATGGGGTCTTAGGGACAGGTGGAAAGTTTTTTGGTTGTTCATGTCATGACCACATGGCAAATGTGGGTATGACATTTGGCTTATTGTGTCATGACCACATGGTAAAAGTGGGCATGACATTTGGTATCAGAGCCAAGTTTCAACATTGGGAGCTCTGGGGTATTACGTGTTTGATTAGGTTGACCTGAAGTGGATTGAGGATTGTTTGACCGTTGTTGCACTCTGTACAGTTGTGAGTGAGCAAGGTTGTGAACTGTCAACCAACCTTCATCTTGGAGGAATATCCATCCTCTCGTTTTGTCATTAATGTGGCCTTGTGCCACGATTATCGAAGTCTTCCGCTTGTGTTTTGTGGTGGTTGTGTTCCTCCTTGTTGACTTTCTTCTTGAGTCAGTTGGTCTAGATGGTGAGGGTTGTGTTGGGTATGAGCCCCTGATCCATGGTTTAGAATGCGCTCAGAAAAAAGGTATCAAATCTGTCCAAGTTTATGGAGATTCTGAGTTGATCGTTAACTAGGTTATGAATCTGAATGTTTCTAAACATGATCTACTCTAAAAGTACAAGCATAAGGTGTTGGATTCAATTGAATTTTTTGATGTTTTTAATCTAATTTTAGTTCCCAAGGATCAAAATAAGTATTCAGATAGGTTGGTAGCCTTGGGATCTCAATTTGCGATTCTCGATCAGATTCAAAATGTTGAGGTACAACCACACATTAAGATAGTTGTTAGGCCTTCTATACCTGACAATAGTGTTTCATGATAAGTGTTTAATAGTGATGAACAAATCCTGAGTTTTTTAAGTACAGAAGTTGAATTTAGAGTAGATAATCAACATAAATATCAATAGTAATTCGATGATCAGATTATTCAGTTGAGGACCAACAAGTTGCCCAAAGGATTAGTCACCTTAGAATTAGTGTTCAACACTGATGATCAGTTCAAAAAAGATAAATGTAGCATGACAGTGAAGCAAGAACATTATCAAACCATACAAATTTTTAAGGACAATCTGTTGAAGCTTGGAAAGGTATGTACTAGAGAAGAACAACAGTCTTTTATTCAATTATGTCAAGATTTTTCCGATGTCTTTGCATGGGAGTATAAGCACTTGAGAGGTTTTGATCCTGGTTTGGCCCAAAACACCATAGAGTTAGAGCCTAATGTCAAACCTGTTAGGCAAAAGCAAAGACCCCTAAATCCCAAACTTGAGCATTATAATGCATGTGGTTAAGTGTCTTTGACCTCCTACATATGCATTTTATTTATTATTCCTTCACATGTTTCAATGTATGCATAAGATCAAACCAAAACCTTGTGAATGCGAAGAATATGCTAGATGAAAATATGGTCAAAGGAGGTCAATATGACATGATGGCATTATAGAGGTAGGAAGTTGGCATTTTTTCAAACCATATGGATAATGGTGAGGTGGCAGAATATCGACACTTGGAGTCCATGGTGTCAAGGCTTTTAAGGCTTTTATTTATTTTTTGTAAACATGCGTAATAGTTCATATTTTTTATGATTTTTATATAAAATCATTAATGATATCTTGTAAATATCTTGGTGAAATTGTAAACCAGATATCATTTTATTTTTGCAAAAAATCATATCAATTAAAACTGCCAAGTCATGTAAAGTTAACTTTAAAGCAATGAAATTATGAATTGCTTTTAAAGTTTAACTATTTTTAGGTAGTTAAAGAATTTTGATTCGCTTGGCTGAAATTGAGTATAATAGGACAAAAATTTTACTTTCATGAGGCAGATTGGATAGATTTGGATGTAGATTTGGTGGGGACCACCTAGAAGATCAAGTTGGTAGTTTTATTTTGCATTTTAGAGGCAGTTTGAGGTTATTTTTGCCAGCTTTTTTCTGAAGCTCGAAAATGGATTGCAGATCTATTTTTAGGAGCTTTTTCATCTTTCTTTTTGGAGATCATTTGGAGTCATTTATAGGAGAAAAACTTAGTTTTTTCTTAGTCAGTTAGCATTAGTTTCTTCTCTCTTGCAGAGTTGTATACAACAGCTGGCTCACACATTTATTTTTCATGCATTGTATTCCTTTCAGTCTAATAGCAAATCATCTTGTTCACATACATTTTCACAGTCTTGAACCGATGTCATATTGTGACTATTTCAGTCCTTTATTTTGTGTCAATACTATTACAATTTAGTTGCTTCTTGGTTGCAGTTTGTGTTTGATGTCAAACCTTGTTGCAAATTACTTAAGGAGTAACTATCAATGAAGTTGTGAGGATTTATGTTAGAGGATCTGCATGTGAATGATAGAACTTCATTTAGTTTTAGATTCCAGAATCAAATTGCATTTCAGTTACATCATTCTATCCCTTTTCCCCTTAAGTCATAGTTTAAAAATTTTAAGAGAACCAGCTCACTTTAGAGATTCGTTCTCAAGAAAAGAGACCCACATCCGAGAATGATTCCATGTTTCAACAAGTAGTTAAGTCTCCACAAAGCTTAACAAGGGTGCATACTTTAATTGACAATAGTTTTTGGCATGCCCAGTGGGACTTTGGAAGCAATTTCAGAGAGATTTGTACCCTCACAACTATTGTTCTGGTATATCCAATAGTTTTACCATCCTTTGGAGGCTTTCAATATACTTGGTGACTCATTTTTGTAGTTTGGATGTAGATTAGTGCTTGCAACTTATGAAAACTAGGTCTAATCTAGACCCATTTGACTAATTACAACTGTCTACACCTAGAAAGAGAGGTAGATTAGCAAGCAGAATAACTGAGTCATCAAGAAGATCAAAGTCAACACCTTCTCGATTCAGATCTACAAGCCCTGTCAAAAGAAGTAGAAGCTTAGTGCTAATAGTCTAGATACCTATAATGGCCAGATAGTATGCATTTGCTACTTTCAATGGAGGCAGCCCGTTACAACTTGCCCAAAGAGATGATATTCCAATGGTAGCCCTTAAAAGTCTGCGTTACTTCACTAGAGATGATCACACTACTGCTGCTAATCATATTCAAGATGTAGCAACCTTGGGTTCCATGCACAATGTCATGCAAGAAAATGTGGCAATCAGGCTTTTAGCTACTTTGTTAAAAGGAAAGGCCTTACAGTGGTTTAGAGGACTTACTAAAAGTTTAGTAACTTCCTGAGACTTACTGGGAGATGGATTATACAAACATTTTGAGGACAAGTCAGATCATCTCTCACTATTGGAGCAACTGAGCACTATCAAAAGGGTACCCCATGAACACATGGCCAATTTCAACTGTCGATTTCAGAGAACCTGGGATAGGATTCCCACAATGGTAAAACCTTTGCCAAGGCATGATTTTTTGTTTTATCTCAAAGATTTGAATAGTAAAATTTTAGTAATGATACAGTCTATGGGAGGGACCACCCTTCTAGATTCTTTTGAGACTGCTGTTAGAGTAGACAATTGCCTTATTCAGGTAGGAAAGATAGCCCCTAGGCCCTCTTTACCCATTTTTCCTAAAATCTAGCCATCAATGCCTATGGCAGTGCCTCCTCTAGGTATTGTCCCACCTATTCCGGTAATAAGATATCAAACAACCCAGCAAACTATTGTCCTAGTTCAAACCCAAAGTACCCCATAGTTGAAAAATACTTTAAGGATAATTGTAAATAAGCTGGTAAATATGGAGAAACATTTGCCCTATCAAAATCAGTATCAGCCTAATCAGCAAAATACCCAATATCAGCCCATTCAACAATATAGATAACCCTTTCCAGTTGATCCTTAGGGACAAAGAAAGAGCTATAACCCTCAAACTTTTCAAGCTTATAATCTAAATACTACTAGTACCTCAAGAGAGCTTGTACCCACATAGAATAATCTAGTTCAGGATAGTGATTGGTGTTATCCATGTCACCAGCTACATAATCAAGCTGCCTGCATGAATGGAGTGAGAAATCAGGCACTCATGGTTCAGAACAGCTATGCAAGTTTAGAGGGGGTTAATGGTGAGGCTTCAACTCAGTAGAGTAAGGCTAATGTGGTCTTAATGAATTAGAAAGAATCTAATTTTTATGGTGTAAATTATTTCCAAGGTTAGAATCAGCAAAGTACGCTTGTTTTAGAGAACACGTGGTCAAAATTGAGGGTTGCAGATGTAAATCAACAAGCTGCTATAGTACAACAGTAGGTTGTAAGGGATAAAAACCAAGTTTATCCATCACAGACTACTCCTATACCATAGCAGAAAGTACAAATTCTGCAAAGGGACCAAACAATACCAGTGAAGGAATAGTCCAAAGTACAACAACAGTCTTCACAAGGTCAAATTGATGCAGTTGCAGCAAGAGGACAGCATAAGGTAAATCTTGTTTCTTTTAATATAGTTGATCATATTAAGAAAGCAACAGTGAACATGTCAGTTATGGATACTATACGCATCCTTGGTCAGAAAAATTTGCTGCAAGAAGCATTGGCCAAACTCTCACTTTTTGAGCGTTCAAGTCAAGAGAAGGCCAAAGTTTTACTTGCCAATAGTTCATAAATCAAAAGTGGGCAACAAGAAGATGAGGTAAAACCACCCCTTTTCTATCTAAGTCTCATTATTGGTGATAAATTGGTTCATAATTGTATGGTAGACTCAGGGGCAAGTAGTTCAGTTATGCTTAAGAGTGTAGTTGACTCTTTAGGATTGGTTTATGAGCCCCTTGCAAAAGGAGTAGTACAGTTAGATGGGTCTGCACTTAGTACTACGGGGATAATTAGAAATTTGGCAATCACATTACATGCTTTGTCCTAATTTTGCCATCCATCAGGATATCTACATCATTGACCTTCCACCTAGTTTTGTAATTTGCCTTTCTAGGGAGTTCACAATCAAATTAAGTGGGTTTATTTCATCTGAGTGGACTCACTTGTTCTTTAGAATGAGATATGGTACAAAATTAACTATACAATCTGAACCCCTTGCAAAAGACCACATTGAACCCTATGTTCCGAGCCCAATAAATGTTAATTTATACATCACCTACGGGCAGCAGGATGAACCCATGAGTCTAGATCCTAATGCACCTGTAGAAGAAATAAGTTTAGATGATTGGATAGTTGAAGATCATGAAAGTGATGCTTTCCATCACACTGATGAGGTAGTATTAGGCATCAATATGATACAAGAACTAGATGCAGTGATTCCTAATCTAATTAGGCATAAAAATCAGTTAGAACAACAAGAAGATCAACTATGGAGGCTGTACTTTGATGAATCAAGGACCAAGATGGGAGCCAGTGGAGGTAATATGTTAATTTTACCTCAAGGTGACAAGTACTATGCTGCCTTAAGATTTACCTTCAGCCGCACAAGTAATGTGGCTGAGTATGAGCCCCTGATCCATGGTTTAGAATGGGCTCAGAAAAAAGGTATCAAATCTATCCAAGTTTATGGAGATTCTGAGTTGATTGTTAACTAGGTTATGAATTTGAATGTTTCCAAACATGATCTACTCAAAAAGTACAAGCATAGGGTGTTGGATTCAATTGAATTTTTTGATGTTTTTAATCTAATTTCAGTTCCCAAGGATCAAAATAAGTATTCAGATAGGTTGGCAACCTTGGGATCTCAATTTGAGATTCCTGATCAGATTCAGAATGTTGAGGTACAACCACACGTTAAGATAGTTGTTAGGCCTTTTGTACCTAACAATAGTGTTTCATGACAAGTGTTTAATAGTGATGAACAAATCCTGAGTTTTTTAAGTGCAGAAGTTGAATTTAGAGTAGATAATCAGCATAAATATCAACAACAATTCGATGATCAGATTGTTCAGTTGAGGACCAACAAGTTGCCCAAAGGATTAGTCACCTTAGAATTAGTGTTCAACACTGATGATCAATTCAAAAAAGATAAATGTAGCATGACAGTGAAGCAAGAACATTATCAAACCATACAAATTTTCAATGACAAATTGTTGAAGCTTGGAAAGGTATGTACTAGAGAAGAACATCAGTCTTTTATTCAATTGTGTTAAGATTTTTCTAATGTCTTTGCATGGGAGTATAAGCACTTGAGAGGTTTTGATCCTAGTTTGGCCCAGAACACCATAGAGTTAGAGCCTAATGTCAAACCTGTTAGGCAAAAGCAAAGACCCCTAAATCCCAAACTTTAGAGTAGTATCATTTTCCCAATAAAACATACCTCCCAGGTTTCCAATTTGGTCCTAGTTAGGAAGAAGAATAGTGAAATTTGACTTTGTGTCGATTTCTATGATCTAAATCAGGCCTTATTAAAAGACCATTATCCTCTTCCTTCCATGGAGCAAATACTGTAAGTTGTTTTAGGTTCTAATAGGTACTCTTTGTTAGATGGATACTATGGATATAATCAAATTCTAGTCAAAGAAGAGGACCAGTACAAAACTGCATTCACGACTAGGTGGGGTACCATGGCCTATTAGAAAATGCCATTTGGTTTGTCCAATGCAGGGGCAACCTTTAAGAGGGCCATGGATATGTCCTTCCATGGCCTTATGAATAGAATAGTATTGGTCTATTTAGATGATATAACTTTTTTTTCAAAGGATTCTAATGATCATTTTGACCACTTGAAGCAGATTTTTTAGAGGTGCAGGGAGTTTGGAGTCTCATTGAACCCCAAAAAGTGTATATTCTCTGTACATGAAGGAAGACTCCTCAATCACATTGTTTCAAGAGAAGGTATTACTATTGACCTTGAGAGAGTTTCATCTATTTTAGATCTACCGCTGCCTGCACATAAGAAAAGTTTGTAGAGCTTTCTTGGTAGAATTAATTTTGTTAGGAGGTTTGTTCCAAATATTACAGTTTTGTTACAACCTCTTACTGCCATGTTAACAAAGAATGTGCCATTTAGTTGGACTAAGGAGGGAAAAGGAAGCTTTGAGCAAATAAAAGAAACCCTTGCTGCTGCCCCTACCCTCATCAATCCTAATTATGAGAAGGATTTCATTTTATATGCTTTTGGAGGAACTGACACTCTTTTTGCAATGTTATGTCAACAAAACGATGAAGGATTAGAGTAGCCAATTGCATTTTTCAGCCAAGTGATGCACGAGTATGAGGTAAAGTACTCTTTTGTAAAAAAAACATGTTTCTGCTGTTGTAAGGAGGCTCAAGAAATTTAGACACATGCTATCTAATAATAAAATTCACTTAAAGGTTGCTTATCCCACTGTTAAGAGTTTTTTTATTAAATAGAAATATAAATGACAAGAGAGCTAGTTGGATAACCGAGGTTATGGAATTTGATGTTGACATCCAAGTAACCAAGTTGATTAGAGGTAAAGGTTTATGCGAGCAGTGTGCTGAAAGTGAGGAGTTTGAGCAAAAATAGCAAGACATCAAAATGGTGTTGAATAATAATGAACCAGCTAATGTACCAGCTCAAACAGATAGTTGGGTGCATCAGATGATGCATTATTTGTAGACTAGTGAGTGCCCAATTGGTTTAGACAGGGCAGTAAGAAGGTATTTTTGATTGCGAGCTACTCCTTATGCTATTATTGATGGTATTCTATATAGGAGAGACTTTAATGGTGTATGTATGAGGTGTGTTGGACCTAATCAAGTTGATAGACTATTAGAAGAGTTTCCCAATGGACCTTCAGGAGGCCACTTTGCAGCTAGAACAACCACCTTGAAGATTATGCAGGTTGGTTATTACTGGCCTAATCTGTTTAAAGATTCTTTTGCTTGGGTGAGAAGATCTGAGAAATGTTCCCTATTTGAAGGTAAGCAAAAACTTGCTGCCTTACCCTTACATCCTATTAAAGTTGAACAACCATTTGTAAAGTGGGGATTGGATTTCATAGGACCAATAAATCCACCTTCAAGTGTAGGCCACAAGTGGATTTTAACTATCACAAATTATTTTACAAAGTGGACTGAGGCCTTTGCCTTAAAAGAAGCAAATGAATCTGTTTTCCTAAGTTTTTATTAGGACTTAGTGTCAAGATTCAGTACACTAGATTCAATCATCTCTGATAATGGTCTAGCCTTTTTGGGATTGAGAATTTCAGATTGGTCTATCAGAAATAACATCTATTTGAATACTTCATCTAACTATTACCCACAGGGTAATGGGCAGGCCGAATCTACCAACAAAAATTTGATAAGAATCATTAAGAAGACTATTCAGGACAATCATAAAACTTAGCATGAAATGTTAAAGTTAGCTCTATGGGTTGGCAAAATCACACCTAA
Source organism: Cunninghamia lanceolata (assembly GCA_027924645.1). Taxonomy (NCBI): domain Eukaryota; kingdom Viridiplantae; phylum Streptophyta; class Pinopsida; order Cupressales; family Cupressaceae; genus Cunninghamia; species Cunninghamia lanceolata. Next base: position 9,230,615 of record BSBN01000050.1, on the reverse strand, counting down.
GAGGGTTACTGGTTGTTTCCCATATATGCTTACTTATGGAAAAGATGCTTGGTTACCTATTTTAATTGAATTGCCTACATTGGTCTTTATCAAAGAACTTGAGCTGATAGAGGAGCAATCTCTTGTAATTAGATTTGCTCAACTCATGGAGCTAGAAGAGACAAGAAAAGAGGCCTTAAGAAAGCTTAATATGCATCAAACCCAAATGAAGAGTGCATTTGATAAGAGAGAAAGACCAAGGAACTTTATTGTTGGAAATTTGGTGTTCAAGTGGAATGAACTAAGGAGTAGGCTAGGTAAGCATTCTAAATTTGATGCCATTTGGGATGGACCTTATGTTATCACAGAGTGCAAAGAAAACAATGCATTTCAGCTATCCAAGTTGAGTGGAGAGGTACTTCCTATCCTAGTTAATGGGTTCTACCTCAAGCATTGAGTCTAAGGATAAGAGAGTTCTTTTGTATATAGTAGAGTAGTTTTGTAGTAAATAAGTGCTCATGCACATTTGTTTTAGCATTTTGTTTTGCCCATCAGGGCCTATTAGTTTGCTTTCAGTAGAGTTGTTTTCAGTTTGTTGTTGGTGTTTGAACTATTGGAGAGCTAAAGTATAGTGTTTTCTGAGTTTTTGAGAAGGATAGAGTATGACTCTATGCCCAGTGGATGACAAGGCAACTGGTCAAATGCTTAATAGGTAAGCATATAGCAGAAGTCACTAGAAATGTTACCATTTTTTTACCCCAGCTGAAAAATTGGCTGAGTAGATTTATTATTTATCATTTTGAATAAGTTTTAATTTATTTCTGTTATGTGCTAGTTGCATAGTTGTTATGAAAAGTGTAGTTGAGTAGTTTAGATGCAGAAAAGAAAGGTTTCAATCATTCATTGCATTGCAGAGTAGTAAAAGAGATAAGTATTCATTCACTATAGTGATTGTTCATTTACAATTTTGAATACATAAGAGAACAAACATTGAATTGAAGGAAACTAAGACATATCAGATGTCCCACACAGGTCATGGGTTATAGTTGAAATCATGCAGCTACAAATAAAACACTATGCATCTAATTAATAAGAGGGAAAGACATAGCCATCATTGCCTTGTTTTTGTTGATCTTGTAGAAGCCTCCAGTTCCTTCTCCTGACCTTGGCATGTACCTGAAAAAAATGCGAGAAAGTTCCCGTTAGAAGATCCAGTTATGAAAATCCTTCATCAATCAAGAGAGACATAATATTTTAGTTGTATGCATTAATCAAATGAGAACATCCATGTGCAGAAGGAACTGAAGAGAAACAAACATAAGAACATCATTGTTTTATTCTAATCTATTTGTTTCATGTGTATGTATAGGACAAATCATGAAGCTAATTGAAGATATTCAACATGTGGTATCAAACGGGCTCCCACAAGGGTTGAGCCTAGCACGCTACTGCCCCTTGATCTCAAAAGGGATGAATAGAAGAAGAAGATCATTGATATCATTTACATGATAAGCTGAAACAATAACAAGACAATCATATGCATCAGTCACATTTTAGGGCATGACCATGATTTTACTTCAGAGTATGAAATGCAACCAAGAACATGACACGAATAGATGGAGGACAAGATTCAATGCATATAATAGCCTATACACTACTTCAACTGCTATGAAATAATATTCTCAGGCATGATAATAATCAAGAGTACATAATACATTTCTAATCATCAGACTGATAAAAGAATAAGTGTTCACAAGTACGAATTATCTAAAGGTTACTTATTCATAATAAGTAGTCCATTTGGAGTGTTCATTATAAACCAGTAAGCGAAATTGCAAAGATAGGTGAGTAGCAAGCTTCATACTTTCTCATTTAATTGGAGTGATAGAATCATATTCATAATTCAATGACATGAGTTACCTCTTAAATGAGGAAATATATCCAATTATACCTCACTTTTTGTAATGATAAATTGAGCATCAGACAAGTGTTATCACATGTTGCATTGATTGCATGTCTATAAAAGAAGTATGATAAGTATTGCAGATCTATAGCAGAAAATATAAGATAGCCAATCGAGGTGGCTCATCTTTTGTCTTTGACAAACTCCAAAGGGATCAAAAAGAACATTTCATTACATGTGTGTAATAGAGTATCATCATCATGCGACAAGAGCAGTTAAATTGGTATGATCATCATCCTTATTCTATAGGATATCTTGTTATGACCAATGAAATAAATAAGTGTATGGTTGCATCTATGGTTGAGTGAGTTCAAATGAAGTTACATTATAAGAAGTGATTTGCCAAAACTGGACCATAGACATAGTGGACGTGATCATGTCCTATAGGGCATCTCATATGATGCATTTGATAAGATAGAATATAGAAAAAAGAACAACAGAGGTTCATCATATGTTACAGTGTATTCAGAACAAGAAAGTGTTGCCTTCGTGTGTTACAATGCCAACATATCATGATACAACTAGGTCATCATCCTACATGAAGAGTGTGTGTTCACAGTCCACTGAATGGACAACTAAAAATATAGAATTGAGACATGCATGCTATTGTAGTGGAGGAGTTCAAAGTTGAAAGTGATAGTATCATTCTATATGCAAAGTTCACTAAAAGAGTAAGTAGAGGTACAAAGAGAGAATGTTGTATATTATCATCACTTCTCTTAAAAATAACAATGGCTACGACTAAACAGTGATTATAAGGGACAACATGAGAAAGAAAAGTGATATCATATGCCAATGTATGCTACAGAAGGAAGCATGTTTTGTGTTCAAAAGATAGAGGCCCTGTCTAGTTTAGTGTATACATTGAAAGAAAATTACCGATACATTAATTAGTCAAGACATGACATATACTTCCATTTGCACTCTTTGCTCAAACACCCACATCGAATTTAAAAAACAATTTATTTTGTAGTGTTTTAGAGAAAGAGAAAGTGTATTGTAAACCATCCAAACAAGGTTGTGAAGTGTTACAGTTTATATAGAACAAAGAAATGAAACCCATGTTGGGTAAAAATGTCATCTTTCTTTTCATAGTCAAACAAGTCAAAATAGAGCATAGAAGATCATGGCTATGAAAGATAAAGGAGTTCTGTGTAAAAAAAATGAAACCCTCACTTCAACATCAGAAACTTCACATTTTTACAATGAGAGACAAAAAGGAAGCTACATAATGCATTACAAGAAGTGACCATCCCTATTGAAGAGATATTTCACACACCTGGCTAAACAAAAATGAAACCCTCTTCACAGTTTTAGATATGCAGAAATGAGAGGAATCTATAGTAAGAATGATGGGAAAGAGAAGTAGCAGACTCACCGAATGATAGTGCAATAGAGATAAAGGATAATGGCCACATCCAATTGAATAAAGCCATTGCCATTTTTCCATTTTTCACAAGTTCAACACACAGAAACACAAACATATGTATATCAAAACTAAGAGACTGAAGAAACAGCTAATGGCCACGGCCATTTACAAAATATAAGCCATCAAAATACATCGAAATGACATTTTAAAGCTCAGATTCAAGCTTACCAAGAGGCGACAGTTATTTTTGGCCAAAGAAGTGTAGTGAAAAAACATTGAAGACCATCGAATGGAGCATGGAAAGCATACAGAGCATGAAACCCCAAGTCGGCAGCCATAGTTGCAGAGCCAACTCAACGTCAACAATAGTAAAATGAAATGACCAACATTTTAGGGTTCTCATTTGCTTTTTTTTCAATGTCCCTTCCACATTTTTGACCATGCAACATTTTAATCATTTTTATCCAAATGGGGTCGGCGTCAATACTTTGTGTTGATAAGTGTCTAGCAATCATAAGTAGAGGTGGCCGACAGCACAAGGAACATGGCCTATTTTATTAAGTCAAAGGTGAGCATGATTATGAAATGTGCCTTTAGAATCTGCAAGGTCTTAACATCATTGTTGGTCAACTCACATTGGAGTCAAGACATTATAATGCATGTGGTTGAGTGTCTTTGATCTCCAACATATGCATTTTATTTATTATTTATTGACATATTTCAATGTATGCATAAGATCAAAGCAAAACCTTGAGAATGTGAAGAATATGCTAGATGAAAATATGGTCAAAGGAGGTCAATACGACATGATGGCATTATAGGGGTAGGAAGTTGGCATTTTCTCAAACCATATGGATAATGGTGAGGTGGCAGAATATTGACACTTGGAGTCCATGGTGTCAAGGCTTTTAAGGCTTTTATTTATTTTTTGCAAACATGTGTAATAGTTCATATTTTTTATGATTTTTATAGAAAATCATTAATGATATCTTGTAAATATCTTGGTGAAATTGTAAACCAGATATCATTTTATTTTTGCAAAATATCATATTGATAGGATATCGATTAAAACTGCCAAGTCATGTAAAGTTAACTTTAAAGCAATGAAATTATGAATTGCTTTTAAAGTTTAACTATTTTTAGGCAGTTAAAGCATTTTGATTCCCTTGGGCGAAATTGAGCATAATAGGACAAAAAAATTGCTTTCATGAGGTAGATTAGAGAGATTTGGATGCAGATTTGGTGGGGACCACCTAGAGGATCAAGTTGGTAGTTTTATTTTTTATTTTAGAGGCAGTTTAGAGGTAGTTTGAGGCTATTTTTGGCTGTTTTTTTTCTGAAGCTCGAATATGGATTGCATATCTATTTTTAGAAGCTTTTTTAGCTTTCTTCACTAGAGATCATTTGGAGTCATTTATAGAAGAAAAACTTAGTTTTTTCTTAGTTAGTTAGCATTAGTTTCTTCTCTCTTGTAGAGTCGTATACAGCAGTTGGCCCACACATTTATTTTTCATGCATTGTATTCCTTTCAATTCTAATAGAAAATCATCTTGTTTCACATACATTTTTTTAGTCTTGATCTCATGTCATATTATGACTATTTCAGTCCTTTATTTTGTCTCAATACTGTTAAAATTTAGTTTCTTCCTAGTTGCAGTTGGTGTTTGACATCAAACCTTGTTGCAAATTACTTAACGAGTAACTATCAGTGAAGTTGTGAGGATTTATGTTAGAGGATCTATCTGTGAATGATAGAACTTCATTTAGTTTTAGATTCTAGAATCAATTTGCATTTTAGTTACATTGTTCTATCCATTTTCCCCTCAAGTCATAGTTTATAAATTTTAAGAGAACCAGCTCACTCTGGAGATTCGTTCTCAAGAAAGGAGACCCACATCCGAGACTGATTCCATGTTTCAACAAGTAGTTAAGTCTTCACAAAGCTTAACAAGGGTGCATACTTGAATTGACAACATTTTGTTTGTGAGGTGTTTATGGAGTGTGATCACATTTTCTAATAATTGGTGGAAAACTTGTTCTCATTATAGAAGATTTTCAATGAAGGCAAAATTACCAGTAATTTTTTTGCAAATACCACCTTCAGTGACAACTTCATCAATGGCAATCCATATGGACCAGTGCTTTGGAATGGCAACTTTCTATTTTTTATTGGTAGTTTAATGTTATTTTTAATTGGTAGTTTAATGTTGAAAAGATTATTTGGTGGTCTTTAATATTTTTGAAAACAATTATACCAGATTTCTATTTAAAATCTCTAGCCAAGAATGAGGAGATGCTGCTACTATAGTGTTTTATTGATTGATAGGTGCCTCTCTACAATTTTTTAAATAATTCTTCTTCACATCATATTCAAAACTACAATTTTGTAGAATAGATTAAAGAATATATTGGAGTTCACACCATATTCAAAACTACAATTTTTTAGAATAGATTAAAGAATATATTGGAGCCTCTTTTCTGAATGTATATGCTGTAGATTTGTTCAATAGGGCTTTTGAGTGTATTTATTTTGTCCCATATGAAATAAAATTTGAGTTGTTTTAGGGAATTATATTTGATATTGGTAAAAATTCTTCTGGTGATAACATTCCATTCAAATAAAGAGGATTGGTTTTTTTTTTCACACACAGTTGAGGCAAATAACTTGAGCAATCTCAAATTGCAAGATTTAAAGTGAGCGAGTGATAATAGAAAACAAAAGGATCACCTTCAACGGAATCGATCCAGGCTGTGGAGGAAGTCCTTTTTTTCAAAGATATATTTTAATTAATATTAGGTTTTTATTAATGACACGAGTAAATTAATTGTAGATCTTAGTATAAAGTGCTTTTACATGAATTTCATGTCATCACCTAGGAAAGAATAATTAATTAATTAATAAAACATTCAGTTTATTTTATTTTTTAATTAAATATATAAAATAAATTCATTTGAATTAATTTTTTAAAGTTAAAACGGTTTAAATTTTATTTCCCCATATTCATATGTACAAATTTAATATAAAATATTATTTTTATTATTGGTACTCCTACAATTACAGACTATGGATTTTGACGTAGATAGTGAGCCAGTATCATAAGATGTCAATATTAGATTTATTTAAATAGCATACGCCACTTCAGCTCATCATATTTTAATTATTTTTTATTCCTTCATTCTTATCTATTCCACCCATATTTTAATGTTTTTCAAGGTGCTCTATCATTTTGTTCAACCATATCGCCTTCAATAGCGGCAGATCTTTTATGGGCAGTCTTATCTAGAAGTCTCAGTTAAATTTCATAATCAATAATCTCGCTCCCTAATTTGTTGCCATATTTGGTGATGTTGGTCCATCCCCAACATTGTAGAGAAACACCTTCGATGAGTAGGTATTGAGTGAATGAATGTAAGATTTTTTAAAAATTTTACATGGGACAAATAGTATATAAGATTAAGAGTTTTATTAGCTGGTGTTTAATATTTTTGAAAACTATTAGTACCGCATTATGGTCTTAGAATATGTGTGTCCACCCCATTATTAAACATTTAATATTTACAATTTCCTTGGTGAAATTATTTATCAGTTATTTCACAACCCTTTTTTAATGCTTAAATAAATAACATTCCGATTTCTCATGAATTTTTAGTCTTATGTTTTCTTTGGCCAATCATATTCCTTTTAGAAGTGTCATTAAATTTGTCTTAATATTTATATTTAGTTTTTAAGTGAATATATTTTTTAAATTCTTACAAAACAATTTCATTAATAACTTTTTTTTTTTGGTGCAAGGTAAAATTTTTTGAAATTTTTCAATCAAGGTAACAACTAAATATAGTTTGTCTCAATAATATATATCAAAATATATTTTCTCTCAATCTAATACATTTGTTTTAGTGAGTCATTTATGAAAATGGATTAAATTGAGAAAAAATATAAATTTAATACAATTTCATAAATGTTTCATTAAAAAAATATAGTTTCTTGAGCGTTTGAATTAAAATAATACATATTAATATACAATGTATTTAATATACAATATTAATATAGTATATTAAAATACAATATTAATATTTTGATTAAAATATACAATATTAACATATTATATTAAAATATATTATTTTCTTCCATTTCTTAATCACTTATAAAGTCAATTTGGATAACAACTAAATATAGTTTGTCTCAATAATATATATCAAAATATATTTTCTCTTAATCTAATACATTTTTTTAGTGAGTCATTTATGAAAATGGATTAAATTGAGAGAAAATATAAATTTAATACATTTTCATAAATGTTTCATTAAAAATTATAGTTTCTTGAGCCTTTGAATTAAAATAAAATAGCACATATTAATATACTATATTAAACTATATTATTTTCTTTCATTTCTTAATCACTTATAAAGTCAATTTTGATACAGAGTGATTACTATTTCCAACATTTGGTTTTCTAGATAATTTAGTGAAAATAGAATGCATATGTACTCCTTAAATATACATGTATGTTTATCATTTTTTTTAGTGTTAATTAATTTCATTCTAGACTTACTAAAAAAAAATTTAGTGTTAATTAATTTCATTACAGTCTTATTGTAATTAATTTCATTTTAATTTATCTTAATTTTTTTTACTGTTAATTAATTTCAAATGTTATAGACCTATTTTAATTAATTCGGTTGTAGGCTTATCTCAATTTTCTTTTTAGTGTTAATTAATTTCATTATAGATTTGTTTTCAATTAAGAGTAGAAACTTTTTTACCATAGAATTTTATTAAATTAAGAGTTCTTTTAGAATTAATTTGTTTTCAAAAGAAAATATTTGAACTAATAGTTGTCCCTTTTTTTCCAAACAAAAGTCTGAACATTTTTCTTTTTGAAAACTAAAACAATTACAACATTCGGTTATCATGGTACCTTTGGTTCATGTTTATGGGGACCTCAAGGCGTCGTGATTGAACTACTGTACCCACTACCTACAATAACTACAACAATGATGTCTGTGGCATCATCCCTATAAATTGTTAGGGAGAAATAAGGACGCTCTCATTTTCACTTCCTTCCGTTACCCATTCGTTGCTATCATAAGACATAAATCTTAACTGAAAAGAAATTTAATTTCTTTCTAAGAAGGTGTCATTGATAGGATGAATCCTTTTCACATATTTCCTATGTGCCATGTACCACTCTCCTCTCATGTGCTTTAACATTTCTTTCACATACCGACAAGTATAAAGAAAGGATGGGCTACTTCCATGTACCGATAGGTATAATGGAAGAATGAGTATATATAGAGGTTTGGTCTATTGGTTTGGAAATATATAGTAAAGACAACCTTTTGGAGTGATAAGGAACCAATCCATGAAAACTTGACAACAAAATCCACTATGTGTTGAAAATTATTTTATCTCTTAGCATTATTATTGGATCTTAACTTCAGAGAGTGTAATCTTTGTAATAATGTCAACATTAAACACCAATGCCATGGAATTTTTGCAAATTCAGTTAAAAATATAACTTTAGACTTATGAATATTTATTTTCAACTATTATGTAGGTATGGCTCCACCAAGGTTGGATGTTGAATCTGAGGAGCAACAAATACAATACTGAAGGGAATATCAAAGAAGACAATGCCAACTAATGACCTTGGAATAAAGGTTTTTTGGATACCTCAAAGTCCTATATGCAATAGGTGCTGACAAGAAAGAGGCAATAATCGATTTTTTGCATCAAATAATATGTATCTTGTCCCACAACCACCAAAGCATGCAAACATGACACATGTAGAAGAAATGTTGATAGCATGTGTCGATCCAATCCTACAAGTGACACATGCAACTGTTGGTCAATATAAATACAAGGGACACACAATAAGTTTTCCATGGCTTGTAAAAGAAATTTCAAATGTTTTGCCACATGCAATAAAAGATTTGCCAATCATTATTGTTCGAAGGAGAGATCAATGTGCCACAAATTACAACTTTATAGTAAATAGAGAGAGAGTATATAAGGCACTCAAATACAAAATTGAACATGACAAGTTCTACTATGATGTTCAAATTCATGAAATACTCTCACTACTCTTTCACCAAATTCAGACGAAAATATCTTTGACCAACTAAATACAGTGCATATGGAGTTTTATTTAGATGCAAATGAAGTTGTATTTGTGGGCCCATTGATGGAGATGGATGAAGAAAATATAATTGATCACACAACATCAATGGCTTCTAGACCACCTAATGTCAGAAGAGAGATGGAATTGATCAATACATGGGTGAATAACCTTAATGCAGATCCATGGTCATTGATTGATTGGCCGATGATTGGTTTATCTCCTATCAATGAGTGTGTGACATTAGTCTTATTTGATGTGGTATTGTTAACATTGTTCTTTAATGGTAGATGTGATTGGCTACAACCTCACATGAGATGATTACATCCATATGAATTTGTTAAACATCTCTTTCAGTATAGGGATCACCATTTTGGTCGACACCCATGATTTAGATATTATGTGATGAACATGATCATGAGACTACATGCACAAAGCTCATTTGCAGTGTTTGTTAAAAGAAATATTCAAGATATGCTAATCACCATCAATGAGCTATGTGAACATTTGGAAAATGTGTCTCACTCCTATCTAGCTAATCATTTGATGAGGTTTGGAACAACCTTAAGGAGTACAAGGTCATATTGGGTAGAATGTCATGTAGAGTTAACTGACACGCTTCATCAAATTGGTTTGTCCACAATATTTTTCACTTTGAGTGTAGCAAATATGTACTAGCCTGATTGGCATGCATTGATGCCTGGAAAACCACCAATATATGTATGAGAAGCCCAAAAATGAAGAATACAAAATGTTATTGATTATCCTAATATAGTGGCACACTACATGCACCTGCGACATACAAGTTTTAGAAAATAGATTCTAGAGAAAGGAATGAATGTCAAAGATTATTGGTCTAGATATGAATGGCAACATAGAGGTTCACTACACGTTCATGTATTCATATGGATAGATGGAGAACAAAATATGGATAATCTTGATTGAAAAAATGAGCAGCAATGAAAAAGTGTAGAGAAATATTTCCATTCTATTATTCATGCATTGGATCCTAGAGAGGATCCACATCAACGAAGCATAAAAGTAAGTTATCAATGATTCTTAATCAATATTTTTTATATTATGTAAGAAAATTATGTTTCAATGTAACTAATAAATTCATACATTTTTTTAATCATAGGTAATGCAAAATTGTGTCCAACATCCATGTCTTTGAAATATAAGGCAGATTACACAAATACATATGGAACATGACTATGAAGAGATTTTAAATTGTGTAGAATGAAATACAATGTGTAGAGAGGGTGCATGTCTATGCAAGAAAAGGGGACAAATGGTTTGTAGGTAAGATTCAAAATCTTTCAAATTACTATTTTCAATTTCAATATAATATGAGTGTCATAGAGAAATAAAAAATTGTTATTATTGGTTATATGTATAATGCTCCATGGTTGTTAAATCTTCAGGGATCAAAATTATATGAAGACTTAGAGATAGGTGAAAAAAAGTTTGAACCTGCAAGAAATGATGACAGAGTAAATACACACAATCGCTACATATTACAATTATGGAGAGAAAATATAGATTGGCAACATGTTCTTTCCAAACATGTTGTGATCAAGTACATTGCCAAGTATGTAGCTAAAGTAGAAAAGAGTTCATAATATTATCATCAAATGTTGATGTGGCTTGCAAACATTGAAAACCCTGATGATTTAGCATGAAGACCATATAGAAGACTTCTTACTAAAACAATTGTAGAAAGAGACATTAGGGCACAAGAAATATGTCACATGCTATTGGAACTTCCATTAGTAGAGAGAAGTAGAAAATTTGTCAATTTGAACGTCTCATGTGAGGTATTCAAACATGTAGCTACAAATGATGAAGATGACTATGAAGAACATACACAATCTTTCATTGATGGATACAAAACTAGGCCCTTTTGCATGGAAGGTATTTCACTTATTGATGCAGCTAGATCATGGACATATAATCCAAAGTGAATAAGACATAACAAATGGGAGGCAAGGAGAATGGTAGCTATTGTGAGAGTATTTCCAAGGTTTATATCCATCCCTCAACGTCAATCAGATAAATGGGTTGATTTTTGTTGGTATGAGTTGTTACTTTACAAGCCACTTTGTCATATAGAAAGAGATATTGGACTTCAAGATGATGCAATAATATCAAATTGGGAGTCATTCAATTATAATGCTTGGCATGTAGAAAGAAGAACTAATCCAGAAGATGTTGACAATGGTAGTGATTCTAAAATTGAAGATAATCGACCTCTTCAAGAAAACACAATAGAGCATGAATGGGAAATTATATCAAGGCTACATCATATTCAAACTATGCAAGTTTCTAAAATAGATATGTTGGGAAGAAGATATATTGTTAGACAAGCACCATGGTCTAATGAATATCAAGGTGAACACTACACAAATCAAGCAATAAAATTCATAAGCACCATGAAAGATAATGGATTTCTCATGTGGGCTGATATATCAAAAAATATCATTTATGCATCATTGGGTGCCAAGCAGAAAAATGCACTTGATATAATTATGACACATTATCATGGATCTCAAAATGTGTTGCCATTATTCATGATAATTCAAGGAACAACAAGAACTAGAAAATCATATCTAATTAGTGCTATTAGTCAAGCTCTTCAAAATTTAGCATTCCTAGGGCATACTCCACTTCTATTGCTTGCACCAACAAGAGTTGCAACATTCAATATTGGAGCCTCAACAATCCATTCAGTACTTCAAATCCCAATCATAGATTTTGGTCAACTAGAAGGGGCAAGACTCACAAGTTTCCAGGAGTAGTTACAACACATAAAATACATTTTAGTTGATGAAATGAGCTTCATTGGACAAAATTTTTTGGAGAAGGTGGACTGTCGACTTCGACAGACATTCCCCGAAAAAGAAGACATGAGTTTTGGAAGTATTCATATGTTTTTTAATGAAGATATGCAATTTTTTCCTATTTTAAAACATATACTTGATTATTATTAAATCTAACAATTAAAAGTAGACACTAATGAAGGCCATCATTTTCCAATATTTTGTAGGTGTATCTATGATTCGTGTTGGAGATTTAGGTTAGTTACCTCTTGTTAATGATAGACCACCATATGATAGTAACAGACGTGGTAATCTATTATGGGAATAATTCAAAACCGTTATTACTTTGGATAAAATATTTGGACAAGAAGGGGAAAGCATTGAACAACAAAGATTTCATCAACTTCTGACAAATCTAAGAGATGCAAAACCAACTATTAATGACTGGAAGTTGCTCATGACAAGAACCAATGTTTGTATAGATGAAGCAACCAATAAAAAATTTGATAGTACTATTCATTTGTTTGCCACAAATGATAATGTGCATAGTCACAACAAAAAGAAATTATTCTCATTGAGGCATCCAGTTGCACATAGCATTGCAACAAGAGTGGGAAGTGTCAATGCACTAGAAGTAGGTCCGATTGATGAAATTGATATGGAGTTAATACTTGCTAAGGATGAAAGAGTGATGTTAACTTCTAATCTTTGGATAGAAGCAGGTCTTGTAAATGGATCTCTAGGGTATGTTCAAAAAATAATATACAAACCTAGAAGTGCACCACCTTAACCACTGACATATGTTATGTTGGAGTTTGATAATTACATATGGATACCATTTGAAGATCAATCTCCCTGTACAGTTCCAATTACATCAATATAAAAGGGCCGAACAATCCAAATACTCTTAAGATTGGCTTGGGCATTAACAATACACAAATAACAAGGTTTGACTCTCTCAAAAGCCACAATTGACATAGGGCAAAAATATAGAACGTGATTAACATTTGTGGCTATGTCTCATGTAAATTTAAATGTACAAGGTCTCAGAATAATTCCACCATTTACATATTGATCGTTGTGAATAAATGAAAAAGGGAAAACAACTTGGTAAGAGAAATGCTAAAGAAGAAAGATTAAAATTATTAGAACACAACAGAGTAGAACAGAGTGGAGCAGAGTAGAGAAGAGGAGAGAAGAGATGAACAAAGGATAATAGAGGAGAGGAGAGCAGAGTAGAACAAAGTATAGTATAGTAGAATAGAGTAGAGTATCATAGAATAGAGTAGAGCAGAGTAGAGTAGAACAAATTAGAGTATAGTTGCTGTAGCAGAGTAGAGAAGAACAGAGCTAAGAAGAGCAGAGTAGAGAATAGAAGAGTAGGGAATAGAAGAGTAGAAGAGAACAAAGTATAGTAGAACAGAGTAGAGTAGAGCATATCAGAGTAGAGTAGAGTAGATCAGAATAGAGCAGAGAAGAGTAGAACATAGTAGAGTAGAGTAGAGTAGAGTAGAGAAAACTCAATAGAGCATAGTAGAGTAGAGCAAAGAAAAGAAGAGAAAATTGAATAGAGCAGAGCATAGTAGAGCAAAGTAGAGAAGAGAAAATAGATAAGAGTATAGCAGAGTAGAACAAACTCAATAGAGTAGAGTAGAGCTCAAAGAAGAGAAACCAAAGCAAAGTATAGCAGAGCAAATAGAGTAGACCAAAGCATAGTACAGTAGGGCATACAAATAATATCTTATATATCTCAATACTATTTATACATATGAATATATACTTGGTGCTCTTTGTTGGTGTTGTTTTCCCCCAAAATCTTTCTCCACATATATTTTTTTTTACTAAGCTTTATTGATTTTATTTGTTATTTGTACAAAGATAATTTCACACTTACCATAACCCTAAGTTACTCATAACCCTTAGTTACTCAAATAAAACAACCATGATATGAATGATTTATGTGGACAAATACTATTCTTATGTGTACAGATACTAGTGTGGCAATGTAAATGCATTGGAATACTTCATATTATATGTTTGTCTTATGATGTGTTGATTTATGCATTGTCTAAGAAATTAACTTCATTAAACTAATAATAAAAGATGAAATTATGCTTCACTAAACTAAATATTTATAAATTAAAATAAAATAAATATTAATTCTAAAATAGCAAAATTTATTTAAATTAATTCTACAACACATAATTATTATGATAAGTAATACGAATCCAAGCATTACAATATTCTATATTTAATGAATTTCTAAAAATTATAAATTAAAAAAATAATTTTTTCACAACTATAACTCTAAATAGATTAAAACCTTATTGTAACCCTAATTTTATGCATTACAGTAATTCTCACCCTAACCCTCAATCTAATCATAATTCTAATCTAACCTTGGCTCTTAGCTTAAACAGAAACCCTATTTCTAAATCTAACCCTAATTCTAACCATAACTATAAGATCGCACTTACCATTGTTATATAAGACAAACACTATATCTATACCTATTTATAAGTCCAACCCTAACTCAATTCCTAAACAAAACCCTAATTCTAAACCTTACCTTTATTCAAATCCTAACTCTAAACTTAACACTAGCCTTAACCATTATTTGGTACATGAACAAAACATTAAATGTACCTAGATTTATAAACATAACTATAACCCTAATTAGATGAAAAGTTTATTCTAACCCTAATTTTAAGTATAACCCTAAGTCTAACCCTAACCGTAATTACAATTATGATCAAAACCCTAATTGTAATAATAGCCTATAATTCTAATCCTAATTTTAAGCATGGTAGTAATTATGACCTAAATCAAAATTTCAATCATAACCCTTAATCTAACCCTAATTATATAATATAATATAATACATTTTTAATTATTATATTATAATTATCATAATATTATTATATATTATATTATAATAATATTACTATATATTATATTATAATAATATTACTATATATTATATTATAATAATATATTTAATCTAACCCTAATTCTAATCTAACCTTGGTTCTTAGCTTAACCAAAACCCTATTTCTAAATCTAACCCTAATTCTAACCATAGTCATAAGATCACACTTACCATTGTTTTATAAGACTAACACAATATCTAACCCTAAATAAGACCCTAATTCTAAACTTTACCTTCATTCAAATCCTAACTCTAAACTAATCATAATTATAACCCTAATTCTAGCCCTAACTCTAATACTAATCATAACCCTAATTCTAACTTGAACACTAACCCTAACCCTAATATAATATAATATATATTTTTAATTATTATATTATAATTATAATATTATATTATATAATAATATTAATTTTTTTGATACGTAAGAAGAGATTTATATATATTGAGAAGAATATATAATAATATTATTATATATTATACTATAATAATATATTTAATCTATATTATAATATTATATTATATAGTTATAATTAGGCTTGTCATTGCGGATGCTACTAGCATACTTATATTTAAAAAAAATATCTAAAGTATGCCGAGAGATATCCTTCTCGAGGTGCCTATTTTTTAATCACCAATCCTAACATTAGGTGCCTCGAGAAGGATTTCTCTCTGCATACTTTAGATATGTTTTTTAAATATAAGTATGCTAGTATAATTTGATTCACTTATTATTATAGATATTTGGCTTATTATTCTCATAATTCATTTGTGCAAGTTATGTTAGATTTAGATCTTGGTTGCTCCAACATGGTATTAGAGCCATGAATTGCAAATCCATTTCTATTTTTGGGTGAATCTGACATTAAGCTCTATCAAAGGTGTCTCATAGAGCGAGATGAATGTTGTCATTGAGTCCAAAATGCCTAAGTTAGCTAAAATCAACTATCAAATCATTAAATCAAGCCTAGGAGCTTTAGAGGTAATTTTTTTAGTTTCTAGGCTATATGACTCCTTCACAAGCCGTATTGTGTACAAATTTCAATAAAATTTAAAAAATTATTTTTGGCACTATGTTCCCCATTTAGGACATGCAAGCCCTATTATTGGATCGATCTGGATGAGATGACAGATCTTTGTGCCACAAGCCAACCTTAGTGGCCCTTTTTTGGCCTTGCAAACTTCACAGTAGTTCACCTCGTTTCCTTTGTCGTCATCTTCCTACCACTAGTAGTTCTTTTTGGTACTGACACTAGAAAACTCTGCTCATAAATAACTTAAAAAAAATCATAGTTTTGCACTTTCACCACTCAAGCGACCCAATCAATCATTGCCATTGGGAATTTTTACTTCTATGTCACTGCCACCTTTGAGTAGCTATGGTTGGATCACCACCATGATGCCATCTCCACTAATGATGGAAACTACTCCACCAACACTATGACGTAAACTACTTTCTTCAACAAATAAAAGTTTTACATCAAATTAGGGTAATTTTAGCAATACAAAGGCATATTCTGAGGCTTGAGAATAGTCCAAGAATATTTGAAGGAATATTCCATTTCATAGCACATTCTAGAATATAATATTTATTTGAAATCATGATGATATCACCCATCTTTCCCCAAATTTCTTGAACCCTCATCATTGGCCTATTTGATTTTTTTGCTTAGCTACAGGAGCCCCATTCTAGGAAATACAAAAATATTTTTGCAATAAATTTTTTTATTTAGAGTATTTTTGTGTACTCTACATCATGGTGTGATCGATTTACAAATTTTATGTATTATTTTTAAAATCACAAATTCTCAAGGCTAACCCTATGTAGTTCTTGTTTTGTGAACTTTGGAGGGCTCGTTCAAGCACATACAATCTCCTTTTTGGGACCCATTTTTCTTGAAAGTGCCTAATTTTTTGAGCACTACATAGTGGTGTTGTTAGTTTTTCAATAGTGTTTTAAAATTGTACTTTCAACATATTCCTCTATTTTGAGTATTTGTAATCATATGTCATCAAATCTATTTGGCAGTAATTGTAAATGTACTACATATAAAGTGCTACATTATTGAATCAAGGTGGGTAATCTAATATTTCTACCTTTTTGCTTGTTGGATTTGAGATCATGTCTCATACACTAGATCCTTTACATTTGAACATTCTTCATAATCCTCCTAATAAATGGAAAATCAAATATGGTTTTTCTGGAAAGAAAAAGCATATTGAAGAAGATTGTATTGAATGAAAAATTGATGAATTAAAGAAACTTATTCTAGATCATAATATTACTTTACTTGATTATTCTAATCTAGCACTTGTAGAATCATCATATGATCTCACTTAGACATCTTTTGAGATAACAACATCATTTAGGGATGAGATATCATCTCTCCCATCATTACATGTTGCCACATATGAATCTAATGTTGATTCATCTATATGGCTTCCAAAGATTCTTTGTAGAAGGATATTGGTATTAGTTTTATAGATTCACCTCATTAAGATATATTTCTATCAAACATATAATCTTTTTTTAGAGTCCTACATTGTATATTTGGATGACACTATTGAGGACATTCTTCTTCTATTTGATGATAGCTTTGATGGAGTTACATCACCATCATATTCTTTAGATGTCATTAGGGCATATTTAGACCCTCTTTTTCTTTCTCCACCTACATTTACTTCTATTTATTAGAAAAGAGAGACTAGCCCATTAGATTAAACTAGGCCAAACCCTCTTCCATCCAACATTGAGACACAAATCAATCTTGGCTTCTACCTAAGAAAGAGAGCTAAACTACAGGGGTATTGTCCCTTTGTTATATAGAGGAGAATCAACCAGATCCAACCAATCAAGCTAGGGTAATGTAGGAACCCTAGTTAAGCAAGATCTGTGAAAATATGACTGTTAGAAATAGATATCATAAATCTAACAACAAAATAGGGATTAAAGGGTAGAGTAAAACCTAGATTCATATTTGAGAGCCTAGAAGGACTAAGGTGCTTGGGCGCCCTAGACCCTGATTAGGGTTTTGCAAAATGTTAAGTTTCCTATGTCTTCACCCTTTTCTATTCCTGCCTCCTATAAGTCATTTTCTACAAATTCTTTTGGATTCTACTTGCACACACACAAGAAGGAAAATGTTTGGGTACTATTTAGGATCTTGCCTAAGTTAAGCTCTGTGAATCATGTTTCCACCTCCACAATAGCAATGATGAGATATCAAAGAGTGTGTGCCATAGGCAGGCAGAGGCAAATCTGAAGTAGAATGGAATGCTAGAACAAAGAAGGAAGAAAACAAGTCACCATGAGCATGGAAACCCTAGAATGCTTGATGTGGCATCACAACTTGACTCAAGAAGTTGGTGTACCCCAAAGAAGTAGAAATATCTTCACATGACCTACAAGAAGTTAGTGGAGCAACAATAATACACCATACAGAGCTTTAAAGAAGAGTAGAGAATATGAGAGAGAAGAAGAGAGAGTGCAAGTATGCCTAGATTTAAGGAAGAAGGTAATGGACACATGGTGGGTTAGAGGTAATATCATAAAATATTGAGGGGTGCATCTTTCTTCACTAGATTTGACCCTGCATAGTTGATCTACATGAAATTTGTTATGACGAGGTGTGATATTCACCTTACAATCCACTTGACTATTCTAATTATATTATTTATAGTCAGTAATTTATGTGCACATATCTAAGGACCATAAAAAGTTCATCTTGGACACCCACATGAGTTTAGGGGTATTTATAATCATGTATTATTCTCTACAGGACTTGAAATATATGTGTGATGGGACAAATGTGAGAGGAAGAATTGTAAGACATTAGTAAGATCCTTGACATGAAGTGGAAGGGAATATATGACAATTTATGGTGTTGTAAGATGTGTGAGAAGAATCCATGATGACATTGTAAGAGGTGTAAAATAGTATATGTAGAAATTTCTAACAAGTTAGTTGTCTTTTTGGATTTTGGTAGTTGTTATTTTATCCTCTAGTGGGTTATTTTTTCCTCTAGTGATGTTAGATGACCAAGTTTGTGAGAAAGGTATTGAAGCTTATATAAAGATGCTTGTAACTCTCAAACACATGTCATGATGTCTATATTACATGCTGACTAGTTGGATTATAGTCTAAGTCCATTGTTTTGGAAACCATTTATGATATCATGTGTATTTGCCTATATATTGAAGGCATGGGAAATTAATTTTATAGTTTGTATGTTGGGTGTTGTTATTTTATTTAAATTCTAGTGGACTAAAGAGAGAGGTAAGCTTGTTGTGGTGTAATCTACATTTGGAGAATAACACAAGGTTGTAGTCTCTTTGGTGGTGGGGTTTTTACCTGCAAGGGTATTGGACCCACATATATCTATCTTGTTAAGGTTTGTTGTTTTTATTGTTGCACATTAATTTCCATTTCCATTCATGTTATATCACAATTAAAGGAATTTTATCACTAAAGGTTTGCTTTCTATTACTATGTTTTCACCTAATTAGAAACATTTGGTATTAGATCCTTGTTGGAAAGATCTTGAATGAGGAACAACTTTTTGTGTGTTGTGCATCTTTTGTTGTGTTGGAAGATTTTATTTTTGGGTGGAGATTATATTTGGGTGATAGAGATAATGGCCAATACATCCCATGTAGAGATTAAGAATTTAAATGGATCTAGTTACAATTTGTGGAAATTAAAAATTGAGGATCTCTTAGGGGAAAGAGATCAATGGACATCTATAATAGACAAGGAAAATCTTACACCAATGTTGAATGAAGACTAGGAGAAGCTTGGAAAAAAGGATAAAGGATTAATTTGGTTATGTATCTTTGACTTCATCCTTTGGGATTTTTTTTAGGAAACTATCACATTTAGCCTATGGAGAAAGATAGGTGAAATATATCAAATGAAGAATCTAGTAAATAAACTTTATTTAAATAGAAAATTATATTCCTTGAAAATGAAGGAGACTTTGTTGCTAAGCATTTTAATGCTTTTAGTATTATTTTAATTCAATTATAAATTAGTGATCTTAAGATTGATAAAGAGGATAGGTGTATTTTGTTACTTTGCTCTTTACTTGAATCTTTGGTGTACCTAATAGTTACAACTAGTGGTGGTATTATAGTGACCAAAATGGATTCTCTTGTTTCTATTTTTCTCAATGAAGAAATGAGGAGAAAATATTTAGATGGGTATTTGAAGGATGCATTGCATGTTTGAAGTAGATCTATTTTAGTCCTCACTCCCATAACATATTTTTAGGATACATTTCAATTTATCCTTTAGCCTTTTTCATAGTTTAGGTGCAAATTGCTTTATGTATCTATGTATTTATGTTTTTTACCATGGATTTTAATGATTTTATGTTTATTTTATTTATAGTACATCCATTTTGTATTATTTTTAATTTAGGCTTTAAAAGAATAAATGTAGTCACACAGTCATCTATGCAACCATTATTCCATCCCATGATAGTATAGTCATACAAACTTTATTTGAAAACTAGTACCATGACATTTTTACTTTTCTCTTATTACAACCATCCCTCTACCAACTTTTTTTGAGTTTAAACAAGATTCATCTAACCTCTTTGTGAAGAATAGAAATAGATGATTGTGGATTTGAAAGATTGATATTCTCTTTGGTAGCCTCTCATAGAATAAAGTAATGATGGTTTTGTTCCTCCTACTTTCTATAAAACTCTTTCTATCTCAATATACTTGTGATCTCTCTCATGTGAGTTTTTTAATTTTCATTTATTGGTATCTATTTACAAATATGTAGAAGATTACAAGTTCTCTTTTTGGTGTCATTCTTCAATCTTTGTTTGCTATATTTTATTGTAAAGACACTTCCTTGAAAAGGGACAACTTCTTTTTCACCCATTTTGAAACATTTCTCTTCACAAGATTTATAACAAGGTGATATTATCATTGTTGATTTCTATCTCTTCTTTTACTTCTATCTCTCATTACATTTCTATCTCTCATTTCACTTTCACCTCTTTTTTTCATTTTTGGTTTCTATATGTCATTGTGGCATGCCTTCTTGGTGTTATCACATATCTATTTATTTTCACTAAGTTGTGAGTACTTGGATCATCTTGAGTCTTGTATTGTGCTATCCACTTTCTTCGATAGCCATCCTATCCATGTTACTTTGGTACTCCTTTAAATCTTTCTTAGAATTTCTAAATATTCCTTTCCATGTTATAATCTTATTTCCATACACAGTAGGACAATGATAGATACAATTATTTCCATTCTCATATTTTAAATTAAGTGTTTCTCTTCATTCTATACATAAATAGGATAGTTTAACACAAACATAGGACTCCAATTTATTTTCCATTTGATTCCCTATGAAGTTAGAAAAACCAAAATAGTGGCTTGACTATTTTGGCAATCTCCCTACCATTCAATCTCATTCTTTCAATTTTAGCTACAAATGTTTTTTGGTGAATTATCTTCTCATATAGAAGTTTCATATTATTAAACTTTCCTATCTCATTTTGGAATTTAACTTAAGTAAATCTTGTTACAATCACATTTGCTATTATTCTATAGTTTACTATTTTTTCTGGTATTATGTTCTATTTGTTTATATTTTCTATGTTTAGCCTCACATTCTAGTGTATCCATAATCATGAAACAAGGTTGTGTTAGGGTGTAGTATGCACAATTTCATCCTGAATAAATATTTGGTTTGAATCTAATACTTACTATAATAGAATTATATTTTTATCAATCACAATCATATTTTTTCTTTTGTTAGTAATTTGTTTACCATATTTGTCATTTCCTTCAGTTAGACTTATTTATTTTTTATAAATATAAAAATTGCTAAAATAACAATTTTAACTTCATTTGTTTTAACTAGGTTAGGTTTTTGACTTTGCTTAGTTAAAACATTAGTAAATAGAGCAAGATAATATACTTCAATATACTTTATGTAGATTAAATATACATCTTTCATTTTGGTCAACCTAACATATTTTTAGCAAGAGGCTTGTTTCTGATGTTGTAAACTTTGTGTTGGCTTGAACAATTTATGAGTTTTACTACATGTTAGGATCTTGAATCTCAATTCATATTCATCGCAGTTTCCATGTAAATTGTATTATGGTCTCTTTCATAGCTATCACCTCATTATTGACTTATCTTAATTATATGCCCACTATCCTCCCCACCTTTGCCAACTACTCCTAAGGAGTTACCTCCCATGGTGAAAGAGGCATTTTACCATGAGGGATCCCTAGATAGGACACAACTCATGACAAAATTTGATGTATTGATAAAAATCTAGCAATCCTACAAACTCATGTTACAACTAACAAATCAACTCTTATTGTACAATGAATCTTACCATAGATTCTTTGAGAGGCATTTTCTTAATTCTTCGGGAATATTGTTCACCATCATTCCATCTTTTCCCATGAAACCCTCTATCATTAAGGTGAGACCAATTCTCACTTGTTCCCTAAACAAATTCATATTACCATGCCTACCTCTAATACTCATATCTATAATTCCACTACCACAAATACATCAATCATCCATCATTCTAGTACAAAAGCCTCTTCTTCCTACCACACTCATGGGTTTTGTACCAAGTCTAATTCTACATATAGCTATGCTCCACCTTCCTAGCCACTTTCTTTCACCTGGTCAACTAGACCATCTGTTCCTAATCAACCCTTGCCTTTTACAAGGTCATCTACCACTATTGCCACTACTACCATAGCTACATCAACTCCCCATACAACTAGAACTATAATTAAACAACCTAAATAAAATATTGGGACTATTAAAAAAAATTATCTAATATTTCATCATCTCAAACAATAGTTACTATGTAGTTTTGGTGTAACCACTTTCATTAGAGATACTCACCAAAAATTATCTTCCTTACATTGTAATCACCCAATTGGAAAAATTATACCATGGGAAAGGGGATTCTCAAACTCATATATCCACTTTCTAATGGACAATCTTCTATAGAGGTTATGGGTATCATGGAGAGGCTCTTGGATCATGATTCATGTTTACAATGAGAGCACTTTTACATCCTAAGTTCTATTGTCAAGAGATGGTTATCTTCATGTGTTTGCAGATATTGACATCTTGGTTTGTCATGGAGGATTCTTTGAGTCTCTAGTGAGGTGTTAGTTTTTTCATGTGATCCTTAGTTGAGAGGATGTCTATTGTTGTTCCATGGTGGACCCTTGATCATGTTAAGTTTTGGCATGATACAAGTTCTCTTGAGAGAATTCCATATGTTTATTAGAGCATCTAATCTCCTAGGAGGAGATGTTAGATAATGAGGTCATGTCATGTTCCTATATTGTATAGATGTGTAGTGGTAACTTTGATAGTGGTTTGGTTATTTATCTTGGTTTTGAGTACATTGGTCATTTACCTAGAGGTTCATGAGAGCATGGTGTTACATTTGGTGTTTATGATGGATTGATTATTTGTATGTGTTCATGGATACTTGGAGACTTGGGTGAGGCTAGAGTTCTCATGGTTTTAGAGACATTGTTGAGACAATTACTCTTTGGAGGTTTTAGCAGGAAATATGAGCCTTCACCTAGATATGGATGTGAGTTCATGGTGGACTTGAGTGGATATTGTTCTTAGAGAGATTCATTGTGTCTTGGTGTATCTTAGAGGAGCATTCTCATTCCCCACTCTTGGTCTACTCGACATATGATCATCTAAGAGGTATTGCCCATCCTATTTTTAGATGCATTATGTTTTATGCTTTTCTTCTCAAGTTTATAATCTTGAGCTATGTTAGTTCTAGAGGGTTCATTTGAGGAGTGTTTGGCATGGTTATCTCATTATACACATGACTTTGATTTATGATAACATTTATGAGGATTTGGGAGATATTTATTGGGCCTATTCCTAGTTTTGGGAATGGAATTGAGTTTGATCTTCCTTGGTTAGAGAGGATTACATCTTGGTTGATATATTGACTCACATTATTTATTTGACCTATTAGATTAAATGGTTAGATGTTGTTAATGATTTGTATTTTGGTTTGTAAAGGAGATCCTATTTAACACAACTTAGGACTTTGAGGTGTTGGTAGAAGGACATGGTATGAGATATGATTTATAGGTTTTCTCTCTTTATTCTATGGCTACTTCCTAGAGGTTCATGTTCACATGGTTTGTTGTGGTAGACTTGGGATATTTATGCTGACATGTTATGAGGGAGTGTGTAGCAATTTGTGTTGCATTCGTGGATCATTGTGATTATTCTTTGTTACTACATAGTATGATTATTGGTGACATCTTAATGAGTGTTGATTGATAGACTTGGTATGCCTTGATCTATTTTAGATTTGACATTACCCACAAAACGAGAGTTCCTAGATGTGTATGTTACTCTTTGACATGTTTTATACATGGAGCTTATGATTGTAGCTTATGGGTTATCCTTTTCTCTCATAAGGTTATGTAAGAAATGGTTTGATCAACCTGTAATTTCTTAACAATAGTGAGTCTTGGAAACAAGCCATGCAAAAGAAGATGATGGCTTTAGACTCATGTGACACCTTAGATCCTATTGGTTTGTTGAAAGGTGGGAAAGCCATTGGTTTTAAATGGGTCTATAAGAAGAAATTTGGAGCAGACGGTTGGAAAGGTATAAGGCTAGATTGGTGGCCAAGGGCTAGTCTCAGAGAGAGGGAGTTGATTTTGGTAAAATATAGTGTCCTATTGCTAAATTATCCTCAATTAGATTTCTTTTATCTATAGATGTTGGTTATGATTTTGAAATATAATAAATAGATACATTAAAGTTATTTTTTTCATATGGACCTGGAAGAGGAAGTTTATATGCAACAACCTAAAGGATTTGAGGTAAAAGGGAAGGAACACTTGGCTTGAAGGTTAAAGCAATCTCTTTGTGGTTTTAAATAATCACCTCATATGTGGTATAAAAAATTTAACTCATTTGTGTTGAAATTAAATTTTATAACCTAGGAGGATCATTGTATTTATATTAGATGTAGTGATGATCATATACTGTTCTTGAAAGAATACTCTATGAGTTGGACATGGGATTTTTTACAGCATACCATGGTTTTGGCAACCATTATTTTGGTAAAAACCATTTTTTGGTTTTAGCCTCTTCCTTTCCTATATATTGAGAGTATGAGATAGTGGATTTAATTATAGTTTATTTTCACAAGTACATAGGTGTTGCCAAAATGTTGTTAGAGTTTGGAGTGGCAGTGTACTGATATTGTATTATGTATATTGAAGAATAATACATACTTGTCCTCTTTTCTTAGGTAGTGTTATGTGATGCTTTCATGTTGTTGTTGATTTCTTATATTGCTATTTTAATTTTCATAATCTCCTTTTTGCATTCTACACTTAAGCAATATTTGAATCAATCTGTTTTTAAAAACATTAAGTCTTAAATTTCAAATTTGTAGACTTGTTTTTAGATTTCCATTTCTAGTGGGTTTTACCTTTTATTCCTAACACAGTAATGTGTCTCTATGAACAAAGATGTCATAATGATGGCAATCTTGATCTAGTCTTTTGAGAAATTACCTTTTCTTATTTTGAAACATATTCGTAATTTTTCTATATATATAATCTCTACCTTATGGGTACTACCCAGTTTTATAATGTATCTAGATACCTGATGTAATGGTAAATTGTTAAAATACCTTGATTGTAACCTCTCCAAATTTAATTATTAATTTTTTTTTAATAAACAAGGTGAGGAGCACCCATACCAGAAATATATTAAAGACTAATTCAAAAAAATACAAAGGGGGCCCAAAAGGGCAAAGGCACAATGACCAATAGAACAACCATGCTGGCATACAAGGAAGTGTCCTGAAGACAACGTTTTTTTAAAAGTGATTGATTAATAATTAACTAACAATTAGAAGCACAAATTTTTATTCTTTTCAATTATTAAAAAAAAAAACAAGTTATTCGAAATTTATATATTATTGTGCACTAGTAACCAAATGAAATAAGGGACTGCAATGGAAAATTTTACCTAATCAAAAGTTTGTTAAAAATATTTGAAAGAAAAACCATAAGACAATGAGCTCCTTTGCACTCTAATACATAATTCATAATTTGGAAGTGTTTAAATCTAATTTTTATAAAAAAAATTGTAAAATGGAAAAAAGCCCTAAAATATTGAATTTTCAAAACTATAATCACATAGGGCCACGTATTCACTTAAAGACAACTCTTAAGAGCTTTGTATGGCATCATTTTGGGGATTTGTCCCTTCCTTTGTCACGTATTTTTCTTCAGCCTCCGTCTCGGAAGATTGGGACTGACGTTGAGCTTCTTTTTCCTTAATCTTGGCATCCAGCGCACTAATCACACTGCTCACTGCTTCGTCAGGACTGTCCACTTTACTCATCAGAATTTCTATAATTTCCGCAGGAGTCATCTCGCCTCCGGAAGCAATCTTGTGCTCCACCAAAGAATAGAGCTGGTGAGCTTCTATTCTCAAATAATTGAAAGCAAGAATTTTAAACACAGCGAAGTTGCAGTAAGAGAGCTCGATGTGGACATCCATTCTCCCACATCTAAGGAGAGCGGGATCGAGATGTTCGGGGTGGTTGGTAGTAAAGATGATAATACGCTCTTCGCCGCAGCAGGACCACAGTCCGTCTGTGAAATTGAGCAAACCAGAAAGAGTAACATCACTGCGCATCTTGTTTCCTTTCCTGCTCTCCTTGGACTCTCTATCCGTAAGATCGAGCGAGCAGTCAATGTCCTCGATAACAATAATTGCCTTTTCGCTGGTCTGGGTGAGAAGGGCACGGAGCTCCTGGTTGTGAGAGACCTTGGTGAGCTCAAGATCGTAGATATGGTATTTCATGTAGTTCGCCACGGCGGCGATGAAGCTGGACTTTCCCGTTCCAGGAGGGCCGTGAAGAAGGTAACCGCGCTTCCAGGCGCGGCCGATCTGTCGGAAGAAATCTTTTCCGGCCTTGAAGCGGTCGAGGTCGGTGATAATAGTTTTCTTTAGGGATGGATCGAGTGCGAGCGTGTGGAAGGTGGAGGGATGGTTGAAAGGCACGCTGTTCCATCCTTGCCCGTGCACGGCGCTGTTGCCGCTGTTGGTATACAACCTCAGTTCCCGTTTGCCCAATTTATGCTCCGCCGCCTTTTCCGAAACGTGGTTCAAATAGGCCTTGAGGAGGGTGTGGTCTAGTTTGTTCATTTTGAGAGTGTAGGCGTGCCTCTCCACGGTTTCTTTGTTCACAGTTTGGTGGGTGATGTGTTGGCTCCAACATATTCTCACTCCACGGAAGGAGTCGTGGACGAGCTGGTCCGCGTCGGGAGAGATGCCCACCTCGTTCGTATTAAGCGCTCGACACGCCGTTAGATTGCGAGCTACAGAGGCGCTCTCTAGATTTTTCACGTACTCTTCCGCGTCCGCGTAGAGCTCGTTCTTGTTCATTCCGTGTTTCCCTTTGAATTCTGGGACGCTCACACGACAACATAGATTTACACAGTCACACACGCGCATCACCCATTGCCACACAAATTGGCGAACCTGTGGGGGGAGATAGCTCTGTGCGAATGTCAGAAACCCGATTATTGAAAATATCTTTCCGATTAACGCTTCCACTTCCATATTCTCTGTAAATCAAATGCTCCCTCATATTGCTTAGATGATAATACTTTTCATATTTTATAGACTCCTCGCACCGTCTCGCTAACAAAACGACATTTAGACCTTACACGTCATCGAGACTTTTAGTTACACCCCGATCAACAAATTGCATTGTTCACAATTATAACTACTCGTTACGGTTAGTATTGGAGGTGTGCATTTTGTATGCTAGTCACTGTTCTTTGCTAGCCTCTCATACAATAAAGTAGTGATGGTTTTGTTCCTCCTACTTGCTACAACACTCTTTCCATCTCAATATACTCGTGAGCTCTCTCATGTGAGTTATTTTTGCTTTCATTTTATTGGTATCTATTTACAAATAGTTAGAAGCTTACAAGTTCTCTTTTTGTGCCCTTCTTTAATCTGTGCTTGCTAATTTTTTTAAGAGAGCCACTTCTTTGCAAAAAGACATCTCGGTTTTCACCCATTTTGAAACTTTTCTCTTCACATGTTTTATAACAAGATGATATTATCATTGTTCATTTCTATCTCTTCTTTTACTTCTTGCTCTTCTTATGATTTCTATCTCTTATTTCACTTTCACCTCTTATTTTCATTTCTAGTTTCTATATGTTATTGTGGAATGCCTTCTCGGTGTTATTATAAATCTATTTATTTTCACTAAGTTGTGAGTATTTGGTTCATCTTGAGGTTTCTCTTGTGCTATCCACTTTCTTTGATAGCCAATACAAAACATCCTACTCATGTTAATTTGTTACTCTAAATCTTTCTTAGCATTTCTGGTGCAGTAGCATGTATCACCTCATGCAGGCTCCTCATGAAGGTTGAAAGGAGAAGAAAACACTCCTCATGAAGGCTGAAACAACAAAAGCAACACTAGTTTTAAACACAAATCGCCAACAGAAGACTATGAGCATCAGATCAAAGGAATCTTCGTAGTAGAAATTCAACGCCTCATGGAGGCAGCGCCCAACAATGGGAGTTACATAAAATTGAATCTGGAGTAAAAGACAATCTTTGTGGTAGAAATCTGATTGGTAATGCCTCAACTAGATGCGATAAGTTAGTAAAAATTCCAGTGGTAAGGCCAACAAGAATTGGAGAAAGCGTTACATGAGAGAAAATTTCTAATGCCTCATTCAGCATAATTCCAATGCCCAAGTAAGGAGTTTAAAATTTGTGCCATTTGGGAAGTTGAATGCCTCTTTAGAGGTGGCAAATCAAAAATAGAAAAATGCAATTAAAACATTGCTGGTGGAGCCACCACTATGGGATGAAAACACCACATTTGAAAGATGGTTTTTAAAGCTTCAAAGGAAAAGAGATTGGTAGGATTTTAATGCCTCTTTTGAGGTAATTATGAAAAGGATTCACTGTTTGCCAGAAGGGGAGATAACGCCTCCATGAGGCATATTAAAACCATCTTTAATATTTTTTCGCAAAGTGCTTCGGAAGGAGAGAGGGAGTGTTGGGATGGAGAAAGGAAAGCGCCAGTTATCTGGGAGTTAACACCTCATTTAGAGGTAGCATAGATGAAAACAATAAGCAGATTCAAGGAGTCCATGAAGGCTAATTTGTGTATAATACTATTACAGATTATTGTGACGTGATTATGTAATTTTTGTTGCAAATGCTTGTAGTCATTTTCTTCTGATGAAATGGAAATGAAATTAAGTGGTTTTTGATATTAAGATTTTGTTTAGGCTTTGCATGGTAAGTTTGTGTTTAAGTGGAGAGTCTCACATTGTCCCTGTTGCATCAGTGGTATTAGAGCAGGTTGTTCCAGAGTTGATAGGTAGATCGCCAAATGTGAGGTAACTTGTAGCTAGACCTATGAGTTGTTGGTTGTGAGTAAGTGCCTTTGAGAGTGGCCCCATGAGGTAGGGGTAGAGGTGGAGGTAGATATGAGAGAATTAGCTCTTGAATGTGTAGAGAGAACCACAGATTTGAAGTAGCCTATGCAAGGATCTGAGGGTCAAGTTGTGAAGAGGAAGTCCCTGAGCATTGAAAAGAGAATGAAGGGAATAAATGTGAGACCAAGAGTTTGAATTGTCTAGTTAGAAGAAAGAATTGATTTCTATAGACTTCAAGAGAAAATAATAGACATAAGAAAAATGGCATGTACGATTGATGAGATAATTGAAGATACATTTGGAATTTTAATTGAAACAAAAAATAATGTTGGAAAGGAGGAGAAGAAGATTAGAGGAAAGAATAATATTGCAGATATGCGAGAGATGGTGCAACATGGGATGAAGGATCTCACGAACAGGGTGGCAATGCTAACCAGACTAGTTAGAAACAAAACTTGAAGTTCAAAGTTCAAATTAGAGGAACCTGATAAGGAAAGTGAGAGTTATGTTGAAGGGAAATAAATTTGAGTATTGCTGATTTGAGTAGTGCAGTGGAGGATGATAGAGACACCATATTTAGTTACAAATTTGAAGATGAAGATGTGATTGAAGACATGCCTGAAGAAGGGGAAGGTATAGAAGACATGAGAGATTCTCAAGATGTAGAAGCTAGGATGATGGACTTTGAAGGTCTATATTTGATGAATAATTTGGGGAAGACGAAGATCTCCTACTCAAAGAGGAGATGAGAAAGATTGATAGCTTATTTGAAGGGCAAATGTCAGATGAATGTGATAAGAGAATGGAAAAGATGCATATGGGTGAAGATAAGTCCCATGATTATGCTAACATTGTTTTGTTTGTGGATGATTCTTTGTGTCCAGGTAAGGAAGATAAAGATGAAGAAGTTGTTCATGAGGAAGCTAAAGAAGTTGCAGCAGTATGCTTGGATGAAAGCATGAAAGGAAAGGAGAAAAGTGAGGAAGAGATATTTGTTGCAACATTGGCTAAAGATGAAATGGTTCCAGAAATGAGCATTGAGGAGGTTGTACAGAGTACAAGAGTAGTTGTGAGTAAAGTTATAGCAGCTGTGGATGTTGCAGTTGAAACAAAGCATGTAGTGGTGTATGAGGATCAAGTGTTCATGAGGAACCTGATGAAGACAAATAGTTTCTTGAGGAAGAGATCATGGAGGTAGAGAAGTTGTTCAAAGCAACAATAGAGACACTAGCATTTGGCAACAAGGAAAAGGATGTTGTGACAGAAGAAGTCATTGAGGTAAAATATGATTTTTATGAGTTTTGAAATGTTGAATTTACAAAATATTTGCATTTTGAGATGATTAAAGAGTTAGAGAAGAAAGAGGATTGTGTAGACGTAGAGTGGTTTATGGATATATACTTCTAGGTAGAGGCTGTAGAGGAAGCTATAGGAGAGATCTGGTGGAGGTGGTCAGTTTGTGGTGGGTTGCATCCCACAAAAGAGGAGAGTAGAAGAGTGAGTAGTTGAAAGAAGAGATGAGAGAGCCTTTGGTGGAGGAGGACGGCATATGGTGGATGTGGATCCATGAGTGAAGAGAAGTGTTGTGAATGGAGTTATGAGAGAAAGAGGAAAGTTGTTTTGGCACGGTGTTGGAAAAAGAGAAGGAAGAATTGATTTGATACAATTATCCCAACAATGGAATTCGTTGTAGGTTGGTTGCAACTTGAAAGGGTAGTACAACTACTCAACCCCATTTTGTGAGTATATGCTCACAAACTTCCTACTTGGCATGTCTAATGCAGTAGCATCCATCACCTCATGAAGGGTCCTAATGAAGATTCAAAGGAGAAGAAAATGCTCCTCATGAAGGTTGAAACAATAGAAGCAACACTAGTTTTAAATGCAGATCGCCAACACAAGACTATGAGCATCAGATAAAAGGAATCTTCATAGAAGAAATTCAACACCCCATGGGGGCAGCGCCTAGGAATGGGAGTTACATAAAATTGAATCTGGAGTAAAAGAAAATCCTTTGTGGTATAAATCTGATTCGTAACACCTCAACCAGAGGCTATAAGTTAGTAAAAATGCTAGTGGTGGGGCCAACAAGAATTGGAGAAAGTGTTACATTTGAGAAAATTTCTAATGCCTCATTTGGCAAAATTCCAACATGCAAGTAAAGAGTTTCAAATCTGCACCATTTGGGAAGTTAAAAGCCTCTTTAGAGGTGGTAAATCAAAAAGAAAAAAATACAATTAAAACATTGGTGGTGGAGCCTCCACTATGGGATGAATATACCATATTTGAAAGAAGGTTTTTAACACTTCAAATGAAAAGAGATTGGAAGGATTTTAATGCCTCTTTTGAGGTAATTTTGAAAAGGATTCACCATGTGCCAGAAGGGGAGATAATGCCTTCATGAGGCATATTAAAACCATCTTTAATATTCTTTTGTGGAGCACTTGGGAAGGAGAGAGGGAGCACTAGGATCCAGAGAAAGGAAAGTGTCAGTTATCTAGGAGCTAATGCCTTGTTTAGAGGTAGCATAGATGAAAACAAGAAGGGGATTCAAGGAGGCCATGAAGGCCAATTTCTATGTAATATTATTGAAGATTATTGTGACATGATTATGTAATTTTTGTTGTAAATGCTTGTAGTCATTTTCTTCTGATGAAATCTTAAATGAAATTAAGAGGGTTTTGATATTAAACTTTTGTTTAAGCTTTGCATGGTAAGTTTGTGTTTAAGTGGAGAGTCTTGCATTGTCCCCATTGCATCAATTTCTAAATATCCCATTCCATGCCCTATTCTTATTTCCATACACACTAATAACATGGTTGTGATAGGGTGTAGTATGCACAATTTCAACCTAAATAAATATTTGGTTTGAATCTACTATTCTAGAATTATATTTTTATAATCAATTAGAATAATTTTTTGCTCTCTATTAGTAATTTATTTACTAGATTTGTCATTTTCTTTAGTTAGACTTCTTTGTTTTTCTATAAAAATAAAAATTCCAAAATAACAATTTTAATTTCATTTATTTAACTAGGTTTGGTATTTGAGTTAGCTTAGTTAAAACATTAATAAATAGAGTAAGCTAATCTACTTCAATATACTTTAAGTAGTTTAAATTTACATCTTTCATTTTGGTGAACCTATAAGTATGAGAAAGATGCAAAGCCCTACATGGTGACCTGAGGATGAGATATAGTCCTAATCAAGTACATGTTTACAGCATGAATATATATAAACCTCTCAGTAGTGTTCCTCTTGGTGACATGTCTTGCTTTATTTATTATTTTGTTTGTGATGTCCTAACATCTTGACTAAACTTTTTTGTTCATGTACACCTTCTAGCTTGTCTTCTAACCAAAGTCTGACAAGTCACTTTTGTCACTCTCTAACCCCGATAACCACACTAATCTAATTAAAAAGAGGGGAATTCATTTTCCCTAGGGGTATTTAAATCATTTTAACCCTTTAGAATCATCTAATCAACCTCCCAATTCCATCCCTATCTTCAATTTTATTGTCTCTTTCTTCCTTTCTGGGTCACCCCTTCCTTGGGTGACCCTATAGCTAAATTAGGATATCAAAGGGAGAATTACCCTAGTCAAAGGGGTGACCCACCCTATAGAGACCCTATTGCTAGTTTAGGGATGCAAAAACCATTTTCACATCTCCTAGATCTTTCTCCATCCCAAAAACCACCTACCCAAAAATTCCTCTATGGTTCGCCACTATCATTGAAGGATCTCCCTGGGTGACCTTGTCATTTAAGTAGGATCTCTATTGGCAACTTTCCCTAGTGAAAGAGGTGACCTTGTCATATTTTAACATGTGTGATTGCTTTTAGTTTTGGCCCAAAGTTTTTCCAAATTAAGCCTTGATTGTGTGAGTCACCTTCCCTAAATGGTCATCAACTCCTAACTAAATCAAGATTCCTAATCACTCCATTCTAACTTGAAATCAATTCTACTCATCTCTCCATCAATCACATGATAACTCTATTTCTTCTTTTGTGATAGGCTATCAAGACTAGTTCACTCCCAATCAAATTCAATTCACTCTCCAATCAATCATGTTAACTCTTCAATCAAATGAATTAACTATTCAGTCACCTCCACCATTGATGTGCTTCTCACACCTATAAATACTGCTCACCTCTTCATTATTTCTCAAGTCTAGGAATGCTCTTCTCATCTTCACAAGCTTCTTTACAGGACTTTGAGTCTCTTAGTTTATTTTGTTAGGTTTTCAAAACTTCAAATCTTTCCCTTAGGAGGTAAATTTAGTATTATTACTTTTGCTTTACTTTGGTTTGTCTCCATTGCATTTAAATATGCCCATGCAGAACCTTGTGAGCCTTTTCAGTTTTTGCATTTACCTTCATATCTCCAAGCCATTGCACTTCATAGGTATTCTAATGCCCATTTCATCTCAAAGATTTAAAGGTTCAAGCTATATTGCTTCATCAGCATTCTTATGCTCATTTGTTATCCAAGCTTCCATAGCTTCTATTCTATTCATTTTTTTCCCATATTCAATTCTATCACAAAGAGGAGGACCCCACTAATACAGCGGAAGAGAGACAATTTCTATAAAAGGACTTTTGAGGTCTCAAGCCAAGTGCTTCCATCTTCATCAAACCAATTTTTTCATATTTTCAAATAGTAATTATCTCACACTCTAGCTCTTTGGAAAGTAGTCATTGTGTTACTCTTTTCTTAGTAGGTTTTTCTTTCATTCAATTATATTAGCATTTCATTGATTAAGTTAGATTACCTTTTTTTCATTCATTTGATTACATTTGTTTTAATTCTTGCAATTTCAATTTCTAAGATTAGATTCAAAATTGCTCCACGAAAATCATAAAAACGTTGGACTAGATTGCATATCAGAAAACACATATAGTTGCATACATATTTCAATTTCTAGTTAATTAGATAACTTATTTTATTTGAATTTGGAACAAGGAATCAAAAATTGTTTGCATAGATCTTAGATTGCATTGCATGAGAAAATTACAAAAATATTAGGAAACTTAGAGAATAAAACCCTCAATCATGTCATGAGGTAAATACAAATAAACTCAAACCAGTCAAACAAGGAAAAACCCTTAATCATATCGTGATGTAAACATCAACATAAATATCAAAATCACACACATTCAACAAAAAAGAACATTTTTCCATATTGCCAATGTGCTCTAACATTAGGGAATATTGGATAAAATTTATCCTCAATGAGATTGGGGAAAACCTCCCCCATCCAATTCAACAATAGAACATTGAACAAGCAAGGGAAGAACTAGAACACCAACAATGAATTATAAATCAACAACCCTTGACTGAACTGGTCTTAAGGGACCAAGAAAGGAGACTAGAAAGATAGAGACTTCTCAATGAATAGAACAATCTTCATGCTCAGCTAAGGAGACTTAGGATTCATGACCCTTCAGGTCATTTAATCATCACAACTACAACAATAATCGAATGTCTCGACAAAAACAACCATCAAAATACACACTTAGAATGAAACCCAACTTCCATCCATGACATCTTGATCCCTAAAGAAAGAGAGTAGGACAATCCTTGGTTCCTCTACTTGAATGGCCCTTGCCACATGAGTAGGATTGACTAGGAGGTCACCTTTAGCTAGGAGGATAGTTCATGTGTTGTGTTGTATTGTGACTCACCCACACAATCATCTGGGTCACTTTCTAAATGATACATATTTTGGTGAATATGATGTGAAGAACAATACCTTTTTCTGGAGATCTTTATGTTTCCATTAATCCATTCACACTTTCACTTTGCCATTTTTCTCTTCATTTCACTTGTCAAATTCAACCTAGACTTTGTTCTTCATTCTAATTTTTCTATGGTGTCTAAGGCACCCTTGTATATGATAGAATTTAAGAAAATCTAGGGAATATTCCCTCTAGAGAGCTCAAAACACCCTCACTTAACAGAGATGTGCCACCTAATCCATTGACACCAATTACCAACTGCTACAATTTAAAAGACTCGGAGTATGAAAAAGATAGACGAGACACTCATCATTCTCTCACAATCAACAATCCTGCTTGGGAACATGAAGCTATAATTTAGCTAATGCAATCTAACTATAGAAAGCATGTCGACTACTCATAAGGTCATCAATCCATCAATCATTGACTAGCCATGCAAAAATAGCGATGCAATTAGATGATGAAGTGAAGCATTTAGAGAAACACTTGCAAGAAGCTAGAACAAGAGGCCCACGTGTCACACAAAAAGCTAAGAAATCAGAAAATATCTCCAAAGAGCACACAAATGGAGAAAACCATTAGAATTTACAACCATCTGGAGAAGCACCAAGAATGGGAGCTGCAACCCCTACCGGCCACAAAACTACCCTAGTCTAATAGATTAGAACATTAGAAGCACAAATAGAACAACCTCCTCAAGATAGAAATGATACAAGGAATAGAACACACAACACTAGGATCGAACAGGACCAAGGGCAATTCAAAATCCCCCTTATTTGAACTTTTATTCACAAAATGAAATTAATGACATAATCCAACAACTTCCAAAAGTAGATGGATACTATCCACCTCAAAACATTCAACTAGATCTCAATATTAACCACAAGCTTAGATGACATACACAAATGTGCCTGCATATGAACAAGTCCCACCTATAGGGCTCATGTTCTTAACACCCATATCTTAGAGCACATTCTCAGTTACCGACCTTGAATTTTTGAAAGAACCCCTAGATCACAACATATGCAACATACAACTACTACAACCTTTCCCAAACCTTCCCAAATTCAAGGGAGAAGGGGACCCGAATTCTCATGTAATGGCATTCACAACCACCATAAGAGTGTTCGTCCCTTGGGATGGAGTCGTGGTGAGAATATTTCCTAAAACCCTTGAAGGAATCCATCTAGATTGATACTATCGATTGCTTGGAGCCTCCATACAAACTTTTTGCGAGCTTTGGAGGTGATTTGTAGATTTTTGACGTACTCTTCCATGTCCATGTAGAGCTGGTTCTTGTTCATTCCGTGCTTCCCTTTGAATTCTAGAACACTCACACGACAAAATAGTTTTATATAGTCACAAACACGCATCACCCATTGGCTCACGAATTTATGAACCTGTGGGGGGAGATAGCTCTTTGCGAATGTTAGAAACCCGATTATCAAAAATATCTTTCCGATTAATGCTTCCACTTCCATATTCTTTGTAAATCAAATGCTCCTTCACACCCTTCTTGGCTAATAATTATAGCCTCTTAGCACCGTCCCGCTATCAAAACGACATATAGACCTTACACGTCATCAAAATATTTTATAACACCCTGGCCAAAAAATGCATTTGCATGGGGTCGTAAATTGCAATGTTCACAATTATAATTACTCGTTATGGTTAGTATGCATTTTGTATGAGTCATAGTTCTTAGAGAGCTCTCGTTGTATACATAGGAGGGGGTTTACCTTATGAATAATAGGAAGAGAGAGCACTCTCTATAGGATGTAACATACACTCTTTCAAAAAATGAATTAGGATGAAGTGTCAACAATTATTACATATGATAGAAGAAAATGATTTTTCTCAAGTTTGCAAGATGTGAGATGTGGGATTAATGTTTTCAGCACGTTAAAAGCGATTAATGTTTCTTTTAGAATCTGTGCCAACATAGGGGAAAGTTGTTTTTGCTAAGGTCTTCACTTGATAGTTTTATAAAATAGATTTTTGACTATTTTTCGGTTTTTAGTCATTGGCCGACATTTTTTTTCCTCAAGTTTTAGGAATTTTTTGGTTTCCATAAATAGAGAAAAGCTATTGATGAATCAAAAACAAACATGAGAAAAATTTAGATAGGTCTGTAATTGTGGACATGTCTTTGTCATGGACTACGAGGGTTTCTGGTAGCCACGTATGGAGACATGTGGTAGGTGCATAGGGTTTGTTTGGGCCATGCATTGTGGCCTAATGCATTGTGGGGCTCCTGATATCTTGGAGTTTAAAATAAGCCATGCTATGGACCAGGGTCGTCAACCTAGCTAGTTTTTCCTGGGTGCTCGACAAATTTGCTACAGTCTACTTGTTATATTTTATAACACTCAAGGCAAATGGTGTACATTCTTTTGTTCTTGTTCTTTTGTTTCCTCTTCTATTGTTGTAGTTTTTTTATCCTTCCTATAGATACCTTGGTTTTCTTGAATGATTGTTGCATGTATTTAAATGAGCCCCTATGTTTTGTTTAGTGGAGATCTGTTAGAAAGATGGGTTTTGTTGCACCAAAAGATCAACCTATTAACGCCCGATACAACCACTAAAGTTAATGAATCTATGGGAGGCGGTTAAGACTTGTCATGAACTTGAGAGATACATTGCACAACACAAGGAGACCAAGGGTGTACACCTTGCAACAATCCCCCCAGCGCAAGCGAGGGGTTCAAACCCGTGACCCAGGCTCTGATACCAATTGTTAGAAAGACAGTTGTCATTGCACCAAAAGATCGACCTATTAATGCTCGATACAACCACTTGAGTTAATGAATCCACATGAGGTGATTAAGCCTTGTCACGAACCCAAACATTGTGCTGCACAACACAAGGAGACCAAGGGGGCACACCTTGCAACAAGATCTCCACAGTTTTTAAGCTAGAGGTGGTGCTTGGTACTTTTATTTAATGGATAGCCTAGCATTGTTTAGACTGTAAACTTTTTTTTTTATTGGGTTCATTGCTTTTGTCTAGTCCTTGTGTGGATTTAAACTACATTTTTTTAGTTGGGTTCAATGCTTTTGTTCAATGGAATGCTTGGTGGGATTTTTCCACTTGGCAAATGCTTAAGAGAAATGGTGCTTGTGAGGAACAAAGAACTTGATTTTTGTATTGAGGGCTTTGTTTTTTTTGCTTAGTGGAGATCTTTGCGGGATTTGGAAAATTGGGATTTAGAGTGGAATTTTGTATAGAGAATCTTGTTTTGTTTTTGTGGAGGTTCTTTTGAGGAATGCTAGCCATTGTTTTTAGTTCATTGTGCTTTTGTGCATTTAAACTAAGTTTATGCTATGCAAACCTTGTTTCTCTTAGTGGAGAGCTTTTTGTTATTTAATATTGGGGGACTGCTTATGGGATTTTACCTTTATGTATTGAAATGCCCTGGCTTTCTTAGATAAAGATGCATAGTTTCATACCATTGGGGTTTTGTTGTGAGTGTAATCAGTATGTATTGGAATAGTCTCTTGGTCCATCTTTGGAAAAAATGAGCCACATGATCAACAATTATTGTAGGTCTCTGACAAACCCAACAAATATTTCATCTAGAGACACGCAGTCCATAGTAGATTTTGCTCCAAAGTTAGATAATATTAACACCCATGGTGAAGAGAAGCAACTCATACATGCCTCATTCTATTGTCTATTTAATTAATTATTTAGGCCTTCTGTGTATAGGCCAGGTGCCTTGACAATCCTTTGATATAATAAGTTATCTTATACGTTCTATGTTCTAAATATAAGCCATGTCATAGGCATTTAACCAAGCAGTTAACATAGTTATGTTTATACTCCCTTACTCTATCTATAACTCCAACTCTTTGTGTACCATTCAAGACATTCCCCAAGCATTATTTTTTAAAAGGGTGTGGTTCAATATATCTTCTACAATAGATTTTAACTTGTATCAATTGTATGCCATTTTGGACATATTCATAGGTGCTTAAACATGAAGATGTGGTGGTTATGTATATATGACCATATCTGAGTCTATTCTTTAACTATTACATAGCTTATTTCCCTATTATATTTGTAATTATTCTGTACCATAGTGTTTCAACAAAATTTCTTGGTAATAAACTTGACAAAATAGTTTGTTTATTATACTTATAAGATGGATGATTCTAAATTTGTCGTTGCTATAGTGTATCTTGATTTTCGTGTGTTGTGACCTAGATTCTACCATAAACTATGGAGTATTCTTATTGGCCATGTTACTTGCACTTTAATGA
Source organism: Cunninghamia lanceolata (assembly GCA_027924645.1). NCBI lineage: Eukaryota > Viridiplantae > Streptophyta > Pinopsida > Cupressales > Cupressaceae > Cunninghamia > Cunninghamia lanceolata. The sequence continues at coordinate 9,190,937 of BSBN01000050.1, read as the reverse complement.
TCTTATGCTCTGATGCTTGTTTCTATGTTTCTATGAGTTTTCCATTATTGAGCACTTTAATGATCTTATGCTCTGATGCTTGTTTGTATGAGTTTTCCATTGTTGAGCATATTGTTTAGTGATTTCCAAGCTTTACATTATCTTCTTGGCCCAAAAATTGAATAGAAACTTAGTCGATATAGTGTTTCCTAATTTGAGTCCATGCCGCTAGTGTTTGGGAGGATTAGTTTAGAAGGCAGATGGGTTGAATTTTGTACTTTAGTCTTTCATTTGATTTTTGGCAATCAATAGAGTTTGTTTTACTCCTACTAAGATTCCATTTGCAACTTGGACAATAATGAGCAGGTTTTTTCATATCAAAATTGGTCTAAACTAAATCAAGAACAAATAGACATGGAAACTAAAACAATGAACACATGTTGCTTTGTTTTTCTCCCATTTTACAATGGGCCCAAAAATTAAGATTTATTCCTATTTAACTTTTGAATTTAAATTCTGAATAAAATTAGTTTCACTTGGCAGAGGATTTTGTTAAGATAATCTATTCATGCAATTTTTGTGATAGGTTTCATCTTAGTTAACTATGAAATTTTCATAAGTGTGGTACCCAACATTATAATATGTTAGAAAATTGAAATCTCTTATAGAAAATATGCAGATTTAAGTTTTACATATGTATTATAATATTTCTTAAAGTGGAAAAGTACCCAAAAAAAGTGCATTGTGGAATAGAAGTATATGTGTGGAATAACTCAACCTCATATGTTAAGTTTGAGTGTAATAGGCCTACCAAATTTGATATATAAAAGACTAAAAAAACGTGACTATTTGAATCTACCATTTGCTTGAAATATCTCAAGGCTTTTTAAAAAATCTATTTGGTGACATATTCTGCAATCAGTTTCTCTGGGATGAAAAACACAAGTGTAGGGGGCTTGAAGACCCCATCAAACTTCATCTCCATGAGAGAAGAACATTTCATGTGCCAGCTATGGGAAAAAAATCATATATATCATGTTGGGCTTTTATTTGTATGTGCTACTTCATATCTATTTATTTTTCATGAATAACTATATATTGTATTGGTGGTAGTTAATATTATTTGTTTCTGTGTTGAGGGTTAAGTGTTCTGACAATTTAGGCTAATGAGGATGATTAAGATTTGCATGTTATTGAGTTTTAGGATAGGGATTTATATTGATGTCATGAATATTATAGATAGTTGAAGAGACTAGTAAAATGTAGCTGAACAACCATCTTAGAAAATGGAATGAATATTAATTTGAGATTAGGTGTAGGTTAAAAGCATAGAACTATGTCACACTTTTGGCTGACTTATCAGCACAAGTGCATTTAAACATTTCTAACTAAAAGTCAATTTTTTTCAAATATATGGTCTAGTGAGATTCATCCTAGCTAAGTTAGATATGGGCCACAATGTTTCCAACTAGAAGTGTCCACTAAATACATATGTAGCACCACTTGCAGGCCAATTTACCAAAAAATACAAAATTTCAAAAATGTTGACATTTCAACAATTCCTACTCATGTAAATAATTTTTTTTTAAAATCTAAAAATACCCTTGTGTAGATTTGTAAGTGTAGTTTTAAAAAATGTGGTTTTTTTAATAGTCTAATTATTGTTAATATTTTATTTTTTATTTTTACTAAAAGTGGGTTATCAACACCTAAATATAAGGTTGATTGCCTTATCAAGAAAAAAATAGTAAAGTTTATTAAATTTTTTTTTAAAAATATGACTGAGATTCCATGTTAAGATGATATATTTTATTTTCTATTTGGATAAATAGTCAAGACAAAAGTTGACATCCCATTGAAATAATTACTTTTCAGTACATGCAACTTTAAATATTTATTTAAAAATATATATTTATCAAAATGCATAAAAATAAATCCATGCACTAAAGTTTCAAGTTATAAATACAAAAAAAAAAAATTGAAGGAAAAAAAGTAAAATTTACTATAAAAAGAGCAACGTCCCACTGAACTTCATTTTTCAGCATTTTATCAACAACTAAATTATAGTGTCAATTTTACAAAAAAAAATGTATTCAAATAATTTTTTTAATTTTTATAAAAAAATACAAACATAAAATACACTAAAAAATATATATTTCATTAATTTACATCATTTCAAAATTCAAAATGTATATGTCACTTTTTAATGATTCAAGTTAAAAATTTAGATCAGCATTGGTCGTTTCCCTTATAAAAGTGTGACACAACTTTGTGCTTTTACCCTGTACTAATAATGCAATAATAATATTTTGTTTTCTTTACAAGTTAGCTAAGGATAGTTGAGGAGACTAGGAAGATGAAGTTGGATAGTCATCTCACAAGATGAATTGAATTGCTATTTTAGATTATTAGCTATGTGCTTTGTGGAGTGCGTTGTAATATTCAATTTTGGTTTGCATCATTAAAAAACATTGATTCTATATCCAAGGTATCTTAAGATTATTTTTTCTAAAAATAGCCAACATTTTGGTTAGCTATATACAAATTTTGTTTTTCACCCTCTTAGCATTAAATTTTTGATACTTTATATTACATTTCATTGTATTTCATAATTTATGTTACTTGCACATTGTCTAGTTGCTTGTGTTATGCTAACACTATATACCACCATTTTGTCTATGTTTTGAACTACTTTCATTCCTTTTTTAGTGTTCTTGAATTTGGTTTGCTACAAAAACTCATGTCTTCAAGTCTATGTCCTAAACTAGATAGTTTCTATTTGCAATATGTGTTCCATTAGCATATTACAGCTTTAGGTTTTAGCCATAGAAATTATCTACCTAGTAACATTGTGGTGTAATGTGAACAAGTTTGCAGAGATCATTGCAAAAGAAAACTTGATAGTGGACAAGATATGACATGGCATGAGAAAAATTGGTGTCTCTATTTATTAAAACTTGTTTCTTCAGTTCATCCTAGATCATTGGCTTTTGAATATTTCATTGTTTCTTAAAAGCCATCCGTGTAAATGTTGTATACCCATTTCATCTTGTTTCATGTAATTACAATACTCTTGGAAAAACTATTGTACATTTAGGTTACTGATTTCTACATCGGTCCATGGCCTATGGCTATACTATATGAGATAGCAAAATATATTCTATCTTTAATTTCCCATCTCCACTACATATTAAAATGGAATTTGAACTAGGTATCATATTTAACTTTATTTAATTTGCAATCTAAAATTTGAACTCACTTTTAATAAAAAAATCTTGTCTTGTTTGCAAGACCCTTGCTTTTGTCTTCTTTGCATGCTTTAGTAGCCCTATAGTTAGCAGGGACACTAGATACATTGCAACTCTTGTTACAATAAGTTAACTCTTAATGAGATTGCATGCATTTTCTACCAAGGGGATGATTTTAACATTCTTTGGAATTAGCACTTACAACTTCAAGAGGTGTAAGGGATGTGTTGTGTTGATCAGGTCATTGTCTTGAAATAACCTTCTAAAAATATTCATAGATTATGTTCTATATGTTTTATCTTGTCTTGTCCCTCCCATGCACTTATTTTTATCTTAGGAATCAATTGTGAAGCATCCTCAATATGTTAGAACCTAGCAGTTTGTTAGAAGTTATCAAAAATGAATAAGTTGAAAAGGTTTGAAGTTGTCAAAGGTTCACAAGGTTTTCACAACCAGCGAAACTACCTACAAGGTTCTGAGTTCACACTCAATCCCTTATAGGGTAAAAGCAAGATAGAAAGAAAACTGGAGGTTTCTTCAATTTTTGCAAATAACAAAACCTCCAACAAAAGGAACACCTAACTTCTGAATTTTCAGCAGAGGAATGATGTTTTGAGAAAACCAAAATACAAAACAAAAAAAGCAAAGACTTTTAATTGTTGGAGGTTCATTTGGTTCTCATAGCCAACGAAATCTCTAACAAGATTGTTTTCGAAGGAGTATGGTGAAAAGATGCAAGCAAGAAATTCGTTCTCATTACCAGGGATTCCCTAGTGGTTCAAAACTATCTTTGAAAACAAAGGAGAAATCAAGATTTGTAAATAAAAATTAGAGGTTTCGCTAGTTGTCATTGTTGCAAGTATGTGCCTAATTGGTGTTGTCATTGATGTGAACATATCTTTGTTGTCATTGGTGTCAATTGTATCCTATTTTGTCACTTGTTTAGAAGCCTTGTATGTTGAGGATATTGAGAAAATTTGTTCCTCCAGAAGAAATAGAGAGTTGTAGTGATGGTAGTGTATTGCATACTAAAAAATAGTCCAGAAGATTGTTCCGCATTCCTTGTATATTGAAGATATTTGTTTGTGGATTGGAAGTTATTTAGAGGCTTGGCTAAAGATGCTAAATCCTAAGTTTGAGCCTCCAGTATGAATAATAGAGTAAGTTACATTCACCAGACTAAAACCTGCTCTGCTCTTTTTTATTATTCATTGGTGACAGGGAGAAAATATTTTGCTCAGCATTCCTCCGCATTGAAGTATTTTGCTCTATGGTTCTTGAGGGAAGTTTGGGATGATAATATGTGCCTACAACTCCAATGGTTTTTGATTTGCTGGTCCACAAGCTATCTTTCTTTTATAACAGTTGAAGACAGTGTAGTTCATATGGTCTGGTGTGAAGAATCTCATGGATAAAGTGGTTAGAGTTTGTGTGGTTGCTCCTGATGATTACAACATGCTTGTGGATCCCTCATGATCATGTTTCTACTTTTGCATTGGTCCATAAGCAGTATTTTGGATCAAAGTTGAAGATTGTTCCCAGACAAGGTAGCGTGTAACCAGTCTTAGCTGACTTGGTTAATTCTAGAAATTGCGGAGATCTCTTAATGATTGCAAAAGTGTGTTGTAGCATGGAAGATCATGTTTGAGTCCCAGTTAAGGCATGGCATGATCCGCATACATCTTTCTTATACTTCCTTAGCTTAATTCTTGTAATTTAGGCCAAGACCTATTTTGTAAATGTTTGTAATGTCGACCTTGGAGATTATTCCAATGGTTGATGAATGTAATGCTGACCTAATGTACATTCCAAGGTTGGCGAATGATATATATACTTGTAATTTGGTTGTGGAAAAGGTGTCCTTAAATGAAGATGTGAAGATAGAGGTGAAAAGGAAGAGCAGAGTAGAGGAACTACTATACTTTAATTAATTAATCTCAGATTTGAAGAAGATGCTGATCTTGGCAGTGAGCCTAGCAGTGAGCCACTAGTAGGGTTTAACAACCCTCATTGTAATCTTTCTATGTTTAGGGTTGAGGTAGTGAGCCTAGTGAACCTAGTTATACTTCATGTCAATGAGCTAGCATGTTCTAGGCCCGTGGAGTGACCCAGACTGAACATCATTATTCAAAGATTGAAATATATATTGAGAGATAATCCTCTCCATGGTTTTTCCCCACATTGGGGTTTTCCACGTAAAAATATGGTGTCTCTTGTGTTTGATCTTGCAACTGTAATTCAATTTCTAATTTCATGCTTTCATGTTTTAGTCATAATATCAGTTGATGAGTGATTAATGTTTTAAAGTGTAGAAGTAGTTAAGATTTTTGAGACAGCTGATTCACCCCCTCTCTCAATTGTTTAGTGCATTTCAACAATTGGTATCAGAGCCAAGTTCCTCAGAAGAAAGCTTAACCACTTGAGGCTGATCCAAGATGTCATACAAAAAGGAAAGTCTGTGGTTTGATGGGACAAACTACTTCGTCTGGAAGATTTACATGAAAACCCATCTCCTCTTCTTGGGTTACAATGTTTGGAAAATAACTGAAGACAAGTATGAAATTCTGAAGAAAGGTCTGTAAACTGAAGATGAGATCAAGCAATTTGAGTTGAACATAAAAGCCAAAGATGCCTTGGTAAGCGCCCTATTTGATATCGAAGTAACAAGGGTTATGGAGCTAGAAATTGCTCATGAAATCTAGGACAAGTTAAAGAATCTATATGAAGGAGATGATTCTGTGAAGTGCGCCAAGTTACAAAGTTTGAAAGAAAAATATGAATGTTTGAAGATGAATGAAGATGAAAACATAACATTCTTCATGAAAAAGATCGACGAGCTTGTGAGCAGTATTAGAAGTGTGGGAGGAAAAATTGAGGACATTGAAATTGGGAACAAAGTTCTTAGATCACTGCCTAAATCATATAGTCATAAAGTGGCTGTAGTTGAGGAAATAATGACAGTAACAAAGATTACAAAAGATTAGCTGCTTGGGAAATTGACATCTTTTGAAATGAGAGAACTTGGTGACTCCCTTCCAAAGTCAGAGACTACTTTCAAAGCCAGCACCTCAGAAAGAACCCCAAGATTTGACAAGTATAAGGTGGAACCAGATTATGAGCTTGAAGAACATGAAGCCAACTTTGTTAATAGTCTACCCAGCGGTACTGGTAAGTACAAAGGCAAATTACCTTTTAACTGTTTCATTTGTGACTAGTAAAGTTGGTAATTATGCTTCTAGATGTTCCACAAGAGTTCCTAGGCCAAGACCTGATAGACCTAAGAATCCAAAGAAATGTTACTATGTTGAAGATCTTGATAATGATGAAGGAGTATCAGATGGTGATCTAGATAATTCTAGTACTTCTGGTAATGAATGCTTGTTTATTGCTATTAAAGAAGAAATTGTGTCTACTAATCCTACTAGTTGTGTGATGGAAGAAAAATGAGTGGAAAGTGCATTGGTTGTTCAAGTTGTTGAAGATAAAGATGAATGGGTTATTGATAGTGGATGCTGTCATCACATGACTAGTGACAATAGTAAGTTTGTAAGTCTGGAAAGATATGATGGAGGACTAGTTAGGTTTGGAGATGACACAATTGATAAGATCTATGGAAAAGGATCCATTTCTTTTGATGGCAAGCATAATACTGAAGATGTTTTGTATGTGAAAGGATTAAAACACAATCTCTTGAGTATTGGTCAGATGTGCAACAAGGGTTATGACTTGACATTCAAGGACAATGGATGCAAGATCATGGAAAGCTCTAGAATAGTGATTTCAACTGGTAAGAAGACCAAAGGCAATATCTGTCATCTGAAAGGAAATGATAACTATGGCTTGTTGGCTCAGGTTGATGAAAGCTGGCTATGACACAAAAGGATGTGTCACATCAAATTTGACAACATTGTAAAGATAAGGTCCACCCAGGCTATGAAAGATCTACCCAAACTTGTGAAACCAACTAATACATTGTGCAAGGAGTGTCAATTTGGAAAATAGACAAAAATAAGCTTCAAGAGCAAGGACCAATCTGTTGGAGGACTACTAGAATTGGTGCCTATAGATCTTTGTGGGCCTACTAGAGTAAGAAGTATACAAGGAGACAGGTATTTCATGTTGTTGATTGATGATTACTCTAGAATGACTTGGATTACCTTATTAAAGGAAAAAGTAGAAGCCCTAGAAAAGTTCAAAGAATTCAAGTCAATGGTTGAGAATGAGATAGATTTAAAAATTAAGTGCTTGAGGTCTGATAGAGGTGGAGAATTTACATCAAATGATTTTAACTTCTTCTATGAGGATCAAGGGATAAATAGACAATTATCTGCACCTAGGACTCCACAACAAAATGGAGTAATGGAAAGGAAAAACATGATAGTTCAAGAGACTACTAGAACAATGATGAAGGATGCTGACCTACCGGAAGTATATTGGAGAGAGGCAATTAACACTGTTGTATACATTCTAAATAAAGTTGAAGTCAAAGCTAACAGTTCAAAGAGTCCTTATTAATTGTGGCATGGTAAAGTTCCTACTATGAAATACTTCAAAGTTTTTTGTAGTAAATGTTATATCAGAAGAGATGAAGATTTAGATAAGTTTGATGCAAGATGTGATGAAGGTATCTTGGTGCAGGAGCACTAAGGAGATCACCTATGTTTCTTTTCATGTTTTGTGGATCATGTTGTCTTGTTTCAATAAGGTCGTAGAAGACCATCCATGTAATAAGGACTTTGTCCAAAGATCTATTGTTGTCATAAAGCCATAAAAGGTAGTAATGTAAGTCTTCATGTTTGTTAGCCTTGTTAAGGCATGTTCAAAGAGTCTAAGGCATGTTCAAAGCCTAATTACATTGTAAACATGTTTGGAGGTTGTGTTAAGCCCAAACAAAAGATGCAACTCTACCAAACATAGGTAATTAGTTGCTGTAGTTAAAAACAAAGAAGTTTAGAGAGGAAGTTTGATGGTTGGGCAGTTCCATCAACCCCAACCACTCTTAAACTACCTCAAGGGAATGGAGAAGGCTTCTTTTAAGCCTACCAATGATCATTGTTAAAGGAGAAGCATATTTGGAGGAAGAAAACCAATACAAAAGTTTAGATTTCCTATTTTCTATGTAAATTCGCTATAGCAGCATGTGGTACTCTTCCATATGGCAAAGTCATAGAGTATGAATTGGTGGGAGGAAAGAGGTATGAACTAAGTACCAATTGTATTTGGTTTGAAATCTTGACTCTACTTTAGGTGTGAGTAATCTGCATTTGTTTGAAAATTGTCAACCATAACCTAGAATAGGGTTTTGATACAAATTATGTATTTCTTTAGCATTCCACTGACTTAAGTCACTTTTGATCACTAGAATGGGATGTAATAGGTCTGTATTAGTATGTTGCAATGAGTTTTTGGCAGGAAATTTGAAGGGAAGGAGTTTTCTTTGATGAAACCTAACAAAACCGTGTGTTAGGTGATGTTTAAGAGCACATTAAAGGAACGATAAGTGCATTTTTGGGAACAACAGAGAGTAGAAGTCTAAAACCCACAAAATCATTTTTTTTGACATATATTCTAACTTTTCAAACCCTTGGTTGAGTTATGGGCTTGCATTCTATAGTGGTCTCTTTGTAAATTTGGCCTAATTGGGGTTCTATGTCTTTGACAGGGGTTATTGGTTGAGGTAATCCATCCAAAACAACCCATGCCAAGTTTGGGATATGTGATAGGGGGCCATAATGGGTATCTACGGATTGTCTAATATTTATATTTGGAGGTCTGAGTCAAAAGTTATTAGGACTGTTGTCATTTTGAAGGGCTACATGCCATTTTGGGGGTTTGTGAAGGAAGTACCAATCTTGAGTCTAGTCTGCCTTGGCCAATAGATGGAATGGGTCCCCTAACATCTCAAACCAATTTTTCCATGATGATCCATGAGTTTCTTTCTATTGTTCCCACTTTTGTATAAAGATCTTGGATTTTAGGCTTTTGAGTGAAATAGAACCTTGTCTTGTTGGTCTATCTTCTCCTATCCAATTTGCCTCTACATCATAGTGGTATCAGAGCCATAAAAGGTTCTATTGTTGGCCTGGTATATGTTAGCAGAGGAGAGTGAAGGAGAGGTTAGCAATATGCCTCCAAAGGGGATGACCACCGAAGTGGTTAAGAAGTTCAAGGAGATGGAAGAGAAGATCAAAAGTGGAGTCAAGGAAGCACTCCAAGAAGAGTTGAAGACATTGAGGATAGGGAAGAGGATAGATGAAGGTTTAGATGAAGAGGAAGAACAAGAGGAGGAAGAAGAAGAACAAGAAGAGGTAGAGGTACCAGCTGATCAAAAGCATTTCCTTGAAGCCAGCAAGGCAATTGGCAAGGATTCTTCAGAGGCTCGGATGGAGATTCCCATGTTTAGTGGGAAGATGAATGTTGATGAATTCATGGAGTGGATTGAGGCTCTAAATAACTACTTTGAATACAAAGAAGTTCCTGAAAGTAAGAGAGTTAATTTTACAAAAACTAAACTCAAAGGTGCTATCCTTACATGGTGGAATTACACCCAAGGTGAGAGAGTAAAGAAAGGGAAGAGTATGATCTCTTCATGGAGCAGAATGTTGGAGAGGATCAAGTCCCAATTCCTTCCATCAGACTATGAGGTGCAAATCTACAAGAAGATGCAAAATCTCAAGCAAAGAGATTTGGATGTGGCTACTTACATCTAGGAGTTTCACAAATACACTCTTTGTTGTGGGTACATGGAGGAGGAAAAAGCTAAAGTGGCAAGGTATCTAAATGGTTTGAGGTTCAATATCCAAGAAGAAATTAGTTTATTAACCGCTGAAACTATGGAGAAATACTTTCAATTAGCATTAAGGGCTGAAGAGAAGTTGAAGAGGAAAGGTGAGCAACAAAATAGAGGAAGAGGTGGCAGAAATTTTAGAGGTAGGTGCAGTTTTGGGGGCAGAAATCCATCCCAAAGAAGCCAAAGGGAATCTAGTTTCCAAGAGCAAAGTGGATAATTCGGTTCTAGAGGAGGCTTTAGATGAAGAAGGCCTAATGGAAGAGGTAGATTTGGTGGACCATGAAGAGGTCCTAATGTCTTCATAGGAAGGTGCTACAATTGCAACCAAGTGGGACATCCAGCCTTCAAGTGTCCTAAAAAGCAAGCCTCAAGCTTTCATGGAGGAGAGAGAAGGAACCATTTGATCCAAGAGGAAGATTGCTAAAGTATCAACTCTCCAATTGGAAGTACAACCCAGATCCATGAAGGAGAAAGTTTGATGATGAGAAGAACCATGTTGAAGGTGCCTCAAACACAAGAACCACCTTAAAGGAAGACATTGTTCAGGACAGCATGCAAGGACAATGGTAAGATTTGCAAAATAATTGTTGATTCAGGCTCAACTAAAAATTTGGTTTCCATTGAAATGGTAGACAAATTGAAATTGAAAAGACTGCCTCATGTTAGTCCTTATAAAGTATCATGGTTGAATAAAGGGAAACAAGTTTTGGTAGATGAATAATCATGGGTTGAATTTGAGATAGGAGAATATAAGGACAAAATTTTGTGTGATGTAATTCCTATAGATGCTTGTCATTTGCTGTTAGGACATTCATGGCAGTATGATGTTCATTCACAACATAATGGTAAAACTAATTCTTTAATCATAACTAAGAATGGTAAAAACTATAGAATAGGTCCATTTCCTAATGAGCATGTAGAGAAGAATGTTGGGTCAAGTGTCATGATTGTGAATGGTAAAGAGTTTCTAGATGCCCTTAAGGAGGAAGGAACCCAAGGGTATGCTTTGATTTTGAAGCCTAAAAATAGTCCTAGTTTGCATGATCCTAGTAAGGAAGAAGTTCCTAATGAGGTGCAACAATTACTAGAGAAGTATAAGGGGATTATGGTAGAAGAAATGCCTAATGAGTTGCCACCTATTAGGGACATAAGCCATCAAATTGGCTTCATACCAAGATTTACTTTGCCAAACAAAGCAGCCTACAAGATGACACCTTCACAAAATGAAGAGATTGCCAGGCAAGTACAAGAATTGTTGGATAAGGGATTGGTGAGAAAGAGTCTTAGCCCATGTGCTGTCCCAATAGTCCTAGCCCCTAAAAAGGATGGTAAATGGAGGTTGTGTATGGATTCTAGAGCCATTAACAAAATTACCATAAGATATAGGTTCCCTATGCCAAGAATTAAGGACCTAATGGATTGTTTGGGTGGGCCTAGATACTTTTCTAAGATTGATCTTAAGAGTGGGTATCATCAAATTAGGATCAAATAAGGGGATGAATGGAAGACAACATTCAAAACAAATGAGGGTCTTTATGAGTGGTTGGTGATGCCATTTGGTCTATTTAATGCCCCAAGTACTTTTATGCGTCTAATGAATGAAGTGTTGAAGGATTTCATTGGCAAATTTGTTGTGGTTTACTTGGATGACATTCTTGTTTTCAGCAGGACTAAGGAAGAGCATTTACACCATTTGGATCAGGTTTTGAGAAGTTACATGATGAATAATTGATGATCAACATGGAAAAGAGTGTCTTCATGAAGGAAGAACTCACCTATCTTGGTTTTGTGATCTCACAGGGTAGTTTGAAGATGGATCCAACAAAGGTAGAAGCCATTTTGTCATGGCCCACTCCAAAAACAACAGGTGATGTGAAAAGTTTTCCTGGTTTGGCAACATTTTATAGAAAATTTATAAGGGGTTTTAGTCATATTTGTGCACCAATTTTGGATACCATCAAAGCGGGGTAGAAATGTAAGTTTTTGTGGACAAAGGCAGCCAAAGATTCTTTTGAAATTCTGAAGCAAAAGGTAGCACAACAGCCCATACTTGTTTTTCCTTACTTTAATAAGTTGTTTGTAGTGGAATGTGATGCTAGTAACCTTGCTATAGGGGCTGTCCTAAGTCAAGAAGGTAGGCTTGCCTGTTGCTTTCTTTAGTGATAAATTGAATGATGCTAAGAGAAAGTACTCTACCTATGACTTGGAATTGTATGAAATGGTACAAGCTTTGAAAAAATGGAAGGACTATCTTTTGCCAAAAGAATTTATTGTTTATACTGACAACCATGCACTTAGTTTTCTGAATTCACAAGAGAAACTCAATCATAGGCATATGAAATGGGTTGAGCAACTCCGAGCCTATACTTTTTCAATCAAACACAAGAAGGGGTAGGCTAACAAAGTGGCAAATGCATTGAGTAGAAGGGTGTGTATGGTTCAATAAATTCAGTTGCCAAGTGTAGGGGTTGATGCTCTCAAGCATATGTATCAGGATGATGAAGATTTTAAGGAGGTATATGAAGTTTGTTCACAATTTTTAGACTCTTATCATTCTGATTTTTCTGATTTTTTGTTGCAGTAGGGGTTTTTGTTCAAAGGTAGCCAACTATGTGTTCCTAGGTGTTCCATGAGGGAGAACATCATAAAGGAAAAATAATGTGGTGGACTTGGAGGTCACTTTGGGTTGGATAAAACATTGGTCCTTGGGAAATCTTTTTCAGGTGTCTTACCAAACAACATGGAGAGGCATGGGTTATGATCATCCCTCAAGCAGAGTTTGCCTATAATGATTCCACCAATAGGAGAAAAGGAAGAAGTCCATTTGAGATTGGTTATGGCATTCACCCAAGGGGTATTCTTGAATTGTGAGATCTCCATGGATTAGAAAGGAAAAGTGCTCAAGGTGAAGACTTTGCATTGTCCATGAAGGACATTCATGATAATGTCAAAGAAACTCTTCAAAAGAACAATGACAAGTACAAGGAGAAATCCAATGAGAGAAAGAGAGATGTACAATACAAGGCTGGGGATTTGGTCATGGCACATTTGAAGAAGGAAAGACTTCCTAAGGGGTAGCCAACCAAACTCCTCATGAAGAAGATAGGACCATGCCGAATTGTGCACAAGTTTAGGCCCACTGCCTATGAGATTGAACTTCCTCAAGGATTGGCCATATCTCCTATCTTCAATGTTTTAGATTTGTTCCCTTTGAAAGGTGATTCTAATGCAGATTCAGAGGTAGACATGACAACAACAAGAGATGAAGATTGGATCAAGGGTCTTCCACCCAATCAGCCATTAAAGTTGGAATGCATTCTTGACACCAAGGTCTTGAAGAGGACTAGGAAGAAGATATACAAACAATTTCTTGTCAAATGGAGTGGCTTGCCTATTGAAGATGCCACTTGGATGAGTGAAGAAGACATCTTGAAGCATGGTGTCCCAATTGCTGATCTACTTCCTCAAGAGACTTGAGCTCTCTTTCCACGCGGGGAGTACGGTGTAGGAGCACCAAGGAGATCACCTATATTTGTTTTTATGTTTTGTGGATCATGTTGTCTTGTTTTAATAAGGTCCTAGAAGACCATCCATGTAATAAGCACTTTGTCCAAAGATCTATTTCTGTCATAAAGCCATAAAAGGCAATCATGTAAGTGTTCATGAACATTTGTAAGCCTTGTTAAGGCATGTTCAAAGAGTCTAAGGCATGTTAAAAGAGTATAAGGCATGTTCAAAGCCTAATTACATTGTAAACATGTTTGGAGGCTATGTTAAGACCAAATAAAAGATTGAACTCTGCCAAACAGAGGTAATTAGTTGCTGCAGTTAAAAACAGAGAAGTTTAGAGAGGAAATTCGATGGTTGGGCAGTTCCATCGACCCCAACCACTATCAAACTACCTCAAGGGAATTTATAAGGCTTCTTTTAAGCATGCCAATGATCATTGTTAAAGGAGAAGCATTTTTGGAGGAAGAAAACCAATACAAAAGTTCAAATTTCTTATTTTCTGTGTAAATTCGTTGTAGCAGCACGTGGTACTCTTCTGTATGACAAAGTCATAGAGTATGAATTGGTGGGAGAATAGAGGTATGAAAAGTCTTTACTCTACTTTAGGTGTGATTAATCTGCATCTATTTGAAAACTGTCAACCATAACCTAGAATAGGGTTTTGATACAAATTATGCATTTCTTTAGCATTCCACTGACTTAATTCACTTTTGATCAGTGGAATGGGATGTAATAGGTCTATATTAGTATGTTACAATGAGTTTTTGGTAGTAAATTTGAAGGGAAGTAGTTTTCTTTGATGAAACCTAACAAAACCATGTGTTAGGTGATGTTTAAGAGCCCATTAAAGGAGCCATAGGTGCATTTTTGGGAACAACAGAGAGTAGAAGTATAAAACCCACAAAATCTTTTGTTTTGACATATATTCTAACTGTTTAAACCCTTGGTTGAGTTTTGGGCTTGCATTCTATAGTAGTCTCTTTGTAAATTTGTCCTAATTGGGGCTCTAGGTCTTTGACTGGGGTCATTGGTTGAGGTAATCCATCCAAAACAACCCATGCCAAGTTTGAGATATGTGATAGGGGGCCATAACGGGTATCTACTGATTGTCTATGATTTTCATTTGGAGGTCTGAGTCAAAATTTATTAGGACTGTTTTCATTTTGAAGGGCTACAAGCCATTCGGGGGTTTGTGAAGGAAGTGTAGTGCCTCCCTAGTCCTGGCCCGTTCGAGGCAACATCGAGGTATAACTAGTAGTTTTATATGATATTGAGTTTCTAACATTTTATTTATGTTGTGACCTGATGATTAGAGCTATTGTGATTTGATTATGGGGCACTAATTGATTTACTATGTTTGCATTGGATATTAAGAATTGGGTGTACACGTAGATTCTAGTCAGCTTTCTGTCTCTAGGTGGATGTATTTGCATAAGTTGCTAATATTTTCTTATATGAATGCTCATCAAATCATTTTCTAAATACTACTAGACCAATGAATTCAATACCCATTTTCCTTGGCTCAAGTACTCTCTTTAATATATATACAAATTCGTAGAATAAGTTACTTAAGTAATTTGGGATAGTTACTAATTCATGTTCTTTTACTAGAGTATCTATTGCAAGTGTTTCGTTCCTTTTTCCTACTTTAATGTTATGTCCAAGCACCATAAGAAGATTAATATCCTAGGTTTGTATAGCCAATTAATTCAATTTAACAAGTTGGAAGACATGGATTCACTAAACTTACGATAAAGGGAACAAATGGTACAATTTATTTACCATGTGGTCATGACAATTCTCATGTTTCTACTCATCTTGTATAGTGAAATTGTATTATTATATATGCAAGATTTTAAGATGTTACAAAAATGGTCATTGAACTAATTTGTGATTGTAATTGTCTCAAGGTTGTTTATGACATCAAATTTTGAAGCCTAGATTTATAAATGATGAAATATGTTTGTAAATTAGGGAAAGGGGTCATCTAGATAAATGCAAGGTAAAGAAAGGTAAAATACTTTTATAGTTTATGATGTTGGGCAACCTAGTTTATGGGTTTACAGCTAGCTTATAATACACGGGATTGCCTTGTACACCGGTGTCAAGTATGTAGGAAGCATCTAATGAGGCTTCAAATATGAGGCAAACATACGTTACTCCTTGTAGAATTCAAACTTATGACCTCTTTCAAGAACACAAGTTCTGCACCATTAGGCTAGCTTAGATGAAGATTTCATGGTATCTTAAATTTAAGGTAACCCTTGCTATCCCTTCATGATTGGAACATCATGACCTAATATATGATTTTTGGCTACAAGCCTTAAGAAGGTCTTAGTGTAAGCTAAATCAGCACTACCCAAAATTTAATTTGGTAAGCCCTTTTATACTCTTTAGGGATGTTATGTATTCAATTTTGTATATTTTTTACAAATTATGACTATTTGGTTATATTTTTTTTTAATATCAAAGACATGAACTTTCCACAATCCATTATTGTTTATAGAAAGCATCTAGGTAATTGAATTTATGTAAGTTTTTTAATCAATGTTTTGGGATCACACTTTGTGATCCATCATCAAGATGAGGAGAAAAAAAATATCCTTCAAATATTAAAGAGGAGTGAAATATAAGGAATTTTGGATGGTGATATTAAAGATCCCTTTTTTATAATATATGTATCGTTTGTCATATGGGCAAGTAGAAAAGATGAAATTATTTTTTAGTCAATATTCCATTCTTAAGAACAAGTTTTTGTAGTAATTACCAAAATTTTGGTTGTATCTAATTGACATAAATATTTGAACATCTAAAATTATATATTTTTTATTTATTTTTAAATTTACCTTGGCATGCAACTAATTTAATGGTAGACTACAACTTTTACATTCCAATAATTTAATTTACAACAATTGTAAAAATAAAAAGGTGGGAAACATAATTAAAAATAAAATAGTATTTATATGAAGGATGAAACTATTCATATTCATGTGTGTGTTTAGGCCACTCTCTTTGTGATTAAAGTGTTTTATATGAAACTTAATAATCTACAAGTTAATACAAATGATCAAATCAATATGATTTTTTTATAATTTATTGTTCATTTGCAACGCAAACTCTATGTTGTAAATTTTTAAAATGTTATGTTGACCAAGGTTACAAAAAGGCATTTTTAGTGGAGATTGAAGTTAAATGAAAAATGAAATTCATATCTTTGTCAAAACCAAAAAAATTACATTAGATTATATTTGGTGGCTTTCGAAATTAAAAGACAATAGATAATTAAATGTGAGAATAAATAAATCATGCTTGCATTCCATCTAAATATTCAACGCTAAATCAGGGGTCAAGATTACTAGAAGTCTTCAAAATAGTCCACTATAGATATTCACAAAGTGGAAAGTGTGGAAAAGGAGGAAAAGGGTTGAGGGGGATTTTCTCCTCATCTGTGGGAGATGCTTGAAACCGTAAACCTATTGAGCAGGGGAAAAGAAAAGTTGGAAAGGGAGGAGAAGGGAGGCGGTAGGGGGAGTTGGTAAGATGGGAGGAGCTAAGGGAGAGTGTGAAGGAAAAGCAAAAGAATCACCCTCAGAGGAATCGATCCTAGACCGTGGAGGAAGCCTCGTGTCCTTGTTGAAAGGTATTTGTATCAGATCTATGTTTCAAGCGAAAACAAAGAAGAGAAACAAAAAACTAAAACTAAAATTTGTTTTATGCAATTTCGTTAAGTACAGAAAGAGCTGCAAAATTTGACAAAAAAAAATGAGAACATAGGTTCCAAGACTCTTCCTTTGTTTCCCCTATCTGAAAACTATTTGGAGATAATTTCATGGTTCTATCGAACTGCCCTTTGATTAGGGTTTACCAGAAGTTACCTGTTGTTTTTGTAGCACTTTAGTTAGATATTTGGAGTGCTAGGAATATATTTACTATCTGAGAATGAACCAAATGCTTGTGAAAAAGAGTTTGGCTGATAGGAACAACCGGTGAGTTAGAAAATTTCCCTGTATAGACAATTTCGAGTAGGGTTTAAATTCGACAGTTGTATAACTGTATTTAGATATTTTAGCTATACAAAAATTTCCCTGTATAGACAATTTGGAGCTGGGTTTAAATTTGATAGTTGTATAGCTGTATTTGGATATTTTAGCTATAAAATACAACTAAACTTTTTCAAAGATGATGATATATATATTTGGTTTTGTTATAATTTACTTACATTAAAATATGTCATAGTATTTTAAAGGCACTATTGAGTGAATAACTGTCATAAAAAAAAATTCTTGACAGTCAAGGTTGACTGTCAAATTTAAGTCTTGATTCTGAGCACGATAATGCTCATATATAAAAGCCTATTGGCTAATCAACTATTATTTGTATGAAAAATATTTGCTTATTAACTCCTTTTCCAAATGTAGTAGTTGTCATCCCTAGTGAAAGTTTAACCAGAAATCACATAAACTAGGTATCTAACCATCAGTCTTGCAAGTGGGAAAAGTACGAGGTGAAAGTTTGAATGATTAAAAAAGGGGTAATTTCTACCCCAAAATCCAACTCAGTCTTGCAAATGAGAGAGATATTGGGTGACACTTGAAATAATGAAACAAGTCTCTTCCCCATTAAAAAACAAAAAAAAGGAGCTTTCTCGTACACACATGTGTGAGAGTGGAAATCAGATCAGAAATTCTTAAAGAGGCTCAAACTTCCTGTCAGGCTTTTTGTACAGGAACTCCAAGCTCTCTCGGACGCACTTGAAAAATCCCTAGAGTGAATGCCTCTTGTGAGAATCTGGAGAACATTATGCTGTCAACAACACTCACCAGTTTGTATACAAAGTTACAAAGATTTGCACAGAGTAGTAGAGTAGGATTTGAGATAGTTGATGACTTTGTTGCACTAAGTTAGTTATAATTCTTTCCTTAAAGAAGTCAGATTATTTCCTCTTACTATAGTACCTTGTCTATTCTCCCACTCATGATAGGGGTACCACTTTAGTTATAAGAGTATTTAGTTGGGGGTAAATTCTTGCATAGAGAAGCTCATTGATAAGTATGGTTGACATTCTTCATGTGTAGAATTTGGCTGTATACAAGAAATTATTTCAAAGGTCAGAGAAAGCCTTTAAAAGGAAAAAGGACGTTCATGGATGTAGATCAGCCTTTGCTCCTGTACATTAGTCTCAAGGAAACTTATATTCTACCCAATGCATCAACTCTAACAAAACACCCTGTTTTGCAATTCTTAGTCTAGACTAGAATAGGAAACAAGACATGATGCAGAAATTTTAAAGTGGAAGAAAGAATTGTTGATGCTTATTGGTGTAAATATCAAAACCCCTTGAATAACCTTTTGTACACTTGGAGACACTATGAAGGTTTAATAGGTTAACTCGTGTTCAGATTTGTATACTTTTTTTTTGTGTTGGAGTCTTTTTTGTGTGTGTGTAAGCCTTCCTCTTCCTGTAATGAATTTTCATTTGAGTGATACCTTTAATGGCCTAGTTACCTTGTACTTAAAATGTGTCCTAGTGAGCTATGTGACCTTGAGGTCTCCCTTGTGCAGTTGTGTATATGAGTTTTCCTTCCCCTCTATTTTTATGGTTGTGTTTTGGCCATGTGTTCATCTCTGAGCGCTGGGGAGGGTGGACTTTTGAGGTTCCACATGGTGGGGTGGTGTGCACCCACCACCATTAGGACTCGTGATCCATTCTTGACATGACTTCGTAGTAGCTATTCTTCACTTTCGGCTTGGGAGCTTTATTTATTCTTCTGTCATCTAATCGAATAAATGATGTAAATCATCCTTGTAACATTGTAAAGTGTAATTGTATGTTACTCTAGTTGGAGAATGTTGTGATTATCTTATGTAATGTAATTTTGCTAGCGGTAATTTACTTAATCTCTTATGATTTGTCAGATGTTATAGACTCATAAGTTTTTTTTTGGTTCTCTTTTATAAAAATTCTCAATGCTAGTTTAAAACTTGACCTTGGAAACTCCCTTATTGTTCTTATATGTTTAAATGATCACAACTGGATTCCATCTATTCATGTATGTTTATCCTATCTATAGTTGTTAGAATTCTTCTATTACTTCTTTTGGTGCGGTTGATGGTTTGATGCTTCTCGTTGTTCTTCCCGTGGGTTGTTTTCACCTGACAAGGTGTTATGGATGTCTTATCTTGTCACCTTGTTTTCCTTCCCCGCCTTTATGCAATGGGGTCTTAGGGACAGGTGGAAAGTTTTTTGGTTGTTCATGTCATGACCACATGGCAAATGTGGGTATGACATGTGGCTTATTGTGTCATGACCACATGGTAAAAGTGGGCATGACATTTGGTATCAGAGCCAAGTTTCAACATTGGGAGCTCTGGGGTATTACGTGTTTGATTGGGTTGACCTAGAGTGGATTGAGGGTTGTTTGACTGTTGTTCCACTCTGTACAGTTGTGAGTGAGCAAGGTTGTGAACTGCCAACCAACCTTCATCTTGGAGGAATATCCATCCTCTCATTTTGTCATTGAGGTGGCCTTGTCCCACGATTATCAAAGTCTTCCGCTTGTGTTTTGTGGTGGTTGTGTTCCTCCTTGTCAACTTTCTTCTTGAGTCAGTTGGTCTAGATGGTGAGGGTTGTGTTGGGCCCTTCCTCACCCTGGTGTATTTTGTGGGCTGTGGTGATGTTCCTTATTATGGTCTCTACATGTTTGGGATTAGAGGTTGGCATCGTGGGAATGGAGAGTCAAGTGTTGCATATTATTGAAGTTATGCTTTTGGTTGTGAATGGGGTGACATTTTGTTCTTTGAAAGAATAATGTAGTCTTAATGTTTTCCTAATTAAATCTTGCCTTGTATACTTTGCGTGTGCTTATCATGTTGTTTGAATGGCATACCTCCTTGATACTTAACCCTCTTATTCATTTGGAAACTGTATTGTCTTCTTTGGTTGTGGACTAGGAATACTTGCTCAAAAAGAATCTTACCTTGACTTTTATGGATGCAATTCGTTATGTGAGTGATCACATTTCATTCCTTATAAAATTTTAAGAAAGAAATAGGTGAAAATGATATTTATGCATGGCAAGTTGTTATGAAATAAATTATGTCTTCGAAATGATAAAAGGGTAATTGGTGTGCTTGTTAATAATTTGTTAAGTACTTCCTTAATGTGAACTTTGCATTTTATGCTTTTGACCTTATGTAAAAATTGCTATCAAGTTGTGCATACCTTGTATGGAGAAAATGTTTGGCATCTTTTGGTAAAATACTAAATTAGGGACTTGAGGTTGCAATTAGATTCTTCTTATGATATGCCTCTACCTTTTGAGCCTTGTTGTTAGATAGATATATGTAACATTCGTAGAAGATATGTAGTATGATATGGTTTATTGATAGCTCCATGATGTGTGAAGTGTTGTGAGTCACCATTTGGTGAGTTGAAGTAATGTTGTTTCGATTTGAATATGACCTATTAAGCGTTTGCTGGTATGTTAGCATAATTAATTGGTAGTATTGTTTGGTCTCTATATGTGAAGTTATAGTAGATTCCATTTATGCCTTAAAAAGGTTAATTCAAAATGATGTTAGATAGATTTCTTAGAAACCTTTTTGGTAAACATTATGTGACCTTGTGTATGCGAGTTCTTCTTCTTCACTAAGTAATGAACAATAAAGGAAAATTGTGTTATGTGTCACCTTGTGGATGTGAACACCTGTTATGTGAGTACTTGCTATGCATTGTGAATATCTTGTACATGATTTGTGTAGCCATGAGCTTGTGATACTATGTATCCATCTATGGGTTGAGTGTATAACTTTAAGTATGGTGAAGTCATGCTTGTGTGGTTGCTTGTTTGTATACCCTATAAGGTCCAACCTTGGAGTTGGAGACCTTCCATGTGTGGAGTTAAGTAGTGGAGGGGAAGAACTTATGAATCTATGGAGACATGTTGTGGCATTGGATTGGGGAAACCCAACCAACCATATCTTCCTATGCCAGAGTCTCCCCTACTTCTCTTTAGTGAATGGACCTTGACAGGTTCATAGTGCTAACCTATCGTGTATTGTTTCCTTGATGGTACTATTGGCATCTGACTTGGGATCTTGGTTATGATTGGTATGGTCATGTGATTTTCTCGAGGCCATGTTACTTGGTGCAAGTTTGCTCTTACCTTTGGTGCCTACATGATGCTATTGCATTGGTTGTGTTTGCATAGTACATGTAGTGACCGTGATATACTTGCCTACGTGGTGCTATTGCATTGGTTGTGTTTGCATAGCACATGTAGTTACCGTGATATACTTGCCTATGTGGTGTTATTGCATTGGTTGTGTTTGCATAGCACATGTAGTGACCATGATATACTTGCCTATGCGGTGCTATTGCATTGGTTGTGTTTGCATAGCACATGTAGTGACTGTGATATACTTGCCTATGTGGTGCTATTGCATTGGTTGTGTTTGCATAGCACATGTAGTGACTGTGATATACTTGCCTATGTGATGCTATTGCACTGGTTGTGTTTGCATAGCACATGTAGTGACCTTGATATACTTGCCTACGTGATGCTATTGCATTGGTTGTGTTTGCATAGCACAGGTAGTGACCATGATAAACTTGCCTATGTGATGCTATTGCATTGGTTGTGTTTGCATAGTACAGGTAGTGACCGTAATTTACCTTCTTCCTTATTGGTGACTTAATGTTAGTCACATTGTGATGTAACATGTAATTTCATGGTTTGTGAACCTTGTGTTGTTATCCTTATGATGTGGAAGAGTGAAAATGTGTGTTTAGATGTAAGATCTACATTGGATGTATCTTCATATGGGTTGATGTTTTCCTTGTAAACATGTTGTATGATGTGTGTTTGTGTGCTCTATTCTTGAGATGGTTGTTTATGAAAATAGAGAATTGAAAACTTTGTGTATTGAAAAAGGTAATTTCCTGCAAATTATGAGAAAAGTGAATGTATGGCATCATCCTTTAATTTGGTTTATATATATATATATATATATATATATATATATATATATTGTTGTGATATGCTAAAATATGTCTTAATGGAATCAAGAGCCTTATCTCTTCATCACTTGGGTACTGGGACTTATTGCACATAAATGTGTACATCATGAGGAATGAGGTAACCTGAATGTTATATTTATATTGATTATCACGTACTAATGCATGCTATGGTCTCTTCTCAGCATTTGTGACTTCCAGGAGTAAATCAAGCTCTTGGGGGGGAGTGTGTAGTGCCTCCCTAGTCCTGGCCTGTTCGAGGCGACATCGAGGTATAAATACTAGTTTCATATGATATTGAGTTTCTAACATTTTATTTATGTTGTGACCTGATGATTAGAGCTATTGTGATTTGATTATGGGGCACTAATTGATTTTCTATGTCTGGATTGTATATTAAGAATTGGGTGTACACATAGATTTTAGAGGGCTTTCTGTCTCTACGTGGATGTATTTGCATAAGTTGCTAATATTTGCTTATATGAATGCTCATCAAATCATTTTCTAAATACTACTATACCCATGAATTCAATACCCATTTTCCTTGGCTCAAGTACTCTCTTTAATATATATAAAAATTCATAGAATAAGTTACTTAAGTATTTTGGGATAGTTACTAATTCATGTTCTTTTACTGGAGTATCTATTGCTAGTGTTTCATTCCTTTTTTCTACTTTAATGTTATGTGCAAACACCATAAAAAGATTAATATCCTAGGTTTGTATAGCTAATTAATTCAATTTAACAAGTTGGAAGACATGGATTCACTAAACTTATGATAAAGGGAACAAATGGTACAATTTATTTACCAAGTGGCCATGACAATTCTCATGTTTCTACTCATCTTGTATAGTGAAATTGTATTATTATATATGCAATATTTTAAGATGTTACAAAAATGGTCATTGAACTAATTTGTGATTGTAATTCTCTCAAGGTTGTTTATGACATCAAATTTTGAAGCCTAGATTTATAAATGATGAAATATGTTTGTAAATTAAGGAAAGGGGTCATCTAGATAAATACAAGGTAAAGAAAGGTAAAATATTTTTATAGTTTATGATGTTGGGCAACCTAGTTTCTGGGTCTAGAGCTAGCTTATAATACACGGGATTGCCTTGTACACCAGTGTCAAGTATGTAGGAAGCATCTAACGATGCTTCAAATATGAGGCAAACATACCTTATTCCTTGTAGAATTCAAACTTATGACCTCTTTCAAGAACACAAGTTCTTCACCATTAGGCTAGCTTAGATGAAGATGTCATGGTATCTTAAATTTAAGGTAACCCTTGCTATCCCTTCATGATTGGAACATCATGACCTAATATATGATTTTTTGCTACAAGCCTTAAGAAGGCCTTAGTGTAAGCTAAGTCAGCACTACCCCAACTTTAATTTGGCAAGATATTTTATACTCTTTAGGGATGTTATGTAGTCAATTTTGTATATTTTTTACAAATTATGACTATTTGGTTATATTTTTTTTAATATCAAAGACATGATCTTTCCGCAATCCATTATAGTTTATAGAGAGCGTCTACGTAATTGAATTTGTGTAAGTTTTTTAATCAATGTTTTGGGATCACACTTTGTGATCCATCATCAAGATGAGGAGAAAAAAAATATCCTTCAAATATTAAAGAGGAGTGAAATATAAGGAATCTTTGGATGGTGATATTAAACATCCTTTTTTTATAATATATGTATCATTTGTCATATGGGCAAGTACAAAAGATGAAATCATTTTTTAGTCAATATTCCATTCTTAAGAACACGTTTTTGTAGTAATTACCAAAATTTTGGTTGTCTCTAATTGACATAAATATTTGAACATCTAAAATTATATATTTTTTATTTATTTTTAAATTTACCTTGGCATGCAACTAATTTAATGGTAGACTACAACTTTTGCATTCCAATAATTTAATTTATAACAATTGTAAAAATAAAAAGGTGGGAAACATAATTAAAAATAAAATAGTATTTATATGAAGAATGAAACTATTCATATTCATGTGTGTTTTTAGGCCACTCTCTTTGTGATTAAAGTGTTTTATATCAAACTTAATATTCTACAAGTTAATACAAATGATCAAATCAATATGATTTTTTTATAATTTATTGTTCATTTGCAATGGAAACTCTATGTTGAAAATTTTTAAAATTTTATGTTGACCAAGGTTACAAAAAAGGAATTTTTAGTGGAGATTGAAGTTAAATGAAGAATGAAATTCATATCTTTGTCAAAACCAAAAAAATTACATTAGATTATATTTAGTGGCTTTCAAAATTAAAAGACAATAGATAATTAAATGTGAGAATAAATAAATCATGCTTGCATTCCATCTAAATATTAATCTCTAAATTAGGGGTCAAGATTATTAGAAGTCTTCAAAATAGTCCACTATAGATATTCACAAAGTGGAAAGTGTGGAAAAGGAGGAAAAGGGTTGAGGGGGATTTTCTCCTCATCCGTGGGAGATGCTTGAAACCCTAACCCTATCGAGCAGGAGAAAAGAAAAGTTGGAAAGGGAGGAGAAGGGTGGCGGCAGGGGGAGTTGGCAAGATGGGAGGAGCTGAGGGAGAGTCTGAAGGAAAAGCAAAAGAATCACCCTCAGAGGAATTGACCCAAGACCATGGAGGAAGCCTCGTGTCCTTGTTGAAAGGTATTTGCATCAGATCTATGTTTCAAGGAAAAACAAAGAAAAGAAAAAAAACTAAAACTAAAATCCGTTTTATGCAATTTCGTTAAGTACAGAAAGAGTTGCAGAATTTCACAAAAAAAAAGAGAACAGAGGTTCCAAGACCCTTCCTTTGTTTCCCCTCTCTGAAAACTATTTGGAGATAATTTTATGGTTTTGTCGATCTGCCCTTTGATTAGGGTTTACCAGAAGTTGCCTGTTGTTTTTGTAGCACTTTAATTAGATATTTGGAGTCCTAGGAATATATTTACTGTCTGAGAATGAACCAAATGCTTGTGAAAAAGAGTTTGGCCGACAGGAACAACCGACGAGTTAGAAAATTTCCCTGTATAGATAATTTTGAGTAGGGTTTAAATTCGACAGTTGTATAGTTGTATTTAGACATTTTAACTATAAAAAATTTCCCTGTATAGATAATTTGGAGCTGGGTTTAAATTTGATAGTTGTATAGCTGTATTTAGATATTTTAGCTGTAAAATACAACTAAAATTTCCTTGTATAGACAATTTCAAGCCAGGTTTAAATTTGATAGTTGTATAGCTGTATTTAGATATTTTAGCTATATAATACAACTAAAATTTTTAAAAGACTCTGTCATATGAAAGGAGAGATTTTAGGAAAACTATCAAAATTTATATATGATTATGATGATATATATATATTTGGTTCTATTATAATTTACTTACATTAAAATGTCATAGTATTTTAAAGGCACTATTGAATAAATAACTGTCATAAAAAAAATGCTTGACAGTCGAGGTTGACTATTAAATTTAAGTCTTGATTCCAAGCACGATAATGCTCATATAGGATTATGATGATATATATATTTGGTTTTGTTATAATTTACTTACATTAAAATATGTCATAGTATTTTAAAGGCACTATTGAATAAATAACTGTCATAAAAAAAATGCTTGACAGTCGAGGTTGACTGTCAAATTTA
Source organism: Cunninghamia lanceolata (assembly GCA_027924645.1). Classification (NCBI taxonomy): domain Eukaryota; kingdom Viridiplantae; phylum Streptophyta; class Pinopsida; order Cupressales; family Cupressaceae; genus Cunninghamia; species Cunninghamia lanceolata. The sequence continues at coordinate 9,164,744 of BSBN01000050.1, read as the reverse complement.
AGTCCTGATTCCGAGCACGATAAAACTCATATATAAAAGCCTATTGGCTAATCAACTATTATTTGTATGAGAAATATTTTCTTATTAACCCCTTTTCCAAATGTATTAGTTGTCATCCCCCTGAAAGTTTAACCAGAAATCGCATAAACTAGGTATCTAACCGTCAGTCTTGCAAGTGGGTAAAGTACGAGGTGAAAGTTTGAATGTTTGAATGATAAAAAAAGGGGCAATTTCTTAACCAAAATCCAACCCAATCTTGCAAACGAGAGAGATATTGAGTGACACTTGAAATAATGAAACAAGTCTCTTCCCCATTCAAAAACAAAAAAAAAGGAGCTTTCTCATACACACATGTGTGAGAGTGGAAATCATATCAGAAATTCCTAAAGAGGCTCAAATTTCATGTCAGGTCTTTTGTACGGGAACTGCAAACACTCTCGGATGGACTTAAAAAATCCCTAGAGTGAACGCCTCTTGTGAGAATCTAGAGAACATTATGCTGTCAACAAAACTCACCAGTTTGTATACAAAGTTGCAAAGATTTGCACAGAGTAGTAGAGTAGGATTTGAGATAGTTGATGACTTTGCTGCACAAAGTTAGTTATAAGTCTTTCTTTAAAGAAGTTAGATTTTTTCCTCTTATTATAATACCTTGTCTATGCTTCCACTCATGATAAGGGTACCACTTTAGTTATAAGAGTATTTAGTTGGGGGTAAATTCTTGCATAGAGAAGCTCGTTGATAAGTATGGTTGACATTCTTCACGTGTAGAATTTGGCTGTATACAAGCAATCATTTCAAAGGTCAAAGAAACCCTTTAAAAAGAAAAAGGGCATTCATGGATGTAGATCAACCTTTTCTCCTGTACATTAGCCTTAAGGAAACTTATATTCTGTCCAATGCATCAACTCTAACAAAACACCCTGTTTTGCAATTCTTACTCCGAACTAGAATAGTAAACAAGACATGATGCAGAAATTTCAAAGTGGGAGAAAGAATTGTTGATGCTTATTGGTGTAAATATCAAAACCCATTTAATAACCTTTTGTACACTTGGAGACACTATGAAGGTTTAATAGGTTAAGTCGTGTTCAGATTTGTATACTTTTTTTTTCGTGTTGGAGTCATTTTTGTGTGTGTGTAAGCCTTCCTCTTCCTCGTATGAATTTTCATTTGAGTGGTACCTTTAATGGCCTAGTTACGTTGTACTTAAAATGTGTCCTAGTGAGCTATGTGACCTTGGGGTCTCCCTTGTGCGGTTTTGTATATGAGTCTTCCTTCCCCTCTATTTTTATGCTTGTGTTTTGGCCATGTGTTCATCTCCAAGCACTAGGGAGGGTGGACTTTTGAGGTTCCACATGGTGGGGTGGTGTGCACCCACCACCATTGGGACTCATGATCCATTCTTGATATGACTTTGTACTGGCTATTCTTCACCTTCGGCTTGGGAGCTTTATTTATTCTTTTGTCATCTAATCGGATAAATGATGTAAATCATCCTTGTAACATTGTAAAGTGTAATTGTATGTTACTCTTGTTGGAGAGTGTTGTGATCATCTTATGTAATGTAATCTTGCTAACGGTAATTTACTTGATCTCTTATGATTTTTTGAATGTTATAGACTCATAATTTTTTTTTTGGTTCTCTTTTATGAAAATTCTCAATGCTAGTTTGAAACTTGACCTTAGAAACTCCCTTATTGTTCTCATATGTTTAAATGATCACAACTAGATTCCATCTATTCATGTATGTTTATCCTATCTATAGTTGTTAGAACGCTTCTATTACTTCTTTTGGTGTGGTTGATGGTTTGATTCTTCTCGTTGTTCTTCCCATGGGTTGTTTTCACCTGACAAGGTGTTATGGATGTCTTATCCCGTCACCTTGTTTTCCTTCCCCACCTTTATGCAATGGGGTCTTAGGGACAGGTGGAAAGTATTTTGGTTGTTCATGTCATGACCACATGGCAAATGTGGGCATGACATGTGGCTTGTTGTGTCATGACCACATGGTAAAAGTGGGCATGACAGGAAGTACCAATCCTAAGTCTAGTCTGCCTTGGCCAATGGATGGAATGGGTTCCCTAACATCCCAAACCAACCTTTCCATGATGATCCATGAGTTTCTTTCTGTTGTTCCCACTTTTGTGTAAAGATCTTGGATTTTGGGCTTTTGAGTGAAATAGAACCTTGTCTTGTTGGTCTATCTTCTCCTATCCAATTTGCCTCTGCATCATATCTTCCTTGGATACTCCACCAAGAGAAAAGCCTACCAGTGCTACAATAATAGGTTGAAGAAGATCATTGAAAGTGCAAATGTTAAAGTTGATGAAAGCAAGGAAAAGGTATCAACTAGATATGAATCAAATGAATGAAATGCTTATGCAAGAAAAGAAATGATACATCATGAAGACAATTCAAATGAAGAGGAACAAGCTCTAGTAACTGTCACAAAGGTACCAAGGTATGTAAAACTAAATCATTCTAAAGATCAAATCATAGGAGATAAGAGCAAAGGAATTATGACCAGAAGAAGAACTGCAGAAGAGAAAGTAAATTTCTGTTTGATTTCCACGATTGAACCTAAGACTGTAAATGAATCCTGCAATGATGATAATTGGGTAAAGGCTATGAAAGAAGAACTGATGCAGATAGAGAAGAATCAAACTTGGGATCTTGTCGCTAGACCAGCAGACAAAAATGTAATTGAAACCAAATGGGTCTTAAGAAATAAGATGAATGAGAGTGATGAAATAATAAGAAACAAAGCGAGATTAGTATGGAAAGGATACTCTGAAGTTGAAGGAATAGATTTTGAGGAAACATTTGCACTTATGGAAACAATTGAAGCAATAAGAATTTTCATAGCATTTTGGAGCCTACAAAGATTTTGAGGTATATTAAATAGATGTGAAGTCTGCATTCTTGAATAGAGAATTGGAAGAAGAAGTCTATATTGAACAACTAGAAGGATTCCAGTCATCTGATCAGAGTAACATTGTGTGCAGATTGATGAAAGATTTGTATGGACTAAAACAAGCCCCCAAGGCTTGGTATGCAAGATTAGATAAATATATGATACAATTAGCGTTCAATAAGGGTACTACTGACATTAATCTCTATTTCAAGATTAATGATAAACAAATCCTAATTGTTGCAGTTTTTGTTGATGACATTATCTTTGGGGGCAATGAAAGTATGTGCATGGTTTTTGCCAAGGAAAATGCAAAATGAATATGAAATGTCAATGTTTGGTGAGATGAATTTCTTTTTAGGTCTACAAATTAATCAATTAGACAAAGGTATCTTCATTTCTCAATCTAAGTATGTGAAGGACTAAAAACCAACAAGCACTCGCATGATAACTGGTTGTAAGTTAAGAGAAAATGATGACTCACCTATGGCAGATCAGAAGAGGTATAGATCTATGATTGGAGGATTACTTTTTTTGACCCAAACCAAACTTGACATAATGCATGTAGTTTGTCTTGTGGCAAGATTTCAAGCAGAACCTAAAGAGTCATATGTGATGGCAGTCAAGAGAATACTGAAATGTTTAAAAGGGACAATAGATTATGGATTGTGGTATCCAAAAGATGATGATTTCACTCTCAGTGCATACATAGATGCAGATTGGGCTAGAGATGTGGATGATAGGAAAAGTACAAGTGGAGGTGCATTCTTCTTGGTAAGAGGGCTAGTATCCTTGTTAAGCAAGAAACAAGACTCAATATCTCTATCTACTACAGAAGCAAAATAAATTGTAGCATGTAGTTGCACTCAAGTGTTATGGATGAAGTAGACATTGAAGGACATCAGAGTTGTGTATGAAGATCCAATTGAAATCTTTTGTGACAACACAAGTTCCATAAACATATCAAAGAATCTAGTAATGCATTCGAGGACAAAGCATAAGATATCACTTTCTAAGGGAAAAAGTGACAGAGAATGAAGTCAAGTTGGAGTATGTATCTACAAAAGATCAAATTGCAGACATTTTTACCAAGTCTCTACCTAAGGATACTTTTGAGTATCTCAGAGGAAAGTTAGGGGTTATCACCCCTCCTACTCTAAACTAAGATGCACAGGAGTGCATCAATCCGGTGGTGCTCAGAGTTCTACATCCAAATCTGGATTGATGTTTGTTTGGGCTACTTCTCAAGGGGAGTAGTCAAATGAAGAGAGTTTAGTTCAAAGCAACATAGTGCAAGTTTGTACCCTTTGCCATTGATGTAAAAGGGGAGAGAAATCATGTCAAAAACTCAGAAAGAAAGAATGCAGATGTGTAAAGAGAAAGGGGGAGAATCTTGTCATGATGTCTATTGTGGTTTTTCACATCATATGTTGCCATCAATGACAAAGGGGGAGATTGTTACAAGTATGTGCCTAATCGGTGTTGTCATTGATGTCAACATATATTTTTTGTCATTGGTGTCAACTGTATCCTATTTTATCACTTGTTTAGAAGCCTCATGTTGAGGATATTGAGAAAATTTTCTCCCCTTGAAGAAACAAAGAGTTGTAGTGATGACAGTGTATTACATATTGAAGAACAATCCAAAAGATTGCTCCGCATTCCTTGTATATTGAAGATCTTTGTCTATAGATTGGAAGTTATTTAGAGGCATGTTTGAAGATGCTAAATCCTGAGTTTGAGCTTCTGATATGAAGAATAGAGTATGTTGCATTCACCAGAGTAAAACCTGCTCTTTTTGATTATTCACTGGTGACAAGGAGAAAGTATTTTTCTTCGCATTCCTCCGCATTGAAGTATTTTTCTCTACAGTTCTCGAGGGAAGTCTGGGATGATAATATATACCTACAAATCCAATGGTTTGTGATTTGGTGGTTTGCAAGCTATCTTTCTTTTATAACAGTTGAAGACAGTGTAGTTCATATGCTCCGGTGTGAAGAATATCATGGATAAAGTGGTTAGATTTTAAGTGGTTACTCCTGATGATTAAAACATTCTTGTGGATGCCTCTGGATCATGTTCCTACCTTTGCATTGGTCCACAAGGAGTATTTTGGATCAAAGTTGAAGATTGTTCTCAGACAAGTTAGTGTGTAACTAGTCTTAGCTGACTTGGTTAATTCCAAAAATTTGGGAGATCTCTTGATGATTACTAAAGCATGTTGTAGCATGGAAGATCATGTTTGAGTCCTAGCTAAGGCATGGTGTGATCCGTATACATCATTTCTATACTTCCTTAGCTTAATTATTGTAATAGGTCAAGACCTATTTTGGAAATATTTGTAAAGTTGACCTTGGAGATTGTTCCAATGGTTAATGAATGTAATGTCAACCTTGATGTACATTCCAAGGTTGATGAATGATATATATACTTGTAATTTGGTTGTGGAAAAGGTGTCCTTCAATGAAAATGTGAAGATAGAGGTGAAAAGACAGAGCAGAGCAGAGGAACTACTATACTTTAATGAATTAATCTCAGATTTGAAGAAGATGCTAATCTTAGTAGTAAGCTTGGTAGTGAGCCACCAGTAGGGTCTAATATCCCTCATTGTAATCTTTCTTGGTTTAGGGTTGAGGCAGTGAGCCTGCTGAACCTAGTTATACTTCATGGCAGTGAGCCAATATGTTCTAGGCCTATGGAGTGACCAATTCTGAACATTATTATTCAAAGATTGCAATATATATTGAGAGCTAATCCTCTGCATGTTTTTTTCAAATATTGGGGTTGTCCATGTAAAAATTTGGTGTCTCTTGTGTTTGATCTTGTAACTGTTATCAAGTTCCTAATTTCATGCATTAATGTTTTAATCATAATATCAGTGGATGAGTGATTAATGTTTTAAAGTGCAGAAGTAGTTAAGGTTTCTGAGACAACTGATTCACCCCCTATATATAGTTATTATTTGGGAGATTTTGACTGAGAAGATTACTTGCCAATGAAGAAGGGAGCTCGCTGCCAGAAATCTAGAAAACCCTAACCGCTTACAACTACTTATAGTGCTAGGTAAGTAGTAATTCTTCCTTAATTATTTAAAGAATTTTTCCTATAATATTTGATGGACCCACTATTTATATTGTTGTAACAAGAACCCTAGATTCCTAGAGTTCTATTTTTACCCTCATCTAAATTCCCTCCACTACTGGTGTATTTATTCCTCAAACCCTTAAGCCAAATTATAGATGCCTCCCATGAAGTATGCTTACTAGGCTTATGAGAGGGAATCAATTCTAGAAAATTTCTTTTCAAACATCGAATATACACAGTTAGGGCATGTAGATCTAGATGAATTATGGGCATGAATGAGAAGCTCACCTAGGTCAGATATGTTAGAAGCTACTCTTTTGAGTTTGTTAATGGATGCAACTAGTCTTCAAACATATGTGCACTGTGTTGACCTAGTTGTAGCCTATGTGAAACATTACAAACCAGAAGAGAGGTAGGTGAAGAGTGCAAATGAAAGGATAGTAGCTAAGCTGGATGGATTTTCTATTAGTCAAGTACTAAGACTGCCTGAGAGAAAGACCTATGTGAAACTAGATGCTGAGATAGCTACAAACTATTTTATTGAGTCTAGGGATGCCTGTAAGAATAACATCGCCAAATTTTGGTTCAAAAATCCCAAAAAGGGGAAATCACAACTACAAAAAATCCTCACTAGGGCACACGTCAATGAAAATATCTTAGACATTATAGCTCTTCTGCATAGAGTTAATGGGGATCCAGACTCTAGTGACTTTTATTATTCGATGTGTTAGTTCATTGTTATTATTGCAAATAAAACTTAGTTCATTGATTGGGGATAGCTGATTAGTGACAATTTACACAAGCAGTTGATAGACTTTTCTACTAAGCAAGAATTTTACATGACTTCTTACCTATTTTACTCTATTACAAGTATGCACTCATGGCCAATACTTCATCTAATTGGGGCATATGATAAAGATTGTCAAATTTATGATTACTACCCACAGTTACAATTGCATAATAGCAATAGACATTATAGAAGAGTGAATGATGCATTTATCACATTCACTATGATGGAATTAGATGTTAATGTAGGCCTTAGATTCTCTCCTGAAGCTACCTAGTTAATCAAGAAGTTTGGAAGTTATTTTATCCAATTTTCTAGGTTTTCTTACATAAGAATTGAAGGGTTTGAGGAATACCCCTATAAATTACCTAGATGCCCTGATGATCATCTGGTTCTTATTGAGATGTGTAGACAAATGGAAAGTGTTAATAAGAAATGCAAGAGTTTGAAGAAAGCAGGCTATCCTTTTCCATTGGGATTGAATTATTATACTTGTCATTCATCAATTGAAGCAGCTAATCGGTAAGTGCATGGAAATGGGGGACCAAAAGGGGATCAAAAGTGGCCACTTTTTTAATGAAATCAGAAAAAATGATCTTGGATGAGAAATTGAAGATAGTGATGCTCAAAATTTGTAGATGTGATAAGAACAAGTTTTGTAGTACTCCGAGTCTAGTTTCAAAACTACTATTTTTTTCAATAAATGGTCAAGATTAAGAGGTTCAAATAGGGGGAGTACACAAAATGCTCCTATTTTTGTCAGAAAAATATAACATAGTGTTTGGTGTGCTCCCTCAAAAATGTCAAATTAGCTAACAACATGTAGTTTATACATATTTTTTCTGTTAATTTTTTTATGAATATATGATTTTTTATGAATTTTCAAAGTGGACACATCCTAAAAAATGAAAATTTGAGTGTCCTTCCCCCTTTTTTTTGAAAACTAATCAAAAATCATTTTTTTTCAATGTGTATAGAGTTGAGTCTAGAATCTAAAATTGTAATTTTTTTTCAAATTTTGATAAATGTGTAAAAAATGACACCAAAAATACTAGACATAGGTATTCTAGTAAAAAATAACATATTAGCGGAAGAATGGAAGATGGAAACCTGAATGTTATCAGATTTTTGAAAAAAATACATGGGTAGAAAGCTAATAAAAAACTTGAAGTCATCTTGTCATTTTTTGTATTGAGATTGAAAAAGGTGTAAACCATAGGGGGAGCATGCATGGTATTTGGTCAAAATTTCTAACTTTTGTTAAAAACACATCCTTGGCATCAAAAAGGTACCTCCAAACCTTTGGGTTGGATTTCGAAGGCAAATCCAACCCTTAGGTTTGGAATTTCCCAACGTAGTGAAAAATGTGATTGCATTATAACATGCTCATGTTATAACATGATCATGTTTTAAAGAAATTAAAATGAATTTTATGAATATATCTCTCCCTCTCTCTATCTTGTTTACTTTATGGACCCCCTCTCTCTCTAACTCTTGAATTATATCTCTCTCCTCTATTTACCTGTCTATCTCTCTCCCCCTCTCTAGATCTCTCTCCCTTTCTCTACCTCTCTCCCCATCCCTCTACCTCTTAATCTATCTCCCTATATCTCTCTATAATCAGAAAGGGATCTATTGTTCTTAGGGAGGGTACTTTCAATGATGTACTTTGTGTACCTTCTTTGACAACAAATCTCCTTTCAATATACCAAATTACTCATGGTGGGATAGGTATAAGTGTCAAGTTTACTCCTGATGCCATGTTTATTAGAGACTTGCAGAGTAGAGATGCCATTACCATTGGGATGGTTGATCATGCATCTTGATTGTATACTTTTTCACATTTCTCCCCTGATGATGATTCAGATCCTTTGACTAGTATTCACACTCCTAGTGTGAATTGTATTTTTGAAGAGAAGTTTGGTCACTTGAACATTGGTGCTCTTTCATCCACTTTGGTTCTAGAGATTTGTACTACACTTAATATCATCCACCTCCTATGTCTTTAGAGTTTAGTGATCAGTTCAATAGGTTTCTTTTTGTCTTTTGGATTTAGCATTGTGGGATGAGTACTTACATTGTGTTTCAGATTTGTTTTGTGAGTCTCATCTTGCAAATTTAGAGGAAACACTTGAGGATTTAACTCTCCTCTTTGATGATATTAATAGCACAATTGTTATCACCCCATCTTTGTATTTGGAAATTGATGATCTTGAGTTTTCATATTGTCTTGGATTGTCACATTCTTCAAGTAGGCATGGGATTCTTGGTTCGGTTGTGGCATCTTTCGACATGTGGACACTTGAAAATTTTTCAAAGGCATCCTACTTCATGAGACCTCTTCCCTCTTTTCGTGTTTTGGAGTTGGATTTTCTTCTACATACACCAGTGGCTTGGTTTCTTCCCAAGGGGAGAAATGTTTTTTATATGCATTGTATACTCTTTTGTCTTTGAGCATTCACCATTGGCCAAGGAGCTACTTTATTATGTGGGATATCTAGTCTTTCTCTTTCCCTCTTAGGGGGGGGCGTGGTTGGATTGTTTATTCATGATGGATGTAGTACTTGGGGGTATTGTTGTTAAGTCCTCCTTCCACTACTCAATCACTTGTACATAATTGTTTGTTCTTTTCTCTCTTTTGGAGAGGGGTTTTTTCCTTCAATTTTATCTCCTTTACTTTGTTTGTGAGAGATTATTTGTACATGGATACCTAATATGGCCTAGTAGTCAGGACCCATCATTGTATCTTTTCATTTGTCTACTTCTCCCTAAGTTTCACTTAAGGAGGTGTTGATGTGAATAGGGATATTACCTAACCAATTTCCCCTTTGTAGTGTGAACTAGACACATTATCTAACTAGTCATTAGTTCGTTCTATTCACACATGTTCACATGTTAAGTTTACTTAGGATAAGTCTAGATTTTTCTAGGTTGTCATGTGATCTTATCCTCTAGTTGACATCTTATCTTTTAGTTGTCACATGTTGTAGGAGTAAGACACTTGTCATTATCCTAATGAGTCTTACATCTAAAAATTGTCTTTCTAAGCAAGGCATATCATGTACATTATGTAACAATGTTTATATTAATTGATAGAATATAATTTTTCTCTCATTTTGGTCTCTCTCATGCTTTCATTAAGATCCTAGATCTTGGGTGGCTACCTTCATTGCCAACTCTTACAAAAAATGCCTCCTACGTATCAATAGAAATAATTGCTTTTATAGACTGTTGAATACTTGCAAAAGAATTTTCTTCAAAATTCTCAAAAAATGAAATATTCCTTATAGAAACTACAACTTTAAGAGTTGATGATGAAACATGTAAACTATTTCAAGTAGGGGAGAGGACTCAATAGATAACCATGCCCTAATAGTCGTTATGGTGCTACACAACTATATCCCCAATTAAGTATATTAAAAGAATTAGTAAAAAATTTTCAAGAAACGAATACATGTGCACATATACATGTGTACACTATACACATCACAAGTCACATCAAATAAATAATGAATCATATGATGACACATAAGATGATCAATAATACTATTTAGTGTGAAATTTGATAGTTTGTTTAAACAAGGTTAAGTACTACCATTTCTCCACTAAGCATTGGGAGGACAAGGAATGAGCTTATGAACAAGATTCTAATCACTTTGTCTATCCCTTACGCTCCTGTGGCTATGAAATCTAAGGCCCTAATCAAGATTTTATCAAGTGTTTTCCTTTCAACCAAATAAAACCCTAATTATGCCTTAAATTAAAATATATAGAAACTGATGAAACAACTAGAAAAGCTAATCACTGGATTGCAGAGATAGGGTTTCAGAGATAGTGTACCTAGATTTTGAGGGCCACTTGGACTAGGGCACCCGCTCCAGTGTCCTGAAAGTTCCTGCACTGGAAAATCTTCTGCACATGGTGTCTGAGACTACTAAAAGGCTTCCAGATCCCAGAAATAACCCCTAGTTGGACTAGGGTGACTTCTCTAGTGTCCCGCAAGTCTCAAAATCTGAAAATCTAAAAGTCTATCGTGATTGCACCCATAATATCCTTCTTTCTGTAGATTCTTTTCATCGAAACCTGTAAAACATGATCTGCACCTACAAAAGAAGGAAAATGTTGTAGCTATATAGGAACTTGCCTCAGTCAAGCCCCGTCTTTGGTATTTCTACCTCAACAATAGCCAGAGAAAAAGATTTGCAGAAGTGTGTACAAACCTAACAATGTGTGCATGCATAAATATCAAACCCTAGATGTCTCGATCAAGGGAAGATCAACAACTTGCTTTGGATCAATAAACACATACAACTTCACCTCAAGGAGATGAGATAAATGACAACTTGCATGAACAAGAAGGTGAATTAGTAATGTCAATGGAGGATCTCCAAGATTTGTGTTGGAGGCTTCAACCCTTCTCTCAATCATGCAAAGGGTGTACAAACCCTAGGAAGAATAAGATAGACTCAAGGTCTTGATTCCTAATCTCCATCTATTGTCTCCAAGATAGCAAATACAAAATACTTTCAAGAACTTCAACAAGTCACTGATCTACATTGGCAATTGTAGTAGAGTTTTTGCATCAAGCTTGCATAAGAATTGTGTGTGATAGAATGATTTTCAAATGTCTTTTTATATCTAGCTTTAGGGAATTCAAATTTTAAAATAACGTCTTGATATCGTGTGAAAACCAAGAATTTGAAAACGGAATCTTGAGGCACTCAGCGGGAACCAACATCCTGCCAAAATTCAAAATTATGGGAAATAGGGGAGGACTAGGGCGTGGGAGCCCAAGTCCAAGCCCCTAGTTTCCACTTAGATCTACATATTTGGGGGTCCTAGGGACCCAAATCTCAAATCCCCTTTCCGGGTTCTATCAATAAGTTACCTCTAAAAGTGAACAAATTGCTTCTAAACTTAGTCAATTAGGGTTTCAGGAAGGCTGAAAAAGAAAAGTTTGAGAGGTCACCAAGAGTGAGGAGATAAATCGAGGGAAATTGTACCATTCCATACAGAAGGACAATTTTTGACATTACATTTAGCCCCCACTTTAGTGGCCATATGACACTACGTTCATATGCAACTAAAGGAAAGTAAAATGCATCAATAATGAAAAAGATACCCAAAAGGATACTGTAGATGAAGCCAAAGTGTTGTTACTGAGAAGGAAGGAGCCCCCAAGTCTGTAATCCTGCAAGGCTAGAAAGTTAGGAACTGCAACCTACAAAGTAACACTTGTTAGAGAAGTCAAAATCAAATCGACCTGCAACCACCACTAATGAGTTAGTATAAAAAATGCTAAGGGGGCTGAGTGATGGGAAGGGAGGAAATCGAGGGAGATATATGCCTCCCTTAATTCTGCTTGCTTAGTCTAAGATTAGAAACAAGGAGATATCCATGCGCGCCGATTTCAAGGGAAATGTGTTGTAAGGGTCATTTGAAGAATCAATGCTCAAACATAACACATTGGGATAGAAAGAGAGTGGAACCATGATTCCAATGCAATAGATGACACTAAAATCAAAGTTTGACAACTTGAGAAAAGGGCTCAAGAGTGAAAGAGCACACTTTTGCACCTAATTAGGGATAGGAATTCTCACTCACTTACTTTATGTAAAAGAGAGTTGTCACTTACCACTAAATCATTCTTGTTTCTTGTCATCGTAGGAAAGTAGAGGAGAGAGAGAAGGAGAATAGGAGAATGACCATGCCGAGCCGATGTCCATATCATTCACCACGACTGGAGATGCTTCGAGCTTGAGTGGTGGAGAGACACTTTGAGGCCGAGGTAGGGTCTTGATTCGATGCTTCTATCATCTTTCATTGTACTTTTTCTTTCATGTTTATTGATGTCTATGCCAAGAGGGGTAGGTGGACAAGGGTCCCAAATAGGGGTGCCCAGGTCCACCTAGTGTGCCAGAGTCTCTCTAGGGTGTCCTAGTCCCACAGGGGTGCGAGTGTCCCTCTGGGGTGCCCTAGTCTTCTTGGGGCACCCTGGTCCACAGAGGACAGGCCGTAGGCACACGCATTTTGTTTAGTTATTGATAGCTTATTTTGGTTTCTAGAGGGGATTCTAATACTCTTGCTTCCTTTCTGATCTACAGGATGTCCCTGAGATGCATGAGCACATAGGCGGTCATCTGATGGCACTAATAGAGAGCGCGCTAGCACCTTGACTATCGAAAAGAGAGAGCATTTACAGACAATGGGCCTATGGTGGGTGTTTGAGATGCCCACAATTAGATTCCACTGTGCTATGTTCATGGCACTGATGGAGAGGTGGGATGCAGATACATCCACATTCCACTTACCGATATGTGAGATTACCATCACACTAGAGGATGTATTTAGGATCCTTCAACTATGCCAATCCGAGGCGAGAAAGTGAGGGTTGTTGGACATTGCTTAGAAGAGTATACTCACAAGAGTTAGCTGTATTGCTTGGGTCACACCATTTTGTAGGTAGAGCGAGGACATATTCAGCTCTATTTTCTCAAGCAGGGATGTAGAGACATTCCCTTATAATGGAGGATCATGATTGTCACAGTCACATTAGCCATTGCACCAGATGGGCAAGGCACTCACCTTCACAGGGGTCTCGTTCACACCATTAGAGTAATGGAGGAGCATTAGATTGTCTATACATAGGGGCGTAGTATACTTGCACACCTTTATCATCACTTAGGGTGATATATCCATTATGAGATGCATAGTCTGATGGTCTGCACATTACTATAGGTCTGGTCCTTTGCAAACATTAGGTGCACATGACCGATGGGTTTTCCTATAGAGGAAACGTTCACCCATCCACGTGTCTATGCATATCCATTGGTTAGGTGTTGGAGGCATGACAATCTACTATACTGGAGAGTAGTATTTGACAGATTACAACCTGGTGACACCATCTGGAGACCGTATCATGGCTACATTAAATGGCTTAGTGAGTAAAGAGAGTTAATGAGGATGTAGAGGGATCGACTGATGGATGGTTTCCTCGATCATACTGTATCTTAGTTCTACTTTGACAAGGTGGCACTACAGTTTGGATAGATACATGATGTTCCTGCAGTTCATCTGAGCTATGCACGTGCAACTTAGAGTGCAGTCAGAGCCAATACCGTCTGACGACTGACTATAGCAGATGTGCCACTTAGCGATGATGAGGGTCCTAAGGATGCAGAGTTAATGTCAGACACAGAAAATGTCAGGTGTACCTAAGCATATTAGACCTGGTGGCACACAACATGGCCTACACCTATCTTTCCACGCGGGCATCCTATAGGAGATGCCTGACCTTGGGCCAGTCACGTGAGTGACACAAGGGTGGAGGACGATGTCATTGATTTTGTTGGATACTATGATCTCAAGGAGGATGAGGACAACAAGGATGAGTCTGAGGAGATCCCATCATAGTACATCTTCAGAGTAAGATCGTGACATAGTCAACAGGAAACAGACACTGACGAGGAGATTGAGTCGAGAGCGCAGTCCAAGGCTCATGGTCCTATACCTACAAACGATGCGAGGCCTAGTTAGACAAAGCAAGGGAAGAGTAGTAGGTCAATGCCCCCACCTGCAGATCAGAATGTAGAGCTCATCACACCATTGGTGATCTAAGATCCATCCTAGTGAGATGGAGATCTAGGTTAGGTTTGATTTATTATTTTATGTTTTGTATAGTTTATTATTTGTGATATTTCTATAGGAGTCTAACATCTATATCATCCTCTATTTTGCAGTTGGTACTGACGCATGGCAAGAATTTCTGAATCGTGTCATAGAAGACATAGTACCTACAGATGCCTCAGAGCAGCGGGTAAGGGAACGTTATGCACCATGATCATCCGCTGGGTAGCATGCTAAGATATTCATGCCTATTGTTAGATATAGGACTGCTACAGAGGCCATGCTAGAGTAGTTTGCATGAGAGAGAGAGGAGTTTTGACAAAGAGCTGAGCGCACCGAGGCTGAGCTCAGGGCACATCGAGAGTAGACGGTAGTGGTTCCTACATCAGATGGAGAGCCAGTTGTTAGTGAGTTCTTAGTGTGGGAGGTCCAGCAGGCATGAGCTAACAGAGATAGGATTTAGGTCGAGAGACTGGTACCAGAGGATGTACCAGGAGGCACATGAGTAGACGATAGAGATGAGAAGCAAGATCATAGGCTTACAATTGCGAAGCATCTCTAGGAGTCATTCGCGATCCGTAGCCACACATGGTCAGGATTTTGTCACTCGCACACCACCAGGGCCTGAGGGTACTGGCAATCGAGGCTTAGCTATGTGATATATAGATTTTAGGCACTACTATATCCCATTTTGTTTTGAGGGATAGTGGACTTCGATATATATATACACATATATATACATACATACATATATATATGTATGTATGTATATATACATATACATATGTGTACATATATATATATACATATGTGTATATATACATATGTGTGTGTATATATATATATATATATATATATATATATATATATATATATATATATATATATATATATATATATATATATATATATATATATATATATATATATATATATATATATATATATATATATTGGTTGTTTCTTTTGATCTATGTGTAATGGCTTTTGATCTATCACATGTGATTTTTGTAAAAATGCAACTAGTGATGATGTCTAAATGCTATAATTAATGCTATTGTGATATACTAACAATTCTAAAAAGAACATGTAGTAACAAACACTATATATATATATATAGGTTGTTTCTTTTGATCTATCGCATGTGATTTTTGTAAAAATGCAACTAGTGATGATGTATAAATGCTATAATTAATGCTATTGTGATATACTAACAATTCTAAAAAGAACATGTAGTAACAAACACAATAATTAATTATTTTACACATAACTTTAATTTTCATGCTATATTCAGTTAATACCAAAGTGATCTTAAACACGATACAACAATGATCAACTGAACAAAGATATAATGCCAAATGAATTAAGACAAAATAGTGATATCTTGTCAAAATTGAAGCTAATCTATGTGCTAAATTAGCTTAGAAACAATTAACATCAAATCTTTAAGCATAAAATATTTTGAGGTGTGTCGCATTAATAGGTTCTTTAAGCGGCATACATTACTCATCGGCTAACTTATATGCTCTGGATCCAAAGGTTTCAATGATTATATACGGTCCAAACCAATTAGGGTTGAACTTGCCTTTTTCCACAGGCGGTGCATTTACGTTACGTTGATTTTCATAAAGAACCAAGTCCCCAACGTTAAATGAACATTGTATGACTTGCGCCTTATAGGCTCATTGTACTTTTTTTTTACAAGCCTTGAGATGTTCAAGAGCGTTAATACATATTTCATCAAGCATATCAAGTTCCTATAATCTTTTCTCTTGTTCTATGTCATCATCCATGATATCTATTAGAGAGATTTGTAAGGAGGGAATTTCTAACTCCAAGGGCATTATTGCATCTGCTCGATAGACAAGATTATACGGTGACGGTGTGTTACTCGTAGTTGTTCGAATACTTGTTCTGTAAGCCCATAAGGCATAGGATAATTGTGTATGCCAATCTTTTTGATGTTTATTAATAGTTTTCCATAAAATCTATCCAATAATCTTGTTTGAAGCTTCTACTTGGCCATTTGATTGAGGGTAATAAGGCATAGAGAAGAGATGTTGTATATGATATTTTTCAAGGAACTTTTTCACATCCTTGTTCTTAAATGGTGTACCATTGTCTGAAACTAAGGAGGAAGGTATTCCAAATTGATAAATTATGTTATCTTGTATGAATCGACAGATTATATTGGCAGTCGCGGATCATAAAGCGACCACTTCGACCCATTTTGTAAAATAATTAGTAGCAGTGATTATAAATGTATGTCCTTGACAGGAGGGTGGGGAAATTTTACCAATTAAATCCAAACCCCAGATAGAGAATGGCCATGGTGACACCTGGGCACAAAAATCTTGAGCAGGAGCATGGATTAGGTGTTTATGTTGTTGGCATTATGAGAATCTCTTGACATAACCAAAGGAATCTTGTTCCATATGTCGCCAGTAGTACCCCATACATAACAATTTTTGCACCAATGATTTTCCACCAAAATGCCCTCCATAGGCACTAGAGTGAGCTTCTTCTAAAGCTATTAGAATATCTTAATTGCTTAAACATCAGAGTAAAACACCATTATAACTTCGTCAATACAAGACATTTGATAATATAATGTATCACGCTACTAGTTTACATAAATGGAGTCAGGCATTCTTAGATGTTGAATCAGGAATGGTTCCATCCTGTAGATAGTTGAATATGTAGGAGAACCATTCATTGGTGTATGTATTACCATAGAGTTCCAAATTCATAACTATAGGGCTTTCAGTTACCAGTGTCTTAAGATTATGAACAACAAAGGTGAATACCTCAGGAGAACCTTCAGGGAATATAAGGGAAGCTGCGCTTGCCATTGCATCCGCATGTCGGTTATCTTTCCTAAGAATGGTATTAATCGAATATAATGTAAATTGTTTTAAGAGAGATAATGCAAATTCATGATACTGGGATAGCTTATCGTGCTTAGTTTGATATGATCCTGTTATCTATTGAAAATTCACTAAGAATCACCATATATTGTAATGTTTTTGATATTAAGAGCTAAGGCTTCATGAAGTCCTACAATAAGAGCTTTGTATTCAGCTATATTATTTGTGCATAAGAAATCTAAGTAGTAAGATAAGGGAATTGAATTACCAATGGGGGTATCAATATCACACCAGCCCCAGAGTTGGTTTGATATTTTGATCTGTTAAAGTATAATTCCCATTTTTCATTCATAGAGATTGTTAAGATCTATTCGTCAGGAAAAGTATCAACATTTTGTATACAAAAGGGTGAGGGAGCTTCAACTAACTAATCAACTATCACTTGTTCTTTAATCCCTTTTTGTGAAATAAATTTGAGATCAAATTCTGTTAACAACATAACCCATTTAGCAAGACAACTTGAAAAATTTGTTCTTGTGAAGAGATGTTTCAAAGGGTTGAATTTTACCATTACATGCACTTCAGCATTTAAGAGATAATGTCTAAGCTTTTGAGTGGCAAACACTAAAGCCAAACAATGCTTCTCTATAACTATGTATCGCACCTCATAATTAAGTAAAGTACAACTGATGTAATAGACAACACATTCTTTACCTTCAACATTATGCTATGCTAGCAAAGCTGCTAGGGCATTGTTAGATGCTAAAATGTATAACAAGAATGGTTTATCCGAAACAACAGGTTACAAAATGAACGGGTTAGCTAAGTAATCCTTTAAGTCATCGAAAGCTTTTTGACATTCTGAATTCCATTGAAAGTGAGAATCTTTCCTCAGTAGTTGTGTAAAGGGGTGAGTCCTATCCACGAGTTGTGAAACAAATCAGCAAATGGCCTGTATCTTTCCCTACAAACTACGGAGTTGAGATATGTTCTTCGGTATTGGCATATTAACAATCTCATCTATCTTTTTCGTATCAACTTCGATACCTCGATTTGAAACAATAAACCCAACTAACTTTCCACTGTCCACACCAAAAACACACTTATTGGGATTCAATCACATATTATATTTTTATATGCGCTCAAATATTTGTCAAAGATTTGTAGCATGATCCTTACAATGGATAGACTTCTCTAGGATGTCGTCAAGATAATCTTCTAGAATATTGTTCATATAGTCATGGATTATAAGAGTCATTGCACGCTGGTAAGTAGCTCCTACATTCTTAAGTCCAAATGGCATGACTACCCAACAACATGTACCCCAAGGTGTTATAAAGGCTATTTTATACTAATCAAGAGGATTTATAGGGATTTGATTATATCCCAAAAATCCATCCATAAAAGATAGCAACTAATGTCCAGCTATGGAATCAACAATCATATCTATATTAGGAAGAGGAAAAGTATCTTTCAAAGATGTTGAGTTTAAGTCTCAAACATTTGTGCACATTTTTATGTGACCATCATGTTTAGCGACGACAATAATATTTGAGATCCATGGAGAGTAATCAATAGGTCGAATAATGCCAGCTTGTAATAGTTTTTCTATTTCAGTTTTAACAAGCAAGGCAATCTTAGGATTTATCTTACGAATCTTCTATTTCAAAGGCTTAACATCAAGTTTTAATACAATATTATGCATTACAATTTGAGGATCTATACCAGGCATGTTTGAATAATTTTGAGAACTCAATCAACAGTTCAGTCATTTCTTCGTTTTCTTTCGCATTTAAACAATCAGCAATAGGGATAAATGTTTTAGGATTATCCTTATCCATAATGACATCAATAGTCTTTTTGTTAAGGAGAGTACTATGGTCTAGGGGATTCTAGGATTGTAATCATTCTTCAAGTTCTTCACTATGCTCTACTATAGCAGTTATTGTGCTAGTAGTCTTTCCAAAATATGAATTATTATTTAAACAATAAGGTAGGCCACGTTTCTGGTGATAATGAGGAATACCATCATAAACTCCTAAGAATTTCATTATCGCTTCATCCACCATAAACATATCCAATGGAAGTGATCTTGGAGGACAATTGATGTCAATCATCTTAGGGCATATCAGACCAAGTGTTGATATTGTATTCACATTTAGAGTAGGGCGTTTGTGGGATTTCAACTCCCTAAAAGGATTATATCCAATGCCATTTTAACAATGTCACATAGAAGATTCTATAGGGACTTTGATTCCTTGTTGATTTATGCCACAAACATTACCTACAAAGTCACAATTTTTATAAAGGATTTGAAATCCTCTCCCATAGAGAGAGACCATTTCTTTAGAGGAAGGTGGATCTTCATAAGTTTCATAATCACTCATATGACTAAGAGTATTATCCTTATTTATCATCAAAGAGGCCTTACATTTATCATTTGAAGCATGCGATGTGATTGATGTAATATTTGATGTTTCAAGGACAGGGTTTTTAAGTTTATATTCTCCTGTGGAGGAAGATGCAAAATCTAGCGAACCCCAGTTATCACCAACAAATGCATTCGATTGATTAGACTCTTGCATAAAATTTTTAGAGGCAAGAGGATCTGACAACTCATCTTTCAAATTGTTCAAACTCTTAGGAAAAATAACATGATTATTCACTTCCATTTGCAAACAATTATCAGCTTCAGGATCTGAATGGATAGTATGCAGTTTACCTTTGAATATAAACTTAATAGAATGATGCAAAGTAGAAGGAAGTGCTCCTAATGCATGTACCCAAGGTCTACCCAGAATCATGCTATAAGATAGAGAACAAGGCATGACACAAATCAAGGTAGGCACAATCACAGGTGCAACTCATATAGGTAAAGTTATAGTGCCCACGGATGGTCATCCAACATTATCAAATCCACAAATACTTAATGATTCTAGTTTGATGGTAGATACATCACCTTTGACCTTATGCAATAAATCAATGCCACAAACATTAAGGGCTAACCCATTATCAATCATAACTCTCTTAACCAAGGTTTTGTTGATTATAATAAAGATAACCAAAGGATCATACTGATTCTAAACTTCGAGAGATGGTAATTCATGTTGTTGAAAAAAAATATCCATTTTTGTTGCATGCATACAATCTAGTAAAGTGGCAACATCATTTGGTTTAATGGCAAGAGGAACAATCACCTTTTGTAAAGCTTCTTATATCTTTCCATGATAAGTAGGTGAAGTTTGTATAAGTTCCCAAAGAGATATCTTTGCAGGAATAGTGTGAAGCTGCTCTACAAGATCATAGTATTTACCACCTTTATATGTTAAATGAGGTTCTTAAGGAAGCATAGGTTGAGAGGCTGGTAAAGATATCAAAACATTCATTTTTTGTGTACTTTGTTTGTTAATCTGAGTGTTATATGCATGAGCAACCACATTATGATTAGTTTGTTGTGAGTTTTTTTTGCTATTTGTTTTGCATAATCATAAATGTGATCAAGAGATTGGGAAGGAGATTAAAAACTTTTAACCACAAGCATAGGTTTAGAGAAAGGTTGAACCACATTTCCACATAGAGTGACCACAATTTTTAGTTTTTCAGTCTCTTCTTTAGGTTTAGGAACATAAATTGCATTTAAAAATCTTTGAAATAGTGACAACTTAGAGGCTGTAGTGGAATGTTCAATCGAGATAAAGTCCTCAAGGGCTTCATCTAACATATCAAAGTCATCATGACTAAACGACTCATCACAAGCATGAAAATATTGCAAAAAATAATCTAACATTTTAACATGCTCTATTTAAACCAAGATTTAAAAGCACAATGATGGCCTTTGCCAATAAAATACAACTTCTAACAATAAATACTAATTTCCAACTCTTTCAGTGAAAAGATAAAGAATGTAATCCACAATTTAACATATGCAATTTCACTAAAGAGGTTTTTCAATCCAATTATGCTCTAGAAAAGAAAATTATTTCAAATCTAAAGTTTAAAAGGATGCAAATTCTTTAAAGCTCAGGTTCAACAAAATGTTTAGTGTGAGATTTGATAGTTTGTTTAAACTAGGTTAAGTACTACCATTTCTCCACTAAGCATTGGGAGGACAAGGACTGAGCTTATGAACAAGCTTCTAATCACTTTGGTTGTCCCTTACGCTTGCGTGGTTATGAAATCTAAGACTCTAATTGAGATTTTATCAAGTGTTTTCCTTTCAACCAAGTAAAACCCTAATTATGCCTTGAATTAGAAATATATAGAAACTAATGAAACAACTAGAAAAAATGATCACAAGAGTGCAGAAATAGGGTTTCAGAGATAGTGTACCTAGATTTTGAGGGCCACTTGGACTAGGGCACCCGCTCCAGTGTCCTGAAAGTTCCTGCACTAGAAAATCTTCTGTACATGGTGTCTGAGACTGCTAAAAGGCTTCCAAATCCTAGAAATAACCCCTAGTTGGACTAGGGCGACTACTCTAGTGTCCCACAAGTCTCAAAATCTAAAAAATCTAAAAGTCTATCGTGACTACACCCGCAATATCCTTCTTTCTGTAGCTTCTTTTCATTGAAACCTGCAAAACACGATCTGCATCTACAAAAGAAGGAAAATGTTGGAGCTATATAGGAACTTTCCTTAGTCAAGCCCTGTCTTCAGTATTTCTACCTCAACAATAGCAAGAGAAAAAGATTTGTAGAAGTGTGTACAAACCTAAAAATGTGTGCATGCATAAATATCAAACCCTAGATGTCTCAATCAAGGGAAGATCAACAACTTGCTTTGCATCAATAAACACATACAACTTCACTTCAAGGAGATGAGATAAATGAAAACTTGCATGAATAGGAAGGTGAATCAGTAATGTCTATGGAGGATCTCCAAGCTTGCTGTTGGAGGCTTCAACCCTTCTCCTAATCATGCAAAGGGTGTACAAACCCTAGGAAGAGAAAGATAGACTCAAGATCTTGATTCCTACTCTCCATCCATTGTCTGCAAGATAGCAAATACAAAATACTTTCAAGAACTTCAACAAGTCACTAATCCTCAATGGGAATTATGGCAGAGTTTTGGCATCAACCTTGCATAAGAATTGTGTGTGATAAAATGATTTTTAAATGTCTTCTTATATTTAGCTTTAGGCAATTCAAAATTTGAAATAACATCTCGCTATTGTGTGAAAACTGAGAATTTCAAAATGGAATCTCGAGGCACTTAGTGGGAGCTGATATCCCACCAAAATTCAAAATCCCAGGAAATAGGGGAGGAATGGGGCGCAAGCACCCAAGTCCAAGCCCCCATTTTTTGCTCAAATCTACATTTTTGGGGGTCCTAGGGACCCAAGTCTCAAATCCCCTTTCTGGGTTCTATCAATAAGTTACCTCAAAAAGTGAACAAACTACTTCTAAACTTAGTCAATCAGGGTTTCAGGAAGGCTGAAAAAGAAAAGGTTGAGAGGTCACCAAGAGTGAGGAGCTAAATCGAGGCAAATTATATCATTCCATACAGGAGGACAATTTTCAACATTACAAATACATGCCTTAGTAGACATGTTTTAGTATAACTTTTTTTTGGGTGTTTTTGTACAACTTAGTGAAGACATGTAGCTAATTAGGCTACATCATCGATACCCAAAACCCTAAACAATAAATTGAAACTCTTAACTTAGATATGAAGATATGCTAAAAGTTTCATGGAGTTCTGATTCCATTTAGGTGCTTGAAGTGTGCAAAATTAGGGTGTGCAGGTATTGGGTCCTCTCCCCTAATGAGCACATAATAAGTTCTAGAGTTTCACAAACATTCAAAGCACATGAGCCTAATGACAATAATATTTCCATCAAAAGGAAGAGCATAGCAAAATGCTATGACACCATAAGGTTTAAAAATCACAAAGAGTGAGAATTATGTAAAGGAGAATGGCGACAATATTGTTCACATAGGATTTGAGAGGGCATAATTATTTCATTAACCAAATTATGTTCAAAGTAATAACAAATAATTTGTATAACTTAACAAATGAGACAAGTATTACTCTCATGCCTTTCAATTTTTTAAAAAATCCCAAGTTATCTAGGCTAAAGTTTATTCTTGTCGGACTTATTTGATTTGAATGAAATATGAGCAATATGAGATCATCCATTCAATGTGACAAAGAGAGGACTCTTGCCCTGTTGTGGAATATGGAGTATACATGTATGAGATGAAACTGAAAGCAACTACATTCAACAATAAGAAGATGCATAAAATTATTTTTAATTTTACCTTGACCATGTGAGCATATTGTAAGGGCTTGAGGATAAAAAATCTAAGAATGTATTTACTCCATATGAAAACATTAGTGTGTCAATTATGGGTGACTCAAATGTAAGTTTAAAATAGGGATTACAAATGAAAGAGAGATAAAAAATCTCTAACAACATGATATGATGGAGACAATGAGTGAGAGTTGAAAGGTCCAACTAATAGATAACTAAAAACTAGGTATAAGGTTTCTCACACAAACAACTATCACACAAGGCAAATCCATGTTTCAAAACCTAGCCATGGCCATGCGCTCACCTCTGATTTGCTCTCTCACAGCTTCCACCATTTTGACTATGAAACAACAAGACATACAATCAAACATGAAAAATGGTTAATGAAATATGTTCACAAATCAAAATTCATCCTTCTACTTAAGTTGAACCTGAATTCAGGGCTTAACATCTTTAATAGGATTTGTCTCTGCACTCATTATGGTGTATTTTATTAGCTTTGGCTTCATCATTTTTCATATACCCAGTCACTATAAACTCATGGTTTACATATTAGTATCAGTTTTGGTTTGTCACATAAACCAAGTGTTTTGTGGTTATTCCACTATCTATATACAACTAATTTTTTCTTTAATATCTATGAAAAATCTCTCATCTAATATAGAGATTAAAATAATATGATTTTTTGTGAGCTAGGGAGGCAATAGGATCAAATTATGGTCTGTGCTTATTAAAAATCTAAGCCCATGCTTAGTTTTATACTTAATTGCAAGATGAATTACCCCCACTTTGCAAATAGTAAATGCCCAATAGTGCTTACCCAACAACAAGGTTTACCTGACCTAATCGTGCATGGTTCAAATAGGAATAACAAACATAAAAGAAACAAAACAATTGACTTGGAAAAACAAGAATAGGCCTCCTTTGGGGAGAAAGTTCCATCCAAATACATCAAATCTTGTTTAAACTTGACACCCAACTTGAGTATGTCCACTGAAATTGTAAGCACTATAAACATGCATGAGCCTACATGATGATATGATGATGAGTTGTAATCCTAAACACATACATGTAAGCATGCATAAACAACCTCTCACCACTACTCTTCTTGGTGACACATGGATGGACTTCTTTCACTTCATTTGTTCTTCTCATACCCCCTAGTTAACTCTTCAAGGTCTTGTTCCTTCTTCACTTTCCCTTTGTTGAAACTTCATCTTGTTCTCTTTTTAGCCCTATCAATATAGCCTACTAGCATTGTAACATGGGAAATTCATCTTCCCTAGACCCGTTTCACCGATTTTAATCTTTTGGAGACCTGTGTCAGACCTCCCAAACCTATTCCAACTCTCAAATTTGAGTTGTCTTCTATCCTTTATAGATCTCTCCCTTTTATTTATGGATCACCCATGGATCTCCCTTAGGAGATCCTACTAGTAAACTAGGAGATCCAAATTTATGCATTAGTTTCATCAAATTTTTAGGGGCCAGATGGCATCTCTAACTCCCTAAGGTCATTCTCAATCCTTGAAATCACTCCCAATATTTCTACTTTCTGGGTCACCAATAGATCTCCCTCGGGTGACCCTTGGGAGACCCTATTGGAAAACTTGGCGTGTACCCTTGGGTGACCCTATTATGTTTTCATGCATGTGTTTCTCTCTAGTTTGGGCCCCAAAAAAGCTTTGTGTTTTCTCCAATTTGCATGCAAGTTTGACCCTACGGAGTGATAGTTCAAAGTTGTGTCTCACTTTTATAAAGGAAATGACCAACACTAATCCAACTTTTTAACTTGAATCAATACAAAGTGACATATATGTTTTTTATTTTAAAATGATGTAAATAAATAAAATGTATATGTTTTAGTGTACTTTATTTTTGCATTTTTAAAAAAATTTTAAAAATATTTAAATGTAGTATTTTATAAAATTGACACTATAATTTAGTTTCTCATAAAATGTTGAAAAATAAGGTTGAATGGGACATTGCACTTTTTTAGTGTAGGTTTTTATTTTCCTAGTTGGGTTATTTATTTCCCTATTTCATAGGGTTTTCCTACATTTTTATTAATTTTTCTTAGGTTAAATAAATTGAATTTAATTAGGGGAGCGGGTCATTTGATGTGTCACCATCCTACGAGGGAGTTGAATTTACTATATTTAGACTGTTTGGTGGTCTCTCCCTATTTTTAAGTTTTGCCACCTCCACCCCTCTCTCTGTTCTATATAAACTCACCACCTAGCTTGTATTTTACATTCTCTTGCATCTTGTATGACAATTCTGCCAGTCTTGTGTAGCTTCTTCTTTAAGCACTTAATGCAATTATGTCATCTTGATATTTGCATATCTTAAGAGTCACTAGATTGCATTGTTTATGATTTTTCTAGTTTATGTAGCTTATAATTTTATCTTATGTAGCTCTTGGGTAATCAATCAATTTCATATTTCAAACATCATATTAGAGCTTTTCTTTTAAGAATTCTGAGTTCATAGATTCCTAATTAAGAGTTTGAGCTTATTTTTGTGAGATCTTGTAAAATAATGTATTCTTTTCTCTTGCATTTTTAACAATATGAAGAATCAGAAAGGATTTATGAATATTCAATAACCTCTTCATTTTACATGTGTTTGTGAGATCTAGGTAATTACAATAATTCTAGTATATTGATGACACTTTTTATTGTTCCAATGCATCTAGGAGGCTTGAGAAAGTCAAGATTGGCTTTCATTTCATTTGATTTGGAAATTATTTCACAAACTTGCAAAATGGGGGTTTGAAGCTCAGATTTGGAAATCAACTTTCATAGAGAGTATTTTTTGCCAAAAAGGACCCTACCATTGAGTATAGAAGGCCAAACAAATGAATTTTAATATAAAATTTGTCCAATTTTAGTGTAGAGAGAATCTAGGGCAAACAAAATTTGCCAAAAGGCCATTTTGACCCCTCAACACACAAATCAGAGTAGTTTTTTTTTATCAAAATTTTAAAAATATATATAAAATTGAAGTGCTTTTAAAGGTTTGTTCGAAGTCCTTTTAAAGCACTTTCAAGCACTACACAAAAGGGACTTCGGCTCTTCTGGGGACCGAGCCCTATATAGGGGAGCGACCCATTTACGAGTCCGCAAACCCTTTCATTGGAGAATCAGGCTGGACTTTGGCCTCTGACCCCCTATTATTTTAGCCTTTTAAGCCATGTATTATATTTGATTCATATTTTTATGCCTATACATTCAATATAGCTCAGCCTTTTAGGCCCTCAAAAATAGTGCCCCTGCCTCAACCTCTATGCTTCCTTTTTGGCTTATGTGCCAAAATCTTGCTATATTTGGCAGATTTCACTATTTTTTATCACAACTAAATTTAGCAAGAGGTACTATATTTTTAGCAAATGATAAAATCACCTGACAATTCCCTATATTTGGAGGTTTTTCTAAAGTTGGCGGCAGTTCTGCCAAATCTAGCAATAGGTGCTTTTTTGCTAATCAAATCCCTATCTATTGACATTCTCATATTTGAAAGCAAACTTCTGAGGTCCCATTTTGGGTCATATTTGTTAGAGTTGGCTAGGATTGGAGCCACCCAGGATCTAGGGTCCTTCATGAAAGCACAAGAGAGATCAAATGAGAGAATAATTATATTGTATCAATGAATGTAAGAGATTGTTGAAAGATTATTATCTTATCCTATAGTTGTCTCATGTCATAGGATTAAGGCACTTGTCACATGACTACAATATCCTACATTTCATCCTTGTCTGTATAAGCAAGGTATATCATGTACATTGTAACAATATTTTATAAGAGACTTGGAGAGTAGAGATATCATTGTTGTTGGGAAGGATGATCATGCATCTTGCTTGTATGCATTCTCCCATTTTGCTTCTTCTAATGATGTAGATCCATTGACTAATATTCACACTAATGTATCAAGTGTGAATCATATTCCTGAGTAGAATCTTGGTCACTTGAACCTTGGTGTTCTTTCATCCACTTTGGTTCATGAGACCAGTGTTGAGCTGTCATCACCTCAACCTCCTTCTTCTTCGGAGATGGGCATCGACATGGTCTCCTCTACTTCAGTTGAGTAGGATCATTATAGTCTTTCAAAGACAACTTTGTGGAATACTTTCTTGGCTGGTATATCACACTTGTTTTGTGAGTCTCATATTGTAGCTTTAGATGACACACTTGAGGGGATATCTCTCCTCTTTGATGACAGTTACAACAAAATTTCTATCCCATCTCTTCATCTTTGGAGGTTGTTTTTCATGAGTCTACCCAAGATTTTGGATTGGTCACACCTCATTGCACAATTCCATTCTTTGATTCTAACATGTGGACATTTGAGTAGTTTTCAGAGACACCTAGCTTGAGACTTCTTCCCTCATATCTCTTCTAGGAGATAGAGTTTCTTCATCATCAATCAAATCCTCACAACCTATATACAGTTTCCACCTCATCTAGTTGTCACCTCAAGAAACTCATATTCCCCAGCTACCAATGTTGGAGGGTACCTTTGTACGCCATCACCCATGGCTCAAACTATGTCCTAACATAAGGACATATGGGCCTCATGACATCGATGTGCTTCCATGCCCATACATGAAGCAATGTTACTCCACAACCAAGGCTCTCTCCATCCCTATATACCATCAGATGCATCTCATGGTATAATTGGGCCAGTAGGCAAGGACCCAAGAATATACTCTCTCCTGTGTCACCATTGCCTCAATCACCTACCCTCAACTGACCAGAAACCCCTATGAGCACTGATCTAGAATCAAAATCCCCCAACCAACCCACACATATATAACACATAGTGGCTCACACCTTGCATATGAGTGAGAGCATATCATATCTCCCACTAGTCTTGCATATACACCAGCTGCCATGGTATGAAAGCCTGATCTAATGCTGCTACTCTGGGTGTAGTATCATATATAACTCACTCACCCACTATAGGGATCCTAAGGATCCTTTAGATGTCCTCCAAGGTGTTCATCAGCTCACCCATCGACAATAGGAATGTGCATGTCTCGCTCTGCCATCTCTCCACTAAGGTTGTCATCATAGCCCTATGTGCCCTCAACCAGGGCATATATGATACATGATGCAATCCAAGCCTGTGCAAATGAAGCTACTCTGGTGGTGTTAGTCTATCTCTCAGCACCACAACTGATGGAACCTGTCGCTCTTGCAACTCAATCTCAATCCGCTCAACCTGCATTCAACAACATAAGCTAACCCCATTTTTCTACAAAATAGCACCTAGGCACTAAACCATTACCCAATAGTGCTATACTAGACAAAGGTACTAATCCCTATGTCAAAGGTGTTATCCTAGCTAATGGTGCTAATCCATTAATCAATAGTGCCAATGCATTAAATTGTGTTATTCCTCAGCCCTATGGTGCTAATTCACATGATATCACTAAAACGCCAACTAAAGGCGCTAATCCACCTTAAAGATTCAAAATTGGCACTAAAGTAGCTACTAGCACTAATTCATCTACCCTATGCTCTAATCCACTTGATTGGGATAAACCCAGGATTTGGCGCTAAACCACTGAACCCCTTGACATTCCTGATTGTAAGGCACTTGATAGTGCTAATTTACTAATAGATGACGCTAAAATGCCTCTTTTACCACCTGGCCTTTTGGCACTAAACTACCCAATGGTGCTAAATCACCCCCCGATTGCGCTACGTGCCTATGTGATAGTGCTAAACTAGTAACCTACCCTTTCTCAACCTTCTAACTGACCTAAAACCTTGAAAAATATAAACTAGGGTTAGGTGACATACCCAATGTCCAACCTCCTCTGCCTGCTCGTACTCTCGTACATGCTCAAAATAGTGATCATATCATGGGAAGGTCGGTTGCACCATCACTATCACTCTTCTCTTAAAGTCTCTTAAGTCTAGTCAGCAACGATGTGTAAATGTGGCATGTTGGGCTTACTTTTACCTATATATAGGTGCCATGTGAGCTCTAATTCACCATTTCTTCTCCCCAAGCCACAAATCATAGTTGTTTTTCTCTATTTCTTCTTCTATCAACCTTGTTTTCCATCCTAAATCCCTTTTTCACCACCATTCCCTCCTTTTCAAGAGTTCACCCAAAAAAAATATTTTTTTCACCTAATCCCTTGAGGGGGCATCCCTCATTCATTTCCACTCCTTCCCATCATTTGGGGCAAAATTATTTGACATTATCCCATTCCCTACTTGATCACAATGCCATGTCAAAGAGGCACAAAATGTAGATACCTAAAAATATCTCGACCCCGTTAACCATTTTCCTGCATCCTTGCATTATCCAAATTAACTTGTTCATAAATTAATTAAATAAAAATCATAATTATTTAATTAATTTACCCTGAGTCATCCCTAACCATCTATCCTTATCCATTTACCTCAAATTTACCCTTAGTAATGAATTAATTTAGTTAATTCATCACTAGACCTTACAACTTCATTCCTCATTAATTAAATAAATATTTGGAATATTTATTTAGCTAATTTATCCATCTTTTTAATCCTGATTAATTAAATAAATCATGCTTATTTAATTAATCTATCCTAGCCTATAGCCTAAACCTAGCCTAATTAAATAATTACTAATTATTTAATTAGCTACCCTAGCCTACATGACCCCTAGACCAAAATTAATTAAATAAACCCTTATTTAATTAATTTTAACCCCTCATTAGCCCATCCACTATTTTTTTCCAGCCACATTAATTAAGTTAATCCCTTGATTAACTTGGTCAATCCCAACTTAGCACCTTCTCCCACACCCCTCAAATAAAATCATCTTTTATTCCAAAGAGTCACATCACCCTTCCACCTCACCTTTCCTCTTTCATGATAGAGCTCTTTGGAACTCAAAGAGCTCACATGTGTGTTTCCTAAATGCACACATGTGAACACATGTCATATCTTCTACCCATTAATCCTAATTTTTAATTCCAACACCTCCCAAGGAAATTGACTTTTAATTTCCTCATGTGTCTTAATCCTAAAATTAATGCTAAGCCTTCTGAAGGTGAGATTAAAATTCACTTCTAATCTCAACCCTTCAATATTGTTGATGAAATGTCAACCTTCCATATCATCCTCTCATCTCCACCATTGATCTTGAACTTTGAATCCTTTCCCTTGATCTCATTTCTCCTCCAATTTGGTTATAAATACAAGCCTCCACAAGCTATTTTCACATCCAAGTTTGAAGCAAGTTTACTATGCCAAAATCCCTCCTCATTTCATATTATCTTAGCTAGATTATGTCAAAATTCTACCTAATTTGAGAGGATTCCACATTCAACCACTTTGTTTAGGTAACGCTAGGAGACTTGGGTGCATTCTCCTCAACCTTATCAAGGAATGAGGGAGATTGGAAGCTTGTGCAGGTATAAAATATCTATTATGTTGAGATCTTTCATGTTTTTATTCTCTTCCACTTTTTTTCATCTTCATTTGGCACACTGAGTGGCACTCCTGGTCCTAAATCTAATGTTTTTGTGAGTTTTTTTGAAGATTTTTGACATGTAGGTTGGATTTAGTGGTCTTTTCTTGTAGTTGCACCATCGATTCATGGTTTAGTGCCTTCAAGAACTATTTCAGTGCCATCTGTGCCTATCTTAGTGCCATCTGATGCTCTATCAGTGCTATTTGAGCTTGTTTTAGTGCTTTCTATGCCTATTTCAATGCCATTTTGCATGACAATGTCAAAAAATTTTTATCTCACAAATGCTTTTTTCTCTTGTTTTCTTTTCTGATCACCATCTATAGGGTGGATACTTTTATTTAATAGTGTTTCTAGGCCTTAGGGTGTTTTATTATCATGGTGTTTAACACATTTTGTAAATAACACTTAAGTTTGGTTTTGATCTTGCACATCTAATGATATTAAATTTGTTTTTAACTGACAATCTATTGTCTAACCCCTTGAACTAACCTTGTAGGGCCTTTAACTTTTTATATGATCATTTTGTTCAAAAAAAGACCTCTATTTTTGTGCAGGTCCATATATTATGTCAATTTAGTGCCATCGACCTTTGTGACAGATGACAGACAAGTTTAAATTTCTTTGTTTCACTACTATAGTGCAAATTGTCTATTTGTTAGTGTAATATATTATTGTTTTAGTGCTATCATTCTCTGTTTTAGCACAATTTGTTGTGTATTTAGCACTATTTTTCTATATGTCAGTGCTATATGCCTCTTTTTAGTGCCATTTTCTAAAAGAGCATGTAGGCCTATGCAGGGATCTAACATATTTGTCTAGCTACTAAGAATATTTGTCCAAGACTGATTTCTAAAATTACTAACTTATCTGGTACAGATTCACTTCTGCAAGTTTCTTTTTTATCACTAGATCTTAGTCTTACTAAAGTTAGATTAGTTGGAATTTAACTTTATTTGTTGTGTCTTGTTTTCTTGTAGACCTATTCTCTCCCCTCGCACCTTAAGGTGATCTATTAGACTTAGGGCACACAACTGAGAGGGGGGTGAATCAGTTTACAAAACTTTATTCCAATTAAACACTTAACTCCACTTTGCAATTCAGCAGCATAATAATAAATTAATCATGGAAACACAATTCAACAAATCAAGGGCAGAAACATATCAACATATGAGACACCAAGATTTTGATGTGGAAAACTCGGTTAAGGGAAAAACCATGGGGTGATTAACCCAAGATTGTATTCTCTGTTAGAAGAATAGAAATAACAAAATGGCACATGCCAATTAGGGCTCACTACCCAAGCACACTACTCACAAGAGGCTCACTGCCTACAAGAGACACACTGTCTACAAAGAAATAAGTATCACATACATGAACTAGAGAATAGCATCTTCACCATGCTTGAATCAGTTCCATTTAAGCCCAATACTTCTGCTCTACCTTTCACTCTCTTCCTCACTACTACACACTCATCTCAACAAGGACAACTTTGAAATGACTTCATAATCCCTTATTTATAGAAGATATCAACTTAGGAATGATAATCCATGTCGGCAAACATCAACAAGAACATTCGCAGGATGTGTAACTCATCCGGTCAGCCAATCTCAGGAAGAACACCATCATTCAAAAGTTATTCTTAAATTGTAAGCTCCAACTCCAATGTGGACCACCAACACAAACTAGACACGATCCAAAGACCTCCACAAGCTTGCCTGAATCACCAAGAACATCCACACTTCATCTGCTTACTGAAATCCTTCTCCCCTTCATCTGGAACCTCAAGAACACAGTCTGTCATTACTGTCACAAAGGAATAGATGCTTGTGGACCTTCAAACCATGAACCAATCAAGTTGATACTTCACAAAGACTTCCTCAACACTCCCTCAAATCCGCAGAATAGGATAATGTATTTCCGGATCTCACCGGACCTATCTGTATCACTCTGTCACCACTGAACATCTGCGGGAACTGGTTTTACTTGAGCGGCCACAACTTCTTTATATCTTCATATGAACCTCTGAAATCTCTACTGGACCACCTTACAACACATATCTACAAACCCTTTTAACTGCATCCTCTGATCCTCATCTTATCTTGGACTTTTACCTTACTGTCATCACTATTCTTCACTGTTCCTGATTGAGACTAATTTTCTCAATATCCTCAGCACACAGCTCATCCAATTCTTATCATTAATTTAATAGAAGTATGTTGACATCAATGACAACACCGGTTAGGCCCATACTTGCAACAATCTCCCCCTTTGTCATTGATGACAACATATGATGTGAAAAATTGTTTTAACCATTAAGACAAGAACTTCTCCGCACTGTCACAACTCTCCCTATCAACAACAACCATTCACATGTCTTCTCTCCCTTTATTGCTCCCCCTTTGATCAGCAACCACTTATTTTTCACATGTCTTCTCTCCCCCTTTGACATCAATGGAAAAGGGCACATACTTCCAATTCCACCATTTTAGAATCATACCTACTCCCCCTAAGTAGTAGCTCCCCATCATCAATCCGGACCACAAGATGTGACTATGATATTCAATGGATTGATGCACATTAGTGCACCTTAGTTCATCACTGGAGGGGAAATAACCCCTAACTTCTCCTTGAGATAGTCAAAAGATTCCTTAGGTAGAGGTTTAGTAAAAATGTCTGCAATCTGATCCTTGGAAGGCACAAACTCCAATCTGACTTCATTCTTGTTCACTTGCTCTCTCAAAAAGTGAAACTTGATGGATATGTGTTTAGTCTTTGAATGCAACACTGGATTCTTAGATATATTTATTGCACTTGAATTATCACAGAAGATTGTGATAGGTTCCTCATACTCCACTTTGATATCTCTTAGCATCTGCTTCATCCACAAAACTTGAGTGCAACTATCTACTACTACAATATATTCTGCTTCAGTTGTAGACAGAGATATTGCCTCTTATTTCTTGCTTAGCTAAGAAACCAATCTCTTCCCTAAAAATAATGCTCCACCACTGGTACTCTTCTGGTCATCCACATCTCCTGCCCAATCCGCATCTGTATATGCATGAAGAGAGAAATCATGATCTCTAGGATACCACAAACCATACTCAACTGTCCCTTTTAGATATCTAAAAATCCTCTTGATTGCCATGACATGAGATTCTCTAGGATCAGCCTGGAATCTAGCAACAAGACCAACAACCTGCATAATGTCTGGTCTAGTTTTAGTGAGATACAATAGTCCTCCAATCATTGACCTATACTTTGTCTAATCAGCCTTAGGAGAATCATCATCTTTGCTCAGTTTACATCCAGTTGCCATGGGAGTATTCATTGGTTTTGAGTCTTCCATCCCAATTTTTTTCAACAATTCTTTCACATATTTGGTCTGAGAAATAAAGATTCCTTTCTTTATTTGAGTGATTTGCAGACCCAAGAAGAAATTCATTTCACCAAGCATGGACATCTCAAACTCACTTTTCATTTGATTTGCAAAAGTTTTACACATACTATCTCTTCCTCCAAAAATGATATCATCAACAAACACTTCAACAATCAAGATGTTTTCATGATCAATTTTGAAGTATAAATTACTGTCAGCAGTACCTTTGTTGAAACCAATCTTCAAAAGATGTTTGTCCAATCTTTCATACCAGGCTCTTGGGGCTTTCTTTAGTCCATACAGTGCCTTCTTCAACTTGCAGACCATATCACCATGATCAGACAATTGAAATCCATCCGGTTACTCTATGTACACTTCTTCTTCCAAGTCACCATTCAGGAAGGTAGACTTGACATCCATCTAATATACCTTGAAATCCTTAAAGGTAGCAAAGGCAAGAAATAATCTGACTGCTTCAATTCTTGCCACCAGAGCAAAAGTTTCTTCAAAATCAACTCCTTATATTTGAGAGTAACCCTTGCAGACCAATCTAGCTTTATTTCTGATTACTTCACCAACTTCATTCAGTTTGTTCTGGAAGACCCATTTTATTCCAATCACATTCTTGTTTCTAGGTCTAGGAACAAGATCCCAAGTGTGATATTTTTCAATTTGCATCAGCTCTTCCTCCATTGCTTTAGTCTAGTTTTCATCATTGCAAGCTTCATTCACTGTCTTAGGTTCAATCTTTGAAATCAGACAATACTCTTCTGAATCTTGAGCAATTCTCCTTCTTGTTTGTACTCCTTTGCTTTTATCACCTATGATCTGATCTTCAGAGTGGTTCAGTCTTACATACCTGGAAACTTTGGGAATTTCTTGCACTTCTAATTTTTTATCAGGCTCATTGAAACTCATATCTTCTTCTTGGTTTACCGGATTAGTTTGAATCTAACTTACAAAGGAGACTTGGGCTCCTTGAGTTAGAACACCATTTTGATCATCTTCATCATATTCATAAAACCTTGAGGGTTTCTCAATTCCCTCATCAACCTTCACATTTGTACTTTCTATCATCTTTCTTAGTCTCTTGTTATAACACTGATATGCTTTTCTTTGAGTAGAGTAACCCAAGAATATTCCTTCATCACTTCTAGCATCAAACTTCCCTAGATCTTCATCTCTTTAAATGTAACATTTGCTACCAAAAACTCTGAAATACCTCATAGTAGGAGTGATGCCAAACCAAAGTTCATAAGGAGTCTTACCAGTATTGCTTCTGATTTGAACTCGATTGAGAGTATAGACTACGGTGCTAACAACTTCTCTCCAATAGATCTAAGGAACATTTGCTTCCATCATCATGGTCCTAGAAGCTTTGTGGATGGTTTGGTTCTTTCTCTCCACTACTCTATTCTGCTGTGGAGTCCTAGGAGAAGACAACTATCTCTTTATTCCATGTTTCTCACAGAACTCTATGAAATCACCGGATGTGAATTCTCCACCTCTATCAGACCTCAGACATTTCAATTTTAATCTAGTTTCATTCTCTATGATAGCCTTGAATATTTTAAATTTCTTAAGAGCCTCTGATTTCTCTTTTAGAAAGGTTACCCACATCATTCAGGAATAGTCATCAATTAGCAACATAAAGTATCTATCACCTTGCACACTTCTGATTCTTGCTAGACCACAAAGATCAGTATGAACTAAGTCCAATAATCCAGTAGAAGACAGTTCCTTACTTTTGAATGTGACTCTCCTCAGCTTACCCAACTGACATTCTTTGCACACGTTATTAGTAGGTTTCACCAATTTTGGAAGATCTCTTACAGCCTAAGTATTTCTTATCTTGATGATATTATCAAAATTCACATGACACATCCTCCTATGCCATAACC
The DNA here is from genome assembly GCA_027924645.1 of Cunninghamia lanceolata. Taxonomy (NCBI): domain Eukaryota; kingdom Viridiplantae; phylum Streptophyta; class Pinopsida; order Cupressales; family Cupressaceae; genus Cunninghamia; species Cunninghamia lanceolata. The sequence continues at coordinate 9,128,460 of BSBN01000050.1, read as the reverse complement.
AACTCTGATCAACTTGAACAAATAAGCAACTTTTACCAGTACCAACCAAGTGGAAGATATTACCTTTATTTTGAGTACCGGATGCAATCTCTGTTTTGGAACTTTCAAAGATCTTGCATTTTCTATTCTTGAATCAGAAATCATAGCACTTGTCCACTAATTGTCCAACACTGAGAAGATTGTGCTTCAATCCTTCAACATTTAGTACATCACCAGTTTTGTTCCTTCCACCAAAAGAAATAGTTCCTCTTGCTCTGATTCTACTAGAAGAATTATCACCAAACTTTACCACTCTTCCTTCATACCTTTCCAAATCTATGAATTTGTTTTTGTCACCTGTCATATGGTGAGAGCATCCACTATCAATGACCTAGTCATCCTTTTTTTCAACTTGGGCAGCCAGAGCTCTTTCTACAACTTTATGATTGACAGATACAAAGGGTATTAGTTCTTCTTCCTTGATGGCTATAAACACCCATTCACTTCCAGATTTGTTTCCTATCTCTAATTCATCATCTGTTACTCCTTCATTATCATCTTCTTCATGAACATAGTAGCAATTCTTTTGGAACAATGATCAGTTGGGATTTGGCCTTGAAAATCTTTTTGGACACTTTGATGCAAAATGACCAATCTTATTGCAGTTAAAACACTTAAAAGGTAATTTTCCTTCATACTTACCAGATTCTCTTAGCAGCCTCTTTGCAATAAGAGCTTCAAGATGAGCAGTTTCTACTTCTTCTTCCAAGTTTTTTCTTACTTTTTCACACCATGATAGTTTCCTTGATGAGTTCTCTCCCAGATCAAACCTTTGTTTACCTTTTACAGAGGCACTAGCTTCGAATGCAGATTCAGTCTTGGGGGGGTCATCTCCAAACTTTATCATTTCAAATGCACCCAATTTGCTAGCTAATTGATCTCTTGTGACAGTTGTATGGGCTCTGAATTCTTTAATGGCAGCAACCTTAATTTTATAAGAAGCAAGAAGAGATCTGAGAATTTTGCCTACTATTGGTTTTTTCCCAGACTGGATGCTTACTCCCAGATTTCCCTACAAGGTAGCCATCAATGATCAACAAGATCTCTAGGCCAGGGGCAAACAGTGTAGGAGATAGACTCTATATTTTATCTCCTCTTCTTCTTCAGGCTCTGCAAAACCTAGGGGGGTATTCCCTACTCAACATCCGTGAGGATATGCATATAAAGGCTGGGATGCTAACAGAAAGCAGATAAGTCCTCCTATAAGTAGACCAAAACTGTAAGATAAGAGCAAAGGGGCTAGCTTTGGGCCTATTTGCAGTTGTAGACAGAGGACTTGGATCCTAAAACTAATTCTACTATCCTAATGGTTGTTTTGGAGTTTTGATTTTGATTTTATATTTGGATGCAAAGCTAGACATGGTATATAACACTAACACAAAGCAAGATTGGTGCCTATCCAGGGCTTGGAGTCAGTAGACATACACCTGTGAATGATATGCATGAACAACTAAAACTAGATTTTAGGGGGATACATATGATACCTGCCTTACAGATATCTCCCAATACAAAGTGTTAAGCTATCTATACTTATGGCATCCCTACTGCAGTATACCCTTCCCAATGTTCAATCTAAGAATAATTTAATCTACCCCTTGAGCAGAAGTTAAGAGATTAGACATTCAACACAGGAATTCTATGTTCTAGAGTCTCAGACATTCCTTAAATATCCAGACTCAGAAGAAAGATACATGCAATAATGGAGACAGAATTGGCAAAACACATGCTAACATAGCATTTCTCATACAAGATTAACCATGAAATCAGTGGATTCATGCAAAAACATACAACAGGAGATACATAAACTCACAAGTTTCGTTGCATAGAGCAACCAAATCAGCTGTATTGCATTACAGAGCCAAAATGTTCAACTTTCAACAACCATCAAAAATGGTAACATAGTCTGCCTATATCAGCCAGAAAGTGTACCTGAAGCAATTAATTACATGGTTTGACAAAAAATTTGCCAGATACAGATCCTACAAAGGAATGGTGCTCAGAAGTTATTGCTGCAACAGACAAGAGAGACCTCGAGCCCTGCGCCGCCATCTGGAAGTCCTCACCCATAAATCAAGCAGCCTGATCATTTGTACCATCGGCCATACCCCTGCTACAGTCACCATTTATGGCTCAACCACCTGCGGTCACTTGAAAACTGTCGCAGCATTCAAAAGGAATTTCCTGCCAAAATGCTTCTTCGCAGGTTCAAATAATGTACGTAGATTAATCCCACATGCATAGTACGGAGACTCCTTTAGCATTTCAAAAACATGGCCACCAACATACTAAGTGTCGAGTGATTTTGCTGCGCTTGACGCATGCTCCTTCTCAAAAATGCATCACTCAGACCTAAGCCATTGGCCTAGCCGAAAATCTTCCTGCCGACATCAATAGTCTGGCCGATCGCTACATTACAATCCCCTCCATCGGCCAGAGATGCACCATTGGGCCAACCTTCCAAACCTTCGCTAATCTCATCAGTTACACTGATGAAGCCACCACAATCCCCTGTCGGCCAGAACAATACCGTCTGCCAAGCAAAAGATCCCTCTGCTGATAGACCAAACTCTCACCGATGACCAACAAGCTAGACTTTGCCCCTTCGTCAGCCAGACCCTCCACTGTCGGCAAGCTACAAAACACCTACGCTGACCACACAAGTCACCCCGATGGCATACCACATCCTAGGTCTTCGGCGAGACCACCATCCCTCGGAGCAATAAGAAAATCCTTGGCCGATAGCACAAGTCCTGCCGATGACCACCTTGAACATCCCTCATTGGGCAGACAACCAACTATCGGCCCAACATGAAACTGCTTCACCGATGGAGAGCACCACACCGATGCCTACTCAAATCCCTTGTCGGTGAGACCCACGCCGATGACATCGCATCGGCCAAACATTGCATATCGACAACCCAAGAAAATACTTCGCCGATAGCCAAAGTGTTGGCGACGACCTTCCAAGACTCTCATTGGTATGACTAACCTGATGAACCTGTTGAACCGATGAACCAGTTCAACTCGATGGTTCAATGGTGAGGTTCAACATTGAGGTTCACGGGCGGGGTTCAAAACCTTGAAAACACTACTCCATCACTGTCGGCCAAGTACCAAAAACACAAAGCCTTGAACCGTTGAACCATGAACCAAAAGGGTTCAATGCGGTGGTTCAAAGCGATGGTTCAACCATAATCTGAGCACTCAAAAAGAAGTTTCACCGATAGAGAAAGTCACAGTGATGAACAAGGAAACTTAGGGCTCAAAAAGAAAAAACCCTCCAACATCTGCGCTCAAATCCAGACCAAAATTAGTGCCAACATTGGCTCCGAATGGGGACGTGCAGGTGAAAAATCTGCAGTGAGAACTAGATCTCTAGGCAAACCAGGCAAAAACCAAAAAAGCATGAACATGTATAGAACATTTACAATATATACATATTTTTTACAAAAGTGCACAGAGACAAGTCATCTATGCAAAATAGAACTTAAGGAATCGGCCATGCACAGGTAATTCCAGAAATTCACCATCTAGGGCCTGGAGGAAATAAGAGTCCTCCCCATGAGTGCTACAAATTTGATATGGGCCCATCCATAAGTGTTCAAACTTACCATGTTTACCCTTGTCCTAATTTTTTGCATTCCAGATGAGCACCAGATCATTGACTTGAAACTTACTTTTTGTAGCGCTCCTGTCAAACTGATATTTCACATCTTGTTATCTCTTGAGGTTAATCTGGTGTGCTTTCCTTCTGTTCTCATCCAGTGCAACCAGCTGATTCACTCTTTCTGTCATGGAGTCTTCAATCTCTTCATCATTATCCTGGATAAATCTGTAAACTGGCAGGAGATTGTTTATGGGCAATCTGGCTGATGCACCATATACTATTTCAAAGGGCGACATCCCAATAGCCTTTTTTACTATCACCCTGTCAGCCCATATTGCTAACTTTAATTTTGAGTCCCAAGCTCTCTTGTTCTTGTCCAGTATCCTCTTGATAATTTTCATGATACTTTTATTGCTTGATTCTTCTTGACCATTTCCTTGTGGGTGGTATGGTGATGCATATGATAGATTTATCCCATACCTGTTGCAAAAATCAACAAATTCACCTGATCTGAAGCACATAGCATTATCAGTGACTATTTTGAATGGTACTCCAAATCTGATGATAACATTTTCCAGTATGAAATCCGTCACCACCTTACTTGTAGCTCTCTTAGTTGGAATGGCATCAATCCATTTGGTAAAGTAATCAGTTGCCACCAAAATCCAACTGTGTCCCCCACTTGACTTGTCTGCAATTTCCCCTATGAAATCAATTCCCCATTGCTGAAATGGAGCATCCACAGTTACAGTTCTGAGGGGTAAAGCACCATCATATCTCAACTTTCTTGAGAATCTTTGGCAAGGGTCACACTTTCTCACTAACCTTTGTGCATATGAAAAGAGAGTGGGCCACCAATATCCTGCTCTGAGAATCTTATCAGCTATTGTTTGGGCAGTATAATGTCCAACACACAGTCCTTTATGCATGTCAATCAAAACATTGTTAGCTATATCTTCATCCACACAACTCAGCAGCACACCATCAGGGTTCCTCCAGTATAGCTCATCTTGAACAATAACATACTTGATTGCATGTAACTTTAAAGTCCTCTTTTGACTGTCATTGAAATGGGAAGGACAATTCAGATTTTGCAATTAGTATATAATATCCTTGTACCATTCAGATCTTGATACATTTACACTCTCATTTTGGACTGCATTGACTTGGCATGCTTCCAAGTTTGACTATGCCATCATCTTGGCTAATCCTTGTCCTCTTACCAACTTGGTAACTTGTATGTCTATGTTGAACTCTTGCAGTTTGTTTATCCATCTGCACCTTCTTCCAGTCACCTCCTGTTGAGTGAATATGTCTTTGACTGCTGCATGGGGTACATATGCAATTATATGTGATCCTACCAAGTATGGTCTGAAACTTTTGATGGCTTTGACTAGTGCATATGCCTGTTTTTCCATGATATCATATTTCAACTCAGAAGCCTACAAGGACATACTGAAGAAAGCTATGGGTTGCTCAAATCCATCCTCATTTTTCTGTAGCAAACATGCAGCAACAGTGTGAAAGGAAGCAAATGAAAACACTTGGAATGGCCTAGAAAAATCAAGAGATTTAAGAATAGGGGCCATCTTGATTGCCTCTTTGATACTCTGAAATGACTCTATTGCTTCACTTTCCCAGTGGACAGTTGCATCCTTCTTCATCATCTTGGAAATGTTCCTTGTGGTTTCTGCAAAGTTGGGAACAAATCTCCTAACAAAATTTATCTGTCCAAAGAAGGACTGAACTCCTTTTACAGTTTTTGGCATTTGAATTCTATCAATACCAGCTACTCTCTCTGGATCTATCCTAACTCCATCTGTGGAAACAATGTGCCCTAGGAGTTTTCCTTCAACTACCCCAAAAGCACACTTCTTTGGGTTTAAAGAAATGCCATACTCCAGTGCTCTTATGAAAATCTGCTCTAGATGCAAACAGTGCTGCTCTTCCTTCTTTGAATATGCAGTCAAATCATCCTGATATACAGCCAGGATTGAATCAATCAACCCTACAAAAGCAACATCCATTGCTCTTTGAAATGTAGCACCTACATTTGTTAGTCCGAAGGGCATTCTAACATATACATAAGTTCCCCATGGAGTGGTGAAGGCAGTCTTGTACTATTCTGATTCCTTTACATTGACCTGATTATAACTTGAAAATCCATCCATCATGGACAAGAGTTCACAACCAGTCACTCTCTGCAACATAGCCTCCATATTAGGTAGTGGATAGTTGTCCTTTAAAGAGGATACAATCAAGTTCCTAAAGTCAACACAAAGCCTAATATCACCATTCTTTTTTCTGACTGGGACAAGGTTAGACACCCAAGTTGAATGTCTGATTGGCACAATTATTCCATCTTCCATAAGCTTTTTGAGTTCTTCTTGCATCTTTGGAGCTAAGGTAGGATTAATAGGTCTTTGTCTTTGTCTAAATGGCTTAGCTCCAGGCTTCAATGGGATCTCATGCTATAATAAGTCTTCTCTATAGGCCTTTAGGTCCTCATATGACCAAGCAAAAACATGTTTATACCTTTTCAGTAATGCAATCAGCATACTCCTGATGTGTGGTTTGAGCTGTTTACCAATGTATACCTTCTTAGGGGCCTGAGATGTCCCCAAATTTATCTCTTCTAAATCTTCCTTGTTTGTGGGAGATGTTTTTGTGACCAATCAGTCTCTACTGTCAAAAGCTCTTTCCAAATCTACTAACCCTCTAGGAATTTTATTAGTCTTCAACTGAATTATCTCTTTCCCCACAAGAGTTTCTTTTCCATCTATAGTCTCTACAAAAGCTTGGAAATCAATTTCTTGATTCTCATATTCATCTATGTAGTGCAAAAATTTTAACAAGTCCCTATCATCATTAAACACTTGCCAACTGCATATATTCTCTGGTACTGTAGGCCTAATTTTAACTTCTACATTTGTAACATCTGACAGAGTGATGTCATCTAGCCTTATTGCAACATTAGCTAAGAAATCAGCCATAACATTCTTTGATCTCTCTACCCAGCCTATTGAAAATGCATCAAATAGTTTAATGGTATCCCAAACAACATGCTTGTATTGTTTCAATCTTTTGTTTTTTGAAGCATACCTATCTCTAATTTGGGATACAATCAGCTCAGAATCCCCAAATACCCTTAGCATCTTGATTCCATGTTTGAGAGCTATATTTAGGCCTAAGAGTAAAGCCTCATATTCTGCAATGTTGTTTGTGCAAACAAACCTCGGCAAGAAAGAAAATTTGAGGAGCTTACTAGTTGGAGATAGGAAAACAACTCCAGCTCCAGAGCCTTCTTTTGCACAAGCTCCATCAAAATACATGGTCCATAAACCTTGCTGGTCCAACTCTTTAATGCAGACATTTTTCTCCTTATCTCCTTTATCATCTGAGACAACCTTGAAGTTATCACAGTCAGTGTTTACAAAGCATATCTGTTACTCTGCTTCTTGGTCTTCCACTATCTCTGATGATCTTTGCTCTTTGATTAGCTTAAAATCCTTGCCATTCATTGGAATCATGGCATATGACAGGTCCAGCTGCATACTTCCACCAATTAGTGATGCCCATCTTCTTGACAGCAACATACCATACTGTGGCTTGATGTCAACCACTGTTACATTCATTTTATATCTTTTTTCAAGAAATGCTACTAGTTTAAAATCTACATCCTTCATGATTCCAATAACCAGTACCTCTCTGGCATCCATAACATAACATTTTCCACATGCCTTGTCAATTTTCAATCTAGCTTGTTGCATGATGGCTAAAGGCATGATATTTGTAGATACTCCAGAGTCAAGCATATAATTTCTAATTATTTTTCTATTTATAACCAAGGATACATAAAATGGTTCCACTTGTGAAGGGCACTTTGTCATAGTCACTCCTAAATAGACTTCAGGAGCCTCATCTTCTTCATTGCACATGACATGCTTCTCACCTTGGATCTGAACATTTTGTTTAGCCTGAAAAGGCACCCCTGAAATTAGGGATATTGTCCTATTCTTGATCTCTTCCACCTTCATCAGTTGCATAAGTGGAACAAAGACTTTTACCTGGGATAGGACTTGAGCTATATCAAATGGAGCATAATTTTGTATAACAGTTGTAGCTTTTTGCACAATCTTGTTTTTATCCTAAACTGATTTAGCTTTTACTTTCATAGTTCCTTGATCATCATTCTTATCTTGGGAACCTTTACTTTGATCTTCAGCCTGGGGGATTCTATTTTCTGGTCCTTGAGATTCATGACCTATTCTATGTCTAAAATTCTATTTATTATTGCCCCACTGCCTCTTTTGTAATTCCATCCCCTTATGACCATGCACTGGCTGACCTGCAGAAATACCTTCTGGCTGATGTGGGCTGCTTATCTGAGCTTCACCTCTGAGATTGTAGTTACTCTTAACTTGGGCCACTGCTATAGCTGTGAGGGCCCTAATTTCCTCATCAGAAGGTCATTGTAAGTTATTCAAAAAATTGTGCGAGCTCTGAGCATACACAGCTTTCTCCATTATCTTCATCATAAGAATCTTGTTGACAGGCCCGAATTCCATCATCTGTACTTTCATCAGCATCATAAAGATGGTATCCATTGCTTATGGACATCATATTAACATCATCATGTTGCACATAATGTGGCGCATTGCATTCATTACAAGATGTAGCATTATCATACAAGGACTAAGCAATCATACACTGTGACTGTGAATGTGGCATCTGACAAATTATACACCATGGAGTATCATCAACAATATTTATAGTTTTCTTTAGAGGATCAGGAGTTTCTTTGACATGTTGAGTTCTATGATTTGTGTTGTTATGTGGCAATATAGGCTTACCATTATGCCAATTGGTATTATATGGCATATCATGCAATGATGGTCTTTTTTCTTGTCTTTGGTAGACTTGCCTATCAGGACCTGTCCCTTTTTCACTTCTAGCTAGTCTATAGCTTAGGTCCTTAACAACATTTGCCAATTTGTCTATCTTATCTTCAGGGCAGATATATTACCTTGAGTGTTCTAAGGCTTGCTTGGATTATGTAGAATTTTCACATCATCCCTTCTGTTTGTCTTGCCTGATGCTTTCCTATTATTCTCAATATTCACTGCAATTTTGAAAGCATCCCTGATAGCAGCAGGACTTTTATCTCTTAATCCATATGTAGTTTTTGCATCAAAGGCATTGATATACAATATTATGCACATTGGTTCATTTGGCCTCATGTGATGTGGCAATTTGTTTAACACTTTAGTAAATCTTGCATTAAAATCTGTAACCTGCTCATTTGACCCTTTAGTGATACTGGTAAATTCATTTATAAAAAAGCTAGGGTCAGTTTTGTCACCATATTGCTCCTTGAACATCCTTTTAAAATCATCCCATGATGAAATACTCCGGTCAGGCAAATTTTTGTACCATTCTATTGCCTCATCTACTAAAGATTGCATGAATGACTTCATGAAAACATCCTCATGTTCAACCTCAAAGTTATCCATGACATTTTGAAAAGCCTTTAGATGATCTTCTCCTGACACTGTGTTGTTTCCTAAAAATTTAGGCACTTGCAGCCTTAAATGCTTGTCAATGGGGTTAGGACACCCAGGAATACCATCAAATACCAGCTGTCTGAATCTATCTAGCTGCATGGGCTGTCTATCAAACTGATTAGCATTAATGTTTCTATTTTCATTCTGGTTTCTTACATTGTTCAGTGGTATCCTAGCATCATTCACATTTTGTCTTTGATCATTATGCTGATATTGCACTTCATTTCTTTGCTGATGTCTCTGCACATTTGCATTCTCAAGGGTAGCAATTGAATCATTTTGGGCAGTCCTTAAAGCTTGCACTTTCTGCCTCATGTCATCTCTGATTTTTATTGCTTGCTGATATTCTAACTCAGCCCTTAAGCTCTTAATTTCATCAGCTAGTTCTTCCTCTCTAGGCATAGAAGAGGATGGTTTTACCATATTTTGATCTTCATTATCATCATCCCTTAGGGATTTAGCTTCTTCAAATCTATCAGGAGAATCATGAAAAGGATGCTCCTGAAACACCTCTAACCTTATTCTCAAACCATTACCTTATTGTCTTTCATACACACCCTCGATTTCAGCCTCATTGTTTGAAAAACAAGGTACTGTCTTCTCTGAAGATCTTGGATTATCCTGAACAAAATCATGTTTCTTGGGGCTAGGAGAACCATCTTGACTGGCTCGAACCGTCCCCTTTTTACTATACATCATTTTTCTTGTTACTGGTAACTCTTCAAATAAAGGGTTTTTTTGGGATCTTCTCCCCTGCATATAAGTTTTACTTTGACCGGTTGGGAGATTACTTCGGAGTCGCCACCTATTACTAGGAACTATTTTCTTTTGTAAATCAGGGTTCTTTAACAAATATCCCTAGTAGAGTCACCAATTTCTATTGGTTTTTTCCCAGACTGGATGCTTACTCCCAGATTTCCCTACAAGGTAGCCATCAATGATCAACAGGATCTCTAGGCCAGGGGCCAATAGTGTAGGAGATAGCCTCTATATTTTATCTCCTTTTCTTCTTCAGGCTCTGCAAAACCTAGGGGGGTATTCCCTACTCAACATCCATGAGGATATGCATATAAAGGCTGGGATGCTAACAGAAAGTAGATAAGTCCTCCTGTAAGTAGACCAAAACCGTAAGATAAGAGCAAAGGGGCTAGCTTTGGGCCTATTTGCAGTTGTAGACAGAGGAGTTGGATCCTAAAACTAATTCTACTGTCCTAATGGTTGTTTTGGAGTTTTGATTTTGATTTTATATTTGGATGCAAAGCTAGACATGGTATATAACACTAACACAAAGCAAGATTGGTGCCTATCCAGGGCCCGGAGTCAGAAGACATACACCTATGAATGATATGCATGAACAACTAAAACTATATTTTAGGGGGATACATATGATACCTGCCTTATAGATATCTCCCAATACAAAGTGTTAAGCTATCTATACTTATGGCATCCCTACTGCAGTATACCCTTCCCAATGTTCAATCTGAGAACAATTTAATCTACCCCTTAAGTAGAAGTTAAGAGATCAGACATTCAACACAGGAATTCTATGTTCTAGAGTCTTAGACATTCCTTAAATATCCAGACTCAGAAGAAAGATACATGCAATATTGGAGACATAATTAACAAAACACATGCTAACATAACATTTCTCATACAAGATTAACCATGAAATCAGTGGATTCATGCAAAAACATACAACAGGAGATACATAAACTCACAAGTTTCGCTGCACAGAGCAACCAAATCAGCTGTATTGCATTACAGAGCCAAAATGTTCAACTTTCAACAACCAACAAAAATGGTAACACAGTCTGCCTATATTGGCCAGAAAGTGTACCTTAAGTAATTAATTACATGGTTTGACAAAAAATCTGCCAGATACAGATCCTACAAAGGAATGGCGCTCATAAGTTATTGCTACAACAGACAAGAGAGTCCTCGAGCCCTGCGCTGCCATCTGGAAGTCCTCACCCATAAATCAAGTAGCCTGATCATTTGTACCATCGCCCATACCCTTGCTACAGTCACCACTTATGGCTCAACCACCCGCGGCCGCTTGAAAACTATTGCAGCATTCAAAAAGGAATTTCCCGCCAAAACGCTTCTTCGTAGGTTCAAATAATGTAGGGAGATTAATCCCACATGCATAGTGTGGAGACTCCTTTAGCATTTTAAAAACATGGCCACCAACATACTAAGTGTCGAGCACTTTTGTCTCGCTCAACGCATGCTCCTTCTCCAAAACCCATCGCTCAGACCTAAGCCATCAGCCCAGCTGAAAATCTTCCTGCCGACATTAATAGTTTGGCCGATCGCTACATTACAATCCCCTCCATCGGCCAAAGATACACCATCAGGCCAACCTTCCAAACCTTCGTTGATCTCATCAGTTACACCGATGAAGCCACCGCAATCCCCTATCGGCCAAACTAATACCATCGGCCAAGCAAAAGATCCCTCTGCCGATAGACCAAACTCTCACCGATGACTAGCAAGCTAGACTTTGCCCCTTCATTGGCCAGACCCTCCACTGTCAGCAAGCCACAAAACACCTACGCCAACCACACAAGTCACCCCGATGGCATACCACATCCTAGGTCTTCGGTGAGACCACCATCCCTTGGAGCAACAAGAAAATCCTTGGCTGATAGCACAAGTCCTGCCGATGACCACCATGAACATCCCTCATCGGCCAGACAACCAATTGTCGGCCCAACATGAAATTACTTCACCAATGGAGAGCGCCACACTGATGCCTACTCAAATCCCTTGTCGGTGAGACCCACGCTGATGACATCGCATCGGCCAAACATTGCATATCGGCAACCCAAGAAAATACTTTGCCGATAGCCAAAGTGTTGGCGACGACCTTCCAAGACTCTCGTTGGTATGACTAACCCGATGAACCGGATCAACTTGATGGTTCAACAGCGAGGTTCAACATTGAGGTTCGCTGATGGGGTTCAAAACCTCGAAAACACTACTCCATCACTGTCGGCCAAGTACCAAAAACACAAAGCCTTGAACCGTTGAACCATAAACCAAAAGGGTTCAATGCGGTGTTTCAAAGCGATGGTTCAACCATAATCTGAGCACTCAAAAAGAAGTTTTTCTGATAGAGAAAGTCACAGCGATGAACAAGGAAACTTAGGGCTCAAAAAGAAAAAACCCTCCAACATCTATGCTCAAATCCAGACCAAAATTAGTGCCAACACCTACAATCTCATTTTCATCCAAAACTCCACCAGCATTTCTAATTCCACAAACAATCTCATTTACTCTTGGCATAAAAGTAGTAATATTTTCATCATCTCTCATCTTTAGATTTTCAAATTTCCCTTTCAGACTCTGTAACCTTGCATATTTAACATACTTGTCTCCTTCATGCAAAAGTTCCAGTTTTTGCCAAATCTCAAAAGCAGTTGGTAGGTCAACAACATTTGAGAGTTTTGAATCAGATAATGCACTTAGAAGAGCTTCTATAGTCTGCATATTGTTTTCAACATCTATAATTTCATTTGGGGATTTCAGACCACCCTGTGGAGGTGTATACTGTGTTGTAGCCATGGTCTAGTATGCCATTCCCATACATTGCAAGTGACATTTCATGCGACCTTTCCAAAGATTAAAATTGGTTCCATCAAACTTCAGACTATCCTTCTTGTAAGATGACATCCTGGATCTCCTCAAGTGATTAACCTCCTTTTAGAGGAACTTGGCTCTGATACCAATTGTTAGACTTAAGGCACACAACTAAGAGGGGGGGTGAATCCATTGTACAAAACTTTCTTCCAATTAAACACTTATATCCACTTTGCAATTCAGCAGCATAATAATAAATCAATCATGGAAACACAATGCAATAAATCAAGAGTAGAAACACATCAACACATGAGACACCAAGATTTTGATGTGGAAAACCCGGTTAAGGGAAAAACCACAGGGTGATTAACCCAAGATTGTATTCTCTGTTAGAAGAATAGAAAGAACAAAATGGCACATGCCAATTAGGGCTCATTGCCCAAGCACACTGCTCACAAGAGGGCACACTGCTCACAAGAGGCTCACTGCCTACAAGAGACACACTGTCTACAAAGAAATAAGTATCACATACATGAACTGGAGAATAGCATCTTCACCATGTTTGAATTAGTTCCATTTAAGCCCAATACTTCTTCTCTACCTTTCTCTCTCCTCCTCGCTACCACACACTCATCTCAACAAGGACAACTTTGAAATGACTTCACAATCCCTTATTTATACAAGACATCAACTTAGGAATGATCATCTAAGTCGGCAAACATCAACAAGAACATCTGCAGGATGTGTAACTCATCCGGTCGGCCAGTCTCAGGAAGAACACCATCATCCGGAAGTTATTCTTCAATTGCAAGCTCCAACTCTAATGCGGACCACCAACATGAATAGGACATGATCCAAAGACCTCCACAAGCTTGCCTAAATCACCAAGAACATGCACACTTCATCTACTTACTGAAATCCTTCTCCCCTTCATCTGGAACCTCAAGAACATAGTCTGTCATTACTGTCACAAAGGAATAGATGCTTACAGACCTTCAAACCACGAACAAATCGAGTTGATACTTCACAAAGACTTGCTCAACACTCCCTCAAATATGCAGAATAGGTTAATGCATTTCTGGATCTCACCGGACCTATTTGTATCACTCTGTCACCACTGAACATCTGCCAAAAGCACTTTTACTTGAGCAGCCACAACTTCTTCAGATCTTCATGCAGACCTCTAAAATCTCTACTGGACCACCTTAAGACACATATCTACAAACCCTTTAAACCGCATCCTAAAATCCTCATCCTATCTTGGACTTTTACCTTACTGTCATCACTGTTCTTCATTGTTCCTGATTGAAACTAATTTTCTCAATATCCTCAGCACACATCTCATCCAATCCTTATCATTAATGCAACAGGAGTATATTGACATCAATGACAACAATGGTTAGGCCCATACTTGCAACATGATCTTAGGGATCAAAAGTCTACTTGCAAAATTTTATTGCTTTTAAGTGTGTCCCGAAGGGTTTACCTTTATTGTGAATGCTCCCCCCTCGCACCTAGTGTGATCTTGGGTGATCAAAAGCAAGGGGTAATTTCTTCTAAGGAGGCTTGCCTGGGTATTTCATCACTCCAAGGGATGACCTTAATCACTTGTACTAGCGGGGTATATCAAAGGAGGGAGAAGGAAACTTGTACCCCATTCTAGTTGCATTATCATTGGGACAACCTTGGGGCCTCAGGTGATATTGAACACAAGGTGAAGTGGTGCTTGCTTAACTGCTTGGTGTCACATAGCATTGATGGACTAGTTTTCATGGTTTGGGCCTCATGTACCTTATATATATAGAAGACTCCCTAGAATCTTGCACTATCCTAGCTTAAGACCGTTCAGCCATCATATCTTGTGGTGCACCGTTGTAGTAGGAGGGGAAGATGCTCACCATATCGGTATACTTGAGATAGGGTCTACTTTGGGCAAGACAAAAGTCTCCAAGGTAAGGGGTTAAGGTGGTCCATGACCTTATTTTCCCTATCTATCCATGCTATGGCACTATGGTATTAATGGGGGTGAGAATCTTGCTTCACTTTTGAGTTAAGATTGACCCACGACCATTTTGTGAGATTGACAAGAAATGACACTCTAACTTGACTAATATCTAGGATGTTCATGTGAATGGTGTATCTTCTTTGGAAAAACCCATACAATCCAACTATCCAAGTCCACCTTTGGAGTCAATCCATTGTGTTTTCTTGCTTGATTTAATTCTTTCCAAGAACCGTTGAATCCAAAGATTAAAAAATTGTCATCAAAGGAATCAATTTCAACCTTTGGACAAATAAACATCATCTGTCCTCTATTTAGCACCATTGGAATCCCTATTAGTACATTCGATTTGATTGTTAGCACCATCATACCTTATGTTACTGCCTTTAGTTCGCCCTTCAGTGCTTTTAGTTACTTTGTTAGCACCTTTGGGCCATCTTTTAGCGTCATTTATCTCTGTGTCCAAAAATCATTGATCCTTATTTAATCTTCCTAGCATAAGTATGATCATCCTTGTGATGTGGCAATCCTTTAAAATCATCCCAAAACCATTTATCATCTATTCAAGTCCATTCCTTGTCAAATTTTTGTCACAACCTACTCTTATCCCTCTAGTATAATATGTGATCTATCCGAGTTTGATTAAATTTTTAGTTTTAGAGTCACTAGGATATACTATGCAAACAATAATTACTTTTTCTAATCACCAATTACTCTAATATCTACTTGTATTCATTTCATTAATTGATCAAAATAATTAGAAGAAACAATTAAATAATGTCAAAATGTCAACAATAATAAATAAATGATTTTTTGGACAATTTAGAATATTAATTAAATAAACTAAATCAAAAAAAGGGTACACTTCTAGAAATTCAACTTCCCCATTTTCCAAGTTAATTTTCAAACAAACATTCAATATTGAAATGAGAATTTCCACATGAATTTATTACAAATTGGAAAATTGAAGAAGAAACATTTATTGGGTAGACTTGACTCCAAATGGTTAAATTTTCCACCATGTGCTTGGAAAATATTGTTCTAGATGTGGATAGAATTTCTTTATAAATAGGAGGGATTGATGAAGGGAGGGACACACACTTGGCTTTATTCTAGAGTGCTAGAGTAATTTGTAAGAGCACTCCTTCTCTCCACAATTTTGTTTATTTTCCTTTGAAATTTGTGTTCATTATTAAGATGATTTGTTATCATGATTTATTTTACTTGTATGCTTGTTGTTTGAAGTATTTAACTATCCTAGACTTATGTAAAAGAGATTGTATTCCCTTACAATTATATATATTTAAGAATTGCCTAAAGTTGCTCAGGTTTTCTACAGGATATTGTACATACAGTCCAAGCTCTTTGTAAGGAGTCTGCACCTTAATTGTGTATCAACTGAAATCATTCAAGAAAGAATTCTTGTATAAGTTTCTGTGAAGGATTTGGTGATTGGAAGTGGCACTTGCAACTTTACATCTACCAATTTGCATTTGCCTGAAAGTCTCTAACATTTTTTTACAACTGTAATAGTTCCTCTATAGGGCATGTTTAACAAACCAAATGTAATTACCTAACTTTTCACTATGTTAGTAAAGTAGTAATTCTTTCTCCTTCTCTTCCATAACATTAGTAAATGTCTTGAGTCAAAAATGTACCCTGTGACCTCCATCTTCCATGCCAATTTCTTCAACTTCGCATGGATCTCCTGTGTCTTCAGCTACGATCTGTCTCCTACATTAAAGTGTGTATCATTTTAAGGCCTTAAATCCAACTACATCCCAAGATCTTTTTAATTCCTCTATCTGTCATTAATCTCCTTACCATTGGACCTCACTGTACCTACCCACTTCTGCACAGATGTTTGAGAGAAGAATGTAAGTCATGAAACAATTTTAGGATTCAAATAAAAGAGCAACGTCGCTATAAATATTGCAAAGCCTATATTCATATGTGATCTATAGGCCCAAGAAATAAACATCCACACAACCCCCCATAGGTTTAATTGGCATCTTAATGAAAGGTTTAAGATGTCATCAAGGTAGTCACACTGTCAAGAAGGACAGCCCTACTGCTTAGCCTCTTTGAGGCATTCTATCAAATAGTTTGAGTGCTTTGTCTCTGCTTCCACATTTTACATGCATGTCTACTAGGTCACTTGCAATTACAACATCTGACAAAATCATACCCTGCTTCAAAACTCCCACACTAATCAAGCACAGAGGATGTTGGCATAGGCAGGGAGGGTGCTGACCAAGGTTGTGGAATTTGACTTTACATCTGCCATTTGCATTTGTTGCAAGTTTCTAATGCATTTTTTTAACAAATCCATTATGTATAACTCCTGCAGTCATTGCTTTCCAAGGGATGACACCAATTTGAGGCATTCTGTCAAACAATTCACATGCCTCATCTATGCTTACACCCCTTGCATACATAATTACCAGGGCATTTGAAAATATAACATTTGACAATAATTCCTCTTTCATTATGCTCTGATGGATGTCCCTACCCTGTTTCGAAGGCCTCCAGTTTCATATAGGAAGGGAGGATGCAGGGAAAGGTTGTATAGTACAGCTTTACACCTTCTAATAGGATTTGCATGAAAGCTTCAAGAGTAGTTATAAAATCCACTTTGTACATATCCTGGATCATTACATTGTATAACATGACATCCCTCTGCAACATTTTGTCAAATAGTTGACGTGCCTTGCCTATGCTTCCTCATTCTGCATATATGTCTACCAGAGTATTCTCAACTATAATATCTGACAAATTTTCTCATTCTATTATTCTTTGATAGAAGTCCATACACTATCCCTAAGCGTCTATTTGACACAAGTAGGGAGGATGTCGGCAAAGGTTATGGATTTTGGCTTTACACCTACCAATTTCTATTTCTTGAAAGTTTTTAACGCCTTTTCAACTAATCCATTTTATGCATATCCTGTACTCCTTGTAGTCCATTAGATGACATCTCTTTGAGGCATTATATCAAACAATTTTCTTGCTTTGTCTACAATTCTACGTTCTGCATACATGTTTACCTGAGCATTTAAAACTTAGTTACAAAGATGTTAATTTGGTGAAATTACATAGTTACTAAACTTAAGCTTAAGTTACTAAACTTTATAATCAAAGATCAATTTGATGATCAATGAATCAAGAGGTTCTAGTACAACTTCATCATAATACTAGGGACAAAGGAACTGTATATAAAGACTAATAACACTTAAGGAAGTTAACCTATAATATTTTTTGTTGGATAAGCCATGGGATGAGGGCCCACACCCATATATCATAAAGAACCAAAAAAGAAAAAAGATTCAGACCTGAAAATGGGAAGCAGAAAAAATAATGAAAGACAGAGAAAAAACTCCAAGGAGACTCCTGCAAAAGACCAACACTTAGAAAACTAGCTTAACCAAGCTTGCACTCAGCCTTTCTTTTATTTCCATTTGCTCCTAGTGAGGATTGCTTCCATAGTCCACTGAGTGCCATCGTAAATAGCCTCCAAATCTTCCATCCTTAGTTTTTTTGCTTTGGATTTCCTTCCTTTGCACTTGCCGCTCTGACCCAAGTTTGGTTTTGAAAGCTTACTTGCTATCTGGGAGATGGACCAGATGTTTGATCAAGCTAGAACATCTGCCTGATCCAAAAGAAGATCATCATCCTCTGAAAACTCCACACCATTATCCTCCAGATCCGAATCAAAATGTTTCTGAAGATCATGAGGTTCCATAGCCATAGTAGCTAGGTTTCTTAATCTCTCAGACTAAACAGGAGTCCTACTAGCAAGGGTGACAAAGGAGAGAGGATCAAAAAACATACTATGATTTATGCACACTAAGTCTGCCTTAGGAATGCCCTCCTTGCAGACCCATCTTTTGAGATTAAGGGCCCGCTAACCATTAACAGAATTAGAATGGCAGTCAACAATCTTATGTCTGAGTTGATTACACCTGAAGCAGCATTCTTGAAGCCCTTCAAAATTGATATATTGCAGCCAAGAGCCATGCAAAGAGTTAATTTAGACCAAGTGAGGAAGCGGTCTTGAAATATCGACCAGGGCACAAACTCTAAAGAACCGTTTGGGAGTAGGCCCCTCCTCAACTTTGATGAAGGTACCAATCTGATTGATCAAGGATTCAATTAGTCCTGAATTTCACATAACCAAATGTAGATTGTAGAGGTGCAGCTAGGTCATCCCACAATAATGGGTTACACTTTTTGGCCAAACTTGACATTGAAATCAAATTTTGAACTAAATCTTCACTTTCTGACACCTATAGCCGCAAAACCGTTGGGAATTTGAAGATGATGTGAACTAGTGATTTGTGAGATTTTGTTTGTAGATTCCAAATATATATTTTTTAAAAAAATTGGAGTTAAATTGTAATTTTTTTTGCATCTCCTTTGATAACTAGTTTTTAATAGTAAACAACATTTTTTTAAAGTGATGTGTATTCTGTAGCACGTAACTTTTTTCTACAAAGGATAATTTTTTTATTCTTTTGAATTTAGATTGCTGACACCAATATATAGGGCATGCATTTGGTTTCATAATATTTTGTTGAATATTTTTGTTTACTTAACTTTTGAAGTCAAACCAATTATAATTTAGACATAGGCGTATTCCGTAAAACTTAACTTTTTCTGTATGCATCAAAATTCAATTTTTCTTTTTTTTTTGTTGAAACAAGGACATAAATACCTAGGGTATAGCTATTTTTTAGATTTTTTTTTTCACTAATTTACCAATTTTCCATGTGTGTAGAACAGAGAACTTGATGTTCGGTGAAAAACCTACATTCACAATAAATAAAAAATAAAGATAATAATCAAATTAAATATATTTAAAATTATACCTTTTGGGAATCTTATAATAAGGACTACATAATTACAAAACATAAATTTTAAATGAATTCATTTGATGCCCCAAATGGTAAATCAAAAGTGATTTTTTTATTAGCATTTTGATAGGTGTAGAGGAGACTTCATTATGGGTATGGTTTAAAACTAGCAGGATTCTATCCAAGGGGGTTTGAATTTAAGGGGGTTTAATCAAACCCTCTTCAATTAAAATCCTTTAAATGGAACCTTTAAAAGATTAAGTCATTATATTTTCTAAAAATATGTGATTTCAGTAAAAATCTAGATGTCCTAGAAAGTGTAACCTATTGTTGTGGTAGCACCCAGCCAGATCAAAATGGAAGAAATTTGAACATTCACAAGATCCAAAAAGGGGGTCAAGGGGTCATAAATAGACCATATCTACCAAAAAACCATGGACCGTTATCAAGAACAAACCTGCAATCCTTAGAACTATGAAAGATGACAAGAAGAAAGCCAAAATTTAGTAATTCCATGGAGGGGGAGTCAAGTTGCCCCAAGAATTCCTACACCAAGCTTCGAATTTATCCATAGAAAGTCTCTACCCCATAGATCTGAAAACCACAGCTCGTGAGCCAATGTCTGAGGATGCCTACATGATGCAGTCATTTGATATATGGAAGTCCACCAAATCAGATGCCAAGTCTACCTTAGTATCACCCCAAAAAATGGATGAGACATAATCAGACACCAATAGAGGGGGCAAAGGATCTGGGGCAAGAGAAGTAATCTCCTTGATCGGTAAACAAGGAGACGCATTTGGAGAGATAAACCCTAAATCAGTCAACAGATTGGCAATTAAAATCTTATCCTTGCAAAAGCTACTGCATGAATGGAAAGGATTCGTTGAGTTTTTAAATAGTATGTAATTCATCTTCTCAGATTCTGCCAGCCCCGTGGGGGGCGAAAAAGGAGAACATTGTCCATCAATGCCCATTGGAAGGGGATCAAAGCCCTTTTCCATAGATTCCACCTCGCCGTGCAAGCCAAAAAATTTCTTACCTTTGCATTGTGTGTCTAGAGCCCTCCTTTGTACTCCCTCAGATGTCTACATTACAAGTACATTGCCCTACTCTTTGCCATCAACCAAAGCTTTGTGTTACCTTCTGCTTGCTCATTCCATCCTTGCATTATTTTTAGCAATGTTTTTATATTATCCAAAAGCATGTATTGTTAAAAAATTAGGACCAGGGATGTATCCCTGGGCGACATACAAATGCTCCACTCCAATGTTGCAGGTAAGTCAAGATACAAGATTATGGGGGCCCCTCAATTGTTGATGCGGTAGAGGGCAACCTTGCGAGGTTTGAACCTGGGTTGTTGGCACTATAGGCAAGAAGCCCTACCATTTCACCAGAAGTTCTCCCCTAAAGTTGGGGGTAATATCCCTCAATTGTTGACATGGTAGAGGGCAACCCCGTGAGGTTTGAACTTGGGTTGTTAGCACTACAGGAAAGAAGCCCCACTATTTCACCATAGAATCTCCCCTAGGTCCCTCAATTCTTGAAGTGGTAGAGGGTGACCACGTGAGGTTTGAACCTGGGTTCTTGGCACTACAGGTAAGAAGCCCCACCATTTCACTACAGGGTCTCCCCTTAAGGAAGTTAACCTATAATATTAAAAGAATGAAGTAGAAATAATTCAAATAATATGAATATAGAAGTAATTAAGAGCTATTGTAATATTTTATTGTATGTTGTAGCTCCACTCTTAAGGTTAGATAACTACTCTTGAATCAGAGAAGTTAGTGTGATAATAACATTTCTTTTATAAAATCAACATTATTCAACTAGTTCTATACAACTGATTATCTTTAGATTTTAAGTTCAATTAACATGCAATAAATGGGTAAAAGTTTCTTGAATTACTTGTATATTGCTCTCAAAAAGATTCACTAGAAACTAGGTATTGAAAACATATCATATATCCTTTATGATATCAAAGAACATAGTTTTGGTGTCTTTTAACTACCAAGAATTCTTTTATTCCTACTAGTAAAAGTTCATTCTTTTCTTAAACCATTAAAATCTAGGTGATAACCCTTGAAAGGAATTATTTTATATTGAGGATAACTTAGTATAGTTGAGGACTTGAAAACATTATTTCTATAATCACGGGAAATTTAGATAAGGTAGATTGTTTAAAGGGTCAACGAACTTGAGAACTAAAATACGTTTCATCCTTGTTAGACATAATAATCAAACTTTTGAGTTGGGTTGAATTAAAATTCAAGAATGTTTATGGTGTATGATCAATCATGTCATTTATAATAATAATTATGTTTTCCCTATATGCTTTTTGAGTCACTTCTATTATCTTCTAGTTTTCAAGTGTTATTGATTTTGTAAATTATGCAACAAATCTACTATCTTAGACATACTTATAAGTGTATCAGCTATGATGTTTTCTATCAAATGGTTGTTCAAAAACAAATTTATTTTATAAATAAAAGTAAAGGATAAGCTCCTTATTGAACAACTTAAATCTATTGAATAATTACAAAAAGAAAAAAAATCATACGTCAATCGATCATAGAATGAATCTTGATTTCTTAAGTATAAATTTGTTGGACTAGGACCTTGTCATATGTTATAAGATTAAAGTAAGAATCAAAATTGGAAATAAATCATGAGTGTATAAGAAATTGTCAAACCTTGTGGGTACAAAATTGAAAATTTAGTGATTTAGAACAACTTCAAAGACTCATCCAATATGACTTATGAAAAGAAGTAAAGCTTCTTTCCCTAATAGTGTTAACATTTAGAATGTTTCAGTTGAGGAAGTTATTGAGATTCAAATATCATAAATTCCTATCCATTTTCAAATATAAGTAAGTCGAATGCTTTTGCGAGGAATTGATCCTCATACTATACTATTGAACAATGTTTATGTTCAACAATTTAATTATCAATAATTCTTCATATTCTACTAGACTAGGTTGTTATGTACTTTATTGATTAAGTATTTTTCAAGTCCTATGCTTATTGAATCGATTAAGTTATAGAAAAGTATTATTATGAGTTTGCAAATTATAAATATTGTTTGGGTTGACCAATCAAGTAGTATAGTTGTTTTGTGATCCATAAGTAGTTCAATCGTAAAATGATATTTCCAATAATGATGTTAGAATATTATTATTATAATGCACTTATTGATGCAAGTTGTTAACAATGGAATTAACCAATTTTATTAAAGTATAAACCCATTTAGGGAGTTTCAAGTAAACCTCTTGTTGGGATAACTATCTTAAATTACAACTTTTATTAAGTCCTCATTGGTTCAAATTAAAAGTAAGTAATGATCATGCAATAAATTGTATCAATTCTTTCCTTGTATGATAAAATAACATTCCCTTGTTTCTCTTAAGACTGAATCTTTATATGCATTATTGATAGAAGATTTTTTCTAGTTTATGTTATCTACAATTATGAATTGATGACATTGATTGTATCATTTCTAGTCCTATTCAATTTGCATAAATGAATTGATCAAGCATATTTTCTATACTTAACTTGCATCATGATTCAGTGAAGTATCTTCCCTTTATCAATTTATTTATTATTTTTGATGCAGGTATATCTTTTCTATTAGCTAGGTATACTTTAAAAATGTCCAAAAACTCAAACAAATCGTAGTGTTCAATTTTCACAGTACCTCTGTGTCACGTTTATGGGTAATGCCATTGCATTGAACCAAGTACCTCACACCTAACCTAGCTATAACAATGACATCTAGGGACCGTCCCTCTAAATCATCAAGGAGTAATAAGGGACATGTCAAAGTTAAATCTGCATGAAGGGAAAATCTCCTTAGATATCTCATTAAGAAGATCAACTAAAAAGAAAGGATGAGTCTATTGAAATAATTGTATGGTGATTACCATGTGAATTATTAAGTACTGAGGCTAAAATGCTCATTTAGAAAACCTTTCAAACTATTAACAGAAAATGGGACTTGTCAAAAACACAAGTCTAATTCAGAGATGGCTTGAAAATTGTTAGATAAGGCAACCAGTCCAAAGAACAAAACCCTAACTACTATATGTTCTCACCTCACCTTTGTAGATTCCTTGAGCCAACACTTGGTAGGGATTCCTCAACACTAGTGCTACACAACTTTAACCCTTTTTAGGTGGTCATGATAGTGGATTTAATTTCATCCCTATTTCACCTGAGTAGGTGGCAACCGACGAAGAACTATTTGGGCCAGGGAATCACCCTAGAAAGGGTTGTATACCCACTCACAGTTGCATCAAACATAGTGCAAGACAAACTACATATTCGCATACCCTAGTATTAGTCATATCCATAGGAGGGGGGCCTTGATCCCATGGATACAGGGTATATAGGTAGTCTGGACAGTGAAGGATTTCCCCAGTATTTAGTTGCCCCAGATGTAGGGTTTTCTTTTATAGTTTCTGTGTAGTGATTTCTGAGTCGTGTTAACATGAGATTGTCTAGTTAGTTTTTTGCAGATGATAAGGATACAAGTCACTAGGGAGAAAGCAAGATGTCAGAAGTGAATGCAGGATGTAACGAAGAAATTAAGGACTTGATGATTTTAGAAAGCCATACTCAAGTTCGTCTCATCTCTATAACATGCATAGAAAAATTTTACATTTCCTGCATCTGTTAGATCAAAATTTTTATTTCCTTAGTATTTTTGAATTCAAAGTTAGTACTATTTTGTTAATAAGGAGTCAAGTCCTTACATGTGGTAGCAGAGTCGAGGCTCCAACACTAGGCCTAGAGGCCCACTAACCTAAAGTATAGAAAGATTTCAGATATAAGGTGTTATGATATGACGCTAATGATATTCCCCTCTTTTTATCTAATGATTGTTCAGTTATCATTAAACATGGAGAGAACACATGAAAAGAAAAGGAAATGGTAAGGTTGTAGATAAACCCTCCCTAGAGGGTGAGATGAATCTAGATTGATATTAGTGACATTATGTGTGTAATGAGACAATAGTAGTCTCGTACATGACAACTATGAGACTTGTAGATTCTCTTTTGGGAAGTGGATATCATATTCGGTGGCTAATTCATTTTTTGTGGTATATCTTAATGGATCTTTTCATAATGGCATGCTTGGGTTGCGTAGTGGCATGTGACTATTCGTGTAGATTTTTGATATAGAAATATGATAAGGTTGTTCCAAGTTGTGTGGGGAATGCTTAGTGTGACATGGTTGTGACCACTGTACAATTTATCTATTTTAGTGATAGAAGTCCACCCAATTCCCCTACTACCCTTATATGGTCTTGTTGTAAGGCCTCATGGTGATTGTAATGTACAAATTTTATGAGATTGTTGGATTATTTATTCTTGTATTAAAGGTTTCACTTAAAAGTTAAGTCAGTTGTAACACCCAGCCAAGGAACCTAGAGGATAACACAACTAAGCTTACAAAAAACACAATTTAAAAAAAATGAAAGAAATAACAACAATCATATATTTATTCATAACATTTAAATTAAGCTTTATCCTCTAGGGTTCAATGGCTGCATTACTAACAAACTAAAACATGGTCTAACCAACATTATGAATTACCTAACAACCACAGTTCATTCTAAGTCTATTTGCATCAGATGAATAAACACATACAATTCGATATTATGACATCAGATAAGTAATCATTAAGGTCATGTATAAAGGATTACAAGTACATATACAATTTCCTTTACATGAGGGTACACCATTAAATTGCTTACAATATCAATTTCTTGATTACTTTGGATTACATGATTCTACAAGGCAAGAACATAAATATCTGTCTCCTTGAGCTAGATCAAGATATGAAATCTGCTACAAGTAATAAATCCTTCTTGCTCATGATCAATAGCAAGAAAACCAATGGAGATAAAGCACAACCACCCGACCATGTGGAACCCTAAGGTCCACCCCCCCTCCCCCATGCTAAGAGATAACATAAGGTCACACAACATAAAATAGTCAAAAAGACATAAGACTAACAGGTGCAAGGACTACACATGACTCCAATACAACATGGGTCAATATGAACAACAAAAGTAACTCAAACATCAATTCTAGAGGCAAACACATACAACAAGGGAAAACCACACTTAGGGAATGCTAGGCTATAGTAGGGAAGAGTGTCATTGCATGGTCCTAACATGGGTTATGCTGGAAGTCTCTCACTAGACGTCAGCCCCCATCCATGGGTTATCCTGGCCATCGAGATGCTGACCCCCATATATGGTTATCTTGGTAGTATCTCACTAGCCACCAACCCCATAGGGTGACACATGCAGAACCAACATTCCATTCGTGAAGACAAGGAAGTTGATCATTCCAACCACGTCCTTGGCATCCCATCCTTAGCCTAAACGAGCACTACAAGCATGGGTGAGGCATCCAATTATCTTAAGTAGTGTGGAAACTACCCAACCCTCTAATTTTATTATTAAGTTATCACTACATTAGAAACTTCCAATGGGTTATCTTGGCAGTCACTTTGGGCACCAGCCCCACATTGAAAACCACTCCACTACCTGCATCTAGAAGACCCTATCCATGAAGCAAGACAATTACCATCACAATGAAATGTAACATATACAATGCAAGGCATTTACCTTCTTGCATACAAAAAATAATCACAAGGACCAATTCTTATATCCTTGTTGCAAAACATAAACCAAGCATGAACTATCACATTCTCATCATGATACATTTACAACACAAAATACACATCATTTCACATCACACATAGCAAGGAATTATCCATCTTGCATAGTCATCATAACCACATGAATAGGCACACTTAGCAAGACATTATCCATCTTGCACATGTATCATACCAACATGAATAACAGGCAACATTTTAAGAATACATTTCATTCAACTCACATGATGCACATAGAGCCAACCCCCACACAATCATATCCTCCTAGGCCTTTGGAAACAACTTCCCCAAATGACACAACACTTGACACCATTAAAAACACAATGGTTTCACATCACATTCACTTTCAAAGCACATCATAAACTAATACCCTTCAACAATATATATTTTTAAGAATGTAACATTAATCCAAGCATGAACAATCATCTAACAATTATAAAGTGAATCTATCTCAACAATACAGAACTGTAACTTTCTAATCACCTGTAGCAGTTACAATATGATCATAAGATATAAGTGTCCACGACTAACAATATTTTAACTAATAATTCTCAAGAATTATTTTAATTTCATTTAATTAAAATGATTGTGAACAAACTACCAATAACTGTAAGGCATACAAATTAAACACAACAATTATTTACACTATTTACACTGATGTAGATTCAATAACAACAACTAAGATGACATAGGACTTGTCTGTCACTAATTGATACATATCTCTAAATTAACAAACTGGGTAATGCTAATTTTTTGATATGATTTTCATAGATAAGAGTTGAATCTTATATAAAAATTTCAGACAAACTCAATTAAAAAAAAAGAGTTATTGGTGACACAACTAACTGTTTTAATAGAGATGAAACAAGTGAGAGCTAGACAATCACAAAATATTGATATCTCCAAAATGACATATTGGGTAAGGCTGATTTTCGGATATGATTTAGATAACCAGGTCGTGCACCATATATACAATATTTAGAGGAACCTAGTTCATACAAATAAAGTTATGGCTGATGCAACAGACTATAAAATAGAGATGAAATAGGTGAGAGATAGATAGTCACAAAATATTCATATCTCTAAAATGACAAACTGGGTAAGGCTGATTTTTTGATATGATTTGGATAACTAGATGGTGCACCATATATAAAAAAAATTAAAGGAACAAACTAAAGCAAGAGACTGAAAAAAACATAGATGAAATGGGTGTGAGATAGATAGTCACTTCAATCAGTGATTCCCAGAAATGCAATGATACATACATGCACAATTGGATCTCATAACAAGGCTTCTAACCTCTCAAGCAAATTACAATCAATAGAAAAAATCATAAAGCAAACATTTGCTTCAACAGAAGCTGAGACAAAAAATGGAACCAAATGAACCTAATTTTGCTTGCTTGACTGGGCTGAAGACTCAACACTGGGTTCAACTGTTGCAGCCACAAACTAGTCTCTCCCGTCTCTTCTCCCCCCTAAAAGTTCCATCTGCTAAAGATTATTATGAGAGAGAAATCCCCCCAATATCTTCAAGAAGATTCCTCCCATTAAAGGCAATAAATTCTGCGTAAATCCCTTTCTTATAATTTTCTATTTTTTATCATTTATCACCAGACCAGACAATATAGTTTTTTTAGCTTATTTATTTCCTTTACAACTAGACAAGAATAATTGTTATTCTTATTTATTTAATATTCACTATATATGAGTTTTATGACAACTCATAAATATTATCTATTTTTATTGCCACTTAACACAAGATTTAATTATATTAATTAATTTATTTATCTTTAGCTAGCATTTACATTTATTATTATTATTTTTATTATTTTTTTCCATAAACTCAAATTCTTATAAAGGCATATATATATATATATATATATATATATATATATATATATATATATATATATATATATATATATATAGATATAAGAAAAATGCATTCATAAATAATCATATTATTTTAATGCAACAATTAACCAAAGCAACAATCAAACAATGTCAATCTAAATAACACAAATGCCAAACAATACCTAACACTATGCATGATCGAAAATTATGACCACAACGACAGCGACTAACTATCATGCCCAAATAGACAACACTAACTGGGTGTAAACCTGGATACTCATCCTTTTCAAGGATGATGGCTAACTAGGGGACCATATGTTATCTCCGTTCAACAATTTCCACTGGATTTAAGGCACGCTCAGACCTGTCAATTCAAGTGGAGTTGATGCCTATACCTACAAGCTGCAGCACACAACATAGTCTATGCACAGGTATAATAAATATCAAATAGTCATGGAGTGAAAGAGAATCGTAACATCGTCAAATGCTCACGAATGAGTGGTATGACATTGTCTTTTTTCTCACCACACACTAATCAGATCATCCTATAATACAAAATTAGTTTCATTAAAATTAATTCTAACTTATGATAATCATAGTAAGATCAACATCATAATCCCCTGAATGTAAAACAATGTTAGAGCATATAGATTATCGGTGTCGTAAAAAGGATTATCAATAAAACATGCTAACTATCATATGAAACCACACATGATCATAATCAAGAATGTCACCAACATGAATGTAGCATCTACCAACATCATATAATGTACAACATCAACTATCTATCATACCCTAAATATTCCTATTATTTTACCTTCATCTTCATATTTTTTAGCGAGACTATCTGCACATCCAAGATGACAATGGAGGGGCACTACATCCTTCCCCCACCCCTAAAACTTGACTTACTCCTAGAAGTTACAGACTAGGGTGGAAACATAACATATTAGTATTGCAATTTTCTATTGCCAACATACGCATCTGTATTAAGCAATTGTTCATAAGATAGGCACAATCATTCAATAAAGACAAGAAGGACATACATTCCTCACCTTAAGACATATCATTTGATCTACTTATAACCAATTACATATATTTTGATAATTTCATATGATTTAAAGATTTGCATTCACATATTAACAAGGAAAAACATATCTCATCTCTAATTTCCACTATGGTTCCAACTAATTACCAAACATGCAAAGTACAATTCTTCGCGGAGTCCTCCCTTAAACACACTATCAAAGGTTCAAAATGGACATGATAGAAACAACACTTAACATGAAATAGAGCCAAAAAAAAAAAATTCGGAATAGCCACCATAGAAATTAAAAAAAAGAAACCCCAAGTGGGGAAATGATCAAATTCAATCTTAAGTCACAAAATGCTGACAATTTTCAACAACAAATCAAGTATAAAGAAAATAGTTTTGTTTACCAGTCCTATCATAAGAGAGTTCATAGAAAACAAATTCACTATTAACCTACCAACAACACATGAAGCAACAATCAAAAATTCTAAAACAACCAAATTACAAACAAATCTACATCATGGTGTGACTAAGTTTAGCCACAAAAGGGAGTATCTACTACACAACACCCCATGACTCAAAGTCTAGAATGCGTTAGAGAATGTACACCAAATACATGGACATCTAAGTTTTCTACATCTTAATATCTAAACAACTTTTATACAAAAATTGAAGGTAACACGGTCTCTACTTATATACAAAAAATTTCTATCATTAATGCAGTACAATTTCATTTTACCAAGATATGAACATATGCAATTACTTCCTTATGCAAGAAGATATTTACAGAGGGAATGTATGATATCACACACAATTTTAATTCAAAACTCTAATTGACTTATAGTATCACATTCATGATCTCATGGGTCCAACACAAGCTCCAATTTGATCTCCTACACACTATTCTTACATAGCCATACACAATGATAAATTCCACAAGAAAACTTCCACATGAGGTCATGGCAAACAAGGAGATAGATATCACATTATCAATCAACCATGCAAAGATACCCCACACATGACAACACCACATAATCCAAATGTCTCGCGATACATGATGCCACTAAGTGATTAAATCATTCCAATACTTACACATATAATGCAATTACCATAAAGATGGTATGGTGCTTCTACACCCATTGCTAAACATAACCACCAAGTATGATTACTTCACCAAACTAGGAAACACAAAACACCACTGGCCTTTCACAACACCCCACAAAGAATGGGTTCAGGATATTCACATCACTAGAGGGGGGAAAATACCACACTCCTAATTACATGTACTAATAGGAGTCATGCTTCGTTCTTCTAAAGCACTAGAAACAAGAAGTGGAGCTCAAGGCCTCAACAAATAAACAAGCACTAAAATTCAGGAAAAACATATTGGTCGATACATTCTCACATTTTCAGAAAAGGAGGGAGAACACATAGCAGACACATAAGTAAAACAAGGAATAAAGAATTTATTTCTTCCAGAATCAAAGAACAAGTCTGTAAATTTATCAACCTTCTAACATCGCACTAAGGCACAAAGGTGAGAGGTATTATTACCAACTCATCACAAGGAGAAAAATGCTTAACCTAGAGAAACAACAACAATCTAGAGGTCCCAGTGTTGCAACCTAGGCTTTTATACCGAATCTAACAGCCCACCAAGGAACCTAGAGGATAACACAACTAAGCTTACAAAAAATAGATTTTTTTTTTAAAACGAAAGAAATAATAACAATCATATATTTATTCATAACATTTAAATTAAGCTTTATCCTCTAGGGTTCCACAAATGCATTGCTAATGAACTAAAATAGGGTCTAACCAACATTATGAATTAACTAACAACCACAGTTCATTCGAAGTCTATATGTATAAGATGAATAAACACATACAATTCCATATTATAACATCATGTAAGTAATCATTAAGGTCTTGTATAAATGATTATAAGTACATATACAATTCCCATTACATGAGGGTACACCATTACATTTCTTACAATATCGCTTTCCTAATTACTTTGGAGTACATACATCAAGAATAATAGTACATGATTGTACAAGGCAAGAACATAAATATCTGTCTCCTTGACCTAGATCAAGATCTGAAATTTACTACAAGTAATACATCCTTCCCGCTCACGATCAATAGCAAGAAAACCGATGGAGATAAAGCACAACCACCCAACCATGTGGAACCCTAAGGTCCACCCCCAGTGCTAGAAGATAACATAAGGTCCCACAATATAAAATAGTCAAAAAGACATAAGACTAATAGGTGCAAGGACTACACATGGCTCCAATACAACATGGGTCAATATGAACAACATAAGTAACTAAAACATCACTTCTAGAGGCAATCAAAAAGTAAAAGGGGAAAACACACTAAGGGAATGCTAGGCTGCAGTAGGGAAGAGTGTCATCACATGGTCCTAACATGGGTTATCCTGGTAGTCTCTCACTGGATGCCAACCCCCATCCATGGGTTATCCTGTTCGTCTAGGTGTCGGCCCCCATCTATCATTATCCTGGCAATCTCTCACTAGACACTGGTCCCATAGGGTGACACATGCAAAACCAACATTCCTTTTGTGAGGACAAGGAAGTTGATCTTGCCAACCACAGCCTTCTCATCCCATCCTTGGCATGAACGAGCACTACAAGCATGGGTGAGGCATCCAATTATCTTAATTAGTATAGAAACTACCCAACACTCTAAATTTATTATTAAGTTATCACTAGATTAAAATCTTCCAATGGGTTAACCTAGCAACCACTTTGGGCACTGGCCCCACATTGAGAACCACTCCCCTACCTGCATCTAGAAGACTCTATCTATGAAGCAAGACAATTACCATCACAATGGCAAGTAACATATACAATACAAGGCATTTACCTTCTTGCATACAAAACATTATCACATAAACCAATTCTTATATCCTTGTCCCAAAACATAAACTAAGCATGAACTATCACATTCTCATCATGATGCATTTACAACACAAAATACACAACATTTCACATCACACAGAGCAAGGGATTATCCATTTTACATAGTCATCATAACCACATTAATAGGCACACTGAGCAAGGCATTATCCATCTTAAAAATGTATCATACCAACTTGAATAGGAGGCAACATTTCAAGAATACATTTCATTCAACTCACTTGATGCACACTGAGCCAACCCCCACACAATCATACCCTGCTAGGCCTCTGGAAACAACTTTCCAAAACGACACAACACTTGAAACCATTAAAAACACAATGGTTTCACATCACATTCACTCTCAAAGCACATCATAAACTAATACCCTTCAACTATATTTTTTCTTAGGAATGTAACATTAATCCAATTATGAACAATCATCTAATAGTTATAAAGTGAATCTATCTCAACAATACAGAACTATAACTTTCAAATCACCCGTAGCAGTTACAATATGATCATAAGATATAAGTGTCCATGAGTAACAATATTTTAACAAATAATTCTCAAGACTTATTTTAATTTTATTTAATTAAAATAATTGCGAACAAACTGCAAATAACTCTAAGACATAAAAATTAAACACAACAATTATTTACAATGATATAGATTTAATAACAACAACCAAGATGGCATATGACTTGTCTGTCACTAATTGATACATATATCTAAATTGACAAATTGGGTAATGCTAATTTTCGGATACAATTTTCATACATAAGAGTTGAATCTTATATAAAAATTTTAGAGAAACCCAGTTTGAAAATAAATTTTTATTGGTGACATAACTAACTATTTTAATAGAGAAAAAATGAGTGAGACATAGACAGTCACAAAATATTCATATCTCCAAAATGACAAACTGGGTAAGGTTATTTTTAGATATGATTTAGATAAGAAGGTCATGCACTAAATATAAAACATTTAGAGGAACCTAGTTTGCACAAATAAAGTTATGGCTGACACAACAAACTATAAAAATAGAGATGAAATGGGTGAGAGATAGACAGTCACAAAATATTTATATCTCTAAAATGACAAACTGGGTAAGGCTGATTTTCAGATATGACTTGGCTAACTAAGTCGTGCACCACATATAAAAATGTTAGACTAAAAAAAATAGAGATGAAATGGGTGAATGATAGATAGTCACTTCAATTGGTGATTCCTAGAAATGCAATGATACAGACATGCACAATTGGATCTGATAACAAGGATTCTAACCTCTCAAGTAAATTACAATCGATAGGAAAAATCATAAATCAAATGTTTCCTTCTGTAATATGTGAAATTTGAATGAAGATAGAAACTAATCTAATGCATAACAACACACGATTATACCTTCATAAGACCTCACAAATCCATGGGGAAGGAGATGTGCCATGTAGCTCCTCAAGATTGTTCCCGTGATTAGAGTGCAGATGTGGATTGCTCAAGTGCTCAACACAATGTAAGATGGGAGACAAACTGATTCAGATGGAGATAGGGGATGATTAGAGTGATTTGGGCAGAGATTCGGTGAGATGAGATGATTGAGACAGGATTTTGGTAGAGTTCTGATGCATTCAAGAGGCCTCTTAGAGAGATTTGGGCAGAGGTCTGATGCCTACACTTGGCTCTAAAAATGGCTTAGAGAGGGGTCAATTTATAGGATTTTGGAGATGAGGATGGAGGGTCAGGATTCATCTGATTAGATCAAGGGCTAGGAATAAAAGTGAATCTTTTATTCCTAGGGATTGAATTAAAAATTCCCATTTTGGGAAGAGTGGAGGATCATGGGGGACAAATGAATTTTAAATTCATGTGAGTGGAGGTGAGTGGGAGACATCTGAATATTATATTCAGTGATTGGGAGTGAGTGGGAGACATCTGAATTTTAAATTCAGGTTAGTGGATGAGTGGGGGACAAGGTTAATTAAGTGTTTTCTTAATTAACTTAAGCATGATTAATCAAATAATCAGGATTAATAGAGATTTAGGGAAATGGATAAATCAATTAAATGAATATTAAGAATACTCATTCAATTGATAGGGATTAGTGTTGTAAGGTTTAATTGGCTAATTAGGTGAATTAATTGATCACCAGGGATATGCAGATCAGGGGAATGGATTAGTGCGAGGTACAGAAAATTGATTTGCAGAGCAGTCCAATTTTAGGTGTCTACACCTTCAACAAAAACTGAGACAAAAATTAGAGTGAAAGGAACCTGATTTCGATTGCTTGACTGGGCTGAAGATTCAGTGCCGGGTTCAACTACTGCAGCCACAAACCAGTCTCTCCCATCTCCTCTCCCCCCTAAAAGTTCTATCTGCTAAAGATTATTATGAGATAGAAATCCCCCCAATATCTTCTAGAAGATTCCTCCCATTAAAGGAAATAAATTGTACCTAAATCCCTTTCTTATAATTCACTATTTTTTTATCATTTACCACCAAACTAGACAGTATATTTTTTTTTATCTTATTTATTTCCTTTACAACTAGACAAGAATAATTTTTATTCTTATTCATTTAGTATTTACTATATATGAGTTTTATGAAAACTCATAGATATTATCTATTTTTAATTCCACTTAACACAACATTTAACTATATTAATTAATTTATTTATCTTTAGCTAGCATTTACATTTATTATTATTTCTATTAATTATTTATTTTCATAAACTTAAATTCTCATAAAGACATTTATATATATTTATTTATTTAACAAAAATCCATTCATAACTAATACTATTATTCTAATGCAACAATTAACCAAAGCAACAATCAAACAATGTCAATCTAAATAACCTAAATGCCAAACAATACCTGACACTATGCACGATCAAAAAGCATGACCACAAGACAACGACTGACTATCATGCCCAAATAGACGACACTGACTTGGTCCAAAAGTAGATACTCATCCTTTTTGAGGATGATGGCTAACTAGCGGACCATATGTTATCTCCATTGTACAGTTTCATTAGATTTAAGGCACACTTAGACATGTCAATTCAGGTGGAGTTGATGCCTGGTACCTGCAACCTACAGCACACAACATGGTCTATGCAAAAGTATAATAAATATCAAATGGTCACGGAGTAAAGAGAATCGCAATGTTGCTCGATGCTCACAAATGAGTGGTACGACATTGTCTCTTTTCACACCACACAATAATCAGATCATCCTATAATACAAAATCAGTCGTGTCAAAATCAATCCTAAGTTATGACAATCATAGTAAGATCAACATCATAATCACCTGAATGTAAAACAATGTCAGAGCATATAGATTATCAGTGTCGCAACAAGGATCATCAATAAAACATGCTAACTATCATATGAAACCACAAATGAGGATAATCAAGAATGTCACCAACATGAATGTAGCATCTACCAACATCATATAATGTACCACATTTACTGTCTATCATAGCTTAAATATTCTTAATATTGTACCTTCATCTTCATGCTCCTTAGCTAGACTATCTATACATCCAAGATGGGAATAGATGGGCACTACATCCTCCCCCCTAAAACTTGACTTACTCTTGGAAGTCACAGACTAGGGTGGAAACATAACATATTAGTATTGTAATTTTCTATTGCCAACATACGCATCCACATTAAGCAATTGTTCATAAGACAAGCACAATCGTTCAATGAATACAAGAAGGACATCAATTCCTCACATTAAGATGTATCATTTGATCTACTTATAATCAATCACACATATTTTGAGAAATTCATACGAGTTAGAGAATTGCATTCACATATTAACAAGGAAAAATACATCTGATCTCTTATTTCCACTATGGTTCCAACTAATTACCAAACATGCAAAGTACAATTCTCCATGGAGTCCTCCCTTAAACACACTATCAGAGGTTCGAAATGAACATGATAGAAACAACACTTAACACGAAACAGAACCAATAAAAATGAACATTCGAAATAGCCACCATAGAAATTTAAAAAAATGCAAACCCAAGTGGGGAAATGATCAAATTCAATCTTAAGTCACAAAATGCTGACAATTTTTGACAATAAATCAAGTATAAATAAAAGAGTTTTGGTGACCACTCCTATCATAAGAGAGTTCAAAGAAAAAAAATTCACTGTTAACCCACCAATAACACATGAAGCAACTATCAAAAATTCTGAAACAACCAAATTACAAACAAATCCACATCACGGTGTGACTAATTTTAGCCACAAAAGGGAGTATCCGCTACATAACACCCCAGGACTCAAAGTCCATAATGTGTTAGAGAATGTACACAAAACACATGGACAACTAAGTTTTGTACATCTTTATATCTAAACAACGTTTATACAAAAATTTAAAGTAACACGGTCTCTACTTATATAAAAAAAATTTCTATCATTAATGTAGTACAATTTCTTTTTACCGAGATCTGAACATATGCAATTACTTCCTTATGCAAGAAGATATTTACAAAGGGAATTTATGATATCACATAATTGACTTATAGTATCACATTCATGATCTCATGGGTCCAACACAAGTTCCAATTTGATCTCTTGCACATGGTTCTTACACAGGCATACACAATGATAACTTCCACAACAAAACTTCCACATGAGGTCATGGCTAACAAGGACATAGATATCAGATTATCAACCAACCATGCAAAGATAACCCACACACACAATAACACAACATAATTCACATGTCTCATGATGCATGATGCCACTAAGTGATTAAATCATTCCAATACTTAAACATATAATGCAATTAACATAAAGATGGTATGGTGCATCTACACCCATAGCTAAACATAACCCCCAAGTATGATTACTTCACCAAACCAGGGAACACAAAACACCACTGGCCTTTCACAACACCCCACACAGAATGGCTACAAGATATTCACATCACTAGAGGGGGCAAATACCACACTCCTAATTACATGCACTAACTGTAACCATGCTTCTTTCTTCTAAAGCACTAGAGAAAAGAAGAGGAACTCAAGGCCTCAAGAAATCAACAAGCACTAACATTCAAGAAACACATTGTCAGATACATCATCACATTTTTAGAAAAGGAGGAAGAACAAATAGCAGACACAGTAAAACAAAGAATAATGAATTTATTTCTTCCAGAATCAAAGAACAAGTCTGTAAATTTATCAACCTTATAACATCGCACCAAGGCACAAAGGTGAGAGGTATTATTACCAATTCATCACAAGGAGAAAAACACTTAACCTAGAGAAACAACAATAATCCAGAGGTCCCAGTGTTGCAACCTAGGCTCTGATACCAAATGTAATGCCCTACCAAGGAACCCATAGGATAACAAAACTAAGCTTACAAAAAACACATTTTTTTTAAACAAAAGAAATAACAACAATCATATATTTATTCATAACATTTAAATTACGCTTTATCCTCTAGGGTTCCACGGCTGCATTACTAATAAACTAAAACAGGGTCTAACCAACATTATGAATTAACTAACAACCACAGTTCATTCTAAGTCTATTTGCATTAGATGAGTAAACACATACAATTCCATATTATAACATAAGCTAAGTAATCATTAAGGTCATGTATAAAGGATTACAAGTACATATACAATTCCCTTTATATGAGGGTACACCATTACGTTCCTTACAATATCAGTTTCCTGATTACTTTGGAGTACACACATCAAGAATAATAGTACATGATTCTACAAGGGAAGAACATAAATATCTATCTCCTTGAGCTAGATCAAGATCTGAAATCTGCTACAAGTGATACATCCTTCTCTCTCATGATCAATAGCAGGAAAACCAATGGAGATAAACCACAACCACCCGACCATGTGGAACCCTGAGGTCCATCCCCCCGTGCTAGGAGATAACATAATGTCCCACAACATAAAATAGTCAGAAAGACATAAGACTAATAGGTGCAAGGACTACACATGGCTCCAATAAAACATGGGTTAATATAAACAACATAAGTAACTCAAACATCACTTCCTAAAGCAATCACACAATAAAAGGGGAAGACACACTTAGGGAATGCTAGTCTATAGTAGGGAAGAGTGTCATCGCATAGTCCTAACATGGATTATCCTAGCAGTCTCTCACCGGACGTCGGCCCCCATCCATGGGTTATCCTAGTCATCCAAACGCCGACCCCCATCTATGGTTATCCTAGCAGTCTCTCACCAGAAACTAGCCCCATAGGGTGACACATGCAAAACCAACATTCCTTTCATGAGGACAAGGAAGTTGATCTTACCAACTATGACCATCTAATCCCATCCTTAGCCTGAACGAGCACTACAGGCATTGGTGAGGCATCCAATTTTCTTAATTAGTGTGAAAACTACCCAACCTTCTAAATTTATTATTAAGTTATCACTTGATTAAAAACATCCAATGGGTTATCCTGTCAGCCACTTTGGGCACCGACTCCACATTGAAAGCCACTCCCCTACCTACATCTAGAAGACCCTATCTATCAAGCAAGACAATTACCATCGCAATGACAAGTAACATATACAATGCAAGGTATTTACCTTCTTGCAAACAAAACATAATCATAGGGACTAATTCTTATATTCTTGTCCCAAAACATAAGCCAAGCATGAACTATCACATTCTCATCATGATGCATTTACAACACAAAATACGCATCATTTCACATCACACAGAGCAAGGCATTAACCATCTTGCATAGTCATTATAACCACATGAATATGCACACTGAGCAAGGCATTATCCATCTTGAACATGTATCATACCAACATTAATAGGAGGCAACATTTCAAGAATGTATTTCATTCAACTGACATGAAGCACACTGAGCCAATCCCCACACAATCATACCTTTCTAGGCCTCTGGAAACAACTTCCCCAAATGACACAACACTTGACACCATTAAAAACACAATAGTTTCACATCACATTCACTCTCGAAGCACATCATAAACTAATACCCTTCAACAATATTTTTTTAGGAATGTAACATTAATCCAAGCATGAACAATCATCTAATAGTTATAAAGTGAATCTATCTCGATAATAAAGAACTGTAACTTTCTAATCACCCATAGCAATTACAATATGATCATAAGATATAATTGTCCATGAGTAACAATATTTTAACAAATAATTCTCAAGTCTTATTTTAATTTTGTTTAATTAAAATGATTGCAAAAAAATTGCAAATAACTCTAAGGCATACAAATTAAACACAACAATTATTTACACTATTTACACTGATGTAGATATAATAACAACAACCAAAATGGCATAGGACTTGTCTGTCACTAATTGATACATATCTCTAAATTGACAAACTGGGTAATGCTAATTTTTGGATATGATTTTCATAGATAAGAGTTGAATCTTATATAAAAAAATTTAGAGAAACCCAGTTCAAAAATAAAGAGCTATTGGTGCCACAACTAACTGTTTTAATAGAGACAAAATGGGTGAGGTAGACAGTCATAAAATATACATATCTCTAAAATGACAAACTAGGTAAGGCTACTTTTTGGAATGGATTTAGATAACGCGGTCATACACCATATATAAAAACTTTAGAGGAACCGAGTTCATACAAATAATGTTATGGCTGAAGCAATAGACTATAAAAAATAGAGATGAAATTGGTGAGAGATAGACAGTCACAAAATATTCATATTTCTAAAATGACAAACTGGGTAAGGCTGACCTTCAGATATGATTTGGTTAACTAGGTTGTACACGATATATAAAATAGTTAGGGGAACCCAGTTTGTAAAAATAAGTTATGGCTAATGCAACAGACTAAAAAAAAATAGAGATGAAATGGGTGAGAGATAGACAGTCATTTCAATCGATGATTCCTAGAAATGCAATGATACAGACATGCACAATTGGATCTGATAACAAGGATTTTAACCTCTCAAGAAAATTACAATCAATAGAAAAAATCATAGATCAAACATTTGCTTCAATAGAAACTGAGACAAAAATTAGAGGGAAAGGAACTTGATTTTGCTTGCTTGACTGGGCTGAAGATTCGGTGTCGAGTTCAACTACTGCAGCCACAAACCAGTCTCTTCCATCTCCTCTCCCCCCTAAAAGTTCTATCTGCTAAAGATTATTATGAGATAGAAATCCCCCCAATATCTTCTAGAAGATTCCTCCCATTAAAGACAATAAATTCTGCCTAAATCCCTTTCTTATAATTTGCTATTTTTTTTATCATTTACCACCAAACCAGACAATATATATTTTTTATCTTATTTATTTCCTTTAAAACTAGACAAGAATAATTTTTATTCTTATTTATTTAGTATTTACTATATATGAGTTTTATGACAACTCATAAATATTATCTATTTTTAATTCCACTTAACACAACATTTAACTATATTAATTTATTTATTTATCTTTAGCTAGCATTTACATTTATTATTATTTTTTAAATTATTTATTTTCATAAACTTAAATTCTCATAAAGGCATTTATATATATTTATTTATTTAAGAAAAATGCTTTCATAACTAATACTATTATTTTAATGCAACAATTAACCAAAGCAACAATCAAACAATGCCAATCTAAATAACCTAAATGCCAAATAATACCTGACACTATGCATGATCGAAAAGCATGACCACAACGACAACGACTAACTATCATGCCCAAATAGACAACACTGATTAGGTGGAAAACTAGATACTCATCCTTTTCAAGGATGATGGCTAATTAGGGGACCATATGTTATCTGTGTTCTACAGTTTCATTGGATTTAAGGCACACTCAGACATGTCAATTCAAGTGGAGTCGATGCCTGGTACCTGCAACCTGCAGCACACAACATGGTCTATGAAAAAGTATAATAAATATTAAACGGTCATGGAGTGAAAGAGAATAACAATGTCGTTGGATGCTCACGAATGAGTGGTACGACATTGTCTCTTTTCACACCACACAATAATTAGATCATCCTATAATACAAAATCAATTGCATAAAAATCAATCATAAGTTACGACAATCATAGTAAGATCAACATCATAATCACCTAAATGTAAAACAATGTTAGAGCATATAGATTATTAGTGTTACAACAAGGATTAAAACATGCTAACTATCATATGAAACCACACATGAGTTTTATCAGGAATGTCACCAACATGAATGTAGCATCTACCAACATCATATAATGTAAAACATTAACTATCTATCATACCTTAAATATTCCTTTTATTTTACCTTCCTCTTCATGCTCCTTAGCTAGACTGTCTGCACATCCAAGATGAGAATGGAGGGGCACTAGATCCTCCCCCCTAAAACTTGACTTACTCCTAGAAGTCATAGACTAGGGTGGAAACATAACATATTAGTATTGCAATTTTCTATTGCCAACATAAGCATCCATATTAAGCAATTGTTCGTAGGACAGGCACAATCATTCAATAAAGACAAGAAGGACATCCATTCCTCACCTTAAGATGTATCATTTGATCTACTTATAACCACTCAGACATATTTTGAGAAATTCATACGAGTTAGAGAGTTGCATTCACATATTAACAAGGAAAAATACATCTCATCTCTTATTTCCACTATGGTTCAAACTAATTACCAAACATGCAAAGTACAATTCTCCATGGAGTCCTCCCTTAAACACACTATCATATGTTTGAAATGAACATGATAGAAACAACACTTAACATGAAATAGAGCCAAAAAAACAAACATTCAAAATAGCCACCATAGAAACTAAAAAAAAAGTGTAAACCCAAGTGGGGAAATGATCAAATTCAATCTTAAGTCACAAAGTGCTGACAATTTTCAACTATAAATCAACTATAAATAAAAGAGTTTTGGTGACCACTCCTATCATAAGACAGTTCAAAGAAAACAAATTCAATGTTAACCCACCAATAACATATGAAGCAACTAACAAAAATTCTGAAACAACCAAATTACAAAACAAATCCACATCACAGTGTGACTAATTTTAGCCACAAAAGGGAGTATCTGGTACATAACACCCTAGGACTCAAAGTCCATAATGTGTTAGAGAATGTACACCAAACACATGGACAACTAAGTTTTCTACATCTTTATATCTAAACAACTTTTATACAAAAATTTAAGGTAACATGATCTCTACTTATATAAAAAAAAATTTTGTCATTAATACAGTACAATTTCTTTTTACCAAGCTCTAAACATATGCAATTACTTCCTTATGCAAGAAGATATTACAGAGGGAATTTGTGATATGACACACAAGAATAATTCAAAACTCTAATTGACTTATAGTATCACATTCATGATCTCATGGGTCCAACTCAAGCTCTAATTTGATCTCCTGTACACGGTTCTTACACAGGCATACACAATGATAACTTCCACAATAAAACTTCCACATGAGGTCATGGCTAACAAGGACATAGATATTAGATTATCAAGAAACCATGCAAAGATAACCGACACACGAAAACACCGTATAATCCACATGTCTCACGATGCATGATGCCACCGAGTGATTAAATCGTTCCAATACTTATAGATGTAATGTAATTAACATAAAGATGGTATGGTGCTTCTACACCCATGGCTAAACATAACCCCCAAGTATGATTACTTCACCAAACTAGGGAACACAAAACACCACTAGCCTTTCACAACACCCCACATAGAATGGGTACATGATATTCACATCACTAGAGGGGGCAAATACCACACTCCTAATTACATGCACTAACCGTAACCATGCTTCTTTCTTCTAAAGCACTAAAGACAAGAAGCGAAACTCAAGGCCTCAACAAATCAACAAGCACTAACATTCAGGAAACACATATTGTCAGATACATCATCACATTTTTTAGGAAAGGAGGGAGAACACATAGTAGACACATAAGTCAAACAAAGAATAAAGAATTTATTTCTTCCAGAATCAAAGAACAAGTCTGTAAATTTATCAACCTTATAACATTGCACCAAGGCACAAAGGTGAGAGGTATTATTATCAATTCGTCACAAGGAGAAAAAAGCTTAACCTAGAGAAACAACAACAATCCAGAGGTCCTAGTGTTGGAACCTAGGATCTGATACCAAATGTAATGCCCCGCCAAGGAACCCATAGGATAACACAACTAAGCTTACAAAAAACATATTTTTTTAAAAATGAAATAAATAAAAACAATCATATATTTATTCATAACATTTAAATTAAGCTTTATCCTCTAGGGTTCCACGGCTGCATTACTAATAAACTAAAATAGGGTCCAACCAACATTAGGAATTAACTAACAACCAAAGTTCATTATAAGTCTATTTGCATCAGATGAGTAAACACACACAATTCTATATTATAACATTAGATAAGTAATCATTCACATCCTATATAAAGGATTACAAGTATATATACAATTCCCTTTACATGAGGGTACACAATTACAGTCCTTACAATATCACTTTCCTGATTACTTTGGAGTACATACATCAAGAATAATAGTAAATGATTCTACAAGGCAAGAACATAAATATTTGTCTCCTTGAGCTAGATCAAGACCTGAAATTTGCTACAAGTAATACATCCTTCTCGTTCAAGATCAATAGCAGGAAAACCAATGATGATAAACCACAACCACCCGACCATGTGGAACCCTAAGGTCCACTCCCCATGCTAGGAGATAACATAATGTCCCACAACATAAAACAGTTAGAAAGACATAAGACTAACAGGTGCAAGGACTACACATGGCTCCAATAATACAGAACTATAACTTTCTAATCACCTGTAGTAGTTACAATAGGATCATAAGATATAAGTGTCCCCACGAGTAATAATATTTTAACAAATAATTCCCAAGACTTATTTTAATTTTATTTAGTTAA
Organism: Cunninghamia lanceolata; assembly: GCA_027924645.1. Classification (NCBI taxonomy): domain Eukaryota; kingdom Viridiplantae; phylum Streptophyta; class Pinopsida; order Cupressales; family Cupressaceae; genus Cunninghamia; species Cunninghamia lanceolata. Next base: position 9,084,398 of record BSBN01000050.1, on the reverse strand, counting down.
AATGATTGTAAAAAAACTGCAAATAGCTCTAAGGCATACAAATTAAATATAACAATTATTTACACTATTTACACTGATGTAGATTTAATAACAACAATCAAAATGGCATAGGACTTTTCTGTCAATAATTGATACATATCTCTGAATTGACAAATTGGGTAATGCTAATTTTTGGATATGATTTTCATAGATAAGAGTTGAATCTTATATTAAAATTTCAGAGAAATCCAGTTCAAAAATAAAGAGTTATTGGTGAAGCAACTAACTATTTTGACAAAGATGGAATGGGTGAGAGGTAGACAGTCACAAAATATACATATCTTCAAAATGACAAAGTGGGTAAGGCTACTTTTTGGAATGGATTTAGATAATGAGGTCATGCACCATATATAAAAATTTGAGAGGAACCTAGTTCGTACAAATAATGTTATGGCTGAAGCAACAGACTATAAAAAATAGAGATGAAATTGGTGAGAGATAGACAGTCACAAAATATTCATATATCTAAAATGACAAACTCGCTAAGGCTGATTTTTAGATATGGTTTGGAAAACTAGGTCGTACACCATATATAAAAGAATTAGGGGAACCTAGTTTGTAAAAATAAAGTTATGGCTAATGCAACAGACTGAAAAAAATAGAGATGAAATGGGTGAGAGATAGATAGTCACTTCAATCAGTGATTTCTAGAAATGCAATGATACAGACATGCGCAATTGGATCTGATAAAAAAATTTTGAACCTCTCAAGAAAATTACAATCGATAGAAAAAATCATAAATCAAACATTTGCTTCAATAGAAATTGAGATAGAAATTAGAACCAAAGGAACCTGATTTCACTTGCTTGACTGGGCTGAAGATTTGATGCAGGGTTCAACTATTGTAGCCACAAACTAGTCTCTCACATCTCCTCTCCCCCCCCCCCCCAAAAAGTTCCATCTACTAAAGACTATTATGAGAGAGAAATCCCCCCAATATCTTCCAAAAGATTCCTCCCATTTAAGGCAAGAAATTTTGCCTAAATCCCTTTCTTATAATTTGTTAGTTTTTATCATTTACCACCAGACCAAATAGTATATATATTTTTATCTTATTTATTTCCTTTACAACTACACAAGAATCATTTTTATTCTTATTTATTTAGTATTTACTATATATGAGTTTTATGACAACTCATAAATATTATCTATTTTTATTGCCACTTAACACAACATTTAATTATATTAATTTATTTATTTATCTTTAGCTGACATTTACATTTATTATTATTTTATTATTATTTATTTTGATAAACTCAAATTCTAATAAAGACATTTATATATATTTATTCATTTAACAAAAATGGTTTCATAACTAATAATATTATTTTAATGCAATAATTAACCAAAGCAGCAATCAAACAATGCCAAACTAAATAACACAAATGACAAACAATACCTAACATTATGCATGAGAGAAAAGCATGACCACAATGACAGTGACTGACTATCATGCCCAAACAAACAACACTAACTAGGTTTAAAACTGGATAGTCATCCTTTTCAAGGATGATGGCTAACTAGGGGACCATATGTTATCTCTGTTCAATAGTTTCTATTGGATTTAAGGCACACTCAAACATGTCAATTCAGGTGGAGTTGAAGCCTGGTACCTGCAACTTGCAGCACACAAGATGGTCTATGCACAAGTATAATAACTATCAAATGGTCATGGAGTGAAAGAGAATCACAACGTTGTCGGATGCTCATGAATGAATGGTATGACATTGTCTCTTTTCACACCACATAATAATCAGATCATCCTATAATACAAAATCAATCGCATAAAAATCAATTCTAACTTATGACAAGTATAGTAAGATCAACATCATAATCACTTGAATGTAAAACAATGTCAGAGCATATGGATTATCAATGTTGCAACAAGGATTATCAATAAAAGATGCTAACTGTGATATGAATCCACACATGAGGATAATCAGGAATGTCACCAACATGAATGTAGCATCTACCAACATCATATAATGTACAACATCAAATGTCTATCATACCCTAAATATTCCTATTATTTTACCTTCATCTTCATGCTCCTTAGCCAGACTATCTGCATATCCAAGAGGAGAATGGAGGGGTACTACATCCTCCCCACATAAAACTTGATTTACTTCTAGAAGTTACAGAATAGGGTGGAAACATAACATATTAGTATTGCAATTTTCTATTGCCAACATACGCATCCATATTAAGCAATTGTTCATAAGACATGAACAATCGTTCAATAAAGACAAGAAGGACATCCATGCCTCACCTTAATATGTATCATGTGATCTACTTATAACCAATCACATATAATTTGAGAAATTCTTAAGATTTATAGAATTATATTCACATATTTACAAGAAAAAATACATCTCATCTCTTATTTCCATGATGGTTTCAACTAGTTACCAAACATGCAAAGTAGAATTCTCCATGGAGTCCTCCCTTAAATACACTATCAGAGATTCGAAATGATCATGATAGAAACAACACTTAACATGAAATGGAGCCAACAAAAACAAACATTCAGAATAGTCACCATAGAAATTAAAAAAAATGCAAACCCAAGTGGGGAAATAATCAAATTCAATCTTAAGTCACAAAATGCTCGCAATTTTCAACAATAAATCAAGTATAAAGAAAAGAGTTTTGGTGACCACTCCTATCATAAGAGAGTTCAAAGAAAACAAATTCACTGTTCACCCACCAACAACACATGAAGAAACTATCAAAAATTCCAAAACAACCAAATTAGAAATAAATCCACATCATGGTGTGACTAATTTTAGCCACAAAACGGAGTATCCACTACACAACATCCCAAGACTCAAAGTCGAGAATGCGTTAGAGAATGTACACCAAACACATGGACAATTAAGTTTTCTACATATTCATATCTAAACACCTTTTATACAAAAATTTAATGTAACACAGTCTCTACTTATATACAAAAAAATTCTATCATTAATGCAGTACAATTTATTTTTACCAAGCTATGAACATATGCAATTACTTCCTTATGCAAGAAGATATTTACAGAGGGAATGTTTGATATCACACACAAGAGTAATTCAAAACTCTAATTGACTTACAGTATCACATTTGTGATCTCATGGGTCCAACATAAGCTCCAATTTGATCTACTACACACAGTTCTTACACAGGCATACATCCTTATCGCTCACGATCAATAGCAAGAAAAACAATGGGGATAAAGTACAACCACTCGATCATGTCGAACCCTAAAGTCCAGCCCCCCTATGCTAGGAGATAAAATAAGGTCCCACAACATAAAACAGTCAGAAAGACATAAGACTAATAGGTGCAAGGACTACACATAACTCAAATACAAGGGTCAATATGAACAACACAAGTAACTCAAACATCACTTCTAGAGGCAATCACACAATAAAAGGGGAAAACACACTTAGGGAATGCTAGGCTGCATTAGGGAAGCACGTCATCGCATGGTCCTAACATGGGTTATCCTAGCCATCCAGACACTGGCCCCCATCTATGGTTAATCTGGCAATCCCTCACTAGAGACTGGCCCCATAGGGTGACACACATAGAAGAAGCATTCTTTTCATGAGGACAAGGAAGTTAATCTTGCCAACCATGGCCTTCTCATCCCATCCTTTTCCTGATCAAGCACTTCAGGCATGGGTGAGGCATTCAATTATCTTAATTAGAGTGGAAACTACCCAACCCTCTAAATTTATTATTAAGTTATCACTGGATTAAAAACTTCCAATGGGTTATCCTGATAGCCACTCTGGGCACTGGCCCCACATTGAAAGCCACTCCTCTACCTGCATCTAGAGGACCCTATCCATAAAGTAAGATAAGTACCATCACAATGACAAGTAACATATACAATGCAAGGCATTTACCTTCTTGCATACAAAACATAATCACAGGGACCAATTCTTATATCCTTCTCCCAAAACATAAACTAAGCATGAACTATCACATTCTCATCATGATGCATTTACAATACAAAATACACATCATTTCACATCACATAGAGCAAGGCATTATCCATCTTGCATAGTCATCATAACCACATGAATAGGCACACTAAGCGAGGGATTATCCATCATGCACATGTATCATACCAACATGAATAGGAGGCAACATTTCAAGAATGCATTTCATTAAACTCACATGATGCACACAAGGCCAACCCCCACACAATCATACCCTCCTAGGCCTCTGGAAACAACTTCCCCAAATGACACAACACTTGACACCATTAAAAACACAATGGTTTCACATCACATTCACTCTCAAAGCACATCATAAACTAATAGCCTTCAATAATATTTTTTTTTTAGCAATGTAACATTAATCCAAGCATGAACAATCATCTAATAGTTATAAAGTGAACCTATCTCAACAATATAGAACTGTAACTTTCTAATCACCCGTAGCAGTTACAATATGATCATAAGATATAAGTGTCCATGAGTAACAATATTTTAACTAATAATTCTCAAGACTTATTTTAATTTCATTGAACTAAAATGATTGTGAACAAACTGCAAATAAGTCTAAGGCATACAAATTAAACACAACAATTATTTACACTATTTACACTGATGTAGATTTAGTAACAACCAAGATGACATAGGACTTATCTATCACTAATTGATACATATCTCTGAATGGACAAACTCAGTAATGCTAATTTTTTGATATAATTTTCATAGATAAGAGCTAAATCTTATAGAAAAATTTTAGATAAACCCAGTTCAAAAATAAAGAGTTATTGGTGATGCAACTAACTGTTTTAACAGAGACAAAATGAGTGAGAGGTAGACAGTCACAAAATATTTCTATCTCTAACATGACAAACCAGGTAATACTAATTTTTGGATATGATTTAGATAACCAGGTCATGCACCATATAAAAAATTTAGAGGAACCCAGTTCGAACAACTAAAGTTATGGCTGACTCAACAGACTATAAAAATAGAGATGAAATGGGTGAGAGATAGACAATCACACAATATTCATATCTATAAAATGACAAACTGGGTAAGGCTAATTTTTGGATATGATTGGGATAACTAGGTCTTATACCATATAGAGGAACCTAGTTTGCAAAAATAAAGTTATCCTTAGGGAATTTTGCATAGCTTTCTTTGAAGGATCCTATGATGACACATATTTTATGAGACTCTTCCCCCAAAGCTTAGGAGGCCAAGCCACCAAATGCCTCTCCCACCTTCCCCCTAGTATCAAAACATTCCATGAACTTGTGGAGAAGTTTGTTAACCACTTCTCTTACAACTTTGAACATGCAAACCTTTGAAACACTAAACAATGAAATGGGAATCCTTTGCCACCTTCTTGCAATAGTGGAGAAGCTTAAAAAGCAAGCTCCCATGGCCCATCCCTGAAAAACAATTGGTCACTATTTTTGTGACCAACCTTAACCAATAGATGGGATTCCACCTACAAATCCAATGCGCATCTACCTTTGTAGAGGTCAGTAATAAAGGAACCACCATTGAAAGAGCTCTCATAGCCAAGGGAACTATCAAAATTTACTGAGAAAATGACAACAAAATTACCAACAACGAGGTCAATAGAAACAATAATAACAACAACAACCAATCCAATGACAAACCTCACTTTTGGGGAAAGAGCAAAAACACCTTAACAAATGTGTCATCGATGTTATAAATATCTAAAATATACAAACCTACCATCCAACCTATCAATAAGCAATAATAACATTAGCATTCCAAAAGGACCACCAAGATAATCTAATGTACCAAAATGAAGATTCACACCTTTGGGTCAACCCATGGAGAATGTCCTCAGAAACCTTTTGTGTTGGGAATTAAGGTGTCTCAACCTTGGTAATTCCTTGTATTATTAATGTTTTTATTTATTATTTAATTGCCTATGTTGTAAATATTTGTAAATTCCATATTGTCATATTGTGGGATGTGGCAAGGTGATGTGTCAATCCTACATGGAATATGACAAATTATAATTTTGTCCTCACATGAGGAGATAGGTGTCCCACTTTGTGGTAGGAGCATTTTTCCATGTGTCGGCATCTTCCATGTTGTGTAAGTGATTGTTTGACTGAAATAGTTATGACAGATTCCTATGACAGATTTATGAAATGTAAGAGTCAGAAATAGAAGCATGTAAGATAGGTGAAGACATGTGTCATGAAGCATCTTTGAATAAGGCATATTTGGGTACCCCAAGGTGGACTATGACATGTTGTAAGAGAATATGTTATTTATAGCCTGTGTATGATGGATTCTCTTATAGCTGTAAGTTGTAACTGCTATGACAGATTCTATGACGGTCGTAAGTGTTGTAAGAGCATCTGTCATAGCCCATTTTGGAAATAGGTGACCTCTTTGGGATGGGAGCTATGGATAAGTGTTAGGCACATTCTAAAATGTTGACCAAGTGTCCTTAGGTGTGGGTTTTGAGCCATGAGGCCAAGTTGGACACCCATCTCAAGATAGTTCCAATATTGCCTTGTATATTCTATATAAATAGGTGCTTGGAGAGGGAGTTGTATCAAAGGTTTACAGGTACTATTATGCTACCGGATTGACTCTAGATACGAGTGTCAAAGACCATTAATCTTGCATTACAAGTGTATTGTAAATAACTTTCAGATTTGTTAATACATTGTGCAGGTTTTTGAGTGTGGGCTTTTTCACCTAATAAGGGTTTTAGGCATCGTAAATCTTTGTCTCTCTTCTTCTGTCTTCTTTCTGGTTCATGTATATTGCTGCAATATCTCATTTACATGTTCTATGTTGCTATAGTTGTAAGGATTAATTTGAATTTGAATATCTCTCTCTTCATTAGATTAGTGTAGGAAGCATTTTCTGCACACCTAGCTTCCTTTTAGTTGGTATCAGAGCCTGGCCAGTTTTGGTCTTAGTTGTTGGGTTGGGGTTTTCTGAGCTGATCTTAAGTTAAGTGGGAGTCTATATAGAGTATTCTAATTTCTATTATAGAAAGGAGATGGCAAGCACATCCAGAAGAATGGAAGTGGAGAAATTCAATGGCACTAATTTCGAGCTGTGGAAGCTCAAGATGGAAGACATGCTTGTTGATCTAGACCTTTGGGAAACTGTTACTGGAACTAAACTAGCTGCAATGCAACAAGCTGATTGGGATCTCAAGGATCAAAAGGCTAAGGGTCTCATAAGACTTAGTCTTGTTGATTCTGTGTTGTTAAATGTCCATGAGGAGAAAATTGCAACCTTGCTTTGGAATAAGCTGGGAGATGTGTATCAAGTCAAATCCCTGGTTAATAAACTTTTTCTGAGAAAGAAGTTGTATTCTCTTCGAATGAAGGATGAAGGATCCATTGCTGAACATATGAATGATTTTAACATGCTAGTTGCATAGTTGATATCTATTGGTGCAAAGATGGAGGAGGAGGATCGGTGTATGACCTTGCTTTGTTCTTTGCCAGACTCATGCAATCACCTTGTCATGGCTATTAGAAGCACCAAATCCATATTCAAGATGGAAGATGTGGTATCTACATTATTATCTGAAGAGATGCGGAGAAAGTCTTATGAGGCATCCACAGAGGCTCTTGCGGTTAGTGGAAGACCCAAAGAGAAAAGGAAGAAGAAGGACAAGAAAGTTGAGAAGGGTAGGTCCAAATCCCATGGGAGATCCAAATCTCTTGGAAAGTCCAAGGCTATCTATTGGAACTATGGTAAACTTGGGCATTTCTGAAAGGAATGCAAAGAAGAAAAGAAAAAGAAGAAGAAGACCCCAGATTCATATTTCAAGAAATCACAAGATGATGGTGATGCTTTCATCGCAGCCCTGGCAGCCCATGTATCTAATAATGTGTGGCTGATTGACTCTGGTGCATCATTCCACATGACCTCACATTGAGACTGGTTCACTAAGTATGAGGAGTTCGATGGTGGAAAGGTGTGCTTGGGTGATGACTCTCATCTGAAGATTGTTGGTCATGGAAGAGTCTCAATCTGATTCCCTACTAGTAGAGTGAAGGGGATCTCTAGGGTTATGCATATCCCAGGTTTAGCATGAAACCTACTTTCTGTAAGTAGTTTGAATGATGTAGGTGTGTAGGTTGTCTTTTCAAAATAAGGATGCAAGATGACTAGAGGAAGTATGGTGCTTGCTAAGGGTACTAGAAGAGGTACTCTGTTTAGCATGGAGGCATGCATTTCACAATGCAATAGTTCTTCTGATTCAAAGAAGAGGGAAGAAATCACTTCGTTCCCACCATCTAAACAAACAATTAAGAGATCTATTTTTTTTGGTTCTGATGGTCGTAATCATGCCTTGCAAGTTAAAGTTCCTACTAAAAAGACAATGTTATGACATAAGAGATTTGGCCACATTGGTGAGAAGGGTCTGCGTACCCTAAAAAATAAAAACCTCATTGATGGGTTAGATGATTGTAATCTTGAGTTTGAATTTTGTGAACATTACATTTATGGAAAGCAAAATCGTGTTCAGTTTTATTCGAGTTCTCATAAGTCTTAAGGTGTGTTGGACCTGGTTCATTTTGATGTATTTGGTCTTGTTAATGTTCCTTCATTATCAAAATCTATATATTTTGTATCTTTCATAGATGACTACAGTAGAAGGACATGGATTTATTTTCTCAGAAGCAAATCTGAAGTCTATATTAAGTTTAAGGAGTTTAAGGCCTTTGCTGAAAATCATACTTGTAAAAAGATTAAGTGTTTGAGAACTGACAATGGTGGTGAGTTATGTTCTATAGAATTTGATAAATATTGCAAGGAACTTGGGATTGAAATACATAAGACAACTCCATACAACCCGCAACAAAATGGAGTTGCAGAAATGATAAACAAGACACTGATGGAGAAGGCTAGGAGTATGCTTAGTGGAGCTGGCCTAGAAAAAAAGTTTTGGGCTGAAGTTGTTGCCACTGTTTGCTATCTTGTTAATAGATCTCCTACGTTAGCTCTTGTTGGAAAGACCCATGGAGGTGTGGTCTAGTAGAAATCCTTCAATAAGGCATCTTCATGTTTTTGGTCGTGAGCCATATGCACATGTGCCTAGGAAGAAGCAGTCAAAACTGGAGAACAAAGTTGTTAAGTGTATCTTCATTGGCTATGGTGTCAATGTGAAAGGATACAAGCTTTGGGACCCTATGGCTGAAAAAGTGTTGTATAGTAGAAGTGTCATCTTTAGAGAGCTTGCACCTTCTTCCACTATTTTACAGGCAGAAGAAAAGAAAAGAAAGAGAATGTTGTTCAGTTTCCTCCTACCCCTGAGAAGACTGAATAGAAAGACAATGTTGGACCTGATGATGAGGAGAGCTCTTATAGCTCTGAAAGCTTAGATGAAGAAGTTGAACCTCAACCTCAGCTCTTGAGGAGGTTTACACAGATAAGGAAGCAACCTGAAAGGTTTGGTTTTACATTGCTTGATTTTAGTTCTGCTTTTGCTTTGCTTACTAACAGTGATGAACCTAGAATTGTATCAGAGGCTATGGACATGAAAGATTCAAGTTCCTGGAAGGAGGCCATGGAGGATGAAATGGCCTCTTTGGAAAAGAATCAAACTTGCAACATGGTGCCTTTGCCTCCTGGATAGAAACCCATTAGATCCAAATGGGTGTTCAAGAAGAAATTTGGTGCAGATGGTAGTGTTGAGAAGTTTAAGGCCAGATTGGTTGTGAAGGGGTATTCACAAGTAGAGGGTATAGATTATGGTGAGATCTTCTCTCTTGTTGCAAAGCTGACATCCATTCCATTCTTGTTGTCTCTTGCAGTAGCTTTTGACTTGGAGGTAGAACAAATGGATGTGAAAATAGCTTTCCTTCATCGTGATTTGGAGGAAGGAATCTACATGTCACAACTAGAGTATTACATGGTGAAAGGCAAATTAAATTTGGTTTGCAAGCTTATGAAGTCTTTGTATGGTTTGAAGCAATCACCTAGGAGATGGTACTTGAAGTTTGATGCCTTTGTGTTGTCAATTAGATTTGTGAGATCAAAATTGAATCACTGTGTGTATTATAAGTTTGATGGTGATCATATTCTCATTATTGCACTATATGTTGATGATATGTTTCTCATTGGGAAGGGTAAGAATATAATTTTTAATTTTAAATCTCAGTTGTCAGCATAGTTTGAAATGAAAGATTTTGGGGTAGCCAGGTACATAGTAGGAATGGAAATCAAAAGAGAGAGAACCAACAGAAAACTTTGGTTAAGCCAGAGTAAGTATGTGAAGACTGTGTTAGATAGGTTCAGCATGGCAGATTGTAGACCATTGTGTGTTCCAATTTCTTTGGGGACAAAGTTGTCGGTTGAGGATTGTCCAAAATATCCTAGTGAGGTGGAGGACATAAGCAGAGTACCTTATGCTAGTGCTATTGGTAGTTTGATGTATGCTATGGTCTGCACAAGACTAGACATTGCCCAAGTAGTGGAAGTCCTTAGTCAATTTATGGCTAATCCTAGACGGGTTCATTGGGATGCAGTAAGCAAGTGTTTAGATATTTGAGGGGAACTTCTAAGTATTCCATATGCTATCATGGTAATGCTACAAGACCTCCATATTCTATTGATATTCATGGATTTGTGGATTCAAATTGGGCAGGTGACATAGATAGCAAGAGATCCACCAGTGCTTATGTGTTTACATCGTTTGGTGGTGCTATTAGTTGGATGAGTAAGCGACAACCTATTGTTGCTTTATCCACAATAGAAGCTAAGTTTATGGCAGCAACTCATGCTTGTAAGGAAGCTATTTGGTTTAAGAGATTATGTTCAGATATTGGTGTTGATATAGGTTAAATTACAATCAGTTGTGACAGTCAAAGTGTAATTTGCCTTGTGAAGAATCTAACTTTCCATGCTACAACAAAGCACATTGATGTTCAGTTTTACTTCGTGTGAGACATGGTTGAGGATGGAAAGGTAAATTTGGAGAAGGTAGATACTTTGAAGAATGTTGCAGATGCATTGATGAAGCCAGTGGGCCAGAGAAATTCAGATGGTATTTGGAGTCTATCAGCATCTTGGCCTATAGCAGTTAAATCCTATTTTTCTATTGGCTCCTACAAGGTGTTCGACAAGTGGGAGAATGTTGGGAATTAATGTGTCTCAACCTTGGTAATTCCTTGCATTATTAATGTTTGTATTTATTAATTAATTGCATATGTTGTAAATATTTGTAAATTCCATATTGTCATATTGTGGGATGTGGCAGGGTGATGTGTCAATCCTACATGGAATATGACAACTTGTAATTTTGTCCTCACATGAGGAGATAGGCATCCTACTTTGTGGTAGGAGAATTTTTCCATGTGTAGGCATCTTCCATGTTGTGTAAGGGAATGTTTGAACGAAATGGTTATGACAGATTCCTATGATGGATTTATGAAATGTAAGAGTCAAAAATAGAAGCATGTAAGACAGGTGAAGACATGTGTCATGAAGCATCTTTTAATAAGGCATATTTGGGTGCCCCAAGGTGTACTATGACATGTTGTAAGAAAATATGCTATTTATAGCATATGTATAATAGATTCTCTTATAGCTGTAAGTTGTAACCGCTATGACAGATTCTATGACAGTTGTAAGTGTCGTAAGAGCATTTGTCATAGCTCATTTTGGAAATAGGTGACCTCTTTGGGATGGGAGCTATAGACAAGTGTTAGGCACTTTCTACAATGTTGACCAAGTGTCCTTAGGGATGGGTTTTGGGCCATGGGGCCAAGTTGGACACCCATATCAAGATAGGTCTAATATTGCCTTGTATATTATATATAAACATGTGCTTGGAGAGGGAGTTGCATCACAGGTTTACAGGTACTGTTATGCTATTGTATTGACTCCAGATACAAGTGTCAAATAAAATTGAAGCTTGATTGCAAGTGTATTGTAAACAAATTTCATATTTGTTAATACATTGTGTAGGTTTCTGAGTGTGGGGTTTTTCACCTGATAAGAGTTTTCCCCACCGTAAATCTTTGTCTCTCTTCTTCTGTCTTCTTTCTGGTTCATGTGTATTGCTGTAATATCTCATTTGCATGTTCTATGTTGTTGTAGTTCTAAGGATTAATTTGAATTTGCATAGCCCTCTCCTCATTAGATTAGTGTAGGAAGCATTTTCCGCACACCTAGCTTCCTTTCATTTTGAAGGCTGACCTCATCCAATTCCCTGCCATTAGACCATTTGATGACAACCAATTTAAACCATCTTGGTTTAATGGGAATACATATTGTGAATATCATCGCATCAAGGGACACAAAACATCTAATTGTATGAGGTTAAAGAATTTCATTCAAGACCTCATTGATCATGGCAATATCATCATTGATGAACCACCCAAATGATTGCCTAATGAAAACCTAGGAGCATAGAAGGATCTTGTCTCTTATCACAATAAAGGACCAAAGCCTCATCATCTAATCATGCGTATAGCATTGTCCCTCTTGCAAGTATGGGCCTAACCGGTGTTGTCATTGATGTCAAGGATTGGACGAGTTGTATGCTGAGGATATTGAGAAAATTAGTCATATAAGAAACAAACTAGAATAGTGAAGACAGTGAAGCTCTATGAAGTGAAGATCCTAGCTAAGGTGAAGATCAGAGGATACACATCAAAGGGTTTGTAGTTATGTGTCTAAAGGTGATCCAGTAAAGATTTGAGAGGTCTGCATGAAGATTTGAAGAAGTTATGGCCACATGAGTAAAATTGATTCTAGTAGAAGTTCAGAGGAGACAGAGTGACTCAAATAGGTCTGGTGAGATCAATAAATGCAATATCTTGTTCTGTAGATTTGTTGGAGTGTTTAGGAAGTCAATTTCAATTGAAAACTCAATTAGTTAGTGGTCTGGAGGTCCGTAAGCATCTATTCCAATATGATAGTGATGACAGACTATGTTCTTAAGGTTTCAGATGAAGAAGAGAATGATTTTAGTAATAAGAAGTGGTGTGGATATTCTTGGTGTTTTAGGCAAGCTTGTGGGAGTCTCTAGATTGTGTTCAGTTTGTGTTGGTGGTCCGCATTGAAGATTGAGCTCGTAATTGAAGAATTACTCCCTGATGATGATGTTCTTCCTAAACTTGGCTGACCAGATGATTTACACATCTTGCGGATGATCTTGAAGATGTTCTGTGAAGTATGGTGTGTTCCTCAATGAAGATTTAAGTCCCAGATCTATGTGGCCAATAGTGTAATGATTCACATGAAATCTTTTGTAATAAGTCAAGTTGTATTTATGTACTTGCTCTGTAAAGTATGCCGACTTTGATTATTATCCCAAAGTCAATGTCTTGTATAAATAAGAGTTGTGAAACCATTTCAAATGTATCTTGGCGAAGATGAGAGTGTGGTAGAGAGGAGAAGAGCAAAAGACAGAGTAGAAGTATTGAGCTTAAATGGAACTAACTCAAGCATGGTGAAGATGCTATTCTTTAGTTCAAGTATGTAATATTTATCATTCTGTAGATAGTGTGTCTCTTGTAAGCAGTGGGCCTCTTGTGAGCAGTGTGCTCAGGTAGTGAGCCCTAATTGGCATGTGCCATTTTGTTCTTCTTATTATTTTAACAGACAATACAAACTTGGGTTAGTCAGCCCATGGTTTTTCCCTTAATCGGGTTTTCCATGTCAAAATCTTGGTGTCATTTGTATTAATGTGTTTCTTCTCTTGAATTATTGCATTGTGTTTCCATGATTGATTTATTATTATGCTACTGAATTACAAGAAAAATTTAAGTGGTTAATAAAAGGAAAGTTTTGGGACAACTAATTCACCCCCCTTTCTCAGTTGTCTGTCTTGAAACTAACAATTGGTACCAGAGCTAAGTTCATCTAAAAGGGCTTAACCACTTGAGGAGATCTAGGATGTCTTCCTACAAGAAGGATAGTCCGAGGTTTGATGGAACCAATTACACTTTTTGGAAGAGCCACATGGAATGTCACTTGCAATGTATGGGAATGCAATATTTGATCATGGCTTCAAAGAAGTATGTTCCTCTAAGGAATGGTCTAACAAGTATAGATGAAATCAAAGATGCTGAAGACAATCTTCAAGCTAAAGAAGCTTTATTAAGTGTCTTATCTGATTCAGAGCTGACAAATGTTATAGATCTAAAAATTGCATATGAGATTTGGGAAAAACTACAAATTCTACATGAAGGAGACAAATATGTTAAATGTGCCAAGCTACAGAGTCTAAAAGGAAAATTCAAAAACCTGAAGATGAATGAAGATGAGAATATCACTACATTTATGCCAAAAGTAAATGAGCTTGTTTGTGGCATTAGGTATGCTAGTGGAATCTTGGATGAAGATGAGATTGTTGCCAAAGTTCTCAGATCCCTACCTCCTGCTTACAAACATAAGGTTGCTACTATTGAAGAATTCAAATCTTTTTCAAATATTACAAGAGATCAATTGGTTGGAAAATTACGTGCATTTGAATTAGCTGAGTTTCGAGATGCACCCTCCAAGTCTGAATTTGCATTCAAAGCTAGTGCCTTTGTAAAAGGAAAACAAAAATTTGATCCAGGAGACAACTCCTCAAAGAAACTATCATGGTATGAAAAAGTAAGAAAAGATCTTGAAGAAGATGAAGCAGAAGCTACTCAAATTGAAGCCCTTATTGTAAAAAAGACTGCCAAGAGGATCCGGTAGGTATGAAGGAAAATTGCCCTTTAAATGTTTTAACTGCAACAAGATTGGCCATTTTGCCTCAAGGTGTCCGGAAATATTTTCAAGGGCAAATCCAAATAGATCAAGATTCCAAAAGAAATGTTGCTATGTTCATGAAGATGATGAGAATAAAGGAGTAACAGATGATGAATCAGAGACAGGAAACAAATCCGGAAGTGATTGGGTGTTTATTGCCATCAAGGAAGAAGATCCAATGCCCTCTGAATTTGTCAATCATAAAATGATAGAAAGAGCTCTAGCTGCCCAAGTTGAAGAAAATGATGATTGGGTTATTGACAGTGGATGCTCCCACCATATGACTGGTGACAAAAATAAGTTCATAGATTTGAAAAGATATGAAGGAGGAGTTGTAAAATTTGGTGATAATGTTGTTGGCAGAATCATAGGTAGAGGAACTATTTCTTTTGACGGAAAGAACAAAACTAGTAATGTACTATATGTTAAAGGTCTGAAGCACAATCTTCTCAGTGTTGGATAGTTGGTGGACAAAGGCTATGATCTCTAATTCAAAAATGGAAAATGTATGATCTTTGAAAGTTCTAGAACAGAGATTGCATCCGGTACTCAAACAAAACGTAACTTCTTCCACTTGGTTGGTATTGGAGAAAGTTATTTATTTGTTCAAATTGATCAGAGTTGGTTGTGGTATAAGAGAATGTGTCATGTGAATTTTGATAATATCATCAAGATAAGCAACACTCAGGCTGTAAGAGATCTTCCAAGACTAGTGAAACCTACCAATAATTTGTACAAAGAATGTCATTTGGGTAAGCAGAGTAGAGTCACATTTAAAAGTAAGGAACAATCTTCTATCAGATTGTTGGACTTAGTATATACTGATCTATGTGGACCGGCAAGAATCAAGAGTTTGCAAGGTGATAGATACTTCGTGTTATTAATTGATGACCACTCCCAGATGATGTGGGTAACTTTTCTGAAAGATAAATCTGAGGCTCTTGAGAAATTCAAAATATTTAGAGCTATGGTAGAGAATGAAATCAGATTAAACATAAAATGTCTCAGGTCTGATAGAGGTGGAGAATTAACATCTGGAGAGTTCATAGAATTCTGTGAGAAACATGGGATAAAAAGATAGTTATCTACTCCAAGGACTCCACAATAGAATGGAGTAGTGGAGAGAAAGAACCGGACCATTTAGGAAGCATCTAGAACCATGATGATGGAAGCAAATGTTCCTCAGATCTACTGGAGAGAAGCTGTAAGCACTTATGTCTATACTCTTAATTGAGTACAAATTAGAAGTAATACTGGTAAGACTCCCTATGAACTCTAGTTTGGCATTACTCCTACTGTGAAGTATTTCAGAGTCTTTGGTAGAAAATGTTACATTAAAAAAGATGAAGACCTTGGAAATTTTGATGCTAGAAGTGATGAAGGAATATTGTTGGGTTATTCTACTCAAAGAAAAGCATACTGATGTTATAACAAGAGATTAAGAAAGATTATAGAAAGTAAAAATGTGAAGGTTGATGAAGGTATTGAAAAACCCTCAAGGTTTTATGAATATGAAGAAGATGATCAGAATGTTGTTTTGGTTCAAGAAGTCCAAGCCCCCTCTAAAATTCAAACCTAGACTGATATGGAGAATCCTGAAATATAGGAAGAAGAGATAAGTTTGAATGAACCTGTCCAAGAAATAGAAGTGCAAGAAATTCCCAAAACTCCCAGGTATGTAAAATTGAATCATTTTGAAGATTAGATCATAGGTGATAAAAGAAAAGGTGTTCAAATAAGAAGAAAGATTGCTCAAGACTCAAAAAAGTATTGTCTGATTTCAAAATTTGAACCAAATATAGTAAGTAAAGCATGCAATGATGAAAGATGGACTAAAGTAATGAAGGAAGAGTTGATACAGATTGAGAAAAATCACACTTGGGATCTTGTTCCCAGACCTAGAAATAAAAATGTGATTAGAACCAAATGGGTCTTCCGGAATAAATTGAATGAATATGGTGAAGTAGTCAAAAACAAAGCCAGATTAGTCTACAAGGGTTAATCCCAAGTAGAAGGAGTTGATTTTGAAGAAATTTTTGCTCCGGTGGTAAGAATTGAAGCAGTTAGATTATTTCTTGCCTTTGCTACCTTTAAGGATTTTAAAGTATATCAGATGGATGTCAAGTCTACCTTCCTGAATGGTGACTTGTAAGAAGAAGTATACATTGAGCAACCGGATGGATTTCAATTGTCTGATCATGGTGATATGGTCTACAAGTTCAAGAAAGCACTATATGGACTCAAACAAGCCCCAAGAGCCTAGTATGAAAGACTGGATAAGCATCTTTTGAAGATTGGTTTCAACAAAGGTACTGCTGACAGTAACTTGTACTTCAAAATTGATGATGAAAATATCTTGATTGTTGAAGTATTTGTTGATGATATCATTTTTGGAGGAAGAAAAAGTATGTGCAAAACTTTTACAAATCAAATGAAAAGTGAATTTGAGATGTCCATGTTTGGGGAAATGAATTTCTTCTTGTTCTGCAAATTACTCAAACAAAGAAAGGAATCTTCATCTCATAGACCAAATATGTGAAAGAATTGTTGAAGAAATTTGGGATGGAAGACTCAAAACCAATGAATAATCCCATGGCAACTAGATGTAAACTGAGAAAAGATGATGACTCTCCTAAGGTTGATCAGAAAAAGTACAGGTCAATGATTGGAGGACTACTGTATCTTACTCAAACTAGACCTAACATTATGAATGTTGTTGGTCTTGTTGCTAGATTCCAAGCTAATCCTAGAGAATCTCATGTCATGGTAATCAAGAGAATTCTCAGATATCTAAAAGGAACAGTTGAGTATAGTTTATAGTATCCTAGAGATCATGATTTCTCTCTTCATGCATATAAAGATGCAGATTGGGTAGGAGATGTGGATGACCGGAAGAGTACCAATGGTGGAGCATTTTTTTTAGGGCAAAGATTGGTTTATTGGTTGAGAAAGAAACAAGAAGAAATATCTCTATCCACTGCAAAAGTAGAATATATTGCAGTAGCAGGTAGTTACACTCAAGTATTATGGATGAAGCAAATGCTAAGAGACATCATAGTGGAGTATGACGAACCTATATCACAATTTTTTATGATAATTCAAGTGCAATAAATATATCCAAAAATTTAGTGTTGCACTCAAAGACAAAACAGATATCCATCAAGTTTCACTTTTTGAGAGAGCAAGTGAACAAAAATGAAGTCAGATTGGAGTTGGTGCCCTCCAAGGATCAGAATGTAGATATTTTTACTAAACCTCTACCTAAGGACTCTATTGAGTATCTCAGGGAGAAGTTAAGGGTTATTACCTCTCTGATTATAAATTAAGATGCACTAATGTGCATCAGTCCGGTGGATCTCACAATAATATCTTGGGGTCTAGATTGATGATGGGAAGCTGCTACTCAGGGGGAGTAGTCTGTATGATTCTAAGTGATGAAAGTATGTGCCCTTTGCCATTGATGTCAAAGGGGGAGAAAAGACATGTGAAAACAAAAAGTGGTTGCTAATCAAAGGGGGAGTAGTAAAGGAAGAGAAGACTTGTGAATGGTTGTTGTTGACAGGGGGAGCTATGTCAGTCAGTGAGGAGAAGTACTTGTCTTGATGGTTAAAACAATTTTTCACATCATATGTTGCCATCAATGACAAAGGGGGAGATTGTTGCAAGTATGGGCCTAATGGGTGTTGTCATTGATGTCAACATACTCCTATTGCATTGATGTCAAGGATTGGACGAGTTGTATGCTGAGGATATTGAGAAAATTAGTCCTATTAGAAACAGAGAAGAATAGTGAAGATAGTGAAGCTCTATGAGAGTGAAGATCCCAGCTAAGATAAAGATTCAAGGATGCACATCAAAGGGTTTGTAGATATGTGTCTAAAGGTGATCCAGTAAAGATTTGAGAGGTCTGCATGAAGATTTGAAGAATTTATGGCCACATGAGTAAAACTAGTTCTGGTAGAAGTTTAGAGGAGACAAAATGACTCAAATAGGTCTGGTGAGATTCAGAAATGCAATATCTTGTTCTATAGATTTGGTGGACTACTTAGGAAGTCAATTTGAATTGAAAACTCAATTGGTTAGTGGTCTAGAGGTCCACAAGCATCTATTCTAATATGACAGTGATGACAGACTGTGTTCTTAAGGTTTTGGATGAAGAAGAGAATGATTTCAGTAATCAGAAGTGGTGTGGATATTCTTGGTGTTTTAGGCAAGCTTGTGGGACTCTCTAGATTGTGTCAAGTTTGTGTTGGTGGTCCGCATTGAAGATTGAGCTCATAATTGCAGAATTACTTCCTGATGATGATGTTCTTCCTAAACTTGGCTGTCCGTATGATTTACACATCTTACGGATGATCTTGAAGATGTTCTGCGAAGCATGGTGTGTTCCTCAAAGAAGATTTATCTCCCAGATCTATGTGGCTGATAGTGTGGTGATTCGCATGAAGTCTTTTGTAATAAGTCAAGTTGTATTTGTGTATTTGCTCTATAAAGTATGCCGACTTTGATGATTATCTCAAAGTCAATTTCTTGTATAAATAAGAGTTGTGAAGTCATTTAAAATGTATCCTGGTGAAGATGAGAGTGTGGTAGAGAGGAGAAGAGTGAAAGGTAGAGCAGAAGTATTGAGCTTAAATGGAACTAACTAAAGCATGGTGAAGATTCTATTCTTTAGTTCAAGTATGTAATATTTATCATTCTATAGACAATGTGTCTCCTGTAGGTAGAGGGCCTCTTGTGAGTAGTGTGTTCAAGCAATGAGCCCTAATTGGCATGTACAATTTTGTTCTTCTTATTCTTTTGACAGCGAATACAATCTTGGGTTAGTCACCCCATGGTTTTTCCCTTAACTGGGTTTTCCATGTTAAAATCTTGGTGTCATTCATGTTAATGTGTTTGTGCTCTTGAATTATTGCATTGTGTTTCAATGATTGATTTATTATTATGCTCTTGAATTATAAGAAGAATTTAAGTGGTTAATAAAAGGAAAGTTTTGGGACAACTGATTCACCCCCCCTCTCAGTTGTCTATCTTGAAACTAACAGTCCCTTCTCCCTCTTATTTTGACTCCATCATAGGTCATATAGAAGAATCCTCTAACTGCATAGCTACCATCACCATTCGAGATAAAATACTTAATTGCTTGATTACTACCAGTTGTAGCCACATATCAATTTGAGGAGCCCAAACCACCGATGATCAATGTTCCATATTGACACCAACAAGCCACCCACCCACAAACAAGTATAATCTTCTCAAACACCTTGGGAAGACCCCCGCTCAAATATCTATCCTAGAGTTACTCTAAACATCCTTTCTCAAGAAGGAAGTCCTTGACAAAGCCTTGATGGAGAGTCACATCCCTACCGACTCGAATGTTAATTAATTCCAATCCATGGTGGGACACCTATCATCACCACATCATCTCACATTTTCTGAGAAAGACCTTCCTGTGACAAGCACATCCCATAATGAAGCTCTACACATCGAAGTACACATCCACAAACATACCATAAAAAGAGTCTTAATAGATGGTGGCTCTGGCCTAAACCTTTGCACTCTTAAATTAATAAAACATTTGGGATATTCTGATGTGGTTGTAGACTCAAATGAGATCATCACCATCAAGGGATGTGATAAGACTGAGCACCTATCTGAAGGAACCATTAAGCTTCGTATCCAAGTTGGATAGAAGATTTTTGAGACCAAATGTCAAGTGCTTGATCATGATCTCCCTTATAATATCCTCCTCAGCTGCCCATGGATCCATCCCATGCAAGCCAATCCATACACATTCCATCAATGCCTTAAGTTCCCATTCAATGTCACATAAATCACAATCTATGCTAACCCACATCCTTTTGAATAAGGTACATTCTTGGAAGGACATGATAAAACATTCCGTCCCTACAACAATGACATCAAACCATCCACTTTCTAACCAAAACCATCCACCAATTATATCGACCCCTCCAACATTGCATCCACCTTATCACAATCACCCACTCTCAAGATCAAAATCAAAGCAAGTGACATAGGATGTCGATAGTACGACCCACATGGCACATTATGTGTAGGGCAACTTCCACCATCCCCCAAAACATTTAGTATACCTAAGACAATCTCCACAGTGATCATCAAATGTAACCCATCTCCCATCTTCAAAAGAAAACACTTGATGGAACAAGATGTCCTTGAAGACGTGTCATCATGGCTCTACAAAGATGAAGATGAAGAACAAATAACTCATATCCTACCCGTCAGAAAATATGGCAAGGGTCTAGACATTGTAAAGAATAAGGGCTATAAAGGATAAGGCAATATGGGCCTGCATGAGCAAGGGATCCTTGAACCTATCCAAGCAATAAATAATTCCCATCCTCAAGGTCTGGGGTATGGAAAATAGGATCCTACCCCAATGGATATTGAATATCTCTTAAGTGAGGTTGCTAAGGCCTTTCTCGTAATCAACCATATCAACGAAGAGGATTATCAAGACTCTTTCACCAATTTCACCAAATTATTTGAGTCCTCCTTCTGACTATTTACAACCTATCAAACACACCATTATCATCAAACAACCTTCCTCTCGTCTATCCACAACTCATTAATTAGGACCAACAAGGACCTCTGGTCCTCGATGTCGCACGAAACAATGAAGCGATAGCCAAACTAATGAAGGTTAGAGACCACTTACCCCTTGTAGATCACAAAGTTGGTTACATCATGTAACTAAACACATTTGCATACTTCAAGGAGACATGCATATCTCTTAGTCACAAAAATATAAAAACAAAAAAGGCATCCCCAAGTAAAAACCATGGGCCGTGGCACTTTCAGATGAAGAAAAAATCAAAATAAAGGATGTATCTCCTAGTGAAAACCTCCAGAGACACTAGGTGATGAGAGAATGGATCTCCTTGAGGTCCTTGAACTATATCAAGAAAGGTCACCAATCCTTGTAGAGAAATCACAAGAAATGAACCTCAGCACCAAGGAGTCATCAAAGATCACCTTTTGGGAAGTTTCGCTTACATCCACAGAACAAGAAGCTTTATTGGCCTTCTTTAAACAAAGTATTCACAACATTACGTGGATCTATGATGATATGCCAGGGTTGGACCCCACACTTGTGGTCTGTCATCTTACTATACATCCTGATGAGAAACTAGTAAAGCAAAAACTAAGGAAAGTGAATCCACAAGTAGCACTACTCATCAAAGTAGAACTCAAAAAGATTCTAGACATGGGATTCACCTATCCTATTGACTATCTTGAGTGGGTATCAAACATTGTGCCCATAGCAAAAGTCACTAGGGGCATCCGCATGTGTACGGACTTCAGGGACCTCAACAAAGCATGCCCTAAGTATGATTTTCCTCTCCCAAATATCAACATCATCGTCAATCTAACAACAAGGCATGAAATGCTATCACTTATGGATGGATTCTCTCATTACAATCAAATCAAGATCACTGAAGAAGAATAACACAAGATGGAATTCATATGTCCATGGGGAACATCTAGTTGGTTTGTTATGCCCTTTGGCCTCAAGAATGCAGGAGCTACCTATCAAAGAGCTATGACCATGACATTCCATGACCTTTTCCATAACATCATGGAAGATTATGTTGATGACTTGTTGGGAAAATCCAAAACAAGGGATGAACATTTACAAGTGCTAGCTAAAATATTTTACCAGCTGGAACAATACAAAGTTTGGCTCAATCCTAAGAAATGTGTCTTTAGAGTCACTTTAGGAACAATTCTAGGCTAAATTGTAACAAGACGAGGCATAGAAGTGGACCCCACAAAAGTGAAAGTAATAGTTTAAATTCCAACACCTAAGAATATCAAGCAACTGTGTAGCCTTCAAGGAAAGACTCAATCAATAAGACGTTTCATAGCCCAGCTAGCAAACAAGTGCCAACCATTTCAGCATCTCCTCCATAAAAATGTAGCAATCATATGGGATGAAAATTCTCAAAAGGCCTTCAAACATTTGAAAGAATATCTTGCTATGCCTCTAGTTCTTATTCCACCAAAGTGAGGGCAACCCCTACTGCTCTATATCTCCACATCAAAAATAGCGATAGGGGCTTTGTTAGGAAAGCATGATGATCAAGAGAAAGAAAGAGCTATTTACTACATCAATCGTACCTTAGTGGTGTATGAGCTCAACTACACCCCTATTGAATGAACATGCCTTACAGTTGTCTTCACTTCTCAGAAACTAAGACACTACATGCTCAATCACAAGATGAAGCTCATAGTGAAAATTGATCCACTAAAGTACTTATTATCTTGTGCACCTCTTATAGGATGAATGGCTAAGTGGGTAATGATCTTAAGCAAGTTTGATATAATGTATACAGAAAGGAAGGCCATTAAAGGACAAGTCACTGCAGCCCAGGTAGTCGATGCACTAATCCCTACAGAGCATCCACTCCTTTTAGAATTTTTGGATGAGTCAATCCTCATAGTGGCACCTACAATAGAGTGAAAGATGTATTTGAAAGGATCCTACATACATCAAGGCTCGGGGGCAAGAATCCTCTTCATGACCCTTCAAGGAGATTGCATACCAAAATCCTACAAAATAACATTTCCATGCACCAATAATGTGGTAGGGTATGCGGCTCTTATCACAGGACTCTGAATTGTCATCCAATGGGAAATTGAGAATCTAATGGTCTACGGTGATTCCCAACTAGTCATCAAACAGGTCAACAATGAATATAAGACAAAATATGACAAGCTTGTACCATATAAGTGGATGGTAGATGACTTCAAAGAGTATTTCCATGAAATCCACTTTGAGCGGGTCCTGAGGTTAAACAACAAAGTAGTAGACACTATGACTACCATAGGATCTTTGGTCGATATGCAGAAGAATAGTGTTGTGATGTTCACAACACGCCCCATTATTGCTCCTTAGCAAAATGGGGACCCCTGCTGATGTTTTGCTTTTTGCTTCTGCTTGTGTTTGTCTGCTTTCTGGCGGTTTGGTAAAAATGAGTCAGGTGCATCATCATCATGAAGGTTTGGATGAGGTAGGTCATCATCATGAGGTCAGTTTGTCAAAGTTCATATTTTGTTTCTGTGACCTCATATTTAGAAAGAGCTTGAAATTCCATGCAGGTTTGCCTTTTACTTCACTTGAAAATTCGTCCATATGTGGAAGTTATGCACAGTCAAAGTTTTGGTCAAACCTGATAATCGCAAGTGATCATCATGTTTTGTCATGTTATCAAGGTCATCATGATCTTGGTCTATCACCCGATAAAAATCATGCAGTCACAATATCCGGACGTCAATCTTAGGTGGTAGTGCCCTTTACCCGTCAAATGGCCTTATGCGCATCGTGAGCATCATGATTTTAGGAGGGTCATATTTTATAAACTCAGTTTTGCTGTATGAAGAACATCATCATCATATTTGAAATGCCCCCCCCATTATATCCTGAGGTTCAAATATCCAGACGTCAACTTTAAGTCATAGTAAGTTTTCCCCGTCGAGCGGTCTTTTGTATCGCGAGCATCATGCTGATATTTTAACATTACCTGATATTATAATATCATGCTGATATTACAATATCACCCTGACTTAGAAAATCCACCATCTGCATAATTTGCATGCGCATGCCAAAATCCTATCGGAGGGTCATCATCCTGATCTTTCACAAGAGGGTCATATTTGCTGAAATTCGCTAAGATGATGATGACGTCTTCATATCCTCCTGATCTCCTTTTGCATGATCATATTTTAAATATCACCCTAGCGCTAACTTGATGATGACCTCAATTCATCCTCATGCTTCGAAGACGAAATATGATGGTTACGTCATCATGATAATTCGATGAGGAGGATCATCATTTTTTTTATCCTGTCATATTGTCAAGATCATCATGATCTTGTTTGTCTACCTGATATTTCGTAAAGTCCTCCTGCCGAGAAAGAACGACCTTTTGCAAATATCCTGATGATCATCATCATCACATTTCCCTTCGGCAGGATATTTTCCAAAACACGATCCTGTTTGCGAATATGATGATGACGTCTTATTCTAAGTTCGACAAAAGCCCCAAATATCCTGATGATCATCATCATCCTGATCTTTCGAGAGGCTTGCCTTGGCCGCAAAGGGGTCATATTACATTCATCATCCTGATCATGCTCCTTAGGTGACCCGATTTTGCATTTATCCCCTGATCTTAACTAAACATGATGATGACGTCATCTTTTGCATTTTAATGAAGCCCGAATATGACGATGACGTCACCATCATTTTCCTTTCCTCAGCAGCAGGATCATATTCCATATCCTCCTTTTCTCCTTCAACATGATGATGATGATGATGTTGTTCTTTTTCCCAATATACAGAAGCGAAACATCCTGATGACGTCATCTGGACCTTCGGAAGGGAGAGCATCATATTTCCAAGAATATCATGCAGATGAAGTGAACATCAGCCAAATAGAGAATATCGGCCAACATGTTTTTTGACACGCCGATAGCGATAGTCATGCCGATGGGCGGGAAATGAAGCGGTGGAGTTTTAAACCATTTTTTTGGCGCCCGTAGCATTTTTTCGGTCAGCGATGGTTGACCCGATGGGTTTTGAGCGGTCTGAATGCATTTTGAATGCGTTTTAAGAGTATTCTGGATCTGATTTCCACAATTTTGTGCAGTCACCTGGATTTAAATGGTTATTTTAATTTCCTGCTGTTTATGTGATAAATGAAATACTTATTGCTTGTCTTGTCTTGCAGGCTTGCAGTTGAGGAAGCAGCTGGAAAGTCAACACAGTGACCTCATGGAGGAAGAAAATCTGATCTCAGGAGCAGGAAGATAAAGACGAAGTGCGAAAAAGTCAAGGCCATTCAAGTAAAGAACAAGGTTGCAGCTGAGAGTATTACTACAACAGATAAACAAAAGTTATTGCCAAGCTGCCGGAACTTCTTAGAAGGGGCAATATTTCGCCCAGATTTGACACTGCTCAGAGATATTTTGAAGAGCTGGTTCACCTATATTTATTGCTGTAACCAGGGGTTTGAACCAGGGGTTCAGTTAGGTTTTTGCTGTAGTGAGGACAATCAGAATGTCTTTATATTGTGCCTCTCTACACTGTAATACTTTACAACAGGGATTTTAGGAAAACAACAGGGGCTACAACAGGATTTTTTCTTTTAGGAGCATACAGCAAGTTAGCATAGTTTAGAAGTAGAAGAAGGAGGTCGCCTGTTTGTCTGCAGTAAGGTGCGCATGGAATGTCTGGCTGCCTTACTGTATCTATAAAGCTTGTAAGTTCTCTGTAGTATGATCAATGAAACTAAGAGTCATTCCTACATTGTAAATCATGTATGACTATTCGTTTCTAATACAATAGAATCTGGAGTTCTGCATCTATCTTCTGAGTGTTCTCCTGCTCTTCTTTGTGTTTTGAAATATTTTCTTTGAGAGCTTGCAATTTTAAATGTATGTTTGTGAAAATGCTCAGAACTTACATTTAAGGTTTTTACTGTGGATTTGATCAAATTACCGTGGTATTTACATAGTGCATAACAGAAACAATTAGATCCTTCGGTAGATTAAATGAGGTATAGATTAGATCTTTCTAACTTTTCCCAACCCATCTGAAATATTTAGCTGAAAATGTAGAAATCTAAAGGAAATTGTCTCAAATTTGAAGAAGCATGCATAACAGAGCTATAAGTAGACAATTTTCATAAATAGATAAAGAAGAAAGCTACAAAAAAATTCAAGAAAACCATCTAAAACTTGCAGCACAGTAACACCTTTATGCAAAGGAATGAAAAGTATTGACATATCTCATGATCTTTTTGCATAATCTTAGTCCAGTAAACCACCAAACAAACCTAAACTACGTAAGGCCCCTTGAACATTACAGCTTCACATTGACCAACTGAACTTGACCAACCGAACCATTGTAGACTTGGGATTAGTTGAATCTCAAATGATTCCTTCTTATCTTTCAAGTATAGTTTCAGTTCATTATATGTGAATTTTAACTTATTGTTATGATTGCATCAAAACAATCATCAACAAATAGCTAGAAATGTGAATTCCTTATTAAAGAGCTACATGTTCTAGCTTATGATGTTCCATAATATGAATTAGTGTGTGAGATTGAGATTAAAGAGCTACATGTTCTAGCTTTTTATTTGCCTAGGTATGTATTGGAGATTTGGATATTGAGGATATCAAGAAAATTTGCTCCTTCGGTGGAAATAGTGTGTTGGAGAGTTTCTCTTGTATTTTAACGAAGAATAGTCCAATAGATTGCTCTACATTTCCTAAAAGATGAATATCTTTGTCTATGGATTGGATGTTATTTAAAGGCACATCTGAAGATGCTATGTTCCAAGTTTGAGCCTCCAATATAAAGAATTGAGTTATGTTCACCAGACTGAAAACAACTTTTTCTGTATGTTTAGCAGCGACAGCGAGAAAGTATTATGCTTCGCATTCCTCTGCATTGAATTATTTTTGTTTGTGGTACTAGATTTAAGTCTGGAATGATGATAATTGCTTTCAACTACAATGGTTCATGATTTGGTAGTTTGCAAGCTATCCTTTCCTTATGACAATGGCTGATAGTGTTGTTCTTGTGCTCCAGTTTGAAGAATCTTCTTGATAGAGTGGTTAGAGATCATGCAGTTGTTTCTAGTGATTAAAATGGACTTGTGGATGTCTCTTGATTGTGTTCCTACCTTTGGATTGGTCCACAAAGAGAATTTTGGATCATGAAAGAAGAATGTTCTTAGAAAACCTAGTGTTAACTCTAGTCTTGGCTGACTTGGTTGTTTTCACTATTTGTGGAGATGCATTGAAGATTGTAGAAGTGTGTTGTGGCATTGAAGATTGCATTTGAATCCCAGCTAAGGCATGGCGTGTTCATCATAATTCTCTACATCTTTCTTTAGCTAAATTTTGTAATACGTCTAGACCTATTTCTATGTATGTTTTTTTAATGCCAACCTTTGAGATTGCTCCAATGGTTGATGACTGTATTCCCAACCTTGATGTATATTTCAAGGTTGATGACTTGTATAAAAACTTGTAATGAATTGTGAAAAATATAGATGTGTGAGCGAATATGAAGAGATAAGTGCGAAGATGTGAAAGAGCAGAGCAAAGAAGCTATATTGTGCTTCAATGGAACTAAACCCAGGCATGGAGTAGATTCTATTCAATCATTTCACCATATTTGGCAGTGAGCCACCCCTTGGAAGTGAGTCACTCCTTGGAAGTGAGCCACCCTTTGGTAGTGAGTTGTTCTTTGCAGTGAACAATTTGGGCAGTAAGCCCTGTAGGCAATGAGCCTTTATTTTTCAGTATTGATATAACTTATATATTTTATGTTGGCTAACACCCACCATGGTTTTTCCCTTTTAGGGTTTTCCATGTAAAAATATGGTGTCTACTATGTTGAATGTGTGGTTATGATTCAGTTTATGGTTTCATGCTTTCATGGTTAAATTTTATTATCGGTAATTAAGTAGTTAATGATCTATGGAGTTAAGTTTTTGTGACAACTGATTCACCCCCCTCTCAGTTGTCCTATGTATTTCAACAATTGGTATCAGAGCCAAGTTCCTTAGTGGTAAGGTTAACAACTTGAGGTAGATCCAAGATTTCTTACAAGAAGTAGGCTCTGCTATTTGATGGAACAAATTATGCAAGTTGGAAGATTCGCATGAAAATCCATCTGCTTTGTATTGGTTATAAAGTATGGAAAGCAACACAGACTGATTATACCATGCCAAAGAATGGTCTGACAACTAAAGTTGAAATCAATGAATATGAGGTAAATGTAAAAGCTAGAGATGCTCTGCTGAGTGCATTGACTGACTCTAATTTAATAAAGGTCATGGATTATGAGTCTGCTAAAGAAGTTTGGGATAAGCTGAGTAATTTGTATGAAAGAGACAAATTTGTAAAGAGTGCCAAATTCTAGGGAATGAAAGCCAAATATGAAGGTCTTAAGATGGTAGAAGATGAAAACATAACACCCTTCATGCGAAAGGTTGATGAACTTGTTACTGGAATCAAAGGTATGGGAGGAACTGTTGATGAAACTAAAGTTGTGATGAAAATTCTTAGGTCGTTACCTAAATCCTATGCTCACAAGGTAGCTGCAATTGAAGAAATAATGACTGTGAAAAAGATTAATAAGGATCAGTTGCTTGGCAAGATTACTGCTTTTGAAATGAGAGAGTTTGGTGATGCTCTTCCAAAAGTAGAAATTGCTTTCAAATCTAGTACTTCAGAGAAGATCTCTAGAGCAAAAAAGTACAAGGTGGAACTTGATGATGAGTTTGATGAAATTGAAGCAAAATTTGTTGATAGACTACAAAGAGGTTCTGGTAAGTTCAAAGGCAAATTACTTTTCAAATGTTTCTCATGTGGTAAATTAGGTAATTATGCTTCCAGATGTCTTGAAAGAATTGAAAGGAATAGAAAAGATTTGAAGAAATGCTACTATGTTAGAGATTTTGATGATGAAGGTGTGACTAATGATGAATCTGATGATGTTAGTACTAGTGCAAATCAATGCCTATTTAGTGCTATTAAATAAGAACCTATGTCTACTAATCCTACTAGCTATGTGAAGGAAGAAAAACTAGTGAAAGAAAGTGCTTTGGTTGTTCAGATTGAGAAAGACAAGGATGAATGGATTATTGATAGTGGATGTTCACATCACATGACCAGTGACAAAAGTAAGTTTGTAAGCTTGGAAAAATATGATGGAGGACTGGTTAGGTTTGGAGACAATGTAGCTTGTAGGATTTGTGGAAAAGGATCTATTTCATTTGATGGAAAGCATAATACTGACAATGTCATATATGTGAAAGGATTGAAGCATAATATTTTGAGTGTTCGTCAAACGTGTTACAAAGGTTATGATATGAGATTCAAAGACAATGGATGCAAGATCACTGAAAGCTTTGAAACTGTGATTGCTATCAGTAAGAAGACCAGAGTTAGCATCTATCAATTGAGAGGAACTAATGATTACTGTTTATTAGCGCAAATAGATGAGAGTTAGTTGTGGCACATAAGGTTGTGTCATATAAATTTTGATAATCTGGTAAAAATAAGTTTAGGTAAGACTGTGAGAGACTTAACAAAACTTGTGAAACCTACCAATAGTATTTGCAAAGAATGTCAATTGGGGAAGTAGACAAGAACAAATTTTAGGAGTAAAGAGCATTTTTTTTCTAGTTTTCTGTATCTAGTTCATATAGATCTATGTGGTCCTACAAGGAGAAGAAGTCTACAAGGTGGCATGTACTTCATGTTGCTTATTGATGATTATTATAGAATGACTTCGGTTACTTTTCTAAGAGACAAATCTGAAGCCCTAGAGAAGTTCAAATCCTTTAAGGCAATGGTTGAAAATGAAATAGAATTGAAAATCAAATACTTGAGGTCTGATAGGGGAGGTGAGTTCAAATCAAACAAATTCAACAATTTTTATGAAGAGAAAGGAATAAAGAGATAGTTGGTTGCACCTAGGACTGGAGTTGTGGAAAGAAAGAATAGGATAGTTCAAGAAACTACCAAAACAATGATGAACGAGGCCTGCTAGAAGTTTTTTGGAAAGAAGCTATACATACTGTTGTCTACATTCAAAACAAAGTTCAAGTGAAATGTAATGGTACTAAAACCCCTTGTGAATTGTGGTATGGAAGGATCCCAATAGTAAGATACTTCAAAGTGCATGGAAGTAAGTGCTATATCAAAAGAGATGAAGAACTAGGGAAATTTGATGCAAGATGTGATGAAAGAATATTCCTTGGATACTCTACCAAGAGTAAGGCCTACCAGTGCTACAATAAAAGGTTGAAAAAGATTGTGGAGAGTGCAAATGTGAAGGTGGATGAAGGGAAAGGAAAAACATCAGTTCAGAATGGCTATGAGTTAGATGAACCTGCTGATATAACTTATGAAGAAAAAATTGAACAAAAAGACAATCAAAGTGAAGAAGAAATGCCTCCAAAAATTTCTAAGACTCCCAGGTATGTAAGAATCAATTACTCTGAAAATCAAATTATTAGGGACAAAGGGAAAGGAGTACTGACAAGGAAAAGAGTTGCAGAAGAACAAGTGAATTACTATTTTCTCTCTACAGTTGAACTAAAAACTATGAATGAAGCCTGCAATGATGAAAATTAGGTTAAGATAATGGAAGAAGAACTAATACAAATAGAGAAGAATAAAACTTGGGAACTAGTTCCTAGACCTGCTAACAAAAATATTATTGGAACCAAATGGGTCTTCAGGGATAAGATGAATGAAAATGGAGAAGTTGTAAGGAGTAAAGAAAAACTTGTGTGTAAAGGATATTCTCAAATTGAAGGAATGGATTTTGAAGAGACTTTTTCTCCAGTATCTAGAATTGAAACAATTAGAATGTTTCTAGCATTTTCAGCTCACAAAGAATTCAAAGTGTATCAAATGGATGTGAAGTCTACATTATTGATTGGTGAGTTAGAAGAGAAAGTTTACATTGCGCAACTGGAAGGATTCCAACTATTAAATCAAGGTGATATGGTATGCAGGTTGAAGAAAGTATTATATGGACTTAAGCAAGTTCCTAGGGCATGGCATGCAAGGTTGGATAAGTACTTATTACAGTTAGGATTCAGTAAAGGTACTGCTGATAGTAATCATTATTTCAAAATTAATGATGCTCAAATATTGATTGTTGAAGTCTTTGTTGATGATATCATCTTTGGAGGAAATGAAGGTATGTGTATGAAATTTGCTGGTGAAATGCAAAAAGAGTTTGAGATGTCTATGTTTGGTGAGATGAATTTCTTTCTGGGTTTGCAAATCAATCAATCAAATAAAAGTATTTTCATATCTTAGTCTAAGTATGTGAGAGAGTTGTTAAAGAAGTTTGGGATAGAAGACACTAAACTGGTATGTACTCCCATGGTGACTGGTTGCAAATTAAGAAAAACTGATGCATTACCCAAGACTGATCAGAAAAAGTACAGATCCATGATTGGAGGATTACTTTATCTAACTCAAACTAGACCTGATATTATGCATGCAATTTGTCTTGCTGCAAGATTTCAAGCTGATTGAAGAGAATCACATGTTACAGTAGTAAAGAGAATCTTGAGGTATTTAAAAGGCACTTTGAATCATGGCTTATGGTATATAAAGGATATTGATTTTACTCTTAGTGCTTATACAGATGTTGATTGGGCTAGAGATGTTGATGACATGAAAATTACAAGTGGAGGTGCCTTCTTCTTGGGAAATGGATTTGTTTCATGGCTAAGTAAGAAACACGATTCAATCTCTTTATTAACTACAAAAGCAGGGTATATTGCAGTAGCATGTTGTTGTACTCAAGTGTTATGGATGAAGCAAAATTTAAAGGATATAAGAGTTGTTTATGAATATCCAATTATAGTCTTGTGTTACAATACAAGTGCCATTAATATTTCTAAGAATCCAGTGATGCACTCAACAACAAAGCATATATCTATAAGGTATCACTTTTTGAAAGAAAAGGTGACAAAGAATGAAGTAAAGTTGGAATATGTGTCCACAAAGGATCAGATTGTAGATATCTTCACCAAGCCTCTACCTAAGGATACTTTTGAGGATCTAAGAGAAAAGTTAGGGGTCATTACCCCTCCTACCCTAAACTAAGATGCATGAGAATGCATCAATCTAGTGGTGCTCAAAGTCTCATTGTTTAATTTGGATTAATGTGTTGGGAGCTACCTCTTAAGGGGAGTAGCTAGATGTGTTGGTAATAGTTTAGTTGGTTCAGAGCAGTAGAATACAAGTATGTGCCCTTTGCCATTAATGTCAAAGGGGCAAAGAAATCATGTGAAAAAATCAGGGGGTGAAAGAATGCACATATGTAAAGAGAAAGGGGGAGAATCTTGTCTTGATAGTCTTTTTAGATTTTCACATCATATGTTGCCATCAATGACAAAGGGGGAGATTGTTTCAAGTATGTGCCTAATCGGTGTTGTCATTCATGCCAACATATCATTGTTGTCATTAGTGTTAACTGTGCTCTTGTTTTGATGCTTGAATATAATGAGTTAGATGACTTGTATTTGCCTATGTAAGTATTAGAGATCTAGATATTGAGGATATTGAGAAAATTTGCTTCTTCAGTGGAAACAGTGTGTTGCAGAGTTTCTTATGTATTATAGAAGAATAGTCTGGTAGATTACTCCGCATTTCCTGAAAGATGAATATCTTTGTCTGTGGATTGGAATTTATTTAAAGGCACATATGAAGATGCTATGTTTTGGGTTTAAGCCTCCGGCATAAAGAATTGAGTGAGTTATGTTCACCAGAGTGAAAACAACTTTTTCTATATGTTTGTGAATGACAGGGAGAAAGTATTATGCTCCGCATTCCTCTGCATTGAATTATTTTTGTTTGCAGTTCTAGAGTTAAGTTTGGAATGATTATAATTTCTATCAACTACAATGGTTCATGATTTGGTGGTCCACAAGCTATCCTTTCCTTATGACAGTGGCTGACAGTGTTGTTCTTGTGCTCTAGTTTGAAGAATCTTCTTGACAAAGTGGTTAGAGATCATGTGGTTGTTCCTAGTGATTACAATGTACTTGTGGATGTCTCCTAATCATGGTCCTACCTTTCAATTGGTCTACAAAGAGAAGTTTGGATCATGAAAGAAGAATGTTCTTAGAAAACCTAGTGTTAACTCCAGTATTGTCCGACTTGGTAGTTTTGACTATTTGTTGAGATGCATTGAAGATTGTAGAAGCATGTTATCGTGTGGAGGATTGAGTTTGAGTCCCAGCTAAGGCGTGGCATGTTCATCATACTTCTCTACATCTTTCTTTAGCTAAGTTTTGTAATAGGCATAGACCTATTTTTATGTATGTTTTGTAATGCCAACCTTGGAGATTGCTCTAATAGTTGATGACTATATTTTGGACCTTGTTGTACATTCCAAGGTTGATGACTTGTATAAAAACTTGTAATGAATTGTGAAAAATATAGATGTGTGAGTGAATATGAAGAGATAAGTGCGAAGATGTGAAAGAGCACAACAAAGAAGTTATATTGTCCTTTAATGGAACTGAACCCAGGCATGGAGTAGATGTTATTCCATCAGTTCACCATATTTGGCAGTGAATTGTTCTTTGCAGCAAGCAATTTAGGCAGTGAGCCCTATAGGAAATATGCCTCTATTTTTCAGTATTGATATAACTTATATATTTTTGTGGGCTAAAACCCATTGTGGTTTTTCCCTTTTAGGGTTTTCCACTTAAAAATCTAGTGTCTGTTGTGTTGAATGTGTGATTATTATTTAGTTTATGGTTTCATGCTTTCATGGTTAAATCTGATTATCAATAATTAAGTAGTTGATGATTTATGGAGTTAAGTTTTTGTGACAACTGATGCAACCCCCCCTCTTAGTTGTCCTGTATATTTCAACAAACACATTATACCAAAAGAGTCTTGATGATACCCTTTAAATGTATCTCAATTCTTGAGAAGTCAAAGTAGCCTTACAAGAGGTACATGAAGGTATCTATAGGGCACACTGTAGTGGACCTACCCTTGTAAAGAAGATTCTCAGAATAGGGTATTACTAGACAACCATGGAGAATGATGACAACTAGCCTGTTAAGAAGTGCCTTCCTTTTTAGGAACACAGAGATCTCATTCATGCTCCGTCATAAGAATTGCAACCTATCAGAACTTCGTGGCCATTTTCATAGTGGGGACTCAACCTCATTTGAAAAATCCACCTGCCATCATCTAATGGACATAAGTTCATTATCATTGCTAAGTGGGTAGAATCCATTCCACTCACTTACACCACCAATATTCAAATCACCAAATTCATCCTCCATTACATCATTTACTGTTATGGCATCCCCCTTGTCATTATTACTGACAATGGGAAAACATTTAAGAACCAAGAAGTATGTACACTTTATCAGAAATTCCATATCCAACATCATTTCTCCACTCCATATTATTGACAAGGTAATGGTCAAGCCAAAGCTTCAAGTAAAACTATCCTCTGAATTCTAAAGAAGACGGTAAATGAAGTTGGCTATGACTGGAACCTATAGCTTAATCCCACCCTTTGGGCCTAGCATACTAGCATCCATACCCCTACAAGAGCCATATCTTATTCCTTGGTATTTGGTTTTGAATCCATCCTCCCCATCAACATCAAGCTCCCATCTCTCAGAATCTCACTATAGAATATCATTAATGAGGAGTTCCAGGTTGCACACTTAAATGAGCTAGAACTTCTAGATGAGAAGCACCTAAATGCTCTTGATCATCTACAAGCCTACCAGAATCACCACTACAAAACTTATAATAAGAAGATCAAGACCCATCGGTTTGAGATAGGTGATCTAGTCCTTATGGAAAATCAAAGACATCTACAAGAGCGTCAAAAGAAGGGCAAGCTTGAACCTAATTGGTTGGGACCCTATTTCATAACAACTAGATATGGATTAGGAGCCTATCATATTGCAATACCTGAGGGACAACCTCTAGATGAGCCAATTAATATCATGCACCTAAATAAATTCTATGCCTAACCCATCAGGATATCCTAATAAAAAATTCAAAAAAAATTAAAAAAATAAAAATAAAATTAATAAAAAACCAAGTGCAGTAAAGTCATCCAATGGTGAAAATTACTTCAGTGACACTGTGGATAAGTACCATGGTGAAGACCTATCTCAGGCGTTGTGTGTAGTGGCTAGTTCTACCATCTAATAAGTCTTTGCCTTTATCGAATCAATCCATATCACTTCCATCCCATTGCTTGGAATTACAAACATTCAAACGTCACACATCCCACCCTTCATCACCCACCCAAGGTAGATTCCTATAGAAGTGGATCCTTGTATGCCCTCCTTGTACAAAAAAAAATAAAAAAATCTAGAAACAACAAAAAATCACCAAAACCCAAAACATTAGAAAATTTAGAAAATCTGAGAAAAAGAAAAATATTCTCAAAAACTCAAAAACATTAGAAAACATAAGAACCCCAAAAATATCCATTCCAAAGTCATTCCATCCTACATATAACTCATCCTGAACCATCCCACATCATCATCACAAATTAGAACTACATATCATCAAAACTCACATCTTACTGTGCCTTGATCCCATAGATACATGGTATGTAGGTAGTCTAGAATACTAAGGAAGTATCCAGTACATAGGTACATAAGATACACCCATCCAACTTGCTTGGATGGTCCCTATTCCCTAATCTTATACTTGATCCAAAAGCAATACACTCACTAAGAATACTATCAAAAGCATCATCCTTCATGCAAAAATCATCAATCATCAAATCCACTTCAATCACGACATATGGCCTATATCTTTTTGCCCACCTTTCACCTTTTATCCTTATCATCCAATCAATCCCTACCTTAATGGATATATCATTCCTACAATAAGAAAAATCAATCAAATCCACACTTATCTTGGCAAGAGATACAATGGCTATTCATTTGGTTAATTAGTCTTTCTGATTATCAATTTTTATCTTTTGTCTCGTTTCTAAGATCATTTCAAAACTACCTTGATCTCACTATATCATGGCACATAACAAAAAACACCTATAATGGGGCATGGTCATTGCTTTTGTATGATGCGCTTCATGGGATTGTCTCATTACTCCAATTTTGTATTCATATCTTGTGAAATTTAGGGCTGGTTCTATCATACTAATTTCCTTTCACATCTAAGGTTCACCATACCTTTTCTGTACTAAGGACTAATGCTATGAGTCCCCTTCCCTTGTCTAGACAAGATTGTGCTATCTTAGGCATGCATGAGATCATCCTATTATTTGTAGGTCTAGTACATGCAAAGGACAAATATACATCATCACCTTGGTCCTTCATACCTTGGTTAAAATATCATCTTTGCTATAATAAATAAATCTAGGTTTTCTCTCAAAATATCAATACAATTCCCACCCCAACCTATCATCAGTAATCTACCCTCATCCCCTAGACACCAAACCATGTAATTATCATCTCACCTTGTCTTAACATTAATAAAGGAAGAAGATCCAAACCATCCCTCCCATCCTAACAAATCCCTCTCAAATCCTAACCAACCCTATCCCATCCCATAACCAATCCTATCCACTTCCACCCAAGCCAAAAATGCCCCTCTTATAATGTGGCTTAATGTGATCGAGGATCCACCTTCCCCAATCTATCCCAACCCCCTCCTAACCATCCACTAAGGATTCATCTAACCCCCCCGTCTGGCTCCTCACCATGGCTCTAAGCATCGCATGTATCATGACCAATATCTTCCACCTTGCATACACAACAACATCATTAGAACATAAAACCATCATCTTCATATCATTATCAATCAATCATAATCTTTTCCATATCATTACCATATCATTGCATTATTCATTATCCATCCATCATTAATCCATTGCATAATACATGTTTATTAATCTAAGCATATATTTTCATTTTCATTTCCATTTATCCATACATAATATATGTTTATTAATCTAAGCATATGTTTCCATTTACATTTCCATAATATATGTTTATTAGTCTAAGCATATATTTCCATTTGCATTTCCATTTTACATAATATATGTTTATTAATCTAAGCATATATCGAGTTACCAGAAGATTCATCCATAAACATCACATCAATGCATAAACATAACTTCTAATCCACATCATAATTCACATCATAGACCATAAAACCATAAGACATTCATATGCATAGATCCATCAACCATTATGCATATCATAATCATAAAACATCCATACATGATAACGCATAATCATAAACATAAGGGCATCCATAAAATCATAATGCATAATCATAACCATAACCATCACATCATAATCATAAAAACATCCATAATGCATGATCATAACCATAAGCATCACATAAACAAGATAACACATCCATATATTGCTGCCAAAAATCATCTCACATATAAATGAAAATCCAGTACATAATGGTCATGATACAAAATGCCCATAGGGCCAAAATACATATCAAAAGCCGAAAGGTGTACATAAGCTCAAGAGCCATGAGATGAACTGTCCTACACATATGGAGTAGGAGAACCAAGAGGAGACCTACATAGCCTTATAGAACCTATGGGATGTAGAGGAGGTTGCCCCATAAGGGGCATCTATTACTATGGAAATGGCTATTGGACTAATCTCTGAGATCACCCTTACCTATGAGATACCAAAGCACCTGACTAGCTCCACTGGATGTAGCTAGGAATCCTCTGTCCCTCAGGCACAACTGTTTGATAGGCTCCATAATAATACTTAGCTTGAGCTCTCGCATCTTCCAGCTCCCTTTGCACTTGGACTAGCTCCCTCTATGATGCAATGTTATCCTGCCACATCTGTGCCATACCAGTCCCATCAATCACCCTTGCATCTAAGTAACATGCTATTGCGGTTGGGTAACCTTTGCCTCTACTCTTTGTAGTTTGATCTCCATGCGTTGCCTCTATACCCTCTGAACATCCTACTATATAGTAACTTGTGCAAGATGAGCATGTAGCTGGCTCTGTAGCTACCCAATTTGTGCTCGTAATATCTGGACCTGTTGTCCTCTATCACCATCCCCACCAACCACTCCATCAAGTAAACCCTACAATCTCTGCAACTTAGTCTTCACACTATCTCACTCTGTGGTCACTGAAGCTAGCTCCTGCTACTACTACACCACCTGGTCCTCTAGGATCACCACCTGAGCCCTAGTGTAGCCATATTCTCCTCCTCATCTCCCCTCCATTGTTGCACTCTACGTTGACTAGCAGTGTCCATGGATAAGGAATTGTACCAAAAGGCCCTGTCGCCTTAGCCAAAAACTAAATGCCTTTGTCCCTCCCATCATTCCCATCTCCCTCATCATCTCCTCCTCTATCTCTCCTCTCTCCATCATCATCCTCCTCCTCCTCCACCTCTACACTAGGATTAGAATTTGGAAGCATCAGCTGTACATGTCTTGTCTGTGCCCACCATGCATCATAAGTTAGGGTAGTCCCTACATGTGCTACCATACTCCCCTAATCCCACATCGCTGGCTATAGTCCCACCCAAACCAACAGTGCTAACTGAGCATCCATCATTGGTGGCCATAACAACAAGTATGCCCATACCTGTACAAAAATAGCCATGATCTGTGACAGGTCATGCTATATACCGATTGTTGTAGCTATTGATAATTGAAAGGGGGGGTGAATCAATTATCTTAATTAATTTATCTTTATGTTCTTCAAATTAAATAAGCATGCATAACCATGAAAGAAGAAATAAACTCAATACACATAACACAATGATTTTGATGTGGAAAACCATGTTAAGGGAAAAACCATGGGGTGACTAACCCAAGATTGTATTCTCTGTTAAAAGAATAAGGTAGTACAAAATGGCACTTGCCAATTAGGGCTCACTGCCCGAGTACACTGCTCACAAGAGGCTCACTACCTATAATAGTTTATAGAAGGAAACTAGATACTCGAACTAATGACAAGCATCCACATATGCTTAGGTTCAGTTCTGGTTAAGCTCAATACACTGATCTACTACACTACATTCTTCCTCTGCCTTAGTGTTGTTGTTCTATCACATACCTGATGCAGGAGCATCTAGTGGTGTAAGGGCAATCTTGCATCACCCAAAAAAGAAGCTAATTCAAAATCATTGTACTTGTTTTCATTTCTTTCCACAATTAGTGTTTCTGGTTCCATAATATCCAGAATAATGATGTAGGACTTTCAGTTTTTCCAAAAATGCTAAAAATAGCAACCTGCCTATTTTGGAAAGTCTGCTTGCTATTTTTGGAAAGTTTGCAGTAGGGCATGGATTGAAGCAAAAACTTGCAAAAAGTTACTAAATGGAAATATAAGACCTTTGGCGAAGGAATCAGGTAAAGATCATTTGTGAGCTGAAAGATATTAAAGTTTTTGTTTTCTGAAAAACCCCTAAAAATTTCTAAAACGAGATATGAGGCACTAAAACTTCCCTAAACATCCCAAAAAGTTGACAGAAATCTGTTTATGGATTTCTAGTGTGATAGTTCACATCACGAGCTTTTCGCCGCCTAAAATGGTTTGTCAATCAGACACCCGGATCAAAAGTTATGCTTCCCAGAAGTTGACCTACTTTTGGAGGGAGTTGTAAATTTTGAAATTTAGCTAGAGGCCGCCAAAAAGTGTTATTTATGGCTATTTTGGGGACCCTGGGCGGTAGTAGATTTAAGGGGGCAAATGTAGAGTCAAGAATAGGGGAAAAATAGAAACCCTAGCAGATTTGGGGTTACAAAAGGCTGAAGATTCTAGAGTCTTGAGGTTGGGGAAAGTTGTAATGTGTTGTAGCCAGTAGGGGATTCATCCTCTGATTGTAATTGGGATTCTGTAATGTAATGAGTTGCCCAGATCAATAAAATAAAGTTCTATTTTCTATGTTCTAGTCCTGTTGTTGTGTGTTTTGTGATTTACCCCCTTCATCAAGTGGTATCAGAGCAAGGGTTCCTGAGTGTGTATATAGATCGCCGACTGTGAGGCAATTTGCACCAAGACCTGAGGTTGTGGGTTTGCTGCGGAGACTAGGATGCCTCCATGAAGAAATCATGTTGGGAGGAATGCTTTGACAGAAGAGGGTTTTAGAGCCCTGCAAAGGCAAATTGATGCATTACAAGAGGAGCTACGAAGAGGGTTTAAGCTGAGGATAAGAGACGAAAGCGAAGATGAAGCTGAAGAAGAGCTATCTGAGGAAGAACCAGAAGCTGCCAAAGATCCTACAGAAGTTAGGTTGTTGAGGGCTATTTCAAAGATCAAAAAGAGGCCCAGGATCCAGGTTTCTACATATTCTAGGGATTTGAACCTATAACAGATTATTGATTGGATCAATGATATGGAGGAATATTTCGAGTATGAAGATGTGGAGGACGCAGATCGGGTCAAGTTTGCAAAAACAAAGTTGAAGGACTATGCCAATATTTGGTGGAAGGAGGTCCAACTAGAGAGGAATAGAAGAGGAAAAGGAAAGATCACCAGATGGGATCGGATGGTGGAGAAACTAAAGAAGCAGTTCATTCCTGTGGACTATGAGATGGAGTTACTGAAGAAGTTGCAATGACTGAAGCAAGGTAGCAAGTCTGTTAAGGAGTATATAGAAGATTTTTATAAGATCACTAATAGGACAGGCCATGGAGAGGCCAACAAGGAGAAGGTGGCCTGTTACATTAATGGGTTGAGGCCAAGTATTCAAGAAGAGTTGAGCCTGGTCAGAATGACAACCATAGAAGATGCGTACCAGTTTTCCCTGAAAGTGGAAGAGAAGCTGAATAAAAGATTCGACAACAGGCAAAGGGGAAGAGGTCAAGGCAGAAGGACTGGTGGAAGACCCTATGGGGTCTGAAATGAAGATGCAAAGAAAAGTGAAGAAGCTGGAACCAGTCGAAATCAGAGAGGAGATAATACCTACTACCCTCATGACCAGAATAATGGTGAGCAAAGAGGAAGAGGAAGAGGTAGACCTGGGCAAGGACCTGGAAGAGGAGGTTTCAGAGGAACATGTTTCCAATGTGGAGAAGAAGGACATTGAGCATACGAGTGTCTGCAACATCAAGGAAGGACAAATAGAAGATCTGATGGCAATGTACAAGTTGCACATGTAAATGAAGATGCACATTCTAAGCATTCTGAAGATGTTGAAAGAGGAGAAACCCTAGTTGTCAAAAGAACCTTGCTGAATGAGGAAAAAGAACCCAATCAGAGGAAGATTTTATTCTACACAAGGTGTAAATGTGAAGGTATGTGTTGTGATATTATTATTGACAGTGGGAGCACTGATAATCTTGTTTCAGAGGAGATGGTTGACAAGTTGACGATGACAAGAAGAAAGCATCCACATCCATATCAGATTGCATGGTTGCATAAGGACCGTCGAGCTTTGGTCAATGAGTAGTGTTTAGTGAAGTTCAAGATTGGGAACTACTATGATGAGGTGTTGTGTGATATCATACCGATGGATGCATGTCATATGTTGTTGGGGAGGCCGTGGCAGTATGATAGGAGTGCTATCCATGATGTTCGTGCAAACACATATTCCCTAAAAAAGGATGGAGTTCATCATAAGTTGAAGCCCTTGAAGGAGGTGGAAGAAAAGGTATGTAGTACTACCAGAATTTGCTTGGTAGATGGTAGGAAATTTTTGGAGGGTATGAAGCATGAGCATCATTGCTTTGCATTGATTCCTAAGATTAATCAAGAGAACTGTGAAGATGTACCAGTAGAAGTTTTAGATATGTTGGAAGAGTTCCAGGATATTATCTCTGATATTGTACTAGAAGGTTTACCACCAGTAAGGAAGATAAGTCATCAAATGGATTTGATACCAGGAGCCAGTTTACCAAACAAGGCAGCCCATAGAATGACCCCTGCAGAGAATGAAGAGCTGAACAAACAAGTTCAAGAGTTGTTGAGGAAGGGACTGATAAGGGAGAGCTGAAGTCCATGTGCAGTACCTGCAGTACTAGCACTAAAGAAGGATGGAGAATGGAGGATGTGTACAGACTCTCAAGCCATCAATAAGATAATGATCAAGTATAGATTTCCATTGCTAAGAATAGATGACATCATGGATTGTTTGAGTGGAGCCAAGTACTTCATGAAAATTGACCTGAAGAGTGGGTATCACCAGATCTGTATCAGAGAAGGAGATGAGTGGAAGATAGCCTTCAAGACAAAGGAAGGTTTGTATGAGTGGTTAGTCATGCCATTTGGGCTAACCAATGCACCGAGCACATTCATGCAGCTCATGAACGAGGTATTGAAAGAGTTTTTGGGAAGTTTTGTTATTATTTATTTGGATGGTATTTTGATTTTTAGTAAGACTTAGGATGAGCATATGATGCATATCAGAAGAGTTCTGGAGAAGCTTAGGGAGGAGAAGTTGCTGATTAATCTAAAGAAATGTAGTTTTGCAAAGAAGGAGTTGGTATACCTGGGATTTGTATTCTCAGAGGAAGGTCTTAAGATGGACCTAGAAAAAGTAAGGGCTATCATTGAATGGCCTATGCCAAGGAGTGCAACGGAGGTAAGATCCTTTCATGGTTTGGCAAGTTTTTACAGAAAGTTTATTAAGAATTTTAGTAGTATTTGTCCACCCCTAACTGAGACAATGAGAGGGGATAGAAAAGAGTTTAGATAGACTAAAGGAGTAGACAAGAGCTTTGATACATTAAAGTAGAAAGTTGTAGAACAACCTATTTTGGCACTTCCAGATTTCAATAAGGTATTTCAGGTAGATTGTGATGCTAGTGGTAGTGGTATAGGAGCTGTTTTGAGCCAAGAAGGTAAGCATATTTCCTATTTTAGTGAGAAGCTTAATGATGCCAAGAAAAAGTATTCTGTTTATGATCAGGAGTTTTATGTAATAGTTCAGGCTTTGAAGAAATGGAGACATTATTTTCTGCCAAAGGAGTTTGTTTTATATACTGATCATCGGGCTTTGCAGTATCTTAATAGTCAAGGAAAGTTGAACCAAAGGCACTTAAAATGGGTTGAGTTTTTGTAGAGCTATACTTTTGTTTCAAAGCATAGGAGTGGGAAGTCCAATAGAGTTGTAGATGCCTTGAGTAGAAGGCAAAATTTGTTGACAGAAATGAAGATAGAGGTTGTTAGGTTCGATGAGCTCAAAAGTTTGTATCCTGAAGATCCAAATTTTGTAGAGGCCTGGAAAGATTGTATGGAACCTGTTACTTTGGATAGGACAAAATGGTTGGATTTCATAATCCAAGATGGCATGTTATTTAGAGGAAGCCAGTTGTGCATTCCAAGGAGTTCCATGAGAGAGAACCTATTTAAGGAGAAGTATAGTGGAGGATTGGTTGGACACTTTGGTCAAGATAAGACCATTGCTATTGTTGGTGAAAATTATTATTGGCCACAATTACAGTAGGATGTGTAGAAATTTGTGGACAGTTGCAGAGTATGTCAGATGGCAAAACGAGCAAGTCAGAATACAGGTCTATATCAGCCATTACCTGTACCAGAGAAGCCATGGGATGATATTAGTATGGATTTTGTTCTTGGTTTACTAAGGACATAGAGAGGACATGATTCCATTTTTGTGGTGGTGGACAGATTCTCAAAGATGGCACATTTTTTTCCTTGCAAGAAGACTAATGATGCTATTCATATTGCTGAATTATTTTTCAAAGAGGTGGTGAGACTACATGGTCTACCAAAGAGCATAATTTCAGATCGAGATACCAAGTTC
Organism: Cunninghamia lanceolata; assembly: GCA_027924645.1. Lineage (NCBI taxonomy): Eukaryota > Viridiplantae > Streptophyta > Pinopsida > Cupressales > Cupressaceae > Cunninghamia > Cunninghamia lanceolata. Next base: position 9,040,309 of record BSBN01000050.1, on the reverse strand, counting down.
ATTAGTTATTTTTGGAGGACATTATGGAAGAAGTTAAAGACAGATTTGAAGTTCAGTTCTACACACCATCCAGATACTGATGGACAAACCGAAGTGGTGAATAGGAATTTGGGTAACCTGCTACGGTGCTTAGTAGGAGACAAACCCAAGGTATGGGATTTGATTTTACCACAGGAAGAATTTTCTTACAACAATTCTGTTAATAGGAGTACTAGTAAATCACCATTCCAGGTTGTATATGGCAATAACCTGAAAAATGCTTCTAAGTTAAGGAAGCTAGACAAAGGAGAAAAGATAAGTGCTGAAGCTAAAGACTTTGCAGAACATCTGAAGAATTTGCATGAAGAGGTGAGAAAGCACATTAATAGGATGAATATTCAGTACAAGGCTAAGGTAGATCAGAAGAGGAGATATAAGGAGTTCCAGGTAGGAGATGAAGTCATGGTTCACTTAAGAAAAGAAAGGTTCCCAATTGGAACATAAAATAAGTTGAAAATGAAGAAATTTGGACCATGCAGAATCTTGAAGAAGCATGATTCAGGAAATACATATGAGGTATAGCTGCCGAATGGGATCAATATTTCCCCTATTTTCAACATTGTTGATTTATCAGAATATCATGCAGGTGGAGCAGAGGATGGACCAACAGAAGCACAGTAGAATATTCTGGCATCTATTTCAATGGACGAGATAGAAGAGAGCTTGGATAGTTGTGTGGGAAGAAGTACTCAGAACAAGCAATATGAAGAATATCTGGTAAAATGGAAAGGAAGGCCTATTGAAGATTCCTCTTGGTTATCTAAGGTAGAGGTTGACCATTTAGGTTTCCCTCATGCCAACATCTGAGATATGACAGGGTCACTTCTCAAATTACCCTAGGTGTCTAATGCAGGAGCATCCAGTGGTGTAAGGGCAATCTTGCATCACCCAAAAAAGAAGTTAATTGAAAATCATTGTAGTTGTTTTCATTTCTTTCCACAATTAGTGTTTCTAGTTCCATAATATCTAGAATAATGATGTAGGACTTTCAGTTTTTCCAAAAATGCTAAAAATAACAACCTGCCTATTTTGGAAAGTCTACTTGTTATTTTTGGAAAGTTTACAGTAGGGCACGGATTGAAGTGAAAACTTGCAAAAAGTTACTAAATGGAAATATAAGACCTTTGGCAAAGGAATCAGGCAAAGATCATTTGTGATTTGAAAGAGATTAAAGTTTTTGTTTTCTGAAAAACCCCTAAAAATTTCCAAAATGAGATATGAGGCACTAAAACATCCCTAAACATCCTAAAAAGTTGATGGAAATCCATTTATGGATTTTCGATGTGATAGTTCACATCGTGAGCTTTCTGATGCCTAAAACGGTTCATCAATCAGACACCCGAGTGAAAAGTTATGCTTCCCGGAAGTTGACCTACTTTTGGAGGGCATTGTAAATTTTGAAGTTTAGTTGGAGGCTGCCAAAAGTTGTTATTTATGGCTATTTTGGGGACCCTAGGCTGTAGTAGAGTTAAGGGGGCAAGTGTAGAGTCAAGAATAGGGGGAAAAATAGAAACCCTAGTAGATTTGGGGTTACAGAAGGCTAAAGATTCTAGAGTTTTGAGGTTGGGGAAAGTTGTAATGTGTTGCAGCCAGTAGGGGATTCATCCTCTGATTGTAATTGGGATTTTGTAATGTAATGAGTTGCCCATATCAATAAAAGAAAGTTCTATTTTCTATGTTCCATTCATGTTGTGTGTTTTGTGATTTACCTGCTTCATCAATACCGAACCTTTATTGTAGCTTCCACACTACTCCCTGCTTTTCTTCACACAACACAACACACCACACACACCTTCACATCTAAATCCATCTGGTATATATATCTACACCAAGGATTTCATCCACTTTCTATTCGACATCCAGAAAACTCATAATATTTCCAAACTCTAGTCTAGCGGCTTAATCCTTACTTACCAAGTGATGTGTATCAAAGAGATACTTATAGAAGTCCTCACTCATGTTGGCCATTCAAGAAACTTGATCACCATCAATAACTTATCCAAATTAAAGTCTAATGCTCTATCGATCAGTTCTTCCTCTGTCAACTCTACCAAACAGAAACCCAACACTTAGGTGCTCATATCTCTTCACTCCTTCATCACCGAAGGCTCAATCTCTAGAATGTATCAATCAAGGTACACCTCTTGACTTCCCCAAGTCCACACTTTACTGAGATACTTCCTCTAAGAGATCTAGACCTGACTATCAGACCTTGCTATATTCTCTATTCTTGCTTACTGAACCACAACACTCTTCAATCTAACTTCTGGTATAGGCACACCATGTCCTGCAGATGGGTGGGATGAAATTTGTTGCCATTAATGGCAACAACCATGAAGCTACACTATGCCTCTTGCCAACAATCTCCCCCTTTGGCATTGATGGCAACACTTAGTGAAAAATGACTAAGTGTCACACTACACTCCCCCTTGGTTGATGCTCTGTTCTAATATACACTTTACTGGAGCTCCCCTTTAGCTGGATTCCACATTTTTCATTGCTCCTCACTCCCTGTTTGACATCAATGGAAAAGGGTAGGGTCCGTACACTAAAATTTCCCAAAAAAACAATCTATACTTGGCCGCATAAACATATATACATGTTTTACTTACATATACTGAATTATATTTGCAAAATTGGTTTTCAACTGTACCACTTTTGTCACCCAACTCTTCTTCATCCTATCCAAAATTGAGATGTGACCACTCAAAAGGAATGCAAAAGCTTTTGCCCTTTTTAGATCTGTCAGATCACTGGTCCAAGCTGTTGTCTGAGCATCACTTAGGGCTCCATGCATGGCCTCTAACTTAGGGATAATTATCCTTCTAAGTTCACTTAACTTCTTTATTCTACTTTTCTTCTCCTTCTCAAGCTTCTTTATTTCATCTATGACTGCAATAGTCTGACACTCTTGATTTACTATGGAGGAGGAGAGAGGATCAAAACTTTGAGATAAACTTAACAGTTTATCCTCTTGCTCTTTTACTTTCTTCTCAATATCCTTGGTCACTTTAGGCCAGGATAAGCAAAATTTATAGATATCTCCACCATCTTTAAGAGCATTTTATAAGCTCTTTATTCCAATATCCATAACTCTCCTATCATTTGTTATTAGACCCTACATTTCGGAGAATCTTTTTCCCAAAAACGCCTTCCAAACTTTTTCTTCTGCTGACTTTTCTAAGGAATCAAAATGTGTATGGACAGAATTTACAAGAGACATTAGATTACTGGATGTGGAGGCTAAAGGATCCTTTTGGAAGGATGGCATGAACTTCTTCAATACACCGGAAGCAATTTCTATTAGCTCACAATCCTCTATTGGAAACTTCAGAAGTTTTTCTTTTTCTTTTGCATGGGCAAAGGATGTGTAGATTAGAGAAATGCAATAAGGTAAAAAGCAAAACCAAATGTAAACAAGAACACAAGATTATACCTCATGCAAAACCTAATCCCATCAAGGGAAAGAGGAGCCCTCGCACCCAAGAGAATGTCTGAACCGAGGAGAAACCACACTCCCGCCTGTCAGACCACACCAAGACAATGACCTCAAGGTAGCATGGTATAATGAAAATGATTATTGCAAATACCATCACGTGGCAGGTCATAAAACAACAGACTGCATGCAATTAAAACATTGTATCCAAGACCTAATAGATCAAAATCTTGTCAACCTTGAACATAGTACACAGCCATCACCAAATGCCAATCTTGGAGCTTACAAGGATCCCTTACCCAACCATAACAAAGCTTCATCATCCAATCAAGCGTACAATGTCACTCCACCACCCACACACTATGACTCCATTGTCGGCCGCATTGAACCCTCATCCCACTCTGTTAACACAATCACCATTCGGGCACAAGCACCTGATTGCGCCGTCACAACCCGTCGAGGCCGTGTCTCAATCCACACTGCCCCTCCTGCTGAACCAACACCCCCATCCACATCTGATCCCCTCCCCCCTCGTCCAAATGCCCGTCCATCACCCACCGCTCGATACAACCTCCTAGACCATCTAGGAAAGACACCCGCGCAAATCTCCATCCTTGAGCTGCTTCGTACATCACCCCGCCACAAGGACATTCTTGACAAGGCCCTTTTGGAAACACAAGTCCCTGCAAACTTGGATGTCAATCAATTTCAAGCCATGGTCGGCCATATTGCCACACCACACCATATCACGTTTTCTGAAAAAGACCTTCCTGCCTCCGAGCACCTACATAATGATGCACTACACATCGAGGTCCGCATTCACAAACACACCATTAAAAGGGTCCTAATAGATGGTGGTTCCGGCCTAAATATATGCACTCTAAAATTGCTAAAACACTTGGGGTACTCAGATGTGGTTGTGGATGCTAGCGAGTGCATAACAATCAAAGGATATGATGACACCGAGAGGCTATAAGAAGGTACCATAAAGCTTCCTATTCAAGTGGGACAGAAAATCCTTGAAACCAAATGTCAGGTTCTAGATTTTGACCTCCCTTATAACATTCTTCTTGGCCGCCCATGGATCCATGCCATGCAAGCTGTCCCCTCCACTTTCCATCAATGTCTCAAATTTCCCCACAACGGCACTGAAGTCACTATCTATGCCGATCCTCGTCCTTTCCAATACTATAGTTTTCTGGAAGGACACAACCAAACCTTCTGTCCGTACAATAAAGCCACCAACCAAATCACCCCAACAGCTTCCACTTCATACATCGACCCTGCCAACATCGCTACCACTTCATCCCAAACACCTTCACCACCTGAGGTCAAGATCAAGCTCAGCGACCAAGGCTGTGGAGAATACAACCTTCACGACACCTTTTGCGTGGGTTTATTACCCACTCCTAAGACATTTGGCACTCCGCACACAAAGGTAGCTGACACAGTCATCATCAAATGCAAACCCTCGCCCGTCTTTGAGAAAAAACACCTTCTGGATCAGGACATACTTGAAGATATTTCACCCTAGCTTTACAAGGATGAGGAAATAGAACAAGACATCCCCACCATCCCAGCAAACAGTTACGGCAAAGGTTCTGAGTTAGTCAAAAGCATGGGTTACAAAGGACAAGGCGGCATTGGCCTTCATGAACAGGGCATTATGGAACCACTGCAAGCAACCAGGAACCCCTATACTCAAGGGTTAGGGTATGCCCAACCACAACGCATCCTTAATACCGGCGAATGTATCTTAGCCGAGTTTGCTCTAGTTTCTCTAGACGTCAACCACATTAACGAAGCAGACCTACAAGACTCCTTTAGCGACTTTGCCGATTTCTTCGCCTCCTCCATTTGCACCATCTATTCTGTCACTACTCTCGCCTCATCACCTAATGACCTACCATTAGTATACCTTGACCTCATCGACTTGGACCAACGAGGACCTCCTATTTTGGATATCGTACCTAATGACAAAGCCATTGCTGAAATGATGTGAGTAAGAGACAACTTCCCCTTGGGAGATCACCGAGCTGGATACATCATGGAACTCAATCCGGCTACCTATTTTGGGGAGACAACCCCTACTTCTAGTCACAAAAATACAAAAACAAAAAATAGATCTGATGGTGAAAACCGTTCTACGGCAGTGTCAGATCCTAAAAAAGTAAAAATAAAGGACGTATCTCCTGGTGAAAACCTCCATGAGGCGCCAGGAGATGGAAGCATGGGCCTCCCTGAAATAAATAAAGTATATCTTGACAGATCACCCATCATGGTTGAACCAGCGCAGGAAATGAATCTAGGGACAGAGGAAGAGCCGAAAATCACATATCGAGCAGAATCTCTCAGCCTGTTCGAACAGGAGGACTTCTTGGCATTCTTCACACGCAGAAATCGCAACTTTGCATGGACCTATGCAGACATGCCAGGGCTAGATCCTGCCTTGGTTGTACATCATCTTGCAGTGCGTCCTGATGCCAAACCAGTCAAATAGAAGCTCCGAAAGATGAACCCTCAGGTGGCCCTTCTTGTCAAAGCAGAGCTTAAAAAGTTACTAGACGTGGGGTTCATACGTCGAATTGATTATCCCGAATGGGTCTCAAATCTAGTACCTGTTGCTAAACCAGATGGCAGAATCCGCTGTTGCACTGACTTCAGAGATCTCAACAAGGCCTGCCCAAAAGATGACTTCCCTCTTCCCAACATTGACATGATCGTGGATCTTACCGCTGGGCATGAGATGCTATCCCTCATGGATGGCTTTTCAGGATACAATCAAATCAAAATTGCCGAAGAAGATCAGCACAAAAGATCCTTTATATGCCCATGGGGGACATACTGTTTGGTAGTAATGCCGTTCGGCCTAAAGAATGCAAGAGCTACTTATCAACGAGCAATGACTGTCATCTTCCATGACCTCTTTCACCACATCATGGAGGACTACGTTGATGACTTACTCGGCAAATCAAAGACCCGAGAAGAGCACTTAGACGTGCTAGCCAAGATCTTTGACAGGTTAGAGCAATATAATGTTCGTCTAAATCCAAAAAAATGTGTCTTTGGCGTCACTTCAGGCAAATTATTGGGATACATAGTCTCTAGATGAGGAATCAAGGTGGACCCGACAAAAGTCAAAGCTATTACTGAAATGCCACCTCCTAAAACCTTGAAACAATTGAGAAGCCTACAGAGTAAACTACAATCTATTCGCCGGTTCATTGCTCAACTTGCTGACAAATGCCAACCATTCCAGCATCTCCTTCGAAAAGATACAGCTTTCACTTGGACTACTCAGTGTCAGGATGCCTTCGACCAGCTAAAAGCATATCTGGCTAATCCCCCTATTCTATCTCCACCAAGACAAGGAGAGCCCCTCCTCTTGTATATTTTCGCAACCGACATAGCAATTGGGGCTTTGTTAGCACAACACGATGAACAGGGAAAGGAAAGAGCCATCTACTACATCAGCCGCACCTTGATTTCCTATGAGCTTAACTACACACAAATTGAACGAGCATGCCTAGCCCTCATCCTCACATCACAAAAGTTAAGACATTATATGCTCAATCATAAGACTAAGCTCATTGCTAAGATTGACCCACTCAAATATCTGCTAAACAGAACATCTCTCACAGGAAGGATGGCAAAATGGGTCATGATTCTCACCGAATTTGACATAGAATACATAGAGAGGAAGGCAATCAAAGGACAAGTCATAGCATATCAACTGGCTGAGGCACCTATTTAGGCAGAGCATCCTACAATAATAGAATTTCCAGACGAGGCCATCTTGACAATCACACTAGCCACAGATACATGGAAGATGTATTTTGATGGATCCTACACTCACAGAGGCTCGGGGGCAGGCGTCCTGTTTGTTACCCCTCAAGGTGACATGATTCCTAAATCATTCAAAATCACATTTCCATGCACCAATAATGTAGCAGAATATGAGGCCCTAATCACAGGTCTCCGAATGGCCATCCAATGGAAAATAGACAAACTAACTGTCTATGGCGACTCTCAACTAGTCATCAGACAAGTCAATAATGAATATAAAACCAAGGACAATAAGCTTCTTCCCTATAAGAAGATGGTCGATGACTTTAAAGATTATTTTGGTGACATCCACTTTGAGCAGATCCCAAGGTTAAACAACAAAGCGGCAGATGCCATGGCCACCATTGGATCTCTGGTTGATATGAAGCAAGGCAGCAAGAAATGCGAGTTCCTGATCGAAGAGCTCCCCATCCCAGCATATGACATTCCCCAATCTGAATTAGTGTGTGAAATCATTGGTCCCTTATCCCCCTGGTATCAGGAAACTTACCTCTATCTTCACGATAACATCCTCCCCAACAACCTATCCCCATCACAAAAAAAATCCTTCATCCATCGAGCTTCCCGTTTCATCCTTGTAGGTGACACCCTCTATAAAAGGAGTCTTGATGGTACGCTTCTACGATGTTTAGACTCTAGGGAAGCTGAGGCAGATTTGGAAGAGGTACACGCAGGTATTTGTGGGGCACATTCAAGTGGACCAGCTCTTTCTAAGAAGATCCTAAGGACTGGTTATTATTGGCCCACTATGGACAAGGATGCACATTAGTTTATCAGAAAATGCCTCCCATGCCAACAGCACAGTGATCTCATCCACGCACCAACACAGGAGCTACAACCAATCACAACACCATGGCCTTTCTCACAATGGGGACTCAACCTCGTAGGTAAAATACACCCTCCATCTTCCAATGGCCATAAATTCATAATAACTGCTACCGAATACTTCACAAAGTGGGTGGAAGCAATACCACTCACCTTCACCACAGTCATCCAAATCTCCAAGTTCATTCTCCACTACATCATCTGCCACTATGGTATCCCCCATTCCATTGTCACTGATAATGGGAAGCCATTTAAGAACTAAGAAGTTCGCACTTTGTGCGAAAAGTTTGACATCAAACACCGCTTCTCCACGCCATATTACCCCCAAGGAAACGGTCAAGCAGAGGCTTCTAACAAAACCATCCTCCGCATCTTAAAGAAGACAGTCAATGAAGCTAGCCGCGACTGGCACCTCCAACTTAACCCCGCCCTATGGGCTTACCGCACTAGCATCCGCACTCCTACTGGAGCCACTCCATACTCACTAGTATTTGGATCATAAGCCATTTTACCTATAGAAGTCGAGCTCCCGTCCCTCCGAGTATCACTGCAAAATATTATCTCTGATGAAGACTATCATGTCGCAAGGTTGCATCAACTTGAATTGTTGGATGAGAACTGCCTAAATGCATTAAATCACTTACAGGCATACCAAAACCGCCTCAGAAGAAGCTACAACAAAAAGATCAGAACCAGAAAGTTCGAGGTAGGTGACCTGGTCCTAATGGAAAATCAAAAGAACCTGCAAGAGCGTCCGAAGCAAGGAAAATTTGAACCTAATTGGCTAGGACCTTATGTCATCACCGCCGACTATGGGTCAGGAGCTTATCAGTTAGCAACACCCAAGGGGCAGCCTCTAGATGAGCCAATGAACATCTTGCATCTCAAGCGATTCTATGCATAACCCATTTGATACTACAAGGTCAAAAAATCAAAAAAGGCAAATAAATAAATAAAAACACCAAAAAAATCAAAAAATCAAGAAAAAATCAGAATGCAATAAAAACTTCCAATGGTGAAAATCACTTCGGTGACGCCTTGGATAAGTACCATGGTGAAAACCTGTTTCAGGCACCATGCGTAATGGCCGGTTCTACCATCTAATAAGTCCTCTTTCCAGCATAACACTCCATACCCACACATCCCATGGCTTGAAATTCTGAAACATCAAGTTTGTTCGCCCATCCCGCACTACCTCACCCACCCACAACCCCACCCGGGGAACGAGGATCCTTGTAAGCTCTCCTTTGTACAGTTCATAAAATCAGAAAATCCAAAAACATCATAAAATTAGAAAATCCAAAAACATCATAAAATTAGAAAATCCAAAAACAACAGAAAATTAGAAAATCCAAAAATAATCACCACATGCATCAATCTCACATCCCACCACAATCATCTAAACACGTCTCAACCCTCATCACATCACATCGCCAACCATTCCCACATCATCAAGTCTTGCCAGAACTACATATTCATTTCACCTGCATCTTAAAAGTACCTTGATCCTGTGGACACAGGGTATGTAGGCAGCCTAGAATACGAAGGATGTTTCCAGTACTCAGGTATCTAAGATGCACCCATCCCACCCATTGGGATGGTTCCCACTCACTGAGCTTTCCAGATCTACGAAACGATATGCATGCTACACATACCATTGAAACATGGTCCCTCGTGCAAAAATCATCAAGCAATATACCAACTATAATCTTCCATTTGGCCCGAATGTTCTTTCGCCCATATTCCACAAAAAACTCTCCAATCAAAAAATAGATCTGCATCCTAGGATACGTCTTTCCTACAATGGACAAAAATCTATCATTCTATCATCACGTCTCTTGGCAAGAGCACACAAAAGGCTATTTGTATCTTTCGTTGGTCTTTTTGCTTATTGATTTTTATCTTTTTGTCTCACTCCAAGTAATCTCCAAAGCTACCTTGATCTCATTATATCATGGTACATAGCGGATAGCCCTTGGAGTAGACATAGTCATTGTTTCAGTATGCTGTGCTTGTGGGTTGGTTTCATTACTCCAAGAATAGTATTCATATCTTGAAGTTTAGGTCGGTTCTAGCATAATGAGTCCTATTTTGCATATACAGGCATCAACACCTTATATGCATTATTCACACTCACTACTATGAGTCCCCTTCCTCTACTAGACAAGATTATACTACATTGGGCATGCATGAAACCAACCTATTGTTTGTGGGTCTAGTCCATGCAATCGTCGGATATACATCATCACCTAGGTCATTTCATACCTTCGTGAATTGTATCCAACATTGCTACATTAAACTAAGAAATGCTCTCAATTAATTTTGTGCAACTACTGATACTAGCTCAACATCATCATCCTAATCACTCAGTCACCTATCCCATATCGGCCTAGATTTGATCAACACTTTCCAACCCCCCCCCCCCACCAATCTAATTCCCGCACTAACCCCATCATCCCAACCTATCTCCACTTAACACATCTTGAACCAAACCCCCCCCTCAATGACGTGGTATCTTATGACCTAACCATCCTCCAATCCCCCCACCGCCATCCCCTAGACGCTCTCACCCCTATCATCCACAACACCTAACACCTTCTCCCATAGTCTCACCATTCAGGGTCAACACAAGGAACATCATGTGTATCACGATTAGGCTACTTCACCTATCATCTAGTTTGCATACCACCTATCACCGATACTGCATTTAGCACATATCATTTAACTACATCTCACCATCCGTTTGCATCTCATTTTAGGTTCATTTTAATCCAGTTGCATCTCATGTTAGGTTCATTTTAATCCATTTGCATCACATTTTAGGTTCATTTTAATCCATTTGCATCACATTTTAGGTTCATTTTAATCCATTTGCATCTCATTTTAGGTTCATTTTAATCCAGTTGCATCTCATGTTAGGTTCATTTTAATCCATTTGCATCGCATTTTAGGTTCATTTTAATCCAGTTGCATCTCATGTTAGGTTCATTTTAATCCATGTCCATCGCATTTTAGCTTTCATTTTAATCCAGTTGCATCTCATGTTAGTTTCATTTTAATCCAGTTGCATCGCATTTTAGGTTCATTTTAATCCATTTGCATCTCATTTTAAGTTCATTTTAATCTAGTTGCATCTCATTTTAAGTTCATTTTAATCCGTTTGCATCTCATTTTAGGTTCATTTTAATCCATTTACATCTCATTTTAGGTTCATTTTAATCCATTTGCATCGCATTTTAGGTTCATTTTAATCCATTTCCATCTCATTTTAGGTTCATTTTAATCTAGTTGCATCTCATGTTAGGTTCATTTTAATCCATTTGCATCGCATTTTAGGTTCATTTTAATCTAGTTGCATCTCATGTTAGGTTCATTTTAATCCATGTCCATCGCATTTTAGCTTTCATTTTAATCCAGTTGCATCTCATGTTAGTTTCATTTTAATCCAGTTGCATCGCATTTTAGGTTCATTTTAATCCATTTGCATCTCATTTTAGGTTCATTTTAATCCATTTGCATCTCATGTTAGGTTCATTTTATCCGTTTGCATCACATATTAGGTTCATTTTAAATCCATTTAAAGTTTGCATAAAACACAAGTCGATTCATTTCAGCTGCATATCATTACACATCATATCATAGGTGCATATTAAAAATAGCATCATCACATTGCATTCCATACATATCAACATCTCATAAACATTTAAAATTGCATTACAACATCACCAACATCACCATTGAAACAACTAGTGGCATATAACATAATCCCATACATTTGCATCCATAATAAATATTTGTTTAATCATATAGTCCATAAAATCACAACACCATGCATATATCACAAACACAAAATTGTATCCACCAAATCACACACATCATTTGAAAACACATCATACATCCACAACATATATAATATAACATGTGCATCCATCATATAAGCATCATCACAATAGAACATCATAAGCCATCAGAAGTCTCACATCATATATAATCACCGCAAAAAATGTACATCGCTCACATCATCAAAAAAAATAATAATAAAGTGTCCTAATACAATGCCTCTAAGGGCTATCATGATATAACTATCACATCGAGGATCCTCTCTCTGAGGGGGTAGGAGATGATGACCCTGGTCGAGCCTGTGATCCTGGCGGCGGCTGTGGCTGTGGTGCTACGGGTACCTGAGGATCCTGTTGGGGCACATACGTGGGAGGGGGCATCGTCTGCTGAACTGACTGAATAGATCTAGATTGATGTGATCTCGACACCCCCGATCTACTGACCTGGCTGTAACTTGATGCTCGTTGCGCTGCAGGTATGGCTGCATAGTATAACCCCCGATAATACTCTATCTGCGCTCTCGCCTCTGCTAGCTCCCCTCGTACCTGAGCCACCTACCCCTGTACCTGAGCCACCTGTCCCTATGCCTGGCTCAACTGACTCTGTATCTGATGCACATGTGTCTGAGCCTAGGCCAGCTGAGTCTGCATCCCTGCCAATATCGGGGCAAGGCCCCCACCCATAGCCTGTGCACTGCTCAACGCAGTCTCTGTCTACTGTGCTCTCACGAGCGCTGCATCCTGCTCTATCCTCAAATCCTCCATATCCTCTTTGGCCTAAGCCAGCTGAGCCTCTGCAACTGCTAACCGCCCATCCACTCCCTACAGCTGTCCCAACTCAGCCTCTCGACGCCCCAATGCCTCCTCTAAACTGGCCACCTGAGCACGTAGTGTCTCTATCTCCTCCATCTCATCCCGTGACCATCGCCGAGGCATCAGCCTCTCAACCTCTACCTCCATCCCTGCCCCTGAGCTCCCTGCCTCGACATCATGCCTACCGACCCGCAGATGCTCCACCCGTGATGGGGATAGATCACCCTGCTCTGTCCTCAGCCGTCCACCGCGTTGTTGCGGTGCTCTACCCTGCCGTCCACCCCTAGCCTAGACCTGCTATGCTGGAACCTGCTGCGCAGGAACCTGCTGCGCTGGAACCTGCTGCGCTGGAACCTGCTGTGCAGGAACCTGCTGTGCAGGAACCTGCTGTGCTGGAACATCCTGCCCCACTGGCCCCTATCCCGCTACCGCTGCTACCCCCTCATCCACCAGCTGACCATCTCTGGCGATCACCCTCTCCGATCCATCATCCATCACCTCTACAATGAAATCTGCAATGACCTCATCCCCACCCCCATCTGGATCATCTCCATCTCCATCTCCCTCATCCTCTGATAGCGCCACTATCGGATCTGTCAATCGAGTGGGCTGATGCGTCTGCCACCATGCATCATAAGCAGGCGTAGTACCTGCATCCACCACGGTGCTCCTCCAATCCCACTGAACTGGCTGAAGTGCTGCCCAGTCATTCAGCGCAACCTATGGCTGTAATGCTATGGGCCAATAAGCTGTATCCCGCGGTGTCCGCGCATATATGGCCATCTCCTGGGGCACATCCTGTACCCGTCCAAACTGCCGCATCACCCGTGAGGGTAAGTACATCTCTATTGTACGGTCCGCACGACCCATAAGAAATCTCTGCTGAAAGGTGTACGGGAGATGGATAACATCATCCAACCACTCCTCGCAATCAATATATGGATGATATACCATGCTAATCATGTCATCCAATATCCTCCGCCAATGACGGACCTGTCCAGTATAGGTATACAATGCATCGCGATACAAAAACACAAATGCCTCAAACGGGCGCCAATAATAACCGCATGTTGGCCGAGTCACGGGGATATGCTCCCAAAGCCATACATGTAGCAGTGTAACCCCAGCAGATAAAGCCCTGTCATGAAGATAGGCAACTGTGTGCATCTCGTGCAGCAGCTGTGCTAGCATCACCGGCCCCCATGCGTAGACGGTCTCATGCCTCACCATCCCCTCTATCATCCCACCCCAGCCCACAGGAAAACCCCTGCCTCGCCTATCCGACAGAACTACACCTCCAATCAGTGCACACAAATATAAGGCAAAGGGATCTGCACCCGCCGCCAGCATCCTGTCATAATCCATCTCCCTCCTGTCTGCGGAAAGCACCACGTGCTCTGCTCCGAACACTCTGATCAATGCAGTCCGCCCCCTCCTCGTGTCATACCTCACATGTCGACCATGAATCGACAGCTTGAGGATGCGATAAACATCCTCAAGTGTGATGGTCATCTCTCCTGTCGGCAGCAGAAAGCTAGAAGTCTCGCTGCGGTACTACTCCACTGCGGCCGTCATCAGAGCTCTATGAGCTCGCAGCACAGGCATCGCTGCCATCGTCCAAAGCCCCAGTGTCGCAAGTTGAGGTTGCCATGTCTCATCAAATAGCGGCATCACGGATCGCACTCGTCGCTCTCGCGACTGCAGTATAAACCGCTGCGTATCCTGCATCCACCACTTCTTCATTAGATACAAAATTACTTTCCCCCTACATCTTTTTCTTCTAAATGTCTCAAAGGCCCGAATCATGTGGCCCCACACAAAAAATCCCTAAGTGCTATTTAAAAAAATAGCGCTACTTTCCCCTGCCTATAGTGCCAATACAGAAAATGGCGCCACTGCGCTCCGCGTATCGCGCCAATCCAGACATTGGCGCCACTGTGTGCCCTATATCGCGCCAATCCAGACGATGGCGCAGTCCCCCATTTTTTGCGTCAATCAAACTTTTAGCGCTAAAACTAATCATAGTGCTATTCCACAACATGGCGCTATTCCAGACGATAGCGCCGTTCTACCCATAATATGGTTAGGTCATAAGATACGACGTCATTGAGGGGGGGGTTTGGTTCAAGATGTGTTAAGTGGAGATAGGTTGGGATGATGGGGTTAGTGCGGGAATTAGATTGGTGGGGGGGGTTGGAAAGTGTTGATCAAATCTAGGCTGATATGGGATAGGTGACTAAGTGATTAGGATGATGATGTTGAGCTAGTATCAGTAGTTGCACAAAATTAATTGAGAGCATTTCTTAGTTTAATGTAGCAATGTTGGATACAATTCACGAAGGTATGAAATGACCTAGGTGATGATATATATCCAACGATTGCATGGACTAGACCCACAAACAATAGGTTGGTTTCATGCATGCCCAATGTAGTATAATCTTGTCTAGTAGAGGAAGGGGACTCATAGTAGTGAGTGTGAATAATGCATATAAGGTGTTGATGCCTGTATATGCAAAATAGGACTCATTATGCTAGAACCAACCTAAACTTCAAGATATGAATACTATTCTTGGAGTAATGAAACCAACCCACAAGCACAGCATACTGAAACAATGACTATGTCTACTCCAAGGGCTATCCACTACATACCATGATATAATGAGATCAAGGTAGCTTTGGAGATTACTTGGAGTGAGACAAAAAGATAAAAATCAATAAGCAAAAAGACCAATGAAAGATATAAATAGCCTTTTGTGTGCTCTTGCCAAGAGACGTGATGATAGAATGATAGATTTTTGTCCATTGTAGGAAAGACGTATCCTAGGACACAGATCTATTTTTTGATTGGAGAGTTTTTTGTGGAAGATGGGCGAAAGAACATTCGGGCCAAATGGAAGATTATAGTTGGTATATTGCTTGATGATTTTTGTGCGAGGGACCATGTTTCAATGGTATGTGTAGCATGCATATCGTTTCGTAGATCTGGAAAGCTCAGTGAGTGGGAACCATCCCAATGGGTGGGATGGGTGCATCTTAGATACCTGAGTACTAGAAACATCCTTCGTATTCCAGACTGCCTACATACCCTGTGTCCATGGGATCAAGGTACTTTTAAGATGCGGGTGAAATGAATATGTAGTTCTGGCAAGACTTGATGATGTGGGAATGGTTGGCAATGTGATGTGATGAGGGTTGAGACGTGTTTAGATGATTGTGGTGGGATGTGAGATTGATGCATGTGGTGATTATTTTTGGATTTTCTAATTTTCTGATGTTTTTGGATTTTCTAATTTTATGATGTTTTTGGATTTTCTAATTTTATGATGTTTTTGGATTTTCTGATTTTATGAACTGTACAAAGGAGAGCTTACAAGGATCCTCATTCCCCGGGTGGGGTTGTGGGTGGGTGAGGTAGTGCGGGATGGGCGAACAAACTTGATGTTTCAGAATTTCAAGCCATGGGATGTGTGGGTATGGAGTGTTATGCTAGAAAGAGGACTTATTAGATGGTAGAACCAGCCATTACGCATGGCGCCTGAAACAGGTTTTCACCATGGTACTTATCCAAGGCATCACCAAAGTGATTTTCACCATTGGAAGTTTTTATTGCACTCTGATTTTTTCTTGATTTTTTGATTTTTTTGGTGTTTTTATTTATTTATTTGCCTTTTTTGATTTTTTGAGCTTGTAGTATCAAATGGGTTATGCATAGAATCGCTTGAGATGCAAGATGTTCATTGGCTCATCTAGAGGCTGCCCCTCGGGTGTTGCTAACTGATAAGCTCCTGACCCATAGTCGGCGGTGATGACATAAGGTCCTAGCCAATTAGGTTCGAATTTTCCTTGCTTCAGATGCTCTTGCAGGTTCTTTTGATTTTCCATTAGGACCAGGTCACCTACCTCAAACTTTCTGGTTCTGATCTTTTTGTTGTAGCTTCTTCTGAGGCGGTTTTGGTATGCCTGTAAGTGATTTAATGCATTCAGGCATTTCTCATCCAACAATTCAAGTTGATGCAACCTTGCGACACGATAGTCTTCATCAGAGATAATATTTTGTAGTGATACTCAGAGGGACGGGAGCTCGACCTCTATAGGTAAAATGGCTTCTGATCCAAATACTAGTGAGTATGGAGTGGCTCCAGTAGGAGTGCGGATGCTAGTGCGGTAAGCCCATAGGGAGGGGTTAAGTTGTAGGTGCCAGTCGCGGCCAGCTTCATTGACTGTCTTCTTTAAGATGCGAAGGATGGTTTTGTTAGAAGCCTTTGCTTGACCATTTCCTTGGGGGTAATATGGCGTGGAGAAGCGGTGTTTGATGTCAAACTTTTCGCACAAAGTGCGAACTTCTTGGTTCTTAAATGGCTTCCCATTATCAGTGACAATGGAATGGGGGATACCGTAGCGGCAGATGATGTAGTGGAGAATGAACTTGGAGATTTGGATGCCTGTGGTGAAGGTGAGTGGTATTGCTTCCACCCACTTTGTGAAGTATTCGGTAGCAGTTATTATGAATTTATGGCCATTGGAAGATGGAGGGTGTATTTTACCTATGAGGTCGAGTCCCCATTGTGAGAAAGGCCATGGTGTTGTGATTGGTTGTAGCTCCTGTGCTGGTGCGTGGATGAGATCGCCGTGTTGTTGGCATGGGAGGCATTTTCTGATAAACTGATGTGCATCCTTGTCCATAGTGGGCCAATAATAACCAGTCCTTAGGATCTTCTTAGAAAGAGCTGGTCCACTTGAATGTGCCCCACAAATACCTACGTGTACCTCTTCTAAAGCTGCCTCGGCTTCCCTAGAGTCTAAACATTGTAGAAGCGTACCATCAAGACTCCTTTTGTAGAGGGTGTCACCTACAAGGATGAAACGGGAAGCTCGACGGATGAAGGATTTTTTCTGTGATGGGGATAGGTTGTTGGGGAGGATGTTATCGTGAAGATAAAGGTAAGTTTCCTGATACCAGGGGGATAAGGGACCAACGATTTCGCATACTAATTCAGATTGGGGAATGTCATATGCTGGGATGGGGAGCTCTTCGATCAGGAACTCACATTTCTTCCTGCCTTGCTTCATATCAACCAGAGATCCAATGGTGGCCATGGCATCTGCCGCTTTGTTGTTTAACCTTGGGATCTGCTCAAAGTGGATGTCACCAAAATAATCTTTAAAGTCATCGACCATATTCTTGTTGATAACTGAGAGGGGGGGTGAATCAGTTATCCTAATTATTTCTTCTTTTGAACCTTCTTATTAATCAAAGCAGTATTGAATCAAACAAACAAACATTACCATGAAATGAGAAACACATGACACAGTATTTTTGATGTGGAAACCTGGTTAAGGGAGAAAACCACGGGGTGATTAACCCAAAGATTATTCTCTGTTAGAAGAATAAGGAATTACAAAATGGCACTTGCCAATTAGGGCTCACTGCCCGAGCACACTGCTCACAAAGAGGCCCACTGCCTACAAGGAGACACACTGTCTACAAAGTGATAAGAATCATAGTCTTGAACTGGAGAGTGACATCTTTACCATGTCTGGATCAGTTCCATTTAAGCCCAGAAACATCTGCTCTGCTTTCTGTACTTCTCTTCGCTACTACGCTCTCATCCACACCCTTCACCCTTCAAAATGAACTCACAAGCCTTTATTTATACAAGACATTGACTTAGGAACAATCATCTAATTCGGCAATCTACCATAAGAATATCCGCAAGATGAATAACACATCCGGTCGGCCACCATAAGAACATTCACAGGATGAACAACTCATCCGGTCGGCTAAACAGAGCAAGAACTTCATCCAGAGGAATATCTTCAATTTCGGGCTCTACTATCAATGCGGACCAACAACACAACCTCAACATGATCCAAGAACCTTCACAAGCCTGCCTGAATGACCAGGTACGTCCGCATTTCCTTTACTTACTGAAATCTCTTATCCTCCTTATCCGGAACTTCAAGAACACTGTCTATCGCCACTGTCATAATGCAAGAGATACTTCCAGACCTCCAAATCATACACAACTCGAGATGGCACATCATAAGGACATCCCAAAGACTCCTTCCAATCCGTAAATTAGGATTATACAGTTTCGAACCTCACCGGACCTTTTTGTGATCCTCTGTCACTTCTGAATACTTGCCGGAACCAGTTCTACACCGACAGCCACAACTCCTTCAGATCTTCATGCGGACCTCTGAAATCTTAACTGAAGCATCTCAAGACTCATATCTACAGACCCTTTAATCCGCATCCTTCGGTTCGCATCCTAAATAGTACATTTGCCTTCTTCTCATCACTGTTCTTTACTGTTCCTGACTGAGGCTAATTTTCTCAATATCCTCAGCACACTGCTCATTAAATCCTTCTTGTCAAAGCAATATGAGTGTGTTGACATTAATGACAACACTGGTTTACCTCATACTTGCAACAATCTCCCCCTTTGTCATTGATGGCAACATATGATGTGAAAAACCATCAAGACAAGAAACTTCTCCTTTCTGTCACTTCTCCCCCTATCAGCAACATGTCTTCTCCTCATTTACTGCTCCCCCTTTGATCATAAACTACTTGTTTTTCACATGTCTTCTCTCCCCCTTTGACATCAATGGCAAAGGGCTCATACTTGCAATTCTAACACATCAGAATCATACCAGCTGCTCCCCCTTAGTAGCAGCTCCCCATCATCAATCCGGATCACAAGATATGACTGTGATATCCACCGGACTGATGCACATCAGTGCATCCTAGTTCATCACCGGAGGGGCCATGACCCCTAACTTCTCCCAGAGATATTCAAAAGAGTCCTTGGGAAGAGGTTTAGTAAAGATATCTGCAATCTGATCCTTGGAGGGAACATACTCCAACCTGACTTCTTCCTTGTTCACTTGTTCTCTCAAGAAATGAAACTTGATAGATATGTGCTTAGTCTTAGAGTGTAATATCAGATTCTTGGAAATATTAATTGCACTTGAATTATCATAGAAAATTGTGATAGGCTCCGCATATTCAATTTTAATATCTCTTAGCATCTGCTTCATCCATAGGATTTGAGTGCAACTACTTGCTGCTGTAATGTATTCTGCTTCATTTGTAGATAGAGATATTGCATCTTGTTTCTTGCTTAGCCAAGAAACCAATCTCTTCCCCAAAAAGAATGCTCCACCACTGGTGCTCTTTCGATCATCTACATCTCCTACCCAATCTGCATCTGTGTAAGTATGAAGAAAGAAATCCGGATCTCTAGGGTACCATAGACCATACTCAACTGTTCCTTTCAAGTACCTAAAATTTTTTTTGATTGCCATAACATGAGATTCTCTAGGATCAGCCTGGAATATTGCCACAAGACCAACAGCCTGCATTATATCTGGTCTGGTCTGAGTGAGATACAACAATCCACCAATCATTGATCTATACATTGTTTGATCTGCCTTTGGAGAGTCATCATCTTTGCTCAACTTACATCCGGTTGCCATGGGAGTGTTCATTGGTTTTGAATCTTCCATACCAAATTTCCTTAACAATTATTTCACATATTTGGTTTGAGAAATGAAGATTCCTTTCTTTGTTTGAGTAATTTGCAGACCCAAGAAGAAATTCATTTCACCAAGCATAGACATTTCAAACTCACATTTCATCTGATTTGCAAAATTTTTGCACATACTATCTCTTCCTCCAAAAATGATATCATCTACAAACACTTCAACAATCAAAATGTTTTCATGATCAATTTTGAAATATAAGTTACTGTCAGTAGTACCTTTGCTGAATCCAATCTGCACAAGATGCTTATCCAACCTTTCATACCATGCTCTTGGAGCTTGTTTTAATCCATACAATGCTTTCTTTAACTTACAGACCATATCATCATTGTCAGATAATTGAAATCCTTCCGGTTGTTCAATGTAAACTTCTTCTTCCAGATCACCATTTAGGAAGGCAGACTTGACATCCATCTGATATACGTTGAAGTCTTTGAAGGCAGCAAATGCAAGAAATAATCTGATTGCTTCAATTCTTGCCACGGGAGCAAAGGTCTCTTCATAATCAATTCCTTCTATTTGGGAGTAGCCTTTGCAGACCAATCTAGCTTTGTTTCTGATTACTTTACCAGCTTCATCTAATTTCTTCTGGAAGACCCATTTGGTTCCAATCACATTCCTGTCTCTAGGTCTGGGAACAAGATCCCAAGTATGATTTTTCTCAATTTACATTAATTCATCTTTCATTGCTTTAGTCCAGTTTTCATCATTGCAGGCTTCATTTACTGTTTTAGGTTCAATCTTTGAAATCAGACAACATTCATCCTAATTTTGAGCAACATTCCTTCTAGTTTGCACACCTTTGCTTCTGTCCCCTATGATCTGATCTTCAGAGTGGTTTAGTGTCACATACCTTGGAATTTTGGGAGTATCCTGCACTGCTGCTTCTTGATCAGGCTCATTCAAACCTATCTCTTCTTCCTGATTTACCGGATCAGGCTGACTCTGTCTTACCGGAGAGGATTGAGTTCCATGAACACTGTCTTGGTCATCTTCATCAGATTCATAAAATCTTGAGGGCTTCTCAATTCGTTCATCAACTTTCACATTAGTGCTTTCTATCATCTTCCTCAGTCTCTTATTGTAACACCGGTATGCTTTGCTTTGAGTGGAGTAGCCCAAGAAAATTCCTTCATCACTTCTAGCATCAAACTTTCCTAGATCTTCATCTCTTTTGATATAACACTTGCTACCAAATACTCTGAAATATTTCACAGTGGGAGTGATGCCAAACCAGAGTTCATAGGGGGTCTTACCGGTATTGTTTCTGATTTGAACTCAATTTAGAGTGTAGACTGCAGTGCTGATAGCTTCTTTCCAGAACATCTGAGGAACATTTGCTTCCAACATCATTGTCCTGGCAGCTTCTTGGATGGTCCGGTTCTTTCTTTCAACTACTCCATTCTGCTGTGGAGTCCTAGGAGCAGACAATTGTCTCCTTATACCCTGCTTCTCACAATAGTCAATGAACTCTCCAGATGTAAATTCACCACCTCTATCAGACCTTAGACACTTTAGTTTTAATCCGGTTTGATTCTCTACCAAAGCTTTGAAGATTTTGAACTTCTCAAATGCTTCAGATTTTTCTTTTAGAAAGGTAACCCACATCATCCGGGAATGATCATCAATTAACAACATGAAATATCTATCACCTTGCAGACTCTTGATTCTTGTCGGACCACAGAGATCAGTATGTACTAATTCCAACAATCCGGTAGAAGACTGATCTTTGCTTTTGAAAGAGACTCTGCTTTGTTTACCTAGCTGACATTCTTTGCACAAACTATTTGTAGGTTTCATCAATTTTGGAAGATCTCTTACAGCCTGAGTATTGCTTATCTTGATGATGTTATCAAAATTTACATGACACATTCTTCTATGCCATAACCAACTCTGATCAATTTGAACAAACAAACAACTTTTATTTGAACCAACCAGATGAAAGATATTACCTTTTGTCTGAGTACCGGATGCAATTTCAGTTCCAGAGCTTGTAAAGATTCTGCATTTTCCATTCTTAAACTGAAGATCATAGCCTTTGTCTACTAACTGACCAACACTGAGAAGATTGTGCTTCAATCCTTCAACATATAGTACATTACCTATTTTGCTCTTTCCATCAAAGGAAATAGTTCCCCTGCCTCTGATTCTGCTAGCAGAATTGTCACCAAACTTTACCATTCCTCCTTCATACCTTTCCAAATTCAAGAACTTATTCTTGTCACCAGTCATATGGTGAGAACATCCACTGTCAATAACCCAATCATCCTTTTCTTCCACTTGAGCAGCTAAAGCTTTTTCAACAACTTTGTGATTGACAGATTCAGAGAGTATTGAATCTTCTTCCTTGATGGCAATAAACACCCACTCATTTCCGGATTTGCTTCCTAGTTCTGATTCATCATCTGTTACTCCTTCATTGTCATCTTCTTCATGAACATAATAGCAATTCTTTTGAAACCTTTGTCTGTTAGTATTAGACCTTGCAGATCTTTCTGGACATCTTGAAGCAAAATGACCAATCTTATTGCAGTTGAAGCACTTAAAGGGTAGTTTTCCTTCATACTTACCGGATCCTCTTGGTAGTCTTTTTGCAATGAGGGCTTCAAGTTGAGCTGTTTCTGCTTCTTCTTCTTCCATGTCTCTTCTTGCTTGATCATACCATGTCATCTTCCTTGAAGAGTTTTCTCCCGGATCAATTCTCTGTTTGCCTTTCACATAGACACTGGCTTTGAAAGCAGATTCAGTCTTGGGAAGATCATCTCCAAACTTGGTCATTTCAAATGCAGCTAGCTTGCCAGGCAGTTGTTCTCTTGTGACAGTTGTGTGGGCTCTGAATTCATCAATTGCAGCAACCTTGATTTTGTAGGCAGCAGGAAGGGATCTAAGGATTTTGCAGACGATCTCATTTTCATCCAGAGTTCCACCAGCATTTCTAATTCCACACACTAGTTCATTCACTCTTGGCATAAAAGTAGTGATGTTTTCATCATGTCTCATCTTCAATCTTTCGAATTTCCCTTTCAGACTTTGCAACCTTGCACTTTTGACAAACTCATCTCCTTCATACAGAAGTTCCAGTTTAGTCAGGATCTCATATGCAGTTGGTAGGTCAATAACATTTGAGAGATCTGAGTCATTCAATGCGCTTAGAAGAGCTTCCTTGGTCCGCAGATTGTTTTCAGCTTCTGTGATTTCATTCAGAGTTGTCGGACCACCTTGTGGAGGTACATATGGTTTTGAAACCATGGCCAAGTATGCTTTTCCCATACATTCCAGGTGACATTTCATGCGACCCTTCCAGAGAGTGAAATTGGTTCCATCGAACTTCGGACTATCCTTTTTGTATGACGACATCCTAGATCTCCTCAAGCAGTTAAGCTTCTTTCAGAGGAACTTGGCTCTGATACCAATTGTTGATAACTGAGAGGGGGGGTGAATCAGTTATCCTAATTATTTCTTCTTTTGAACCTTCTTATTAATCAAAGTAGTATTGAATCAAACAAACAAACATTACCATGAAATGAGAAACACATGACATAGTATTTTTGACGTGGAAACCCGGTTAAGGGAGAAAACCACGGGGTGATTAACCCAAAGATTATTCTCTGTTAGAAGAATAAGGAATTACAAAATGGCACTTGCCAATTAGGGCTCACTGCCCGAGCACATTGCTCACAAAGAGGCCCACTGCCTACAAGGAGACACACTGTCTACAAAGTGATAAGAATCAGTCTTGAACTAGAGAATGACATCTTTACCATGTCTGGATCAGTTCCATTTAAGCCCAGAAACATCTGCTCTACCTTCTGTACTTCTCTTCGCTACTACGCTCTCATCCACACCCTTCACCCTTCAAAATGAACTCACAAACCTTTATTTATACAAGACATCGACTTAGGAACAATCATCTAAGTCGGCAATCTACCATAAGAATATCCGCAAGATGAATAACACATCCGGTCGGCCACCATAAGAACATTCGTAGGATGAACAACTCATCCGGTCGGCTAAACAGAGCAAGAACTTCATCCGGAGGAATATCTTCAATTCTGGGCTCTACTATCAATGTGGACCAACAACACAACCTCAACATGATCCAAGAACCTTCACAAGCCTGCCTGAATGACCAGGTACGTCTGCATTTCCTTTACTTACTAAAATCTCTTATCCTCCTTATCTGAAACTTCAAGAACACTGTCTGTCGCCACTGTCATAATGCAAGAGATACTTCCGGACCTCCAAATCATACACAACTCGAGATGGCACATCATAAGGACATCCCAAAGACTCCTTCCAATCCGCAGATTAGGATTATACAGTTTCAGACCTCACCGGACCTTTTTGTGATCCTCTGTCACTTCTGAATACTTGCCGGAACTGGTTCTACACCGACAGCCACAACTCCTTCAGATCTTCATGCGGACCTCTAAAATCTTAACTAAAGCATCTCAAGACTCATATCTACAGACCCTTTAATCTGCATCCTTTGGTTTGCATCCTAAACAGTACATTTGCCTTCTTCTCATCACTGTTCTTTACTGTTCCTGACTGAGGCTAATTTTCTCAATATCCTTAGCACACTGCTCATTGAATCCTTCTTGTCAAAGCAATATGAGTATGTTGACATCAATGACAACACTGGTTTACCTCATACTTGCAACACTTCTTATAGGGAAGAAGCTTATCGTCCTTGGTTTTATATTCATTATTGACTTGTCTGATGACTAGTTGAGAGTCGCCATAGACAGTTAGTTTGTCTATTTTCCATTGGATGGCCATTCGGAGACCTGTGATTAGGGCCTCATATTCTGCTACATTATTGGTGCATGGAAATGTGATTTTGAATGATTTAGGAATCATGTCACCTTGAGGGGTAACAAACAGGACGCCTGCCCCCGAGCCTCTGTGAGTGTAGGATCCATCAAAATACATCTTCCATGTATCTGTGGCTGGTGTGATTGTCAAGATGGCCTCGTCTGGAAATTCTATTATTGTAGGATGCTCTGCCTAAATAGGTGCCTCAGCCAGTTGATATGCTATGACTTGTCCTTTGATTGCCTTCCTCTCTATGTATTCTATGTCAAATTCGGTGAGAATCATGACCCATTTTGCCATCCTTCCTGTGAGAGCTGCTCTGTTTAGCAGATATTTGAGTGGGTCGATCTTAGCAATGAGCTTAGTCTTATGATTGAGCATATAATGTCTTAACTTTTGTGATGTGAGGACGAGGGCTAGGCATGCTCGTTCAATTTGTGTGTAGTTAAGCTCATAGGAAATCAAGGTGCGGCTGATGTAGTAGATGGCTCTTTCCTTTCCCTGTTCATCGTGTTGTGCTAACAAAGCCCCAATTGCTGTGTTGGTTGCAGAAATATACAAGAGGAGGGGCTCTCCTTGTCTTGGTGGAGATAGAATAGGGGGATTAGCCAGATATGCTTTTAGCTGGTCGAAGGCATCCTGACACTGAGTAGTCCAAGTGAAAGCTATATCTTTTTGGAGGAGATGCTGGAATGGTTGGCATTTGTCAGCAAGTTGAGCAATGAACCGGCGAATAGACTGTAGTTTACCCTGTAGGCTTCT
Source organism: Cunninghamia lanceolata (assembly GCA_027924645.1). Classification (NCBI taxonomy): domain Eukaryota; kingdom Viridiplantae; phylum Streptophyta; class Pinopsida; order Cupressales; family Cupressaceae; genus Cunninghamia; species Cunninghamia lanceolata. The sequence continues at coordinate 9,014,383 of BSBN01000050.1, read as the reverse complement.
CAATTGTTTCAAGGTTTTAGGAGGTGGCATTTCAGTAATAGCTTTGACTTTTGCCGGGTCCACCTCGATTCCTCGTCTGGAGACTATGTATCCCAATAATTTGCCTGAAGTGACACCAAAGACACATTTTTTTGGATTTAGACGAACATTATATTGCTCTAACCTGTCAAAGATCTTGGCTAGCATGTCTAAGTGCTCTTCTCGGGTCTTTGATTTGCCGAGTAAGTCATCAACGTAGTCCTCCATGATGTGGTGAAAGAGGTCATGGAAGATGACAGTCATTGCTCGTTGATAAGTAGCTCCTGCATTCTTTAGGCCGAATGGCATTACTACCCAATAGTATGTCCCCCATGGGCATATAAAGGATGTTTTGTACTGATCTTCTTCGGCAATTTTGATTTGATTGTATCCTGAAAAGCCATCCATGAGGGATAGCATCTCATGCCCTGCTGTAAGATCCATGATCATGTCAATGTTGGGAAGAGGGAAGTCATCTTTTGGGCAGGCCTTGTTGAGATCTCTGAAGTCAGTGCAATAGCGGATTCTGCCATCTGGTTTAGCAACAGGTACTAGATTTGAGACCCATTCGGCATAATCAATTGGACGTATGAACCCCACGTCTAGTAACTTTTTAAGCTCTGCTTTGACAAGAAGGGCCACCCGAGGGTTCATCTTTCAGAGCTTCTATTTGACTGGTTTGGCATCAGGACGCACTGCAAGATGATGTACAACCAAGGCAGGATCTAGCCCTGGCATGTTTGCGTAGGTCCATGCAAAGTTGCGATTTCTACGTGTGAAGAATGCTAAGAAGTCCTCCTGTTCAAACAGGCTGAGAGATTCTGCTTGATATGTGATTTTCGGCTCTTCCTCTGTCCCTAGATTCATTTCCTGCGCTAGTTCAACCAAGATGGGTGATCTGTCAGGATATACTTTATCTATTTCAGGGAGGCCCATGCTTCCATCTCCTGGCGCCTCATGGAGGTTTTCACAGGAGATACGTCCTTTATTTTTACTTTTTTAGGATCTGACACTACCGTAGAATGGTTTTCACCATCAGATCTATTTTTTGTTTTTGTATTTTTGCAACTAGAAGCAGGGATTGTCTCCCCAAAATAGGCAGCCGGATTGAGTTCCATGATGTATCCATCTCGGTGATCTCCCAAGGGGAAGTTGTCTCTTACTCCCATCATTTCAGCAATGGCTTCGTCATTAGGTGCGATATCCAAAATAGGAGGTCCTCGTTGGTCCCAGTCGATGAGATCAGGGTATACTAATGGTAGGTCATTAGGTGATGAGGCGAGAGTAGTGACAGAATAGATGGTGCAAATGGAGGAGACGAAGAAATCGGCAAAGTCACTAAAGGAGTCTTGTAGGTCCGCTTCGTTAATGTGGTCGACGTCTAGAGAAACTGGAGCAAACTCGGCTAAGATACATTCACCGGTATTAAGGATGCGTTGTGGTTGGACATACCCTAACCCTTGAGTATAGGGGTTCCTGGTTGCTTGCAGTGGTTCCACAATGCCCTGTTCATGAAGGCCAATGCCGCCTTGTCCTTTGTAACCCATGCTTTTGACTATCTCAGAACCTTTGCCGTAACTGTTTGCTGGGATGGTGGGGATGTCTTGTTCTGTTTCCTTGTCCTTGTAAAGCCAGGATGAAATATCTTCAAGTATGTCCTGATCCAGAAGGTGTTTTTTCTCAAAGACGGGCAAGGGTTTGCATTTGATGATGACTGTGTCAGCTGCCTCTGTGTGCGGAGTGCCAAATGTCTTAGGAGTGGGTAATAAACCCACACAAAAGGTGCCGTGAAGGTTGTATTCTCCACAGCCTTGGTCGCTGAGCTTGATCTTGACCTCAGGTGGTGAAGGTGTTTGGGATGAAGTGGTGGCGATGTTGGCAGGGTCGATGTATGAAGTGGAAGTTGTTGGGGTGATTTGGTTGGTGGCTTTATTGTACGGACAGAAGGTTTGGTTGTGTCCTTCCAGAAAACTACAGTATTGGAAAGGACGAGGATCGGCATAGATAGTGACTTCAGTGCCGTTGTGGGGAAATTTGAGATATTGATGGAAAGTGGAGGGGACGGCTTGCATGGCATGGATCCATGGGCGGCCGAGAAGAATGTTATAAGGGAGGTCAAGATCCAGAACCTGACATTTGGTTTCAAGGATTTTTTGTCCCACTTGAATAGGAAGCTTTATGGTACCTTCTGATAGCCTCTCGGTGTCATCATATCCTTTGATTATTATGCACTCGCTAGCATCCACAACCACATCTGAGTACCCCAAGTGTTTTAGCAATTGTAGAGTGCATATATTTAGGCCGGAACCACCATCTATTAGGACCCTTTTAATGGTGTGTTTGTGAATGCGGACCTCGATGTGTAGTGCATCATTATGTAGGTGCTCGGAGGTGGGAAGGTCTTTTTCAGAAAACGTGATATGGTGTGGTGTGGCAATATGGCCGACCATGGCTTGAAATTGATTGACATACAAGTTTGCAGGGACTTGTGTTTCCAAAAGGGCCTTGTCGAGAATGTCCTTGTGGCAGGGTGATGTACGAAGCAGCTCAAGGATGGAGATTTGCGCGAGTGTCTTTCCTAGATGGTCTAGGAGGTTGTATTGAGCAGTGGGTGATGGATGGGCATTTGGACGAGGGGGGAGGGGATCAGATGTGGATGGGGGTGTTGGTTCAGCGGGAGGGGCAGTGCGGATTGAGACACGGCCTCGACGGGTTGTGACGGCGCAATCGGGTGCTTGTGCCCGAATGGTGATTGTGTTAACAGAGTGGGATGAGGGTTCAATGCGGCCGACAATGGAGTCGTAGTGTGTGGGTAGTGGAGTGACATTGTACGCTTGATTGGATGATGAAGCTTAGTTATGGTTGGGTAAGGGATCCTTGTAAGCTCCAAGATTGGCATTTGGTGATGGCTGTGTATGGTGTTCAAGGTTGACAAGATTTTGATCTATTAGGTCTTGGATACAATGTTTTAATTGTATGCAGTCTACTATTTTATGACCTGCCACGCGGTGGTATTCACAATAATCATTTTCATTATACCATGCTGCCTTGAGGTCATTGTCTTGGCGTGGTCTGACAGGAGCTCTCGCACCAATGCGGGAGTGTGATTATCTTGGCATGGTCTGACATTCTCTACTTCTTTTCTCACTTTTCTTTTCATCTCTGGTTGTCTAAGTTCCACATGAATCTTTACACTCAGCTCTTCAAAGGTTCCAAACCTTTCTGCCTCAGAGTCCTTGGGTTGACTTAGCATGTGTTGAACATGTAGCTCAACAATTTTCTCATCTACTTCATACCCCATTGGCATGATCCAGACTGTCCTTGGCTCCACTACCTCCATTAGGCATTGATCAGTATCCACCATGAAGCATATTGTATCTTTGTATTTTTCCACTAAAGATTGGGGGATTCTCTCTCTTGCGTGCATCATACTGTGAAAGTTTTTGAAGTAGCCCCATAGTGCTGTATTCTGTGCCTTGGCATCACCTATTCCATGTAAATAATCCCTGATTTGTATGGCAATAGGTCTATCATTTTGCCATATCCAACCACTAGATATGGGTAACTCATTCATGTAATAGAAAAATAGACAAAGTATCAAGCACCGTATTTGAAAGAGTTCTTCTTGTCCTTCTTTATCTTCTGTAGATTCTCCAAAAGTTGGTTTAGAAGGAGCTCACAGAGGTCATAGTTAGCATTCTTCCTTAACATTTCATAAGCAGTATATACAGTAGTTCCGGATACAAAATTCTCCCTATTGGAGTGATATATCTTATAGCCAATTATCATAGATGCAAACTTGATATCAGGATTTGTGATATCTTCAATTGTCATTTCTCTTTTATCAAATTTGAATCTGGTAGCCTCACTTACAATTTAGTTTTTGACAGATTTGAGAGTAGGCATCCCACCAGATGAGTGTAATCTGATTACCACCCTAATGGCATCTTTAACTAGTGATCTTAAACGGCCTATTCAACCACATGAAGCTGTCATGGACTCGGCTCAGAATATACCGGACCCATTCATCTTCTGCAAAATAGGGGAAATGAATGCACTGTACAAAATATTTGTCCCGGATAGCCTTGTACTAAGGTTTGAGTTCAAATGAATCACCTATTAACTGCTTGTGGTAGATGCCCATCATCTTCGATTCCCCAAATTCTTCAATGTTCACATGAATGTATTCCCTAACATCTTCTACATGCAAAACCCCATGTGGAATGCTAGAAAACGCGCCTATGTGATCAAGTTCTAGGGATTTGTATGGATGTTTTTTGAATTTGAGATGCGGTCTATCAGTGATCTTCACAACATTTGGTGTAGCCATCTTTCAAAAGATTCAGAGAGAGATTTCAAGAATGGAAAATACCTTTTATGATTTTAGGGTTCACGGAATGAGCCAATAAGGTCGTCGGTTGACTTGAATTCTGCAGTTGATCCTTAAGAGAGATGAAGCAAACTTGTTTGTAGAGCTCTTCTTGTCTTTTTCACTAATGCAAATGTGCAAATGACGAGCAAATGAACCCTTTTATCTCTGAGAAAACCCTTATTCCACATTGCAATAAATGAGTAACTTAAGTCATTCTGGTTGCCTTGTTCTCCTTGTTCTAAGAAAGATCTTTTCCGGATCACTGAGATATACTTGGAGTTATTCTCGGTGATTATTGATAATCTATCTTCCTTTCCCCAAACATTTGATCTGTCCACAGATCAAGATACCTCAAATTTGAATCATACCAGATCTAACTGTGAAAATCCTATTCTTATCGAATGACTGTTAAACCGGATTAATCTCATATGATTAACCTCTTCAAATTCAATGTGGATCTTTCATATCTTCCCCAAGGGTTATTTAGATGTTTCTCTGAGAGCCCTTTTAGTCCTCAACCTTCCATGTGCCAATTTCAGGCACCAATTGACTGGCTAGGGGAAAATATTTTTTTTGTGACTCCCCCTAAACCAGAGCTCATCTATTTAGTTTTCGGAAGGAATAACAGCACCAGATCCTAAATCTTGCTGATGTACTCCTCTTCATGCAAATCTTGCTCATCTCCCTTTGAATTTCATCTGCATTCACTTTTACTTTTCCTTTGTCTTGGTTTTGATTGTGATGTACTGCACCCTTTTTGTCTTGATTCTTACTTCTGCATAATTTGGCAATATGATCGGATCTATTGCAGTTGTAGCAAACAACATTTCTTTGCATATTTGACTGATATTCTCTTGATCTGCATTGATTAGCCATATGTCTCATTCTATTGCATGCAAAGCATCTACCATTGAATGAATTGTTCATTTACATATTTCTACACTCATGGGATTTGTGACCATACCTTTTGCAATTAAAACATTGTCTAGAGAAGGATGAATTAGTCTGATTCATTCTTCTTTTGTACTGATTTGCTTTATGACCAAAGTTATTGCAATTATGGCAGTATCTATTGAAGGATGGATATCTTTGAGCATTTGGTTGCCTTACCAGAGGTCTTCTAGGCCCGTTCCTTGGATTTCCTAATCCAGAGTTCTTGGATCCAGAGGTTTCACCTTTCTCATACCCCAATCCTTGCTTGTCATCTACCCTCTTTTAGATTTCAAGAAGAACTTCAAGTTGAGCAGAACTTATCTTGAATTTCTCTTTGTATTCATTTGTTGTTTGAAGATCTCTTTTTAGAGTGTCAATCTGATTCTCAAGTTGTTCTTCATTATCTCTAGCTTCTTCAAGATCAGATTCCAAATGCCTAATAATTCTATCCATATTGTGGCAGTCTTCTGACTTCTCCTTGAGAGATTGTTTTAGATTATCTTCAGTCTTTCTTTTCTCTTCAATTTCTTGAGTGAATTTCATAAATCCTGATTCCATTTCATGTCTTACCATAATGATCTCTTTTGATAGCTTCTCACACAACTTGTTCTTCTCATTCAGATCTTCATCAGTATTATTGGCTTCACTCTGACTTGCTAACTGTTGATGTATATACTTTCTCTTTTTCATAGAGATACTCAGTTTATCTTTTAGTTCATTTATGAAATCATTAGCTTGTTTGAGTCTTTCCTTCAATTCATTGACTTCAGAGTGAGATTGCTCAAGGTCATCTAAGGCAGATTGAAGTTGTTGCCTCATGCCATACACATCCATTGGAATTCCCAGATCTTCCTGAAGCTGTTAGGCTCTATTTGGAGGAACTTGGCTCTGATACCAATTGTTGATAGCTGAGAGGGGGGGTGAATCAGTTATCTTAATTAATTTATCTTTCTTTTCTTAAAATTAAATAAGCATGCATAACCATGAAAGAAGAAATAAACTCAATACACATAACACAATGATTTTGACAAGGAAAACCATGTTAAGGGAAAAACCACAGGGTGACTAACCCAAGATTGTATTCTCTGTTAAAAGAATAAGGTAGTACAAAATGGCACTTGCCAATTAGGGCTCACTGCCTGAGCACACTGCTCACAAGAGGCTCACTGCCTACAATAGTTTATAGAATGAAACTAGATACTTGAACTGATGAGAAGAATCCACATATGATTAGGTTCAGTTCTGGCTAAGCTCAATACACTGATCTACTGCACTTCATTCTTCCTTTGCCTTAGTGCTATTGTTCTATCACATACTGGACCTTTATTGTAGATTCCACACTACTCCCTACTTTTCTTCGTACAATACAACACACCACACACACCTTCGCATCTAAATCCATCTGGTATATATATCCGCACCAAGCATTTCATCCACTTTCTAGTCAGCATCTGGCAAACTTAGAATATTTCTAAACTCTAGTCTGTCGGCTTAATCCTTACTTACCAAGTGATGCGTATCAAAGAGATGCTTATAGAAGTCATCAATCATGTTGGTCATTCAAGAAACTTGATCACCATCAATAACTCATCTAGATTAAGGTATGATGCTCTGCCGGTTAGTTCTTCCTCTCTCAACTCTGCCAAATAGGAACCCAACACTTAGGTGCTCATATCTCTTCACTCTTTCATCACCGGAGGCTCAATCTCTAGAATGTATTAGTCAAGGTACACCTCTTGACATCCCCAAGTCCACACTTTACTGAGATACTTCCTCTGAGAGATCCGGACCTGACTATCAGACCTTGCTACATGCTCTATTTTTGCTTACCGGACCATAACACTCTTCAATCTGACTTCCGGTATAGGCACACCATGTCCTACGGATGGGTGGGATGAACTTTGTTTCCATCAATGACAACAACCATGAAGCTACACTATGTCTCTTTCCAATAGTAGCACATGAGAAGGAAGGTGGTGATTAACAATTTTCTCATTCCTCCCAATAAGGTACCGAGGTTGTTGAGTGAATGGCATATGAACATTGTCATCAATCCAATCCTCACAACCTATATACAACCACTACGCCACCATTGCTAGCTCATCTAGCCGTCACCTCTAGAACCTCATATTCCCTAGCTACTGATGCTGGAAAGTACCCTTGTACACCATCACCCATGGCTTAAACTTTTTCCTGACATGAGGACATATGGGACTCATGATAGCGATGTGCTCCCACATGTTATGTACCTAGAGATATGATATTATAATGTATTTAGGTGGATGAATATGCCGACATGTGGTACACATCCCTTAAGTTAGTTATATTGGGTCTTATGAGTAACTTGTTAATTAATTATATTAGATGTTGAGTAGGCCTTCATTAGGATTACCCTCCCATTACATAATTAGGAGGTTGCATATATATAGGAGGTGAATATCATTGTAAGGGATGTGTATAGGGTACGATATTGTATTGAAGATCTCTTGGAGATATAGCATGGAGTGGCTACTTCCATAAGGAGTGTTATATGGTGTTACCCTGCTGCAAACACTTATTCTATTTCTGCATATATTGGATATTAGGGCATATTAGCCAACAAACATCTCTTGTGTCGTGTGAGATCTATCTTCTACATTATATTATTTCCATTATTATATGTTTGGATCTTATGTTATGTACCTAGGGATATGATATTATAATGTATTTCGATGGATGGAGGTGCTGACATGTAGCACACATTCCTTAAGTTAGATATATTGGGTCTTATGGGTAACTTATGTAATTAATTATATCAGGTGTTCAGTAGGCCTTTATTAAGATTACCCTCCCATTATGTAATTAGGAGGTGAATATCATTGTAAGAGGGATGTGTAGAGTATTATATTGTATTGGATATCTCTTGGAGATATAGCATGGAGTGGCTTCTTCCATAAGGAGTGTTCTATGGTGTTACCCTACCTCAAGGGTTTATTCTATTTCTGCATATTTTGGATTTTAGGGCATATTGGCCCACAAACATCTCTTGTGTTGTGTGAGATCTATCTTTTGAATTATATTATTTCCATTATTATATGTTTTGACCTGATCAAGTGGTATCAAAGCTATGGTTTGGGAAAATGTGGACAAAACCCTAATTTTTAGAGATTCACCTATATCTTCCAGATGGCTGCAAATTTTTCTACAATTTTATTTCCTAAAGGTGAAGGATTGTATAAGGAGGCTATAGTCCAAAAAGAAGGTTTCTTGCATCAATATTAAGTGATTTATTGCAATTTTATGGTTTTTCAAAATTTCACTTTCTTGGCTGAAAATCATGGAATGTTTTTGAGATTTTTTTTATTTCTAGAAAGCTCGCCAAATTTTCTCAAGAGTACATTATTTGTATTTGTCATTTTGAGTCTAATAACATTATGAATTAATTCAATCAAAGTTGGGTATGCTAGAAAAATATAGAAACCCTAGTTTCAACGAAGGTTTCTAATTTTGATGGAAGTGGAGATGCATTAGAATGGTGGAAGCAATATAAAAGAGTTTATGGTTAAGGACATTTATGGAAAGTATGTTTTTTTTTTATATTTAAGGGGTGAAGCTTACTATAGATGAAAATTTGGTACAAAGGACAATACAAAGATAATGCAAACAACTCGATACCTTTACCTTTGAACCAAGCCCTCCACACATGATAGAACGAAGTAGATGCACCCAAATCTACTAGCTTTGTTCTATTTGATGGAAGATTGATTGGTTAGAATGTTGATTGCTCACTTCTATAGCATAACAATAGTGTGAAGGTGATGAATGAGAAGACCTAGAATGATTTGGATAGCATAATGATACATGAAATGTGGATGCCCAAATGACTTGAGTGAGGCTTGATTTATAGGATATGAGCAATGGGAATGGACATATAGGATTGGATTAGGGATGGACGGCTAGGATTAAATGAGACTTAGGAGTTGTAGTCATTTGACAAGTGTCAAATGGTTTCCACCTTACATGGAGACAAATATGGAGATAGAGACAAAAGTGGAATTAAATAATAAAATTATTTAATTCTGGAAAAGAATGATGTGTAATACATTGATTAAATAAATATTTAATTGATTTGGATGAGGGATGATATGGAATACCTTAATTAAATAAATATTTAATTTATTTAGTTAATTTGGATGAAAGAAAAGTGGAAATTAATTAAATAAATATAATTTATTTAATTAATTGGCTATGAGAGATTAAAATATGATTAGAATAGGATTAGGATAAGAATTACTTAAATAGATATGATTTATTTAACTAATTAGGTGATGGAAGGGTTATCTAGGACAAAATGTCTCATAAGGTGTCTCAGATGATGTATCGACAAGGCAATGCTGTGACATGATCAATTTTAGGTGTCTACATTTTGCCCCTCTTTGAGATGATGTTGCAACTAAGAGAGGTAACATCATTTCAAAGAAGATAAGCTATGGATAGAGAAAAAGGATGCCCCAGTTACTTGAAAGAGTGACAAGGAGGAATAGATGAAGGGATGAAATGATGATGCAAGGATATGATGATGATGTAAGGATATGATGATGCCCCCTCGAGAGGATAGGTGGGTTGGAAGAACGTGGGTATGCGCTTGAAATAAATGAAATAATAAAGGATGGATAAGGAGATGGAGGATGAAGGAAAAGGGATGGATAAAGGAGATGAATGGTACATTATGCTACAATAAAGTGAGCAACCATATAGTTTGATATAGAACTAGACATTATGCACCAAGGTATAAAGGCTAGGGTGACAATATGTCTTGTGCACCCAAGATAATACAACCTTGTCTAAATGTATGAGGAAGAAAACTAGGAGCATTAAAGTTCTGATGCACAAAATGTATGATATGACCTTAGATGCAAAGGATAATGCAAAAATCTATTCCAACATACACAAGATATGAATATTAGCATGAATGATACCGATTTGATACAAATACAAGACAAAATGATAACACACACAAACAAACAAGAAAGCATGCATAAATGATTCAAGAAACAAATAAGGTATTTACCCTGTCAAGTTGTAAACTGATGATCGATTGATTGATTGATGATGATGATGATGATGATGATGATGATGATGATGATGATAGCATTGTCATTGCGGGGAACGATATATCCCTAGAGCAACACAAGGATGTAGGAATGATATATCCCATTGATGATGATGATTGATGATTTGGTTTACGACAAGATTAGGATCAAGACCAATGATGTGATTGGATAATTTGAAAAGATTGATTTACTTGATTGGTATGGATTGATATGACTTGCCTTTGGATCATTGCTTGGAATGATTTGATGATTTGATTATTTGAGGAATTGGTCTGATTTGATGAATTTATTTTGATGGACTTGATGGATTGATTAAATGGAGTGATTTGATTTGAGTTTGATGTAATGAATTGATTTGATGGATTGATTTGATTGAATTGGAGGAATTGATTTGATGGATTAGATTGGTTTGATTTTGATGATGATGATTTTGATGATTGGATTGATTGATTTGATGGATTGGAAGAATTTGGAGTGGTTTGACGCATTGATTTTATTGCTTGGATTTTTGTTGGATATTTGATTTTTTTCAATTTTTGACATGTTTTTATTTTTTTGTCTATTTTGATTGTTTTAGTTTTTTTGTATTTTTTGAAGTGTTTTGATTTTTTAGATTTTTTTAGATTTTTGAATGTTTTTATTTTTTTTTATTTTAGGAAATATTTTTTTTTTTGTGTTTTTTTTAATGTTTTGGAATGGCATTGGATGACAACTTGGATAGACTTTGTGCCAGACACCAATGACAAGGGAAAAACCAAGTCTAGATGCAAGGATTAAGGTAGGATTGGATGGACAAGAATATGGGCAATAGTAAATGTGATGGAAGGCTCATGATAGATGGATGGGTAAGAGGATATGCCATAGTCGAATGGATGTATGCATCATAAGGGAGTTAGGATGCGATCTCCGAAGACTATGTCACATATGAATAATATGCCTCATTCTAGGTGTAATGCTAAGGATTTTACATGACAAGGCTCATGACACTAGGATAATGATGTGATTGATTGGAAAGGATGAGGTATATAAAGAGATATCCAAAACATGTTTCAACATTTTGCCTCCATGTCTTTATCAAGATCAAAAGGAGGAAGGGTAGATGAATGGACTCAATATGATAGGTATGTGGGTATAATGGATAAGGATGGTAGGATAGGATATGAAAGGATAGGAAACGATAGGTTGTATGAGACAATGTGCCCCCAAGTGTAAGTGACATAGATAATCAACCTACACATGACGCTTGTTTGGCAGGTTTTCATCATGGTACTTATCCAAGGCGCCATCAAGGGTGGTTTTCATCATTGGATGAAGGGATTTCTCTTTACCATTTTGATTTTTTTCTCTTTTTTTTTTCTTTTTTTTTCCCAAAATATTTGGATGGGATAGGGAGATATGGATAGGAGGGACTCAAGCATCGTGTTCCATGAAGGGTGATAGTCCCATTACAGGTGGATGTCATCGCACATGGACCATGTCACATGCCATTATGATCATAGTTGTTGGTAAAGGGTTACATGAGAGGAAGATGGATTAGGTGGATAATGGATTATGATGTGGATTATGAAAGGTTTATGCAAGGATGGGGGATAGTGTATTATGATGTGGATTATGAAAATATGGGGGATAGTGGATTATGAAAAGATGGGGGATAGTGGATTATGATGTGGATTATGTAAGACTTATGAAAAAGGATAGATGAAAGGCTTATGCAAAAGTATGGACCATAGGGAAGTGATGGGGAATATATGTAGGATAGTGGAAGAAAGGTGGGGAGATGGAGGTATGTGGGAAGGTTGTGGAATGGAAAGGAACCGAAACCAACGGCTGTACACACCATGATAAACACTTTGGAGGAGGGGTAGGAAGTAATGGACATATTTACCTAAGGGATGGGTGATGTAGGAATTTAGGTACCCACATAGACTTAGGATTTTTATGACTTTTGTATTTCTAGTGGGATGAAAGAATTTGAAATTTTTGAATGAAATGGGATTCTTGGGATTTTTGGATGGAAGAGGATTGTTGGGATTTTTGAGATGTGGAAGCTTCATTTGACTTGCTTTCTTTTTTCTTAGGTACCCAAACCATTTCTGTTTTGGACTTTTCTTGTGGAGGTATGGGCTTATTAGATTTTGCTTCAATTCTTCACATTGATGTCCTAAGGCATTAGAATCTTTAGGATTTTTTGCTTTATGGGTAGAGGCATCAAAATTTTTATGTTTGAATCCCTTGGGATTGGTGGAATCTTTTTATTTAGATGATGTGTGCATTTGTTGATCATGATTGAGAATTTTAGGGGATTTATGGATGGATTAATTAAAAGTGGATTTTTGGATAAATGGATGAGGGGATTGGATGATACGGATATTAGGCATCAAGTGAACCGGAGGTAGAGTGGATGGTGGTATATTAGGAGTTGAAAGAAGTGGAGGTCAAGTGGATGGTGGAAGGTGTATGGTCACATGCTTTTGGGATTTATAGGATAATGGAGGTGAAATGGCAACATATGTTTTGGGAGTATGATAGGATGCATGGGATTTGAGATAGAAGGATGTGGATTTAGGAGGCATGGAAGTAGTATTGATATATTTAGGTTGTTTTCCTTGGGGTATATATCCAAGGCCATATGAGCATGGAGGGACCTTGAGATGGACAGGCTCCAAAATACCTTGTTCATAAAGGCCTAAGCATTTACCTTGATAATTCATTTTTCAGAGTATGTGATGGACAATAGGATTATGTGTGCTTTGGGCACTAGATGTGAGTTCCTTATTTGATGATGAATAAGTGATAGATAGCAGTTGTTTCTCTCCTAAGGGAGAACATTCATGAAAAAAGGTGGTAAGACCAAGAGCATATCATGGTGGATTTGCAACATGGTCAACAGTGGGTGATGCAGGATCATTAGGAACTTGAGTATCATTATGCTTACTAAGATCCAAGCTATTTTTTTTATCATCTATGTTTACTTGAGAGGCATGTGTCTCATCAAGGGAGGTGGTTGTAGTTAAATCATGGATAGGGCTAGGTGGAGGAGAAATTTCTTTTCTTGGAAGGAAGACACTGAAGTGGGGTGACCACTCTTAAGTTGATCAACAAGACTTTCATTACATGAAGTATGTAGATATTGGGTGTCTTGCTCATGAATGGTTGTGAAGGTATGAATAGGATCAAGTTGCTCATGCATAGGTTCTTCATCACAAATAATGACTTGATCATGGAAAAGATACATGTTATGGATGGGTTGAATGGAAATGATTTGATCTTGACTAGGATGAGGGCTTGATGTTTCTGCATGCCTAGGATTATACCCTTGACATAACTCTTTATTTTCTTGAATGGGATTGGAAGTGAGAGACTCTTGGATAGACTTGATGGGTTCTTCATGGTCATCAACATGAGGGTACAATGGGTCTTGAATTGGACTCATAGTTGGAGAGTCTTCAATAGGCTTGATGGGTTGTGGACCACATGATGGGGTTGAAGGAATAGGCATCATTTTTGAAGGCTCTTTGATAGACTCAAGTATAGGTGTTTGACATGGAGTTGGTTTATTCCTTGCTAATAGTGATTGGATCACATCTTTAATAAGTGTATGGGTGGATGGATAATAAGGGTGGATGGTGTTGCAAGCTTAGGATTATGATAAGGTGGAGAAATAATAGGGGTAGAAGGTATTGTAGGCTTAGGATTAGGATTTTGATTGGATGGAGGCATGATGGGATTAGACATATTAAGATTTGGATTAGATGGAGAGATAGTAGGATTGGATGGATTAGGACTTGGACTAGATGGTTTTATCAAGGGTAACTCAAGTAATTGTGCTTGGACCGATTGTTGTAGGGTTATCTCCCAAGAATCCTTTTGTGGAAGATTGGAGGAACATGAGGGTGAAGGTAATGGAAGGCTCGATAGATTAGAAGGTTGATGGACCAATGAACTAGGAGTGGGAGTACATGGTGGTGCTGTGATAGGATTAGTAGGATCTTGGATTGGCATTTGGTTGGATGGTGATGGAGCGTACTCATAAGATGCATAAACTAGAGTGGTGTTCCCCTTGTCAAATGATGTTTGATCTTGGTGCACACAGTAACTTAGGATCGCATGTTCTTGTTGTGAAGCCACTTGATAGTCTTGTGAATGGGTTTGATGGTGAGGTGAAATGGTGGGATATGTAGATAAAAGATCTTGGGGTGTAGATTGATATTGATGTTGCTTGAGATTGGAAGAGGTAAGAGGCTAAGGTGGATGGGTCCATATATGAGGTAGATGGTTGGGCCATGTCATTGATTGGGCAATAATGAGATTTATGATATGGTCTTTCCAACAAGTGACAGTATTCAAAAGGATCTGGGTTGGCATAAAAGGTTACCTCTTGGTCATTAAATGGAAATTTGATTCATTTGTGATAGGTAGAAGGAACAACCCTCATGGCATGAATGCATGGGTGTCCTAGGAGGATATTATATGGGAGCTCAAGATCTAAGACTTGACAAATGATTTCCACTAGGGCTAGACCAAATTGGATGGGAAATTGAATAGTACTTATTTCATCATAGGCCTTAATAGTGAAGGAATGGTATTATTCAATATCTATAGTGGAGTATCCCAATTGTTGAACACACCTTAGAGTGCATAAGTTTAACCCTGAGCCACAATCTATTAGGACCCTTTTGACTTTGCACCTTTTGATTATAACTTCTATGTAAAGGGGTTCATTATGGGATGAATCACTATTGAGCATGTCCTTTTTAGTGAAGAACAAATGATTAGTTGATGTAAGATGTCCAACCATGGCTTAAAATTGTTCCAAAATACAAATGAATTGAAGTAGATAATGATTATGATGATGTTGATATAGGATGGATTTAATGACAAGAATTGTTAGGATGATGTGGAATGATACCCCCTTGAGAGGATAGGTGGGGGTGAAAGACATGGGTAGACTCTTGAAATGAATTGATTTGGATAATGATTATGATGGTGTGGATATGATAAGTAGGATGATTAGGATTTGGATTACGATGAAGATGACTAGGCAGAGGATGGATGTTGTCACAAGGATGATGAGATGATGTAGAATGTATTTAGTGATAGCTCAACTTTAGGCAATGTTCAAGAAAAAGATTTCACATGTACATGCATGAATCACACACAAGACACAAGGGCAAGTTTGTCTTTCAAGATTTATTTTTATGATTATAGATACACTTGAAGACACATCAACAAGCCTAAAATTAATCAAGTGGGTGTGGCCAAATGAGTATTAATCTAGGATGTACAAGTGATCTAGGGATGTCCCCAATATACACAAGGTACGAGGGGCCCAATTCTATTAAATTAAAATGAAATAATACCACACAACCAAGAGAAAGGGGTAACCCACCATTCACCTTCACTTCCCAAAGGTATAAAGCTATTTGGGGCCTATCCAAGAGTGACAAGATTTTGACTTCCAAAGAGGGTGTCTTTTGATTCACACCTCACTTTTTATACTCCACAAGAATGCTAGAGTTGAGGCCATCTCTTGGAGTGGTGTGTCTTCAAGAAAGCCTCCTAAGAAGGGTGGCGAAAGCAAATTGAGTGGGTGTTGTTGATCTCCAAGGTCACCTTGCGGTACAAGGAGAGAGCATACACACACACTGAATTCACACTCACAATGTTGATTTCCCCTTAGAAATTGAAATGTGTGTTGTGAAGATGAATGGATGAAAGGGATTTTGATTCTCAAGGTCATGTGAAGTGCAAAAGAAGAGCATACACACCCTCAATCAAACTCAAATCCACCAAACAATTTAGGCACATGTTTGTTTTAATCCCCAATCCAAATGTGATGATGAAGACATATGTTCGTTTTAAGCTCAATTTCAAGGTGTGATTACAAACAATTGCTCATTTTAAAAGCCCAAATTGAAGTGTTATGGCAAATAGTTGTTTGAAAAGATGAAAGTTGGGTCGAGTGCATCTGGAATTATTATCTTCAATATTGATGATGAGGCACACGCCACAAGATAAAATTAGTTCCATTGGATAAAGAAAGCACAAGGTTTCAAATGATGTCTTTGACAAGTGAAATCTACAAGTGACTGGTGAGTAGTTTGATGAAAATGGTCTTCGACAAATTGATATGGCTACAAACAAAGGGTTGGTGACATGCAAAAGGACTATAATGCAAAAAATGACCATTAAAATACAAAAAATAGATATATTATGGAAAAAAATGAATTAGTTAAGCTAAAAATAACTTAAGTTTAAGTTAAACTATATTAAAGTCTAACTATATTAGAGTTAAACTAAAATGCTAATTAAAATGCTAATTAAAATGAAATTAATTAATCTAGAGTAAAAGTTAAACTAAAAAATGCTCTCAATGTCTCCATCTTCTCTCATTTCTTCGCACACTACGTTTAGGGTTTTAGGAGAAAATGACTTGTCATCTGTGGATGCTTAGGATGCCTCCCCCAAATGCATTTCTTCTTATCATGGTGTCACTATGGATCCTACTCAAGCTCACTTTCTTTGGCATCGCACTCAGTGCGGGAAGGTTTCTTTTCATCTGATTTGGTTGCCACAGAGGGTAACATTGAAGGTTCTCACCCTTGTGCTTTCACTCCTAGACCTTCTTATGGCTAGTCTTCATTCCCACAATGCAAGGCTAATTCCTCTTAAAGGCAGCTATTGGTTGGGATGCCCCTGGGTGATTGGGGGTTTACAGATTTGCTAGCCCTTCTGGGTTGTCTGGGGACTCTTTCTCTAGTCTCTCTTCTACTGGGGCAGGGACTGTTTGTAAACCTCCCTTCTCTATTTGCCTTTCTAAGGCCATCCCTGAGATAAGTTTGGACAATATTGCTTGCGACATGGAGGACTTCCTACAGGACCATGCACTCATCTATAAATTCTTGAGGATCTAGCAGAAGTTATGTGATCTTCATTCTTGGATAAGCACAAATTGGATGGACTATATGGAGGAAAAGATTAGTATCTACCCTTGTGCAAAACAATTTTTCATCTTGGAATTTGAGTCCTTGGAAGATAAGGCGCTGATTCTCAAGACCGGTTTGTGGCTCTTTCAAGGAGATTTTTTATGCATGAAGCCTTGGTTCCCCACCTTTGACCCACACACATAGACATTCTCTTATGCATTCTTTTGAGTACATCTGCCCTATCTCCCTTTGCAATTTTGGGAAATTGATTGCCTGATAGTGATAACCAATGGTCTGGGAAATCATCATAGCATTTCAAAGGAAACAATCAACTATGACAACTCTACTTATGCTTGTCTCAGCGTCAAAATTAATTTATTAGAAGGTCTCCCTTCTAAAATAATTCTTAAGGTAGGAAATAGGTGCTGGTGCCAACCTGTTGACAATGAAAAAATTGCATTTAGGTGTAGAAAATGCTTTGATACAAGCCATGCCACAACACAGTGTAGTAGGAAACTACCATACATTACCCTTAATAGTTGGCATAATTGGTGGAATGTGGTGGATTCCAATCACTATGTCATTTCTCTTTCTGAACAAGATTCTTTAGCCTCTTCATCTCCATGACAAGAAAAATCAAAAGTTATATCTTCAGGTACCTAGCTCAAATGGATGTACAAGCCCTACCTCATGAGTTTATGAATGATAAGAGTCCTAATGTTGCATCCATTAATGTCTATTCCTCCTCTTTGGAGGAATCTAACTCGAAACCTAGGATCAAGGAAACCTTTTCTAGGCCTCCTGAGGTTTTGGGGTGCGAGGTAGCCCTTATGAGCCTCCTGAAACAGAATAAACATGGATAGAGGTGAAGAGAAAGAAAACTGCCTCCTCAAAGCAAAATCATTTGATGACCTTAAGATCCTCTAAGAGAGGAGAGAATTTGGTACCGTGTTATACAATTTAATGGTAGGCCATTATGTTGCAAGAATGGTCTTATTTTGGTTACTTGTCATCATAATTCAATGTAGTCTATACTTTCCACCCCTTGTGGCAAGGGCATCCATTGGTTAAGCACCCCTTGTGGAAAGGGCATGCAGTTAATTTTTTTTGGTTCTAATTTATGATATGGGAGATGGCCCCTCTGGCAGCACTTACCCAAAATAAAAAAGTTAAACTAAAATGTAAAATCTAAATTACAATTTAATACTCAACTAAAACCTAATACTAAATGAAAATTAAAATTAAAATCTAATTTACAATTAAAATTGAAATCTAAATTAAAATCTAAAATTAAAATTAATACTAATAGTAAATTAAAAATCTTAAAGTTAATTCAAAATGAAAATTAAAATCTAAAGTTAACTTGAAGTTAAAATTAATATTAAAATCTTATGTTAAAGTTAAAATCTAAATTGAAATTAAAAATGAAAAATCTAAACCTGCTACTAAATTAAAATTCAAGACTAAGTAAAAGCTCAATGTGAAATATAAAACTATATTAGAAATTAATAAAAAACTACCTTAAAAGTAAATTAGAAACTACTATTTAGAAGTGAAAAGCTAAAGTTTAAAAACTAAGTGAAACTATGGTTAAAGTAAAGACTAAGAAATAAATAATACCAAGTGATCGACCAAGGTGGACAGCCATAGATTGAGGAAAAATACATATGGTGGATGGAAAAATAAAAGCAATCATGATCAGATGGTGTGGTCGATGGTGGCAATGGAGTTAGCTAGGTAGCGGAAAGGAAATCAGTGGTGTGGATGTGTATATGGGTAGCAAGAAGGAATTTTGGATAGCGATCGATGGTTTTGATAGCAGGGACGACTGTGGGAATTTGACACGGGAGTTGGATATGGTTGATGGAAGAGGGATAATGAAGACTGCAACAAATGTGGAATGCCAACCATGAAATGCTAACCATGAACTATCAAGCAACAAATGTGGCATGCAACAATTGTAGGTGGAAGAGGATCAGAGGACTATCGACTAAGCAGTAAAATGCTATGTGCGCGACTATGGGGAAGATCTAGGGGGAGAGCTTAGGGTGGCGACATGTGATAAAGGATGGCGGATCAAAGCGACGATGGGAAAAGATTGTACTGGTGAAGGATTGCTAATAATAGAAGTGGTGGAGTTGCAGGTAATACAAGATAATGTGCTGACAGGGATTGGCTGCAATGGAAGTAGAATCGACAAAGGTGGTCAGGGAGTTCGATGGTGATGACAGGAGTATAATAGTAGTTAGTGGGAAATCTTAGGGATCAATAGAGATTAAAAATAGATGCTTGACAAAGGGCTGTGAGGTGATAGTGCTATGACAGAAGTGGGGAGGAGACGGAATTTAGAGGCTATCACCAAGAATTTAAAGAAAGTGAGGGGTGTTTGATGAAATTATGAGTGGTAGTGGTCCTTGACGGTAGCGATGATAATAGTGGTGGTTCTGCGGAGTCAACAGGGATGGTGGAAGGTTTGTATTAGGTGGAAAACAAGATCTACAAGTCGACAAGCTGTAGGGTATAATAACAGATCTGGCAGCAGGGAATTGGTGGCAATGAGAGACGATCAGCGATAGGAAGGGCGTAGTAGAAATTTGAGGTGGAGATTAGATGTAAGAGTCGACAGATCAGGGAGGTAAGAGGAGGAAAATAAAAAATGTCAACCTCGGAGGGCATAAAAGGAAAGCGGTTAGGGTTATGATAATAGGCTAAGAGTCATTCATAGAGCGGCAAAGGTTGGCAAATATGTAACTACAAAAGATTTAAAAGAATGGAAAACCCATCGATAGGATATATATGCAAAAGGTAATAATCTGTAAATGTGTTTAAAAAACAAAGCATTGAAAAAGTAACAACCGACAATCGCATTAGAATGGTGGAAGCAATATAAAAGAGTTTATGGTCAAGGAAATTTATGGAAAGTATATTTTAGTTTACATTTAAGGGTTGAAGCTTATTGTAGATGAAAATTTGGTACAAAGGACAATACAAATATAGTGCAAACAACCCAATACCTTAACCTTTGAACCATGCCATCCACACATGATAGAATGGAGTAGATGCACACAAATCTAGTAGGTTTGTTCTCCTTGATGGACGATTGATTGGTTGGAATGTTGATTGCTCACTTCTATAGCATAACAATAGTGTGAAGGTGATGAATGAGAACACCTATAATGAATTGGACAGCATAATGATACTTGAAATGTGGATGCCCAAATGACTTGGGTGATGCTTGATTTATAGGATATGAGTGATGCGAATGGATGGCTAGGATTAAATGAGACTTAGGAGTTGTAGTCATTTCACAAGTGTCAATTGGTTTGCACAGGATTCATGGAGACAAATATGAAGATAGAGACAAAAGTGGAATTAAATGATAAAATTATTTAATTTTGGAAAAGAATGATGTGGAATACATTAATTAAATAAATATTTTATTTATTTAATTAATTTGGATGAGGGATACTGTGGAATATCTTAATTAAATAAATATTTAATTTATTTAATTAATTTGGATGAAAGAAAAGTGGAAATTAATTAAATAAATAAAATTTATTTAATTAATTGGCTATGAGAGATTAAAATATGATTAGAATGGGATTAGGATAAGAATTAGTTAAATAAATATGGTTTATTTAACTAATTAGGTGATGGAAGGGTTGTGTAGGACAAAATGTCTCATAAGGTGTCTCAGATGATGTATCGACAAGGCAATGTTGTGACATGGTAAATTTTAGGTGTCAACACTTACAAATGATATTTACCATTGCATAAGGATATTTCTTGTTTAGATGAACTAGAACAAGATTCCTTCATTAGATGGGCTCAAGAAGAAGATGAAGGACAAGGAAACGAAGATGATGAACATGAAGATGAAAAAGAAAAAAGAGACGAAGAAGGAGAAGAAGAAGTAGAAGAAGGAGGAGAAGTAAAAGAAGATGATGAAGAGAAGATGAACGATATAGGTACATGCACTTTAGCTCTGAGGATAGAGGATCTAATCCTTCAATTTCATGGATGTATTCACAGGAAAAGGTTATTGTTTCTATAAACCCTAGTAGTAAGTATAACTTCATCAACATGGACTTAGTCAAGAAGCTACAGGTACAAGCAAAGCACATCAAGAATTGTCAAATATTGGGTATGCATATTTAAATTTTTTAAGATTTGAAGCTCTCTATGGGTAAATATGTTTTTCATTCAAACTTTCATGCAGTAGATATGGATGGGTTGGATATTGTTCTTGGTTATCCTTGGTTAGAATCTTTGGGAACAATAAGCATCAATGTGCAAAAGAAGCTCATGAAGCTTTGGTATAGGAGGAAAAAAGTTACATTATAGGATATTACACATGATGAAGTCCAAAAGAAAGTCAAGGAAGAGAAAGTTCAATAATCTACTAAAGATTGCATCAATGAATCCGAGGACATGCAAGAGGAGAAAGATATAGAGAGAAAAGAAGAGACAAGTAATTCTCTTCATGCACCAATAAAACAAGTGGAAACAAATGTTGAAAAATTAGACAAGGCTCTAGTGATAGCAAAGGCTACAATATATAGGCATCCACATCAATGTGAGAAACAAGAATCATGGAGGAATGACACTACATGGAAACAACAATCCAATTACTATGGACCCACATGAACCAAAAGAACTACTACAACAATCAGTGGCATCATAGAAGTAATGGCTATTCATGGCACCAGAGGACTTAGTCTAATAAGGAATGTAATAAAAAAGATGCAACAAAATATGGATCAAGGATGGGATCTAGGTATGGTCAAGATAAACCCACTACAAGGATCAACTATGGATGGATAGATGAATGGTCATGGCATCATATTTATGATAACTTGTAAAAGTCACACTATTTGGCTTCTTCTCATGTTTCATGGATGAAACATGTCAAGGAGGGAGGGCATGTTATGTACCTAGGGATAAGATATTATAATGTATTTAGGTGGATGGAGATGTTGACATGTAGCACACATCCCTTAAGTTAGTTATATTGGGTCTTATGGGTAACTTGTGTAATTAATTATATTAGTTGTTGAGTAGGCCTTCATTAGGATTACCCTCCCGTTATGTAATCAGGAGGTGGTATATATAGGAGTTGAATATCATTGTAAGGGATATGTGTAGAGTATGAAATTGGATTGGAGATTTCTTGGAGATATAGCATGGAGTGCCTTCTTCCATAAGGAGTGTTGTATGGTATTACCCTGACTCAAGGGTTTATTCTATTTCCACATATATTGGTTATTAGGGCATATTGGCCCACAAACATCACTTGTGTTTTGTGAGATGTATCTTCTGTGTTATATTATTTCTATTATTATGTGTTTGTATCTTATCAACATGCCCATACATGAAGCAATGTGACTCCACAGCCAAGGCTCTCTCCATCCCTATATACCACTAGATGCAGCTCATGGTATAATTGGGCTAGTAGGTAAGGACACCAAGCATATAAAGTCTCCTGCATTACCATCACCTCAATCACCTACCCCCAACACACTAGAAACCCTTGTGAGTGCCAATCTAGCATCAAAATCCCTTCAATCATCCCACATATATATAACACATAGTGGCTCACCCCTCTCACACAAGTGGGAGCATACCACATCTCCCGCCGCTCTTGGGTATACATAGGTTTCCCTAGTACAAATAGCCTAATCTAGTACTGCTACTCTAGCTGTAGTATCATATGTAACCTGCTCACCCACTATATGGATCTTAAGGATCGTCCAGATGTCCTCTAGGATGATCGTCAGTTCACCCGTTAGCAATAGGAATGTGCATGTCTCACTCCGCCATCTCTCCACTAAGGCTTTCATCATAGCCCTATGCACCCTCAACCGAGGCATATCTAATACATGGTGCAATCCAATCCCATGCAAATGAAGCTACTCTGCTAGCATCAGTCTATCTCTCAGCTCCACAACTGATGGAACTTATTGCTCTTGCTTTCTGAATCTCAATCCTCTCAACCTGTGTTCAACAACATAAGTTAACCCCTTTTCTCTGCAAAACAATGCGTAGGTGCTAAACCATTACCTAATAGAAGTAAACTAGACAAAGGCACTAATCTCTATGCCAAAGATGCTATCCCAACCAATCGCACTAATCCATTAGCTATTATCACTAATCCACTAAATTGCACTATTCCCCATCCCTATGGCATTAATTTGCATGATAGCATTAAAACCTGAACTAAAGGTGCTAATCCACCTTAAAGATTAAAAAGTGGTGCTAAACCAACTAATAATGCTAATTCATCTACCCTATGTGCTAATCCACCTGATTGCGCTAAACTCAGGATTTTGCGCTAAACCACTAAACCCCGTGACATTCTCGACACTAAAACACCTGATAGCACTAATTCGCTAATCGATGGTATTAAAATGCCTCTTTTACCACCTAGCCTTTTGGCAAGTGTAAACTACCCAATGACACTAAATTTTCCCCCGATTGCACTACGTGGCTGCATGATAGTGCTAAAGTACTAACCTACCCTTTCCCAACCCCCTAACTGACCCAAAACCTCAAAAAACATAAATTGGGGTTAGGTGACATACTTGTGGTCCAGCCTCCTCCACCCACTGGTACTCCCGTACACACTTAGATCAATACTCATATCATGGAAAGGTTAGTTGTGCCATCACTATCGCTCTTCTCTCAAAGTCTCTCAAGTCTAGTCAGTAAAGGTGTGCAAAAGTGGCATGTTGTGCCCACTTTTACCTATATATACATGCCATGTCAACTCTAATTCACCATTTCTTCTCCCCAAGGCACAAATTTTAGTCATTTTCCTCCTTTTTCATCTTATATCAACCCCATTTCAATCCTGAATCCCTTTCCACCACCGTTCCCTCCTTTTCAAGAGTTCACCTGAAAAAATTAATTTTTTCATCTAATCTCCCGAGGGGCATCCCTCATCCATTTCTACTCCTTCCCATTAGTTGGGGAGAAAATCATTGACTTAACACCATTCCCTAATTGGTCATGATGCCACATCAAAGAGGGAAAAATTGTAGACACCTAAAAATGTCTCGACCCTGTTAACTATTTTACTGCATCCTTGCATTACCCAACTTAACCCCTTCACCAATTAATTAAATAAAAATCATAATTATTTAATTATTTAACCCTGAGCCATCCCTAACCATCTACCCTTAGCCATTTACCTCAAATTCACCCTTAGTAGTGAATTAATTTAATTAATTCATCACTAGACCTTACAACTTCATTCTTCATTAATTAAACAAATATTTCTAATATTTATTTAGCTAATTTATCCATCAGGCTAGGGTAGATTAATTAAATAAATCATACTTATTTAATTAATCTACCCTAGCCTATGGCCTAAACCTATCCTAATTAAATAAATACTAATTATTTAATTAGCCACCCTAGCCAAAATTACCCCTAGACCAAAATTAATTAAATAAACCCTTATTTGATTAATTTTAACCCCTCATTAGCCCATCCACTAATTTTTTATAGCCATATTAATTGAGTTAATCCCTTGATTAACTTGGTCAAACCTCACTTAACACCTCGAACACCCATCAAATAAAAAATTATCTTTTATTCCAAATAGTCACTTGACCCTTCTACCTCACCTTTCCTCTTTCATGTTAGAGCTCTTTTTAATTAAAAGATCTCATACATGTGTTTGCCAAATTTACACATGTGATCACATGTCATCTCTTCTACCCATAAACCCTAATTTTTAATTCCAACACCTCCCAAGGAAATTAATTTTTAATTTCCTCATGTGTCTTAATCCTAATTAATGCTAATCCTTCCCAAGGTAAATTTAAAATTCACTTTTAATCTCAACCCTTTAATATTGTTGATGAAGTCTCAACCTTCCATCTCATCCTCTCATCTCCAACATTGATCGTGAACATTGAATCCTAGCCCTTGATCTTATTTCTCCTCCAATTTGCCTATAAATATAAGCCTTGACAATACATTTTCACATCCAAGTTTGAAGAAAGTTTACTACGCCAAAATCCCTCCTCATTTCACATCATCTTAGCTAGATTATACCAAAATTGTGTCTAATTTGAGAGCATTCCACATTCAACCACTTTGTTTGAGTAAAGTTAGGAGGCTTGGGTACATTCTCCTCAACCTTATCAAGGAGTGAGGGAGATTCAAATCTTGTTAAGGTATAAATCTATTGCATGGTGCCCCTTCAAACCCTTAGGATATGGGGAAAGAAGTGGCTCCTAGCATAGGAGAGTCATCTAGTCAACCTAAATAATTTAGAACACCTCAACTGACATCTATTTTGTCTTCATAGCTAGAGGTAGTTTCTCACCTATATTAGTTTGGAATTAACGTGTCTCAACCTTGGTAATTCCTTGCATTATTTATGATTGTATTTATTTATTCATTGCCTATGTTGTAAATTAATTGTAAATTCCATATTGTCATTTTGTGGAATGTGGCATGGTGATGTGTCATCCTACATGGAAGGTGACAACTTGCGATTTTGTCCTCACATGAGGAGATAGGCATCCCACTTTGTGGTAGGAGTATTTTTCCATGTGTCGGCTTCTTGGATGTTGTGTAAGGGAATGTTGACCAAAACGGTTATCACAGATTCCTATGAGAAAGTTATGACATGTAAGAGTCATAAATAGAAGCTTGGAAGACAAGTGAAAACATGTGTCATGAAGCATCTTTGAAAAAGGCATCTTTGGGTGCCCAAAGGTGGACTATGACATGTTGTAAGAGAATATGTTATTTATAGCCTATGTACATTATGACAGATTATCTTATAGCTGTAAGTTGTAACTGCTATGATAGATTCTATGATGGTCGTAAGAGTCGTAAGAGCATCTGTCGTAGCCCCTTTTGAAAATAGGTGACCTCTTTAGGATGGGAGCTATGGACAAGTGATAGGAACATTGTACAATGTTGACTAACTATCCATAGGCACGGGTTTTGGGCCATGAGGCCAAGTTGGACGCCCATTCCAAGATATAGCCAATTTTGCCTTATATATTCTATATAAACATGTGCTTGGAGGAGGAGATGTAGTATGTGCTTGACATGTACTATTATGCTGCCAGATTGACTCCAGACATGAGTGTCGAAGACTATTGAATCTTGCATTGCAAGTGTATTATAAACCATATTCAGTTTTGATAATACATTGTGTAGGTTTCTGAGTGTGGTGTTTTTCACCTGATAAGGGTTTTCCCCACGATATATCTTGTCTGTCTTCTTCTGTCTTTTTTCCAGTTCTATGTATATTGCTGCAATATCTCTGTTATATGTTTCATGTTGCTGTAATTGTAAGGATTAAATTGAATTTGTATAGCTCTCCCCTCATTAGATTAGTGTAGGAAGTGACTTCCGCACACCTACCTTCCTTTTAGTTGGTATCAGAGCTTGATCACCTTTGGTCCTAGTTGTTGGGTAGGGGTTTTTTGAAGTGATCATAAGTTGAGTGGGAGTCTGTGCAGAGTATTCTGAATCTTATTGCAGCAAGCATATGGCAAGCACATCTAGAAGGATAGAGGTGGAGAAATTCAATGGCACTAATTTTGAGCTGTGGAAGCTCAAGATGGAAGACATGCTTGTTGATTAAGATCTCTGGGGAACTATCAGTGGAAAAAAACCAACTGTAATGTCACAAGCTAATTGGGATCTCAAGGATCAAAAGGCTAAGGGTCTCATAAGACTTAATCTAGCTAATTCTATCCTATTTAATGTCCATGAGGAGGCTACTGCAAACTTTCTTTGGAAGAAGTTGGGAGATGTGTATCAAGCCAAATCCCAGGTTAATAAACTTTTTGTCTGAGAAAGAAGTTGTATTCTCTTCAAATGGAGTATGGAGGATCTGTTGCCAAACATATGAATGCTTTCAACATGTTGGTTGCACAATTGACATCCATTGGTGTGAAGATGGAGGAGGAAGATCATTGTATGACCTTGCTTTGTTCTTTGCTAGACTTGTGGGATCATCTTGTCATGGCTATTGGAAGCACCACATCCACATTCAAAATGAATGAAGTGGTTTCTTCACTATTGTGTGAAGAGATGTAGAGAAAGTCTTTTGAGGTAGCCAAAGAGGCTCTTGCAATTCGTGGAAGACCCAAGGAGAAAGGGAAAAAGAAGGACAAGAAAGCTGAGAAGGGTAGATCCAAATCTCGTGGGAGATCCAAATCTCCTAGAAAGTCCAAGGCTCTCTGTTGAAACTATAGTAAATCTGGGCATTTTTGAAAGGAATGCAAAGAGGAAAAGAAAAAGAAGAAGAAGAAGAAAAACCCAAATTCAGATTCTGACAAGTCACAAGATGATGGTGATGCTTTCATTGCAGCCCTAGCAACCCATGCATTTGATGATGTGTGGCTGATTGATTCTAGTGCATCATTCCACATGACCTCGCATCAAGACTGGTTTACTAAGTATGAGGAGTTCAATGGTGGAAAGGTACACGTGGGTGATGACTCTCATCTAAAGATTGTTGGTCATGAAAAAGTCTCTATCCGATTCCCTGATGAATGAGTGAAGGGGATCTATGGGGTTATGCACATCCCAGGATTAGTACAGAACCTACTTTCTATAAGTATGTTGAATGATGTAGCTGTGCAGGTTGTCTTTTCGAAAGAAGGATGCAAGATGACTAGAGGAGCTATGGTGCTTGCTAAGGGTACTAGGAGAGATACTATGTTTCTACTGGAGACATGCATTTCACAATGCAATAGTTCTTCTGATCTAAGAAAGAGGGCAGCAGTCACTTCATCCCCACCATCTAAACGAGCAGTGAAGAAATCTATTGTATCTAGTCCTGATGGTTGTATTCATGCCTTGGAAGTTAAGCTTCCCTCTAAAAAGATAATGTTATGGCATAAGAGATTTGGCCACATTGGTGAGATGGGTCTGTGTACTCTAAAAAGTAAGAACCTCATTGAAGGGTTAGATGATTGTAATCTTGAGTTTGACTTTTGTGAACATTGCATATATGGAAAATAAAACCGTGTTCAATTTTACTCAAGTTCTCATAAGTCTTCTGGTGTGTTGGACCTTGTTCATTCTGATGTGTTTGGTCCTGTTAATGTTCCTTTGTTATCAAAATCCATATAATTTGTATCTTTCATAGATGACTATAGTAGAAGGACATGGATTTATTTTCTTAGAAGAAAATCTGAAGTCTATAGTAAGTTTAAGGAGTTTAAAGACTTTGCTGAAAATTAGATTGGTAAAAAGATTAAATGTTTGGGAACTGATAACAGTGGTGAGTTCTATTCTACATAATTTGATAAATATTGGAAGGAACTTGGGATTGAAAGACATAAGAGAACTCCATACACCCCATAGAAAAATGGAGTTATAGAGAGCATGAATAGGACATTGATGGAGAAGGGTAGTAGTATGCTTAGTGGAGCTGGCCTAGAACAAAAGTTTTGGGCTGAAGCTATTGCTATTGCTTGCTATCTTGTACATAGATCTCCTACATTAGCTCTTCTTGGTAAGACACCCATGGAGGTGTGGTATGGTAGAAAGCCTTTAATAAGGCATCTTCATGTTTTTGGTTGTGAGGCATATGCACATGTGCCTAGGGAGAAGCAGTCAAAATTGGAGAACAAGTCTGTTAAGTGTATCTTCATTGGCTATGGTGTCAGTGTGAAAGGATACAAGGTTTGGGATCCTATGGATGAAAAAGTGTTGTCTATCAAAAGTGTCATCTTCAGAGAGCTAACACCTTCTTCCACTGTTTTACAGCTAGAAGAAAAAGAAAAAAAGGAGGATGTTGTTTAGTTTCCTGCTACCCTTGAGAAGACTGAACATAAAGACAATGTTGGACCTGATGATGAGGAGAACTTTAATAGTTTTGAAAGCTCAGATAAAGAAGTTGAACCTCGACCTCAGCTCTTGAGGAGGTCCACACGAATCAGGGAGCAACCTGAAAGGTTTGGTTATACATTGCTTGATTCTAGTTGTGCTTTTGGTTTGCTTACTAACAATGATGAACCTAGAACTATATTAGAGGCTATGGATATGAAAGATGTAGGTTCCTAGAAGAACGCCATGGAGGATGAGATGGCTTTTTTGTAAAATAATCAAACTTGGGACTTGGTACCTTTGCCTGTTGGATGGAAACCTATTGGATGCAAATGGGTGTTCAAGAAGAAATTTGGTGTAGATGGCAGTGTTGAGAAGTATAAGGCCAGATTGGTTGTAAAGGGGTATTCACAAGTGGAGGGTATAAATTAGGTGAGATCTTCTCTCTTGTTGCAAAGATGACATCCATTCGATTCCTGCTACCTCTTGTAGTAGCTTATGACTTAGAGGTAGAACAGATGGATGTAAAGACAACTTTCCTTCATGGTGATTTGAAGGAAGAAATCTACATGTCACAGCCAGAGCATTACATGGTGAAAGGTAAAGAAAATTTGGTTTGCAAGTTAAAGAAGTATTTGTAGAGTTTGAAGCAGTCTCCTAGGAGGTGGTACTTGAAGTTTGATGGCTTTGTGTTGTCAATTAGATTTGTGAGATCAAAATTAGATCACTGTGTGTATTTTAAGTTGGATGGTGATCATATTCTCATTGTTGCACTATATGTTGATGATATGTTGCTCATTGGGAAGGGTAAGAATATGATTTTTGATTTTAAATCTTAGTTGTCAGCACAATTTGAAATGAAAGATTTAAGGGCAGCCAGGTAGATTCTAGGAATGGAAATTAGAAGAGACAGAACTAATAGAAAACTTTGGTTAAGCTAGAGTAAGTATGTGAAGACTGTGTTGGATAGGTTCAGCATGGCAGATTGTAGACCATTGTGTGTTCCTGTTTCCTTGGAGACAAAGTTGTCTATTGAGGATTGTCCAAAATTTCCTAGTGAGGTGGAGGACATGAGTAGAGTACCTTATGCTAGTGTTTTTGGTAGTTTGATGTATGCTATGGTTTGCACAAGACGAGACATTGCCCAAGCAGTGGGAGTCCTTAGTCGATTTATGGATAATCTTGGATGTGTACATTGGGATACAATTAAGTGAGTGTTTAGATATTTGAGGGGTACTTTTGAGTATTCCATATGCTATCATGGTAATGTTACAGGACCTCCGTATTAGGTTGATATTCATGGATTTGTCGATTTAGATTGGGCAGGTGACATTGACAACAGGAGATCCACCAGTGCTTATGTGTTTACACTATTTGGTGGTGATATTAGTTGGATGTGTAAGTGACAACCTGTGATTGATTTGTCCATGATAGAAGCTAAGTATATCATAGAAACTCATGCTTGTAAGGAAGCCATTTGGATTAAGAGATTGTGTCCATATATTGGTGTTGATGCAGGTCAGATTACGATTAGTTGTGACAGTCAGAGTGTGATTTGTCTTGTGAAGAATCTAACTTTCCATGCTAGAACAAAGCATATTGATGTTCAGTTTCACTTCGTACGAGGAATGGTAGAGGACAGGAAGGTAAATTTGGAGAAGGTAGATACATTGAAGAATGTTGCAGATGCATTGACAAAACTAGTTAGCATAGAGAAGTTCAGATGGTGTTCAGAGTCTATCAACCTCTCAACCTATAGCAACTAAATCCTATTATTCTATTGGCTCTTACAAGGTGTTCAAAAAGTGGGAGAATGTTGGGAATTAAGATGTCTCTACCTTGGTAATTCCTTGCATTATTTATGATTGTATTTATTTATTCATTGTCTATGTTGTAAATTAATTGTAAATTCCATATTGTAATTTTGTGGGATGTGGCACAGTGATGTGTCATCCTATATGGAATATGACAACTTGTAAATTTGTCCTCACATGAGGAGATAGGCATCCCACTTTGTGGTAGGAGTATTTTTCCATGTGTCGGCATCTTGGATGTTGTGTAAGGGAATGTTGACTAAAACGGTTATGATGGATTCCTATGATAAAGTTATGACATGTAAGAGTCGGACATAGAAGCTTGTAAAATAGGTGAAGACATGTGTCATGAAGCATCTTTGAAAAGGCATCTTTGGGTGCCCCAAGGTGGACTATGACATGTTGTAAGAGAATATTCTATTTATAGACTGTGTATGATAGATTCTCTTACAGATGTAAGTTGTAACTGCTATGACAGATTCTATGATGGTTGTAAGAGTCGTAAGAACATCTGTCATAGACCATTTTGGAAATAGGCGACCTCTTTTGGATGGGAGCTATGGGCAAGTGACAAGAACATTCTACAATGTTGACCAAGTGTCCATAGGCATAGGTTTTGGGCCATGAGGCCAAGTTGGATGCCCATTCCAAGATAGAGCCAATTTTGCCTTGTATATTCTATATAAACAGGTGCTTGGAGGAGAAGATGTAGTATGTGATTGACAGGTATTGTTATACTACCGGATTGACTCTAGACACAAGTGTCAAAGACTATTGAAGCTTGCATTGTAAGTGTATTGTAAACCATATTCAGTTTTGATAATACTTTGTGCAGGTTTCTGAGTGTGGGGTTTTTCACCTGATAAGGGTTTTCCCCACGATATATCTTGTCTCTCTTCTTTTGTCTTCTTTTTGGTTTAATGTGTATTGCTACAATATCTCTATTATATGTTTCATATTGTTGTAATTGTAAGGATTAAATTGAATTTGTATAGCTCTCCCCTCATTAGATTAGTGTAGGAAGCAATTTTTCCACACCTAGTTTCCTTTCAATCTTATCCACTAGTGATTCTATGAAGGTCTCACAGTCCACCTGGGCATTTGGAAGAAGGGGAAATTACTTCAGAGAAAAGAAGGTTTAGTGATCCAAGCATTCAGTTGGGTAGTTTTTCTCAAGATGATTTTTTTGTAGAATCACTAAATACTCTTGTTAAGTCAAATCGTGATGATATGCCTCTTGATTCTCACCAACGAATTTTATTTCTTGGAATGTTTGAGGTGTTACCAAAATTTCACCTACAACTCAAATTAGCAAAGTTGATTCATTTATTCCATTTTAAGATGAAAGATTTTTAACATTTTCTGCTATATTATTTTTGCATAGTTTAAGGTGCTTGAAAAAAGAGGGTTCGGTTTTATCATTGTTATAACAGAGGAGAGAAATTTAGTTTATCATTCATTGCTTTGCAGAAGATTCATCATGGATAAGAGTATTTCATTTCATTATAATAATCATTCAATTTTACAAATGAGATACAACAATTGAACAAGTATTGCATTGAATGAAAGCAAGAAAGATCAAATGTCCCACACAAGCTGTGGGAATAGTTGAACTAATGTATCAGGAAGAATATACTATCTATCTATGAAATATAAAGTAATGAAGTAGATAAGATAAAACATATCCATCATTACCTGTTGTGTTCGGTGTTAGTCTTTGTTGTAACTGCGCCATCCTTGCTCCTGATTCTGAGTGGACCTGCATTGTGATGAAAGAAGCTATTAGAGCTTAAGATATGGATTCCACTATGTACTTCATCAACAAATAATATAGTGCACTACCTATGATGTATTGAATTAGATAAACAAATCATCCATAGGCAAGAGAGATTGAAAAATAAAACATCATTGAGCTTCACTATTTTAATCTAATATGTTTACTTCATATGTAGGTATAGAAGAAGTTATGTTGCTGGTTTGAAGACATTTCAGTATGTGGTTCAAAGTGGGCTCCCACAAGGGTTGAGACCAACATGATGCTCCCCTGAATCTTAAGAGGGGATGGAATAGGAATACACATTCATATTGTTCGAATAGAATACATTCAGCTGAAGGAGTGTCACATCAAGTGAGTGCATGAACTTCAAGTTCACTGCTCATCCATGATCGTCAGTTCAAGTGATGAAATAACAACCATATATGAGTAGTGAACTCATTCAAGACAGATCAATAGTGTGTGGAATTGAGTAAGGCATTATCAATGTTATGCTATTGTGTTATTTCATTCATTGTCTATCGCATTATCATTTGTATGCATTCAAGACATTTAAGAATATTCTAGTCTCATTATGCAGCCTTACATATGAGGAAGTGAAGGAAATTACAAAATGTCTACATAAAAGGAACAACAAAGAGTACACTGTTCATATGGAGCAATCTCTCATTCTTAATAACAAATATAGTCTCAAAGGTTCCATTTGACTATGATAGTCATAAGAAGACAATAATACAGAAAGTACAGGTGCAGCTACAATGATTAATGCTAAGTTATAGTCATCAAATGAACAACATCACTCCATGATACATATTACTTCAGTCATATGTGTAGCAGCAATTGTAAAAATGAGTATCATTATCATACATGAATGATCTAACTGATGAGTAATGTTGTTGAAGACATACATGGAAATGTCCATGCTATACAAAAAGTGAAAAGGCCTATAGTAGGCATGTGAGTAAAGGTCCAATGCATGGAATGAGACAGTCATATATAGATATACCAGATTCAGCAAAGAAATAAAGGTGTAGTTATCAAGAAAGCAGTTTAACAATAATGAAATAGGTATTTATCATTTTGTCATTATGAAGTTGAAGTTATTGTTCAAATGCATGAAACAACCAAAAAGATCATGAGTTACAGATGCAGCTACAGGAGGTAGCACATGAAGATTTGCTCAAGAAACATATTGCCTCAACTAGTGAAATGAATGAGCCATTATCATTAAATATGGTATGTATATGAATACATTTGATATAATATAGTAAACTAGACAGCAAGAGTATATTCCATATCACAGATTGAATGTGATCATTTAGAGTATATACATAACAAATAAGCAAAAGTGCCACAGTCATCAGATAGAGGATACACAAATGTATAGCTGTATAAGCTTAGAATATCAAGATACACTTTACCATGGTAAAAAGGATGAAGTTTCAAGGATCATGTTCATCTACAGATGGTGCAGAGAAAAGTGATATGAATGTTATGATTATAGAGTTCATATGGAGAAGCAAAGAAATTAACTATAATCTTTCATCTTATCGAGTACTATTTTACCAAACCAGAAGGATAAATGAACTGTTGAGAGCAGATATATCTTGTAGCCACAGCCATATTTTATTTTCTTTGTAACATCATGTCAAATTGTTAGAAGAAAGTAAATTTCAGATACAGAGGAAGGCTTCAAACCATCTTAGAGATATACATGAAAGGAAAAGTACACAGAATAAAACCCATCTTGATATTAGCAATGAATCTTCAGCCACAAAAGACAGCAATACCTAGAATAAAATCAAGCATTCATTTTATAAATTTTGCATTATTTTGTCGAAATGGGTCAAGTTCTCTTCACATAGAAAAGAAGAAATACAAAATATCATATATATGGATTCTTAGGCCGCAACCAAGAATGTATTTTTCTTCACCAAATGTCAAAACCCATATACTATTTGCATTATGAAAATCATAGATACAAAGGTCATAGAAGGGTTTGTATTTTGCAAATGGAAGAATAATGTACAATTCCATTATCTTTTGCATATAAAAAATGGAGAGAAACCCAGTTCGTACTACTGCCTGAGAGTCATTTTTTTTACAAACCCTTATCATTATATATGGAGAGATCACAAATATAGAGAAGATAATGAGTTTCAAGTTCATAAGGGTTTGAAGAATACTTAGAAATAAGAGGACTGGTAGGTATATGGTCATGACCTTTAATAATGAGAAGATATACAGAAAATTTCCCATAGTGTCTTTGCAGAGAGAATAGTGCATTTATTTTGGGCTTTTGATAAGCATATATCAATGGAAGAATTAAAGGAATGATGCAGAGTTCGAATGGTGAGACTTACCCAAGTTATGCTGCAGGAAGATGCATTTGAAACCCAGAGAAATGCTTTAGAAGAACTTCATCATATTCACGGCCTCAAAGCATAGAGGAATATCGACAAAAAGAAACTAGAGATAAAAAATGTATCAGAAGGAGTCACGACTACAACCAAGAAAACTGAGAATGCTTCAAAAATGAAGGAGAGATCATATTTGTGACTGAGAGCAACTTACCAATAGAAAATACATTGAAATTGTTCAGACACAATAAGAATCAAAGATTTTCCCCATCAAACCCTAAGCTCCATGGCGACTAGGTAGTAGAGCCTTCTCATAAAAAAATGCAAAGTGGAATGAGCCCAAAAAGTTAGGGCTGGGAATTGTTTTATCTTAGGGTTTCACTTTTGCCCTAAGTTTGATTGTGATATTTTTATCACATCAAATTATTTTTTCATTGCCTCAGTTAATACCCCTCGTGGTATTGTGTTCATGTTACATTGCCTAGGCCTTAAAACCTCGATGGCCCCTTTGCCATTTGAAGGTAAGAGCATAACATGACTTAGGATGCTTTATGTCTTAGGTACGTAAACTACATATGTCCATATGCCTTAGATTATTGCAAACCAAATGGAGGGTAGGACTTAAAGGCTTTTATTTTTAAAACCATTTAATATGCCTTTCACATTTTTATGATTCTTATAGAAAATAAGGATGCCAAATGAGATATATTATACTTGGCAAGATAAACCAAAAGCCGTGTATTATTATTTTTTGTAAAGAATCAAATGGAGACAAATTAGGAGATAAAACTACAAATTCATTGTAAAACAATATTTAAAGCAATATTTCTATAAATTGCTTTTAAATATTTGTTATTTTATGCAGTTAAAGCAAAGTAAATCTTTCTTTTCTGAGTTTGCTTTCATTTGGGTGAAATTGGAAAAATATGGATGAAATCGAGCCTTTATTGAGCAGATAAAGCCTATTTTTTAGGTATTTTTGGTGAGATCACCTTGGAGGAGATTTTGGTAGCTTTTACAATTAGTTTGGCCTAGTTTTAGTTTCCTTTTCAATGGCTTTTTCTAGAAGCTCAGAAATGGATCAAGATGACTATTTTGGGGAGTTTTTTTAGCTTTTTCCTTGGGAGATTTTTGGAGGCATATATCAAAGAAAAAACTTAGTTTTTTCTGAGTTTAGAATATTGTTTCTTCCTCTCTTGTTCACCTGCAGAGAGCTTGTAAACACTTTTGGTACTCAAATTATTTATTTACACTCCTTTTAGTTTAATAGAAACATCGGAGCATTCGTATCTCAATTTTTGTCTCATTTTCCAGTGGTAGTTTGATGTTTCAATGTGATACTTTTCTTTTAGATCCTTTGTATGTCCTACTATTGTAGGTGTGAGTACAAAAGTCCATACAATATAGGTTGCATGTTTTGTTTGATTTCAAATCTTCATACAAATCATTTTTGTGTTGTATACACACACGAGATTGTGAAAGTCATTGTCCTAAGAAATTGATTGTGAGTGGAAGCATCAAAATAAGTAAAATTCTAGTAAGATATCACCTGTTAGAGTTTAGAATTTTGTTTTCAGTCAATCTTCTCCCCCTTTTCCTCAGTAAATCATTTAGATTAGGAGATTTCATCAAGAGAACTAGCTCACTCTTGAGGTTCACTCCATGTTTTAGGCAACCCACAGGCTGAGGAGTGTTCCCATGTGTCAACAAGTAGCTAAGTTGATAGGTTAGCATTGGGTGCATACTTTGATTGACAACATGAAGTTTTATTAACCAATCTTTTTTATGCTGAGTTCTTTCATGTTTTTATTAAGGTACTTGATTCAGTCAAATAGAGTTCATCTCATGAATCTTTAAAGGACATTAACATTTAAGTAAGGGGAAAGGAAAGGGAAAGACCCTAGTTGTTGTTGCTTCACAACCCAATACTTGGATCATTGACTCAGTTGTTTTGCACCACACGTCTGTTGGAAAGAGACATTGCTTTGCATTGATAAGTGTTGTCATTGATGGCAACTAAGATCATCTCAATCATCCACATAACACAATTTGTTCATACCAGAAGTTAGATTCAGAATTTGTCTAAGTTTGGATAGTTAGGAACAGAGCAGTAACAGGGTCTAGTATTTTGGTCTGGATCTCTCCGGTGGGAAGTCATGATTAGCAGTGAATCTAGGGGAGTCATATACATTGTCAAGATAGTTTAACTCCAGATTTTTGTCCTCTGGTGATGAAGGATTCAAAAGATATTAGCCTCTGTGTACCGGGTTCCATTCTATCAGAATAGACAGAAGAAGAACAAGCCAACCTTGTAGAAGATCTTGATTTCGGATGTATGGAAGTTGTTTATTGGACAAACAGTGATGATCAGTGATAGTGGCTGAGATGACTAATGATTATCTAGAGCAATTTTTAGTCCACACCTTAAGTTATGCATAGATCTAGCCGACAAAGTAGAGCATTCATAAAAGTTCTAAGTGTTGTTGAAGCCGACTATTAGAATGATTGTAGATCATATTACAAATATATATAGCCGATGGAATTAGGTGATTAAGTGTGTGTGGTGTATGCGAAGAAGGTGTATGTGAGAAGAGCATAAATCCAAAGTGCAAATGAAGGCAGAGTGGTAAGAAGAGTAGATCAAAGAGGAAATGTGTAAGATTAATTTTTGTAATTAACTGGAACTGAAACTCTTGCATGAGTAGATGTTATTCATCAGTTCAGATCTTTGTTATTCTATTTTAATATTTCCATAGGTAGTGAGCCTCCATTTGAGCAGTGAGCTCTGGGCAGTGAGCCTGAATGCATGTGCATTCCCATTTGTAAAAATACTTTTAATAGAGTATTAATTTTGTGGGATAACCCCCACCGTGGTTTTTCCCTTAACTGGGTTTCCATGTCAAAATCGTGTTATCTAATGTGTTATTCAAGTTATTTGTTTATATGTTATTGATTGATGCTGAAATATTTATATCATTGAATTGATTATAAGAGATTGAAAGTAGAAAAGAAAGTAAATGTGTGACAACTGATTGACTCTCCCCTCTCAGTTGTTCGGACCTAAAGCAACAATTGATATCAGAGAAAGGTTCCTTAGGAAAAGTTTAACAGCTTAAGGAAGATCTGGGAAGGTAGTAAAATGGATGAATATAATCTTCAAGGATACCTTAATCTCACCCTAGATGATCTTGAGAATTCCAAGGTAGAAGTCCAAGAACTACAAGATAATCTCAAAAAGGCTGAAGACTTCATCGAGATCTTAAAAAAATTTTTGAGAAAATCTAATGCAAAAGGAAAGGAGCAACCTCTTCAACTGGAAGACAATGCCCTGAAAGAAAAGACAAAAGAATGTGAAAAGTTAGCTAAAGAAGTTGTTGTCCTAAAACATGAGATGGAAACTGGGTGATAAGACTAACCAAGGAAATTGAATATAGGAAGAAAACTGAAGAAGAGATGAAGAAAAATCTAAAAGAAAGAACTGAACAATGTGCAGATTTGATGGAATACCTGGTCTTCTAGAATCTAACCTACAAGAAAGTAGAAACAATGAGAGAGAACTTGAGAGACAAATTATCACTCTTAGACATGACCTAGAAATTGCAAATGAGTATAAGGAGAAGTTCAAAATAAGCTTAGCTAACTTGAAGCACTAATTGAAGAACAAAAAAAGGATAATTACAAGCATAATCTTAAATATGAGAAAAGTGAAAGATCTGGATCTAGACAAAGGAATTTCCAACCAAGGAATAAAAGAAAAATAACTAGAAAACCTTTGGTAAGACAGCCTAATGCTCAAAGATATCCATCATTTAATGGAAATTGCTTCAATTGCAATAAATTTGGTCATAAAGCTATTCAGTGTAGAAGTAGAGCAAATCAAAATGGTCCATCCTTCTCCAGTCAATGCTTCAAATGCAAGAGGTATGGTCACAAATCCAATGAATGTAGAAGTATGACAATGAATAACTCAAATGGCAATTCTTTCAATGGCTACTGCTTTGCTTGCAATGGATTTGGACACATGGGTAATCAGTGCAGATCAAAAGGAAATCAAGTATGCTTTAACTATAATAAATCTGGTCTGATTGTAAGATTTTATAGAAATAGAAATAATGGAAGAAGAGGTCCTGCAAATAGAAAACTAGATGAGTAGAAACAAGACAGAGAAAAAAAGAAAATTGATGTGAATGAGATACGGAGTGAAATGAACAAGATTTGGACAAAGAAAGATACAATAAACAATAGTGATGGATCCACACCGGAATCCAGTGCTGACAATTCCTCCAGGAATTAAGTCAGAAGCTCTGGCTCAGGGGGACCTGCATAGAACATCAAATTCCCCCGGTCAGTATCTGGGTGCCTAAGTCTGGCACAATAAAAGAGAATACTCTGAATTAGTCCAAAACCTTTGGAAGGATTTCTAGAAGAAAAGATGTTGATATGGAATCTTGTGGATTGATACATGAAGAACTGTAAAAAATAATGCAACCGAATGTAATTAGGGTAATGCATTTATTACAAAGGAAAATTAGGTAATGAGAATCTTTAAAAGGTCACTTGGTCACTCATTTGAATCACCTTGCATTCGAAGAAAATAAGAAGAAGAAGATTTGAGCTATAAATCCAGAGACTGAAGTAGAAAGTGAATTCAACCGGTAATTGTTCAACCAGGTAACCCCACGAAAGAAAAAAGGTACCTCTTTGTAAAGCTTTAAAATTTGTTGAGATGGCTACTCCTCATGTTATTGACATTACTTAAAGGCCTCGACCCAAATTTAAGAAGCATCCTCACAAATCAATTGAAGTTGACCTGTTAGGTGATTTTTCAAGTGTTCCGTATGGTGTGTTGCATGTAGAAGACATTAGGGTTTACATTCATGCAAATATAGATGAGTTTGGAGATTCAAGGAATGTAGACTTGTTTGAGAAACAACTCAAGGATGAAAATCACGACCTTAAACCTAAGCGTAAGGCACTACAGTATAAACACTTTATTCAGATTATGGGGTTTCCAACATTTGATGAGGATGAATGGGTCCGATACATCTTGAGTCAGATGCATCATGAATTCATTTGGTTATTAAAACCATTCAAGATTACTAGGGATTCTATCAGAAATGTAATTGGTTTAAACTCAACCAGAGGATTGCCCATGCTGAAAGGCATGAAAAACTAGACAGTAACTAATGCTACCTAAGCTAAGTTCAACAGAAGGGCAATGACCATTAATGATATTATAGAACCGGATGTCAAATTTGCCTCCATGGTGATTGGGTACAATATTTACCACTCAAGCAGAGAAAATTTTATTTTTGGAACAACCATATATGTTGCATACAAGATGCTAAAAGAAAATGTTGATTATGACTTGTGTGAACTACTACAGAATCAACTGATTGAAAATTTAAATAAGATAAAAAAGGATAAGAAAAACACGTTGAAGCATGGTACATTGATTCTATGTCTATTCTTTTACTTTATGAATGAGGTACCTGGGGTAAAAGGTGTGCACTGGACGAAGGATGAGCCAGTTGCCATTCAGATTAGAAATCATCTTCACAGCATTGGTGATTTCAATGCTCAGAAAATTGCAATATGGGGTTACTTCAAAAAAATTTACAGCATGATGCACTCAAGGGAAAGAATCCATAATTCAATTGTTGACAAATACAAAAATGAAATATGCTTCATGGTTGATACTGATCAGTGTTTAATGGAAGCAGTGGAACCCATAACTATTTGGATCATGCCCATGGGGTATGAAGTAGATGAAAGGATCTTGGAGATGTATGCTCAACATATGCTAACCAAGCCAAAGATTTGGAACATATGAGGAGCTGAGTTTAAAGTTGCATACTGAGCTTAGAGAACTTGAAACCAATAGGAGAGTAAGAAAAGAAGTTGAATAATTAGCTAAAAATCATGGTCTAACGAAGGAAGCTGTGAAGAGATTCAAAGAAAGAACAGAGAAGGATGAGAAAGAGAAACAAGATAGGAAAGAAACAAGTGATTCGATGGAATTCTCTTCCACTTCAAGAACTACTAGAAGCTCTGGTACTACCTCCGCTCCTCCCAAAACTACAAAACTAGAAGCAAAATCATCTAGAAAATGGGAGAAAAGGAAGAAAACAAAAGCATCCCAGACCTATGAAAGCATAAGAGAAGAAGAAGTAGATACAAAATCTGACATTGAAATCAAGGAACTAAAGGTCACTGGAACAAAAGATGCAAAGTTAACCAAAGAAAAGTCATATGGAAGCAAAAGGACTAGTAAAAAGCAAAAGACAAAAGAATATGAGGAATATGTTGAGAAGCCCACACTCTCCCTAGAAGATGTGATAAAATCAGTCACTATGGATGGTAATCTAAAACCCATGATTGAATTCTATGATAAATATAATGATATGGATACAAGGGTGTTGGAGGAAGCAATGGTTAGATATCTCAACATATACAACAAGGCATTGATTGAGATAACTTCTGAGTTACCAC
Organism: Cunninghamia lanceolata; assembly: GCA_027924645.1. NCBI lineage: Eukaryota > Viridiplantae > Streptophyta > Pinopsida > Cupressales > Cupressaceae > Cunninghamia > Cunninghamia lanceolata. The sequence continues at coordinate 8,972,790 of BSBN01000050.1, read as the reverse complement.
AAAGTCTGGAAAATATCTTGGAGTTGAGAAAAGAAAATGCCAAGTGCAAGGATGTGGAGATTAGAGAACATGAGCTAATAAATTTGTGTCCTCAAATTTCTCCTGATCAAATAGATATGATATTCAAGGAAGTCAAAGATGACTTTAAAACCAAAAGGAGAATGAACAAGATCATGCTTGGAGAAACAAGTGAAATAGTTAAAGAAAATCAAGAGATTCTTTTGAAAGCATTAAGGAAGTACAATTTTCCAATAGTCACAAAAGAAGTGCCAGATGGTGAAGAAGAGAACATTATTGAGCAGCAATCTGAGCTGGGTGAAGCTTCTGTTCCAGAAGTAGAACAAGCAAATGAGGAGAATATAGAAATGTTGGATAAAGTAGTTGGTACAAGAGATACTCCCAATCCACCTAATACATCAGAGAAAGAGAATAATATTACTACTTCATAGAGCCCTCCAGATCAGGTAGCAAGTGATGAACAAATAGGAAAGAGTTCTTTTGCAGAGACCACAAAGAAAGATAAAGTAGAAGAAGATGGTGCAAATGTTGAAGCACCTAAAGTAGATACTGAGAAATTAGGAGATCAAAAGGATGGTTTTGAAATGGCTACAAGAGACACTGCAGATGTAGTAAAAAGTCTTCTTGAAAAAGAGATGAGTGAGCTTGATGAATCTAAACTACTCCAAGGTCTAGCCAATCCAAATGCTCTCTCTCTAATTCAACTGATGAAAATAGCATCATTCACCCAAGTAAAGGCTAGAGAAAAGATTTTAAAACTCCACATGGAGGACAATAAAGTACTATGGCTTGCATCTAGAATTTTGGGAAAGTTAATGCCTACCTACCAGAAGAATCCACCTGATTCCTCCTCTAAACATCTGAAGAATCTTGTAAGTTCTATGAATACTCATTTTGAGTCCTTTGAGTAGTCTATGGAGGCAAAAGTTCAGAAAGAATTCCTACATAAGAAATTTTGTGAAATAAAGAATCTTATAGTAAATGATAGAAGAATACTAAGTATTAGCATAAAAAGTATTCAAAATGCTTTGAATGATGGAAGCGATATGTACAAATTTTGTCTATCATGGCCCAAAGTTAATGAGGGTATTGAGAAAAAGATAAAGGAGCAAGAACAGAAATTGTCAGATCTCTCTCAAAATTTTGATCCTTTAATGGTTTCGCCTATAAGTCAAGAATGTCAAGTAATCAGGATGACAGATGAAATAAAGAGGCTTGTTAAAGAAAAGGGTAACATTATGAAGAGAATGTGTGAGCTCCAGAGATTAATTGCATCTAAGTTAGAGACAATGTATAATGCCCTATCTGAAGCTCAGAATGCAGCTCAGACTAGTGATCCAGTAGATCTGTCAAAGGCAGAAGTATATTCATTTTTGCTAAGTGGGCACATCTCGATTTTGGATGGAATGAAGAGTACTTGGGCCTCTGAACATGTACAACTAAAAATCATATTTGCAAACATTCTCAAGTTCATGTAAATAAGACTCAATAATTATTTGTACATATGTGGTAGTATATACAAAATTTTTGGAGAGTTTTATCTTGTGGACCCCACCCTTTACCATTGATGTCAAAGGGGGAGTGAAGGGCAGTGAAAAATGAGGTACTTGGCAAAGGGGGAGTACCGGAATAAGTGAAGTACATGAGTGTACAGACAAAGGGGGAGTTACACTAGACACTTAGTCATTTTTCACTAAGTGTTGCCATCAATGCCAAATGGGGAGATTGTCATGGCAAGAGACACTGCTTTGCATTGATAAGTGTTGTCATTGATTGCAACTAAGATCATCTTAATCATCCATATAACATAACTTATTCATACCAGAAGTTAGATTTAGAATTTGTCTAAGTCTGGATAGCTACGAACATAGCAGTAATAGGGTTTGATATTTTGGTCTGGATCTCTCTAGTGGGAAGTCATGATTAGCTACAAATCTAGGGGAGTCATTTGTATTATCAAGATAGTCTAAATCTAGATTTTTTGTCCTTCATTGATGAAGGATTCAAAAGATATTAGCCTCTAAGTACTGAGTTCTAGTCTGTCAGAACATATAGAAGAAGAACAGGTTGACCTTGTAGAAGATCTTGATTCTGGATGTATAGAAGTTGTTTATTAGACAAACGGTGATGATCAGTGATAGTGGCTGACATGAGTGATGATTATCAAGAGCAAGTTTTGGTCCACACCTTAAGTTATGCATAGATCTAGCTAACAGAGTAGAGCATTCATAAAAGTTCTAAGTGTTGTTGAAGCTGACTATTAGAATGATTGTAGATCATATTGTAGATATATATATAGTTGATGGAATTAGGTGATTAAGTGTGTGGTGTATACGAAGAAGGTGTATGTGAGAAGAGCAGAAATCCAAAGTGCAAATGAAGGTAGAATGTTAAGAAGAGTAGATGAAAGATAGAATGTGTAAGATCAGTTTTTGTACTTAATCGGAACTGAAACTCTTGCATGAGTAGATGTTATTCATCAGTTCAAATCTCTATTATTCTATTATAATATTTCCATAGGTAGTGAGCCTCCATTTGACTAGTGAGCTCTAGTAGTGAGCCCAAATGCATGTGCATTCCCATTTGTAAAAATACTTTTAACAGAGTATTAATTTTGTGGGTTAACCCCCACCATGGTTTTTCCCTTAACCGAGTTTCTTCGTCAAAATATTGGTGTCTAATGTCTTATTCAAGTTATCTGTTTATATGTTATTGATTGATGTTGAAATGTTTATATCATTCAATTGATTATAAGAGATTGAAAGTAAAAAAGAAAGTAAATGTGTGACAACTGATTCACCCCCCTCTCAGTTGTCCAGACCTAAACCAACAATGTGTTCATCAAAAGATGGTTTTGCCTCTTTGGATCCATGTTCTATGCCATCTATACTAATGGGTGATGACACTCCATTGAAGTGCATGGGAGAGGGTCTATTGACATGGACAAAGGAAAATTTCATGATGTTCTTTATGTTCCATGTTTTTCAACTAACCTACTTTATGCCTATTAGACCACTTATGCTAGATTTTGCAAGGTGGTTAGTTCACTCTAGATGAAGTGATAATCAATGAGTTGCGTAATGGGTTTACAATTGTTGTGGAAAAAGTTGATCATCAATATAAACTATATTAGTTTTCTCACTTTATTCTTGATCCTCCTTCACTTACTATGGTCACTAACTCAAATGAGGTGAGTTGTTTCTTGCATTAGTGGTTTAGCCACTTGAGCTACCACTGCTTACATCATCTTAGTCAATAAGACATCGTTAGAAGGATGCCTTCTATTTGGTTTTTTGATGGAGTTTGGCAAGAATGAATTCTTGGTAAGAATCTTGATGAGAATTATTATAAAGGAAAAGCATGGAGGGCCACACAACTTTTGGAGTTAGTACACAGTGACTTGGGGGGACCATTTCAACATCTATCTTTCAGTAGGGCGTGCTATGTTCTCACATTCACTAATAATCGTTCTAGATACACATGGGTATATTTTCACAAACAAAAGTCTAAGGTTTTTGAGTTTTAATAGGACTTCAAATCTTTTGTAGAGAAATAGTCTAGGAAGGCCATCAAGATTCTGCATATAGATAATGGGGGTATTATGTCAACTAAAGGTTTGAGTAGTTTTGTGCCTCAAAATGCATCGATCTTCAACACATAGTTCCCTATAGTCCACAACAAAATGGTGTCACAATGTTAAAGAATAGGTCCTTAAAAGAGATTTCCAATTGTATGATTTTCTATAGGTCGACGACACCTTAGTATTGGGAAGAGGCCATCAATTATGCATGTTACATAGAAAACTAGGTACCTCACTAAGTTGTGAAGGGGTCAGTCCTTTTGAAGGTTGAGTCATTTGAAATCCCACAATAAAGCACTTTCAAGTATTTAGTTCTCATGCATGGGCCCATATTGTAGTAGAGAAACACAAGGCTATGGATCTGTAGAGCAATCCTTGCATATTTTCTGGGTACCTAGATGGTGTCAAAGGCTACAAGATTCTCCATCCCACCACTCATGAGCTTCTAATGAGAGGAGTGTTCATTTTGAGGAGAATGTTTCCAATTCTTTTTCTACCACTTCTCTATATACCATCACTTTGGAGACACTATGACATGATGGTAGTTCTTCTAAGGATCTTAATCCTCTGTCTTTTGATGAGGAGTCTTCTTCCTCCACTTTAGATGGTGATGATAATGATGAGGATTCATCTTCCTCCTCTTGTAGTCATCATTCAGAGGGTTCACTCTATGGCCACAAATAGTGATGATGATGATGATCAGGAGGAGGAGGAGGAGAAGGAGAAGGAGGATTTAGATGGATTCCTTCCTTATATTAGTTGGGCTCACTTAGTGCCATTCTGATCTGAATGTGTATATTCTATAGTAGGATGATACTCTCACTTTCCTTGTTTCTATGTTGATTTGTTGTTGACAGGGAATTCCTTATCCACCATCAAGGTACTGAAAACTATCCTTCATGATAATTTTTTGATGTCAAACTTGGGCCTTCTATACTACTTCTTGGGGATTGAGATTACTCAATATTCATCTAGTATCTTTATGGCATAGCCCAATTATACACTTGATATGCTCTCTAAATTTTGTATGGCTAACTATAAGTGTGCACTGACTCCATTTTGGTTAGGGGTCAAACTTGAGGCTCACTGTACTTCACCATTGGTGGATGGTACCTTGTATCACCAATTAGTTAGGAGTATCAGATAATTGACTCATATATGTTTTTGGCCTAGTCTCTAGGTTCATGCAGGAGCCACATGAGCTATACTAGAAAGCAGATAAGTGGATTCTTCACTATGTACAAGGCTTTCACAATTATGGGATTAACTATGTAGTGGGCATGGATATTGAGTTGGTGGGACACATAGATTCAGATTGAATAGGTGATTCTTAGGATCGCAAGTCTACTTCAAAGTATTTCTTCACTTAGTTTTAGTCTCGTTTCTTAGTTGAGCAAGAAGTAGACTGCAATTTCTATTACATCTATAGAGGCTTAGTATCGAGGAGTAGTTAATGCTACTACTCAAGTCATTTGGCTTTAGAACATTCTTAGTGAGTTTGGTATTCCCTTCTAGAATCCTACAATCATATTTTGTCCAAACTAGAGTGTGATATAGAACTCTCACAATCTTGTCCATCATCAGTGGACCAAACAGAATGAGATCCACATGCACTATATTTGGGATCTGATTCATGAGTAGATCATTGATCTTCAATACTATTCCTCATCAGAGTAGATCATAGAGATCTTCATCAAACCCTTCACTAAGAGAAAGTTCCTTCATTTTCAAGCTTTACTGCGAGTGTGGCAAGTGTCCACTTTAAGGAGGCTTTTTGGGGGGAGGCGGATTCTCCTCTTTGGGAGGATTCTTTGTACATGGAATAAAATTATTTAAATATAAATAGAAAAAATATTTGCACACTCTGTACTGATGTCCTTGTTTCAAAAAAATTTAGATATATACACAAAAAGTTATGCATTATTGAATAAAATTATGTCTAAATTCTGATATGAAAAATTAATAATCAATAAAATATTGATCAAAAAATAAAAATAAAAATGTGTGTACTAAATATTAGTGTTATGAATCTATGTTAACAATTTATATTGTACTCCTTTTAGTAAAATAGTTATGCGTTATGGAATAAATGTCACTTAACTATAAAAAAAAGTTATTAAAAGTTACATAAAAAATTTCACAAATTATTTTTTAAAATAAAAAAATTATATATTTAGAATCCACACATGTAATCTCAAATAGCACTATTTCACATCATGTTTAACTTCCTAATGGTTTAGCTGCTATAGGTGTCAAAAAGTGAAATTTTTGTTTAAATGTTGATTTCAATGTCCCACTTTGGTAAAAAATTAGGACACGCTAATGTGGGATCACTCGATAAAGAAATTAAAGGAAGCATAAATCTATGTAATTCTATCATACCTACATGCACATGGTCATTGTGAATGTAAAATGAAGATGAAATATGCCCTCACTTTTGCCCACAATTGGAGCAATGATGAATGTGTGTAACCCACAAAAAATAAACTATATATTGGATGCTTGGATAGGAGATGTAGTATGATGTGATTTTGTAGGGGGTTATGCTACTAAAAGAATCTCTAGACTTATTTTGATCATTCTTCTATGAATACTTGATATTTCTACTATATTGTAACTATTTGTGTTAATATGAATATATTGGTTCAAGATTTGGGGACTTGGTTTCTTCTCGAAACGTATTTCATATGATAAACATTGTGCTATGTGGTAAATATTTTTTGTGTATACTTATAAGTTCCTAAACTATTTGATTGTGTTTTCTATGCATTTATCTCTTCATTGATTGGTGTAGGAAGTGTTTCTATTATCTTGTTTGTTTTCATAATTATACACCAATCAAATGTATGAAACATACATGTAATCTAATGCCTATGATGTGTTACAATGATAGTCAATGCTTGAAACTGGATGTATTTGATAAACTACAATGAGTGCTTAAGTAGTAGACAAAGTACAAGAATTAGGTTTGCATATTATTGATACAAAGAGTAATATATTTGTGATGATTGATGCAATGACAATTTTCAAGGCTTTGCCTATTTTAGTGCATGAATTAGGAAAATGATCAATTATTTTTAATGGTGGAAATGACCTAGGGGTGATGCCCCCTTATACATGTGTTACCATTTTTTACCACAACTCAAAAATTGGCTGAGCAGATTTATCATTTATCATTTTTGAATGAGGTTTGATTTATTTCTATTATGTGCTAGTTGCATAGTTGTTATGACAAATGCAGTTCAGTTGTTCAAATGTAGAAAAGAGAAGTTTCAAATCATTCATTGCATTGCAGAGTAGTAAAATGAGATAAGTATTCATTCACCACAATGGTTATTCGTTTACAAGTTTGAATACGTAAGAGAATAAACATTGCATTAAAGGAAACTAAGACATATCACATGTCCCACACAAACCATGGGTTATAGTTGAACTCATGCAAATACAAATAAAATACTATGCATCTAATGAAAGAAGAGGGAAAGATAGCCATCATTGCCTTGTTTTGGTTGATCTTCATAGTAGCCTCCAGTCTTGCTCCCGATCTCGGCATGTACCTAAACAATTGTGAGAAAGGTCCTATTAGAAGCTCCGGTTATGAAAATCCTTCATCAATCAAGAGAGGCATAATACTTTAGTTATAATGCATTGATCAAATGACAAACATCCATATGCAGAAGGAACTGAAGAGAAGCAAACATAAGAGCATCATTGTTTTTATTCTAATATGTTTGTTTCATGTGTAGGTATAGGACAAATCATGTAGTTTTTTGAAGACTTTCAGCATGTGGTGTCAAATGGGCTCCCACAAGGGTTGAGTCCAGTATACTACTGCCCCTTGATCTTAGAAGGGATGAATAAAAGAAGAAGATAATTGATGGCATTCACATGACAAGATGAATGAATAGCAAGACAATCATATGCATCAGTCCCATTTCAAGACATGACCATGATTTCACTTCAAAGTATGAAATGCAACCAAGAACATGACCTGAACTGATGGAGGACAAAATTTAATGCATATAATAGCCTATGTGCTACTCCAATTGTTACGAAAATGACATTCTCAGGTATGATAATGATTAGGAATATACAATGCATTTGTAATCATCAGACTAATAAAAGAATAAGTGTTTGCAAGTGTTGACTATTTAAAGATTGCTTACCCATCTATGATCAATAGTCACATTAGAGTATCAATTATAAACTAGTAAGCAAGTTGCAAAGACAACATTGTAGATCTATAGCAGAATAATACAAGACAGCCAATCCAGATGGCCCATTTTGTCTTTGACAAGCTCCAAAGGATCAAAAGAAACATTTCATTACATGTGTGTAATAGAGCATCATTATCATGTGACAAAGGAGTAGTTAAGCTGGTATGATGATCATCTTTTATGCTACAAGATATCATGTTGTGTCAAAATGAAATGTATAAGTGTATGGTTGCATCTGGTCATGAGTGAGTTCAAATAAAGTTTTCATTATAAGAAGTGATATGTCAAACTGGTAATATCAGATATAGTGGACTTGATTGATGTCCTACATGACATCTTACATAATGCATTTGATATGATGCAGTTACGGTGAAGAGGGACAACAAGAGTCATCGTGTGTTATAGTGTATACAAAGCAAGTAAGTGTTTTCTTCTTTTGATACAATGCCTCAATGTCATAACACATCCATGGTCATCATCATGTTAAAAGTATCTAAATGCTACAGTCCACTGAATGGACAAGTAGAGCTACAGAAAGAAGAAGAGTTCTAAGTTGAAAACTGACATTATACATTTCATATGCAAGTCTACTGAAAGAGTAAGTAGAGCTACAAAGATAGAAACATCATATGCAATCTTCACTTTTCTTAAAAACAATGACAGTGATTATCACTCAGCAGTGATAGCATGAGAAAGAAAATAGATATCATATGCCAGTATATGTTATAGGAGCAATTTTGTGCTCATAAAGATGAAATCATTGTTTCACTTTAAAATCTAGGTTCTCACAATGAAAGAGTAGAGATATATTCATACAATGCCATCTACATTCATTTTCTCAAATACCCATATCGAGTTTAAGAACCTAATGCATTTTGTAGTATTGAAGAGGAAGGAAAATGGTAAGTAAATTGTCTAGACAAGGCCGTAGATTATTACATTGTTTACACAACAAAAACATGAAACCCTTGTCGGGTTTTAAAAAAACTTTCTTGGCAATACACAGTCAAGCAAGGGGAGAGTGAAGTATTGAAGACATGGCTGCAAAGAGTAAAGGAAGTTCTGTGCAAAATAAAAGAAACCCTCATTTTAAACACAAGGAAACTTGATATTTTTTACATCAAAAGACAAAGAGCCATCTACAGAATGTGTTACATGCCACGGCCGTGCCATGTGTGAAGATATTTCACATACCTAGCTAACTAAGAAATGAAACCCTCATCATAGTTTCATATAGACAGAATAAAGGAAGCCACAGTGGGAACAATGATATGGAGGACTCACTATATGACTGTAGCAGAGTAGAAGATTATGGCCATGGCCAGTTGAACTAGACCTTGTCATTTTTGCCATTTTTTACAAAGTTCACAGAAAAACCAAACAACGATATATCAAAGCTGAGAAGACTGAAGAAACAACTACATGGTCATGGCCATTTAAGAGATATAAGCCATGAAAACATAGTGAAATGCCATTGAAAGTTTCAGATTCAAACTTACCAAGTGCGGCCTATTCTTTTAACTTGAGAAGTGTAATGTTTTGACTCCAAAAGTCATCGAATGGAGCAAAATACATAGAGAATGAAACCCCAAGTCAATGGCCACAGTTGCAGAGCCAAATTCATGCCAACAAAATGAAATGATTGCAATTCTAGGGTTTCACATTTGCTTTTGTTTTGACATCCTTTTCATTTTGACCATGCAAAATAATATAATCATTTTTATCCAAATGAGATCGAGGTCAACACCTTGAGTTCGATGATACCTAGTAATCATAAGGAGAAGTGGCTGACAGAACAAAGAATATGGCTTGTTTTATTAAGTCAAAGGTGGACATTATCATGAGTTGTGCCTTTAGAATATTTGTAGGACCTTGATCTCATTTGTGGTCGACTCACATTGGAGTCTAAGTTTCATTTGATTATGCATGTGGTTGAGTGTCTTTTACCTCCCACTTATGCATTTTCTATTCCTTCACATGTTTCAAATATATGCATAAAGATCAAACAAGAACCTTGGACATGTGAAGAGTATGCAAGATGAAGACATGGTCAAAGGGGTCAATGCGACATGGTGGCACTATAGAGGCAATGAGTTGGCAGTTTTTCAAGCCATATGGATAATGATGAGGTGGTAGAATATTGACACATGGAGGCCATGGTGTCAAGCCTTTCAAGGCTTTCATTTATTTTTTGCAAATTTGTGAAGTATTTCATTTTTTTAATGATTTTTATAGAAAATCATTTTGTGATATCTTGTAAATATCTTGGTGAAATTATAAACTAGATATCATTTTATTTTTTGCAAAAAATCATATCGATAGGATATTGATTAAAATTGCCAGGTCATTGTAAAGCTAACTTTAAAGAAATGAAATTATGAATTCCTTTTAATGTTTAACTATTTTAGGCAATTTATAGGCTAAAAGCATGTCAAATATTCCATTTTGATTTGTTTTATTTAGAGCCATATAGGACAAATTTTTGGAGCTTTCATGAGTAGAGAAAAGTAGTTTTATTGTGGGACCACATGAGAGGACAAATTTGAAGCCTTCTTTTCTAGATTGGTGATAGATTTAGTGCTTTATTTTTGGCTTTCATGAGTAGGTAAAAAATGGACTTAGGGTCTATTTTTAGGAGCTTTTTCAGCTTTCTTCTGGGGAGATCATTTGGAGACATTTATAGGAGAAAAACTTAGTTTTTTCCCAGTCAGTTAGCATCAGTTTCTTCTCTCTTGTAGAGTTGTATATAGGCAATTGGCTCACACATTTTATTTTTTTATGTATTGTACTCCTTTCAGTTCTAATAGCAAATCATCATGTTTCACATATTTTTGCAGTCTTGATATGATGTTATATTGTGACTATTGCAGTCCTTTATTATGTCTCAATACTGTTAAAAACATAGTTCTTCCTAGTTGCAGTTTGTGTTTGATCTAAACCTTGTTGTAAATTACTTAAGGAATAAACTATAAGTGAAATTGTGAGGATTCAGGTTAGAGGATCTGTTTGTGAGTGATAGAACTTCATCTAGTTTAGATTCTAGAGTTAGTTTACATTTCAGTTACATCCTTCTATTCCTTTTCCCCTCAAGTCAGTAGTTTAGAAATTATAAGAGAACCAGCTCACTCTGGAGATTCATTCTCATGAAAGGAGACCCACATCTAAGAATGATCCCATGTTTCAGCAAGCAGTTAAGTTTTTGCAAAGCTTAACAAGGGTGCATACTTGAATTGACAACAACATGTTCTAGGAACACACCTTACTTTTTGCATGCATGTTAATAGGTAATAATAACATTAGGTTGAGTCAACTTGGGTCCATAATAAATTTTAAATTTTAAAACTTAGTTAAACATAAACTTCAACAAGCAATTTGAGATGCCTATACAAAAAAGTTTAAGATTTCATAAGACAAGAATCATAGTGCTTTAAATCTAATTTTTAAACTCCTAATAATTTTTAAAAATGGTTAGCATTAAGAATGTAAAACATTAAACACACACCAAACTGGACTTGTTTTTATCACTAAAAGATAACATAATGTCTAGTATGTACCCCCTATTTTGTTGGTTTTGTTAAGCATTTTTCAAAACCAATTATAAAACAGATACCTCAGAGTATGTAGCACAAGTTATATATTTTTTCCTAAGTATTTTTTGTATTTTTTTGAAGTGGATGCATCTTAAAAAACTAATCACTAAGCATGCACATCACCTAACTTCTACAAAAATAAGTGAAAGTAGTTTTTGTCAAATGCATAGAGAATGAAGTGTAAAATAATCATATATATGTTTTGGTTAAATGGATCAAAAATATGAAAAAAAAACATACATATGTATTTGGGGCCTATGATGACATCCCTAAAAGTAATGAAAAGTAAATACCTTAATTTATTCAAAATATAGAAAAGAATTATATGGTTAAAGGGATAAAAAGTAGATTGACATTTTAGTGGTTGGTTCGTGGAATTTCATTGTAAAATACACAAAATTGATGAGGAAATTTAAACATTTTTAAATTGAAAATATAAATTTGAGAACCCAATATGTATGTCTAACCCTTAGGTTTTGAAATCCAAGCTTAATGGACAAGATTTTAATAATTTGAATTATAATGTGCATAATGAATACATATTATATAAAAGACAAAAACAAGCCAAAATGGAGGTTGTAATTTAGCAAAGAAGCATACATAATAACACATACAATTCTAAGTAAACATCAATCCAAACATGCTTTTAGAATTGTGAATGTGTTATGGATTAAACACATATTTGACCACTTTTCAACCCTCACCTTTGTGCATTTACATTTATGAAGAAATCATGTTTCAATTTCTAGTTCCCCATTGAATTAAGCTTCAATCCTGAAATATATGAGAACCTAATATAGGAAGATGGATCTATAGTTTTTAAATTCGGTCCTAAGAAACTTTATGGAATCTTGACAAACTCCTAGGAAGTCACTAGTTATATTAATACTTGTTGGAATTTGAACCCAACTCAAAGTCAATGGCCTTAGATGTTTAAGAACTATTGGTGTTATGTTATTGAGTCAAATATGTCTTTGTTTAGATGGATGTTATTGCTGAAAAGTCTTGTTGTTGCTATGAGTTGTTACAAGTCTAACCTTGTCAAGAGTTTGTGTAATGTTTGCCACCTTCCTAAACCTGTTTCAAGCATCTCTTTTTTATTACAAATTTGCTAGGAATATTTGGTCTATGTTTATTTTTGATTTGGGGGATTGTGATACAAGAAACAACTTTTCTTGGAAATAAATTTTATTTGGTTATGTTGATAGATTGAATGTGTTATAATTTTTTTGGCTTATCCTAACTACTAGAATTCTTTGGCTTTTATGGAAATTGAAAAATGAAGTTAATTATCAAGGCATGAGAAGGTACCTTACGGAGTCTTGTAGAAGACTCACCTTTCACAATATTTTTTTGAAGGTTATAATGACATTATAGATCTCTAAGGAAATTTTTTAAGAATTTTTTTTAGAAATTTTTAGAATTGAAATGTTTGGAAAGATATAAAATCAAAATAGCTAAATTCTAGCCTCATGATGCCAAAAAGGTTGATTAAAAATTTGTAAATTAGTATATACAGTTCCATAAAAGATATAATAGGAACTTTAATTTTGATAAGCTCCTAGAAGACATGAAACTCAAAGAAAAAGAATTGGCTCCTAATGTTGATCTGGAACCTATGGTAAGAGATAATGATAGCAATTCAAAGATAACTCCACCAATTGGTACCTATGGTGAACTAGATAAATATAGTGAGAGCTAGAATACATAGTAGCTTCTTGATTTTTTGAGTTGCAGGTAGCATTTCAGCTGGATAAAATGTATTGGTAATGTTGAATATGTTATTGTAATTGGCAAAGTTCTTATTCTGTAACTTACATTACTATTTGGTAATGTTGTATGGACTATACCATATTATTTTTTGGTAATATATAACCAATTGAAAAAAAGTCTAACCCTTAGGTTTGGAAATCCAAACATAATGGAAAACATTTTTATAATTTGAATTATATGTGCATAATGCACATATATTATATAAAAAACAAAAAGAATCCAAAATGGAGGTTGTAATTTAGCTTTTAAAAGAATACACATTATATAACACATACAATGATTAGTAAATATCAAGGAAAACATGCTATTAGAAGTGTGAATGTGTTATAGATTAAACACATATTTGGCCACTTTTGATCCTCACCTTTGTGAACTTGTACCTAAAACTTTAGTATGAAAATTGAGAATGGTCTAATAAAATTAAAATGGTATTTCTAAGTGATAAGTAATGTTTGGGGGTTAGTGTGTCTGCCAAATGTAAAAAAAATCATGTGCTAGGATACCCATACAATATAACATAAAACAAGGGGGGAAGTGTGAGGGGGTGCACTTTCAAGATATATATTTCCCCTACTTTGATATGTGTGATGGATGAAATCTGAATGCAAAGTACAAATAAAAGCAAATGAAAAACAAATGCAATTTTACCTTCCCTTGCATACAAATCCATCCTCACTGATTGAGTGTATTGAAATTGCACCTAAACTCCAATGGATTGCTCCTTGCTATGTTGATATGTGGATTGCTCAGCTCAAGCATAACCAATTGTATGAGGCTAATAGATAAGAGGATCTAGAATGATTTTACCAGCATGATGTTGTATGAAGATCAAAGATGATAAGAGATTGAGAAGGATGAGAAGAGATGCTTTTGGGATTTGTAGGATGATGGGGGAGGAATGGCAACATATGTTTTAGGGATATGGTATGATTTGTGATGGAAAGGAGTGGATTTAAAAGGGATGGAGAAAGTACCAATATCTTTAAATTGTTTTTCTTAGGGTATATAACCAAGGCCATATGACCATGGAGGGACTTTAACATAGATGTACTCTAAAATACCTTGTTCATGAAGGCCTGAGCCTTTACCTTGATAGTTCATTTTTTGGAGTATGTGGTGGACAATGGGATTATGGGTGTTTTGAACACTAGACACTACCTCATTATTTAATGGGGAAGGTGAGGTGGTATATAATGGTTGTTGTTCTTCTAAGGAGGAAAATTCATGGATGAAGGTGGTAAGACCAAAGGGATATGATGGTGGATTTGAAATATGGTCAATAATGGGTGATGCGGGATTACTGGGATCTTGATTATCATTATGCTCATTATGATCCAAGCTATTTGTTTGATCATCTATACTTACTTGGGACCCCAGTGTCTCATCAAGGAAAGTGGATGTTGTTCGATCATGGATAGGACTAGGTGGAGGATGGATAGGGGTAGTTTGGATATCTTTCTTATGGATAGGTGTGGGATTATGGATAGCTAGAGTGATAATCTTTTGACCATTGAATGAAATGCATAAAAGGATCATCATGACTTTCTTGACCATAGATAGGGCCTTGCTCATAAATGGGATCTTGATAATAAATATGATGAAGTGTGCTATGGATGGGATCAATTTGCTCGTGTATAGGTTCCTCATCATGGATAATATCTTGATCATAAAGAAGATATTGGTTATGAATAGGTTGAACTTGGATTATTTTATTTTTATTTGAACTTGGATAAAGTCCTTTTTTAATTTTCTTTAATGTTTCACATTTAAAACCTTCATTCAATGGTATGAACATGCCTTCAAACAAAGTTACTTTCAAATAAAGGTCCTTTTGATGTCCTTTTTCTCACTTCTTTCTTTGCATAAATATCTATTTCGAAGCCTCTGCTAGACCATGAAAATGAGTTATTGGGACATGAGATTTTGTAAGATTACACTTTTCAAAATAAGCTTACTAAAAAATATAATTTTAAATATATTTAATTTAACTATTATATCCACTTTCTATTTTCTAATGAACATAAATTTTGACCAACATCAAACATCAAAGTCTTTAAATTACAAATGTTAAATCTAATTTGTCTATTTACACATGTTAAATCTAATTTGTTTTTAAAACTATAAAATGCAGAAAGGCCTAAAATAGCGAATTTTGAAAGCTAAGTATATTGGAGGTGATACATAGAGCCACATATTTAGTCAGACTCATTTCTACAGTGCGAGAGGTAACTGTTAAGAGTTTTGTATGGCATGATTTTGGGGATTTATCCCTTCCTTTGTCACGCATTTTTCTTCACCCTCCGTCTGGGAAGATTGGGATTGAGCTTCTTTTTCCTTAATCTTGGCATCCAGCGCACTAATCACACTGTTCACTGCTTCGTCAGGACTGTCCACTTTACTCATCAGAATTTCTATAATTTCCGCAGGAGTCATCTCGCCCCCGGAAGCAATCTTCTGCTCCACCAAAGGATAGAGTTCGTGAGCTTCTATTCTCAAATAATTAAAAGCGAGAATGTTAAAGACAGCGAAGTTGCAGTAAGAGAGCTCGATGTGGACATCCATTCTCCCACATCTAAGGAGAGCGGGATCGAGATGTTCGGGGTGGTTGGTAGTAAAGATGATAATACGCTCTTCGCCGCAGCAGGACCACAGTCCGTCTGTGAAATTGAGCAAACCAGAAAGAGTAACATCACTCCGCACCTTGTTTCCTTTCCTGCTCTCCAGCTTGGAGGCTCTATCCGTAAGATCGAGCGAGCAGTCAATGTCCTCGATAACAATAATTGCCTTTTCGCTGGTCTGGGTGAGAAGGGCACGGAGCTCCTGGTTGTGAGAGACCTTGGTGAGCTCAAGATCGTAGATATGGTATTTCATGTAGTTCGCCACGGCGGCGATAAGGCTGGACTTTCCCGTTCCTGGAGGGCCATGAAGAAGGTAACCGCGCTTCCAGGCGCGGCCGATCTGTCGGAAGAAATCTTTGCCGGCCTTGAAGCGGTCGAGGTCGGTGATAATAGTTTTCTTTAGGGATGGATCGAGTGCGAGCGTGTGGAAGGTGGAGGGATGGTTGAAAGGCACGCTGTTCCATCCTTGCCCGTGCACAGCGCTGTTGCCGCTGTTGGTATACAACCTCAGTTCCCTTTTGCCTAATTTATGCTCCGCCGCCTTTTCCGAAACGTGGTTCAAATAGGCCTTGAGGAGGGTGTGGTCTAGTTTGTTCATTTTGAGAGTGTAGGCGTGCCTCTCCACGGTTTCTTTGTCCACTGTTTTGTGGGTGATGTGTTGGCTCCAACACATTCTCACTCCGCGAAAGGAGTCGTGGATGAGTTGGTTCGCGTCGGGAGAGATGCCCACCTCGTTCGTATTAAGCGCTCGACACGCCGTTAGATTGCGAGCTTCGGAGGCGCTCTCTAGATTTTTCACGTATTCTTCCGCGTCCGCGTAGAGCTCGTTCTTGTTCATTCCGTGTTTCCCTTTGAATTCTGGGACGCTCACACGACAACATAGATTTACACAGTCACAAACGCGCACCACCCATTGCCACACAAATTGGCGAACCTGTGGGGGGAGATAGCTCTGTGCGAATGTCAGAAACCCAATTATCGAAAATATCTTTCCAATTAACGCTTCCACCTCCATCTTCCTCTGCAAATCGAATGCTTACATACACTTTGCTTAGGTAATAATACTTCTCATATTTTATAGACTCCAAGCGCCGTCTCGCTATCGAAACGACATTTTGGCTTTAGACGTCGTCAAAACTTTTGATTACACTAGAGTAAGCAAAATATGCTCTCTTGAGATCCGAAATTACAATCTTCACAATTAAAACAACTCGTTATGGTTACGAGATTCAAAATAGGAGGTATGCGTTTTGTATGCTAGTTAGCCGATAGGTGCTTAAAATCAATGCTTGCACTTTCAATTTGGGCATGGCCTATCAGTAGCATATTTATCCAAATAGCCTTCCATGCAGTGCACACTAGCACTTCCACCCATAGGAGGTTCAAGGAATACGCTGATAGAACAACCCACGAGTTTAAAAAAATTTTCAGCGTGAATTTGTTTTATGGCGTAAAACAATTCCGAGCACTATAATGCTCTCATAGAAAAGCCTATTAGCTAATTATGATAGTTCTCTAAATCAAAATTTGTATTACTAGTCCAGGTCTATTGCCATAGGAACATTGAAAACATTTTAAATTCCTCCTAAATTAATTGCTATGCAAGTGTCCTATGAGCCATCTATGGTGAAGGAATGGAAATGACAACTACTTTCAGTGATTTTTTACTTTTTTCCTTGATTTCAAGGTCTTTAACATATTTTTATATATAGATGTATGTACTAATAAAATGCATATTCTCAACTTTAAAGATAAATTGACAGTTTGGAGCTATACCATGAGTAAAGGATTTTTATGGTATTGAGAAGTTTTAGTGTATAGAATACTTCATTTGGATGTGACAATCTAAAATATTCCTTTCATTTCTTCAATTATCATCATAAAAAGGCATATTTACGTGTAGGATTTGGATCCACATTTACAAAGGAGATGTTGCATGGTATATGATTATATGTAATAAACTTAGAAAGAAAAAGTTTAGTGGTTGAGATGGGAATAGATGTAACTTAAGCGTTTTTTATAATATTAAATTTCTTTTTGTAATGTTCCATAGCAAAAAGAGGATTTAAAAGTGGCAATCTAAAAGGTTGCCTACCCAAGGACTTCAGTGTTTTTCTTTTTGGCGAAAGAACCTAGGTTTTTGTATACATAAATTTTACCAATTGGCATTTTTTAACATAGCTAAACTACATGGAAATTTAGTAATTCTTTTTATTTAAATAGTATTCTTGTAAAAAATTTATTAACATTTACATGTAGTTTTTTTGAATGTTGTATACTTCTAAATATTTTGAGGGGTGGATATTGGTATTTTCTTGCACGTATGGTTACTCAACATAAGCCAGTTCTCGTTATGCAAGAAAGCTGAGGTTATTTTGTACCTCGTTAAGGAAATGATCCATTTTCTTGTTTTTCTGCTTGTTAGTTTGTTGTTTGTTGATATCTACAACGATGTGTTGTGTCTCAAGAAGTGCTAGAAACTAGTGAAATTCACTTGTCTAATAAACCAAACTATTGAAAGTTTTAGATTTGATCTCCTTATGCTAGATTTTCTCATTTTAGAAGCTTGACAATTTTGTAATAAATAATTAATGACTAAACATTGTAATGAGTAGAATATGTTATAACTTGGACATAACGTTTTTCAAAGAGTTCAATAGAACATAATGATATAGTATGTTGGTTACATAGATCATCCATTGATTGAATAAAATGGAATACATGCCTACGAAGACATATACTACGAGTTACCTTATTTACTACACAAAAGGCATACATGCCTACCAAGACATAAATTGCAGGTTACCTTCCTAGTTATTACAAATAATGGCATATATGGCTGGCATGACATAAACTACAAGTTATCTTCCTATTTGCTACACAAAATGGCATACATGCCTACCAATATATAAACTACAAGTTATCTTCTTTTTTTACTACACAAAATAGCATACATGCCTTCCACAAATGTAAAAAACACATGTTTTGTCCACTTTCTAAATATCAAATCCCTAGTGGAGCTTAGAAATATATGTTGAATCTTATATGAACCTAATCTATTTCACTAAAACCATAGGAAAAAGTATAATCCTAATGTTATTGTGGAGTTTAGTGTTGTCTTTATGGTTGTCACACCTTTTCTACCCGTATGCTCCTCCCTACTTGCTACAGGAGAACTTAGTTTGCTATCAGAATGACCTTGGTTAACACCTACAAAATCCATTGCAATAGAATACTTAGGCTAGTGAATACCTACCACTCGATGAATAGAGCATGTTGTTTGAATGAAAAGGATTTAATGGATTACTCAAACATCTTTACCTCTCCAATTCTTTTTTTACTCTGTCAAGCTCATTTTTCTTTTCAATCTTGTTCTTGCTGTATCTCGTCCTTCACTTTTGTCTATTCATTCTCTTTTTTTAACTATTTTTTTATTACTCATTGCCCGAGCATTGTAGTATGCTTTTTAGTTTCATTGGCTTGTTCATTTCTCTAGAAATAATTCTTGCCACATTTTTCTCCTTAGTTTGTTCTATTGTTCTTTGTTTTATTTTCTCTATTTCTCTCTTCCATTCCTCTTATTCCATTAATAGATTCATGTATTCATCTATAGTGATAAGTTGAGACTATCGACTGAGTCAAATTTCATTGTCCACTTGACTATTTGAAGTTAGCTTTATTATATAAACATGAATTTTAAGAAACTACCTAATTTTGGAAGTGATCTAGTCTCTTGATGGTTGGTTGGATTCTACCTAATATTTCGCGACAATCCATCAACTTCTCCCACTTCTATAGCATTCTCCCCTCATTTCAGTCTCCACAAAATTAGAATATAAGTGTACCAATTGAGATACATCTATTGAATCTAGTGGAGATGGTATTAAAAGACTATGTTCATCTTCATCAAAATTTAAAGGAACTCCAATCTTCATAAACCCCTCCATTAGCCATGAGGGTTGGGTTGGCTCACTGGGAAGACTATGACCCTCCTCTTGCACATGTTATTTATTTGCTTCAAGGAAAACACTTCTCTAACTATCAATGGCAATAATTTGTGTTGCATCAAAAAATTTCTCACTCACTTCATCAATTGTTTCATGCACACTTTCCTTCCATAAAGAGTCCAATTCTTTTCTATTATTTACCTCTCTTTGTGCTACACCCAAACTTGAAAACCTAAGAATATTTTTTGCAACACAATTCTGATCAAGTGTAGTAAACTAAAAAGTCTTGCTAGCATGCATGTCTCCCAAAATGCATCACAATTTAAGGGCCATATTCCTATCCTCTTAAATCTTGATTTTATATTTTTAACAATTAACGTTTCTTCAAATGCAATGCTACCAAGTTGTTCCAAATATTTTTAAAAGAAAAGTGATAGAACACTTGTACTGAATTAAAAGAAAAAACGTAATTACATAGGCTCAAAGGAGACAAACTGGGAATATATCACTTGGTTAAAAAAAAGCCAAAACCCACATACACTAGGAAGGGGAATAGAGATAAACCAAAAATAACCAAAACCAAGTGGGGGCACCCCAAGGCCATACAAGCTAATCTAAATTGGAATCATGGTGCTCCCGTGGTGGTAGCAAGGGAAAAGGGAGGGCAAATGAAGGAGTGCCCGGTGCCCTTGGTGGGCCTAGAGCCAATTCAAGAGCATAGTGGCACATGAAATGAACAACATTGAACACCTCTTTAACTCTATCCACTAGCCCACCTAGAAGTTGAAATCTATGAGCATTGAGAGGGCAATAAAAAGAATTGGTGCAGTCTACTCGGAGACCCCTCTGTAAAACTATGTATACACACACAACATGGTGGGATGATTGCAAGAGCTAATGGTCAAAGATACCTCCAATTGGTACTAAGCCATCCTAGTAGTCATAAAAAGTTGAAGCCGATTGTGACCCTTCTGGATTAAAAAAGGAAGGCTGAACAAGACCAAAGTTGATCGCATGGGTATACTTTTGATCCTACATCAAGTAAAAAATATTAGAGATGAATGTAGAAGTGATCTTCAAACCCTTCACTTACATTCTTTTGTCTAGAATAAGTAATAACCAAGTTCACAATCGACAACAAATTCAATGTTGTGACAGTTGACTTCAAACACCTCTCAGAGGAAAATGGTATTCATTGTACCATGGTAGATAGGTTCACCAACAAGAGAGGGGTGGAAGACAAACAAATTGGGAATCTAGAGAGCCATTATTAATGTAGAGTGAAGAGACTACCTACAACAAAGGAAGCAACGACAAAGTGAAAAAAGAGAAGACTGGATTGCAATAAAAGGAGATGAAATTTGTTAGACCAAGGTAAAGAGAATGAATGTAAGCATGTGACCACAATCCAAGGAGGCGACATTGAAGGATACATGATGGATACCATAAAACAACTCAATGCAAGGCTAAATGCCAAGCTAGAGCTAGATAAAACAAGATCTTTAGAAGTAAAAGCTTATGAATTCTCTCACTACCTGAGAGTTGTTGGGAAAATATTTCTCAACCTTAAAATTATATAAGGTTTATTATTGGTAGAATATATATTTATATGTATTTCCTTGTTACACCAATAGGTGTAATATACAATGGGAGAATGGGGTGAAGTGAGATGTGTGTTAACATTTTTTTGTTAGCAAAAACTGTTAAATGGATTACATACATTAAATTAATGATATATTGTAAATCTGGACCGTTCATTATTAGGTTTTAGATCTGATGGTAGGTATTTTGTTGATTGTCTTTCCCTAGAAGGTAACCCTATTTTATGAGGGTGTTGTATTATGGCTGCAATATTGTGATTTTTGGTGTATACATTTAATCCTAGGCATATACACTTGCTTTAACCATAGTTAGGCATACTTTCCACATGTACTTTGAACTTGTCAAAGTAGTTAGTCATGTTGGAGAGGTTTTGACTTGCATCAACACCTCACACTATCTTTGTGGGTGGTTACTCGCCACCACTTCATGTAGAGGAGTCCTATCCTCATTTGGTGGAGAATTGGGTACTCATACTCGCTTATTTATATCTGCCTCATTTGTGAATAGAAGTGGTTGATTTCATTTGTAATCTCATGCTTGTTTGTCTACTCCATGATGTTGGCTTTTATAGTGATGTATTCTAAGAGTCTGATAGAGGTCATGTTGTCTTTGGATCTCTAGTGGTGATACTCTTGTGAGAATCTTTCTCTGCAAGTATATTGTAATCTTTGTTGATTTTGAATAATATATTGGGTGGTTTTTGGATAGTGGGATTTTTCTCTCTAAAGGGTTTTCCCTATGTAAATCACTGTGTTGTGGTATTCATTATATCTATGTTTATTTCTGTTTATGTTTTTAACTATTAAATATCTGTAAATTTTTGCGTTATCCTCCTCTCAAGATTAGTGTAGAAAGTTGTTCTGCTACCTTAGCTTCCTTAGAAGTGGTATCAGAGCCTAATCACCTCTAGTTTCAGTTGTGGGTTGTTGGATTTTTTAACTAATCTAAATTTGAGTAGTAGCTTGTGTAGAAGACACTTTATGATCTTGTTGTAGGAATTTTCATATGGTAAGTTCATTAGGGAGAATAGAGGTGGATAAATTTTTTGGAAATAATTTTTAAATGTGGAAGCTGAAGATGGAGGATCTGTTGATAGATCGAGATTTGTGGGATGCTATTGATGAGAAGGTTTCAAGGTTTGTAGATCTTACTTTGGCTTCACAATATGATGTTATGGACTACAAAGCCAAGGATCTAATCAAATTGTGTTTGGCAGACTCTATGTTAATCAAGTGGTATTAGAGCTTGATCACCTCTAGTTTCAGTTGTGGGTTGTTGGATTTTTTAACTAATCTAAATTTGAATGGTAGCTTGTTTAGAAGACACTTTGTGATCTTGTTGTAGGAATTTTCATATGGTAAGTTCATTAGGGACAATAGAGGTGGATAAATTTTTTGGAAATAATTTTTAAATGTGGAAGCTAAAGACGGAGGATCTGTTGATAGATCGAGGTCTATGGGATGCTATTGATGAGAAGGTTTCAAGGTCTATAGATCTTACTTTGGCTTCACAATATGATGTTATGGACAATAAAGCCAAGGATATACTCAAATTGTGTTTGGTAGACTCTATTTTAATCAATGTCCATGAAGAGACCTCTACAAAAAAGCTATAGAAGAAACTTGGTGAGATATATCAAGCCAAATCTTTAGTGAACAATATTCTCTTAACGAAAAAATAGTATTCCTTGAGAATGGAAGAGGGTGGATGAATTACAAACCACTTGGAAGGATTCAATATGCTAGTGGCTCAATTAGCATCAGTTGGTGTCAAAATGGACGAGGAGGAAAAATGTCAGATATTGCTTTGTTCTTTACCTGATTCGTAGGATTCTCTTGTTATGGATATTGGGAAAACTTATGTTATATCATTGAAGACTAGAAATGTGGTGGGTTCTTTTCTTTCTGAAGAGATGAGGAGGAAGGTAGCCATTAGTGCCAAGGAGGCCCTAAATGTTTGTAGAAGACCTAATGAAAAAGGCAAGAAAAATGAGAAGCATGATAAATCCAAGTCCAAGGGGAGATTCCAATCTCTTGGAAAGTCCAAAGTTGTTTGATGAAACTATGGTAAGCCTAGATATATTCGTAAGGAATGCAAAGAAAAGAAGAAGAAAAACAAGTGATTTGATTCTAATTTTGAGTCTGAGAAGGAAGATGGTGATGCATTCATTGTATCTTTAGCAACTTGTGCAGGTAATGATGCATGGTTAATTGAATCAGTTGCATCTTTCCATATGACCTTTAATAGAGATTAGTTTTCTGAATATGAAGAATTTGATGGAGGTAAGGTGTGATGATTCTTGTTTTAATATTGTTGGTTGTGGTAAAGTTAGAACCAAGTTTCCTGATGGTAGGATAAAAATGATTAATGGTGTGTTGCATATCCCTGGATTAGCTTGAAAATTGTTATCTATGACCAAACTAATAGATGCAGGTGTCTAGGTAGTATTTTCTAATGTAGGATGCAAGATGGTTAGAGGTGCTATGGTGATTGCTAGAGGTATCAGATATGGCACATTATATAAGCTTGATGCATGCACTATTGAGTGCAATATTACTTCTACGAAAAGCAAGTCTATGGAAGAGGTGAGGGTTTCATCTTTAGTAGATGGTCATGGCTTTTGGGTACCCAAGGTTTCTCTTTCTTCTAAACCAAATTTACCTATAGAGAAAACTATGTTATGGCACCAGAGACCTAGGCACATTGGAGAAAAGGGTCTAAGGACCTTGAAAAATAAAAACCTTGTTGAAGGGTTGTCTGATTGTAATCTTGATTTTGATTTCTATGCGCATTGCATTTATGGAAAACAAAATTGCGTTTAGTTTTACTTGAGTTCTCATAAATCTTGTGATGTATTGGATCTTATTCATTTTGATTTGTTTGGTCCGGTAGATGTTCCTTCAATTGGAAAATCCACATATTATGTTTTGTTTATTAATGACTATAGTAGAAGGACATGGGTATACTTTCTGAAGAATAAATCTAAAGTTTTCAAATGATTTAAAGAATTTAAAGAAATGGTTGAGTTGCATAATGGAAAGAAAATAAAATGTTTGAGGACTGATAATGGCGGTGAATTTTGTTCTAATAATTTTGATAGATTTTGTAAATATTGGGGTAAATTCATAGACAAATGACAACTCCATATTCTCCACAATAGAATGGAGTTTCAGAAAGAATGAACAAGGCACTAATGGAGAAGGGTAGGAGTATATTGAGTGGTGTTGGTCTAGAACAAAGTTTTTGGGCTGAAGCTATTGCCACTACATGTTACCTAATTAATAGGTCTCCTACATTAGCTCTTGTTCACAAGATGCCTATAGAGGCATGGTCGAGTCACAAGACTTCATTAAGACATCTTAGAGTTTTTGGTTGTGAGGCATATGTACATGTGCCAAAGCAGAAGAAAAGAAAGTTGGAGAACAAGGAACTGTGAAATGTATCTTCATCGGATATAGTTATGGTGTGAACGAATACAAGCTTTGGTATCCTATTGCACAAAAGGTAATATAATTATATAGTAGAAGTGTTATTTTTAGAGAAACTAAGCCTACTTCTGTTACATTTCAGCCATAACAAAGTAAACAGAAAGATGTGATTAAAATTCCTTCTACACTTAAGAAAGTTGAATTCAGGCCCATGGATAGACAAGAAGCTGAGGAGAGCTCATCTAGCTCTAAATATTTAGAAGAGGAGGAAGAATCTCCAACTTAGCCTATTCATACGTCTACAAGGAATAGACAACCACCTGAATGGTATTCACCTGATGATTGGAGATGTATTTTTTCTTGTAATACTAACATGGATGAACCCAGATCTATAGAAGAGGCATTAGGTACATGAATGATGCAGAATCCTAGAAGATTTCTATGCATGAAAAAATGACATCTTTGAAAAATAATGATACACAAGATCTTGTACCATTGCCTAAAGGATGAAAATATGTTGGTTGCAAATGGGTGTTGAAGAAAAATATTGGTTAAGATGGAGGTATTGAGAACCACAAAGCAAGGTTGGTTGTAAAAGGTTACTCCCATGTTGAGGGTGTTGATTATTGTGAGATATTTTCTCCTATTGCAAAAATGACATCCATTATATTTTTGCTTTCTATTATTGCTGCTTATGATTAGAGGTTGAACAAATGGATGTGAAAACTACTTTCTTTCATGGTGACTTGGAGGAGGATATTTATATGACACCGCCAGAGCACTATGGGGTGAAAGGTAAAGGTAATTTGGTTTCCAAATTGATGAAATATTTGTATGGCTTAAAATAAAGTCCTAGGATGTGGTACAAGAAATTTGACACATATGTGTTAAGTTTGGGATTGAGCATTCTAAATCAGATCATTGTGTTTATTATAAAACTGATGGTGATTATTTCTTATTTTTTGCATTTTATGTAGATGATTATTATTTATTGGTAAAGGGAAATGTATGATTTCATAACTAAAATCTCAACTTGCTGCTAAGTTTGAAATAAAAGACTTTGGTGTAGCTAGACACATTCTTGGGATGGAAATTAGAAGAGATAGAGTGAGCAAAAAGATATGGCTTGGCTAAAGTAAGTATGTCAATTCAATTTTACAAAGGTTTATAATGAAGGATTGTAGACCATTGTGTCTTCCCTTTTTAGTTGGAATAAAGTTATTTATTTCATATTGTTGAACATCTCCATCACAGATGGAAGAGAGGAGCAGAGTGCCTTACAAGAGTGTAGTTAGAAGTTTAATGTATGCTATGGTTCATAAGAGACCAGACATTGCCCAAGCATTGAGAGTTCTTTCTAGATATATGTCTAATCTTGGTAGAGTTGATTGGGATGTAGTTAAAAGAGTCTTGAGATATTTGTGTCATACCTCAGAGTATTCCTTGTGTTATCATAGTAATTGATTGTAGATGATGTTTCCCTTGATATTCATGGTTGTGTGGATTCAGACTAGATGGGTGATATGGATAGTAGATGATCCACTAGTGCTTATGTGTTTACATAGTTTGGTGGTGCAATTAGTTGGATGAGTAAGAGACAAGTTGTGGTTGCTTTGTCCACTATTGAAGCTGAGTATATGGTAGCTACTCATGCTTGCAAAGAATCCATTTGGCTTAAGAGACTATGTTCAGATATTGGAATAAAAAAAGGTGCAGTGACAATTTATTGTGACAGTCAGAGTGTAATCTATGTAGCTAAGAACTCAAGATTTCATGCTAGGACCAAGTACATTGATGTACAATATCATTTTTTAGAGATATTGTCAAAGATTGTAGGGTGAATCTAGCTAAGATAGAGACTTTGATGAATGTTGTTGATTATTTAACTAAGGCTATGAGAACAAAATATTTCAAATGGCATTTTTAGAGACTATGAGCCTTTTGGCCCCTAGCAATTAAGAGACGATGTTTACTCACTCACGTTGCTCTTGCAAGGTGTTCGACAAGTGGGAGATTTGTTGGGAAAATATGTCTCAACCTTACAATTATATAAGGTTTATTATTGATAGGATATATATATATATATATATATATATATATATATATATATATATATATATATATATATATATATATATATATATATATATATATATATATATATATATATATATATATATATATATATATATATATATATATATATATATTTCCTACTTACACCGATAGGTGTAATATACAATGAGAGCATGGGGTGGAGTGGGATATGTGTTAACATTTTTTTGTTAACAAAAACTATTAAATGACTAACATACATTAAATTGATGATATATTATAAATATGGACCATTCATTATTAAGTTTTATATCTAATGGTAGATATTTTGTTGGCTTGTCTTTCCCTAGAAGGTAACCCTATTTTATGAGGGTGTTGTATTACAACTGCAGTATCATGATGTATTCGGAGAGTCTGATAGTGGTCGTGTTGTCTCCAGATCTTTGGTGGTGATACACTTGTGAGAAGCATTCTCTGCAAGTATATTATAATCTTTTTTAGTTCTAAACAATATATTGGGCGGCTTTTGGAGTGTAGGGTTTTTCTCCTGAAAGGGTTTTCCCCACATAAATCACTATGTTGTGGTATGCATGCTATGTATGTTTATTTCTATTTATGTTTTTGTAACTGTTAAAGATCTATAAAGTTTTGTATTATCCTCCTCTCATGATTAGTGTAGGAAGATGTTTGGCTACCTCAGCTTCCTTATAGGAGTACCTGGAAGTGTCCTTGAGAGTGATGAGAGAAGGAGATCATGTGTTAACATCAGCAAAGAAATTAAGAAAATATATGAAGTCCAATTTCCAATTGAGCACCTTTGTCTTGAATTAACATCTCACCCAACTAATAAATGGCAATGGTCCTTGATAATGGATAGCTTTAAAGGCCATTAGATTAGCACAATCAAGACAGATATGCTATAAATGGGAAGATTTTCTTCATCAAGGATTTCAAAATGTATAAACTTGCTACACATCATGAATTTATTGATTTAAATGCATATATTCCATGCTAAAGTGGCATGAGTGTTCATTCTAACTCCTCTTGGTAGAGTTCCAGTATGGTAATGAAGTCAACAACATTGTTGCTCTTCTTATGGCCATGACAAACTTGGAAGCTATGAAACAAGCTTAGAAGCTCGGTTGCTTGCTATAATTAAATAAACTAATTGCTATATGGTCTTGTAATCTTGTCTTGTAATGTTGGGCCTTCATCATGATGAGGAGAGAACATTGTAGTGGACATTTGCTTGTCAATGGCCATGTTAGTGAGATGATTTGCCACCTTGTTAGCTTCCCTATAACAGTGGCTTAGTTGATAGTCTTCAAACATTCTATGGAGATCATAAGCTACCTGTATATATATAATCAATCCTCCAATTTAGTTCCTCTCTTTTTTTAAGAGTTTTAATGATAATCAAAGAGTCTCCCTCGATCTAGACATGTAATGCATTGATGAATAAATCTAGCTTGATAACATAATGCAAAGCCAGAGCATCCACCTATTTGTCTGTGCCTGGAAGATACTTAAGTGCTTGTGCTATGACTAGATTACCATCCACATCCCTAATGATGCAACTTGCTCCTGAAGAACCTAAATTACCTCTACTATCCCCATCAAAATTTAGCTTTAGGAAAAGTTTTTGGGGAGCTGACCATTTAACAAGAGATCTCAAAACCTTTGTTGTTGTAGATGAATGGTTAGGTAGAGGTCCTGATAGTTTCAACTTGCTCTAGTTCCTCAATATTAGATTATCTCAATAGATGAATCTAGTGTTATGAGAAAGACTATCATGAACTCTTATATTGACAATTTCTAAGATTTCCATGGAAATATCATCAATCACCTTTTCCAACATTCTCTTTGTCTTCCTGCATATTCTAAAATTTCTCTCTTTCCAAATGTCCCAAATGAGTACTGAAGGACAAACTTCCCAAATGCAAGCAAAGGTAGAATCTTGATGAAGAAGAGGCCAGCTTTTGAACATGTGCAATAAGGACTTGGATAGAGGGGCACTCCAAATAAGGGACCTCATGCACTGGGCCCAACATTGGGAGCTAAATGAACAATCAAGGAGTAGATGATTTATATCCTCTTCATGCTCTCCATTAAAAACACATCTCATATTGGGTGATATCCCAAATTTGTGAAATCTGTCCCAAGTTAAGGTCCTATTATTGATCACCAACCATGAAAAGGAACCAACTTTGTGGAGAGTATCGGCATTCCAACAGAACTTGAAAGGCCAATCTAATTTATGTGAGATAGAAAGACACCTGTAACCTTGCTTAACTGAGTACTTCCATGAAGGATCATCTATCCATATTAATTCATCTAATTTATCAGATATGAAATTTTTTCTTCTATCTAGGATCCGTAGAAGAGTAATCTTTTGAGCATGAGGAAACTTACAGTTTGAAATTTTTTTCCAATGAACATCTCCCTGAAAAGAAGCCTGGTCTAGAAGTAGGTAATCTTTAACCTTTTATCCCCAAATTTTCTTGAGAAAGATCCTAGCCTCATTTAGATCTGACCTAGATGAGAGTTTGGGCCATCCATTTCATGAATCATCCTAGAATTCTACTTTATTTCCATCATGAATGACTCATGATAGATGAGATCCTACCAAATCTTAACTGTTGACGATGGACTTCGACATACTAGATCCTCTAGGAGGATTTTTAATAGTGAATATTCTCTCCTTATCCCTATTGTCCAAGTATTTCACTTGCATTAACTTAACCCAGCTTGACTAGGGCTTTGCATACATTCTCCAAACTAGTTTGTCACCCAATGCTTGATTCTGAAGTCTTAGATTAAGAATACCTGCACCGTCATTACACTTAGGTTGGCATACCTTTTCCCATGCCACTAGATGTATCTTCCTTTTGTTGACCACTCCCTACCATAAGAATTGTTTGGATACTTTCTCCACACTCTTGATCACTTCTTTAGACACTTTGAGGGCTAGGAGCATATAGATAGGCACCATAGATAACACGGATTTAATCATGGTTAATCTACCTATTAGGGAGAGCCATTTACCTTTCCATGAGCCTATATTGTTTTGAAGATTTTGAATCATATGTGAGTGTAATTGTATCTTGTTACAGCCCTTAAACATCAGGACTCCCAAGTAATTGTTAGGTAAAGAGCTAATTCATAAATTCAAAATTTTGAGAATACATTTTTAAACACCCACATCTGTATGAAAGAAGAAGAATATTGATTTGACTAGGTTGATAACCTTCCCTAAAGCTAAGATATATAAATCGATGGTGTCTTCATTAATGGTAGCTTCATCTACTGTGGCAACCTCGAACAACATTGTATCATCTCTGAAGAGGGCATGGGTAAATGAATCATCCAAACCTCTAATCTAAACTCCTTTCCAATGTCTCAATGAATTATCATCCTTCATTGCCTAGTTTAGTGCTTCAGCCATGAGTAAATAAATATGGATATATTGGATCTCCTTGGTGTAGCCCTTGAGTAGCTTGAAAGCCCCATGTTTGTTATGGAAGTCATCACCCATGGATATATGGAGGTGCTTGTTATGGAAGTCATCACCCACTTACACCACTGTGGAGGAATACCAAGCTTAAGAAGAACATCTAATAGGAAATCCCACTCTATTTTATCATATGGTTTGGACATGTCTAACTTCACAACCATTGAAAACATTTTATCTGAATAGATTGAATGGAGAAGTTCATGGGTAACAATTGTGGCCACTTTTGTTGTGTCTCTATTAGGTACAAAACCACCTTGCTCCTCCAAAA
The DNA here is from genome assembly GCA_027924645.1 of Cunninghamia lanceolata. Lineage (NCBI taxonomy): Eukaryota > Viridiplantae > Streptophyta > Pinopsida > Cupressales > Cupressaceae > Cunninghamia > Cunninghamia lanceolata. Next base: position 8,942,180 of record BSBN01000050.1, on the reverse strand, counting down.
TGATGCTTGGAATCATTGCCGCCAACCTCAAAGTCATAGCCTTTTTTATTATTTTATAAATCATGTTGCAAAGAGAAATAGGTCTGACTCTTCAAAAGAAGAAAGCATCTTAACTTTGGGAATCAAGGTGATGACCATTCTCTTGAATTCTTTTAAAATGTTCATGTTTTATTGGGATTCTTCTATACCCAAAAATACTTCCCTTCCCAAATTTGTCCTCTTAATGTATAATTTAGTATATTGAACTATCTATGCTACTCTTGAACACTTGAAATATAATTTAAATGATAAAAAGGCACTTAAATAAAGTGGTTGAAATTTATGAGATGTGTGGATTGGCAATGTTAGCATGTAAATCCCTATAGACACATAAAAATGGCTAACGCATTCCGTATCACTATTCACATCATTTTCTCATTAATTATTCTTATCAACATTAATGAAATAATTCCTAATTATTTAACTAAATCAATCATTTTATCAATTTAATTCCCCTTCCAACATTAATTTAATAATTTATAACTATTTAATTAAATCTAACGTTTCATCAATTTTATTCTTCTAATCCACATTAATTAAATCATTTTAATTATTTAATTAATTCATCCATTTCAATTCTCAAATCCTTATTATTTAAATAACTTTTATTATTTAATTAATTCATTTATCTTATTTCCTCTTATCCACAATAATTAAATAATTTTTAATTATTTAATTAGCTAATTTTTCCTCCACAATTAAATAAATTAAAATAATTTATTTAGTTGACTTTTCTATTTTCTCTCTCATATAATAAATAAAATTAATATTTTATTTATCTTCTATTTCTCTCACCATGCACATGAATTGAATAAATTTATTTGTTTAAATTTTAATATCTACTCATCTTCAAAAATATCTTCTCATGCACATGAATTAAATAATTTATTTATTTAATTCTTTCCGAGCTTTATCCATCTGCATGTAAAAATGCAAATCACAATTTGACTTATTCCTCAAATCTTTATATTATCAAGTCAATTCAATAAATATTCTATTTATGAAAATTAAATCAATTCAATTATCCATGCAACTAGTTAACTCATCAAACAAGCTTTTTTGCATGGACATGTGTCAGGTGCATATTCTTCATGTTCTCTCAATTTATCTCATCTGTTGATTCATTTAATTATTCTCCATTGTTGATCAACACCCTGTGAAAGCTATAAATGCGTCCATCTTCCAAGTCATTATTCAATGATTTTTGAGCTTTGAGTATCCATATTGACCTTTGAGCATTCATTGTGCACTTCACATTCATATTGAGCATTCATCAATCAATCATTCATTGCAAGCCAAGGTTATGTTATTAATATTGAGCAATCTACATAGATTATTACAAATCAAATCAAAAGAGAATATCTAAGGGAGTTCGAGTACACTTCCTTTTCTCTCTATCGGTGAAGGTAATTTGCATTTGGATTAAATGTATTATTGTGCTTTTATTTTCTTATCTTTACTATTTATCCATGTGTGTACTTTTCCCTTCATTATTTTGGCATGCTCGGTGCGATCCCATGGTCCTAATCTAATTTAAATTTTGTGGGATTTTTTAGTTTAATTTCATAGGTTTTTTAGCTCTTTTATAGATAGATCCAAAGGTGATTTTTTATAGGAAGCTTACTGGGAAAAAACATATAATTTGACCTATTTCAGAACACGTAAAACTTAGGTAAATTATTTTAACCCCAGGCATGCAATCCAAGGCCGTACAGTCACTGTGCAAAGAGGTAAAAATAAAAATAAAAATTATTTTTCATCTTTTACTTATTTAAAAAATAAATAAGAAGAAAAAAAAAATCAAATCAAAAATAAAAAGTTAAAAAAGTAATATAAAAATTAAAAAAAAACAAACATAAATGCACCCTTCTTGTGTAGGGAACTACATAGACCAGGTACAAAGTGCATCTCTATCTTTTCAATGCATTTTTTTGGTGATGTTTTTTCTTTTTTAATATAAGAATAAAAATAAATGAGCAAGCTAATAAAATAAGAAGAAAATCAAAGTCAAACATTGCCTTTTGAAAAGACAAAATACTTTTTAATTTTTTTAAAGAATAAAAGGAGCCTCCAGCTTTAGCATCTGGTCATATCAATGACCAAGGGTTAGTTCACAAGGGTTTAAACTAGACTTGTCTTCATTGAGCATTTTGATCAAGTAGGTAATTTTAAAACTCAATTTTATTGATCATACAAACACATTTTTCAGTGACTTTTTTTGAAACAGACTAAAATTTTGTGCCCTACATCGTGGTGACATTGGTGTTTTCTCAAGATTCTTTCTTTTCTAGAAAACTCATTTTCTCATTGTTGTCTTTATCTTGTCACAATTTTTAAACCTTTCAAGCTTCATAACTTTCACAAATGGAATCCAATTTAGGTGATGTTTTTTAAAAACTTGATACTTTTATGTCCTCTATGCAACTAGTATTATTAGTTCAAGGATTTTATGAGTTTTATTTTTAAGTCCAATCATTAGCCTATCATCTATCTATGATTTCAAACAAATGCTAACACTTGATTATAACATTTGTTTTTATCTATTGTTTTCTATCTTATAACAAATTATTTTGTAGATTCGTTTGTCCAAGATTGATCCTTATCAAAAAAATACTAACATCATTTAGTGCAACTCATTTGACCAAGACTATTTTTATCACTAGATTAGTTACAAATTTAATTTTGTAAGGATAAATTAATCTTGTATGTCATGTTTGTTAAGATAGTTATTGTGTATGCTCTCTCCTTACACCACAAGGTGATCTTGGTGATCAAAAACACTCTCGAGTTTATTTTACTTATTTTTAATTCCATCCCAAGGACCCAAGCTTGTGTATGCTCTTCTCTCATGTTGTAAAGTGATCTTGAGAATAAAAATGCTTGGAACCTTTCTAGGAGGCATGCTAGGGGATTTCATCACCTGTAAGGATGACCTTAACCATGTGTTCTGGTGGGGTATATCATGTTGAAAATCAAGCTGAAACTGTTGCTATAAAACTTTAATTATGTGTGTTCAAATTTTAAAATTAGGTTAATGAGTTTCATTTTACATGTGTAAGTGGTTTTTCACTTTCAATCAATGTAGTAAAGAAGAAAAAAACATTAAAGAAGTTGACATGGAATTTACGTGGAGAAAGCATTAAGGAAAAAAACTCCACACCCAAAGAGACATGCTATGCTTGTATTAAATCTTATAATCAAGTTTAAATTTAATACTAAATCCTCTTTGAATTTCGGCAACACTTCATTACTCCTTCAACTTCAAAACCTATCATTAATTTCTACCAACTCAAGGCGTCATTATATAGAAGCCATGGATCTCAAAATACAATAAAATGTATCTAATAACATGTGACAAATCCTCATGTAAAAACCAAGCGCCCAATATAGTGAACTCCAAAGTTGCATAGTAGAAATCACCCTATTAACTACAAATATCAATCATGGGCACCCAAGTAGTCTCATTCAAAATTAGTCAACTATAGTGTTATCTAACCATAAAAAAACACAACTGAAAGTATCAAGGTGTGCTCCCAAGTTGTTCCAATCTATTTTAGTTAACTAATGTGCTCCAACACACACCAATGTCATGCAAACAACATGCATAATTATTGTCCCCAATAATAATCTATAACAACCTATTTGTACCATGCAAAAGTCATGCAACAACCGATAGCATCATGCAAGAGTCATGAAAAACTAAACCTGAGTTACAGTGTGTGATGCCCCGTCATGCAACCCTAGAGTGCTAGACTCAAAAGTGCAAAATTATAGAAGTACTTTTTTTTTAAAGCAAGAAATTGAAACATTAATAACCAAAGATATCATAATACACAACATTAAGAAAAGTGCACTTCTAACTCCTCTAGGGAAACATAACTATATCAGTGTAATGAAAGTTAAACCACACAAGTGATAAATATTATACTGCTACTATAGATAAGAAAAACTTTTACATTTGTAAGATACTTTATTTAGAAAGTTACAGTACAAGATTACAAGACTGATCATGTAGGTTTACAACTGAATAAATATGAAAGTATACAACAACACTAAATGTGTTATGCAATTCTATAACTGGATCACTTCTACAAAGGACTCGAACCGCATCTCCAAGAAGACCAATGGATAGCTCTGCCACCCAACCATGTGGAACCTTGAGGTCCACCCCATCAAGCTAGGAGATAACATCGAGGCTCCACTAGGTTGAAGTTACAACAATGAAGAAAAAACAACAAGATACATACTCCATATAGGCACACATGATAACAAGGTTGCACAGATAGGACAATACTCGCCAAACCAAGACAAATCATTAAGATAAGATAGAATCAACCATCAAGCCAAATCTGCACTCCAGAGGTAACAACAAAAGATAAAACAAGAAGTAACTTTGCTACAGGGGAGAGTGTCATCGCATGGTCCTATCATGGGTTTTCTAGGCTATCTCTCACTAGAAGCTGGCCCCCATCTATGGTTTTTGTGGCGACCTCTCTATAGGCACCAACCCCATAGGGTGACACATGCGGAGTCAACACTTCCTCTCATGGAGACGAGGAGGGTGACCTTGCCAACTAGGCCTTCTCATCCCATCCTTAGAATGTGAAAGCACTTACGGCATGGGAGAGGCATCATACTTATCTTGTTATATGGATTACTACCCAACCCACCTATATCAATTATTTTAGTTATCACTTGCTTACCACTTCCATGGGGTTTTCTAGGAAGCCACTTTGGGCACCGGCCCCACCATGGAAGCCACTTCCCCACATACAACTAGCACTCCCAAACAATATCCAAGACAAAAACATACAAGAGCAAGGGAACTGATAGCATCTGATTTTCACAATTCAACACTTCCAATTCTCATTTCTATAATAAAACTTTTCCCTTATCCATACAACCACTTAATCAAAAACATCATTTGAACCAAAAAACAACAAAATAGATTGCAAACCTAACCTCTGGAGTCAGCACATAGACACTATATCACATATAAGTCCCTCATCCAAAATGGAAACAAAGGTCTAACAACTTGACACTTGATAAGCAACATGTGACTCAAAACTAAGAAATGTAATAGACCAATTGCATCATTCTTCCATGTATATGCTACCAGGACCCCAATACATGAAAAAGAGACATAATATAAGACATTAACTAAATTAAACCCATAATCATCATAGGTCTTGGAAAAACAACTTGACCACTTGCCTAAATATCATTACGACAAAATATCAACTTTAGAAGGATATCCCAAATTGAAACTTTAAATCTCAAGGAATTAATGAAACAAAAGATGGAGAACCATAATCTGAACATCTTAACTAAATCAAAATCAATGAAAAGTTATAAATTAAGTCCATTACTAAACAATCCCAAGTTAAAAACACTTTAATTCCTCTAATATAATCAAAATACACTTCCTTGTTTCATTTAAATAAAAGTAACTAAAATTAAATGTTTTAACTTAAACTTACTAGATCACATTTGATCTAATGCACAATTATAAGAATACGTAGTTCTATATTCTAATAATTATCAGTTTAATACAAACAACTAGAACTATAACCTATAACCTTGATAAGCATATACCTCTATATTACCATCCACAAAATCTAATAAAACATTTATAAGCATCAATGATTCAAACTATAAGCATAAATCACTAATAAACATTTTCAACTTCAAAAAAACTACTAGAAACATATATACTTTCCTAACATATTACCACTTCCCATTTTCAAAACAATACATATGTACTTTCCAACGAGCATGGGTTCCTATCAACTGTGCTACCATTTAAAAATTTCTAACAAACATACTTATAAGAAAATATTTATTCTTTTCCTATTTGACTAAGTCTCCCATCGAACCCACTATCTAAGATACCATTCTAAGCCACTTCTACTTACCTATCTACCACTATGAATGCCGATTAATATCCTACCTTCTACGACTATAGTGATATATAAAAGTGACTGAAAAAGGTATGAATAACATTCCCTAAAACATGCCAAAACTACGGAGCTCACTGGTCTTTGATTGACACAAGAAAAGGTTCTAAACGTGCTTCACTCTCCAATTAGCAGTTTAGGTTTACCATTACAACAGTCTGCTATGGACCATGACATTCCAACCTACGATTTCTAAGCATAAGATATATTTAAAACATAACCTATCTATAGAGTGATAGTGAAAAGAATAGAATCAGCTAGCTGTCTAAAACATAGAAATGGAAATTTCTAATAAAGAGTTCCAAATTCCCAAACTTAAATCAATGTGAATTCCTATGTGATCAAAACGTAATTAATTTTCTATTTTCTACAATCTATGTTTTATTTCTTATACAAATGATGAATTAAACAATTGTCTCTCAGCCATTAAGGAATTTTTTTATTGCAGATAAGAAGAAATTGCAAAAGAAACTTCACACAAATTTCTAAGACATGATTGCAAGGTAATTTCTCTAGTGGAGGAAGTGTTGGAGGGAATCAGATTCAGACAATGCAATGTTGGAGGCACAAGATCTTCATTAGGGTTACACTGAAAAGAAAAAAATAAGGTTATTGTATTCTATGCAAGGTGACATGGAAAATATATGTAAGGGCCTTTTGAAGAATTGTCAAGCATTTAAAATAGCGTCAGATGCATTCAACTCATTCAAGTTGCCACTGAATAAGGGCAGTAGAAATTTATTAGTAGAGAGAGGCACATTGATGTGCATAATAGATACTCTTTCCTACTAGACATTTCACTTCTACCTGTGAGATAAATATCCAAGAACGAATGGGACAAGAGATTGATAAAAGATTAAAAATGGATCATCTATTTCTTATGGTTGAGATCACTTTGAAGGGTTATAGATGATTGGGCTCATGATGATTTCAAGAAGGATTACAACATAGGCTAAACCAAAAGAATAACATCTTGAAAGAATCTACAGAGGTTGGAGCAACATTTGACCACACAGGACACAAGATGATGCAAGCCACAAAGATATTTAAATTCCAAGTTATAGGACATGTAAATTTCACACACAGAACAAGCTGCATTAAGTTTTTAAATTACAAGATACATAATAGCAAACTTTCACAGGGAGAAACAAAACTACATACCTAAATTTCAGTCCCACTTCCAATTTTCTCCAATTCCTGCAACCAAATTCTTTATTTTTGCTCCCCAATTTCTGAATTCACCTTCTAACTACCCCCTCCAGAACAAAATCCCCCCAATATATAAATGGCTCAGCTCATAAATTATCACGGACATCCATCCGTTACCCCACATCCCACTACTCAGACAAAATTTAAATTCTTACTTTTTATAAAGATTCCCAAATCTAGAATCATATCCGAAAATCAACAACCATTAATACATAACCAAAATTATTCTTTAATTAGCTAGATAATAATATCCTGAAACCACAAATTTTGACACAAACACACTAGGATAAACACACAATTAATTCTAGTCTATTTAAAATCTTACAAAGGTGCCATTCCAAGATCTAGGCTAAACCAAATATTATCCAATAAACAAAATTGAAGCATTATTATTTTAATAAGAAATCATTAAAGTATTATCCAACCACACAAGAGCATTATTAACACAACTCGATGATACTCCACAACACAAGATTACCAAACATAAAAGACAAGGACCAAGCGCCATAACATGACTCGAGACCACAATGAAAGACAAGGACCGACCTAGTGGAATAGACGTCCCGTTATCTCCCATCACTGATACCCATTAGTGCAAGAGCCCGCTTAAACCTTCTATATCAGATGGAGTCAAGGCTCGGTACCTGTAGCTTGCATCTGAACAATTGGTTGTATATGATCAAATACATCTATGTCTACACACACAGAGTTAGAGAATCATGGCGTAGTAGGGTACTCCAAGCAAGTAATACTACATCGTCCTTGCTCTTGAACAAGATTATAACCACTACAATTGAAAACAAATATCAACGGATCTAATAAAACATGCAAATATTAATCCATTACTAATCATGTCAAACATATCATAACCGAAGTGATAATAATGTCATCATAAACTCATAACACATGTCTCACTATATCAATCAGACATAGTCCATCAAGATAAAAATAAACATAAACCATCACCTACTAATCAAATGTCTCAGAACTGGCAGAGAGAAATATGAAACTAACAACTATCACAAGCCAAAATGCGAGGGGCATTACATCCTCCCCCCTAGAATTAGGCTTACTCCTGGAAGCTTGCAAATAAGTAAGGATATAACTCTCTCATCTTGGAAGCATCCTCCCAGGTAGCAGAAGTCTCATCATTAGGATCCCACTGGACCCTAACCTACTCCACATCTCTACCCATGAGAGCAAGTCTCCTGTGTTGTAGAATACCTATAGGCTCCAAAGCCAGCTACCTGTCCTCTACTTGTAGAGCAGTCCAATCAAAAACATGAGCAATGTCTGTATAGTAAGGTCTAAGTACAGAAACACGAAACACACCATGGATGTGTGAAAGGCTAGGTGACAAAGCAAGACAATAAGCAACTGGACCAATCCTCTTCAACACCTCAAAAGGTCCAACAAAGAATGGTGCTAGCTTAGAGCCCTTTCTGTAATGGATTGGACTCTTTCACAGTTGCACACGCAAGAACACCCGATCCCCAACTAAAAACTGACAATCGATCCTATGAGCATCTGCATACTTCTTCTATCTATCCTGAGCTGCCACCAAATGCTCTCTAATCCTCTCAACCTGCTACTCCAAATCTTGAAGCATATCTAGACCAAGGAGAACTCTATCCTCCAGGTGATCCCAACTCAGAGGAGTCCTACAAGGATGACCATACAAGGCCTGAAATGGAGACATACCGATAGAACTGTGATATCTATTATTATAGGCAAACTCCACCAAGTATAGGTAGTCCTCCCAACGGATCTCTCGATCCATCACATACATCCTCAACATATCCTCAAGAACCTGATTAACCCTCTCAATCTAACCATCAGTCTCAGGATGGTAAGCTGAACTAAAGTTTAGCTGTGTCCCCAAGGCATGCTACAAAGAAGTCCAAAGGGTGGAAGTAAACACTAGATCCCTATCAGAGATGATCCTATGAGGAATCCCATGAAGTCTACTAATGTCCTCCATGAACACTCTAGCTACCGTGGAAGCATTGTATGAAGAACGGATAGGAGAGTAGTGAGCTACCTTCGTCAACCTGTCCACAGTGACCATAATAGTATCATGTCGATGAGAGGATACCGAAAAACCAACAATGAAGTCTATCAAAATGATATCCCACTTCCACTCTAGAATCAAATGAGGCTACAAAAGACTTGCAGGATGCTAATGCTCCACCTTGACCCTCGAACACTCGAGACATCTCGACACAAAATCAGCAATATTGCGCTTCATACCACTCCAAAAGTATAGCTGACGTAGATCTGCATGCATCTTCTTGACACTCGGATGAGTAGAATAGGGTGTCTGATGTGCCTCTGACAACTCTAGGGTGCAAAGACCCTTAGAACTAGGAACATAGATATGACCCAAATGTCACAAAAGACCATTTGACTGAAGAGAGTAACTGGAAAATCTATGCTCTAAAGGTCTACCAGACTCAATCTCGGACTTCACCTCCTAGTACCAACTATCGGTAGGAAGTGCTACAAGAATCTGACCTCTCAAATTGACTGTGAGAGAGATCACTGAGATCTCATGTCACCGACGACTAAGAGCATCTGCTACCACAATCTCTTTGCCTTGAATATATCTTACCTTGAAGTCATACTCGCACAAGAACTCCATCCAACACCTTTGCCTCGCATTCAAGTTTAGCTGCATGAAAATATATTGCAAGCTACGATGATCATTGTGCAGCTCAAACCGATGCCCTAAAAGAAAATGCCTCCATCTCACCGAGGCATGCACAACTGCAACTAACTCCATGGCATGAGTGTGATAGTTCAATTCGTGATCCTTGAGTTTGCCAGACTCATAGGCAATCATGTGACCATCTTGCATTAGAACTACTCCCAAACCCTCCAAAGAAGCATCGGTACAAACAACAAAGTCCCTAGCAGGATCAGAAACTGCTAAAATAAGTGGACTGGTCAACTGCTCCTTAAGGGTCTTAAAAGCTACCTGACACTACTTTGACCAAACAAACTTCTTCCCTTTCCTTTGAAGAGAAGTAATAGGATGGGCAATCGTCGAAAACCCCATAACAAAACGATGATAGTAGCCTGCCAAACCCATAAAACTACAGACCTCAGAAACATTAGTGGGTGTAGGGTAGTCCATAATAGCTTGGAAACTTTGAAGGATCCACCACAATACCCTCTCCAGAGATAACATGACCCACGTACTTTACCTCTGTCTGAAAGAATTCACATTTCGACAAATTGGCATAAAGCCAATTTTCTCTTAGACATTGCAACAACTAACGCAAATGCTCCTCATGCTCCTCCATAGTCCTCGAATAGATCAATATATCATCTATAGAAACAAGGATAAATCTGTCGAGATAAGTCTGGAAAACACCATTCATCAGGCTCATGAAAATTGAAGGTGCATTCGTCAACCTCAATGGTACCACTATGAACACATAATGTCCATAATAGGTGTGAAATGTTGTTTTGTGAATATCTGCCTCAAATATCCACAATTGGTGATATCCTGACTTAAGGTCAAGTTTAGAGAATACCTTGGCCCCCTTAATCTGATCAAACAAATCATCAATCTGAGGTAAGGGATACCTATTTCTCACTGTTACCTTATCAAGCTATTGATAATTGATACATAGCCGTAGAGATCCATCCTTCTTTTTAACAAAGATCATAGGTGCTCCCCAAGGAGAAATAGTAGGTCGAATGAATCCTTTGGCTAACAGCTCCTCCAACTGCAGTCAGAGCTCCTTAAACTCCTGTGTGGTAATCATGTATGGAGCTTGAGAGATGGGCTCTACGCCAGGAACAAGATTAATCTCGAAGTTGATGTCACGCTTAGGTGGTATCCCCAGAATATCAGATGGAAAAACATTAGCATACTCCCTCAAAAGTGGGTGATCATCAAGAGATGCCTCTCGACTCTCCTCCATCTCCAAGTCACTAACAGATACTGCAAAAAGTTGACATCCTTGACACATGCATCTCTTAAGTTGCATAGCGGAGATTATACGTAGGGAAATAGGTCTCTGAACTCCTACCACCTCAACCTCTGCACCAGAATCATCCACACATCTAACAGACTTATGCCGACAATCGATCACTACTTGATGGGCCTCTAACCAATCCATTCCCAAAAAAATATCATATGATCCAAGGGGTAGGATGCGAAGGTCTACTGTAGTGGATAGATAACCAATCCTCAACTCACAACTGAAAACTAGAGACTCAACTACAACCTTAGTCCCAGAAGCCAACTCAACCTACCACCTATCATCCTACTTTGTTGCCACTAAGCCACAATGCTCCACAAGAGAAGGAGATATGAACGAATTAGATGCACCAGAGTAAAAAAGAACCGAAAAACCAATACCTCGCAAAAAACTAGAAGTCTCCACCACGATGCCCTGATGCTCTACCTAACAGTTATCCACTGCTACAAAGACTTTGTGTGATCTGCCTGCATCACCAACCATTGGCTCTGAAGTTGCCAGTCGATGTCCAAACCCTAAAGCACCCTTTTGCAGACACTGTCTAGCAATATGGCCCTATTGACCACAAGAGAAACACCCAGTACCTCTACCAAAACCACCGCCACCTTGGAAAGTACTACACTGCTGGAAACTACCCTTGCTTGCTGTGGACTATGTGCTCTGAGCAGCACACTCAACATGTTCCTGCCTAGAACGCTACAAATTTTAGTTCTTCTTGTTTTGAAATCTTCTACCCTACTGATGTTGAGAAAACTTTAGTTTGTGCTGAGAGTACTACTGCTACCCACCCTTTGAGGGTGCATGAGATCCTGATGCCTAAGTGTGACCGCCTCAAGAACCATATCCTGAAGAAGGTGCACTGGTAATATGCACACCTATATGCCCACCGAGTGCCAAAGCCAAATTCTCCTCCACTAACTGAGCTTTCTCCATAGAGGTCTCCATAGAATTAGGTTTGAATACACAAACCCCTCCACTAATCTGCGCATTCAATCCCCTGATAAAATGCTATGTCAACATAGACTCATCATGCTTGATACCTACATATTGTTTGAGCTCATAAAATCTGCGCTCGTACTGCTCAACTGTCATGGCCAACTACCTCAAGTCGTGAAACTCATCTGCATGGTGCTACCTCCAATGATCAGAAAGGAAATGGGCTCTAAACCTCTATAAGAACAACTCCCAAGAGATGATGCTAATGTCCAAATGTAGCTTCTGCTCCTATAACTGCCACCAAGTCGAAGCAAACCCTCAGAGATGCAGAATAGCACATTTGACTTTGGTGTTACTACCATATGGATGCATGGCGAAACACCTACCTATATCCAATAACCAAGTCTCTGCCTCTAGACCACTACCAACTCTATCAAAGGTGGGAGGGCATGCCCTCAGAAGATCTCTCATATGGCTGACTAGTGTGGCCTCCTGCTCCACTATCAACTCTCTCCACCTAGGAGATCTCTCTCTCTCTCTAGGACCCGGCTGATCTACCTCCTCTAGGCTAATCAACCTCCTATCTAGGGCCTCCACAAGTAACTGTCTCAACTGGGCTCCCTCAGGCTAGCCCTAACCCTCCATATTCTGACCCCTGCCTTCATGGGCACTCTCATGAGGAGAACTGGGAGGAGGTGTACCGCCACCACCTCTCCCACGACCCCTACCTCTTCCATGACCTTGGCCCCTACCTCTAGGCATCTACCTACAACACCAAAAGGCAATTTATTACATTCAGAAAAATCACAACAGGGATAAAGTTAAGCTACAGAGTTTAAGCACTAGGTCACATAATGGGCTCAATTGTAACAAGAGTACCTAGTGTTTAAACTTGGCTCTAATACCAAATGTGATGCCCCGTCATGCAACCCTAGAGTGCTAGACTAAAAAGTGCAAAATTGCAGAAATACTTTTTTTTTAAAGCATGAAATTGCAACATTAATAACCAAAGATATCATAATACACAACATTAAGAAAAGTGCACTTCTAACTCCTCTAGGGAAACATAACTACATCAGTGCAATGAAAGTTAAACCACACAAGTGATAAACATTATACTGCTACTATAGATAAGAATAACTTTTACATTTGCAAGATAGTTTATTTACAAAGTTACAGTACAAGACTACAAGATAGATCATGTCAGTTTACAACTGAATAAATATGAAAGTATACAACAACACTAAATGTGTTATGCAATTCTATAATTGGATCACTTCTACAAAGGACTCGAACCGTATCTCCAAGAAGACCACTGGATAGCTCTACCACCCAACCATGTGGAACCTTGAGGTCCAGCCCACCGAGCTAGGAGATAACATCGAGGCTCCACTAGGTCAAAGTTACAACAATGAAAAAAAAACAACAAGAGATAGACTCCATATAGGCACACATGATAACAAGGTTGCACAGACAGGACAGTACTCACCAAACCAAAACAAATCATTAAGATAAGATAGAATCAACCATCAAACCAAATCTACACTCCAGAGGTAACAACAAAAGATAAAATAGGAAGTAACTACGCTACAGTAGGGAGAGTGTCATCGCATGGTCCTATCATGGGTTTTCTAGGCTATCTCTTACTAGAAGCTAACCCCCATCTATGGTTTTCCTGGTGACCTCTCTAAAGGCACCGGCCTCATAGGGTGACAGATGCGAGTCAACACTTCCTCTCATGAAGATGAGGAGGTCGACCTTACCAACTAGGCCTTCTCATCCCATCCTTAGCCTGTGAAAGCACTCAAGGCATGGGAGAGGCATCATACTTATCTTGTTATATGGCTTACTACCCAACCCACCCATATCAATTATTTTAGTTATCACTTGCTTACCACTTCCATGGGGTTTTCCAGGTAGCCACTTTCGGCACCGGCCCCACCATGGAAGCCACTTCCCCACATACAACTAGCACTCCTAAACAGTATTGAAGAAAAACACATACAAGAGCAAGGGAACTAATAACATCTAATTTTCACAATTCAACCCTTCCAATTCTCATTTCTATAATAAAACTTTTCCCTTATCCATACAACCACTTAATCAAAAACATCATTTAAACTGAAAAACAACAAAATAGATTGCAGACCTAACCTCTAGAGTCAGCACATAGATACTATATCACATATAAGTCCCTCATCCAAAATGGAAAGAAAGGTTTAACAACTTGACACTTGATTAGCAACATGTGACTCAAAACTAAGAAATGTAATAGACCAATTGCATCATTCTTCCATGTATATGCTACCACGACCCCCATACATGAACAAGAGACATAATATAAGACATTAACTAAATTAAAACCATAATCATCATAAGCCTTGGAAAAACAACTTGACCACTTGCCCAAATCTCATTACGACAAAATATCGACTTCACAAGGATATCCCAAATTGCAACTTTAAATCTCAAGGAATTAATGAAATAAAAGATGAAGAACCATAATCTGAACATCTTAACTAAATCAAAATCAATGAAAAGTTATAAATTAAGTCCATTACTAAACAATCCCAAGTTAAAAACACTTTAATTCCTCTAATATAATCAAAACACACTTCCTTGTTTTATTTAAATAAAAGTAACTAAATTTAAATGTTTTAACTTAAATTTACTAGATCACATTTGATCTAATGCACAATTATAAGAAAACGTAGTTCTATATTCTAATAATTATCAATTTAATAAAAACAACTACAACTATAACCTATAACCTTGATAAGCATATACCTCTATATTACCATCCACAAAATCTAACAAAACATCTATAAGCATCAATGATTCGAACTATAGCCATAAATCACTAATAAATATTTTCAACTTCAAACAAACTACTAGAAACCTATATCCTTTCCTAACATATTACCACTTCCCATTTTCAAAACAATACATATGTACTTTCCAATGAGCATGGGTTCCTATCAACCGTGCTACCATTTAAAAATTTGTAACATACTTATAAGAAAATATTTATTCTTTTCCTATTCGACTATGTTTCCCATCAAGCCCACTATCTATGATACCATTCTAAGCCACTTCGACTTACCTATCTACCGCTGTGAATGTTAACTAACACCGTACCTTCTACAACTATAGTGCTCGATAAAAGCGACTGAAAAAGGTATGAATAACATTCCCTAAAACATGGCAAAACTACGTAACTTGCTGGTCTTTGACTGGCACAAGAAAAGGTTCTAAACGTGCTTCACTCTCTAATTAGCATTTTAGGTTTACCATTACACCAGTCCGCTATGGACTATGATATTCCAACCTATGATTTCTAAGCATAAGCTATATTTAAAATAGAACCTATCTATACAGTGGCAGCAAAAAGAATAGAATCAGCTATCTATCTAAAAGATAGAAATGGAAATTTCTAATAAAGAGTTCCAAATTCCTAAACTTAAATCAATGCGATTTCGTATGTGATCAAAACATAATTAATTTTCTATTTGCTACAAGCTATGTTTTATTTCTTATACAAATGATGAATTAAACAATTGTCTCTTAGCCATTAAGGAATTTTTTTATTGCAGATAAGAAGAAATTGCAAAAGAAACTTCACACAAATTTCCAAGACATGATTGCAAGGTAATTTCTCTAATGGAGGAAGTGTTGGAGGGAATTAGATTTAGACAATGCAATGTTGGAGGCACAAGATCTTCATCAGGGTTACACTGAAAAGAAAAAAAACAAGGTTATTGTATTCTATGTAAGCTGACATGGAAAATATATGTAAGGGCCTTCTGAAGAATGGTGGATCATTTAAAATAGCCTCAGATGCATTCAACTCATTCAAGTTGCCACTGAATAAGGGTAGTAGCAATTTTTTAGTAGAGAGAGGCACATTGATGTGCATAATAGATACTCTTTCTTACTGGACATTTCACTTCTACCTGTGAGATAAATATGCAAGAATGAATGGGACAAGAGATTGATAAAAGATTAAAAATGGATCATCTATTTCTTATGGTTGAGATCACTTTGAAGAATTACATATGATTGGGCTCATGATGATTTCAAGAAGGATTATGACATAGGCTAAACTAGAAGAATAACATCTTGAAAGAATCTATAGAGGTTGGAGCAACATTTGCCAAACAGGACACAAGATGATGCAAGCCACAAAGATATTTAAATTCCAAGTTATAGGACATGCAAATTCACACACAGAACAAGATGCATTAAGTTTTTAAATTACAAGCTACATAATAGCAAACTTTCACAGGGAGAAACAAAACCACATACTCAAATTTTAGTCCCACTTCCAATTTTCTCCAATTCCTGCAACCAAATTCTCTGTTTTCGCTCCCCAATTTCTAAATGCACCTTCCAACCACCCCCTCCAGCACAAAATCCCCCAAATATAAAAATGGCTCAGCTCATAAATTATCACAGACATCCATCTGTTACCCCACATCCCACTACTCAGATAAAATTTAAATTCTTACTTTTTATAAAGATTCCCAAATCTAAAATCATATCTGACAACCGACAACCATTAATACATAACCAAAATTATTCTCTAATTAGCTAGATACTAATATCCTGAAACCACAACTTATGACACAAACACACTAGGATAAACAGATAATTAATTCTAGTCTATTTAAAATCTTACAAAGGTACCATTCCAAGATCTAGGCTAAACTAAATATTATCCAATAAACAAAATTGAAGCATTATTATTTTAATAAAAAATCATTAAAGTATTATCCAACTACACAAGAGCATTATTAACACAAATCGATGATACTCCACAACACAAGATTACCAAACATAAAAGGCAAGGACCAAGCATCATAACATGACTTGAGACCACAACGGAAGATAAGGACTAACCTAGTGGAATAGACCTTGCATTATCTCCCATCACTAATACCCATTGGTGCAAGAGCCCACTCAAACGTGCTATATTAGGTGGAGTCAAGGCTCGCTACCTGCAGCCTGTATCTGAACAACTAGTTGTATACAATCAAATACATCTATGTCTACACATAGAGAGTCAGAGAATCGTGGTGTAGTAGGGTACTTGAAGTGAGTAATACTACACCATCCCTGCTCTTGAACAAGATTATAACCACTGCAATTGAAAATAGATATCAACGGATCTAATAAAACATGCAAATATTAATCCATTACTAATCATGTCCAACACATCATAACTGATGTGATAATAATGTCATCATAAACTCATAACACATGTCTCACTATATCCATCGAACATAGTCCATCAAGATAAAAATAAACATAAACCATCACCTACTAATCAAATGTCTCAAAACTGTATCAATGCAATGAAAGACTAGCAACTGTCTCAGAACTAGCAATTACATGTAATTGACATGCAACAATATGAATGCACACACAAGAACATGTAAGTACATGCAACTCACATGCAAGTCCATGCAAGCTCATACAAGTGACATGAAATAACATGCAAGTCCATGCAAAGCTCATACAATCTCATACAAGCAACATGCAAGTATCATACATCTCTAACTCCACTAATAACCCCCACATCATTTTCATCCAAAGTATATCAACATTATCCAATCATGAAAACAAAAAAGTAAACTCCAAGTCTACATTGAAATCTTCTCCAAAGTGGGTGCCCGAAATAGGTCCCACCTCCTGGGAAGTATCACCAAGTCAAAATAGACTTCAAGAAGTCAACTCTAAGTCTCCATGGGCTCAACTTCCAAAGTGGTTTCCCAGATTAAGTCCTACCTCATAGGAGGTAACTGCAACATGTTCAAGTGGTATAATTAAATAATATTTTATCTCTCAAGTCCTTATGTGTTGGAGAACACTTTCGAAGAACTTTGGAGACACATGAAAATGGTTAGGATTGCAAAGTTAATGAAAACTTATCCCAACATTCTCCCACTTCACATTATACATTGCAATTGCATCTATGAGGTAATAAAATTAATTAAACAGTATAGTGATCAAGGCCAATGGCTTTCCTGCACCAAGAGAACTTATCCATGGATATTGGCTTCATAAGAGAATCTACAATAGTAACTAAAGTGTCAACTTTATCTATCATAACCTTATTGTTCTCAACCATTTCTTTCACAAAGTGATATTGAACATCAACATGCTTAGTATGAGTATGATACTGGATTTTTTGCTAAACAAATAGCACTATGACTTTCACATCCGATCCTCACTATCCTGCAATAAAAACAATACTTGTTGCAAATCTCTGTAACTAGACTACCTCTTTATAGGCATGTGTAGCAGCCATATACTCTACTTCTATGGTGGACAAAGCATCCATAGGCTACCCTTTACTCATCCAACTTACTGCAGCTCCAAACAGAGTAAAAACATAGCCACTAGTGGACCTACAACTATCTAAGTAACCTACCCAATCTAAATCAACAAAGCCTTGTATGTCAAATGACTTATCCATATTATTAGTACCATGATGAAGAAAACAATAATCAAAAGCTCCTAGAAAACATATAAAAACCCTCTTAACAAAATTCCAATGTTCTTTACCAAGGTTAGAGATAAACCTTCTTAAAACTCCCACTGCTTGGGCAATATCTAGTCTAGTGAAAACCATTGCATACATCAAACTACCAACAACACTATCATAAGAAACCTTACATATCTCTTCAAAATCATCATCAAAAGTAGGACATGTGTACAGACTAATCTTAGTACCAATCAGAAAAGAATGGTTATTAGTTTACAATCATGCATATTAAATCCTTGCAAAATGGTATCAACATACTTACTATGACTTAACCATAGCTTTCTATGCACCCGATCCCTATTGATCCCCATCCCAAGAATATATATAGACCCCACAAGTCCTTCATACCAAATATGGCAGAACGATGAGTTTTAATCTCTCTAATCATTACCTTGCTATTGCCAATAAACAAATGTTGTTGTAACTAAATATTTATTTATACTTTATTAAGTTTACTTGGGGCTAATTTTAGTCTTAGGTTATTCTTAAGTCATATTAGGCTTTTTCTCTAACTTGCAAATATAAAAGCAAGTTCTCACATGTAATTCTTGAATCCATTTCATTAATTGGATCCTTATTGTGCAAATTATTCCTCTTTGCTTTTTTCTCTTGTGGAAGGTAAATCTTAGGTTTTTCAGGTGATCCTAGTATTTTGAGTTAATCATAAACTCTCGCATGATATCAAAGCAGATATATAAGCCCCTTCTCAGATTTTGAGAAATATTCAAGCAAGAGCCATTTGCTGGGTGTGTTTCTACATAAAAAGAAGTATTGCATTGGATTCAAAATAGTTGAGATAATTAGATTAGCCTTTTATTTGGCTTGATTTGAGCTTCATAGGCTAGATCTACAAGGGTTTTAGTAGGTGTTTTTTTTTAGATCTAGAGGGTACCTGTAATTTTGGAGCATTTTCAGCCCAAACAGAACTCACCATTGCATTCAGAAGGCCCAAAAACCTTAAGATCAACTGTCAAATCATTGAAATCGGCTTCAGAATCATTTGGAGCAAAAACATTTTGGTAGGGAAGTCGTACAGCCTCCCCAACACACATTTCGAGGTGACTATAAAAAATAATAAAAAAATTTGCATTGTAAATTTTTTTTCCAAAACAAATTATTGAAAAAAAATAATATTACAACATGCAATTTTTATAGAATAATTTTTTTTTTTTAAAAAGCATTTTTTTAAAGCGCATCAGGCACTGGTACCGGGGGGTACCCCGTACCCTGCCATGTGCAGGGTGGGGTCCCATCCCCCACCTCCCATTAAAGGGGGTAGCGGGTACCCCTCAGGCCCCCACCACCCACATGGGTGGTGGTGGGTGCCTTAGGCCTTGCCCCTCCTTAGTGGCCTACGTGATACGGGGGAGGGAAGGGGAGGGAGGGGGGGGTTTAACCCCTCCCCACACATATATAGTTTTTAATTTTTTTTAAAATAAAAAAATTTCATTGTCTTTTTAGTTTTTTTTTTTAAAGAAAAAAAATCCTGTAATAAATTTTTTTGTGTCTTTTTTTCAAATTAAAAAAAAAACACATGCAATAAAAAACTGATGTACTTGTACTTGCATGTACCTATCTCATGATTAGTGCCTAGTCATTGGTGGCATTTTTAGCATGGGCCTATATTTGGTTGTTTTTCTAAATTTAATAGAGGGTTATTTTATCAGGCGACTCACTACTTCTAGAGGTTTTATCAAATCTGATGGTTTCACTAAATTTGGTGGAGGTTTACTAAATTTGGCAGAGGCTTTTTTTTTTCCAAATCCACCCCTCACCATTGGCAATTTCTCTTTTCCATCTGATTTTCAAATGGCAATATCTTGGCCATACGGAGGTATTTTTCAGTGCATTTTTTTTGAAAAAGGGTAGAATTACCTTATCTTCGCAGTGGTGTAGATGGTTTTCAGTTTGGACTTCTAGTTTTTCTAGATTTCTATTTTCTCAGTGTTGTCGTTGTGGAGTTCTAGTTTTGGGAACTTCGACGGGCCATATTCTGGGCATATAGACTCTTTTTTGGGTCCTATTTTTTAAAAAGTGCATTATTTTATGTGTATTTTTCTATGGTGCTATTAGTTTCCTTTCATTATGTAGTAGAACTATATTTTCAGCATGTGATGTTTTGTGGACATTATACACTCCTATTTTAAGCACTAGCTAAGTTGTAAGCATACTAAAAATTGTCAGAAAATCAGTTGTAAGCACTAGATAAGTTGTAAACACATATAAACTTGTCAGAAAATTAGTGTTATCTACCATATCTTGCTAGACACATTTTGATTGACATTGGTCCATATGTTATATGATCCCAAATTTTGTATCAAATTCTCATCAGGTCACATATCAGTTTGATGGCCATACATTATGGTCAATGTTCTTGAATCTTCATGGTACTTGTTCCTATGGATTAGTTTGAGTCACATATCAACATCAACAGTTGTAGCTTCTTCATCTACTTTGTGGAGTTTGTTCACACTTCTGGTGGGTCATCAGACCTTCTTTCTTCTTCCTCTCTTATGGAGGTATTCATGATTGTACTTTTGTGATGGATTCAGTTCTTCTGGGGTCTTAGCTTTAGTCCTTCTTCCATCACAAGTTCATGTATTTTTTATTTTTTCTCTCTTTTGGAGAGGAGTTTTCTACCACTAGGTTTTTCTCCTTTCTGTCCACTTTATGAGAGATTCTTGTTGTTCATGGGTACCTAAGATGACCTTGTAGCTGGGACCAATTCTTGCGTTAGTTGAATATTTTTCTTTTTTCCCTAAGTTACACTTAAGGGGGTGTTGGTGTAATTAAATATTTAATTAAACTTTACTAAGTTTACTTAGGGCTAACTTTAGTCTTAGGTTATTCTTAAGTCATATGAGGATTTTTCTCTAACTTGCAAATAAAAAAGCAAGTTCTCACATGTAATTCTTAAATCCATTTCATTAATTGCATCCTTATTATGCAAATTATTCCTCTTTGCTTTTTTCTCTTGTGGAAGGTAAATCTAAGGTTTTGCAGGTGATCCTGGTGTTTCAAGTTAGTCATAAACTCTCAAAACAACATGTCACCAACATACAAGACAATAATACAATGATCCTATTTGCTTCTAAAAAAACTAATCTTTAATGAAAAAGCATCAACATTCTGATACCACATCCTGGGTGAATTTTTCAAAGCATACAATGATTGTTTTAACCTGCAAATCAAGTCTTATTTCCCCTTTACAAAAAAAACCATTAGGCTATCACATATAAATCTCCTCGTCAAGATTCCCATGCAAAAAAGTAGTTTTAACATCCATTTTCTCTATCTCAAAATCATAAGTAGAAATAATAGATAAAAGGAATCTAATAGAAGTTAATTTAACAGAAGGGGAGAAAATTTCATTATAGTCAACTCCCTCTCTCTCCAGGTAGCCCTTGGCCACTAATCTAGCCTTGTACCATTCTAGCTTACCATCTGCACCAAATTTCTTTCTATATACCCACTTGTAACTAATGGGCTTTCTTCCTTTGGGAAAACTAACAAGATCCCAAGTGTCACAAGTATCTAAGGACATCATTTCCTCATGCATATCCTGTGACTAAGACTCAATATCTTCAAAAGATAGAGCCTCCCTAAAAGATCTAGGTTCATCATCAGTAGTTCACTAAAAAAATACACAATGGAAATCAGGTGGGCTATACCTATTAACTGGATTCCATTGTCTTGTGGATCTTCTCAATGTAGGAGTAAGGAGCTCTGCATGTTTTTTTGTATACTCATCTTGCACATCATTATATGAATCCTCTAAACTCTCTTATTCTTATCCATCCTCAAAATCCATCTAATTGTTCTTCCACATGCACATCTTCTACTTTTCTATATGTGTAGACTCAAAATGTACTATTTTAGTCTTTTATTTCTCCTTTGGTTGGTCTTCACCTGAATAAGCTCTAAACTCCTTGAAAATCACATCTCTAGATAAAATCATTTTTTGGGTTAGAGGATTCCAAAGATTGTAACCTTCTACATTCTTTCCATAACCTAGAAAGATTCAGTTATGAGATTTTGGATCCAATTTAGTATAGTCTTCTTTAGGAACATGAACATAAGCCTCACAACCAAAGATCCTTAAATGTGAAATAGAAGGCTATCTGCCTAGCCACATTTCGTAAGGAGATTTATCTTCAATATATAAACAAGGAGATCTATTAATAAAATAACAAGTAGTACTTATAGCCTCATCCCAAAAGCATTGATCTAGTTTAGCACTAATAAACATGTTCCTAGTTCTATCCATTAAGGTTCAGTTCATTCTGTTTGCTACCCCATTTTTGGGGGGATTATGAAGAGTAGTCTTATGTTGCACATTACCTATATGCTTACAAAATTCATCAAATCCCTTAGAATAATATTCACCACCTTTATCTTATCTCAACACCCTTATCTTATAATCTGTTTGTTTCTCATCTAAGGCATTAAATTCCTTAAACTTGGTGAAGACTTTAAATTTAGCATTCATAAAATAAATCCAAGTGTATCATGATACATCATCAATGAAAGTAACATAATATCAAGATTTTCCAAAAGAGTCAGTATCCATTGGTCCAAATACATCCAAATTAATAATCTCTAATAAACTCTTAGCTTTATTAGTTCCAAATACACAATGCTCACATTAATCATTTTTACCAATAGAATAATCATAAATATCGTTAACCATTTTTTATTAATAATGGTCCTAAGATCTTTTTCACTTATGTGACCCAGTCTATGGTGCCACAACATACATCCATTTTCAGTGTCAGTTACATTGGATGACTTATTCAAAGTGGAGGCATTAATCCTAAACAATGTTCCAATCCGAGATCCTTTAGCAACCACCCAATTCCCTCTTACCAACCTATAACTAGACTTGTCAAATGTCACATATATTCCAGAATCATTCAATTTGGATACAAAAAGTAAATTTCTTGCAAGCCTTGGAATATGTAAAACATCATAAAGGGTTTTAATCCTTACATCAATGAAACACAACTTTACCTTTCCTTTGGCAACTATTTGCTTAGTAATGTTATCACCAAGCAAAACTTCTCCTCCACCATATGATGAATATTTTGTAACCCACTCGTTGTTTGGAGTCATATGATAAGAGCAATCTGAATCAATAAGCCAAACATCATTACTTATAGAGTTGGCTGAAATAATTGAAATATGATTGTCACCATCATTTGAGGATTTTTCTGTGGAAGAATATAAACTTGTTTTCTTGTTTTTTCAATCCTTATTCACAGTTCCAACACTTTACTCTACTATTACCAGGTATTTTTGAATGTCCTTTAGACTTACCCTTCTTCTTTCCCATTTAGTTTTTTTCTTTAGACCTTCCTCTTATATGTAAGGCATCTTAGGATCCACCATTTTTGGACTTTCTTCTTATTTCTTCTCAAAGAATAGTAGCAATGATATTGTCTATCTTTGGATCTGCACCACTACCACTAATAGCAACAATTAAATTTTCCCAATATTGTGGTAATGAACAAAGTAGCAAGATGCATTTATCTTCATATTCTAGCTTAAC
Source organism: Cunninghamia lanceolata (assembly GCA_027924645.1). Lineage (NCBI taxonomy): Eukaryota > Viridiplantae > Streptophyta > Pinopsida > Cupressales > Cupressaceae > Cunninghamia > Cunninghamia lanceolata. The sequence goes on along the minus strand of BSBN01000050.1, from coordinate 8,917,952 downwards.
ATCTATACATACAAGTTGATTTAAAATCAAATTAAAAGCATTTAAATGATTTGCAATAGAATCACTATCCTTCATCTTTAAATAGTACAATTTTCTTTTGAGATATAACTTATTTGTTTGATTTTTTGTTTGATAAATATCACCTATCCTCTTCCACAACTTGTATGTGGTAGGTTCATTAGAAACATTCAAGAGGACAACATCTGCAAGACACAACCTTATGGTTCCTCATGCCTTCTTGTTGAATCACCGTCCTTCATCTTTAAATAGTACAATTTTATTTTGAGATACAACTTATTTGTTTGATAAATATTACCTATCCTCTTCCACAACTTGTATGTGGTAGGTTCATTAGAAGTATTCAAGAGGACAACATCTACAAGACATAACCTTATGGTTCCTCATGCCTTCTTGTCAAATTTTAACCAATCTTCATTAGACATAGTTGTGGATGGTTTCTTTTCATTGGAAACAACTAACCACTGATCTCTTTCTTCTAAGAGATCTTCCATCTTCAATTTCCACATCTCGTATCCAAATCCATTGAACTTCTCAAAATCTAGAGAAGAGGTACAACACATTATAAAAGAATATTCTTTGCAAATCTGTAAAATGTACAAAGAAAAATCTCCCCCTATAGTTAAAAAACATTCAACACTTTAAGAGAGAGGTGTCCCTCTCTCAATAGAACCTTAGCTCTAATACCAAATGTTGAAAATCAATGTGAAACTGCTGCTATAAAACATTACTTATGTGTACATTCAAATCTGAAAATTAGATTAATGTGTTTCAATTTATGTGTAAGTGATTTTGCACTTTCAATCAATGTAGTAGAGAAGGAAAAAGCATCAAAGAAGTTGACATAGAATTTACATGGAGAAACCCTTATGGGAAAAAAAATCCACACCCAAAGAGATGTTATGCTTGTATTAAATCTTATAATCAAGTTTACATTTAATACTGAATCCTCTCTAAATTCTAGTAGCACTTTGTTACTCCAACTTCAAAACCTATCTTTAATCTCTACTAACTCATGAAATCATTATATAGAAGCCATGGACCTCAAAATATAATAAATTGTATTCAACATCATGAGACAAATCCTCATGCAAAAACAAGTGCCCAATATAGTGAACTCCAAAGCTTCATAGTAGAAATCACCCTATTAACTACAAGTCTCAAACATGGGTGCCCAAGTAGTTCCATTCAAATTTAGTCAACTAAAGTGTTATGCCACAATAACAAAGCACAACTGAAAATTCCTAAGATGGATGCCCAAGTTGTCTTAATCTATTTTAGTTAACTAAAGTGCTCCAACACACACCAATGTCATGCAAACAACATGCATAATTGATGTCCCTTATAATAATATATAACAAGATATTTGTATCATACAAGAGTCATGCAAAACTAAACCTATGTTAGAGTGACATGCAAGACACATGCAACACCATATAAGTACATGCAACTGACATGTAAGTATATGCAACAACATGCAACAACATGCAAGTACATGCAACTCACATGAAACAACATGAAAGTCAATGCAATCTTGTACAAGTGACATGAAAGAACATGCAAGTCCATGCAAATTCATACAAATGACATGCAACAACATACAATTCCATGTAAGAAGAATGTAACAACATATAGGTCCATGCAAGCTCATACAAGCTCATGCAAACAACATGCAAGTATCATGCATTTATAACTCCACTGGTAACTCCCACATCATATTCATGCAAAGTATATCAACATTATCCACTCATGAAAACAAAAAAGAAAACTCTAAGTCTATATTAGAATATTCTCCAATGTGAGCACCAAAGATAGGTCCCACCTCCTAGGAATTATCACCAAGTCAAGATAGACTTCAAGAAGTCAACTCTAAGTCTCCATGGGCTCCACTTCCAAAGTAGGAGTCCAAATTGGGTTCTACCTCATAGGAGATAACCACAACATGGTCAAGTGATAATTAAATAATATTTTATCTACCAAGTCCTTATGTGTTGGAAAACACTCTCTGAGAGCTTTAGAGACACATGAAAGTGGTTAGCATTTCAAAGTTAATGACAACTTATCCCAACATATTAAAAGGGGGAGAAAATGTTTTACCTCAAGGAGTGAACCATCATCATGCTTCAAGAAGCCCCAAGACCCTAAGTCTGTTGAGTGGTGAAGAGAGAAGTATAGACTCTCCTAATCTCACCCTTTAAAGATGGGCCCTCTATTCACAAACTTTTACCTCACAGTACCTAGTGTATATCAAGGACTCCATAGAAGATTTTTAATCCTCATTTAAGAGCTTTGGCAATCATATATTGTGGTGCATTGTTGTAGTAGGAGGACAAGTGCTCAGATGTATCTCCATTGTTTGAGATAGAGTGTACTTAGGGAAACTTTTTTTTGCCTCCAAGGTAATGGGTGTAAGGCAGTCCATGACCTTATATTACCTAGATATATAAGACATGGTAGATGGTATTAATGGAACATATGTTTCCATTATCAAATTAGTGGCAATAAAAGTTGGCATTGTCAGTCCACAAGATTTGACACACCGTGCTTGAATAATTTTTAGGATTTTAAGTGTGTTTTTCATGTATTCTCTTGTCAAGACTAGTGACACCACTCAACCTTTATACCCTTAAAATTTATCATCCATCGTGTCTTTTATTTTTATCTCTTTCCAAAAATAAGTTGTTCAATAATAGAGAAAACCATTGAAACCATAGGATATCACTTTTGACAAACAATATTTTATTTTTTAGCTATCATGTTGTAGTTTTGAGCTACCCAATTCTAGTTCTGAGTAATCCTATTAGGCTTGTGAGTTATTGTATTACACTTCTGAGCTATCCTATTGTGCTTCTCACTTATCATTCTTCACATCATTTGTGCCCCAAACCCTCACTAGAAGCATTCTGGACATAACCCATCATTAACTCTCTAATCAACTAAAAATTGTCTATGCACCTTTGTCATGTAAACCTATGCTTCAACGAATCAAACTTCAATCATACCATCAAGACTTCTCATTAAAATATTTGTGATAATAAAAAATCCTATGTCAAACCCCACTCCATCTCCAATCAACCATCATTATGACCAAGAAAACACCAACCAAACACAAGATCTTACCAAACAACTTATGGTTGAAATCAAAATCATATTTACACAACATTTCGCTCAAAATCATCCACCTTCCAATCTATCAATCCCCATGGCCCTTTCATCTCAATATCCCTTCAACCCTCCTAACTCTATCACATAAACATCATCATACCATACATCCATCCAACATCCAAGTCACCAAGCATAAATCCATACCTAGACATACAAACCCCTTGCAACAAAACATTGGCTAGCACAAGTTACACACTTATACCTAATGACATACCCTATGACAATGGAAGTCAAGGTCATCCCCTATCTACATATATCCCTTCATCCATTTCCCAACAACAATTTTCATATGTAATTCCTCCATCTCCTTGTTCCTCTTATCCAAATCCATGAACCCCTTCAATCCCTCCATCACAATATCTTTCCACTACTCCTAATCCTAATCCATTAGTCTACATGCCTTCTAATCCATCATATCCTCTACCACCCACACAATATATTCCTTCACTTAATCTACCATATAATCCACCATCTAGTCCACTACCTAATCCACTATCAAATCCTCCTAGTAAATTCATAGTGGATTTCATGTTATTCACCGAAGAAGCATTGAAAGAAGCCTTAGCCAAGGAATAGAATCACACAAAAAACTTGTGGATTCACTTTCACCCTACTTCCCAAAAGTCATCTAAATGTGTCACTGATGATGTTGTCACCCACCTAACACCTTCCACCCCATTTCCCTTCCTATCCAAAAACATATCTCAAACATCTCCCATTTCTCCAACCACCTCATTAGGGGAGTCTATCCAAAAGTCAAATGAAACCAAAAACTCCCCTCCTATTATCCCTCCACTTGATCCTACTCCTTATCCCACCATATCCACTCCTATTATCCCTCCACCCTATCCTTCTCCTAATCCTACAACATTCACCCTTATCATCCATCCATTATGTTGCCCATCAACCCATAAACTTATGAAGGATGTGATGGAATTGCTATTAGCAAGCAATCCAAAACCATCATGCAAACCAATGCCTATCAAACCCATTCAAGAGCCTCTTACCATAAGTGCACATCAAGATCCCTCATTCAATCATAGTTTTGAACATCCAAAGCCTATCATGTCCATCCAAGCTAGTTCCATCCCTATCCCAACTCAAGAGATATGTCAAGAGTCAAATCCAAAGTATGATCCACATTTCTCCTTACCAAGTCAAAATCAAAAAATTCAAACTCCTCAAGATCATATTTGTGTATGAGGAAAATTGACTATAAATCAAAACTAATGAAATCAAAAAACCAATAACATAAAAAGAACTAATCTAAATAAAAAGCCATTATCAATAAATCAATGAAATATGAAATCTTTTACCGAGATTTGTATTGTTCCCTTTGGATAAATGTGGATTTCTCAATAGCATTGCGAAACCATGGTTACAACAAGCAAGTAGAGTGCTCAAAGTGCTCAAAGATCAATGTCAAGAGATTGTAAGTTGCTCAATCGATGCGATGTATGCTCAAAGCACTGTTAAAGGATGCCTGAGAATAAGTAATCAAAGAGAATTTTTGAAGGAGATGAGGGGGGTTTATATAGGTTTCAATAGAGATCGATCAACGGTCTAGACAATTTAAAAGAATCAACGGAGGAGATAAAGCAAATAACCATGATGAATGTGCACACGACATGTGTCAATCCATAATGATATTTTTGTTTAAAATATGATGAAAACAAGATTAATTGAATAGATAATTCAACTTGTGATTTTGCCTTTTTTAGAATTCTAAAAATAAGACTGATTGTGCACATGAGTTAACAAGATATTTTAAGAGGAATTGGAAGATATTTGAAATTAAATAAATAAATTTATTTAATTGTTTGTGCATGATAGAGGAACAGAAGATTATAAATAAAATATTTGATTTTATTTATTTTTAGAGGATTGAGACAATTTAAATAAATTTGCATGATTTATTTAAATTTAGAAGAATAATTGATTTAATTAAATAATGTAAATTATTTAATTGTAGATAAAAGGATTTGTGATGAATTAATTAAATAATTGGATTTATTTTAATTAATGTAGACTTGAAATTTGAAAGAGGATAATGATTTAATTAAATAATAAAAATTATTTAATTTTGCAAGAATAAGGTTGATTTTGCTGAAATTAATTAAATAAAGGGGATTTATTTAATTAATGTTGAATTTTGAAGTTTTAGAAGAATTTGATGAAACTAATTAAATAATTAGATTATTTAATTAATGTTGAAATGCAGGTGATGCTATAGATTAGATGAAATGCAAGTGATTCGAAGACAAGGTCATTTTAGGTTGTGTACAATATTATCCAGGATCAAGGTCCTATTTATGATCAAGCTCCCATCTGTGATCAAGATCCTATCTTTTATCAAGAAAACCATAATGACCCTCTTAGCCAATTTTAAACATTCCATGATGAAGAGATTATAACTCTACCCATCCATAATCCCACAACCATCCATGAGAAAGATGTCCAAATTACTCCTATCCACCATTCCACTAATCCTATCTATCAATCCACAACATCCACTTCCCAAGATGAGACACTTGGTCCCTAAGAAAACATTGATAATCAAATAAATAATCTGGATCATATCACCCCCATCTTAATGAGCATAATATTAGTAAATATTCAAGCATCCCAAGTCATCCCTTGCCTAATCCTACATTATCTCCTATTTATCCCCATGAACCCCTATTGATCCTTCAACATCTCCTATCGACCTCATTCCAAATCCATTATCATATCCCCTTGGTCATGCTACTTTCATCTATGGTGGTTCTCTCGTCAGAGAGGAACAAACTTCATCCACCACCCACCTTTTCCATCCGATAATGTACTCGCACCTTGTTTCTAAAACAACAAACAACCCATCACATATCATATGTTCCAAAACATGAAATATGAAGGCAAAGGTTTAGGCTTTCATGAACAAGGCATCTTGGAGCCCATCCATGTCACAATCCCTCCATGAGTACATGGCCTTGGTTTTACATCCCAAGAAAAGAAATCCAAAGATCTTGGGACCACCTCCGTACCTCATAAATCCACTTTTTCTGATCTAAAACCTGGTACACCTCATCGTACCTCCAAATCATATACCACCATCCCACCTCCATCGTCATACCATTCTCAAAAGCATGTGACTATACATATCCCTCGATCAAATTTTCCTCCACTCCTACCAACTCCCAATATTCCCATCCTCAAATCCCCTCATCCCTTCATCCAAAAGTCCACTAATCCCTTCATGCACACATCCCACTCCCTTAAATCCCCTATATTTCGTAATCATGGTCAATGAATTCACACATTGCCTAAACATGAAGCTATCACAAAACCCATGGGATTCAAAAAGAAAAATTTGTATGCACCTCCACACAGAAGAAAAATATCCACAAAAGCCTCAAGATTATCATGTTGTAGGGCATCATTACATAAAGTCAATTATGCCAAATCAAAAATCAAATTGGCTAAACAAGCCCACACCTTCAAAAAAATCCAAGACCAAAATGGTGTGGGTTCCCTAGAAAAAATAATTCAATCCATCCCATCCAAATGTAGTATCCAAATTTCAATCCATCCCCAAATCCCATAAACCCTGATCCCCAACAAAAAATATTCAAAATCCTAAGTCCATTTGGGTCCCTAAATCCCTAAATTGACAATCCCCAAATCCCCTATATCAAACCCCATTACTCTCCACTCCCCATCAAAGTGAAAGGTTTCAAAATCCAACAAGATGTGTGTAAATGTTGGTCTTGGTTCCCCACAACTCCATGACATTTCAACATACCTCCATCCCCTAGCTTCTATCAGTTATCCTACATATTTATTCCATCATACCCCTATGGTCCATGATTTTGCTCTGTCATCCATTTATCCATCCATCTCCATCTATGATTCCCATCATAATCCACCATCCATTCCATTTGTATCTCTCACACCCATCTACCAACATCCATGTGCATAATAATACTTGACATGGTCCATGTGTGGAAAATATAAAAAATGGGACACTACTACCTTGCTATGGAAATAGACGCTTGAGTCCCCGTGCTCCATCCTAGTATCCTTCACCCCCCATCCACACATCCCATCCAAATAGTCAAAGAATATAAAAACCCCAAAAAAACTAAAGATAAATCATTTATCCAATGGTGAAAACCTAGCAAATAGGTGCCTTGGATAAGTACCTTGTTGAAAACCAGGAAAATAGGTGTCATGTGTAGATTGATTGTCTATGTACCTTACACTTGGGGGCACATTGTCTCATCTATGCCCTCATATCATTCCCATCCTATCCTCTCATATTCATCCATTGTAGCCACATACCCATACCATTTCATGCACTTATCCTCGCTTCCTTTGTTTGGTATTGATAAAGACATAGGAAAAATGTTGAAAAATGCTTTGGACATCTCTTGATATATCTACTCTTTTCCAACCAATCCTATCATCATATCATCATAATATTTATTGCATATAAATTCCTACATATCATATCTAGAGTAAGGCATATGATCCCTATGTGAAAGAGTCATTGAAGATCACATCTTGAATCCCTCCATCCATCCATTATAAACCTACCATTCCATCATCTAGACTTCCATTCCTTCAAATACTTCTATCCTAATTCTTATTAATCACCATCTCACCTTATTATTAGTGACACATATCTAGTCTGGCCACGATCCTTATGTGAAGTAGTCTTTGGAGAATATCCTAATATCACCCCACCCCCATATCCTACATTTTCTCTTTCTCATACCCACTATCATTACACCTCCACACCTATCACCTCTTCCTACTCAACCTAGTTTTCCCTTTTCATTGGTATCTACCACCTAGGCTATCCAAATGTCATCCTATGTGTTCTCCATATCCAAAACATTTACAAAAATACAAAAAAGGAAAAAAAAATTAAAATATCCCCAAAATCCAAAAAAAAATCCAAGAAATAAATCTAAGTGAAAGCTATCTTTAATCCATGCCTATCTAGCCAAACAATAAAAAGCATATTTGGTTTTGTTCCAACCTTGTTGTCAACTCAATCAATTGATCATTTATCTAATCAACATCAATGGGATAGATCATTCCTTGTATAAGTGCAAGCCATCTTTAATCGATGTCCATCTAGCCAAACAATCAAAAGCATCTTTGGTTTTGTTCCAACCTTGTTGTCAACCCAATCAATCGATCATTTATCCAATCAAAATCAAATGGATATATCCTTGTGTTGTTCTAGGGATATATCGTTTGCCACAATGACAACACTATCCTTATCCAATCAGTCAATCTATGCTTGATCACTCAATCATTAATTTTTAGCTTGATAGGGACCATATTTGATTTTGCATCATTTGTGCATGCTTCCCACCTACTATAAACCATAATAAAATAGACGTCCATGTATCCATCTACCATAATCAATTATCACCTTATGCCACTTAGATTTGGCTAACTCAAGCAGAAAAGAAACTCTACATTTTTTGAAAACATCAGGTACTCATAAAATCACAAGTGAAGACTATTGTTGAACTAGCACACTACCCGCATACATGTTTCTTATTCAGCTAATCCATTATTCTAATCCAAATCATTCAATGGATGCATCCTTCCTACAACAAGGCCTTATCCAATATGAACACCCTCTTTTGGCAAGAGATATGATGGCTATGATTTTGTTTTGTCAGTTAGTCATTTTCTTTTGATTTATCTTTTGTCTGTTTTTAATGCTTATTCAAGTCTACCTTGATCTTTCTATATCGTGATATGTTATGAGAAGTATAGATTAGGTCATTGTCTTTTCTTTTTTATTCCATGTTTACGGGATGTTCTTGTTACCTTACCAAGGAGCTAATATTTACCTTCTGTGTGTTGGGAAAGTTTCTACCATAAACAATATCCTTTTCATCTAAGATCATTCAAATACATTTTGTGCAATAGGATCATCATGCTCTAAGTCTATCTTTCACTCACGTATCCAACAAGGTTTTATTATGTTAGGTATGAATAAGGAGAACCCTTTGTTTGAAGAGTCAACATCCATGCAAAGGATACAACGTCACCCTGGTTTCCCATACCTTGGTACATAATATTCATTTGCTAAATCAAAATAAGGATTTCTCTATATTTCTTCTTAGCATAACCTAAGTAAATCATCCTCTCCATCTCACCCATACATTCTAATAAATATCTATAGCTTTCACAGTTTGATCAATTATTCTATTCTTCTACATCCTGCGTACCTTCTTCTATCATACTACATCATTGCATCCATTCTTTTTCCATCATTCTTCCCCTTTTCATCTAACTTTTTCATCTTCATCTATATCTCTCTACCTACTAACAATTTCCTCTCCTTTCACTTTGAGAGCACATGCATGTTCTTTGAACCCACTTGTCCTCTTGAGGGGGCATCATCATGATTAATCTTATTCATTAACTTACCATTATCTTTCCTTGTCACCCTCACCCTGAGTGACTGGGACATCACCATCTCTAATCCAATCATTTTCTTCCAATCACATTCTTCTAAATTAAAATCTTCTTCCATTCAAATCAAACATTATGTTTTAAGTTTATTTGAAATGTTGTTACTTCACAACATCATCTCAAAGAGGGGTAAAATGTAGACACCAAAAAATGACTAACACATTCTGTATCACTATTCACATCATTTTCTCATTAATTCTTCTAATAAACATTAATTAAATAATTCCTTATTATTTAATTAAATCCATTATTTCATCAATTTAATCCCCCTTCCAACATTAATTAAATAATTTAGAATTATTTAATTAAATCTAACATTTAATCATTTTTATTCTTTTAATCCACATTAATTAAATAATTTTAATTATATATTTAATTCATCCATTTCAATTCTCAAATCCTTATTAATTAAATAACTTCTATTATTTAATTAATTCATTTATCTTATTTCCTCTTATCCATAATAATTAAATAATTTTTAATTATTTAATTAGCTAAATTTTCCTCCACAATTAAATAAATTAAAATAATTAATTTGGTTGACTTATCTATTTTCCTCTGTCACAAAGTAAATAAAATTAATATTTTATTTATCTTCTACTTCTCTCATCAAGCACATGAATTAACAGATTTATTTATTTAATTCTTTTCTCTCTATCCATCTATATGTAACAAAGTACATTACAATTTGAGTTAACTTATTCTTCAAATCTTTATATTATCAAATCAATTCAAAAAATAGAAAAAAAAAATCTATTTATGAAAGTCAAATCAATTCAATTATCCATGCAAATAGTTAACTCATTAAACAAGATTTTTTCATATGGACACATGTCACATGCACATTCTTCATGTTCTCACAATTTATCTCATCTATTGACTCATTCAATTATTATCTATTGTTGATCAACATCTTGTAAAAGCTATAAATATATCCATCTTGCAAGTCATTACTCAATGATCCTTCGGCTTTGAGTATCCATATTGAGCTTTGAGCATTCATTGAGAACTTCACATTCATATTGAGAATTCATCCTCATTCATTCATTGCAAGCCAAGGTTATGCTATTGATATTGAGCAATCCACATAGATTATTACATATCAAATCAAAAGAACATATCTAAGGGAGTTCGGGTGCACTTCTTTCTCTCTCTACCAGTAAAGGTAATTTGCATTTTGATTAAAGGTATTATTATGCTTTTATTTGCTTATCTTTATTGTTTAACCATGTGTGTACTTTTCCCTTCCATAATACCATGTAACCTTGCCTCCTAAATTGTTGCTAAAGCAACATGGCTACTATAGAGGAAAACTAATGCGTTGTACACTTAACATATTTCAAGGGTAAACCTATCTAAACAGTCCACTCTATCATTATATTTCCTACATTAAATTATCAACCAAGGAGCATAAGCTTATGATGGCACTGCACTATATGTGCCTTCAAGACTCATATCTATCCTAAACTATCTTATCCAAACCTACTCAGGTGATTCTACTTGGCTGGAATTATGAGAAATGCAAAAATAGTAAAACAACTACAAGACCTAGTGGCTACGGGTACCTGTAGCATAAGCTATAGATAACTGTATTCAACAGGAAATTATAGAATTAACTCAAAATGTCCAGAATGATAAAAGAACTAATATTAACCTCCAGAGGACTCAAAATAGATAAAGCATGCACTTGTTCATGAACCATACTATTGTAACTTAACATTCAAAGTATTCTAATTGACTTGTGATGTGTTTATATATATAAATGAAGAACAAATTTAACAAGTAATGCATAAAGAAATGAAGAAATAAATGAAGTGAAGATAAGTACCGTGAGTGATCGGCTCAGGGAATTGTCTCACTTAATTGGAAATCAAATCTAATTCAGATATTCACACATCTCAACTCACATAGTTCCATTCATTGCAAATCATAAACATAATCTCTTTAGATTGTATTTGATAAAAATATTCCTCAATAAACCATGTCTGATGGAAATCAGAAGAATAACTGAATAACTAGAAAACAAAGTAGCTAACTAGACATCTAACTCATTCCTCCCAACTTAAAAAGAAATGGGAGAGTTTTATGCAACTACCAACTAACTTCAACCATCAATCCATCCCTAGATATCAAGGTACAGGTTTGAGGTCAATTTATTAATCTAACTGAACAAAGGAAGTAGAGTCCTATTCAAACAGAAATTCATTTGCAATGGTTTGCATGAAGAACATACATAAGCTACGTTCGAAACAAATCTGCTTCTTTTGTATTTATTTCTGTCCATAATGGCACATCCATCCTCTAGCTTCCTGCACTTCTCGTGTCCAAACTTCACTTCCTTTAAATCTTTTGTCTGCTACTTTGTTGTAAATGCTCATTTTTTTAATGGTACATTCTTGTTGTATAGGGGGTAATTCACAAAACATATGCACACAAATAACCTTTATGACTATACCATAGGATTCTATCTATATTGCATGCATACAAGTTATATTTAAATCATTCATTTGATAATATCATAGCCATATTCCATATTAATAACATAGATTCAAAGTCTTGCAAAGTATACAAAAATGGCATCATATAATGACAGCGATGTTGGTAAAGTATCTGGAGGATCATATGAAAGAGTTTTAAAAGAATATAAAAATAGCATAAAAAGAGGTCAATATTGCAACCCATCATTCCCCCCAACTAGCCTTTTGCTTGGCCTCAAGAAAAATTATTGAATTGAACATCTAGGGAAGAAGATTGTAATGCAAAGTATTTTGTCTCAGGTCCATTATTCCTTTGACTCCTAGACCTTGCTTAAGATAAAAACCATTGTAACAAGAAAGCCTATCTAATCTATCTGATTCTGTATTCCTACATTCATCACCCTTTTCTTTGGTCCAATGTGGCACTGGATAAAGGACAATAGGAGGATTAAAAGTAAGTGGCAACCATGTTACTCCTATTTGCTCTAAAATTTGGATATACTTGCACAGTATCTCAAACATATTCATAAAATTATGGAAAGAGTGAGGCTCTTTCCTCTACAGTGCTAGAGTCAGACTGTTCAATCTATCTTGCACATACCTTATACCATTTTGAAGCATGGTCTCTGCTAACTATTGTATCCTTTTGTGATCTCGCATCCTTAAATCCATAATTATTTTTCATGAGCCTTTGTGTGAGAGGAGTGCTAACCATTTAGTAAGGATTACATAAGGATTTAGTGCTTCCCTTCTGATCTGTAGTGCCATGGTTTCTCTTGCTCCTCATATTTATCCATCAATTCCCCTTTGAGCTTTTCATTCTTGAGATATGATAACAGTGCCCTAACTTGCAAATCCCCAACATATATAGAAGGGTTCTATTCTGTATCCTCCTCCATTAAGTAGTTATGCAAACATTATTCACACAATTAGTCTTGCTCCTCTAAATTGACTTCTCTAAAATAACTATAGAAAAGATTCCTTGAATGTAAAGTAGGCTAATTATTGATGAACCTATTAAACTGGAAATTGAGAAAATTCTCTTTGAAAAACAATACATATACCCTTGGTGGAGGTCTACACCCAATGATTTGTATGGCCCTATCAATTACTTCTATCAGCTTATCCTCCAACCTTTTTATCATCAAATTCTTGTCCTCTATTGATGTGTTGAGACTTTGTTTCTCCTTCTCCCAGTTTTCCTTTTCTTGTTTGGACTTAATGGTCAGTTTTATTAATTCAAAACATAAAGACAAGGTGGTATGATACACTTGAGTTCTAGTTAAAGGAAGTTGTGGAGTGAGGACTTCATTTTCTTCAACATTTATTTTACTTATAGCCATTTGTGCAAACAAATATAAATTAGTTCCCTAGCCATAAGTCTAAATCCTTTCCTCTAACCCTTGTATTTTTTTCTCCTTTTCCTTGTCCTTCTCTTCATATCCTCTCACCTTCTCTTCCAAATGTTTTATTCTATCTAGAGCTTCTTGTAGTTCTTTTCTTATGTTTCTATCCTCCAACAATTCATTTTCTTTTTCAAAATTAAGACCTTCATCACCATCATTCCTAGGTACATAAAAAATCTCCTTAGCAGAACTGCTAGGAACTGACATTCCCATTTTCTTTGCAATAAACTGATCCTCTGAATCAAAATCAGAAGATGAGAGAACTTACCTTCTATTTCTAGAACAAACATTGACATTTCCACAAGCATCAATAGAGACATCATCAGGAGCATCAGCACGGGTATCTTTAGGAGCAATTCCTCCTTTATCTGAATCTAAAGATACCCCTACTAATGCCCCTATTCTTTGACAACTCTCTCCTTCACACTCTACCTCTTCAATCTTCTTGAATGCCTGGGAGTAACAATCCCTTTTTCAATTTCAATTTTCCTTTTCTTTTTACCCCTCTTCTTCTTCCTTTCCCCTGCATCTTCTCTCTGCATAGTTCTTTTATGTTTCTCAATAGTTTTCTTGTTTCTATTTTTCTTAGTAGGTGTTGAATCAGTGCCTCTCATAGGTTTAGGGTTACAAGATGAGGGATCCTTTGCTGTCACTGGCCTCTCCTTTGGAGTATTTCCCTCCAACTCTTGTTCAGGCTAAATTTCAAGTTCAAGCTCATGTCGGTGTTCATCTTCTGCTTTTGGTTGTTGTAATAGTGTTGTGATATCTACATAGTGTTTGAAAGCCTCCCAATCAACTTGTGGGTCCTAAATTCTCTAACTCCTCTTAATCAATAATTCTATCAAACAATGATGAGACAATGTGGTATCTGATTTCTTTTACTTGTATTCAGATGCCATCCTTTTCAACATATTATACAAGAAATTAGGGACGTTGACAAGCTTTTTATTGCATAGATGATTAAGCAACTTAAAATGTATAGTATACAGTAAATTATGCCAGCCATCACATGTAATGTATTTAATGATGTATGCAGCACATTTTCCCTAGAAAAATGGAACAGATAATCTTTTTGTACCTTGTGTCATCGAGTTTAGGTGCTCTCCTCTCTCATAGAATTCTTCCCTCGTTGCGGCTGCATTAGCATGAGATTGATAATTAGACCCTATGTGTGGCAATCCTGTGACTTACGCAATGGTCATCTTTGAAGAATCTAAAACTAATCCTCTAACTGTTGCCTTGACATATTGTAGTGTGGCTGCAAATTCCTTTTCCATTTCCTTATCATACTATATCAACTTCAGAAAGTAGTCTAGCCATCCCATTGTGTTAAAGAGTGGTAGCACCAACACATCTTCTAAGATTTCTTTATGTGTAGATGGCTCACATCATACCACATCACCCCCCATTATATATGTATACTACAATTTTTCTCTGTATTCTGCTAAACTTCTAGTTCTACCAGTTTGAAGAGGACCAACCTACAGTTCACTCACATTTTCTATTCTTCCCACTACAACTTTCTCAGGGTAATCAAATTCATATTTTGATGAAACAAGGTAACAAAATAGGGTAGGTTTACTATTTTTAAGAAGATGGCATAAGATGGTTTAGTTGGTATCTCAAAAACAAAGATGGCAAAAATGGCAAAAACTAAAAAAATTTAACCCCTTCCCCCAACTAAACTGTGAAGTGACCTCACTTCACATGGCATTTGATATTCAAGGAAGAGGAATTATTAATTGGAATGGTGATAGACAAGTTCACATGCATGAAATAAATAAAAAGTAATGATGAATATAAAAAGAAAGCTAAGTTTAATCATTGAAAGGTACCTTATGTACACACCTTATGGAATAAATGATCAATGGATCTCAGAATTTGTGAACATGTACTTGGCATTTTATTTGATATAAAAAGGATGACATGCATGCGGATGAATGGTAAGATGATGGGTACTGTGGAGTTTATGTGATATTATAACTTGCAAGGTAGGAATCAACAACTCATGAGCTTGAGTGGACATCTTGACATCTGTGCTAGAGTTATTGTATACTAAATGAAGCAATGTGTAGGTGATTTAAAATAAGCAGGAAAAATGGTGTACTGTTGCCAATGTAGTGAAGACATCTGTAGATGAAAGTTACTATGCCTCCAGCATAGGTCTGGATTGAATAGTAACTTATGCCATTTGTCAGGTCCCAACTGCAATAGGTACCAATTTAAAGTGAAAAATAGGTCCCTCTGGAGTTGACTACAGTCAACATGGATAGTGTGTGGTGTGTGCATGTGAAGTATAAAGCATGAAAAATTAAGTCTCAATGATAGGGGTTGAGTATTGCAACTCAACCTCTGCATCTCTAGATAGGATCGGTGGATCATCTTCTATCAGTGTATTAGTTGGTGTCATAGAACCTTCATCAGGAGTGCTAGGAGGAGCATACTGAGTGGCTAGACAAACGAGAAAATCATCCTTCTAAAGTGGTTTCTTATACTATTTCAGCTTGTGTCCATTCTATAGTAATGAAAATTAGACCTCATCAATGGTTTGTAATTGGCCTGTACCATTAGGGAAGACTTGTTTAATCTCATATGGCCCTAACCACTAAGATTGAGGCTTGTCCTTGAAGTCTTTGTAACTTTAGTCTTAAAGAAGAGGCCAGTCACCAACAGTGAATTCTTTAGTCTTGATATACTTGTCATGCAATTTAATCCTTTGTTTCTATATAACCTCTATATGGTGGATGGCTTCTAGTCTAATTTCATCAAGAACATTCAAATTTTGTAGTCTATCCTTTTGACCTTATGTCAAATCCATCCATATTTCTACTACTGTTCTTAATGTTTTGTACTCAAATTTTATAGGTAGGATCGATGTCTCTCCATAGACCAATTCATAAGGGGTGAACCCTATAGTTGTCTTCCAAGTAGTTCTATATGCCCAAACAACTTTTGGTAAGCTACAAACCCAATCTCTTCTATGAAGCTGTACTATTTTTGTTAATATATTCTCAAGCTCCCTATTTGTGACCTCAACCTAACCATTAGCCTGAGGGTGGTAGGGAGTAGACTTCTTGTGTCTAATCTGATATTCTTCTGCCAGTCTGGTGATTAGATCTGATGTAAATTATGGCCCTTGACCAGTCTGGTGATTTTAAAATGAGCGGGAAAAATGGTGTACTATTGCCAAAGTAGTGAAGACATCTGTAGATGAAAGTTACTACAGGTGCCTCTAGTACAGGTCTGGACTGAATAGTAACTTATGCCATTTGTCAGGTCCCAACTGTAATAGGTCCCAATTGAAAGTGAAAAATAGGTCCCTCTAGAGTTGACTGTGGTCAACATCGATAGTGTGTGATGTGTGCATGTGAAGTATAAAGCATGAAAAATTAAGTCTCAGCGACAGGGGTTGAGTATTGTAACTCAACTTCTACATCACTAGACAAGATTGGTGGATCATCTTCTGTTAGTGTATTAGTTGGTGTCATAGAACCTTCATCAGGAGTGCCAGGAGGAGCATACTGAGTGGATAGACAAACGAGAAAATCATCCTTCTAAAATGGTTTCTTATACTGTTTTAGCTTGTGTCCATTCACTAGTAATGAAAATTAGACGTCATCAATGGTCTGTAATTGGACTGTACCATTAGGGAAGACTTGTTTAATCTCATATGGCCCTAACCACTAAGATTGAGGCTTGTCCTTGAAGTCTTTGTATCTTGAGTCTTAAAGAAAAGCCCAGTCACCAACAGTGAGTTCTTTAGTCTTGATATACTTGTCATGCAATTTAATCCTTTGTTTTTGTATAACCTCTATATGGTGTGTTGGTTCTTTCATTCTGAATGGGCAGAGGGTTTGCCAGTTCCAACGCATAGGTAGATTCAACCAACAAATACATGAGGTTGTGTAAGGTGCCTCCCCTTCAATTCTGGTTCTGCTGCACCAAGGGGGGTATCCCTATAGCTAAAAGATTTGACTTTTGACTCGCCCAATGATAGAAAGGTTTAGCTTTACAACAATAGGTAGAATACTCTCGTGTATGGACCAAGATTTGCATGATAAATCACAAGGTTGGTAGTGTTCTTGGATGTATCTAACTGGTTGTGGATGAGAGTATGTAGGGGTCCTATTTCTACTCCTACAAACTAACAGGTTGGAAATATGAAATGATTTGTGTTTATAATTTGGATGCAAGATAGGGGGTTTTGGAAACATAACTACTACACAAGGGCAGACTCGTGCCTATCTCAGGGCAAAGAGTCAACTAGACATATACAAGTGAATGATTTGCATTGGCATTCAAGTCTGAAGGGGTTAGGACTAGTATTTGCCTTACAAATACCACCCAAGACTGAGTACTTAGTTGCCTCTACTTACAAATATCCTAGCTGACATACATTCTTCTTCATACTTAACCTAAAATAGTTTAATCCACTCCTTGAATGGAAGTTAGAGATCAAGCATGCAATACAGCAAATTTGTATCCTAGAATCCAAGTAACCCTTAGCAACTAGATTCAAAAGAAGGGATGCATACAACAAATGGACACAAACAACCAAACACATGCAAAGAAGCATTTTTCATATAAACACAACATGAAACTGAACATGTGCAATGTGCACTCAAATGCAACTCATAAACTCCAAAAGAGATAGAACAGCCAAGAAATTCTCTCTTTTCATTATTTCATCCAAAAAAATTTTGCCCAACTCTTGAACAACCTAAAAAATGAGTGACACAGTTTGCTATATAGCAAGAACATTTACTCAACAATTAATTACATGGTCATTTCAACATTCTACCAGATAAAATCTACCATGAGAAATGGTGCCCAAAACATTGAATGCAGCCATGAGAAGAAGAGGAAAGAGCAGGTGGGTTCAGGAATCGTGCAGTCCCCTGAAGATTTTGTCATCAAATCTGTTAGTTGGCCCATCCATTCAACCCATACCTCTTGTAAACTTGCCATTAATGGCCAACCTACCTATGGGATGCAGCAATTTCAGAAAATATGACAATTATGTGTTTTGCAATTCTTCTCGCCTGAAATGTGGCTACAAATACAAAGAAATCCCTCCTATTTTGAAAATTTGAAGTGGGTCGTCGATTTCCCTCTTCCCGTTGAGATCTGTGGCTTCAATTCACACTGAAAAGTCATCAACCAATGAGATCGCACCACACAACTGACCTTTTTCCATCGCTGACTTTTCCATCTTCCATTTTACCTTTTTCTCCTTTTTTTCCTTTTACCCCTTTAAATCTTTGTATATGCAAATGCATATACATACAACCACCTTTGGACACGTGGCAGCCCCTGATTGGTTCTCTATCGCTGAAAAAATGCATCTCCATCGGTGAGCCATTGTATCACCTTTTGCACTTGTGGTTGCATATGAGATTATATATACATACAATCACCTGCATACAAGCATAGACCCCAAATCTTTATGAAACAAACTGAAATCGCATTCAGGTCTAGCTTGTATGTTAGGAATGTATATCACATTGTATATGCGATTTTATGTGCAAAGATACAATCACCTGTACATGCAATTGGTGGGCCCCAGACTTTGTATCTCCTCCTTCGCATCTTGTATTTGTATGTGTCCTTTGCATGTTTCCTCTTTGTATATCTGATATACATTCACCCTTGTATCTTTGTGATGTACATTTTTCCTTTGTACCTTGGCGATGTATGTTTCCTTTGCATATCACCATTGTATCTACTCATTGTATATCAAATATACAACACAATATACGTGCAACCATACATGCAAGCATGAAATATTCCAGGAATCTGCAACGGAATCTTCAATGTACATCCACTTTTCATGCCCGGAATTGCACATACAAGCCCGATATGCATACAAAGATGCATACAACCAATTTTGCACCTTTTGAAGCCAACTTGACTTATTTTTTGGGCCTGCCAATGTACATCCGCACTTGCACATTCAAATGTACCTACAAACAGCAATGCATATACAAAGATACATACATACAATTGGAGGCCGAGGGACATAAAAGTGTTTTGGGTTTCTCTGAAAAGGCCTACAAATGAATACCTGAAACCCAAATACTAGGTGGGCACCACCATTAGCTTTGTCTGGGGACACATGCCTCTTGCAGGTATGGTGAGAACTTGAGATCTCTAGGATGCAGACCATGCCTTATCCATTGGGCATAGAGTCAATGTTGCACCAACCTGCATCACAAATCATACTTTTTAAAATTTACTTAGCAGCCTAGGGCCACCAAAAAGGAAAAACTAGTATTTTCCTTTATTAAATGTCTAATTTTCTTTTGATTTCTTCAAATGAAGCCTGAAAACATTTAACCATTTGTAGCACCCAGCGTTGCAATTGGTTGTGCTACTGCCCATTCCTCTTTCTTCAAATCTACAGCAAGCTTCATCAGCATACATTATCATCAGCTATAGAATGTCATCATCATATGAGTCACTGATGTTGCTTGGAAAAATAATAGACTCACATGAAACAAATGAATCCATATTAGAATTTTGCCCTTCTTAAAAAAATAAGAACTCCTCTATATTAAACATGCAATATTCAGGTACAAGCAACATCTCATAATCATATTCATTTTTATAAACATTTAGATATCCATCATCATTGTGCTCAGTAATTTTACTATTAAGGTCCACTTGGAATGCCTCAAGAGAAGGCATAAAAAGCTCATAGTGCAGCCCTTCATCAAAAGCTTCATAGTCACCCCTGCAACCAACATTATCCCCAATTGTATGAGCTCACACATCTGCAACTTGTCCATTCACATCTGAATAGTGACCCTGATTTTCCTCATCACCAATGCACTAATAATCAAAAGCAAATTTTTCAACTTTTGCATTGTAGAGGTGGTCATAATCTTCAAGGAAGCATTCATACTCAACATCCATATATTTTTCATCATCTAAAAGGCTCATACATGAGTTTGAATGCTAACAGTCATTAGGACATTCGCCGCCATCCCTTGAATCAGTATTTTCTATATTCAGAGTGAAGCTCCGCATATCCACCTTGTACAAATAATCATGAATAACTGGGATATGCCTATTGTTGCAAGACACAACTTCATGTATATCTTTCATTTCATCACTTGAAATGCATTTTGCATCTGCAAGCTTCTCTTCTAGAGGTTGACAATAATCTTTGTCTTCACCATTATAGGATGTGCCCACATTTTCTACAACATCTTCTTCATGTTCATGCATCACATCATGACTGTACCCATTGTTCTGAAATACATTCCCCTTTGCAAAATCATCTCTCAATGAACACACTAGCAAAGCTGAAACATATTCACTTTGAAAACTATTTTGAAAGCTTGCAGTCATGAAACCTATTGGCATTGCATATCTCTGATTATTTTCAATATCCATAGCAAATTTAAAAGCTTGGTGAAGCCTGACTGGTTCTTTATCTCTCAATAAATAACTCATTTCTTCGTCAAATGTAGCCAAATAAATTACCAAGCACAATGCATCATTGGGTCTCATATATTCAAGAATTTGCTTGAGCAACTTAATAAATCTAAGATTAAAGACTGGAACCAATTCCTCATCTTCCTTTTGGATATTCATGAAATGTATGATCAATCAGGCCAAATCAAATCTTTCACCAAACTGCTCTAGGAATGCAACTTCTAAATCTACCCATGAAGATACTAAACACACAAGCAGGTCTAGAAATTAGACCGTAGCATCATCCTCTAATGACTGAACAAAAAGTCTCATTACTACATCTTCAGCCTCTACCTCATAATATTCTATCAAATTACAAAATTTTTGCAGATGTTTGCTTGCAAACATAGAATTTGATCCACTATATTTTGGCAAACATTTTCTAATCTTATTGGGAATAACATTTGGCTAACCACTTATTCTTGTGAAATTTAGAGCTTTATATCTTTCAATAAAAATTGGACTTCTTTGAGAGCACAACCAGGTTTTCTCTATTTGAATCATTTCAAGTGAAAAGATGGAATACTTAGAAATATATTGCAGCTTTGGATAGGTTCAATCAACAGAGTCAGTACCTCTCATAGAGAGGACAAAATATCAACAAGGCACTTTTTTTTTTCTAGATTCATCATGCCAGCAAAGCACCACATGGTCATTCTTTGGTATTGCTGCAACAACTTCACTGGAAACTAGATAAACCAGCCTTCAAATTGTTCAACTCTTTCCCCAGCAGAGTCACCACTTTGTTGGTTCTTTCTTTCCGAATCGGCAGAGGGTTTGCCAGTTCTAATGCACAGGCAGATTCAGCCAACAAATACAGGAGGTTAAGTGAGCTATCTCCCCTTCACTTCTAGTTCTACCGCACCAAGGGGGGTATCCCTATAGCTAAAAGATTTAACTTTTGACTCGCCCAATGATAGAAAGGTTTAGCTTTACAACAATAGGCAGAATACTCTCATGTATGGACCAAGATTTGCATGATAAATCACAAGGTTGGCGGTGTTCTTGGATGTATCTAACTGGTTCTGGATGAGAGTATGTAAGGGTCCTATTTCTACTCCTACAAACTAACAGGTTGGAAATATGAAATGATTTGTGTTTATATTTTAGATGCAAGACAGGTGGTTTTGGAAACATAACTACTACACAAGGGTAGACTGGTGCCTATCTTAGGGCAAGGAGTCAACTAGACATATACAAGTGAATGATTTGCACTAGCATTCAAGTCTCAAGGGGTTAGGACTGGTATTTTCCTTACAAATACCACCTAAGACTAAGTATTTAGCTGCCTCTACTTACAAATATCCCAACTGACATATATTCTTCTTCATACTTAACCTAAAATAGTTTAATCCACTCCTTGAATGGAAGTTAGAGATCAAGCATGTAATACAACAAATATGTATCCTAGAATCTAAGTAACCCTTAGCAACCAGATTCAAAAGAAGGGATGCATACAACAAATGGACACAAACAACGAAACACATGCAAAGAAGCATTTTTCATATAAACACAACATGAAACTGAACATGTGCAACATGCACTCAAATGCAACTCATAAACTCCAAAAGAGATAGAACAACCAAGAAATGCTTTGTTTTCATTATTTCATCTAAAAATTTTTGCCTAGGTCTTGAACAACCTAAAAAATGAGTGACATAGTTTGCTATATAGGAAGAACGTGTACTCAGCAATTAATTACATGATCATTTCAACATTCTGCCAGATATAATACACCATGAGAAATGGTAGCCAAAACATTGAATGCAGCCATGAGAAGAAGAGGAAAGGGCAGGTGGGTTCAGGAATCGTGCAGTTGCCTGAAGATTTTCTCATCAAATCTGGTAGTTGGCCTATCCATTCGACCCATACCTCTTGTAAACTTGCCATTAATGGCCAACCTACCCACAGGATGTAGCAATTTTAGAAAATATGACAGTTATGTCCTTTGCAATTCTTCCCGCTTGAAATACGGCTATAGATACAAAGAAATCCCTCCTGTTTTGAAAATTTGAAGCAAGCCGTTGATTTCCCTCTTCCCACTGAGATTTACGGCTTCAATTCAAGTTGAAAAGTCATTGGCCAATGAGATCGCACCACGTAGGCAACCTTTTTCCATCGTTCATTTTTCCATCTTCCATTTTACCTTTTTCTCCTTTTTTGCCTTTTACCCCTTTAAATCTTTGTATATGAAAATGCATATACATACAACCACCTTTGGACACGTGGTAGCCCCTAATTGGTTCTCTATTGCTGAAAAAATGCATCTCCATCGGCAAGCCATTGTATCTCCTTTTGCACTACAGTTGCATATGAGATTGTATATACATACAATCAACTACATACAAGCGCAGACCCCAAATCTTTATGAAACAAATTGAAATTGCATTCGGGTCTAGCTTGTTTCTTAGGAATGTAAATCGCATTGTATATGCGATTGTAGTGCAAAGATACAATTGCCTATACATGCAATTGGTGGGCCCCAGACTTTGTATCTCCTCCTTTGCATCTTGTATTTGTATGTGTCCTTTACATGTTTCCTCTTTGTATATCTAATATACATTCACCCTTGTATCTTTGCGATGTATATTTTGCCTTTGTATCTTGGCGATGTATGTTTCCTTTGCATATCACCATTGTATCTACCCGTTGTATATCAAATATACAACACAATATACATGCAACCATACATGCAAGCATAAAATATTATAGGAATCTGCGACAGAATCTTCAATGTACATCCACTTTTCATGCTTGAAATTGCACATACAAGCCCGATATGCATACAAAGATGCATACAACCAATTTTACACTTTTTGAAGCTGATTTGACTTACTTTTTGGGCCTGCCAATGTACATTCGCACTTGCACATTCAAATGTACATACAAACAGTAATGCATATACAAAGATACATACATACAACTGGAGGCTAAGGGACTTAGAAATTTTTTGGGTTTCTTTGAAAAGGCCTATAAATGAATACCTAAAACCCAAATACTAGGTGGTCACCACCATGGTCGATGGCTTCTAGTCTGATTTCATCAAGAGCATTCAAATTTTGTAGTCTATCGTTTTGAGCTTATGTCAAATCCATCCATAATTCTACTACTATCCTTAATGTTCTGTACTCAAATTCTATAAGTAGGACTAATGTCTTGCCATAGACCAATTCATAAGGGACAAACCTGTAGTTGTCTTCCAGGTAGTTCTATATGCCCAAATAGATTTTGGTAACCTAGAAACCCAATCTCTTCTATGAAGTTGTACTATTTTTGTCAATATATTCTCAAGCTCCCTATTTGTGACTTTAACCCGACCTTTAGCCTAAGGGTGGTAGGGAGTAGACTTGTTGTGTCTAATCTGATATTCTTCCACTAGTCTGGTGATTAGATCTAATGTAAATTGTGGCCCTTGATCAATTTGGTGATTTTGAAATGAGCGGGAAAAATGGTGTACTGTTGCCAAAGTAGTGAAGACATCTATAGGTGAAAGTTACTACGGGTGTCTCTAGCACAGGTCTAGACTAAATAGTAACTTATGCCATTTGCCAGGTGCCAACTGCAATAGGTCCCAATTGAAAGTGAAAAATAGGTCACTCTGGAGTTGCCTGTGGTCAACATGGATAGTGTGTGGTGTGTGCATGTGAAGTATAAAGCATGAAAAATTAAGTCTCAATGACTGGGGTTGAGTATTGCAACTCAACCTCTGCATCACTATATAGGACTGGTGGATCATCTTATTTCGGTGTATTAGTTGGTGTCATAGAACCTTCATCAAGAGTGCCAAGAGGAGGATATTGAGTGGCTAGACAAACAAGAAAATCATCTTTATGAAGTGGTTTCTTATACTGTTTCAACTTGTGTCCATTCACTAGTAATGAAAATTAGACCTCATCAATGGTCTGTAATTGGACTGTACCATTAGGGAAGACTTGTTTAATCTCATATGGTCCTAACCACTATGATTGAGGCTTGTCCTTGAAGTTTTTGTATCTTGAGTCTTAAAGAAGAGCCCAGTCACCAACAGTGAATTCTTTAGTCTTGATATACTTATCATACAATTTAATCCTTTATTTCTGTATAACCTCTATATGGTGGATGGCTTCTAGTCTAATTTCATCAAGAGCATTCAAATTTTGTAGTCTATCCTTTTGAGGTTATGTCAAATCCCTCCATAATTCTACTACTGTCCTTAATGTTTTGTACTCAAATTCTATAGGTAGGACCAATGTCTTTCCATAGACCAATTCATAAGGGGCGAACCCTGTAGTTGTCTTCCAGGTAGTTCTATATGCCCAAACAGCTTCTGGTAACCTAGAAATCCAATCTCTTCTATGAAGCTGTACTATTTTTGTCAATATATTCTCAAGCTCCCTATTTGTGACCTCAACCTGACCATTAGCCTAAGGGTGGTAGGGAGTAGACTTCTTGTGTCTAATGTGATATTCTTCCACCAGTCTGTTGATTAGATCTGATGTAAATTGTGGCCCTTGATCAGTCACTATCTCCCTTGCAACACCATATATAGTTAAGATTTCCTCATATAAAAAATTTGCCACATTGCCATCTCTAGGAAATAGTAAGGCCTTAACTTCCACCCATTTGGTTAAGTAATTAGTACATACGAGTATATATTCCTTGTTATTACAAGTAGAGAGATTGGACCAACAAAATCTAGTCCCCATTTATCAAAAGGGGCTAATGATATTTGTGGTTGTAAAGGCATTTCATCACTTCTTGTTGGTCTCCCCATCCTTTGACACCTATCACAACTTCTAGTATATTTGACAACATCTTTACGAACTGTTGGCCAATAATATCCTATTGTCAACATTTTGAAGGCTGTCCTTTTGGCTACAAAATGTCCCCCACAGGGTTCATCATGGCATGCCTTCAATATGTCAAACACCTCATCCTCTCTGATACATCTTCTCATAATATTGTCTGGACTAGTGTAGAAGAGGAATCTAGAAATCCAAGAATAAGGGAAACATTTGTGAACCAACTGTCTCTTCTCCCTTGGAGAAAAGTAACTTGGAATCTTCACTAAAACCAAATAATTAGCTATGTCTACATACCATGGAGTGTGTATGGTTAGAGAAAATAGATTCTCATCAGGGAAAAAGTCATCAACCACTCCTTATGATGATTGTGTAAATAGTCTAGATAGAAAATTAAAAACTACATTAGCTTTTCCTTTTTTGTCAACAATTGTGATGTTAAATTCTTGCAATAACAACAATCATATTACAAGTCTACCACCCACTATTTGCTTATTCATCAAATATTTGATTGATGTATGATTTGTATGTATGAACACTTTGCAACTAGTAATGTAGTGTCTAAATTTATTAATGGGATAAACAACTACCAACATTTCTTTTTCTGTCATAGTGTAGTTCAACTCAGCTCCCTATAGGTTTTTACTTACATAGTAGATTGCATACCCTTTATTTCCTTCTTGCTGGCCTAGGATTGCTCCAATGGAAAAATCTGATGCATCTGTGTGGATGTGAAAAGGCAGTGTCCAATTTGGACCTTTGAGGACTGGAGCTTGTGTCAAGGATGATTTGAGCTTCTCAAATGAACTCTGGTAGTCTAGAGTCCATTCAAATTCAATGTCTTATGTCAGCAAGGTTACCTAAAACATAAACTATCTTTGGGTCTATCGTTTTCCTTCCTGGTTTCTTTATGCAGAGATGTCTAATAGTCTTAGTGTAGATGGGGATATCTTTAATGGCTTGGATTAAGGGGATATTTATGCTTATATCTTACAACTGGCCTATAAGGTCATTTTCAGATTGTGCTAGTTGTTTCTAGATAGCCAAGTGCTCGGGGAAAGGGGGCTTAGGATGTAAAATGGTTTGAGGTCCTTGAGTTGATTTAGGGTCTAAAGGTGGTTTATATGAGGCTTCCTCTGTAGGTTCTTCATCTTCAAGTTTTGTAAGTTGGGGAGATGAAGGCCTTGCAAGTTACTTCCCTGAACTAAGATGGACATTACTCACTTCTACCCCATAGGTAGGGTATTGCATCACTTCTTTAGTATAATCCTATTGAACATGCTTATTGTTAGGGTTAGGTGCAGGTTGGGTAGGGATTTGGGTAGGTATACGAGGTGGATTTTGAGGTGATGTTGGAGGTATTATGGCAGGCTGCTAGTAATTTGCATTTTGCTGCCATTGTTGGTTCCTATTCCACTGGGGTTGCTATTAAGGTTGTTGTGTAGGCCACTGAGGATTATAGGTGGCACCTTGAAAACCTTGTTGGGGCCATGGGTTTGGATGCTACTGGTTCCAACTAGGTGGTGGAGTAGGCCATTGTGGGTTTTGCTAGAGATTTTGATTATTAGGCCATGGCTAAGCATTCTACTTAGAGAAATTTTGGTTTGCACTAGGAAAAGGGGAACTGAAATTTAGTGGGTCAAAGGGCATACCTTGTCTTTTCTACCAAGGTCTACTTTGAGCTATTAAGAATAATTGTCCATCCTCTCCTTCAAATAGCTGAAATTCTAGTCTTTCAACCTTCTCTTGTTGGATGCTTGCCACCCTTTTGCATTTACAATTGGCCTTCCTTTGCCTAGAACTAGGATAGAACTCAGTAAGCATTGCATTGGCTTCCTCTTGTTTCTTTTTGATGTGCAAAGTGTCTAGCTAATTAGCCATATGACTGATTATGTCCACCTTCATATTGGACAACAAGTTACTGATTTCGACCCTTGAAACTCCATTGGTTGTTTTGTTTGTAATTGATGATCTTTCTCCCCTTGGTCTCTTGGTGAAAGTCCTTGAATAATTTTGACAAACATTGCAAATGGACTCAAAAGGTAGTTGGGAAATATCACCTTGCCCAATGACATTCAAGGCATCCATATAATCATCCTTAATCCCTGTCAAGAAAACCTGTTTTAATGATTCTTCAGACAGTCTGTTTTGGGGGTTTTTCTTTAGGACAAACTGGAGTCTTTCAACATAATCTTCAAGTGGCTCCTCATCCTTTTGTGACATCCTAAAGATGTTATCTCTCCTCCTATCATGCCCTTGATAGTAATCTTGGTATTTTTCCAAGAATTTCTCCTTCATTATATCCCAGTCTGGAATGACATCTTTTCCTAGTCCCATAAACCATCTCAAGGATGCATCCTTAAGAGTGATAGGAAAATTTTTTATCCTGTGAGCATCTAAGGTGTAGTCATAGCTCCTACACAAGATATCAAACTCAAACAGGAATATATCTGGGTCTTCCTTCACCAGGCCATAGAAGACTGGTAATGCTAACGGTGGAATATTTTTCAGCACTGTAGCCCTCTCCTGATCAGTGATTGGAAACTCAAACATTGCTTGCTCTAGTGGTTCTTCCACTGCAACATTTTCCATGGTTTTAAATGTCCCTTCAGAAGTTGTGGAAGAAGCTGATGAAGATGTAGAAGGTGTGGATGAAGATGTAAGAGGAAATTATTCTTCAATACTTTCTACTGTATAGTTGATAAAGTCATATGTGTTGGAAAGAGACACTACGTGGCTTCATGATTGTTGTCATTGATGGAAACAAAGTCCATCCCACACATCTGCAGGACATGGTGTGTCTATACCAAAAGTCAGATTGAAGAGTATTTTGGTCGGGTGACCAAGAATAGAGCATGCAGCAAGGTCTGACAATCAGGTCTGGATCTCTCAGAGGAATTATCTCAGTAAAGTGTGGACTTGGGGAAGTCAAGAGGAGTACCATGACTAATATATTCCAGAGATTGAGCCTCCGGTGATGTAAGAGTGAAAATATATGAACACCTAAGTGTTGGGTTCCTGTTTGGCAGAGTAGAGTGAGGAAGGACTGACCAGCAGAGCTTCAAACCTTAATCCGGATGAGATGTTGATGGTAATCAAGTTTCTTAAGGGATCATTCATGATTGGCCAACATGATTGATGACTTCTATAAGCATCTCTTTGATACGCATCACTTGGTAAGCAAGGATTCAACCGACAGACTAGAGTTTGGGAAAATATTGAGTATTCTGGATGCCGACTAGAAAGATGTTGAAATCCTTTGTGTGCATATATATACCAGATGGATTTTGATGAGAAGGTGTGTGTGGTGTATTGTGAAGTGTGGAGAAAAGTAGAGAGCAGTGTGGAAGTAGTAATACAGGTCTGAAATGTGACAGGACAGCAGCACCAAAGAAGAGGAAGAATGAAGTGCAGTAGATTAGTGTATTGAGCCTAACTAGAACTGAACCTCAGCATATGTGGATGCTTCTCATTAGTTCAAGTGTCTTGTTACTTTCTTTATGCCTTGTAGACAGTGAGTCTCTTATAGGCAGTGAGCCCTAATTGGCAAGTGCCATTTTGTACTTCTATTCTTTTAACAGAGAATACAATCTTGGGTTAGTCACCCCGTGGTTTTTCCCTTAACAGGGTTTTCCACATCAAAATCATTGTGTTATGTGTATTGATTTTGTTTTTGCTTTCATTTTTATGGATGCTTATTTGTTTTGATGTTGCACTAGTTATTAAAGAAGAACAGAAAGTTAAATTAATTTAGATAACTGATTCACCCCCCATCTTAGTTATCAATAATTGGTATAAGAGCCAAGTTCCTCTAAACAGAGCCTAACAGCTTGAGGAAGGTCTAGGAATTCCAATAGATATGTATGGTATGAGGGAACAACTTCAATCTGCCCTTGATGATCTTGAGCAATCTTACTCTGAAGTCAATAACTTGAGGGAAAGACTCAAACAAGTTGATGATTTCATAAATGAACTAAAGGAGAAACTGAGTATCTCTATGAAAAAAAGAAAGGAACTTCTTCAACAATTAGCAAGTCAATGTGAAGCAATTGATACTAATGAAGATTTGAATGAGAAGAACAAATTATGTGAGAAGCTATCAAAAGAGGTCATTATGGTAAGACATGAAATGGAATCAGGGGTTATGAAATTCACCGAAGAAATTGAAGAGAAAAGAAAGACTGAAGATAATCTAAAACAATCTCTCAAGGAGAAGTCAGAAGACTGCCACAAAATGGATAGAATAATTAGGCATTTGGAATCTAATCTTGAAGAAGCTAGAGATAATGAAGAACAACTTGAGAATCAGATTGACACTCTAAAAAGGGGTCTTCAAATAGCAAATGAATACAAAGAGAAATTCAAGATAATCTCTACTCAGCTTGAAGTTCTTCTTGAAATCCAAAAGAGGGTAGATGACAAGCAAGGCTTGGGGTATCAGAAAGGTGAAAGCTTTGGATTCGGTCAGAAGAACTCTGGATCAAGAAATCCAAGGAATAGACCTAGAAGATCTCTGGTAAGGCAACCAAATGTTCAAAGATATCCATCCTTCAATGGATACTGCCACAATTGCAATAACTTTGGTCATAAAGCAAATCAGTGTAGAAGAAGAATGAATCAGACTAATTCATCCTTCTCCGGACAGTGTTTTAATTACAAAAGGTATGGTCACAAATCTCATGAGTGTAGAAATATGCAAATGTACAATTCATTCAATGGTAGATGCTTTGCATGCAATAGAATGGGACATATGGCTAATCAGTGTAGATCAAGAGGATATCAGTCAAATATGCAAAGAAATGTTGTTTGCCACAATTGCAATAGATCTGGTCATATTGCCAAATTCTGTAGAAGTAAGAATCAGGACAGAAAGGGTCTGGTGCATCATAATCTAAACCAAGACAAAGGAAAAGGAAAATTGAATGCAGATGAAATTCAAAGGGAGATGAACAAGATTTGGGTGAAGAGGAGTATAGAAAATGTTGAGAATAGATCCGCACTAGAATCTGGTGCTGATATTCCTTCCAGAAACTAAATAGATGAGCTTTGGCTCAAGGGGAGTCACAAAAGAAAACAAGTTCCCCTAGCCAGTCAATTGGTGCCTGAAATTGGCACATGCAAAGTTGCGGATTAAAGGGTTCTCAGAGAAACATCTAAATAAGCCTAGGTAAAGATATGGAAGATCCGTAAGAAATTTATAAGAGGTTAATCTTCCAAGATTGATTTGGTTTAATAGTCATCCAGTAAGAATAGGATTTTCACAGTTAGATCTGGTATGATTCAAATTTGAGGTATCTTGATCTGCGGCTAAATGGAATAATTGGAGAAAGGTAGATAGATTGCCATGATTCACTGAGAATAACTCTAAGTGCATCTCAGTGATCTGGAAAGATCTCTCAGAACAAGGAAAACAAAGCAACCAAAATAACTTAAGTTGTGCATTTATTACAATGTGAAATTAGGCTTTGTGTAGAAATATAAGGGTTCTTTTGTTCATCATTTGCACATTTGCATTCGAGAAGAAGAGAGAAGGAGCTTTGCAACCAAATTGTCTCAAACCTCTCAAAGATCAACCATAGAAGTTGATTCATCCAGCAATTCAATCCGGCTCATATTGTGAACCCTAGAAGCGTAAAAGGTATTTTTTGCTCTTGAAATCTCTCTCTGAATCTTCGAAAGATGGCTACTCCAAATGTTGTGAAGATCACTGATAGGCCGTACCCAAAATTTAGAAAACATCCCTATAAATCCTTAGAAGTTGATCCCCTAGGTGCATTTTCTAGCATTCCGCATGGAGTTCTATATGTAGAAGATATTAGGGTTTACATACACGCAAACATTGAACAATTTAGGAAATCCAAGCTGATGGATATCTACCACAAAGAACTGTTAGATGAATCACTTGAACTTAAACCCCAATACAAGGCCATCCGGGATAAGCATTTTAGACAGTGCATCCATTTCCCCTATTTTGTAGAAGACGAGTGGGTCCGGTATGTTTTGAGAAGAGTACATGACAACTTCATGTGGTTGAATAGACCATTCAAGATCACAAAAGATGCTATTAGGGTGGTAACTGGTTTGTACTCATTCGGAGGGTTACCTATTCTCAAATTGGTCAAAAACCAAACTATGAGTGAGGCTACTAGATCAAAATTTGACAAGAGAGCAATGACAATAGAAGATATCACTGATCTGAATATCAAGTTTGCATCCATGATAATTGGTTACAAGATATATCACTCCAGTAGGGAAAATTCAGTACCTAGAACTGTAATTTACACTACTTATCAGATGCTAAGAGAAAATGTTGACGATGATCTTTGTGAGCTTCTCTTAAATCAACTGTTGGAGAATTTACAGAAAATAAAGAAGGATAAAAATAATTCATTCAAGTATGGTGGCTTGATACTTTACCTATTCTTCTATTATATGAATGAGCTACCTGGAACTAGTGGCTGGATATGGCAAAATGGCAGACCTATTGCCATACAAATCAGGGATTATATGTATGGGCTTGGTGATGCCAAGACACAAAATACAACTCTGTGGGGTTACTTCAAAAACTTCCAAAGCATGATGCAGGCCAAAGAAAGAATCCCCCAATCTTTGGTTGAGAAATACAAGGATACAGTGTGCTTTATGGTAGACACTGATCAATGCCTAATGGAGGCAATGGAACCAAGAATAGTATGGATCATGCCAATGGGGTATGAGGTTGATGAGAAAATCCTATAACTACATATCCAACATCTGCTAAGTAAGCCTAAGGACCCTAAGGCAAAAAGGTTTGGAACCTACCAAGAGCTGAGTGTAAAAGTCCATGTTGAACTTAGACAGCCTAAGATCAAGAGAAAAGTAAGAAGAGAAGTAGAAGAATTCGCCAAGAGGCATGGATATCAAAGGAGGTAGTTGATGCCAACAGAGAGAAGATGGAAAGGGCAGAGAAAGAAAGGCAAGAAACAGAAAAAGAAAGTGCTTTGGTGCAAGCCCCCTCTCAGACCAAATCCTCCAAAAGATCTACACCTGCCACCTCTAAGAGCCAAAAAGCATAAAAAATGGAAGCCCAGACATCCGGAAAGGGAGAGAAGAGAACAAAGAAAAAGGCCACAAGGTCCTATACGAGTCAAAATGATGATGAAGAAACTTAGACCGATGAAGAAATCAAGAAAATGAAGAAGAAGAAGAAGAAGAAAACATCCGGTGAACCCTCTATCGGTCATAGCAAGGAAGAAGAAGTAGAAGAGTTTGTTGAAAGGCCTACTCTGTCCATTGATGATGTAGTCAAGGTAGTTACTGTGGATGGAAATCTACAACCAATGACAAAATTCTATGATGAGTATAATGACGCAGATAAAAAGATCTTGGAAGAAGCCACAGTTAAGTACTAAAACATATATAATAAGGCATTTATTGAAATCATCTCTCTAATTCCCAAAAGTTTAGAGAAGGAATTTGAAATGACAAAGGAGAATGCGAAGGCAAAGGACCTGGAGATCCAGGAACAAATATCTATTCAACTTTATCCCTCCATCGCTCCAAAGCAAATGAGCATGATCTTCAAAGATTACAAGGATGAGTTCTGGAGAAAAGCCAAAATGAATAAGCTTATGCTAAGAGAGACTAAAGACATCCTCTAGAATGCCTATAAAAGATTCAATATTCCTAATATAGAGGACTTAGGTGATGAACCCTCTGTCATGGATGATGAAGGACTTAGTACATCAAAGGAATATCCTATAGAGAAAAATGCAGAAGATTCAAAAGAGATGGATAAAGAGAAGACTAAGGACTTAGATTCCTCTGTTCTTGAAGAGGAAGTCCATGGAGAAGAAGACACCTCTCTTCTGGATCCCCCAGCAGACTCTAGAATTGAAGGAAAAGAAAGAAAAGAAGAGAATCAATCTAGAAGAAGAAGTAAAGGGAAGAGAAGAAGGTCAAAAAGAGAAGAGCACAAGTGACAGTGCTGAGGCTGTAGAAGGGAAGAAAACTCTGTCTCTAGCAAGAACACAGTAGAAGAAGTCAAAGACTTCTTGACAAAAGAAATGATGGAATTAGATGAACCGGAGCTACTTCAAGGACCATTCAACTTTGATTCCCTCTCTCTGGTCTAGACAATGAAGGTAGCATCTTTTTCTCAAGCCAAAGCAAAAGAAAAGCTTCTAAAGTCTCACATGGAAGATTGTGAGCTAATAAAGATTGCATCCGGTCTGCTCGAGAAAATCATGCCATCCTTCCAAAAGGATCCTTCAACCTCCACATCTAGTAATCTAAAGTCTCTTGTTAACTCTGTTAATACACATTTTTACTCTTCAGAGACAGCAGCAAAAGAGAAAGTCCAGAAAGAATTTTTGAGTAAGAGATTCTCTAAAGTACAAGGGTTAATAACAAATGATAGGAGAAATTTGGATATTGGAATAAAGAGCCTAGAGAATGCACTTAAAGATGGTGGAGATCTATACAAATTTTGTCTATCTTGGTCCATTGTAATAGAAGACATCACTAAGAAGGTGGAAGAACAAGAGACCAAACTATCAAGTTTATCTCAAAGTTTTTATCCTCTCACCTCTTCCATAATAAATCAAGAGTGTTAGACTATTGCAATCATAAATGAAATAAAGAAGCTTGAGAAGGAGAAGAAAAATAGAATAAGCAAGTTAAGTGAACTTAGAGGGATAATTATCCCTAAATTAGAGGCCATGCATGAGGCCCTAACTGATGCTCAGACCACAGCTCGAACCAGTGATCCGATAGATCTAAAGAGGGCAGAGGCTTTTGCATTCCTGTTGAGCAGTCACATCTCAATTTTGGACAAGATGAAGCAGAGTTGGGCAACACAATTTGTCCAGTTGAAGACAACTTTTGTAGATATACTCCAGTATATGTAAGTATAACATGTATATATACTTATGCGGCTAAGTATAGTTGGAATTTTGGGAATTTTGGTGTGCAGATTCTACCCTTTGCCATTGATGTCAAAGGGGGAGTGAGTAGCAGTTAAAAACGTGGAATCTAGCTAAGGGGGAGCTCCAGTAAAGTGTACATTAGAACATAGCATCATCCAAGGGGGAGTGTAGTGTGACACTTAGTAATTTTTCACTAAGTGTTGCCATCAATGCCCAAGGGGGAGATTGTTGGCAAGAGACACTATGTGGCTTCATGAGTGTGTCCATCCCACACATCTGCAAGACATGGTGTGTCTATACCGGAAGTTAGATTGAAGAGTATTTTGGTCCAATGACCAAGAACAGAGCATGAAGCAAGGTCTGACAATTAGGTCTAGATCTCTTAGAGGAAGTATCTCAGTAAAGTGAGGACTTGGAGAAGTCAAGACGAGTACCATGACTAATATATTCTAGAGATTGAGCCTCTAGTGATGTAAGAGTGAAAAGATATGAACACCTAAGTGTTGGGTTCCTGTTTGGAAGAGTAGAGTGAGGAAGAACTAACTGGCAGAGCTTCAGACCTTAATCCAGATAAGATGTTGATGGTAATCAAGTTTCTTAAGGGATCATTCATGATTGGCTGACATGATTGATGACTTCTATAAGCATCTCTTTGGTACGCATCACTTGGTAAGCAAGGATTCAGCTGACAGACCAGAGTTTGGGAAAATATTGAGTATTCCGGATGCTGACTAGAAAGATGTTGAAATCCTTTGTGCGGATATATATACCAGATGGATTTCGATGAGAAGGTGTGTATGGTGTATTGTGAAGTGCGGAGAAAAGCAGAGAGCAGTGTGGAAGTAGTAATATAGGTCCAGTATGTGACAGAACAACAGTACCAAAGAAGAAGAAGAATGAAGTGCAGTAGATCAATGTATTGAGCATAACAGGAACTGAACCTCAGCATATGTGGATGCTTCTCATTAGTTCAAGTATCTTGTTACTTTCTTTATACCTTGTAAATAGTGAGTCTCTTATAGGCAATGAGCCTCTTGTGAGTAGTGTGCTCAGGTAGTGAGCCCTAATTGGCAAGTGCCATTTTGTACTTCTATTCTTTTAATAGAGAATACAATCTTGGGTTAGTCACCCTGTGGTTTTTCCCTTAACAGGGTTTTCCATGTCAAAATCATTGTGTTATGTGTATTGATTTTGTTTCTGCTTTCATGGTTATGGATGCTTATTTGTTTTGATGCTGCACTAGTTATTAAAGAAGAATAGAAAGTTAAATTAATTTAGATAACTGATTCACCCCCCCTCTTAGTTATCAATAATATGTGTCCTCATTGTCCTAAGATGTTTAAGGGAGGAATCTACCACAGTGATCTCTCTGCCTCTGCATATAGTAAATTTAGCTTTATATTCCAGTGGTCCTGCACAATGCTAGTATAATGTCTGGTGTTTCCTGAAAAGTGAATCTATTAACTCTAATGCTGAAATCAAAATTTAAAATATGAAAGCATGTAAAATGAGCCTATGAAGGTAGCACCATCCCCGGCAATGGTGCCAAAAATGTAGAGGAAAACTAATGCATTGTAGACTTAACATATTTCAGTGGTAAACCTATATGAATAGTCCACTCTATCAGTGTACTTCCTACATCAAATTATCAACCAAGGAGCATAAGCTTATGATGGAATTGCACTATATGTGCCTTCAAGACTCATATCTATCCTAAACTATCTTATCCAAACCTACTCAGGTGATTCTACTTGGCTGGAATTCTCAGAAATGCAAAAACAGGAAAAACAACTACAGAACCTAGTGGCTACAAGTATGGTGTAGTCAAGGTAGGAGGGTCTAGTGAGGGACTGTCCAACCTTGTAGCCTTAAAAAAATAACCCTATGATCATACAAATATGCAACATGAGCTAACAACTAATCAACAGAAAGGTACAAGATATTCATGAATACAACATAAGATATATCCTGGGAAAACCCTAACAGGGAAAAACCCAGTCTCCAAAGCTCATTCCTCATATATTATAACTTCAAATTGAATTACACATGCCTTAAGGGCTTTACAGACACTAGGCCATGGCCCAAGGATTAAAAAAGATTCGTACAATAATATTCTTTCATGATTTATTTTGCCAACTTCTCGATTCTCTGCTCTATAACTTATTTTGTCTCTGCTCTGCACTCTACTTCACTTATGCTTCTTCAGATCAAAACACTTATGAATTTGTGTCATGTCTTCACTTGTTTGTTCATTTTATCACTGGGGCCTTGTAACCAATCATTGTGCTTTATTTATATCCTCTGCAATCCTTCAAATCATTATTAACTTGGCGTAATTGCAACGAATAGTTAGGGTAACATGTACTCAAAATAGGTCAAGCCTAAACATAAGGCATTACTCTGTAGGTACATAGAACTTTGCACAGATCTCCATGAAGGTTGGCCAGGTCCTATAGTACATTTCATAATGTTCCTTTAGGCTCTAAAAGTCACGAATTTGCTCTACAAGTCGGTTAGACTTCACTGAACATAGTCAGATCTGCTCTGCCAAATGTGTAACAACAGTCAATCTTTTGATAGTGATATATTTTCAGAATCAAAGCCAAATGATCTAAATTCTTGATATGTTGTAGCTTCGTATGTCTAAATGTTAAGTCCATCTCCACAACCTCTCATACTCAAATGCGGTAAAATGCAGAATTCTCCAAGGTCACTCTCTCTGCAATCTACAACTTCACTGTTAGCTTTCTCAATTGTTCTGAATGCTTCCGAATGCTCCTGCATCAGATTCTCAAGATTATTTGAAAAGTAATCCTCTTCACTTTGGTCCATATTATGTCAAATTCAATGTGATCCCTTAGGATTGGTTTGGTGGTATGTTTTTAGGTATTTGCAACTGCCTCACAGTCGGTGGTCTGTTCAAGCCCATCTTGCAAAATTGCCTCAAATTCTTCTAAGTTTGGTGTTCTACTTGCAAGCCTTGCACTGCCTCAATGATCGGTGGTCTAAGAAATTCTTCTCCACAATTTTTCTTGATTTCATCTTATCATGTTCTAGGTTCGATGGTCTACCTGCAAGCCTTGCACTGTCTCAATGATCGACGGTCTGAGCAAGTCTTCTCTGCAAGTTGCCTCAAGATTAATGTCTACTTCAATCAATTAAGAGTCAGTAAATACATACTTGCATCCTCCAGATAAATCATGTAACTTCCCCTTGATACAATCAATATATTCATGAACATCTCTGCAACACTTTCTGGTCTATGTTCTAGATACAATTTCTCACACTTAGAATCTTACAGTTTCTGCTCTGCACATACTTTCCCAACACTGTTCTCTATTTCTTATCCTTGTTTCCTTTACTCTGGTACAAAAACTTTCTCCTCCAATACAATATCTTGTCTGCATTAAGAATTTCTTGTTCTGCTCCACACTTGTTCACACACAAACTTTCTCTTGCATTGTTTTCTGTGCTCTATAACACAAATCTCCTTAAGATCAATTCTTCAACTTCTTCTAGTTTCTCTATCAAACTAGATGTCTCAAAAGGTTCCTCTTCCTCTGCATAAACTATCTATGTATCAACATGCTCTTCTTCCTCTACAAAAACTGTCTTTGAATTATTTGTACACACCCAAATTTGTCCTAAATTTGTCTATGTCTTGCAACACCTAGTCAAAAACATTACTTAGACATCATGTAGCATTTTTTCCTAATCCCACTTATCCATTGTCCAATTAATTAAATAAATCTTATTTATTTAATTAATATCCCTCACATTTCCTAACTAATTCAAATAAAATATTTGAATTAGGTCCTCACCTCTCACCACATTCCAACACGTGTCCACCTCTTACTTGAATCATGTGTGGTAGTACAACTTTCATTTAATATCCTTTTTGTGTACACAATCACATAAACTTATTAAATAAAGGTTTTTGTGTACACGGTCACACATGAACTTTATCCTACTCCTTACACTTGTCACATGACTACAACTCCCTTGAAGAGTGGGAATAACTAATCAATCCTAGCCATCCACATCAATCATTTAGCCTTTCAATCTCAACCATCCATTTGAATCGAGCCTTGCCTATAAATCAAGCCTTCTACAAGCCATTTGATCATCCACCTTTCATATATCCTTATGCTATCAAATCATTCTTCAATCTTCTCATCTATTATCATCTATCTTCCATCCATCCATCTATCCATCATCCTCATCTTAACATTATGTTGTCGAATTGAGCAACCAACATGTCAAATCAATCAAACAATTCATCATGCATGCATCCATCATTTACATCTATCTGAGGTATTGAAGGTTTGGATTAGGTAATGCATTGTATTGTTTTATCATTCTTATTTTATCTCAATTTGTCATATACACATTCTGGCACGCTTGGTGACACTAACATTCTTGATTTAACATCTTTTTGCAAGTTTTTTTTTTTGTGAGTTAGATTTTGTAGGGTTTCGAGTGCAATTGATCTGTAGAAAACTGTAATTGCACCATAGATCATCGCAATTGGTTGAAAACAGAGCGCAATTGATCCACATAAATTCACATTTTGTGGTATTTTGAGTGCAATTGCATAGCTAAGCATCACATTTGGTCTTTTCTAGCCACATTTGGTTCACTAGGGTTTCTGTTTTGCAGGATGTGCGCAATTGTCTAGATCTGAGTGCAATTAAACAACAGCTCGTCGCATCTGTTAAAATCTCAACCGCAATTGAACAATAGTCTGTTGCAATTGGCTTATCCCTGTTCACAATTGAGCTATTCTTCATTGCAATTGGCTTATTCTATCTCACAATTAGTCTTCCCTAAAAATATCTCCTACTAAAACCCCTGTATGTGCATTTGGTCAGCCTTAGCCGCAATTGAAGCATAGATCCTCACATTTGGTCAAATGCATACACAATTAAAGCATAGATTCTCACATTTGGATTTATCCATACATAATTAAAGCATAGATCCTTGCATTTGTCTTTATTTCATATGCAATTGAAGCACATGAAGTCGTATTTGATAGTAGCGGGTCGCATTTGGCACAATAGGGGGTATTGTTTTTTTCTTTTTACCATAATTGCATACAATATCAAAATCACATAAATAAACACTCATTGGAAAAATAACTCAACAAAATTCACAGTTGCAGAGGTTTTCTCCGGTGATTTCATCATCTTATCAGCCATTTTCTCATTCAAAGTCAAACTTGCACATAAACTTCAAATGAACATAACTTTTGCATTTTTTATCCCTTTTCAGCAAATTTTTTTTAAAGTGCATAGAATTGCCTTGAGAATCTATTTATGCAATCCATTC
The DNA here is from genome assembly GCA_027924645.1 of Cunninghamia lanceolata. Classification (NCBI taxonomy): domain Eukaryota; kingdom Viridiplantae; phylum Streptophyta; class Pinopsida; order Cupressales; family Cupressaceae; genus Cunninghamia; species Cunninghamia lanceolata. The sequence continues at coordinate 8,877,909 of BSBN01000050.1, read as the reverse complement.
TACTATATTAGATCATTTTAATTAGTTTTTATCAGATTGTTCATTTTTTGCATATCACTTTCATGTGCAAGTCTACTTGGTCTCTTTTCAATTTGGTGACTTGTAGGTGAATCAAAGGAGCTAGAGTAGTGTTTGCATTAGTCACAAAAGTAACTTAAAAAGTGATTTAATCAGGTGCACTCATTCTAATCTTTCATCTCTTAATCATTGTTTAAAAACACATTTGGATTTGGACTTAAAATGAACAACTTGCTTGCAATCACATCAAAAAATTGGGTTAAAACAAACAAGTGTCTTCTATCACATCTTGGCTTTGGATTTAAAAAGAACAAGTGCTTGAACTATTTTCCACACATTTCACTTTCTAAAGGGTCAATTAACAATTTCTAGTTGAATCAAGTGACAGGTCAGTTGATTTGCTTTTGTCACCCTATCTAGGAGGCCTGCTTGGAGACACACCACTCTAAGGGATGACCTCAATTAAGGCTTAATCGAAAGACGCCGTCATTGGGAGTTGTAAATCTTGTCACTCTTGGCTAAGCCCCAAAGAACTTTATACCTTTGGGAAGTGAAGGTGAAGGGTGGATTACCCCTTTCTCTTGGCTATGTGGTAGGATTTCACTTTCAATTCCTTAGTCAACCTTGTGCAATCTAGCCTAAGACCTAATTGGCCATACCCAATTGACTAGAAATTAGGCTTGTTAATGTGTCTACAAGTGCTTTCTTAATAATCATTACATTTCAAATTTCAAAATTAAAATTACTTATGTGTCTTACATGAGTGATTCATGTGTGTATATGGATAATCATTTGTTTGAACATTGCCAAATCAAGCTATAAACACCTAACATATAAACAGGTCATCATACACATCATATCCAACTCAACTTCATCCAAATCATCCAATCTTGTCATTCCGCATGATATCCTAATGATATCCAAACAACATCAATCCTAATCATTTCCACCCAATCACTTAATCCTAATCATCGAATCATCATAAAAAAAATCCACATCATCATCTAATCCCAATCAAGTACTTTCTAAAAGGGTCTTAATATTTAAACACTTGTGTGACAACATACCAACATTTGAAGACCTAGCACAAGATCTCATTCACCTATTTGATCAAATGGCAAAACCTCTAGACGAATGAACCATTCAAAGGGTCCAAGCCACGATTCAACAACTTCAACTTCAAACAAGTCAATCACCTCACTTACAACAATTCATAGCTCAAGCCCAACACATCATGGCCACTTGTCAAACTCAACAAGCACATCATCATCTATCCATTCATCAACAAACTCCATCTCAATCCCATGTGTCACATCATCATATCAATCTCATCCATCTACATGTCACATCAATCCTTCATCGACCTATCACACCTTTTCCAATGTCAACCCTTATCCATATCAATCCATATCTCAACAACCATTATCCTATGCAACCCCTTCACCATCATCACATCAACATATCCTATCACAACAACATCAACCAATTCAACAATTCCAACCACAAAATCAACACATTCACCACCAACAACAAGTCCAAACACCATCACAACCTCAACAAATTCCACACCAATCCTATGTGTCATCAACCTCTTCAACTTCACACCAACCTACTCCATCCACCTATCAATGTCCTCCCCAACATTATCCAATTTCTCATTCCAACATTCTAACACATCACCAAGACCATCAAGCACTATTGATAGACCTAAGTCCACCTTTGCAACAAGAAGCACATCCAGGTCCAAGTGGCCCCTTGTACATAAATCAAGCAAGCCCAAGTTATCCTATGCAAGACCTAGTATCCTTTGACAAGGGAGATACCAATCTAGAGTCACCATCACCATCCACTCACATGCCAACACATTCATTGGTCCATCAACCTTCATCACCTTCATCCCCACATTCCACTAACCCTTCATTAAAAGATTCCATGGAGATACTTTTGGAAAGATTGGTCTAAGCAAATTTGATTGAGTTGCCACTGATAACACCCCTTGGAAAATGTAATTTAAACTCCATTGGTATAAATATGACTAATATTGTGCATATCATAGGTATAAGGGCCATGCCATATCAACTTGTATACAATTTAAAAGGTTGGTCAAGAACCTAGAAGATTGTGGTAAGATTGTGTTACATAAAACCAATCTATCTAATTTCATTATTCTTCCATCTAGCCCAAGTCCCAATCCATCCAATCCAATTAGCCGTTAACCTAATCGTGATCCCAAGCCTATAACATCATCTACCCTTATCATCCATCCATTATATTGTCCCTACACCCATACACTTGCAAAGGATGTGATCCAATGGCTACTAGCATGGAATAGAACATCCCCATGTCATCAAAGTAATGTCCTTGAGCCTACAAAAGAGTTCTCCAATGACATGCCTAGATCTTCAAGCCCATCATGTGATCTACACCACATTGAGCCTATTAAAGAAACTCCTATCATGAACCCAAGTTAACCTCCATCATCCACATATGTCAATAACCTTCAAGAGCCTATCAAGCCTATCCAAGAGTCATCCTCTTCCATTCAAGAAACCAAAGAGGTATGTCAAGAACATAATCTAAAGCATGTGGAAACATCAACTCCTTGTCTAAGCCAAGATCAAAGCACTTCCATCCAACTCATCCATAACATATATCTTTTCTATGATCAAGACATTATTCAAGATGAACCTATCTATGAGCCACTTGATCCTATTCATACACCCACAACCACTCATGGAAGTTTTGTTGACCTACTTGAGCATTCACCCCATTTCATGGCCTTCCTTCTAAGCAAAGACACTTCCCCTCCATCTAGCAATAATGAGCAAACATCCACTTGTCATGATGAGACACTTGCCTCCCAAGAGCACATATATATAGAAGATCAAATCAATACCTTGGATCTTAGTGAGCATAATGAACATAATCAAGATCTTAATGCTCCTTCCACATCCACTACCAACCCCATTTCAATTCCACCATCATATCTCCTTGTTCTTACCACCCTCATCCATTAATGTTCTTCCCTAAGATAGCAACAACCATTATCCACCTCACCTTCTCCATTCAATAACAAACTCAAGTCTAGTGTTCAAACTACACCTATTCCCATAGTCCATCATATCCTCCAAAACATGAACTACCAAGGTAAAGGCTTAGGCCTTCATGAACAAGGTATTTTGGAGCCAATCCAAGTCAAAGTTCCTCCACGCTCATTTGGCCTTGGATATACACCCCAAGGTAAACACTCTAAAGATGTTGGTACTTTATCCATGCAACCTAAGTCCATTTTCCATCACAAACCACATCATATACCCAAAACTAATGTAGTCATTCCACCTCCACCATCTTGCAAATATCTATTTAGTAGAAAATTGGATTTGTTAATGTTTTAATGTTTTGGCATTTAAATCCTCCTTTCCACTTTACATTCAAGGATCTAGGGTCAAGTGGAAATTCACTATCATACCCTAGATCGCTGTGAGATGTAGGAAAACTTGAATTAGGGAATTTAATTATCACTTTTCCTTCTCTTATGCTCAACTAACCATTAAAACCCTAATTATACAAATATGGCAATAAACTGACAAATAACAAAAAATGCTTCTACAGACATAAGCAAAATACTAAATTACAGATTACCTATTTTTAGGGATCTATGGTGAAAAAGTCAAGTACACAGGAGCGGGCATCCAAGTCCAAGGGCCTATTTTCTGTCTAGATCTAGCAACAAGATCTGTAACCTGAATCTTCTGTATCAGAGATTTTCCTAAAATAGAACTTCAGGGACTAGGGAGTAGATGCCTTACTCCAGGGGGTAAATTTTCTTCCTTTCCTACACTTTAGACACTCCAATATGCTCCTCTACAACTCCACTTAGTCTAGCTCCTCAATCTATAACATGCAATCACGAAAAATTAGTTTGGGGTTTGTGGTGTTTAGGAGCTTGCTTCAGCCAAGCCTCAGAAGGACATTTGAGTCTTCCAAACACATTTGTTAGATAAAGAGAGTGTGCCCTTGTGAGGTAGAGGCTAAATCCAAATGAAACAATGATAAAAACCACAATGATATCACCTTGTAGTGAAGATCTCATGGGAGGAAGATGGTCTTCATTCCATGAGCAAATGAATGCTCAAATCTACAAATACAAACACATAAACAAAACAAGTCTGCTCTTACAACACTATGAAAGCCTTAAATTACCTTGAGAACACAATAGCCTACTAGTAATCATCTAATTGAAATCTAGTTTACAAATGAATGCCTAAACATGCTTTTATATGTAACTACAAACAATCTTGCTAAGATTTTTGTAATTCAAACTTACCGTGTTGGCAAAGGACCCAAATAATTGTCATAAACTGACACCTAGAAATTATAGTTACCCCAAAATAGGGGAGGACTAGGGCACAGGAACCCAAGTCCTCCCCCCTATTTTGGGAAGGGTACAACTCAAGGGGTCCTCCTAGGTCCCATTTGCCATGAAACCTAGGACTCATTCCACCAGGATGCCAAAATATAAACTAGGATGCCCTAAATGCATGCAAAAGACCCGAGAACTAAACCTTATGAGGGAAAAGCCCCCTAGGGGACATTTTTTGATGTTACATTTAGCCCTCACTTTAATGTATGTATAAACATGAGGCCAATACACGCATTAAAGTACGGTCACAATCATAGAAAACATGCTAATCATGGAGAAGACACGCCAATCACATAGAAAATATTAACAGTTACACAAAGCATGGAGAAGACAGTTACAGTCATGTAGAACATAGAGAAGATAGTCAATGCATAGAATACACATTAATTCATCGAAGAGAAACATGATTTCTTTTCTTTTCTTCTTTCTTTCATAAATGTGAAATGCAGATGCAATTACATGAAAATAAATAAACCTCCCATAATACAGGATGCACTACCCTAGGGCACAGGTCTCTATATATATGGAAAAACACACACACAAGACATGCAAAACCTCCCAAAATATAGGAAGTGCTACTCGAAGGTGCTGGTCTCTGCATATGGGGTAATAAACACACCACACAAAACAAACACATCAAAACACACACACTTGAAGACACAAAGAAAACATGGTAGACAAGCAATGGAGTGTACCTATTTCTAGGTCCAACACCATCTTAGGCACATTAGAGGCACACACCAATGATTACGCTTCACCACAACAATGGCCAAAAACACGCTTAAGGGTTGAATTAGTCATAGAACCGCTCCCCGCCTCCTCAGAGGACTTTTGAAAATGACAGGATGATTCAATCTGCTCCGAGAAGTACACCATCCCCACCTCCGCAGAGGGCTTAAGAAAAATGATATGCTCGATATCCTGCCTCTACAGAGGGCTTAGATGATTGATTGATTTATTGCAACAAACTCAAGATGCATGATGCACTACCCTAAGGCACAGGTCTTCGTATCTGAGGTCAAACACATTGCTAACATCTATAATAGGCAACTTATCTTATATATGCCCCCACCTTAAGGTGGTTGATATCACTTATCAATATCAAGCACGTTAAGGTAGGAAGAAAACACACAAAGGGAACACTAACTTTTACAAAGCCCATGCCCTCCAGAGGTGACATGTACTCTACGATTGCCAAATGTTTCCACAAACACATCCCTGCAAGAAACATGTTAGTGTCTACAACATCATGATAAACAACAACATCAATGCATATGAAATCTGAGGTATGGAAGATTCAAGGTAGACAAAGTGCACGGAGTAGCAATATTGTTTATGATTTATAAATGAGATAGAACACCATCAAAATAATCACTATGTAGAAAACATAAGTGCTCCCACAAGACAAGCATCAGATAAGATATACAACCCCATCATCATATTAGGAACTAAGTCCATTTTTTGATTTCTCTCGAAAGGGACACTAGGTCCGCATCAGTATAAATATTTTTCATCATCCACCCACTAGATGGAAATAATAGAGGAAGGGAAACAATAAATAAGAGAGGAAAAGCAAGTGTCTTAGGGATAGTCACGTAGGAGGGTTCCCCCATTGTCAGCAACTGCGATGCTATGTCCATAAGACACAACACACAACAATGAAATCAGAGAGAGAACCAATATAGAGGAATGATGATACAAATAGAAGAAAGTCACAACTGAGGCAGTCTCCTGGTATCCTGGACCTTATGGGAGAATTCAAGGTCATCCCAAGAGGCCTAAATAACACATAGCATAGCACAAGGGAAGGACATCATGAGAGAGATTAAGGGTTAGAGATACTTACCTGTAGGGTCTTCATATTATATCTTGGAGCTTGCAAACCTCTTGGAGAGGTATTCAATCATATTTAATGCAAAATTTGAGTGGTTCTTATGAAGGTCTTGTTTGTTATCATATGATGCTTGTTCCTTAAATCCTTGTTTAAATGAGACTTTTTGTTTTTTATGAGGGGGAGAACCACTATTATTTCTGACTGTTGATTATCATCTTCCTCTTTTTTGATTTTTCACAAGTTTTCATTGTTGAATCTTTCTAGAATAGTAACAAGAGTCATCTTGTACCATCTTACTCATATGTATTGGTTGTTGTTCTTTCTTTTCTAATATATTTTGAATATCTCCTGATCCATATAAGGATAATGGAGGAGGAACCTCAGCATAAATTTTGTTTCTTCATGGATGAGGCAGATTATCCACTTGTTTCTTATCCACTTCAATCATTCCGATGATACTATCATAGTCCAAGTAATCATCCTCATCTACTTCCATTAAACCCTATTCCACCATATTGATTTTAGTATGTTTAGGGAAAGGATTAGTGAAGATTTGTAAATTCTGATTCAACGGAGCAACTGACTTATTTCCATTATCATTCACATCTGATACCTAGATGACATTTGAATCTATAACATCTTGTATCTCATGTTTAAGATGCATACATCATTCAGTGTCATGTCCTTTTGTCTGATGATAATGACAAAAGGCATTAGCATTGAAGTAAGGTCCTTATTTACTAGGATCAACAGGCTTGGTAGGGGGAAGTTTCAGAATGTTATTACTCATAGCTTGGTTCATTATGGAATGACAAGACTCAGATATCAATGTAAACTTTCTTGGTTGATATGATGCTTTCTTTGGATTATTTATAGGAGACACATTCATATTTGTTCCATTGATCTTGATGAGACTCCTATTATTGGTCCTCTTAAAATTGTGTTGTGATGATCCACCCATGGACTGACCAACTTGAGTCGATGAGTTTTGGTTTTCATACTAACTAGAAAAAAGTTGATAATCATGAAGAGCGGTGCATAAATGTTGAAAGGGGTTATATTTTATCAAGAGAATCTTATCATGAATATTAGGTTGTAGATTTGTAATGAATATCTTTTGAACATCCTCATCTTTCATCTGATACTGAATTTGTTCATAAAGTCCTTGATATCGACTAATGAATTCAGTCAACTTTTCTTTGGGACCTTGTTTGCATTGAACCAAGTCAATAAGGGTGACTTGAGGTTCGATATTTGCTTGAAAATGTTGTAAAAATTGATCAATAAACTACAAAAAGGAGTGTATTGAATTTAGAGGCAACGAGAAAAAATATTCTAAAGTAGTATCTTGGAGAGATCACGGGAAAAGTTTTTCTAACAAATCGTCTTCAAAATAAAAATCACTACAAATAGCTATAAATGCTGCCACATGAATATTAGGATCACCTTTTCCACCATATTTTCAAAGCGGGGAGTTTCAAACCTCTTAGGCATATGAGTTCTCAAAATTGCATAGGATAGGGGATTACATGCATGATATGTCGGTAGACTAGGCTGCAATGAATTTATCAAGTTTGTTACCTTTTGTTGTAAAGAAGTCATGCCCTGTAAAAGTTGGTTTAGGATGGCATCATTGGGAGATGCAATTTGTTGTGAGGAATTAAAACCAAAGTGAGGAGGTGAATGAGCTTGAGATACAATGGACAAAGGCTGAGAATATGTCAACAATGGTTAGACATAGTGATAGGTGGAAGATGGTTGTGAGTAGGTATTAGGTGATTTGAAATGAGTGGAATAGATAGGTGGTTGAGAACAATTATGCATAAAGGAGGTCCCTTTAGGAACCAAATTTTGATAATCAAATCTGACAGCTTTATAATTAGTGTCATTAGATACTCCAATACTAGTGGTAGCATTACTACAAGCATTTGCATCAATTGTTAAGATCATTGATGTAAAAGTTGATATTCCCGTAGTTGGTATGGGTATGGATACTTGAGTATGAGAAGGTGATAAAGTGTTATTTATCACTTGTGCACATTCAGTCACTGGCAGGATATTGGTTTGTAAAATATGTGCTAGACCACGAATTGCATTGACACCATCTTGTCCCTCTTTTATCAATTCTCTTATATTATGAATTGTAGGGACAACTTCTTCAGCTATTCTCTCATTTTCCATAAATGATTGAAATTCAGCTAGCTCTTTATCCAATTTTTCTATTTTCTCATTAGATACATATCCTATTGCCTTAATAATATTATCAACATCATGAAAAGTTTGATCTTCCATTGTGGTTGGAGGATGTATAATATCTTGCACAATTTGAGTTTCTCCCTTTGTAAAGAAGGTGTCTAAAGTACCAACTTCTTCAAGAGCACTAGATTCCATTAATATTTTACTTCTTCTCAAAGGGATATTGTTTTTAGGACAGCATGTCATAAATCTTATACAAAATCATACAACACACAATGCACAAACTAACAGAACAAATCCTAGGAGAAGGATATGATTGACGACCAAAATGCTTGGTTTTTTGTACCTTTTTCAAAACAAATGAATGAAATAAAGAATGTTTTAAGGATTTGGTTCAAGGGAAGCAAATTATATGGCTTATATCAGTCCAAAACAGCAATAATATCACTCTCAACACACTCTTTATGCAAATCCAAAATAATGCCAAGTCAAATTATAGTGAAAATATGTCAAAATAGGCACTTTTTTCACCAAAACTCAATGCAATAGAGCATAACAAAGGGTTTTGTGATGAAAATTATGATGAAAAGAAAATAATATCAGTAATCAAGCCACTTGGTATCAAAATACCCAACACAACATGATTTTAGTGCCACTTAAGGTAAAATCCTAGTTAAAATATAGCAAAAATAGGTTATTTTTCACGGTTTTTCAATTCCAAGACCTAGAAAAAGGGGTGTTGTAAGGAATTTTAGGAGGCATAGAAAATACAATCACTGATATCAGTCACCTTAATCCATAAAATTGATCACAACACGCTTGGAGTGCAAACTAGGTCAAACCCTAGGGCAAAAATAGTGAAAATATGTAGTTTTTCACCAAATTTTCACTACAAGAGCCCGATAAAAGGGTGTTGTGAAGATTTTAATGAGGGGAAGAAAATTATTACCCTGATAAAATCTAATTAATTAAAACATACTTTTCACAACAAGCCTATGGTGCAAGTTTAGAGAGTCGATAAGGCTAAATTTAGTGAAAATCATTGTCTTTGCAGCCCTAGATTTGAGATCTTGACAGAAAATGCTATGTGAATGTTTTGAAGTCTGATTTATGATGAAAATTACTTAATCTCATATCTTAAAATGATTTCCAATCCTTAATATGCAAAATGCCAATGCAAATCTAATGAAAATGCATGAAAAATTTGATAGTTTTTGTTGACATTTTCTGTGCAAAAATGCAAATATTTTAAATCTAAATGCAAATTTACACTAAAATTCAATACTACAGACAAATACAAATTTGAATAAGCCTCTAAAATCAGTATAAAAATCTGAAATAAGATTTTTCTTACTAACCCTAGATTTTGGAATTACTAGGTTATATAAAAAATTGTCAAAATTTCCATAAAAACCTAGCAAATTAATGATGAAAAACATATACATATAAATTTATGAATTTTTGTGTTTTTCTATATTTTATAGCACATTTGATGCAAAAATCATGAATTAGGAAAACTTAGAATGAATTGATGCAATTTAGTAAGCCAAACAATGTAATTTTTTTGAATTTTTCAAAATTTTTAATTTTTTAATTTTTTTTTCTCGATGCAATAAAATGAATGACTATATGAATGAATGAAATCAATAAAAATCTAAAGACAAACACACTCAACAAGTTACAATTTATGTCCAAAAAAATGGGTTCACCAAAATGTTTAGTGGAAAATTGGATTTGTTAATGTTTTAATGTTTTGGTGTTCAAATCCTCCTTTCCACTTTACATTCAAGGATCTAGGGTTGAGTGGCAATTCACTATCATACCCTAGATTTCTGTGAGATGTAGGAAAACTTGGATTAGGGAATTTAATTATCACTTTTCCTTCTCTTATGCTCAATTGGCCATTAAAACCCTAATTATGCAAATATAGCAATAAACTAGCGAATAACAAAAAATGTTGCTACAGACAGAAGCAAACTACCAAATTACAGAGTACCTATTTTGGGGGATCTAAGGTGGAAAGGTTAGGGACACAGGAGTGCATGCCTAAGTCTAAGCCCTATTTTCTATTTGGATCTAGCAACAAGATCTACAACCTAAATCTTCTATATCAAAGATTTTCCTGAAATAGAACTTCGGGGACTAGGGAGCAGGTGCCCTAGTCCAGGGGGTAGATTTTCTTCCTTTATTGCACTTTAGACAATCCAATATGCTCCTTTGCAACTCCACTCAATCCAGCTCCTCAACCTGTAACCTGCAATCATGAAAAATTAGTTTGGGGGTTGTGGTGTTTAGGAGCTTGCCTTAGTCAAGCCCCAGAAGGACACTTAAGTCTTCCAAACACCTTTGTCAGATAGAGAGAGCTTGCCCTTATGAGGCAGAGGCCAAATCCAAATGAAACAATGATAAAAAGCATAATGATATCACCTTGTAGTGAAGATCTCATGGGAGGAAGATGCTCTTCATTCCATGAGGAGATGAATGCTCAAATCTACAAATACAAACACATAAACAAAACAAGTCTTCTCTTGCAACACTATGAAAGCCTTAAATCACCTTGAGAACACAATAACTTGCTAGTAATCATCTAATTGAAATCTAGTTTATAAATGAATGCCTAAACATGCTTTTATATGCAACAACAAACACTCCCGCCAAGATTTTTGTAATTCAAACTTACTGTGTGAGCAAAGGACCCAAATAATGGTCATAAACTAACACCTAGAAATTAGGGCTATCCCAAAATAAGAAGGACTAGGTCATGGGTGCTCAAATCCTCCCCCCTATTTTGGGTAGGGTATAGCTTAAGGGATCCTCCTAGGTCCCATGTGCCATGAAACCTAGGTCTCATTCCATCAGGATGCCAAAATATGAACTAAGATATCCTAAATGCATACAATTGACCCGGGAGCTAAACCTTATGAGGGAAAAGCCCCTAAGGGGACATTTTTTGACATTACAATATCAAAATCATGTGACCATACACCTTACACCATCCAATTTACCTCCACTTCATCCAACTCCTAATATCCCTCCATCTACTTTGCCTCCACTTGTACCAACACCTAATTATCCACTTATCCATAAGTACTCTTACATTCCTAATGATGACCAACAAATGCACATATTGTCTAAACATGAAGCCTCCACTCATTCCAACAACCTTGCTTGAACCATCATGTCCATGGGATTCAAAAGCAAAAATTTGGATGCCTCTACCTATAAATCCAAAAGTCCTATAAAAAATCCTAAGGATCTTTATACCTTAGGACATCGATGCGAAGAATCAAAGCCAAGTCCATTCAAAAATCTATCCAAGCCAATACCTCCTAAAGAAAAGTCCAAAACTGAAATGGTTTGGGTCCCTAAGAAAATTTCAAGCAAGTCAAATGAGGCATCCACCTCTCAAAAATCCCAACCATCCCCTTCCATCCAAAATTACCATTCCATTCAAAAGTTTCAAATTTTACAAAAATCCCACAAGTCAAGTAAAAATCATAAAAATACTAAGTCTATGTGGGTAGCTAAATGGTTAAGTCACCCATCCCCTAAGCAAACATCAATATTTCTTCCTACACCACCTTCCAATCAAAAGCTTCAATGTTTAACACGGTGTGTGAAACCGTTGGTCATGATTCCCTTCTGTTCCACAACATTTCCACATACCTCCATCTTCCCATCCTTCATCCATTATTCTACATATCCCCCTAATCATCTTCCTATGGTCCATGCTTTTGCATAAGACTTTAATCCATGCTTTTCCATAAGCCCTACATAATCCACATCGTAATCCACTATCTTTCCTACATAATCCATATCATAATCCACTAGAATTCCACATCATAATCCACTTTCTCCCATCCTTGCATAACCCTTCGTAATCCAATATCTATATGCTTCATCTCCCTTTTCATGCAATATCCTTACCAACATCTATGAACATAATGGCATTTGACATGGCCCATATGATGACATCCATCTCTAATGGGACTATCAACTTTCATGGAACTAGACACTTGACTCCCTCCTATCCATTACCATGGTGAAAACCTTCTCGCAGGTGCCATGTGTAATTGTCATGTTATCCCATCAAAACAAAACCAAAGAAAAAAGAGATTTTTATTTTAAAAGTAAAGAAAAATCCTTTCGTCCAACGGTGAAAACCTAGTAAATAGGTGCCCTGGATAAGTACCATGATGAAAACCTGGCAAACAGGTGTCATATGTACATTGATCTTCTATGTCACTTACACTTGGGGGCACCTTGTCTCATCCAAACTATCTATCCTATTATATCATTTTCCATCCTATCATGTCTTATCTTTCCATATCCTATCCTACCATCCTTATCCATTACATCCACATACCTATCATATTGAGTCTATTCATCCTCACTCACTCCTTTTGATCTTGATAAAGATATAGGGACAAAATGTTGAAATACACTTTGGTTATCTCTTGATATACCTCACCCTTTCCAAACAATCTTATCATTATCCACCTATCATAAGCCTTGTCATGTAAAATCCATCATTTCATCCTTTCGTCATAAGACTTGGTTTGAAAACTTCTATGTCTATACCTAGAATGTGGCATGTCATTCCTATGTGACATAGTCTTTGTAGATCACATCCTAGCTCCATTATGAGGCAAACATCCATCATGAGTCTTCCATCCCATTTACTAATTGTCCATCCTTTTATCCATCCATCCTCCATCATCCTTGCACCTAGACTTGGTTTTATCCCTTGTCATTGGTTTCAAACACAAAGGCTACCCCAATTGTAGATCCCTTGACATTTCAAAACTCCAAAACAAATCAAATATTCTCAAAAATAAAATAAAAAATCAAATACTCACAAAATTTCAAAAAAATCAAATATTTCAAAAACACAATAAGATTAAATATTCCCAAAACACAAAAAAAAAATACCAAAACACAAAAAATCCAAGCAATAAAATTAATCAATCATCAAACTCAAGTCAACCCAATCATCAAATCCATCAAAGAGAATCAATCAAATCATCAAAATCCAATCAAATCCATCAAAACAAATCCAATCAAATCATCAAATCTAGCAAATCTATTAATCAATCAAAATCACATCAATCCAATCCATATCATCCCATTAAACATTAAATAATTAAATTAAGCCAATCTACCAATCAATCCATAACCCAATCAATCCATCCACTTCCATCATCCACATCGATAAAACAAAATCAGAACTACTTCTCATCTCTATCATTAAATTCCTTGATCTCATGGATACAGGGTATGTAGGCAATCTAGGATACAAAGGAAGTGCCTAGATTCAAGCATAGGTGATAGACCATTTCCATCTTCCATCCTTCTTCTAATCTTCACTCATAACCATCTTCATTCATCTCTCATTTCTTCTATCATCTATCTCCCACATCATTAATAAACACCTACAATCCAATCAATCACAAATCATTTCTTTAAATCAATCCTTCAAATCAAATCAATCCAATCAATCATCACTTCATCACATCAAAATCAAATCATTTCATCTAATCAATCTAAGTAATAAATCCAAATGCAAGACATCCTTAATCCATACCAATCAAGTCAATCAATCTTGTCAAATTATCCAATCGCAATTAATGGTCTTGATCCTAATCTTTTCGTAAACCAAATTAATCAATCAATCAATAAATTAGTCATCCTTGTGTTGCTCTAGGGATATATCATTCCCTGCAATGGCAACACTAGCTATCATTATCAACTATCATCATCATCAATCAATTAATCAAACAATTATTCATTGGTTTACAGGGGCAATACCTTGTTTCTTTTTGTATCATTTGTGCATGCTTCCTTGCTTTCTTGTGTGTTTTATCTTTTTATCTTGCATTTGTATCAAATCAGTATCATTCCACCTAATATTCATATCTTGTGTATGTTGGAATAGCTTTTTGCATTAACCTTTACATCTAAGGTCACATCATACCTTTTGTGCATTAGGACTTCAATGCTCTAAGTTTACTTTCTCATACGTTAGACAAGGTTGTATTATGTTGGGGCATGAGACATATCATCACCTTGGTCCTTATACCTTGGTGCATAATGTTGTTGATAACTGAGAGGGGGGGGTGAATCAGTTATCTAAATTATTTGATTTTTAGTCCTTTTAACTAGTGCAGAATTAGATCATACAAGTATACATAACAATGAAAATAGAAATAACTTCAGTACACATGACACAATGATTTTGATGTGGAAAAACCATGGGGTGATTAATCCAAGATTTTATTCTCTGTTAAAAGAATAGGATAGTACAAAATGACACTTGCCAATTAGGGCTCATTGCCTGAGCACACTGCTCATAAGAGGCTCACTGCCTACAAGAGACTCACTGTCTACAAGATACAAGAAGGTAACACATTAATTGACCTGATGAGAAGCATCTACACATGTAGAGGTTCAGTTTCGGTTAGGCTCAATACACTGATCTGGTACACTTCATTCTTACTCTCCTTAGTTACTGATGTTCTATTACATTCTAGACCTATCTTACTACCTTCACACTGCTCTTCTACTTTTCTTCGCACCACACTACACACAACACACACCTTCACATCTAAATCCATCTTGTATATATATCTGCACAAGTGATTTCAACACTTTTCTAGTTGGCATCTAGAATAGTCAATATTTTCCCAAACCCTGATCTGTCGGCTAAATCCGTGCATACCAAGTGATGTGGATCAAGGAGATACTTGTAGAAGTCATCAATCATGTCAGCCAATCATGAATGATACCTCAAGAAACTTAATCACCAACAATATCTCATCCGGATTTAGGTCTGATGTTCTGCCGATCAATTCTTCCTCTGTCTACTCTACCAAACAAGAACCCAACACTTAAGTGCTCATATCTTTTCACTCTTCCATTACCGAAGGCTAAATACTTGGAATCTACCAATAAAAGTACTCCTCTTGACTTCCCCAAATCCGCACTTCACTAAGATACTTCCTCTGAGAGATCTGGACCTGACTGTCAGACCTTGCTGACTACTTTGTTCTTGCTTATCGGACCACAACACTTCTTCAATCTGTCTTCCGATAAAGACACATCATGTCTTGCGGATGTGTGGGATTAACTTTGTTGCCATCAATGAAAACATTCATGAATCCATATAGTGTCTCTTGCCAATAATCTCTCCCTTTGGAATTGATGGCAACACTTAGTGAAAAATGACTAAGTGTCACACTATACTCCCCCTTGGCTGATGCTCTATTTTTCTGGAGCTCCCCCTTAGCTGGATTCCTCATTTTTCACTGCTCCTCACTCCCCCTTTGACATCAATGGAAAAGGGTAGGGTTTGCACACCAAAATTTTCAAAAATTCAACTATTCTTAGCTACATAAGTATATACATATAGCATACTTACATATACTGAAGTATGTCTGCAAAAGTTGTCTTTAATTGGATGAATTCTATTGCCCAACTTTGATTCATCCTGTCCAAAATTGACATGTGACCACTCAATAGGAATGCAAACGCGTTTGCCCTTTTTAGATCTGTCGGATCACTGGTCTGGGTTGTGGTCTGAGCTTCTTTAATGGCCTCATGCATGGCCTCTAACTTAGGGATAATTATCCCTCTAAGTTCACCCAACCTGCTTATTCTATTTTTCTTTTCCTTCTCAAGCTTCTTGATTTCATTCAAGACTGCAATAGTCTGACATTCTTGATTTATTATGGAAGAGGAGAGAGGATCAAAATTCTTAGATAGTTTTGTCAGTTTGTCCTCCTATTCTTTCACTTTCTTCTCAATATCCAATGTTACTTTGGACCATGATAAAAAAATTTGTACATTTCCCCGCCATCTTTAAGAGCATTTTCTAAGCTCTTTATCCCAATATTCATGTTCCTCCTATCATTAGTTATTAACCTTTGTACCTCTGATAATCTTTTTCCCAAAAATTTCTTCTGGACCTTATCTTCAGCTGACTTCTCTAGGGAATCAAAATGCGTGCTAACACTATTAACTAGAGATTTGAGATTATCGGATGAGGAGGTTGAGGGATCCTTCTAAAAAGATGGCATGATCTTTTCTAATACTCTAGATGCAACTTCTATTAGCTCACAGTATTCCATGTGAGACTTCAGGAGTTTTTCTTTTGCCTTTGCTTGGGCAAAGGAAGATATCTTCATTATTTGTACTGGGGAAAGAGAATAAAAATCAAATGGCCCTTGTAGAAGTTCTGATTCATCAATCTTGATTGTCTCTTTGTTTAACAACTCTTTGACAGTTTCTACAGTGTCTCTTGCTGGAGACAGATTCTTCTTCTCTTCTGCAGTCTCAGAGCTATCTCTTGGAACTTTCTCTCCTTCTACACCCTTACCACTAACATCTGTGGTCTTCTCTGTTGGAGTCTTCTTTCCTTCTGTAACCTTAGTACTGTCATCTTCTTTTTCCTTCACCTCTGCTTCTTGGCTGATTTTCTCTTCTACTCTTTCTTCCTTAGATCCAAAGTTTGCAGGGGAAAACAGAGGAGAGATGTTTGTCTTTTCATGAACTTCCTCTTCCGGTATAGAGGAATCTATGTCCTTCGCTTGCTCTTCACTTGTCTCTTTTGCTTCTTTAGCCACTGTCTCAGTAGGTTCTCCTTTGTCATCCATGGTAGAGGGTGTATCATTTAGGTCCTCTATAATAGGAATATTGAATCTTTGAAAAGCATTCTGGAGAATGACTTCTATTTCTTTTGCTACCTTGTTAGTTTCACCAAGCATAAGCTGACTCATTATGGCTTTGCTCTAGAACTCATCTTTGAAGTCTTTGAAGATCATGCTCATTTGCTTTGGAGTGATGGAAGAATAAAGATGAATAGCTATTTGTTCTCGGGTCTCCAGATCCTTGGCCTTTGCATTTTCCTTTCTCATTTCTAGTTCCTTCTCTAAACTTTTAGGAATTAGAGAGATGATTTCAATAAATGCCTTATTGTATATATTCAAATATTTGACTATGGCTTCCTCCAGAATCTTTTTCTCTGCATCATTATATGCATCATAGAATTCTGTTATTGGTTGCAGGTTCCCATCCACAGTAACTGCTTTAACTACATCATCAATAGATAAAGTAGGTTTCTCAACAAATACTTTTGTTACTTCTTCAGTAGAAGGTTCACTGAATTTTTTCCTTTTCTTCTTCATTTTCTTTACTTCCTCATCTAATTCTGTCTCTTCTTCATCCTTTTGGCTTGTGTAAGACCTTGTTTCCTGTTTCTTGGTTCTCTTCTCTCCTTTTCTGAATGTCTAAGCTTCTAGTTTTGATGCCTTTAAGCTTTTAGGAGCAGAGCCCTTAGAGGATCTGGTCTGTGAGGGGGCTTCCACTGGAGCACTTTCTTTTCCAGTTTCTTGCTTTTCTTTCTCCACCCTTTCCACCTTTTCTTTGTTGGCATCAAGTGCCTCTTTTGAAATGCCATAACATTTGGCAATATTTTCAACTTCTTTTCTGACTTCTCTTCATTTTCGGTTGTCGAAGCTTCACATGGATGTTCACACTCAACTCATCAAAGGTTCCAAACCTTTCTGCCTTAGGATCCTTTGGCTAACTTAGCATGTGTTGAACATGCAGCTCTACAATTTTCTCATCAACTTCATACCCCATAGGCATGATCCAGACTACTCTTGGCTCCACTGCCTCCATTAGGCATTGATCAGTTTCTACCATAAAGCAAACTGTATCTTTATACTTTTCAACTAAAGCTCTCTCTCACTTGCATCATGCTCTGAAAATTTTTGAAATAGCCCCAGAGTGCTGTACTCTGTGACTTGGCATCACCAAGCCCATGTATATAGTCTCTGATTTGGATGGCCACTGGTCTATCATTCTGCCACACCCAACCACTAGATCCGGGAAGTTCATTCATGAAGTAGAAGAACAAACATAGTATCATCCCACCATACTTGAAGGAGTTCTTTTTGTCCTTGATCTTTTGTAGGTTTTTCATCAGTTGGCTCAGAAGGAGTTCACAAAGATCATAATCTGCATTTTTCCTCAACATTTCATAAGCAATGTAAATTACAGTTCCAGGTACTAAATTTTTCCTGCTAGAGTGATATAACTTATAACCAATGATCATGGAGGCAAAGTTGACATCCGGATCAGTGATGTCATCTATTGTCATTGCTCTTTTGTCAAATTTTGATCTAGTAGCCTCACTCATAGTTTGATTCTTGACTGATTTGAGAACAGGTAACCCTCCAGAGGAATGTAAGCTGGTTATAGCCCTAATTGCATCCTTGGTGATCTTAAATGGTCTATTCAACCATAAGAAGTTATCATGCACTCTACTCAACACATACTGGACCCATTCATCTTCTTCAAAATAGGGGAAATGAATGTACTGACCAAAATGTTTATCCCGGATGCCCTTATACTATGGTTTGAGTTCAAAAGCATCATCTATTAATTGTTTGTGATAGATATCCCTTAATTTGGATTCCACAAATTCTTCAATATTCATATCAATGTAAACCCTAACATCTTCTACATGCAGAATACCATGTGGAATGTTGGAAAATGCACCTGAGGGATCCACTTCTAAAGATTTGTATGAATGCTTCTTAAATTTAGGGTGCAACCTATCAGTAATCTTCACAACATTCAGAGTAGCCATTTTCAAGATTCAGAGAAAGTTTGATCAAGAGTGAAAAATACCTTTTTACGCTTCTAGATTTCACGGGATGACCTGGATCAGATTGCTAAAGAATTGTCTTCTGTGATTGATCTTTGAGAGACTTGATATAATTTGTTTACACAGCTCCTTTTTCTCTTCTTCTCAAGTGCAAATGTACAAATGATGAATAGAAGAACCCTTTTATCTCTCCACAAACCCTAAGTTTGCAATAAATGCATACCTTAAGTTATTCCGATTGCTCTTGTTTTTCTTATTCTGAGATAGATCTCTTTCTGGATCACTGTAATATGCTTAGAGTTATCCTTGGAGATTAATAGCAAACTTCCTTACTTTCCTCAACCATTTGATTTATCCGTAGATCAAGATGCCTCAAATTTGGATCATACCGGATCTAACTGTGATAATCCTATTTTTCCTGTTGACTGTTAAACCGGATCAATTTTGGAAGCCAAGATTCTTCAAAACTTCTTGCAGATCTTCTATATCTTTACCAAAGCTTATCTAGATGTTCCTTTGTGAACCCTTTGATCCGTAATCTTTCATGTGTCAATTTCAGGCACTAATTGACTGGCTGGGGGAATTGATTTTTCTTTTGTTACTCCCTTTGAGCTAGAGCTCATTTACTCAATTTTTGGAAGGAATATTAACACCAGATTCTAGTGCGGATCCATTCCCAACATTCTCTATGCTTTTCTTCACCCAAATCTTATTCATCTCCCTTTGAATTTCATCCGCGTTCACTTTTCCTTTTCCTTTGTCTTGTTTTTGGTTATGATGCACCAGACCCTTGTTGTAACAAATGACCGGATCTATTGCAATTGTAACAAACAACATTTCTTTGCATATTTGACTAATATCCTCTTGATCTACACTGTCTAGCCATATGTCCCATTATATTGCATGCAAAGCATCTACCATTGAATGAATTATTTATTTGCATGTTTCTACACTCATGGGATTTGTGACCATACCTTTGCAATTGAAGCATTGTCCAAAGAAGGATGTATAAGGCTGATTCATTCTTCTTTTACACTGATTTGCCTTATGACCAAAGTTATTGTAGTTATGGTAGTAACCATTGAAAGATGGATATCTTTGAGCATTTGGTTGCCTTACCGAAGGTCTTCTAGACCTATTTGTTGGATTTTCTGATCTGGAGTCCTTCTGACCAGATCTAGAGCTTTCACCTCTTTCATACCCCAAGCCACGCTTGTCATCTACCCCTTTTTGGCTTTCAAGAAGAACTTCAAGTTGAGCAGAGCTTATCTTGAATTTCTCTTTATATTCATTTGTTGTTTGAAGATCCCTTTTGAGAGTGTCAATCTGATTCTCAAGTTGTTCTTCATTTTCTTTAGCTTCTTCAAGATCTGATTCTAGATGCCTGATTATTCTGTCCATATTGTGGCAGTCTTCTGACTTCTCCTTGAGAGATTGTCTTAGGTTATCTTCAGTTTTTCTTTTCTCTTCAATTTCTTGAGTGAATTTCATAACACCTGATTCCATTTAATGTCTTACCATAATGATCTCTTTTGATAACTTTTTGCATAACTTGTTCTTCTCATTCAGATCATCATCAGTGTTATTGGCTTCACTTTGACTTGCTAATTGATGAAGTAGTTCCTTTCTCTTTTTCATAGAGATACTCAATTTCTCTCTTAGTTCCTTGATGAAATTATCATCTTGCCTGAGTCTTTCTTTTAGGTCATGAACTTCAGAATGAGATTGCTCAAGCTCATCTAAAGTAGACTGAAGTTGTTCCCTCATACCATACATATCCATTGAGATTCCCAGATCTTCCTCAAGCTGTTAATCTCTATTTTGGAGGTACGCTCTGATACCAATTGTTGATAACTGAGAGGGGGGGTGAATCAGTTATCTAATTTATTTAAGTTTCAGTCCTTCTTTTAACTAGTGCAGAATTAGATCATACAAGTATACATAACAATGAAAGTAGAAATAACTTCAGTACACATGACACAATGATTTTGACATGGAAAACCTAGTTAAGGGAAAAACCACGGGGTGATTAACCCAAGATTTTATTCTCTATTAAAAGAATAGGATAGTACAAAATGGCACTTGCCAATTAGGGCTCACTGCCCGAGCACACTACTCACAAGAGGCTCACTGCCTACAAGAGACTCACTGTCTACAAGATACAAGAAGGTAACACATTACTTGAACTGATGAGAAGCATCTACACATGCAGAGGTTCAGTTCCGATTAGGCTCAATACACTGATCTACTACACTTCATTCTTACTCTCCTTAGTTGTTGCTATTCTATTACATTCCAGACCTATCTTACTACCTTCACACTACTCTTTTTCTTTTCTTCACACCACACTACACACAACACACACCTTCACATCTAAATCCATCTTGTATATATATCTGCACAAGTGATTTCAACACTTTTCTAGTAAGCATCCGGAATAGTCAATATTTTCCCAAACTCTGATCTGTCAGCTAAATCCTTGCATACCAAGTGATGCAGATCAAGGAGATACTTGTAGAAGTCATCAATCATGTCAGCCAATCATGAATGATACCTCAAGAAACTTAATCACCAACAATATCTCATCCAGATTTAGGTCTGATGTTCTGCCGGTCAATTCTTCCTCTGTCTAGTCTGGCAAACAGGAACCCAACACTTAAGTGCTCATATTTTTTCACTCTTCCATTACTGGAGGCTAAATACTTGGAATCTACCAGTAAAAGTACTCCTCTTGACTTCCCCAAATCTGTACTTCACTAAGATACTTCCTCTGAGAGATCCAGACCTGACTGTCAGACCTTGCTGACTGCTCTGTTCTTGCTTACTGGACCACAACACTTCTTCAATCTATCTTCTAGTAAAGAAACATCATGTCCTGTAGATGTGTGGGATTAACTTTGTTGCCATCACTGACAACATTCATGAATCCATATAGTGTCTCTTGCCAACAAATGTCTAGTGCTATATCAAACATCATGGTTGCTCACTTTCATTGCAACATAACACATCATTCATTTCTTCTATCCATTCCCTTATCTTTCTTCCTTGACTAATTCATTTTTTTTTGAGAGCCTACCCATGTTTGTCCAACTCGCCTATCCTATCGAGGGGGCATTCTCATCCTGTCCATCCATCATCCTCATATTATCTTTCCATACTTACCCTATCATTTCATCATCATCCTATCTTTTCATCCTCATCCTATCTTTCCATCATCATCCCATTTCATCCCACCCATTTTCCTTTATCCATACCTTAGTTTCTTTGAAATGATGTTACTCGACATAAATTTCATCATCTCGAACATCATCTCAAAGAGGGGCAAAATGTAGATACCCAAATTTATCCCAAATTTGTCCATGTCTTGCAACACTTAGTAAAAAACATTACTTAGACATCATGTACCATTTTTTCCTAATCCCACTTATCCATTAGCCAATTAATTAAATAAATATTATTTATTTAATTAATTTCCCATCACATCCTAATCACCTAGGCAATTAATTAAATAAATCCTATTTATTTAATTAATATCCCTCACATTTCCTAACTAATTTAAAAAAAATATTTGAATTAGGTTCCTCACCTCTCACCACATTCCAACACTTGTCCACCTCTCACTTGAATCATGTGTGGTAGTACAAATTTCATTTAATATCCCTTTTGTGTATGCAATCACACATAAACTTATTAAATAAAGGTTTTTGTGTACACGGTCACACATGAACTTTATCCTACTCCTTACACTTGTCACATGACTACAACTCCCTTGAAGAGTGGGAATAACTAATCAATCCTATCTGTCCACATCAATAATTTAGACTTTCAACCTTAACCATCCATTTGAATCAAGCCTTGCCTATAAATCAAGCCTTCTACAAGCCATTTGATCATCCAACTTTCATACATCATCATGCTGTCAAAATCATGCTTCAATATTCTCATCTATTATCATCTATCTTCCATCCATCTATCTATCATCTTCATCTTAACGTTATGCTGCTGAATTGAGCAACCAACATGTCAAATCAATCAAACAATTCATCATGCATGCATCCATCATTTGCATCTATTTGAGGTATTGAAGGTTTGGATTACGTAATGCATTGTATTATTTTATCATTTTCATTTTATCCAAATTTTTCATATACACATTATTTACTGCTTCTCCTTTATTATCTTTTCTGGTAATAGGTTCTTGATGACATTCATTCCTTGATTCTTTTCTCCTATAGACTTGAAAACAAGTTCTTCTAAATGGTCTTCTATTAAATCCTCTTTCATCTCTACTATATCCTTTACTATGATAAGAATTGTGACTCTTGTCATTTCTCCCTCTGTAGAATGAATCACTATCCTTGTTCTACTCTGCATAAGGTCTTCTTTCTTTGTATCCTGATCCAACACATGAATATTTAGTCTATACCTCCCTCTGAACATACAAGTAAAATGTTTCCATTCATGTCCATCAATCCATCCATAATTCTTTTGTATATATCCTGTCATAGATCTTCTCCTCCTCATTTTATTCCAACACATCTTGTCAGAATGATTCCTTAATCCACAAAACTTACAAGTATTTAGATCCCAACACAATTCCTTTTCATGCCCATGCCTATTACAATGTGAACAATACATATGTCTTCTTTCCTAATTTGATTTGTTTGAATTTGTAACAACATCCTTACCTCTGTCATATCCAAGGCCTTCACTTCTTGATCTTATTACTGGTTCAATAGGTTCTATAATTCCTTATTGATGCTTTCCCAATCCTCATCATCCATATCCCATTTTCTACGTCATTTTGAAACCAATACCATCACCAACAACTACAGGTTTTCTCACACTATCATCATCACACAAATCATTAGTATCACAAGAAACATCCAAAAATTTAGGCTTAGATTTCATATTTTCATTCTCTTCTATGCATACTACAAGTGATTGCTCTAACTAATTAAATTATTCTTTCAAATCTAATGTTTCATTCTTCTACAACTATTTTCCTTTCTCAGCTCTTCTAGACTTGCTTCGAGATCTGTTTTCTTCTTTTCCACCTTCCCAAACTATTGCAAGTATGGACCTATCCGGTGTTTTCATTGATGTCAACATACTCTAGTTGCATTAATGATAAGGATTGGATGAGTTATGTGCTGAGGATATTGAGAAAATTAGTCTCAATCAGGAACAGTGAAGAACAGTGATGATGACAAGGTAAAAGTCTAAGACAGGTTGAGTATCAGAGGATACGGATTAAAGGGTTTGTATATATGAGTCTTAAGGTGTTCTAGTAGATATTTTAGAGGTCTGCATAAAGATATAAAGAAGTTGTGATCCCTCAAGTAAAATCGGTTCCGGTAGGTGTTCAGAGGTGACAGAGTGTTACAGAAAAGTCCCGTGAGATCCAAAAATTTATTGTCCTATTCTGTGGATTTAAAGGAGTGTTGGGGAAGTCCTTATGATGTGTCAACTCAATTGGTTCATGGTCTGAAGGTCCGCAAGCATCTATTCCTTAGTAACAATGATGACAGACTGTGTTCTTGAGGTTCTGGATGAAGGAGAGAAGGATTTCAGTAAGCAGAGGAAGTGTGGATGTCCTTGGTGATTCAGGCAAGCTTGTGAAGGTCTTTGGATCATGCTTAGTTTGTGTTGATGTTCTGCATTAGAGTTGGAGTCCAGAATTGAAGAATAACTTCCAGATGATGGTGTTCTTTCTGTGACTAGCCGACCGGATGAGTTACACATCCTGCGGATGTTCTTATGGATGTTTTCTAACTTAGATGTTTGTTCCTAAGTTGATGTCATGTATAAATAAGGGATTGTAAAGTCATTTCAAGTGTGTCCTTGTGAAGATGAGTGTGTGGTAGCGAGGAGAAGAGCGAAAGGTAGAGCAGAAGTTTTGAGCTTAAATGGAACTGACTCAAGCATGGTAAAGATGCTATTTACCAGTTCAACTATGTGATACTTACTCTTGTGTAGATAGTGTGTCTCTTGTAGGTAGTGAGCCTCTTGTGAGTAGTGTGCTTGGATAGTAAGCCCTAATTGGCATGTGCCATTTTGTTCTTTCTATTCTTCTAATAGAGAATACAATCTTGGGTTAGTCACCCTGTGGTTTTTTCCCTTAACCGGGTTTTCCATGTCAAAATCTTGGTGTCTCATGTGTTGATGTGTTTCTACTCTTAAGTTAAATGTATTATGTTTCATGATTGATTTAATGTTATGATGCTAATTAAATACAAGTGTTTGATAAAAAGAAAGTTTTAGACAATTGATTCACCTCCCCTCTCTTAGTTGTCTGCCCTGATTCTAACAATTGGTATTAGAGCCAAGTTCCTCTGAAAGAAGCTTAACCACTTGAGGAGATACAAGATGCCGTCTTACAAGAAGGATAACTCAAAGTTTGATGGAACAAATTTTTCTCTTTGGAAAGGTCACATGAAATGTCACTTGCAATGTATGGGAATGGTTTACTGGACCATGGCTACAATACAATATGTACCTCCACAGGGTGGTCCAAAAACTCAAAATGAAATCACAGATGCTAAAAACAATCTAAGGACTATAGAGGCCCTTCTAAGTGCATTATCTAATTTAGAGCTCTCAAATGTTATCGACCTACCAACTGCTTATGAGATTTGGAAAAAACTAGAACTTTTGCATGAAGGAGACCAGTATGTCAAATGTGCAAGGTTACAGAGTCTAAAAGGGAAATTTGAAAATCTGAAGATGAGAGATGATGAAAATATTTCTACTTTTATGTAAAAAGTAAATGAGATAGTTTGTGGAATTAGAAATGCTGGTGGAGTCTTGAGTGAAGATGAGATTGTTGGGAAAGTTCTCAAAACCCTTCCTGCTTTTTATAAAATTAAGGCTGCTGCAATTAAAGAATTCAGAGCTCACACAACTATCACAAGAGATCAATTAGTTGGTAAATTGGTTACATTTGAGATGGGCGAGTTTGGAGATGATCCCCCCAAGACAGAATCTGCATTCAAAGCTAGTGCCTCTATAAAAGGAAAACAAAGGTTTGATTTAGGAGAAAACTCTTCAAGGAAACTATCATGTTATGAGAAAGCAAGAAAAGACTTGAAAGAAGAAGAAGCTGAAACTGCTCATCTTGAAGCTCTCGTTGTGAAGAGACTGCCAAGAGGATCCGGTAAGTATGAAGGGAAATTGCCTTTTAAATGTTTTAATTGTAATAAGATTGGTCATTTTGCATCAAGGTGTCCAGAAAGATTTACAAGGCCAAATACTAATAAACCAAGATTCCAAAAGAATTGTTACTATGCTCATGAAGGAGATGATGGAGTAACAGATGATGAATCAGAGATAGGAGACAAATATGGAAGTGACTGGGTGTTCATTGCCATCAAGGAAGAAGATCCAATACCCTCTAAATTTGTCATTCAAAAGGTTGAAGAAAGAGCTCTAGCTGCCCAAGTTGAAGAGAAGGATGATTGGGTCATTGACAGTGGTTGCTCTCACCATATGACTGGTGACAAAAACAAGTTCATAGACTTGGAAAAGTATGAAGGTGGAGTGGTAAAATTTGGAGATAATTCTGCCAGTAGAATCAAAGGTAGAGGAACTATTTCTTTTGATGGAAAGAACAAAACCGGTAATGTACCGTATGTTGAAGGATTAAAACACAATCTTCTTAGTGTTGCATAGTTGGTGGACAAAGGCTATGACCTCAGATTCTGAAATGGAAAATGCAATATCTTTGAAAGTTCTGGAACAGAGATTGCATCCGGTACTACAACTAAAGGTAATATCTTCCACTTGGTCGGTGCTGGTAAAAGTTGTTTATTTTCTCAAGTTGATCAAAGTTGGCTATGGCATAGGAGAATGTGTCATGTGAATTTTGATAATATCATCAAGATAAGCAATACTTATGCTGTAAGAGATCTTCCTAAATTGGTGAAACCTACTAATAGCTTGTGCAAAGAATGTCAGTTGGGTAAGTTAAGCAAAGTCTCATTTAAAAGTAAAGAACTATCTTCTACCAAATTATTAGACTTAGTTCATACTGATCTTTGTGGTTCGGCAAGAATCAGGAGTGTACAAGGTGATAGATACTTCATGTTGCTAATTGATGACTATTCTTGGATGATGTGGGTAACATTTCTAAAGGAGAAATCAGAAGCACTTGAGAAATTCAAAATATTCAAGGCTATGGTAGAAAATGAAACCGGATTAAGATTGAAATGTCTGAGGTCTAATAGAGGTGGAGAATTCACATCCGGTGAGTTCATAGACTTCTGTGAGAAACATGGAATAAAGAGACAGTTGTCAGCTCTTAGGACTCCACAGCAGAATGGAGTAGTTGAGAGAAAGAACTAGACCATCCAAGAAGCATCCAGGACCATAATGATGGAAGCAAATTTTTCTCAGATCTATTGGAGAGAAGCTGTCAGCACTACGGTCTACACTCAAAATCGAGTTCAAATCAGAAGCAATACTGGTAAGACTCCTTATGAACTTTGGTTTGGCATCACTCCCACTGTGAGGTATTTCAAAGTTTTTGGTAACAAATGTTACATTAAAAGGGATGAAGAACTAGGAAAGTTTGATGCTAGAAGTGATGAAGAAATATTCTTGGGTTACTCTTCTCAAAGAAAAGCACACCGGTGTTATAATAAGAGATTGAGAAAGATTATAGAAAGTAAAAATGTAAAGGTTGATGAAGGAATTGAAAAACCCTCAAGGTGTTACAAGTATGATGAAGATGATCAGAATGATGCTTTGATTCAAGGTACCCAAGCCTCTTCTAAAAAACATATTCAAGATGATCCGGTAAGTCAGGTAGAAGAGATAAGTTTCAATGAGCCTGATCGAGAGTTAGAAATACAAGAAACTCCCAAAGTTCCAAGGTATGTGAAACTGAACCACTCTAAAGATCAGATCATAGGTGACAAAAGCAAAGGTGTACAAACAATAAGAAGAATTGCTCAAGATTCAGATGAGTATTGTCTGATTTCAAAGATTGAACCTAAGACAGTAAATGAAGCCTGCAATGATGAAAACTAGACTAAGGCAATGGAGGAAGAACTGATGCAAATTGAGAAGAATCACACTTGGGATCTTGTTCCCAGACCTAGAAACAAGAATGTGATTGGAACCAAATGGGTCTTCCGGAACAAACTGAATGAAGTTGGTGAAGTAATCAAAAATAAGGCCAGATTAGTTTGCAAAGGCTACTCTCAAATAGGAGTTGATTTTGAAGAAACTTTTTCTCCAGTGGCAAGAATTGAAGCAGTCAGATTATTTCTTGCATTTGCTGCTTTCAAGGATTTCAAGGTATATCATATGGATGTCAAATCCGCCTTTCTGAATGATGATTTGGAAGAAGAAGTGTACATTGAACAACCGGATGGATTTCAATTATCTGATAATGGTGATATGGTCTACAAATTGAAGAAGGCACTATATGGACTGAAGCAAGCTCCAAGAGCCTGGTATGAAAGACTGGATAAGCATCTCTTGAAGATTGGTTTCAACAAAGGTACTGCTGACAGTAACTTATATTTCAAAATTGATCATGAAAACATCTTAGGTGTTGAAGTGTTTGTTGATGATATCATTTTTGGAGGAAGAGATAGTATGTGTAAAACTTTTGCAAATCAAATGAAAGGTGAGTTTGAGATGTCCATGCTTGGTGAAATGAATTTCTTCTTGGGTCTGTAAATCACTCAAACAAAGAAAGGTATCTTCATTTCTCAGACCAAATATGCAAGAGAATTGTTGAAGAAATTTGGGATGGAAGATTCAAAGCCAATAAACACTCCCATGGCAACCGGATGTAAGTTGAGCAAAGATGATGACTCTCCTAGGACAGATCAAATAATATATAGATCAATGATTGGAGGATTGTTGTATCTCACTCAAACTAGACCAGATATTATGCAAGCTATTGGTCTTGTTGCTAGATTCCATGCTGATCCTAGAGAATCTCATGTCATGGCAATCAAGAGAATTTTTAGATATCTAAAAGGAATAGTTGAGTATGGTCTATGGTATCCTAGAGATCATGATTTCTCTGTTCATACATATACAGATGTAGATTGGACAGGAGATGTGGATGACCAGAAGAGTACCAGTGGTGGAGCATTCTTTCTGGGGAAGAGATTGGTTTCTTGGCTAAGCAAGAAACAAGAGGCAATATCTATATCTACAACTAAAATAGAATATATAGCAGCAGCAGGTAGTTGCACTCAAGTGTTGTGGATGAAGCAAATGTTAAGAGATATCAAAGTGGAGTATGAAGAGTCTATCACAATTTTCTGTGATAATTCAAGTGCAATAAACATATCTAAGAATCTGGTGTTACACAGACCAAACACATATCCATCAAGTTCCACTTTTTGAGAGAGCAAGTGAACAAGAATGAAGTCAGATTGGAGTTTGTGCCTTCCAAGGATCAGATTGTGGATACCTTTACTAAACCTCTACCTAAGGACTCTCTTGAGTATCTAAGGAAGAAGTTAGGGGTTATTGCCCCTCTAGTGATGAACTAAGGTGCACTAATGTGCATCAGTCTGGTGGATATCACAGTCTCATCTTGTGGTCCAGACTGATGATGGGGAGCTGCTACTCAGGGGGAGCAGTAGATATGATTCTGAAGTGGTAGAATTGCACGTATGTGCCCTTTGCCATTGATGTCAAAGGGGGAGAGAAGACATGTGAAAAACAAGTGGTTGCTAATCAAAGGGGAGCAGTAAAGGGAGAAAAGACATGAATGGTTGTTTCTGATAAGGGGAGTTGTGACAATAAGAAGAAGTTCTTGTCTTGATGGTTAAAACAGTTTTTCACATCATATGTTGCCATCAATGACAAAGGGGGAGATTGTTGCAAGTATGGGCCTAACCGGTGTTGTCATTGATGTCAACATACTCTTGTTGCATTAATGATAAGGATTGGATGAGTTATGTGCTGTGGATATTGAAAAAATTAGTCTCAATCAGGAACAGTGAAGAACAGTGATGATGGCAAGGTAAAAGTCCAAGACAAGTTGAGTATCAGAGGATACGGATTAAAAGGTTTGTATATATGAGTCTTAAGGTGTTCCAGTAGAGATTTTAGAGGTCCGCATAAATATATAAAGAAGTTGTGATCCCTCAAGTAAAACTAGTTTCGGTAGGTGTTCAAAGGTGACAGAGTGTTACAGAAAACTCCGGTGAGATCCAAAAATGTGTTGTCCTATTCTACAGATTTGAAGGAGTGTTGGGGAAGTCCTTATGATGTGTCAACTTGATTGATTTGTGGTTTGAAGGTCCGCAAGCATCTATTCCTTAGTAACAGTGATGACAGACTGTGTTCTTGAGGTTCTAGATGAAGGAGAGAAGGATTTAAGTAAGCAGAGGAAGTGTGGATGTCCTTGGTGATTCAGGCAAGCTTGTGAAGGTCTTTGGATCATTCTTAGTTCATGGTGATGGTCTGCATTAGAGTTGGAGTTTAGAATTGAAGAATAACTTCCAGATGATGGTGTTCTTTCTGTGACTGGCTGACCGAATGAGTTACACATCCTGCGGATGTTCTTATGGATGTTTGCCGACTTAGATGTTTGTTCCTCAGTTGATGTCATGTATAAATAAGGGATTGCAAAGTCATTTCAAGTGTGTCCTTGTGAAGATGAGTGTGTGGTAGTGAGGAGAAGAGCAAAGGTAGAGCAGAAGTATTGGTCTTAAATGGAACTGACTCAAGCATGGTGAAGATGCTATTTACCAGTTCAAGTATGTGATACTTATTCTTGTGTAGATAGTGAGTCTCTTGTAGGCAGTGAGCCTCTTGTGAGCAGTGTGCTTAGGTAGTAAGCCCTAATTGGCATGTGCCATTTTATTCTTTCTATTCTTCTAATAGAGAATACAATCTTGGATTAGTCACCCTGTGGTTTTTTCCCTTAACCAGGTTTTCCACGTCAAAATCTTGGTGTCTCATGTGTTGATGTGTTTTTTCTCTTAAGTTAAATGCATTATGTTTCATGATTCATTTATTGTTATGCTACTAAGTAAATACAAGTGTTTGATAAAAAGAAAGTTTTAGACAACTGATTCATCCCCCCTCTCAGTTGTTTGCCCTGATTCTAACACAAACAACCAATATCCTTCTTCCAATTCTTCAAATCTCTTTTCAAGATCCTCAAACAATTTTAGTATTGCCTCTAAATATTCTTTCATCCTTTTTACATTTTTTAGTTCTTCTTCAAGAGCATCATATCTGTCTTCTCCTAGTTCATTCATCCTCTCCAACAATTCTTCTTCTAAAATATCCTTTTCGCACATTAGGGTTTCATTTTCTTTCTTCATCCTTTTTCCCATCTTCCCCATCTGAAACAAATTAGATAAAAAACTAAATTTGAAAAGATTACCAAATATACCTTACGATGATACTTTTTACTTCTAGGGTTTTGCAAGACACTCCATTAGATTTACCACCTTCTAATAGTTTCACAACTAGCAGATTCAAAACCAACTCTGATACAACTTGGTGCAGTCAAGGTAGGAGGGTCAGTTGAGGGACTATCCAACCTTGTAGCCTTGAAAAACTAACCCTATTATCATACATATATGCAATGGGAGCTAACAACTAATCAACAGAAAGGTAAAATATATTCATGAACACAACACAAGATATATCCTGGGAAAACCCTAACAGGGAAAAACCCAGCCTCCAAAGCTCATTCCTCATATATTATAACTTCAAATTGAACTACACATGCCTCAAGGGATTTACAAATGCTATGTCATATCTGAGGGATTACAAAAGATTTGTACAACAATATTCTTTCATGATTTCTTTCACCAACTTCTTGATTCTTTGCTCTATAACTTATTATGTCTCTCCTCTACACTCTACTTCACTTCTGCTTCTTCTTTGGATAAAAACACTAATGAATTTGCTTCATGTTTTCTTTTATTTGTTCATTTTGTCATTGGTACCTTGTAACCAATCATTTTCCTTTATTTATATCCTCTACAAGCCTTAAAATAATTATTAAGTCAGCCTAATTGCAACAGCTAGTTAGGGTAATGTTTACTCAAAATAAGTCGGGCCTAAACATAAGGCTTTGCTCCGTAGGTACATAGAACTTCATGTGGATCTCCATGAAGGTCGGCCAGGTCCTATAATACATCAGATAATGTTCCTTTAGGCTCTAAAAGTCATGGATTTGCTCCACAAGCCAGTTATACTCACTGAACAGAGTCAACTCTATTCTGTCAAACGTGCAACAATAGTCAATCTTCTGACAGAGATATCTTTCCATAATCAAACCTAAATTATCTAAATTCTTGATATGTTGTAGCTTTGTATGTCTAGATGTTAAGTCCAGTTCCACACCCTTTCATACTCAAATGTAGTAAAATGCACAATTCTCCAAGGTCACCCTCTCTGTAATTTACAACTTCACTGTCAACTGTCTCAATTGTTTTGAATGCTTCCAAATGCTCCTGCATTGGGGTACCTGTGGTATAAGTTGTAGATAACTATATTCAACAAGAAATCTTAGACTTAATTCAAAATGTCTAGAATGATAAAAGAACTAATACTAACCTCCGGAGGACTCAAAATAGACAAAGAATGCACTTGTTCATGAACCATACTATTGTAACTTAACATTCAAAGTATTCTAATTGACTTGTGATGTGTTTATATATATAAATGAAGAATAGATTTAATGAGTAATACTAAAGAAATGAAGTTAATATCAATACCTTAAGTGGCTGACTTAGGGAACTGTCTCACTTAACTAGAAATCAAATCTAATTTAGATATTCAAACATCTCAACTCACATAGTTCCATTCATTGCAAATCATAAACATAATCTCTTTAGACTGTATTCGATAATAACATTCCTCAATAAAACATGTCTAATGGAAAATAGAGTAATAACTGAATAATTAAAAAACAAAGTAGCTAACTAGACATCTAACTCATCCCTCCTAACGTATACATAAACATTAGCTTTTTATGCAACTACCAACTAACTTCAACCATCAATCCATCCCTAGATATCAGGGTACAAGTTTGAGATTGATTTATTAATCTAACTAAACAGAGGAAGCAAAGTCCTATTCAAACTGAAATTCCTTTGCAATGGTTTGCATGAAAAATACACATAAGCTGCATTCGAAACAAATCTACTTCTTCTGTATTTATTTCTATCCATAATGGCTCAATCTGTCCTCTAGTTGCCTACACTTCTAGCATCCGAAATTCACTTCCTTTAATTCTTTTGTCTGCTACTTTGTTGTAAATGCTCATTTTCCTTGATGACATGTTCTTGCTACACATGGGATAATTCACAAAACATATACACACAAATAACCTTTATGACTAAATCATAGGATTCTATCGATATTGCATGCATACTTATGTTTAAAGCATTCATTTCATAATATCATCACCATATTCCATATTAATAACATAGATCCAAAGTCTTGCAAAGTATATAAAATGGACAACATATAATGGTAGTGATTTTGGTAAAGTATTTGGAGGATCATATGAAAGAGTTCTAAAAACATATAAAAATAGCATTATAAGAGGTCAATATTGCAACCCCTTAGCTTCTATAGGCATAAAAAAGTAACAAGTGTTTATTAGTTGATGAAACACCACCTAGAATTAATCTTACAAAATGATCTAACCAATTTAGAAATAAATCCTTTTTCATCTATCCATGGGCTTTTAAAACCATGCATGCACCTCCAATTCACATATAACAATGTAATTTCTAAGTTGTTTCTTTATCTTGAACAAAGGGAAACCTAAAATTCTTTGGAAAACAATATTAACACAACATAGAATGGTGAACCATTCTCTACTTTTTAATTTAATGTATGAAACACATATGATACCTCTTTTGGAAAGAACTTGCATAGCTCCACTTCAACTAGCTTGAATTCTAGTCTCATCATAGTTCCAAATTTTGCAAGGACAAGAAGGGTTAGCATCATAAGCTCTTGATATTATGTCATAAAATGTAGCCACAACATTACACCTCAAATTTAGTGCTCTACCTCTATCAGTTCCTTTATTTATCCTCAAAGTAAGATTATAGTGTCACTTTAAAAACCTTTTTGACCAAGATTTCTTGAGAGTTTATCCCTAAATGGGTTTGGCCTTGTTTGAAGAATTGGTGCAACTTTTTCCTTTAGATTTATTATTTCAAACTCATGTACAACTTTAGCTATCTCCTTGCAACATTCAATTATCTAGATCACTTCATTTGCATTCAAAACTATTGGAGAACCTTTCCTTTTAGTAGTAGTCAAGCCAACCAACCAATTACTCAATGTTCTAGATGGAAGTCCCCCTTTTTTAGTTACATCTCTTGTTGAAAATACATTATCCTCAACATCTTTAATGGCACCTTCTATATCATTTGCTGTCCATTCTCATTGTAGTGCAATATTTTTTTGATGTAACAATTTCACTTAAATTACATCATCAATTGATTATGTATTGGGAACATCTTCAACATTGACATCAACTTGTAGTCTTACACCATTTTTATGCAGAGGATTTGTGGTCCTTAATCTCTTTGAATCGTGTCTAGTTCTCATTTAGGATTTCGTCTTCATCTAGCAAGATTTGAAAGAACATAATCTAGGTCAATTTAGGAATTTCACCAAATTTTTATTAGATTATAAACATATCTTTGAATTATAATTTCTAACAATATTTAAAACTATTGCAAGTATTATAACTCACAAAAATTTATATTCTTTCCATAATATATTTCTTCTAAATCATATATCTTATAACCAATGTTGTTTATCCAGTTACATATATCTTATAACTTGGTAGATTAATTTTATTGAACTTTGAATTGGCCTTTCTCACTCGTCTTCCAGCCCATAAGCCATGTTTGTAGGGTTCAACTACTACTAAGATTGTTGCAAGGATTTCTACTTTTGTTGACATGTTGTCTGGTGCTGTTATTGGTGCATCACCTATGTTAGAGGGTTTTTGTTTTGCTGGGGCATCATGTGGGGCTTGAAAAGTTCTCCTATTGTTGGGACACTACCTGTTGTTGGGGATGATTTTTCTAGTGCGTTGCCTATGTTTGGGGATGCTAGTGTTGTTGTACCATCTCAGAAAGAAGGCTTTTCTATTGCTTGGTTACCTAGTTCTACTATTGCTATGGTGCATTATACTATTTTGAACTCTTTCTCTATTGTTCCTGACTCTTTTTCTAATGTGGTTCAAGCTGGAGTCTCTTCTCCTTAGAAGAAGATTGTTCCTACTACTGCTTGTGCTGTTGTTTTGACTGGGAGTAAAGTGAAACCTTCTACTCTATCCCCATATTGTGATTTTAGGGGATGAAGTGTTAGAAAATGAGAAGTTTTTTTGTGAAAAGGGTTTGATATGCAGATTTGATAAACTCTAGTCATAGCTCTAGGATCTAAATACTTGGATCATTGAGCAGTAGTGCCCCCTTACAAAGGAGAGAATTGAAATATACCCATGTGCTAAAGGATTATTTGTAGTTGCATTTGATTTAGTCTTTGATTGAAATGCTATTTTTTTGTCGCTCTTGGTTTTTGGGACAACATGAACTGTTGCTAAAGCCTTGGGTTTATACCTTTAACTCTCTCATTGAATCTTTCAATTGGATTCTAGTTTGGATTCATCTAACAAATTTGCCTCTTCATTTCTGGTGTGATACTTGTTGTAAAGGCATTGGTAACTTAGTGGGCCATTTTATCATGGTGGATCAAGCCACTACATTCATCTCTCACACCACATATGCTTGTATTTTAGTGTAATTGGATTTGTCTATCCCTCTCTCAGAAGAGGTTATTTTACAAGTTGATGATAGCTCTTGGTTTCAACCCTTGGATTATGAAGGTATCCCATTCCATTGTTAGAGATGCTTTCATATGAGTCATTTGGCATCTGAATGCTCTCACTTGAAGGTCAGATATTCTTCATCTTGGTGGAAGAATTATGTATAGGAACACCTTATGGTGGATGTCATTGATGATGATTTTGTTTCAGAAGTTTCTGAGTTTCCTGCTAATGTTGGGAAGGAGTCCCATCCCCCATTGCATGGTTATTTTTCTACTAGGATTGTTACAGGGACCTCCCCTGTTGTTGATGTTGTTTTTGGGACTACTATAGGGATCTCCCCTACTACTGTTGTTGCTGGGACTACTGCAGGGACCTCCCTACTATTATTGTTGCAGTGCCATCAAATTTTCATGGTTCTTCTACCGCTGGGACTATTGTAGGAACCTCCCTTGTTCTTGTTGCTACTAGGACTACTACAAGAACCTCGCCTGATGTTGTTGTTGTGAATGGGACTACTACTATAGGTGTACCATTTGTTATTGGGGCAAGTGCTCTTATGATAGATTCTTCCTCTCCCTAGGCTTTGCCCCTTCTAAGTATTTACTGAGAATTTCACCTCCTACATCTCCTATTGTAATGCCCCGTCATGCAACCCTAGAGTCTTAGACTAAACAAGAGACAACATTACAGAATTTTTTTTTGAAGCAAAGGTATGCATTATACATTAAAAATAACAGCAATAAAACAACATTAAATGAAATGAACAGCTAACACCTCTAGGGAACATAACTGCATCAAATAATAATATAACCATACAACTGATATGCAACACAATACAATAGAATAATAATACATTTACATTGGTAGATTTAAATAATTATGAGTCCCAATGCAAGATTACAAGGCCGATTACATCAGTGTACAAATTAATACAATTATGAATTAATACAACTCAGAAAGTGTAAAGCAAATCTGGAACTGGAACAGTTCTGCACTGGGCTCAAACTGAACATCTAAGAAGACCAATGGATAGCTCTGCCACCCAACCATGTGGAACTTTAAGGTCCACCCCTCTAAGCTAGGAGATGACAACGAGGATTCCACTAAGCCGAAGGTCACAACAATAAAAATAACCAAATGGATACAGACTTGACACCGCCAACCATATTAACAAGACTGCACCAGACAAGGCAACACTCTAGATGCAACAATGAAAGATAAAGAGGGAAGTAGCTAAGTTGCAGCGAGGAGAGTGTCATCACATGGTCCTAACATGGGTTATCCAGGCTTTGTCTCACTAGAAGTTGGCCCCCATCTATGGTTATCCTGGAGACCCCTCTCTGGTACAGGCCCCATAGGGTGACACATGCGGAGCCAACACATCCTCTCATGTGGACAAGGAGGTCAAACTTTCTAACCAGGCCTTCTCATCCCATCCTTAGCCTATGAGAGCACTCAAGGCATGGGTGAGGCATTATACTTATCTTTGTTATGTCAAAAACTACCTGACCCACCTAGATATATTTTTAAGTTATCACTTGATTACAACTTCCATGGGGTTATCCAGGTAGCCACTTTGGGCACCGGCCCCACCATGGAAGCCACTCTCCTTTCTACACTAGCATCCCTTATCCAACATCTGGAAACAAGTGACATGCATGGACGAGGAACTATTAGACATCTTAAGTTTCCACAACCCAATAGTTGCATAGACAGTTTTAAGTCCAAGGTCACAAAACTTTTCCCCCTTCCATAACAAAACTCGAATCGATAACCCATTACAATGACATGCCATAATATTGAACTATAAACCAAGTAGGCTCACCTCTGGAGTTAGGTAAGTAGAACACAAAACCAATGTTAAAACAACCATTTCCCAACATGGACAATGGATTACGTGACTTGACACATTGCAATCATGACATCTCCCTAGATACTTCACTTCACACTTAGCCAAAGCATAACTATAAGACTCACCCAATTAGATACAATGGCCCAGTTTAAACATATCGATACGAAGAGACAAGGAACACAATCAAGTATTTGAGATTTAACTTTAAATATGAAATTAAGTATGAGGTTTTAACATTCTTTCAAAGAAATTCTAGCTTATGGAAGTAAGAATTTCTATACAACTGCAAGTATAAATTTCCTAACTAATATTCTAACAACTACCATCTTCTAATAAAAACAAACCATAAATATATTTTCTATAAGCATGAACTTCCATCTAACATTTTTCTAATTACACTTTCTAATATTAACAACTAAAAATATATATATTATATATATGCTATAATAATAAACTCACCATCAATCATTT
The DNA here is from genome assembly GCA_027924645.1 of Cunninghamia lanceolata. Taxonomy (NCBI): domain Eukaryota; kingdom Viridiplantae; phylum Streptophyta; class Pinopsida; order Cupressales; family Cupressaceae; genus Cunninghamia; species Cunninghamia lanceolata. The sequence continues at coordinate 8,839,648 of BSBN01000050.1, read as the reverse complement.
TACTACTTTCAATTTCTAGTAAAAAACAACTATAATTATATATTGTTGCTCTACTAATGAACTTCCCATCTATCATTTTACCACTTTCAATTTCTAATTGAAAAAAACAACTATAAACATATATATATTTTTGCTATACTAATGAACTTCCCATCTATCATTTTAATAACTACAATTTCAAATAAAAAGTGGCCAAAAATTTAATTAAGGAATCTGCCAACAAAACAACCACAACCAAAGATTTCCTAATGGGATTCTTACTGACAGAAGTATGGAGTCCCATTTAGAAGTTTCCTAACTTGGTGAATGCACCTTTCTAACTCATTAGATTATGAAATTACTCCAAATCGAATAAGAAAATCATAAAATCTGCAATTTGAAGAGTTGGTGCAATGAAGCTGAAGGTGAAAGTTTAGAAACTGCACCATTGATATCCAGGCCAACTAGGGATTTAAGCAAGCAAATGTGCTCTGGTAGAATGATGTAAACTCTGGAACAAGGCATTATTTGTAGGTTTGCTTGGTGGATTGGCACATCGCCAATTGGATAGAATATATAGGAAGTGCCAAGACATATATTATAGCCAATACTATAACACAACAATAATTGTAGAGGAGGGACCAAAATCTAACAGGTTGAAAACTTTCAATGGCCGTGCTTTGGTCTACGGACGCACCGAAGGTGGGATGAAATGTCATGTCATAAACCTTGCTCAACAACTAGGTTTCTTTAATTTGGAAGTGGGGCCAAGCCTAGGAAGGCATCATCATAAGATATAGGAGAGATATTAAGAATAAATGAGACCTTTGGAATTCAAATTATAAGCTTGTGGTGCAAGTATTTTACATTCTAAGAGAGAATCATTTACTAAACTATGAATAATGTTGCCTAGTTATTACATTAAGGGTGGAGCATGCGCAAGAGAAGGAGAGCACTAACAAAAAAGGGAAACATTTGAGAAGGTATGACAATATGAAAAGGTAGGTTTGAATTAGATATGCATAAATTGTTTTAAGTAAATAGACAAATGATAGAATTGAGGATTTTGCAATGAATGAGAAGTGTATCAAAGCAAGAATATCATGAAAACTACACACCTTGGCACTATCACGGGGAGATGAACTATGTAGACACCACTCAGAGGAGAAACACTAAAAATGTACAGCCAAGGAGAGGTATGGATGCAAGGTAGGTCGCAGAGAGGAAGGAAAACATAGAATGCCATTCCTCATTTAACTCTAATGTCATGAGAGAGAGTAGAGACACAGAACATCTGGCAAGATACAATGTAAACAAACTAGAAATGATGAGATGCAACGGTTTAGGCAACGTTAACCCATCATGCAACCTCTATAGAGATAAACAGAGGTGAGATCGCACTGTGGGAGGGCTACAGTAGATTATGGTTTCTAGATTACAAAAGGACAAAAATTGCCCCAAATAAACATTAACTTAGCCATGCAAGGATCGAGGTAATGATTAATGGCCAAAACAACCAGAAGCATAGAAATTTGGTGACAAGCCAAAGAAATTAATTTTTAATTCCTGATATAATGATAAAGGTTTCTTTTTCTGGCACAGTTGATTGATTTAGAGAGATTTCAACTGATAAGAATTGTAGATTTCTCTTATTGGATCACTGAGATTTCAATTAAGATGAAGGGAGAAATAATCCTAACTACACATGGCTGGAATAGCAAGTTATTGAATGTAGGAGTCCTAACAATTTTGAATGGAGGCAGGGAGGCACGAATTTCCTAAAAAAAAATAATCACACAAGAAAAAAAGAAACACAAAGATTTAAACTAATATGTTTGAATTGTTATCGAAAACACAAATGCACATACCTGGCAATTTCATTCCAAAACTTTAAACTTCCTTCAGCTTCCCTCTTCTCCCCTTTCCCGAACTAGTTTTGTCCAATTTTTTGTTTGTTTTTTCTCCCCCAACTCTCTTCTCATTTAAAACAATGGTTAATCTTATAAATTCCCACAATCATGCATCCGTTACCCAAAATCCCCACTCCTCCAAGAATTTAAAATTTTACTAATAATAGAGATTACACAAATCTAAAATTTCACATTCGACAACTCATGACTTTAAATTTTTACGTATTACTCTCCTATAAAAGCAATATATATTAATTAACCATAACAACCTCAAATGCTTAAATAAACATTAAAATAATTAATTTAGTCAGTAATAAATCTTACTTAAACAATATTCCAAATTTCACGACTACTCAAAATACTATTAGATTTAACATATTGATAGCAAAGAACACGTAGACATTACTTAAGCAAACTCAACCATGCTCCACAACACGTGACGACCAATAACATGAATGAGGATCGAACATCACATCATGACACATGACCACATCAAAAGACTGGGACTAACCTAGCGGAATACACCTTGTGTTATCTCCCATCACCAATACCCATTGGTGCAAGAGCCCACTCAAACCTGCTATACCAGGTGGAGTCGAGGCTTGGTACCTGTAGCTTGCATTAGAGCAATTGGTTGAATATGATCAAATGCATATGTCTACACACACAAAGTTAGAGAATCATGGCAGAGTAGGGTGGTCGAAGCGAGTAGTACTACATCGTCCCTACTCTTGAAACAAGACTATAACCACTTTATTTGAATTCAAATATTAACAGATTGAATAAAACATGATAATACTAAACCATTACTACACATGTCAAACTCATCATAATTGGAATAATAATAATGTTATCATGAACTCATAACACATGTCAAAACTATATCAGTCAAACATAGTCCATCATGATCAAAATAAACATAAACCATAAGTCTACTAATCCAAATGTCTCAGAATTGACCAAAAGCAATGGAAGAACTAACAATTGTCTCAGATTGACAAAGAGCAAAGCAAAACTACCAACTATCATAAGACAAAAAAAGGGGTATTAAATCCTCACCCCTAGAGTTAGGCTTACTCTTGGAAGCCTACAAATAAGTAAGGGTATAACTCTCTCATCCTAGAAGTATCCTCCCAAGTAGTATAACTCTCATCATTAGGATCCCACTAAACCCTGACCTGCTCTAGGTCTCTACCCCTGAGAGCAAGTTTCCTGTGCTATAGGATGCCTATGAGCTCCAAAGCTAGCTGCCCGTCCTCTACCCATACAGCAGTCCAATCAAGAACATGAGCAACATTTTTATAGTAAGGTCTAAGTACAGAAACATGAAACACATCATGGATACATGCAAGGCTAGGCGGCAAAGCAAGATGATAAGTAACTAGACCAATCCTCTCCAACACCTCAAAAGGTCCAACAAAGCATGGTGCTAGCTTAGAGCCTTTTCCATAATCGATCAGACTCTTTTGCGGTCGTACACGCAAGAACACCTAATCCATAACTGAAAACTTTCGATCGATCCTATGAGCATCTGCATACTTCTTCTGTCTATCCTATACTGCCACCAAATGCTCTCTAATCCTCTCAACCTACTGCTCCATATCTCTAAGCATATCTGGACCAAGAAGAACTCTATCCTCGAGATGATCCCAACTCAGAGGGGTCCTACAAGGATGACCATACAAAGCCTGAAATGGAGACATGCCGACAGAACTATGATATCCATTATTATAAGAAAATTCCCCCAAGTACAAGTAGTCCTCCCAATGGCTATGCCGATCCATCACATACATCCTAAGCATATCCTTGAGAACCTCATTAACCCTCTCAGTCTATCCATCAGTCTTAGGATGGTAAGCTAAACTAAAGTTTAGCCATGTCCCCAATGCATGCTGCAGAGAAGTCCAAAGGGCAGAAGTGAACACTTGATCCCTATCAGAGATGATCCTACGAGGAATCCCATGAAGTCTGACAATGCCCTCCATGAACACTCTGGCCACCATAGTAGCATTGTAAGAAGAACGGACATGAGAGAAGTGAGCTACCTTCGTCAACCTATCCACAATGACCATAATAGCATCATGTCGATGAGAGGATACTGGCAACACCACAATGAAGTCTATCGAAATGATGTCCCACTTCCACTCTGGAATCAAATGAGGCTACAAAAGACCTACAGGGTACTGATGCTCCACCTTCACCCTCTGACACTCAAGACATCTCGACACAATATCAGAAATAGCCCACTTCATGCCACTCCAAAAGTATAGCTGACGTAGATCTACATGCATCTTCTTGACACCTAAATGAGCAGAATAGGGTGCCTGATGCACCTCTAACAACACTAGGGTGCAAAGACCCTCAGAACTAGGAACATAGATATGACCCAAATGTCACAAAAGACCATCTGACTCAAGAGAGTAACCAGAGAATCTAACCTCTAAAGGTTTACTAGACTCAATCTAAAACTTCACCTCCTAGCACCAACTGTCGGTAGGAAGTGCTGCAAGAATCTAACCTCTCAAGTCAACTGTGAGAGAGACCACTGAGATCTCATGTCACCGATGACTAAGGGCATCCGCTACCCCATTCTCTTTGCCCTAAATATACTTGACCTCAAAGTCGTACTAGCACAAAAACTCCATCCAACACCTCTACCTCGCATTCAAGTTTGGCTGTGTCAAAATATACTGCAAACTACATTGATCACTGCGTAGCTCAAATCGATGCCCTAAGAGAAAATGCCTCCATCTCACCAAGGCATGCACAACTGCTGCTAACTCCAAGTCATGAGTGGGATAGTTCAATTCATGATCCTTAAGTTTGTGAGACTCATAGGCAACCACATGACCATCCTACATCAGAACGGCTCCGAAACCCTCCAAAGAAGCATCGATACAAACAACAAAGTCCCTGGTAGGATCAAAAACTAATAAAATAGGTGCACTGGTCAACTACTCCTTAAGGGTCTAAAAAGCTGCCTGACACTGCTCTGACCAAACAAACTTCTTCCCTTTCCTCTGAAGAGAAGTAATAGGATGGCCAATCCTCAAAAATCCCATAACAAAATGGTGATAGTAGCCTACCCAACCCATAAAACTGTAGACATCAGACACATTAGTAGGTGCAGGCCAATCTATAATAGCTTAGATCTTCGAAGGATCCACCGCTATACCCTCTCTAGAGATGGCATGACCCAAATACTTCACCTCTGTCTGAAAGAATTGACACTTTGACAAATTAGCATAGAGCTGATTTTCTCTCGAACACTGCAACACCTGACACAAATGCTCCTCATGCTCCTTCATAGTCCTTGAATAGATCAATATATCATCTAGAAATACAAGGACAAACCTGTCGAGATAAGTGCTAAAAACACCATTCATCAGGCTCATGAATACTGAAGCTGCATTCGTCAACCTGAATGGTATTACTGTGAACTCATAATATCCATAATAGGTGCGAAATGCAGTTTTATGAATATCTACCTCAAATATCTGAAAACTCGTGATATCTTGACTTAAGGTCAATTTTAGAAAACACCTTTGCTCCCTTAATCTGGTCAAACAAATCATCGATTCAAGGCAAGGGAAACCTATTCTTCACTGTCACCTTATTGAGCTATCGGTAGTCAATGCACAGCTGCAGAGATCCATCCTTCTTTTTCACAAAGATCACAGGTGCTCTCCAAGGAGAGACACTAGGTCAAATGAATCCTTTGGCTAACAGTTCTTCCAACTGCAAATGAAGGTCCTTAAGCTCCTGAGTGGTCATCTTGTATGGAGATTGAGAGATAGGTTCTGCACTGGGAACAAGATCAATCTTGAAGTCAATGTCATGCTTAGGTCGCATCCTCAGAATCTCAGAAGGAAAAACATCAGCATACTCCCTCAAAAGTGAGTGATCATCAAGAGATGCCTCTCGACTCTCCTCCATCTCCAAGTCACTAACAAAAATTGTAAAATGATGACATCTCTGATGCATGCATCTCTTAAGTTGCATAGCAGAGATCATACATAGGGAAATAGGTCTTTGAACTCCTACAACCTCCACCTCTGCACCAGATTCATCCACACAACTAACAAACTTATGATGACAATCAATTACTGCCTAGTGGGCCTGTAGCCAATCCATCCCCAATACTATATCATATGATCCAAGGGGTAGAATGTGAAGGCCTACTGTAGTAGATAAGAAGCCAATCCTCAACTCACAATCGAGCACAAGAGACTCAACCGCGACCTTAGCCCTAGAAGTTAACTCAACCTGCCACCTATCATCCTGCTTTGTTGCAACTAAGCCACAACTCTCCACAAGAGAAGGAGATATGAACGAATTAGATGCATCAGAACCAAAGAGAACAGAAAAACCAATACCTCACATGAAACCAGAACTCTCCACCATGGTGCCTTGGTGCTCTGCTTGACAGTTATCAACCACTGCAAAGACTCTATGTGATCTTCCTACATCGCCAACTATTGTCTCTAAAGCTGTCAGTCGATGACCAAGCCCTAAAGCACTCTTCTGAGGACACTGCCTAGTAATGTGGCCCTTTTGGCTGCAAGAGAAGAACCTAGTGCATCTACCAAAACAACCACCACCCTGAAAAGAACTAGACTACTAGAAATTACCCCTGCTCCTTGCAGACTAAATGTACTGAGCAGGTTGATCAACACGATCTTGTCTAGCATGTTGCCAATTCTGGTTCTTCTTAATTTGAAATCTATTACCCTACTGTGGCTGTGAATTCTTTAGCTTGGACTGAGAGTACTATTGCTGCTATCCACCCTTTGAGGGTGCATGAGATCCTAATGCCTGAGCATGTCCACCATGAGAACCATATCCTGAAGAAGGTGTACTGCCAATATGCACCCCCGTATGCCCATTGAGTGCCATAGCCAAATTCTCCTCCACTAACTGGGCTTTCTCTATGGCAACCTCCATAGACTTAGGTTCAAATACATGAACCCCTCCACTAATCTGAGCATTCAAGCCCCTGACAAAATGTTGCACCAACATAGACTCGTCATCTCTAATACCTGCATACTGTTTGAGCTCATAAAATCTGCACTCATACTGCTCAATTAACATGGCCATCTACCTTAGGTCGTGAAACTCATCTGCATGGTGCTACCTCCAATGATCATATAGGAAATGGTCTCTGATTCTCTCTAAGAACAACTCCCAAGAGACAATGCTATTGTCCAAATGTAGCTTCTACTTCTCTAACCATCACCAAGTTGAAGCAAACCCTCAGAGATGTAAAATAGCACATCTGGCTTGGGTGTTGCTGCCATAAGTATGCATGGAAAAACACCTGCCTATATCCAATAACCAAGTCCCTGTCTCTAGACCACTACCAGCTCCATTAAAGGTGGGAGGGCATGCCCTCAGAAGATCTCTCATATGACTGGCTAGTGTGGCCTCCTGCTCAGCTGTCAACTCTCTCTGCCTAGGAGATCTCTCTCTCTCTAGGTTCTAGCTGATCTACCTCCTAACCTCCACTAGGCTGCTCAACCTCATGTCTTGGGCCTAAACAAGTAAGGGCCTCCTCAAGAAGCTATCTCAATTGGGCTCCCTTAGGATGACCCTGACCTTACCTTCCATATTCTAACCCCCACCTTCATGGGCACTCTCATGAGGGGAGCTGGGAGGAGGTGTACCGCCACCACCTCTCCCACAACCCCTACCTCTACCATGACCTTGATCTCTACCTCTAGGCATCTACCTACAGCATCAAAATATTATCTATTATACACAGAAAGGAAAACAATAGCGATGAAATTAATCTATAGAGTTTAAGCACTAGGTCACATAATGGGCTCAGTTATAACCAGAGTACCTAGTGTTTAAACCTAGCTCTGATATCAAATGTAATGCCCCGTCATGCAACCCTAGGGTGTTATACTAAACAAGAGACAACATTATAGATTTTTTTTTTTTAACCAAAGGTATGCATTATACATTAAAAATGACAGCAATAAAACAACATTAAATGAAATGAATAGCTAACAGCTCTAGGGAGCATAACTGCATCAGATAATAATATAACCATACAAGTGATATGCAACACAATACAACAGAATAATAATACATTATACATTGGTAGAGTTAAATAATTATGAGTCCCAATACAAGATTACAAGGCTAATTACATCTGTGTACAAATTAATACAATTGTGAATGAATACTAGAACTTAGAAAGTGTAAAGCAAATCTAGAACTAGAACACTTCTGCATTAGACTCAAACTGAACATCCAAGAAGACCAATGGATAGCTCTACCACCCAACCATGTGGAACCCTGAGGTCTACCCCTCTGAGCTAGGAGATAACAATGAGGATTCCACTAAGCTGAAGGACACAACAATAAAAATAACCAAATGGATACAGACTTGACACCACCAACCATATTAACAAGACTGCACCAGACAAGGCAACACTCTAGAGACAACAATGAAAGATAATGAGGGAAGTAGCTAAGCTATAGTGAGGAGAGTGTCATCGCATGGTCCTAACATGGGTTATCCAGGCTATCTCTCAATAGAAGCCAGTACCCATGTATGGTTATCCTGGCGACCCATCTCTGGCACCGGCCCTATAGGGTGACACATGCAGAGCCGACACATTCACTCATGTGGACAAGGAGGTCAACCTTACCAACCAGGCCTTCTCATCCCATCCTTAGCCTATGAGAGCACTCAAGACATGGGTGAGGAAACAGACTTATCTTTGTTATGTGAAATACTACCCAACCCACCTAGATATATTTTAAAGTTATCACTTGATTACAACTTCCATGGGGTTATCCAGGCAGCCACTTTGGGCACCGGCCCCACCATGGAAGCAACTCTCCTTTCTACACTAGCATCCCTTATCTAACATCTGGAAACAAATGACATGCATGGATGAGGAACTATTAGACATCTTAAGTTTCCACAACCCAACAGCTGCATAGACAGTTTTAAGTCCAAGGTCACAAAAGTTTTCCCCCTTCCATAACAAAACTTGAGTCGATAACCCATTACAATGACACGCCACGATATTGATCAATAAACCAAGAAGCCTCACCTCTAGAGTTAGGTAAGTAGAACACAAAACCAATGTTATAACAACCATTTCCTAACATGGACAATGGATTATGCAACTTGATGCATCGCAATCATGACATCTCCCTAGATACTTCACTTCACACTTAGCCAAAGTATAACTATAAGACTCAAACCCAATTAGATACAATGGCCCAATTTAAACATATTGATATGAAGAGACAAGAAACACAATCAAGTATTTGAGATTTAACTTTAAATATGAAATTAAGTATGAGGTTTTAACTTTCTTTCAAAGAAATTCTAGCTTATAGAAGTAACAATTTCTATACAACTCCAAGTATAAATTTCCTAACTAATATTCTAACAAGTACCATCTTCTATTAAAAACAAACCATAAATATATTTGCTATAAGCATGAACTTCCATCTAACATTTGAGTAATTACACTTTCTAATATGAACAACTACAAATATATATATCTATATATATATATATATATATTTATGCTATGATAATAAACTCCCCATCAATCATTTTACTACTTTCAATTTCTAGTAGAAAACAACTATAATTATATATTTTTACTATACTAACGAACTTCCCATCTATCATTTTACCACTTTCAATTTCTAATAAAAAAACAACTATAAATATATATATATATATATTTTTGCTATACTAATGAACTTCCCATCTATCATTTTAATAACTACAATTTCAAAGAAAAACAAATTACCAACTATATTTTTTTACTACCAAACCTGTCATAAAAAGTGTCCAAAATTTCAATTAAGGAATCTACCAATTAAACAACCACAACTGAAGATTTCCTAATGGGATTCTTACTAACAGAAGTATGGAGTCCCATTTACAAGTTTCCTAACCTAGTGAATGCACCTTTCTAACTCACTAGATTCTAAAATTACTCCAAATCTAATAAGAAAATCATAAAATCTACAATTTGAAGAGTTGGTGCAACAAAGCTGAAGTTGGAAGTTTTGAAACAGCACCATTGATATCCAGGCCAACTAGGGATTTAAGCAAGCAAATGTGGTTCGATAGAATGATGTAAACTCTGGAACAAGGCATTATTTGCAGGTTCACTTGGTGGATTGGCACATCGCCAATTGTGTAGAATATATAGGAAGTGCCAAGACATATATTACAGCCAATACTATAATGCAACAACAATTGCAGAGGAGGGACCGAAATCTAACAAGTTGAAAACTTTCAATGGCTATGCTTTGTTTTGTAGTTGCACCAAAGGCGGGATGAAATGTCACGTCGTAAACCCTTCTCAACAACTAGGTTTCTTTAATTTGGAAGTGGGGCTAAGCCCATGAAGGTATCATCGTAAGATATAACAGAGATATTAAGAATAAATGAGATCTTTGGAATTCAAATTATAAGCATGTGGTGCAAGTCTTTTACATTCTAAGAGAGAATCATTTACTAAACTGTGAATAATGTTGCCTGGTTGTTACATTAAGGGTGGAGCATGTGTGAGAGAAGGAGAGCACTAAAAAAAAGGGAAACATTTAAGAAGGTAGGGCAATATGAAAAGGTAGGTTTGAATTAGATATGCATAAATTGTTTCAGGTAAACAGACAAATGATAGAATTGAGGATTTTGCAATGAATGAGAAGTGTATCAAAGGAAGAATATCATGAAAATTGCACACCTTGGCATTATCACAGGGAGAGGAATTGTGTAGACACCCCTCAGAGGAGAAATGCTGAAAAAGTACAACCAAGGAGAGGTATGGATGCAAGGTAGGTCATAGAGAGGAAGGAAAACATAGAACGTCACTCCTCATTTAACTCTAATGACATGAGAGAGAGTAGAGACACAAAAAGTCTAGCAAGATACAATGTAAACAAACTAGCAATGATGAGATGCATCAGTTTAGACGACATTAACCCATCATGCAACCTCTACAGAGATAAACAAAGGTGAGATCGCACTGTGGGAGACCTGCAATAGATTATGGTTTCCAAATTACAAACGGACAAAAATTGCCCCAAATAAACATTAACTTAGCCTGGCAAGGATCAAGGTAATGATTAATGGCCAAAACAACTAGAGGCACAGAGATTTGGTGACAAGCCAAAGAAATTCATTTTTAATTCATGATATAAGGATAAAGGTTTCTTTTTCTAGCAGAGTCGATTGATTTAGAGCGATTTCAACTGATAAGCATTGTAGATTTCTCTTATTGGATCACTGAGAGTTCAATTAAGATGAAGGGAGAAAGAATCCTAACTACACATGGCTAGAATAGCAAGCTATCGAATGCAGGAGTCCTAACAATTTTTAATGGAGGTAGGGAGGCACGGATTTCCTAAAAAAAACAATCACACAAGAAAAACAAGAAACACAAAGATTTAAACTAATATGTCTAAACTGTTATTGAAAACAGAAATGCACATACCCAACAATTTCATTCCAAAACTTTAAACTTCCTTCAGCTTCCCTCTTCTCCCCTTTCTCGAACTAGTTTTCTCCAATTTTTTGTCTATTTTTTCTCCCCCAACTCTCTTCTCATTTTAAAAAAATGGTTAATCTCATAAATTCTCACAAGCATGCATCTGTTACCTAGAATCCCCACTCCTCTGAGAACTTAAAATTTTACTAATAATAGATATTACACAAATCTGAAATTTCACATTTGACAACTCACAACTTTAAAGTTTTACCTATTACTCTCCTATAAAAGCTATATATATTAATTAACCATACCAACCTCAAATGCTTAAATAAAAATTAAAATAATTAATTTAGTCAGTAATAAATCTTACTTAAACAATATTCCAAATTTCACGACTACTTAGAATATTGTTAGATTTAACATATTGATAGCAAAGAACACATAGACATTACTTAAACAAACTCAACCATGCTCCACAACACGTGATGACCAACAACATGAAGTGAGGATTGAACGTCACATCACAACACATGACTACATCAAAAGACTAGGACTGACCTAGCAGAATAGACCTCATGTTATCTCCCATCACCGGTACCCATTAATGCAAGAGCCTGCTCAAACCTGCTATACCAAGTGGAGTTGAGGCTTGGTAGCTACAGCCTACATCAAAACAATTGGTTGAATATGATCAAATGCATATATGTCTACACACATAGATTTAGAGAATCGTGGCAGAGTAGGGTGCTCGAAGTGAGTAGTACTTGTTAGGAATTTGTAGGTCTATTTAAACCAATTCCACATAACCCAATAGGAGAAAGAATATGCTAAAACAAACCATAATGCAAAGATCAAGTGAACAAGTAATAAGGAACACAAGATATACCCTAGGAAAACCCTTTGCAGGGAAAAACCCAGCCTCCAAAAGTATCCATGCTCAAATGTATTATTCAGCAATATGAAATTGCAATACAATCCATGAGCCTCCATGAATACCCCTGAACCATCAAGCACCTCCAATGCAACCTCCATGTGTACAAGCATGAATCCACATATCACTTTCCATGCTTCACAATATGCACTTACAGGAGAGAGCTCAATACAATGACAGCCTCTCTCAAACCTCCAATCCACCTACAATGAAACAACCAACATTACCCAAACCACTAACCATGTGCTTGCTTTTATAGACCAAGATCACACAAATACAACTTGTGGTATTGGATAAAACCATGTGCCCTGAAAACCATGGTAACACAAAACTATTAACTTATAAAACCACTTGACCCCACATTTGACTATTGGTACTAACTTTCCCAATTAATCAAATAATACAAATAATAGTTAATTACTCTATGTGTCCCACACACATAAAATAACTAACCCAATGTTACAATACAACTTATATAGGTGGTAGCTGAATAAAATAGTACAATATTATGCAAGGTGTACAACACCTATCCCAACATTCTCCCACTTGTTGTATACATTGCATAAGGGTCAATACATTAAATACATCATCATAGGTAAAACATGAAATCACATGAATCTCCAAAATGCTCTCGTGCTCCAACAAGATACCTGCAACAAAGTAAAGTGACCACCATCTCAAGAAAGAACCCCTGTCATCCTCCAACGTGCCACCTATGGAAGAAAAGGAACATGCCAAGGTGAAGATGCACCAATCCAAAGAACACAAGCATCAAATCCAAGTGAAACCATAAGGCTCCAAGCTGCTGTCAAAGGTAAAAAAACCCACATGATTGGAAATAGCACCCAAAACATATGCTAATACATCCAACCATCCATACCTCATAGGTATCAACAACATCAACAAAATCATGCCAACAACATATCCAACCCATATACTACAATAACAAGCTCCACGAATAAAACCTGTCAATGAAGAACACATACATCTAGGAACTCCCACTGCATGGGTAATGTCAAATCTGAAAATAGATACATGGCATACCAAGTCTATCGATTAGCAATCAAATCAAGGTGTGGCTAATCAACAAGCCAATGTAGTACCAAGAACAATCACAATGATCCATACATGCATGATAAATCGCTACATAATCTCTCACAACATGTCACCATAACTCTCCCAAAGTCCAACCATATCAACATGATCCTCTAGGAAGTAGTCATAAGACAAAGAGAGAAAACCTATAAATCATAATATCCTTCTACAAACACCTCAAAGTGCTAAGCTGTGTCAAGTGTGATCTCCTCTACAATCAACCATTCAAACTCATAAGATCAAATAAACATATATAACATGTAACCAACATGGATGTAAGCCTCTCTCATCAAGGTAGATTAAACTTATAACCATTCCATAACCAGGAACAAGCCCAATCACATCTCCTAAACTCCTCATAATGAACATGATAAATCAAACCATATGAATAAGGAGATAACCATGCTAACATCCCTCAACTGAACCCTCCAGAACCAATAACTATAGCTCAAGATCCATATCTATGAGAAGATGAAACATAAAGTAAAACACATCTAAAAAGATGGGCAATACCTCATAGATGATAAATTGTCGAGTAGACCAAGAGTGGGCAATGAGAATGCTCCTCCAGGATACACCAAGTCACAATGACTCTCTCTAAGAACAAACTCCTCTAGGTCCATAATGAACTCATGTCCATATTCAGGTGTAAGGCTCCTCAGTCTATCTATTGAAACCTCCAAAGAGTAACCGTCTCAACAAGTGTCTCTAATCATAAGAGAACTCTAGCCTTGCCTAAGTCTCCAAGTATCCATGATCACCTGTAACTGACCAATACATGCCAAACTCCAAATGCAACATAGCACCATCATGAAGTAATCAAGCAAATGATCAAAGTACTCAATATCAAGAGAACAAACAAGACCACTGTCAATCCTCCTACTGCATATCTGCATAATCAAGAAGCCCATCATGACATCATGATCTAACCATCTCCTTGTAAGAAGATCACATGCAACAAAGTGTATAATGATGCATACATCCTGTCTCAAGAGAACCTGTATCATGCCAGTACTCTAATCTAGAATCAAGAGCCCATCAAGACACAATAACAACATCTCTAAACAAGGATAAACATGTCAAACCGACAAATCATAAACCCAACACCTCAACCAAAGACTCGAAGAAGTCCTCCATGGTAAATCAAGATGTCAACATCTCCAATCATATGAAGATAACCATCTACTAACAACTGAATTGAAAATGTCAAAGAACTCTCACAACCAAGAGCTCCTCCATGACACCAACATCCACTATAGAAGATCATCCATCATGTATGATGAATCCAACATGTTGCCAAAGCTCCCACTGAACCGTGATACTGAGCTATCCATGACAACAAAGTAACCATCTCCTAAATGAAGATTATCCATAGCTTTAAACCAATCAAGGAATCCCACTGTAACATCAATAGCTCCCAAAAGGTCTAATGAACTAAAATCTTGAAACAAGAAGATAAAACCATCACTGTCAAAAGCTAACATAGAAACATGTATCCCAGCTCTCCACGACATCGTGATAAACATGCTACAAGTCCCAACAACCAACTAACCAGGCACTCTAATTATCCATCCTCTTATCCCAAAGCAACATACCAATGTACAAATGACCGCAAACGAGGCCAACTAATGAAGTCTGTATAAACACTAAATCAATCTAGTGGATAAAGACAGTCCACATCTAAGTCATCCCACTGTAGCCAAGGGGTAGCTAATCCATAAAACTACATAACTCCTAGATCCAAGACAGATGTAACATGCAAACTCATCATCACACTAGTAAACTGCAAACTGAGATATCAAAGAAGATAACCTGTAGACTCCAAGACTCAAACACCAAATCAACTCTAGATTTTATTTTCCAACAAGTCCACAAACAAATACCATAGTCAAGGAACTAACCAAGCATCCAAGAGATAAGAATAATCCCCTAAAACAACACCACACACCACCTGTAATCATGAATCGAACATCATAGCCCATACCTGTCAATCGCATACATGATCATGTCATGCTAATGCAAAAGTGTGCCTGCATATCCATGACACCATAATCATCATCATCATCACTGTACCTGTACTCAACTCCCACTGAAATGAGACTCCAAGTCTCACACGAGTATCAACCATGTCCTCAAACTAGAAGACAACTTGTCCCTGTCTCCATCAAAGTCATAACTCTGAAAACACCTGTAAACCTGTATCAGGGAGCACCAAATCCGAAAACCTACTATACCATGTTGATGGTCTCATAGAAACATGCACTCCCACAAGTCTGTCCCAAGAAATCCATCCGAATGCACTCGTAAATGCACTCTGAATCTCAGGCTCCTACAAGTAATCAAACAAGTAACAAACTCTCTCTGCACACCAAACTGAAAATCTATATGATCCAAACTATAGTACACTGCACTAGCTTTCCAACGCCTATCCAAAATTTAAAATTTGATTTCGTATGCGAAAGTTATGAGCATAAAACTGTACTAGAGTAATGCGGGCTTCAAACACCAAATTCTAATACAAGCAGCAAAATCTGATCATGAAACTAGTACCATTGTGTAGTGCTCGGAGAGATCTTTTCGACGCCTATAAGAAATCAAAAAACTGATACTGTATGTGAAAGTTATGCCCCTCGGAAGAAAAGGCACTCCTAGGGCTAAAAATGACCCGTGGTGGGCCCCTGTACCCGGATGACGTGGCATGAAGTAATTGCTGACATCATCATTGCTGACTAGGCATGAGGTGGTGCTGACATGGCATTGGGTTGGCATCTTTGACTAGACTTTGACCAGTAGATTTCAAACTAGGTTTAAAAAATGTTTAATTTCTCCATTGGACCCCACCACCATTTTAATTAGATTTTAATATTTTTAAAAAAGGGTCTAAAAAATAAAAATAATAAAATGCTGTCATATATTACCTTTCATACCCCCATTGCACCTTTCTTATAAAAAAAAGGTTTTAATAAAATGATTTTTTTTTTTAAAGTTTCAACCACCCACCTTAAAAATTCTTAAAGGTTTTAATAAAAATTTGAAAGTTTTAAAGCCCATCTGGGCATCTTGGGCCGACCGGTGGGTATAGTTGGGGACCAATGGGCCGTACGGCTCTGCACCTGTGGTACCACTGGTACCCTCTACAACACCTATGCAGTATGGGGGTCTGCGGAACCCCTTGCACATAAATTTTTTTGTTTGTTTTTTTTTTTTCCAATCTTGATTTTTTTTTTCAATCGCCTATAGTTAAAAAAAAATTATTTTGATTTTTCAACAAATTATAGAAATTTTTGACATGCACAGGGATTTTTTTTTCTCTTTAGCGTTCCTTTACACACTGCGATGACCATATGGTCATACCGGCGAACTAGGGGGGCTTCAACTTTTGCATTTTGCTCTTGTGGCCGAAATAGGTCAAATTTTATATGATTTTTCATTTCTCATGCCTCCTGGACTCAATGGCGAGGTTCATTTTTTCCCAGGAGGTCATCTGTAGAAGTTTCTCCTCAAAACCCTCATGAAGCCAAAACCTGGAAACCCTCTTCAGCCATGATTTTTCAATCACCCGATCTGCAACATGCACAACAAATCACCAATACCCATAACCCCCAATCTACAATACAACTTGCACAAAACCTTGTAGTGTCCAAAATCCTTACATGCATTGCCATGGCTTCCATTTTGCACCTAATCTACACAAAGAAGGGTTATACAGATCTAGGGAGCTCACACCTCCCTCAACCATGAATATGGCTCTTATACCAACTATTAGGAATTTGCAGGTCTAATTAAACCAATTCCACATAACCTAATAGGAGAAAGAAGATGCTAAAACAAACCATAATGCAAAGATCAATTGAACAAGTAACAAGGAACACAAGATATACCATGGAAAAACCCTTTGCAGGGAAAAACCCAGCCTCCAAAAGCATCCATGCTCAAATGTATTATTCAGCAATATGAAATTACAATACAATCTATGAGGCTCCATGAATACCCCTGAACCATCAAGCACCTCCAATGCAACCTCCATATGTACAAGCATGAATCCACACATCACTTGCCATGCTTCATAATATGCACTTACAGGAGAGAGCTCAATACGATGATAGCCTCTTTCAAACCTCCAATCCACCTACAATGAAACAACCAACATTACCCAAACCACTAACCATGTGCTTGCTTTTATAGACCAAGCTCACACAACTACAACTTGTGGTATTGGATAAAACCATGGTAACACAAAACCATTAACTTATAAAACCACTTGACCCCACATTTGACTATTGGTACTAACTTTCCCAATTAATCAAATAATATAAATAATAGTTAATTACTCTATGTGTCCCACACACATAAAATAACTAACCCAATGTTACAATACAACTTATACAAGTGGTAGTCGAATAAAATAGTACAATATTATGCAAGGTGTACAACACCTATCCCAACCTACACCATCCCTACTCTTGAAACAAGACTATAACCACTTTATTTGAATTCAAATATCAACAGATTGAATAAAACATGATAATACTAAACCATTACTACACATGTCAAACTCATCATAACTGGATTAATAATAATGTCATCATGAACTCATAACACATGTCAAAACTATATCAATCAAACATAGTCCATCATGATCAAAATAAACATAAACCATAAGTCTACTAATCCAAATGTCGTAGAACTGACTAAAAGCAATTGAAGAACTAACAACTATCTCAGACTGACAAAGAGCAAAGCAAAACTACCAACTATCACAAGCCAAAAAGAGGGGCATTACACCTATTTATGTGGATGGAGATCTAATGATATTTTTTAGATTGTTGTCCAAAGAAGGAAGAGAGGTCTTCCAAAGCCTATTTCTGAAACCCGCACTCAGGCTAAGGGTGTACAACTTGCTAGGTTAGGTCTTCCAATTGTTTATATTTTTGTTCCTTGTATCCTTGTTGTAGCTTTGCTATATGTCTATTGTTAATGCATTGTTTTTGGCCTATGCAAGGCTTTTGCTTTGCCCTCTAGGTTGTTTTGTACAGGTATTTGTACCCACATTTACATCTTACCATAATAGAAAACATGGTAGATTAATTTGATCACATGTCTAATTAATGCATGATAGTTTTTTATTGGTAGAAACAAGGTGTAATGTATGTAGGGTTGTTGGTTCATTATTTGATAGAAAATTTATCAATTATTAATGTATTCTAATTTCAACTTTTAGGCCATGCTAATATTACCATGAAAATTGATCACTTCCCGAAAATGATGTGAATAGGAGGAAACACTTGACAAATGTATTTAAAAAGGAAATAATGGAAATTCCAACACATCTAGCTACATGATTGTGTATATTTTTTGTAAGCATTGAACTTATGCAACTCTAGACACCCATAAAGTTAGGGTATACCTATGGGTATGTGCATGGAAATGGGAGACCAAAAAGGGGTCAAAAGTGGCCACTCTTTCCCTAAAATCAACAAAAATAGATCTTGGATGAGAAATTCAAGATACCCACACTCAAATTTTCATGACGTGATAAGAACAAGATTAGTATTGCTGTGACTCTAGTTTCTAAACTACTATTTTTCAAAAAAATGGTGGAGATTAAGAGGGTCAAAAAGGGGGAGCATACAAAGTGGTTTGTTTTTGCTTTTTAAAATGTTTACATGCAAGCCTGACCCTTTAGCTCAATTATCAAATTTCAAAAACAAGCCTAAGAGTTGGATTCTAAAGAAGATTTAAAGTAAACACATGTGTGTTATAACATGCATGTGTTATAAATTCAAAAAAGAGAGTGATTTGTCTATTTCATAGGAAAAAACAATGTAATCATGTTATAAC
Organism: Cunninghamia lanceolata; assembly: GCA_027924645.1. Classification (NCBI taxonomy): domain Eukaryota; kingdom Viridiplantae; phylum Streptophyta; class Pinopsida; order Cupressales; family Cupressaceae; genus Cunninghamia; species Cunninghamia lanceolata. Next base: position 8,820,413 of record BSBN01000050.1, on the reverse strand, counting down.
ACACTCACATTATAATGTGCTTGCATCATGGCCACGGATTTCTAATCCATTCAAATCCATAACATGATCTCATTGTAATGTGGGCATGTTATGCTATATTTTACTTCAAAATGGGTTTCGACCACTTTTTATTCCCCCATCTTGGTACACATACCCCTATATTAACTAGAATCTGACATAGACACAATGTAGGTGAGTTAAATCTAGACAACAAATGCATTTCACCCTTTCTAAAGGTGTCAATCAAATCACTCCTACCTTTCTAGGGAAAGATAGCTAGGTAGGGGCAAATAGGATTGATTACTCTCTTCATGCATAGAAGAAGAGTGCCACAAGTGATAGTGTATTTGTTGTTTGTTTGGATGTTGAATTGTTGCACCTCATGATGAAACAAAGGGTTTATTCAATGTTTGAAATGTTTAAAAGTTCAAGAGTTTTGATGTATGAATATTTTTATTGTTTGCCTCATAGTGAGATTGAGGGCTTGAAAGTTGTGAGTTTCTTGAATGTTTAAAATTAAGTTTCTCATTTCATTTTGATGACAAAACTCAATTCTTAATTCACCTAAATATTTATTTCTAAATAAGATCAAATTCAACCATTAAATGCATGAGAACAACCCTATCAATCATGCTACAATGACATATCCAAATAATTACAACTTTATGGAAATAAGAGTTGGGTGAGGACCAACCACACCAAGTGGTTTCAATTAAAATATACAACACATCCATGAACTAAAATATCACTTAAACACTCTTTCCAAAATCATGAATAGTAACATATACAATGCTAAAATGGAATTACCTACCTAAACATGCATTTCTACCATAATACAAAATATAATAATTATTACAATTATAAGCCTATATTTGAATAATACAAATATGGGCATATTATGATATCAATTCTATATTCAAATACATAAATTGCATAATTGTAACCCTTTCTTAACTTCAAGGCATAAATGTAAACTAAACAAAGTATTAAAATGAGATCTCTTCAAAATCCTAAGAGATCTACAAGAAGGATACCAATGGGTTATGTTACTCATATCTGAACCATATTACCATCATCAAACATAATAGATTCCTATGCCACTCTAGGAAACCCTTGATCTACAAAGAGAGAAGATCATAGATAACTTTTAACATGACATGTCTCCAAAACAAACAAGGGTCTCATGCAACACACCAATAGAATACATCATGATTAAACATTAGTTTCACACACTATATAGTCAATAACATCAAGTGGGAAACAATATAAATGAATTCAATGCACAACCACACTTGAGTACACACACATCGAGGGTCTAATACATAGTTTAGGGATAAACAATACTTTAGTAATTTAATGCACAACCACACTTTAATACACAAACATCAAGGGTCTAGCACATAAATCACCACCTAGGTAGTCTATGATGTTCTAAATATACTCACCACAAAAGTGAATCACATGGAATCAGAATGGCACATGCATCAAGCACCATTGGCAATGTCATGGATTGAATCACTTGTACTCTTATGGGAATATCTGATCTAAGAAATGAGACTCTTATTGATCACTCTCTTCACATGGAAGGAGAATCTCATGAATTTAAGCAATATGATTATATGGATAGAGGTTATGCCAATGGGTTCACTTACATCATGTGGAAGAAGTGGACGATGATAAACTATGGTGTTGATTCAAGGATTTGGATGTAGAATGGTTAGAGGTTGAACTATCAACATTTGAACATTCTCTTTGCAATGCTATTGTTGTGATTTGGGCATCAATATGTTTGATTAGATCATTTAAGAGAATAAGTTCTCATATGTCAAACTCTTCACTTATCTCTATTTTTTCATTATCTTATCTGATTTTCCTAAGAATGGGTACATTCTCTTCAATTTCAACTAGAATATCTTCAATCTACTCTTCCTTCATCCCTAGATGCATTTGGCATAAATGGCCAAGTGAGAGATAGGAGACTCAAAAGAGACTGATTTTGGTTTATTTATTTGCTTTGTTGAAGTTGTAATGTTTTCTTTATTTTACATTGTTATGTTTGCTTTGTTTGACATTTGTTAAATGTCGTCTGATGGAATCAAGGGTTTGTTTCTTCTTCTTCTCTTGTTCTTTTGAAAGTTGAAATATTATAAATAACAATGCTATTCTGAATGCATGTAGGAAAGAAAATATCCTATTTATTTTTCCTTTTTATGAAACAAAGTGTGAATTATTTAACTATGTGGAACTAATTTTTTTTATATGACTTTGCATATAACCTGTACCATGTTTTTAGAGTTTTTGATTTTTGAGAAAATCTTTGAAAGAAACTTATAATCTACTTGCAAGATGCAAAAACTAATTTAAATTTAATTATACCTAAGGAAGTAAATTATAAAATAACTAAGAAACAACAATGAAGTGTTATATTCCTTATGCAAATTTTAGTGAAACTTCAAATGAAATGTTTTTTAAATTAAAGAACATAGATGAAGCTTTTGAAGGTTCTGTCCAACTACTATTATTAACGTCCTTAGAGACTCTAGCTTTTAACCATAGTTTCTTCTCCTCTTCTATCCGTTGGGTATTGCACTTGATGGATAGGTAGGATCAAGATTGAGATTGATTTGGGAGGAAGGAAAAGATGCTTATTATGCTATATGGGTGAGCCTAGAGCCTATATATAAGTATTTGGGATTTATCTTTGCAAAGAGGCATGTAATCTTTTAAAGGTGATCTAGTTCTTAAAGGGATATTAAGCTTCTAGCAAAGATTTGTAGACGCAGCCCAACAATCCTTCTATCCTATGGAGAGAATAACTTCTTAAAAAATGCTTAAAGATTTGGTATATTCAAATTATATTATGTATTCTCCTCCATTATGAATGAGAGAAGGTGGTTTAAATAGGAAAACAAGAGAGAAGATCAAAGGAAAAATAATATAAAGATAGAAAAGAAAGAAAGAAAGAAAGAAAGAAAGAATGGAAAAAGATGGTGATTAGAAGGGAAACTAGAGAAAAATTAGTCAAAAGGAAATGACTCACATGCATACAAAAATATAATGAGGTTTCCTATGTCATGGTGTGGGTCATCCCTCTTACTAGGGTAGGTCACCTGAGCATCGTTGTATGTTAACATGGATCACCTAGGTAACTTTTCAATCTCTTGAGTGCACCTACAACTTAAGGTAAGAAACAACAATTTTAGAATGTGAGAAAGACAAGCAATCCAAGAGGATGAAAAATAGGGTGAAAGACACACAAATTAGGATGTAAAGACACTATGAAGGCTTCCATAAAGAGATAAAAAGATACATGAAAGAAAAAAGCATGGCACATGGGTCATGGGCTAGATTGTCGAATCATCATCAAACATGTATATTGACTCAAATCTTAGTTGCAAATGACAAACAAATGGCGGAACAGCGTATCGAATTTTCAAATGCACAGTATGGCTATTTTCATTAACAACACTGAGAAAACTTACAAATATGTTCATCATGTACAATGCACGCTTTCATGCTTGCATGCATATTATCAGACTATAAGCTTGAACAAAGCTTTTACAACACTTTAAAACTCATAAGAAGTATTACAATATCAGAACTATCTAAAGACTTTCTAGGACTTAGACACTTCTTCTCAGAACTGAATTGCTCCAAAAGACTTGAGAAATGTAGGTGGCCCTGGGCCCTTATATAGGGAAGCGAGGGCAGATCTTTTAACCCCGATCTCAGAGAAGTTTGGAATCTGCCAAGGAGAAGTGGACACAAAGCAAACCTTATCCGGGGGACATCCCATGTGAAGAGATTCTTCTGGTGGGACCCAATTGTCCGTGAACAAGATAAGATTGACACGCCAACACAACTTTACAGGACAGTCCTTTTGACACGAGAGGGATACACACGATAAGGCGGTGTGTTGCCCCCTTTAAACGTGGAGGGGTCCACGTCTTTCATTTCATTACGAGTAGAAAGATGTCCTCGATGAGTGACAAGCCCACTCATTAGCCAACTAGGACCCAGTGCTGTTGGTGGATGTACTAGATTCCTTGGGAAAGTAATCTACACACCCTTCACATGCTTCTCCTTCCGGATGCGTGCAATCTGGTGCTCGATAGTAGCCTCGGGAGTCGTAGGTAGGGATTCTAGGATCATCCTGCGAATAATCATAACAATTTGCACATGTTTGAGATGAGGCGTGGGGAACACAGCCTGACAACCTGTCATCTTCCTTCCAGATAATGCTCATCACCTTTAATTTATGTGGTCCAAAGAGCCCGCGGTTGAGTGTATAAGATGTTGCTCCACTCATTCTATACATTTTGGTGTGGATCCAAATTGATGTTTGATGAGCGAAGTAGTGACGGAGGTGGTTCCTGACCGTCCAATGTTCGAACATAGAATCTGCTCCGGCTAGTCCATACATCTGGCATAGATTTCGACTGATTGGGTTTTCGTCGGTAGATCCAAACTGGAGCCTGAAAATACACCCAGTGTATGTTGTTGTACCATTGAACTGGAGATCATCAGCTTGAGGATATGGACCCTGAAACATATTTCTAATTAGAAGATGTCCACACTCACCATTTAACCATTGAGATGGTCTTCCTATCATGGGATTCAAGAACCTTATAGGGAGTACAAAGTCTCCACACCAATTCTGTAAAGCATGACCAACTTCGGGGTCAATGGGTTCGGCTTCTGCAGAGAATTGGAAGAATGGTTCTTCTATCCACAAACCAGGCATAGTTAGCTGCTGCTTGGCTACTAACATTTGAAACCTATCAAACAAAAAATCGTTAGCCATTTGATAGTTATGAAGATCGCGCCTTGGAAAAGGACTACAGCTCCAATCCTCACGACATGGCTCATGCCATCTCTGCTCTCTTACTTGGATGACTCGGACTTTACCTTCCATTTGTCGAAACTGAGCTTTCTGTTGAGTTTGCTCCTTCAGCTTGATTTCATGACCTTCTCTGGACTCAAAATCTGCAAATATATTCTCAACTCCAGGCAGATGAACAAAATCAAATTCATACGTACTGAGGAGTTGTGCCCATCAGAGAAGTCTACCTCTTGGTACCTTATTCTTGGACTCTTTTCAGAAGAATCCCTTGAGATGCTGCAGATCACTTTTCAGAAGAAACCTTTTGTCAGCAATAAACATTTGAAATGCTTGAAAAGTCTTTACAAATGCTAAGATCTCTTTATGAGTACTATGGTAATTTTTTTCAGAAGCATGGAAACTTCCTGAGACAGTTCTAACAATTTGACCTTTATCCTTTGGATTATATTCAACTATCTTTTGCTCTCGGAGAATACCAGCCCATGCATTTTCACTGGCATCTGTTTCCACAATTTTGTAACCTGGTCCAGGTAACTTGAGAGGTGGCAGCTGGGAACACTTCTGCTTTATTTTCATGATCAACTTGTCATGAAACTCAGTCCACGGCAGAGGCTTCTTACTGAGTAACCTATTCAGGTACAACCTGTCTTCAGCAAGCTTGTGATAAAAACCTACAATATAATTAACCAGTCCTAAGAATCTTTGTAATTCCTTAACATTCAAGACTGGGAGATTAGCAATTTTTTGCAGAATATGAGGTTGCGCCTCCATCATCCCCCCCGGAAGAAGCTTGATGCCGATAAACACAATTTCTGGCTGCGCAAAGACTGATTTGGAAGGATTTATGGCTAATCCATTATGTTGGCAAATAGAAAGGAATTGACGCAGGTGGTCTAGATGAGAGACCATCTCCTTACTAAAGACCAAAATGTCATCAATGTAAGGTTGAATAAATTTGGAGAAAGGTCGGAAGATAATATCCATTTTCTGCTGGAAAATGGAGGGTGTAGTTTTTATCCCGAAGGGTAAGACCTTCCACTCAAACAGACCTTGTGGAACAGAGAAGGCTGTTTTAAAGAAATCTTTGGTCTTTAAACCAATTTGCCAATATCCCTTTGTGAGATCAAATTTGGAGTAGACATTACTGCCTTGGATGGATTGCCAGATATGGTCTTTGCTGGGCAGAGGATGCCTATGGTCGACTAGACATTCATTTAGAGGTTTATAATTAACTACCAAGCATTTCTCAGGTAATTCAATGCCATTTTCATCTACTTTTGGTACATACATGGCATGACAGGAGAAAGGAGAATCAGACACTTGGATTAAACCTAATTCTAGCAGATTTTGAATTTCCTTTTAGCAGACAAGAGTTTCAGATGCAGACATCAAGAAGTAATTGGCTTTCGCCTTAGGGAGGATCTCTTTACCTTCTTGATCTTTTTTCAGAGTAAGGTCACAGGTGAGATTTCGTTGGAATTTGGACAAATCCTTCGTCATCACTGTGTCTTGAAAAGTTGCTTTGAGCTCGGCTAAATATTCTTCACGCTGCTGAAACTGCTTAGCAAGCCAAACTTGATTCACCGGTTTCTACTTTTTGCCTTTGTCTTTGATAGAAAGTGAGGAGAAAGACAGGGCCTGATACAAACGCGGCATCTGGTATAAACCTTTGAATAGCAAGAAATCTCGATCAATTACAAATGGTTCCCATTCCCTGATGGCATTACTGCCAATAACTCCGTCATAATCTTCTACTTCATATTCTACAAACAGGACGTTAGTGACTTGAGATTCAAATCCTATTTGGACGGGAGCAATACAGAAAGAAGAACTTCCTTCTATTTCCTGATTAGCAAAGGTAATTTTTGTTTTACCGTCGCGCCATGCATCTGCAGGGAATGCATTTTTTCTTGCCAAATTTAAATCTGCACCAGTATCTATTAAGAAAGCTAGAGGATAACCCATTATACCCTTAAAATGTATTGTAAGAACAACAGCTGGGCATACTGTGGAGATTTTTGCAGATCTATTATAACCTTTGATCATATTGATACGTCTGCTACTAGAACCAACTTCTCTGACTAGAGAACCTGAGAAGGCTTCATCACTAAGATACCTTAATGGGTCACTTTTTTCAAGAGGTTCTTCTTTAGGCTGGATAGGATACTGGGGTGTTTCTTGCAGAGCTTGAACTATCAAGGGACTATATGGTTTTTCTTCACAAAACAATTGTTCTTCTTGCAAGGTAACTTGGGCAGGAATTTGTAAAGAACCAGCGGCATTGAATCTATTGATATACTTATCTAACTCGGGAGACTTTTCAACTTCTTCATTAAGACAAGAATTTTCTTCTTCCTCGAGTTCAAGAACTTCATGCTGGGCTTGAGAAATTACCTTGAGAAGGAAATCTTTCCTCTAACGATGCCATAGTCACCGAGCCATACTTCCTGGGACTGGAGCTTCCAAAATCCCACGCTGGGGCAGTGGGGTTGTCGATGCAATACTCCCTGGAGGAGTGCTTCGAACAGAAGCAGTAGGTCGAGGATACCAAGGTGAAGGTCGGTATCCATGCGTTGATGGAGTCCTGACTGAAAAGACAGGTGGAGTGATTTGCCTTGCCGATGTGCGGCCTCTAGCTTCATTTCTTTGCTGCAACAGATACAGCTTTCTACTCTTAAGCTGCTCGAGCTTAGCATTCAGCTTCTTCCATGTTTCTAGTCCCATGTCCATTTCTTGTAGCTGGGACTCTATCTGGACAATCTGACCCACGATCTTATCCAAATCATTTCGGGTATCAACCTGAAACATTCTGTAGTAGAAAGAGATTTCACTTCCAGATGAAGATCCTTCTTCATCAGATGCAGCAACTGAGCCTTTAGTAACTCTGTTCATTTTGGCAGAGGTTTCTTCAGGAACAGAATGGTATTCAGAAGATTCTGAGTCTGAATACTCTGAACTGCTTGACAGAACTATGTCTTTAGAGTCTGATGGATATCCATTTATATAGACATGTTCTTCGGTGATGCCGGCAGCTTTTGCAGCTCGCATCTTTCCTTTTCCCTTTTTCTTTTTCTTTTCTGGGCACTTATTTGCAAAGTGATCTCCCTTGCAAATGTAACACGTAGGCCTCCACTTTGAACCTTTCTTTTTATCTTTCTTGCGAAAGAAGCCCTTCTTCCTTTTCTTTGGAGCTTTGAATTTGGATTCTTTATATTTCTTTTTCTTCTTGGACTTTTCCCTATAACAAGGTTCACACGAATCCTTTTCTTCATAGTTAGCAGCATCATTTAACTGAGAACAAATTGCAGAAGACAAAATAGGCTGAACCCTTTTAATTTCTTTTATAGCTTTTGTCTCATCACAGACTTCTGTATTGATTTGTTCCAGGAATTGGACTAACTGGGGAAAAGTAACTTCTTTCATTTTGATACCATCTGCTACCATATTTTCTAAGACTTTCATATGGTAGAACTCTCCTATGGTATTACCAAAGCTCTTAAGAAAGGTTGTGAACATATATTCATGGTTTTGTTCCTGTCTGGAAAGATAGAAATGCTCATACTGGCATTTACAATAACCTTTGAAGTTTTTCAGATCTTTACACTTACCCTTGATAAACTTCTGATATGCCAGTTTCTCCATTACATCCCTTTTACCAACAAACATTTTGAGTAGCTAGGCATAGACATGATCGGTACCTCTGTCTAGAAGTCTTTCTTTGTAATCATCTTCTAGATGATCCCACACATGCTTGGCAGTTCCAGTCATTGCATTGAGAGCTTGCTTGATAACTTCTTTTTCATCAGCATCAACATTAGTTTCAATGTAATTTGTTATCCATGACTGCATAACATCTATACGTCGAGTATTTTCCAATACTTCAAGTTTGTCAAAATTAACCAAAGGCGGAGTATCTGCCTTATAGCTTTTAATATTCTTGAAGGGATCATTATTATGAGGACTGCTGCCAGAACCATGAGCCATATTGACAGATCCTTGAGCAGGGGTCTGACTCACTTGAGACTTCTCAAAGTCTCCTGTTTGAGGATTATAAACTCTTTCAATCTCAGGCTGCTTTACCTGAGACAGCAAGTGCGGTCCTTCATATTGGGCCTTGACATATTCTTTTGCACTTGTTGGAAATTTTTTAATTTTAACCACTTGCCGGGCTAACTGAGCCATTGACTGAATGACTACAGATTTAGACTTAACAGTGGATTGAATTTCAGCTGATTCTATTTTTACAGAATCTCCTATCAACAATTGAGACTGTGTAATAGAATGGACCTCATCATGCATTTCACTTATCCTTTGTCCATTGTGCTTGACATGTAGGTCAGTGCTATTGATTTGGGACCCTAGCACATCACAGTCTAGTTTTACTTCATTTCTAACCTTCTGGAGAAGGTCTCTTTGTCTTTCCATTGCTGCATCTTGCTCTAATTTCCATAGTTCAGCTTTATGTCTGAACTCATTGTAGTTATCTCTAAGTTCCATGAGATCTTTCTTGATAGTGGCTGGCCACTCGTCAGTAAGTCTCTTTTCTAACCTTTCCAAAGTAGAGATTAGAGTATGGAAATTCTCCTGATGGCTAAGATGAGCTTTCTGTGTTTTGACTGCTTCTATTTCTTCCCACTTTCTTCTGTCTTCGGCTAAAAGCAAAGTTTTTCTTAGACAGAGATTTGTCCAGTTGAGAAGGTTACTCTGACTGGGAGCACTATCACCTAAAGGGAAGACATGCATTGGCCAGCAGTTGGCTTTATACTTGCCTATGGAATCTATTAACATGAAATCATGAAACGGGGGTATTGTACCCGGGACATAGCACGGACCACCAGGTGTGCCGACAACTTTCATGTCTTTTTCAGAAATTTCTTGTTCAGGCATTGACACAGATGTTGTAGACATCATCCGAACTTTTTTGGATTTGGGTGGAAAGACGAAAGAATAATCTTCACATTTGAACAACCCATTTCCAAGATCAGAATACTTTTGATGGGTACAGGTAGTTACTGATCTTTCTTGTGAGGGAGGAAATGAAGTATTCCTACTCATAGAGGGGAATCTAAAAAGACTATCAAAACCCTGACTAGGTTGAAGGTGAACACTTTGCGATCTGGGGAGCACTAGTGGAAGTGGATTCACAGATGGGCCAGGTTGATTATAGTTAAAAGACGATTCTCGACTCAGGGATGGTCCAGACGATTCCTGACGAGAAACAAACTAGTTTTCATTTGAGAACTTGATCACAGCCTGGTCATCTAACTCTTCGATTGAGATGCCTCTCAATCTGGGTTGCCTTTCCTTTTCCCATTCTTCTAAATTACCAGCTTCCCATAAATCCAGAGCCCACTCCTATGGCATCTGAATGTCTTTATGACACACTATCTTAGGGGCTGTCAGCTGAGTGCTTTCACTGGATGAAGTCCATATAGTAGACAAACCTTCTAGACCTTGCGCACGCTTGGAATTTATCATTAGGGGTGTGACTTTATTAAACAACCTGTAATGAACTAGGAAGACTAAAGAATGGTCTACAGAGTTCTTCTTCATGTACAGGTTCATTGTCTTGAACTTATATTCAAGAACGTCTCTAAGGTTTTCATCTTTCAGGCTAACAGAGAAATCTAACAAGCTATCTACAAAGATTGGCCCTTTAACCATTAAGTCACAACCAGCACCAAGTAAAGAATGAGATAATTTAAAGAATCTAGCATCCTTAAGCATCATTAGAACTATGATGGGTAAACCTTTTCTGTAATGACCACAGATACCAATTCTTACATAAGATAGATGCATGAATTGTGGATTAGATTTACTCTCATAAGCCTTTTTGTGAAACCTCTTAATTAGATCATCAGAGAAGATATTCAGTTTTCCCTGACTACCTCCTTTAACAACATGTTGCAATTCGGCTACATGACAGTTCTGGGAAGACTTATATCCAAACCATTCCTTAAGACCTATACTCTTATTATTAAACATATCTACTAAACCTTTCAGAACATCTCGATATATTTCATGGGATGGTATTCTAGGAACTTTAAATGGTTTTTCAGGCTCAACACCTATACTAGATACATCATCTAATGCATTTCCAGAAATTTTAGGAGTTGCAAAAACACTTTCATTATTTGCAAAAAAGTTTGTGAACTTAACCTCTTGGTTGCGATCCGTTGTCAGATCGATGCTGCCTCCTTGATGGGAACTGGAAGAACTTGACGGTTCCATCTGCGCTCACACCTGCGCTTGAATCTGCGCTCAAAAGACCAGATAACTACCCTGACTGCCCTTAACGCCTTCCACATGGCTTTCAGCGGGACTTACTCTCGGGACTTACAACACACTGTGACGGCCTGAGACAATACAGAGAGCGGATACAGGGAGCTTTACAGATAAGGGAAAAGAGAGATTATTGAGGAGTTATCGTAAGGCAACAACGATGACAGACAATAATAAGATCATCATCATAGGCTCTAATACCAAATCTTAGCTGCAAATGACAAACAAATGGCAGAACAGTGTATCGAATTCTCAAATGCACAATTGCCCCTTATGTACAATAGTCTACATAGAAGGTAGGTGTCATTCAAAAAATAGGCATGTGGAACCCATGTTTACATTTTTTTGTCCCATATTTGGACCTACAAATTAATTGGTTAATCATGTGTAGTATGAAATCAAGATTAGGGTGTTGCCACAATAGTCTATCCCACTTATGGGACATCCTAATTTTTGTTTGAAATCACATATTTTTTAGAAAATTTAATGATTTTATCCCCGAGGGGTTCAATATAAAGAGGTTTAATTAAGAGGGGTTAGATAAAACCCTCTTAGATCAAACTCCCTTGGAAGGAACCCCTCTAGTCTTAAATCAAATCTTTAATGGAGTCTCCACCATACCTATGAAAATGCCAACAAGAAACCAATTTTTCTTCACCTTTTGGGGGATGAAATGAAGTCATTTAGAAATTCTATTTTGTAAATAAGTAGCCCTTAGTATAATCTTTCCAAAAAGTATGATTTTGAATATATTTTATTTGATTATTATATTAAACATAGTTTTTTCTCCAAACATCAAGGTCTTTATTCCACACACTAGGTATTCTTGTCTTTGTTTCAACAAAAAAGGAAGAAGTTAATTTGGATACATACATAAAAACTTATGTTGTATGGTAAAAACCTATGTCTAGATTATAATTAATCTCACTTCAAAAATTAATCAAAATATATGCAACACAAAATTATGAAAAAATATATGCACTCTAGGTATTGGTGTTGCAAATCTATCTTTAAAAATTTATAATTTTATCCTTTCTATAAAAAATTTTATGTTGTATGGTATAAACATAACTTTTTAAAAATATTATTAACTAAAAAAACTAAGGTATTAAAAGTTATGTAAAAAATTCATAAATTATTTCTTAAAATTAAAAAAAACACATTTAGAATCTACACATGAAATCTAAAAAAGCTAGTTCACATCATCTTCGAATTATTAATGGTTTAGTTACTATAGGTGTCAAAAAGTGATTTAATTTGGTTTAAAATATTGATTTCAATGTCCCACTTTGGCCAAAAATTGGGACACAGTATTGTGGGATCACCCAAAAGTGACAATGAAAAGGCAACAAGATAACTTACCATAAATGTAGGGTTTAGAGATATTCTACCTTTGTTCCATACCCTGGTTTGTGTTAAGAACCAATATTGTAGGGTTTGATGTATACCCATGTCAATTTTCTCTAATTTGATGATCTATAGAAATGGTGAAGGAAAACATGATATAGAAGCAAAAACCTACTCTGTACGGGAAAAAATGGACAACATGAAAGCCATTTTCACTTTCCCTAATAAAGGGAGGACATGAAAGAAGAGACAAAAGAGTAGGCAAAATTGTCAAATGAAGATATATTGGTGCAAATGGATATCCTATGGAGAGCTAGGGATAAGGAAATTGGTCTTATGGCATGTGCTTAGGCTCACATGGTTATTTAGGTATAAGAATTGAGAGAAACATCCTCTTTTTCCTTGCTTTAACTTCTATTGATTTCTCTTAAATTTTGTTGTTGAATTTGTTTATACTTGTTTCTTTAGGCTATTATCTAGGTTAGAAATGATTTTACATTTTTGTTCAACATTTTTGTTGAATTTTCTAATTTTTGGGTGGATGGGGTTTGTATTTTGCACATGTATGATCATCCTTTTTAGCACTACCTAGTCACCCAAGTTGAGGGGCTTGGCCACCCAAGAGCTCCTATTACTTTCCTTTTGTCAACCAAGTGACCTATAAACTTGTTTTAAGCCTTCCAGTCTAAAACAACCATATTGTGTTGTTAAGAGAGTAAATTCAGCTATAATCTTGCTGAAGTTCTTTTCTTGTCTAATTTCTCCAAGGTCTAAAAGTTTTGTAATGCAAATATGTCCTATTGCCATGGTGCTTTATGTTTTGGGAGAGTTATAGAGCCAATAAGTCTAAATCTTTAAAAGAGTATGCTCAATTTGAGTTGGAGTGAATTGTATTAAACAAAGAATACTGTCTTTGGGAAAAGGTATAGGTCTTTAGGGTTTTAGGTTTTTAGGCCAGAAAAAGACTACTAGGACATTTCTACATAACCTTGTAGGTTCTAACCATGCAAGGAGAGCATACCCGAGGTTCATGCATCTAAGAAACTTCATGACAGAAAGGGATAATACATGGAGAAGGAATAAAAACCTTCTTTTTCCCTACCGATCTGGTGAAAAACACAGCGTATTTTTAAATGCTATAGGTTTTGTTTATTTGAGTAGTTTTGTGAAGATTCCTCTCAATTTTGTAAGATGTGGCTTAAAAAATGGAGAGACAAAAATGGTTTAGCATTATAGGAGGCATTATAAAAGTTTGAAAGGAAGATTACTCAAAGGTCTACATAGTTATGGGTTAGTTTATCAAATCCTAAGAAACTCTCAGTGGTGAAGATACTAGAATGAATAGCTTTGTCAAGAATGTCAGAGTTTTGCATATCTTTTAAGGCTCTTCCATAACCATGAAGATCCCTAAAATACTATATAATCATTAAGATCAAAGAAGTCTCCCTAAAGAGCCGGTTAAAACCCTATAAAAATCTATCACATGTAGAAGAAGATTAAGAAGGGATCAATATCCACTTAGCCTCTGCTGAGGGCTAGTGGAGTCTAGGGTTGTGGGACCATGGATAGGTTTGGCCTAAAGTAAGATCCTTTCAAGCCTGTATAGGGGCTTATCATCAAGATTTAAGCAATCTTAGAGAATTTGCATATGCATTAACTTGTGGAAAACTAATGATAACTTACACTGACTAATTTGTAGTCCTTGCCAATGAATCTAAAACTTTTCCAAATAGTTTAAGTTTTGTGGATTATGTTGTGATTTGTGTATTGGTATTTAGAAGTCATAATGTTGGGAAAGATCTGTGATGGAGCTTTGTCATCTTGTGTCTTCATAAAACCATATACTCCTTAGTGGAGGAATATATAAATCTTATGAAGGACTATTTGGAACCTATAGACCCTCTTGAAGACCCCGAAAACAACATACATAGGTCTAAGATAACATATAGAGCATTTGAGATGTTGTAAATTTATGAGAGCTCTGAGGTACATTTTATAGTCAAGACTTTTGGAAAATACATGAAGAATTTTTAGAACATAAATAGGTCTTATGAGAACATAGAAAGGTTTCATGATGTTGTGATGAAAAAATAGAGCAAGAAACAAGGATACAGGGAAATATTTCAATGAAATTTTATCAAGTGGGCTACCCAAATATGACCACCCTAGAAGGTTTGCATCACAATTATATACTTATGAAAATCATAGACTCCTTATGACATAAGAAGAAGGATACAGTATGGTGGGTAAGTCTGCATAAGACTAATAAATCACTACCAAGATAGTAGGAAGATGTATCAAGAAGTGCTTGAAAGGGTTGTGAACATAGTGTGGGACAGCATGGAAACTTTGAACAGAGGTGCAGAGATTGGTAAAGATTGCACCAAGATTTGTAGAAAGACCTTTTAGAGGTTAGTGTATGTGTAGAAGAAGACCTTAAGAGCATACCCTTGAAGGCCCATGAATCTTTAAGAGGTCTATCAAGTTCATAAAGGTCTACTCATAATTTTGACGTATAACAGTGTAGAGAGTGTCTCAAGTAGTGCAAAGGTTTGTTAAGCATGTCAAACCTTGTAATTTTTTGAGGAAATTCTTGATTTTGTACACCATGAGAAGCCTATCAAACTTACTACAACATGAAGGTACCATTAACACCAAAAAAAGCTAAGCTACAGGAGGCTTTTGAACACCTTGCACAAATAGAGATGAAGTCATTCAAGGTCAAAATTCATTCAACCCTACTCAGACCTATATGGGTTTGTTAGAAGGTAAGATCTTATCACTACAGGGTTTGCATAAAAATTAGAAATATGGGTAACCTTGTAGGGCATTCTTAAGGTTCTATATAAGTCCTATAGGCTTTATGTAACCTATATACTTTACATAACAACCTACAAGCCTGTCTAGTTGTTGTAAGCATTCATAGGGTTGTCAAGGAATGTTAAGGGTCAATGGTATGTCCTAAACTCATGTCTAGCATTCAAATCCCCTCCCTCCCTTTTAGAAGTATTATTGATCCATCTTGAGCACTGTAGAGGGATGAATAAGACTATCAAATATAAAAGTACCTTGCATAAACTATGCAGGTCTTGCATTACAACATAAGGCCCTATATAACTTTTGAAAACCCAATAATACTATGAAATAAAACTAAAGGGTATGTGAAAGAGTTTGAAGGATCTTTCAAGTCTTTAGAGCTTTGCCAAGTATTTATAAGGTCTATACCTTTCTTTTGAGACTCTGTCAAACAATACAAGCCAATCAAAATCCATTCAAACCCTTATAAGACCTATAGACATCTTGTCAAACCATCTCAGGTATGTCTATAGTATAGGAGGCCCTACCAAGAGTACAAGTTTATTATACCATTTTAAAGTTCTGTGGGATATCCAAAAACAAGTAGAGGTTATGAAATGGTTTACATGACCATATTAAGAAAAATGTCAAAACATTTAAGAGGTATGCATGGTAAATGTGATGGTATTGTGAAAACCATATACCTATGAAGGGATTGGAATAATATGGTACAAATCAAAGGAAACTTGTGTGAGATATAGAGGCTCTTTGTAGTCATTGAAAGGTCCCTTCAAGAATCTTGATGAACACAAATGCTCAGTGATACCAAAAGGAGGAAGGAATATGCATGAAACCATAACTCTGTAGAAGGGTTTAGAGGCTTATCAAACCATAAGAAGGTTGCATAGTTACCTCAATGGGATAAAACTTTAATGGGACTATCATAGTTTAGAACAAAGAGGACGAGTATAGATACACATGATAAGATGTTTCGAGGGAGTTATGCAAATCCAATCAATCTTGTCAAACCTCCTACATTTTTGCATGTATTCTTATACCCTATTAAGGAGTGTTGAAGGTTTATTCACTATTAGATAACTCTATCAAAGTCATCTCAATTACTTGGGAATCATTTAGAATTGTCAAACTAATTAAGGGCTAGTGTTGAATTACACACTTTGTATTTCTACTTTTCAGCCTAGGTAGATCTCGGGTGCTTATACAGTCCCTTCAAAGTATGATTAAGTCTTATAAATTCCTATTTGGATTTTTTATGTATATCAAGATGCCTAACATGTGCTCAATGATGAATAAGTGATGTATGGAAATGAATTTGTAAAGAGATCATAAAGATGCTACTGAATGTAGTTAATAGTCCTAATGAAGAGTGATTCTTCTCTATGCCATAATAGAGATGAGAGGTGTCAAAAATAGAAAGAAATAGAAATCATGTTCCAATTATTGTGTAAGAATAGTTTAAAGACACCTATTTAAGTGATATATGGTAGTTTTTTTAGAATTTTCAAATGAATGGAGCTATGAAGACTTAGTCATATTCAACAGGTCATGGAATCCTAAGAGGAAGACAAAGTGGAATCAATATGAGCATGTTATTTTCTACGACCAATGAAAGTTTTAAAGAGAATTTTTAGGAGCTTGTCCTTCTACACCCAAGGAGGTTGACTCAAGCAAAAGAGAGACAGTTACTTCTTTACTTCTCCACTAAAAGAGTTCTTAAATCTTATCAAACATATTTTTGTACCTAGATAATATCTATCATGATGAGAAAAAGAATATTCATTCTATATTATTGTAATAGACCTAATTTTTTGAGTTGTTATAGGCTATTTTTAGCCTTTTATATCGATAAAGATTGCATAATTTTTCTTTTATTGATATTGTAAACATTGTCTTTTCTGGAAGATTTATAGTTTTCTCTTGTGAATAGAAATCACTTTTGCAAATGTATTTCTTTTCCTAACCTATGTGAAGGTATTTATGAGTTTGTGCATGTGCAGGGTAGATTTTAGAGATGGTTTTATGTTAGACAAATATATCTAGAAATCATTCAACCATTTGTGCATCACCACAAGTACTTTTAGTTAATTTTATTCTATCCCTTTTCATTAGTGAAAGTAAGAGTAGGATTAGTTGTAGTTTTTCTATTTGAATCTTAAGCTTAGTAAGGAACTATCCTTCTTTGGAGATTTGGTCTCAAGTTTAGTAGGGTCCCACACCTAGATAGTATTTCCATTAAGTTATTGGAATGTTAAACTAGGTTCAGTAAGGGTGTGGTTTCAAGTGATAACACTACCCTAGGGTATGCATTTTTTTGAGGTTGTTTTCACCAATTGTGAATCATATTTTGGTTTTTACAAATTTTTAGGACTTTTACATCTTTTTCATTTTTGTGTTTTCAAATTTTTATGATTTTTATGGTTTTGTTAGGTTTAACAAAGCCTTCCTAACTTTGTAGGATTCTTACATTTAGTTAAATGCCAGCAAGGAGTAGGTGTGGTTCACAAATTCCATGGAGGCATTGAGAAGAGTAGACTTGACCATCCTCTAGCAAGAAGGACTAGCAAGGGTGCTACATGTTTTGAGTATTTGATCTTCTACATAGATCTACTACAATATTTGACCCACTTCTACAATATTTTACTTTGTCATGCCCTAAATTTTCCCATTAGAGCATCACACAAATATCCACAAACTCATTAACAAATGTTAATCTATCTCACAAAGGTTTGTTTAGTAAATAAGTTTTTTCAATAAAACATAACTAATTTCTAATTCATATGTATAAATGTAATAATAAAGCTTACCCATATGAAAAGAATGATTAACTAATACCTTAAGTTTTATCATTTTACCTTGCAACATTCCAACATAAGTCACTTGCTCTAGTTACCTGTGTGGTACTACAATACTAGTTGAAAGAGTTAGCCTTCATCAGTTAAATATATAATCATGATTAGTATTTCGATAGCATGAAATAGAAAGGAAACAAGTCCTAATGGATAGACTTAGGCCTCGGGGGTTCATATTAATTAGCCTTGCCTATGTAACATGATCAGAGCTCCATAGTTTTCCTACTTGACTTCCAACCTGATGAGATTGACTTTGATAGGTTTACTCAAATTAGAACTATAATTAGTTCACTACTAGATTTTGTAATGAGAATCTAGGCTTTCTTTCTAAGAGATAAGAAAGTTACAACATCAGGTCGACAAGAATACTTAACACAATATATTCAGTCACTAGATCACGATAACACAAATTATGCTCTCAAGGACAATTACACTATGCAATCACTTTGTTTTAAAAGTACTCTAGAGGGCATGTAGATATGTATCAAATAGTCCACTTATATATAATCCCTTAAAGGAAATATCACAGTTATTCTCTAATAAGATGCAAACAATAAAGGTCCTTCACATGAATGAGAATTGCCTCAAAATGATTCACAAACTAGTGAACTACTTGTAAGACTTCAGTGTGGTATTTTTAAACTTTTCCTAGATCTATCACTGAAGGTCCATTGAACTCAAAAATGGAGATAGCACAACTTAATTTTACAAATTCTAAATAACTTCACTCAAGATAAATGACCATAATATTATTACCATAGAAACATAATTTTCAATGGTACATTCATCTTTCAACATTAAGACAATTGCACCATTATACTATTTCTAAGCCCCTTAGATGTAGAAAAGTCCTGACAGATACTAATGTTTTGATGCCAAAACTAATAAATAGAAAACAAAAATTATCACACATGTAAGGTAAAATAACTATGAACACAACTATTTTAGCTTGTGATTATTATATTTTTACATTGTCTCTTGAATATGACTACATTATTTTTAAACCAACATTTCAAGTGAACTACACTCACTCTAAATCATGCTCTATTTTGTATATTTCCAACGTTTATGGTCAGAAATAGAATTTGCATTTTCATAATGTTTAAATGAAACCTAGAATGTGATTTATTTTAACCATTTCTGTGATAGATAAAATCTAATATGCAAACAGATCTGATTAAGGAGTTGACTAGATTGATTGATTAGATGACTAAACTAATTTGGTAGTTAACTGAATTGATTGACTAGTCAAGTAAATGTATTGATTAGTTAACTAGATTAACTAATTTGGTAACTGATTTGATTGATTTAGTTAACTAATTTGCTTGATTAGTTATGTAAACTAGTTGAAAGTGAATTATCAAGGAGAGGGAATAATAGGAAATTAAATAAATAAATTATTTAATTTCATGCACATGGATAAATAAATAAAATATTAAATTTTATTTATTTTGAATAAATGGAATATTAACTTTAATTAAATAAATAATTTAAATTTATTTAATTAATATGTGGAGGAAAACTAATTTAACTAAATAATTATAATTATTTAATTAATATGGAGGCTAAATTGATGGTGATCAATAGATGAACTTAATCAAATAATTAAGAATTATTGAATTAATGTATGGAAGGTTAATGTCTAATCTAGGAACAAGACAATTTTAGGTGTCTAAAATTTCATTGATAGCAAAAAATTTATTAGAAGGAAATCCAAAGTCACAAATAAGATTAAAAATAAGAAATAATATTTAATTTTCCAACATTAAATAGCAGGATATTTTAGAACAAAATAAAATTAATAGTTGTAATCTTTCATAACTAATATTTAAAGCATCTATTACAAAAGAAGCTATAGTTTTAAGTTATCAAAGGTACAGAAGAATCATTTGCCAAGTTTTAAATGGTTGTAACTATTGGTTAGCCATATTTTTTAATCTAACAAAATAATGCACATGGATTGAGAAATTGTTTCAGTATTGAGATATTGAAAGATGAAGGAAAAGGCACTGGAACTTTCAATCAATGAGTAACAATGGATCCTAAAATAAATTGTTTAGTTTGAAATGTGACTAGTATAATCCATTTGTAGTGCATGTGTTTATAAAGACACATACTAAAACTATAACCATAGAAGAACATGAGGCTAGAGGATACAAAAATGAAAAAGAAATTTTAGACAAAAAATAATACTAATAAAGGCAACTAAGTTATTTTCCAAGTTAATATTGGCATGCAGAAATAAACCAAAAAATATTCTCATAGGTATCAATTGATCACTTATAATCAACCATAAAATCACTTATGGACTCAAGTTGGTGATATAAATTGAGGCCAAAATTACAATGCCAAACTAGTAAAACCATTGTTCCAATTGTTTATAAGATATGCATATACTTAATTGATAGAATGAGAATTGAGTGAGTTTCAACAATATAAGGAAATTATTATTCGAAGTCATAAATTACCTTGTTTGCATATTTAAGAGGAATCGTAAAGATGTCATTTAGAGCTCCTACAAGAATTGTAAAAGCAATTCCCTATCCTAATATTTTGTGAGAGATGAGAAACATTTCCACCATTTAAAAATAGGATGATTTTCTTATAGAGAGTGATTGGTGATGCTATGTGAACAATCTATAAAATAATTGGCTTGTGCCATAAAATATGTAGTTTCAACTCTCTAGAAGAAATAAAGAGACATCCACCTAGCATAACTAAAGGAAGTTATAGTTGGAAATGCGCTGGTAGACATGTACACAAAATGTGAAATCATAGAAAGGGCATGTGTGTTGTGAAATCTAATCTAGAGATACCCACATTAACTCCACCTACTCATCAGAGATCTTCTTGGATCTCCTTCATACTACCCTAACCATTTATTTAATTCCTTTTTTTGGCATGACAAAATAGATTGAATGCTGCTCAGTTTCCATTTATTGTAGGTAGGTGAGTTTGAATTTTAGTTTGAGCAGTAGATTTTTGGCTGAAGACAAGTAAAGACAAAACAAAAGAATGTATGTAGTAGCATAGCAGTTAGTAAGAAGAGTATGCAACAGTAGAGGAAAGAGAAGAAAAAAAATTGTAGCAGCAATAAGAAGAATATTGTAGAGAAGAGAGCAACTCTAGATTGCAAGTAGCTCTGGACAAAGCAGTATCTCTAGACAGGCATCCACATGTAACTCCATATAAGAGCACTGTACAACTCTAGATAGAATGACATAACAATAATATCTAATAAGCTCTAGAGGGTAGTATTTGTAGGAAGGAGAAACACAACTATAGTTCTGTAGTTTGTATTTTTGGATATAAAATAGTTTTGCATATAAATAGAATTTTTTGTATTTCATTTATGCCATCTCTCTCTTGTTTGTTTGTTTTTATTCTCTCCTTCATAGAGTGGTATCAGTCAATGATCAATGCCTCCAAGAAGTGGTATTAGAGCGAAGGTTAGCAGATCTAATACCCTATTTTTCTAGTTATTGAGAAAAAGCCCTAGATTTTTTAGGTATTAACTACCTCCCCTTATTTATAAAAAATGGTTGGAGGAGATAGAAAGGTTGGCAACAACCACCAAGTTTTAATGGGAAAAACTATGATGTCTGGGAAAAGAAAATGAAAATATTATTAGTTACAAATGATCTATGGGAGTTGGTCATCAATGGCTTCACAAATGTGATAGACCAAAGTGCTTATACAACACTTAGAAATGCCCAAAAGAACTAGTTGAAAGGAACAAGGAGGAATGATGAAAAATCCTTTAGTTTGATTGAGGTATCCTTGATAGAGGCTATTTTTCCTAGAATATCAACAACTAACTATACAAAGGAGGCCTGGGAGATTGTTTAGAATAGTTACCAAGGGACTGTCAAGGTGAGACAAGTAAAACTACAACTCCTCTAAAGAGATTTTGAGACCTTACAAATGAAGGACAATGAGTCCATTTTAGATTTCCATACAAGGGTCTCCACCTTGATAAATTGGTTGAGAATAAATAGAGAAATAATGGAAGAGAAAATGATTATTGAGAAAATCCTTAGGAGTCTTCCCTTGAGATTTGAACCTATTGTCATTATAATAGAAGAGGCTAATGACCTGTCAAAGATGATAGTATATGAGTTAATGGGTTCCCTACAAACCCACGAGCAGTAGGTGTATAGATCCACTCCTTCCCTAGAACAAGCCTTCAAAGCTCAAACTAGTATGGGAGGTAGGAAAAGATAAAGAAAGAACAAAGGAAAATGTTAAAGAGGAAGAGGTAGAAGCAACTCTAGAAGAAGAGGCTCAACTAGCCAAGAGGAGGTAAGTACCTCCCAGCTAGCTTTCCAAGACAAGAATAAGGGAAGCAACTCAAATTAAAGGTATGATAAGTCAAATGTGTAGTGCTACTACTATCAGAAGTAGGTTATTTTCTAAGTGAATGTAGAAAGAGGCAACATGACCAAGCAAACAAAAAATCTCATGTAGTAAATGAGGACAAGGTTGAAAATGAAAAGTTCAGTCAAAGGTGTAATATTGTATGCATCTTTGCTGAGCAGAGCAATACTAAAGGCATTGTGAAATAGTTTACGATAAGGTACACTCCCCAATGAAATGGAATAGCTACAAGGAAAAATAGAACCATCACAAACATGGAGACAAGCATGTAGAAGGAAAAGGGAGTGTCAAATGATTATTGGGGTGAGGCTATAACAATAACAATATACCTGTTGAATATAAGTTCCACAAAGGTTGTTATGTGACAAGATTCCACAAGAGGTGTGGACAAACAACAAATGTCATGTGGAACACCTAAGAATATTTGGGTGTGTGGAATATGCATTTGTGCCGAAAGAGAAGAGGCAAAAAAAATGATGATAAAGGTGAAAATTGCATATTCATTGGATACAGTGAAGAATCCAACGAATACAAGCTATATAACTATATTACCAAGAAGTTTGTGATTAGCAAGGATGTTGAATTCATTAAGAATGAATTGTGGGATGGCATGATTAACACAACCACAGATATCTCAGCAATGATACCCATAGATGATAAGGAAGGTGGAAATGAAGAAGGAAGAACATCCAACAGTGAAGCAGAACTAGCTCCAGAGCACTCTAGATCCAACTCTAGACTCTCCAAAATCATCCCAAGAGAACTTTAGAATATATCTCTAGAGCACTCTAGAATCATCTTTGAAACACTCTGAAGCTAGGTAGTTCAATACTGCAACAACATAATCAACTGCAGAGCACTCCAAAGTCAAGCAGTAAAAACTCCAGAAGCAGTTCAGATCATATGATTTCTTCTCTAATGCTAAGAAAGACAAGGAGCATGAGGGAGATTTATGAAGACACAAGGTATGGTAATTTTGATGGAAGTCTGGAATATGCTTTTTTGTCTCATGGTGATCCACCAAATTCGAACGAGGCTGTGAATGAAGAAAAATGGGTTAAGGCCATGGATAAAGACTTGGATGCAATAGAAAGGAATGAGAAATGTGAGTTAACTAATTTACCCAAGGGTAAACAAGTGATCAAAGATAAGTGGGTCTATAGGACCAAAAGTATAGCGAAAGGAAAGATTGATAGGTATACAGTAAGGATGGTTGTTAAAAGATACAAAAACTAGCCTAGAAGAGGTTATGATGAGACATATGCACTAGTTGCAAGGCTGGAAATAGTGTGTGTAGTCATAGTAATTGTATCCTAGCACAAGTGGAAGGTACATCAAATGGATGTGAATTCAACCTTCCTAAATAGAGTATTGAAAGAGGAGATGTATGTGGAGTAGCCACCTAGCTATGAAGTCCTAGGAAAAGAAGATAAAGTATATAGGATCTGGATTTAGCTCCCTACGGGATGAAATAAGCACCTCAGGCAAGGTACAACAAAATATATTCCTCTTTTCTGAGTAAAGGCTTTAGCAAAAGCAACATTGAGCCCACACTCTACATCATAGAAGCTCATGTTGAGATTTTGATTGTTGTTTTATATGTATATGATCTAATTTGCACAAGGAATAATGACCTCTTCATTGCTAATTTCAAAGAGGTAATGAAAAGATATTTTGAGATGATAGACCTAAGTTTGATGAAATATTTCCTAGGCATTGAAGTAAAACATACAGAGCATGGCATATTTATTTCACAAACTAACTATGCCAAACAAATTTTGAAGTGATTTAAAATACAAAGAAACAAGCCTGCACCAACACCAATAGCTATAGGTCTAAAAATAATCAAAGAGGACAAAAGCAATGAAGTGAACCCAACCCTCTAAAAAAGCATGGTTGGAAGTCTAATGTATTTGATTGCTACAAGGCTTGATTTAGTGTATGTGGTAATTTTGAATTCTAGGTTCATGGAGAGACCTAGGGACACACACTAGCAAGAAGGAAAGAAAATCCTAAGATATCTCAATGGAACCAAAAGCTATGGCATTTTGTACACCACATCAAGTGAGATTGAGTTTGTTGGTTATATGAATAGTGACTATTTAGGTAGTATAGATGATAGCAAGAGCACATCTAGATATGTGTTTCGCGTGGGTTCAACACCCATTTCATGAGTATCAAAGAAGCAACCCATTATTTCTCTCTCCACAACAAAAGCAAATGTAGAAACATGTCAAGCTATTTGGCTGAGAAGAATCTTAGCAAATTTGAATGAGGAACAAGAAGATGGTACTACAATATTTTGTGACAATGTCTCCTCAATATACTTTACAACAAATCTAGTCTTCCATGGACGAATCAAACACATTGAGATCCATTATCATTTCATAAGGGAGATAGTAGAGCATGGAGAGATTTAACTTCATATTTGTAGGTCTGAGTAGTAGTGTGCTGACATTTTCACTAAGGCACTATTGTTGCCAAGAAATAGCAAGACACAGTCTAGAGGTCTGAGCCCAAGTTAAGACTCTAAAGTTAGTTTATACCCTGGATGTGATAGTGATAGAATAATGGAGAACAACAATAAGAAAAAACATCATGTGGTACATCCAATCACATCCAATAAGTTAAACACATCAATAGACATATAATCATTTAGTTATAACCCTTATATTGTTGATAACTGAGAGGGGGGGGTGAATTAGTTATCTTAATTATTTCAGCTTTCTGAACTTTCTTAATAATTAGTGCAGCATCAATTCAAAGAAGCAAACTTAATCATGAAATGGAAATACACATGACACAATATTTTTGATGTGGAAACCCTGTTAAGAGAAAAACCACGAGGTGATTAACCCAAGATTGTATTCTCTATTAGAAGAATATAATTACAAAATGGCACTTGCCAATTAGGGCTCACTGCCCAAGCACACTGCTCACAAGAGGCACACTGCCTACAAGAGACACACTATCTACAATTTATAAAGAGTGTAATACAATACTTGAACTGATAAGGAGCATCAACATATGCTTGAGTTCAGTACCGGTTAGGCTCTGTATACTGATCTGCTGCACTTCATCTCTTCTTTTATACTGCTCTTCTTTCACATACTAGATCTTCCTTTCTGCTTTTATTTGGCTCTACTACTTTTCTTCGCACATCACTTACAGCCACAACACCTCTCATAACTAAATCCATCTTGTATATATATCCGCACAAGTGATTTCATCACCTTTCTAGTCAGCACCCGGAACAGTCAATATTTTCCATAGACTCTGATCTATCGACTGAATCCTTGCACACCAAGTAATGCAAATCAAGCATGTACTTGTAGAAATCATCAATCATGTCGACCAAACATAACTTATGCCTTAAGAACCTTTTCCATCATCAGTAACACATCCGAAATAATGTCTAATGTTCTGCCAGTCAGTTCTTCCTCTGTTCACACTGTCACTTGAGAACCCAACACTCAAGTATTCATATCTCTTTATCCTTTCCACACCGGAGGCTCAAACCTTGGAATCTATTAGTCAAGATTGTCCTCTTGACTTCCCCAAATCCACACTTCACCAAGATACTTCCTCTGAGAGATCCGGACCTGACTGTCAGACCTCGCCACATGCTCTGTTCTTGTTTACCGGACCACAACATTCTTCACTCTGACTTCCGGTATAGACATACCATGTCCTGTGGATGTGTGGGATGAACTTTGTTGCCATCAATGACAACATTCATGAATCCATATAGTGTCTCTTGCCAACAATCTCCCCCTTTGGCATTGATGGCAACACTTAGTGAAAAATGACTAAGTGTTTACACTATGCTCCCCCTTGGCTGATGCTCTATTTTTATATACATTTTCTAGAGCTCCCCCTTACCTAGATTCCTCATTTTTCACTGCTCCTCACTCCCCCTTTGACATCAATGGCAAAGGGTAGGGTCCACACACCAAAAATTTCTCAAAAACACTTCCATACTTTGCCGCATAAGTATTTGTACATGCTATACTTTACATAAACTAAAGGATATCTACAAAAGTTGTCTTCAATTGAATGAATTTTGTAGCCTAACTTTGCTTCATTCTATCCAAAATTGATATATGACCACTCAACAGGAATACAAACGCATCTGCCCTTTTTAGATCTATTGGATCATTGGTCTGGGCTGTGATTTGAACTTCACTTATGGCCTCATGCATGGCCTCTAACTTAGGGATAATGATCCTTCTAAGTTCTGTAACGCCCCGCCATGATACTCTAGAGAACAACACATTTATACTAAATGCAACAGGATAATTTTTTTTTTAAAAGATAGAAATAACAAAGGAATAATAACACATCATTTAAACTAATGACTTGTCCTCTAAGTTAACATGGTTGCATTACTTGACAAAACAATTAACATAATCTAACACACATCATGAATTAACATCAGTAACTCATTGTAAACCTAATGCACTAAATTAATAAACATTTACATCTACATAACATCATATAAGTATTCATCAAAATCTAGTACATAGTTACCATTTCTCTCGACATATAAAGACAATATTACATTGTTACATTATCATCTTCTGATTACGTATGAATACATACATAATGAATCATCTGATACGCAGGCCAGTACATAAGCATAATATCTGTCTCCATAAATAGGTACATGATCTGATGTCTGATACTCAAGCTATATCCTCTTCGCACATGAACATCGACAAGGGAAAAACCAATGGAGAAGAGCACATGCACCCGACCATGTGGAACCCTAAGGTCCACCCCCTATGCTAGGAGATAACATCAGGTCACAAAACATCAAACAGCTAGGTAGACAATTGCCAACAGGAACAAGGACACAA
Source organism: Cunninghamia lanceolata (assembly GCA_027924645.1). Classification (NCBI taxonomy): domain Eukaryota; kingdom Viridiplantae; phylum Streptophyta; class Pinopsida; order Cupressales; family Cupressaceae; genus Cunninghamia; species Cunninghamia lanceolata. The sequence continues at coordinate 8,793,039 of BSBN01000050.1, read as the reverse complement.
CATGACTCCATCACAACACATGACAACATCACAAGCAACTCAATATCACATCTAGAGGCAACACATGACGAATGGGGAGAGTACAACTAGGGAATGCTAGGTTGCAGTAGGGAGAGTGTCATCGCATGGTCCTAACATGGGTTATCCTGACAGCCTCTCACTAGGCGCTAGCCCCCATCTATGGTTATCCTGACAGCCTCTCACTAGGTGCCGGTCCCATAGGGTGATTCATGTGGAATCAACCTTCCTTTCGTGAGGACAAGGAAGTTGATCTTGCCAACCAGGCCTTCTCTACCCATCCTTAGTCTAAACGAGCACTACAGGCATGGGAGAGGAAATGCAATTATCTTGTTAATGTGTAATTTACCCTTTTCCCCCCAGTTCATTTTTAGGTTTTCACTTAGTTAACAACTTTCAATGGGTTATCCTGACAGCCACTTTGAGCACCGGCCGCACATTGAAAGCCACTCCCCTACCTGCATCTAGAAACCCTAACCATCAAGCAAGACAATGACTATCATACTGATAAGTATACATAACAATGCAAGACATTACATTCTTGTTTATTAACCATAATCACTGACCAACCTTTACTTCACTGTCCCAAAACTTTCAGTTGATCAATCACAATAACCATAACAACACATATCCAGAGCAAGGTGTGGGTCATCTTGCTCGCAAATCTCAACCATGAACAAAATAGTTTCTCATTAGGATTTCCAAGATCTCCCCATTACAATACTAAACACAAGCTCGATATCAACACATACGTGAAGGAGATTTAATCCCATCATAATATATTCACAACATAGTATGTACATCATCTCACATTATTGTTTACCAAGACCCACATACATAGACAAAAGACATCATGTTCTTACAACATCTTCATTTCAAGACACCTATGAACATAATACATGCCATTGAATCATATTACCTTATTCCTCTGGAACCTAAACTTGACAATTTACACATAGACCAACTCACATGAAAATTTTGCTTGCAATAAGCAATTTCAACTAATCAACTCATTGACAACATAAATTCTTCTTACTAGAGCAATTCTATTTAATCAAATTAGCAACTAGATTCAAGTTATATCTCCACCAAGAATTTCATAAGACCTAGGTCTAGTTAATTAATATTAATTCTATCTATTATATTAATCAATCATCAATTACATATAACCGTCAAGCTAAACAATGTATAGATAATATTAATTACAATTACTTAAAAATTAAATGCTAATTACAACATTTGTAATCCAAACCCATATATCATATTTCTACTAACAAAACCATTATAATTATGTTTAAGAAACCATCATTCAATAACCAAAAAAATGCATAATTTATAAACATGCCTATCTTAACCGAAAGCCCAATTGATAGTTGTTAGTAAGATATTCCACAATATGCATTTTATCTTTAACACACACACATAAACCCTTATTGTCACCTTACTAATGCATTAAAACATAAGGCCAACTATCAATCCAACTAAAACACATTTTCCATTCAAACGATAGGTTCACTGCTAACCCAAAAACAAGTAAAACATTACCTCATTTCACTAGTTTTCCTATGTAATAATTTATCTGATAAGACTCTATTCCATTAACTTACATAAATAGTGAATTAGCAAACTTAGATCATTAAAGAGGATACATTATATATAATGCATTCATGTTATTAACAAAAGAAAACATAATATATTTAATTCCAATTAAAGCATTTCTTATACTAAAACCCTAATATAATATATATATGTTATTATCCAATGAGACACATTCTTTATGTAGTCACAAAGCACATAAAGGTATATTAATTAATTAATTAATAATAAAACTAATTATCAATATATATATATATATATATATATATATATATATATATATATATATATATAACATCAAGCTAATTAAATTAATATAAAAGTGTAATATAATGTGTATAAGAATTACATATCTATTTGAAATAATCAAATCACTTTAGTTTAACTTATTCCACCAATGACTACTTATAATAAGGATATAAGATCATAATACATATAAGGGTTTACAACAATTCCCATAAGATGCAAGCCTAAAAGAACAAGTTTCCATCTAAGTTTAACGTAAGCATTTTGACATATTTAATATTTTCCTTGCTTATGTAATAAGTAATGATAAATCATCCAATGGTGATCTTTACCATTATGGCATAATATTAATCCACTAATCAAGAGAAAAGTTCTATCTTTAACCTTGGTTAACTATTCCTAAATAAATACCTAAAGAAAGTTGTCTTCATAAATCCTAAACATGAATCATACTAGAATTATTATTAAGGACCTAAGAACATATAAGAGCTCTTTCTTCATAGGGTAAAACATCAAATTTACTTATGCCTTAAAGTTTAAACTACATCTTTTCATCAACAACAAGTGTAAAAATAAATAGAGCTAGGAAGATAACACATAAGAGATATACTATATTTTGCATTAGATTCAAGACCTAATCCCGTAACTCATCTCCACCTATTAAACGACTTTGTAAGGAATGAACATATATGAAGTTGTCAAGTTGTTATCATGAAATACAATGATTGTAGGATACACTCAAATTTGGTATGTGGAGAGGGCTTTAAGAACTTTCAAGCAAAAGCTTTTGGAAAGTGTATGACCAAACTTCATAACATTTGCTAGCATCCTATGTACCTATGCACAAATGGAGCTTTGGAACAACGTATCAATGTCCAAAGAGGATAAATCATAGAGGTATTTTGTCAGATGCCTAGCTGCAACTACCCTAGCAGACATGCATGCAAAATTTGGAAGCATAGACAATGCACGTGACTGTTTGACAGAATACTTCAAAGAGGCAAAATGTGGAAGCATAAACAAGCCACAGAAATAGTTTTGACTGGAGATCTCAGGAAGATATGATCTCATGGAATGTGTTGAGTGCAGGATATGCACGAAAAGGGATTTGTTGAACAAACTTTAAAAACTTTCAAGCAAATGCAATTGGCAGGCGTAAAGCCAAACACCACAACAAAACCATTAAAAAATCATGTTCCTTCTTTCAATTTTCAAGGAAAGACGACATATGGCATGAGGTACAACAAATTAAAATCATATTTAAGAATGTAAATGACAACGGCAAATCTAAAACAAGATATTAATTGCAAATCCTAAATTTCAATAATAATTATGTCTTCTATAAAATGAAAATTTTCTTTTTCTTTTCTGTAAAATCTGCCAATAAAGATATTTTACATGCAATATATCATTATTAAATGACTAATTGTTGTTGTTCAAATCAGATCTAATGTAAAAATCAGAAAAATAATTCATGCTAGGATGATCTAGGTTTATGACATGCAAATAAGGCAACAAATATGCTTCTTCCAAGATTTGCAATGAAATGTTTGCTTTTCCAATTTCATAAGCAACAACCCTTAGAAAAACAACATATACATTTAGTAAATAAAGGATACATATAATATTTAGAACATACAATATTTACATTTAATCAATAAAGAAAAACATATAATATTTATATTTAATCAATAAAGAAAACATGATACCTCGATCGCAATATCCCACTAATGGTAGAATCCTTGAATGAAAATCATCAAAATGAGCAAACCACCCTCACTCCATGAAGAGTTTTTAAAGAGAAGGAAAGAGTAACTTCCTACCCAAAACTAACTCAACCACCCAACTAACTCAACCACCCAACTAATTCAACCACCCAACTACCTTCCCATTTTCGTCACTTTTGTAAGTGGGGCTTAAAGGAGGGTCTAGAAGCCTTTTAAAAAATTATAAATGACAAAAATAAACTTCTAACCTCTATACCTTAGACATAAGACAATTTTCCAAACATAAAATACAACTTAGACCTCTTAAAAACACTTAAAAATCATTTTAAAAATTACAAGGTTAAATCCCACACAAGAACATAATTATTTTATCACATAAAACTAGAAATAATATTTCTTAACACCATGGCCAATAGACCTTAGGGCTCCATGCCTAGGTCTGACATCACACAAAAAGACTTAAAGTGGCTAAATGACCACCATCATCCATTGACATAATAATTATACATGTACGCTCAACAAGAAATGTTAGTACAATATATAGCCCAAAATATATCCATTATATTTATTAGTTCCTAAATAACTTATTAAATTATAGTAATAATAATAATAATAATATGATGATATAACCATGTTAAATATTATAGTGGGTTAAATAATAGTATACTATATACTATAATAATTTCTATTTTGCCACAACGAAATCTAGGCATAAATAATTAACCCACTGAGCAAGAAAGATCTCGAATGCGAAATCAAACTTGATCATTAGCCAGAGCCAAAACACACTTGACCAACAACTCAATAAATGAAGTCAAATGTCAATCAATTACCCGACCACTAACCCAGCTTGAAAAGCAAGGCTTCAACCAACATTGCCTAACCATGACAAAACTGACAGGTTGAATTAAACATAACATGCATCCTCATCGAGGATGATGACTTGGGATGTGGGACCTTAAGTTATCTCTGGGACAACTTATCCATTGGGTTTAGGGCACACTCAGACCTGTTAATTCAAGTGGAGTCGATGCCAGATACCTGCATCCTGCAACAAATGACATAGTCAAGCATGTATAGATTCACAAAAGCTGACACTAGGTGAAAAATGAATCACAACATCGCAGGGCACTCGCAAGCAAGTGATGCGACATCATCCTCTCCACATCACATCAATCTAGATTAGATAACACGTAATCATAACCGAATTGAATCTACCTCATTATCTGAACAGAACCATACACTGAACATATAGGTGCATGAAATTGAACAAGTCTCAGAAGTACCATCATAACAAATAAATCTAACAGAATCAGTCCATGAGATCCATTCTAAGATATAACAATTGTAGTAAGATCAACATCTTAATCATTGGAATGCAAAACAATGTCAAAGCCTGTGTTAACAGTGTCGCAATAGAGATTATCAATAAAACATATTAACTATCATATGAAACCACAGATGGATGAAACATCTATCTATATTGTACGACATCAATCGTTTACCTTACCTTAATCATTCCTATTATTTTACCTTCATCTTCATGTGCCTTGATCAGTTCACCTATACATCCAAGGTGGAAATGGAGGGGCACTACATCCTCCCCCCCTAAAACTTGACTTACTCCTGGAAGTCACAGACTAGGTTCGAAACATAACATATTAGTATTACGATTTTCTATTGCCAACATACGCATTCACATTAAGCAATTGTTCAATACAAGCATAAAAGATGTCAATTCCTTACCTTTAAGGGTATCATGTAATCTACTTATGACCAATCACACGTATTTTGAGCATTTCATTCAATTCAGGGATCTGTGTTTACATATTATCAAGGAAAATTACATCTTATTTCTTATTTCCACCATGGTTCTGACTAATTACCAAGCATTCAAGTACAATTCTCTGCAGAGTCCTCCCTTGTACACACTATCAGAGGTTCGAAATGAACATGATAGAAACAACGCTTGACACAATACAGGGCTAACAAAAACAAACATTCGGAATAGCCACCATCAAAGTTTTAAAGAAGGTGAAAACCCAAGTGGAAAAATAACCAAATCCAATCTTAAGTCACAAAATGCCAGCAATTTCCAACAATAACTCAAGTATAGAGAAAAGAGTTTTGGTGACCACTCCTGTCATAACAAACTTCAAAGAAAACAAATTCACTATTAGCCCCTAACAACACATGAAACAACCATCAAAATTTCAAATTAACCAAATTGCAAACAAACCCACATCACAAAGTGGCTAACTTCAATCACAAAAAGGGAGTATCCACTACACAACACTCAGGACACAAGGTCTAGAATGTGTTAGAGAACGTACGCCAACACATAGATAATTAGGTTATCTACATCCTCATACCTAAATAACTTTTATACAAGGATTTAAGGCAACAAAATAATTACTTATTTACAACAACTTCTACCTTTAATGCAATACAATTTCTTTTCTTCTGAAACACTAGAGACCACAAGAGAAACTCATGACCTCATCAAATCAATAAATACTAGCATTCAAGAAACATACACATATTGTTAAATATATCATCACATTCTCATAAAAGATAGAGAGAGAGAGCACATAGCAGAAGCATAAGTAAGACAAGGCATAAGGAATTTATTTCTTCCAAAAACAAGGAACAAGCTTGTAAATTTATCAACCTTCTAACACCATATTAAGGCACATAGGTGCAAGGTACTATTACTAACTCACCATAAGGAGAAAAATGTTTAACCTAAAACAATGACAAGAACCAAAGATCCCAGTATTGCAAACCTTTGCTCTGATACCAGATGTAACACCCCGCCATGATACTCTAGAGAACAACACATTTATACTAAATGCAACAGGATAATTTTTTTTTTTTTAAAGATAGAAATAACAAAGTAATAATAACACATCATTTAAACTAATGATTAGTCCTCTAAGTTAACATGGCTGCATTACTTCACAAAACAATTAACATAATCTAACACACATCATGAATTAACATCAGTAACTCATTGTAAACCTAATGCACTAAATTAATAAACATTTACATCTACATTCTCGAGCAACTGGGATAATTTTCATAATATGCAATTGCAGGCTTTTCCTAGAACCATATCTGATCATTGCCCTATTTTCCTTCATTGGCATGATCAATGTCATCGGGGTCCTTTCCCTTTCCGTTTTGAAGCTATGTGGATTAAGCATAAGGATTTCAAACAACTGGTGACCCAATGGTGGCAAATTCCTATCCAAGGTACTCCTATGTTCAGGTTAGTTAAGAAGCTTCTGCATATCAAACAGGAGGTTCATGGCTGGAATAGACTCAGTTTTGGTGAAGAAAACTTTAGCTGGGCAACTTGAGGATATTCAGCAGCAGATTGCTCAAGGGGATGTTTTTGAAGATACTTCTATGAAAGAACAAGATCTGATTTCAGCATGGAAGAATCTTATGGGCCGTGAAGAGGTCTTTTGGAAGCAAAAATCTAGGGTTCAGTGGCTTAAGGAGGACGATCGTAATACTATTTTTTTCCATATTTCTGCTATGAAACATAGGAAGGCTAACTCCATCACAAAACTGTGCTTGGACAATGGTGATGTTATCACTGAGGACAATGAGATTGGGGAACAAGTTGTTTTATTTTTTCAGAACTTGTTGACAGAACAAGCCGTTGGTGATGATAACGATAGGGCTACTAAGTAGTTTATTGACAAGATCCCCTGTCTCCTCACTGAGGAAGATAATCTAGAAATGCTGAGGCCTATTTCTAAGGAGGAGGTTCATGCTGTTTTATTCTCTATGGGTCCCTTTAAAGCTCCGGGTCCGGATGGCTTTCCTCCTATCTTCTTTCAGGAGTATTGGGATATTGTGGGGGCTGACCTCACTGCTGCGGTTCATGATTTTTTCAAAACTGGTAAGATCTTAAAGTAGCTTAATAACACCTTTATTGTCCTTGTCCCTAAAAAGCTGAAACCCACCAACTTTTCTGATTTCAGACCTATTAGCCTGTGTAATACTATCTATAAGCTTTGCACCAAAGCCCTTGTCATGAGAATTCAACCTTTTCTTGATAAAATTATCTCTCCTTCCCAAAAAGGTTTCGTCCCAGGGCGTCAAATTTTGGATGCTGTGATCTCCACCCATGAAACTATCCATTCCATGGAGAAGAGCAGAATTCTAGGTATGGCCCTTAAGTTGGATATCTCTAAAGCCTATGATAGGGTCTCATGGGATTTTTTGTTTCAAGTTCTTAGAAAATTTGGGTTTAATGACAAAATTCATCTCCTCATCTGGACGGCTGTCTCTTCTGCCAAATTTTCTATCTTGGTTAATGGGATTCCTAGGGGTTTCTTCTCCTCCTCGCACGGACTCCGGCAGGGGGATCCCCTTTCTCCTTACATGTTTATCATCATGGCTAAGGCTCTTGGGAGATTCATTCAAGCTAACGTGGTCTCTAAGCATCTTGTGGGCATTAAACCTACTTCCTCCCTTGCCCCTATGTCTGTGCAGCAATTTGTTGATGATACCCTTCTTTTTGGCATCTCTTCGGTGATTGAAGCCTAGAGATGGAAAAATATTTTAAACCTTTATGCCATTGCCTCTAGGCAAAACATCAATTTCCAAAAGAGTAATGTGTATTTTTTCAATACTCCCACTACTCTCCAGAAAAAAATCATTCATATTCTGGATTGTGCTGAAGATATTCTTCCTGCTGTCTATCTGGGTCTCCCCTTTATGGTTAAAGAAGTTTCTCCAAATTTCTGGAATAACCTTTTGGAAAGAACTCAATGGAAATTGATTGGTTGGAAAGGAAAAGTCCTCAGTAGTGCTGGTAAATTGCAGCTTCTTCGAGCCTCCTTGCAAGGTATACCCACCTATTTCCTCTCTCTTTTTAAAATTCCTGCTTCTTTTGCTACCAAGTTGGAACAGATTCAAAGAAAATTTTTATGGACGGGAGCTAAAGATAAACAGCAGATATCCCTGGTCAACTGGGATAAAGTGTGTCTTCCTAAATCCCATGGAGGTCTCAATATTAGAACTATATGGAGTATGAATAAAGCCCTGCTCTCTAAAATTAATTGGAACCTGCTTTATCATCATAAAGATTGGGGAGACATCATGCAAGCTAAATATTTGCATGACACTGTTTGGTCTAACTTCCTCCAGCAAGAAGGTCTTCCTAAGGGATCGGTCATCTAGAACAAAATGTTGAAATCTAGAAATCTACTCGTACAAGGGATTAGATGGAAGTTGGGTAATGGTATGGGCATCAAGTTTTGGACTTATATTTGGCTAAAAGATAAGGCTCTCATCTCCTAGAAGGGTTTGGGTGAGATTGCTGGCATTGCTACTCAGTTCTTTGGCAATAAGGTCAGTGATTATATGTCAAACAATAATGGTCACAGGAGATGGAGAACTTTGTTGGATTGCTATCCCCATCGCCTTGATCTCGCCCCTAAAGCTTAGATGGTTCAAAAGTTGACTTAGGAAGTCAGAATTCCTCTCTTCCCTTGTGAAGATGAGCAATTTTGGTGGCCAGATAAGAATGGCCAATTCTCTGTTAAGTCTGCCTATCACTTATTGGTCCCTGGGATTCATAAAAAGGATATATGGAGAAAAGTGTGGAATCACAAACTGATCCCAAAAATTAACATGTTCTGGTGGGCCTCTGTTCATAACAAAATTCTGACCCAAGATAATTTGTAGAAGAAAGGTTTCACTCTGGCCAACAGATGCTGTCTATGCTGTGAAAAGGAGGAAACGGTTTCTCATTTATTCTTGCACTGTGAATTTGCTAGGGACATTTGGAGCCTCATCCTCAGTAATTTTGGTATTCAGTGGGCTTGCAATTCTGACATTTAGGAAGTTATTAACAATTGGTATCCTCCCTTCTCCCATCCCTGGCTTGTTGAGTTATGGAACCAAACTCTGCCATGCCTGAGCTGGACTTTGTGGAAAGAGCGCAACCATCAGATTTTTAGGGATACTGTTAGAGATGCCTCTCAAGTCTCTCATACTTTCATGAAGACTCTTTTGGAGAGTGTCTCTATGGCCCATATCCGCCCTGCTGTGAAACCTTTGACCCAGGAGGAAGAACAAATTTCTGTAAATTGGAGGATTCTCACTCATATTCCTACTTATAACAATACTAAATTATTATAGAGAATCAACACTAGATGGAAGCCTCCGATTTCTAACTGGATGAGGCTCAATTTTGATGGGGCTTCTAAGCTTGATGGTAATGCTAGCGGGGGTGGGATCATCCGAGATGATAAAGGGAGGATGTTTGTTGTCTATGCTGGAGGTCTGGGCTGTCACAGCAATAACTATGTGGAAGCGATGGCTCTTCTTTGGGGGCTTAAATTGGCCATTTCACTTGGTATTAGGAATTTGGAGATTCAGAGAGATTCTAAAATGGTTATTGATGCCATTACTAAAGTGTCGAATGTTGGCATTCAGTTGAAAGATGTTATTAGGGATATTCAATTTCTCTTGCAGAGGATTACTAATGTGCAGATCTCTCATATTTACCGTGAGGGTAACGGAGTTGTAGATGCCTGTGCTGAACTTGGGCAGCGATATTCAAATTGGAGGGTTTGGCGCCAATTTGAGCATATTCCTTCACATCTTCAGAATCTCATTCTTAAAGACGTGGCCGGGTCTGGATGAGTCAGATGTGTCCGAAAGCCAGCTCATACTGTCTGCTCCTTGGGAGGGGACTAACATGTCTTTTGAAGTACGAGTCCTCTCGTACTTTCTCTACTATCAAATCTGCTCATTTTTCTCATAAGGCTAGCAGATGGCCGGATCATCATGGCCTATGCCGGGTAATTATGGTTAAGCATGAGATTGGGGTTTGTAAGGCTTCCCATTATTATGAGTTTATGTGCGATGTTATTATTAGCCTTGTTAATGTTAGTAACTCTCCTATTAAGATGACTGAGGAGACTGAGGGTTTCTGTGGCATGCGTTGTGATTCCGCCATGGGAGGAGACATAATTTGAATTGAGCCCGTCTCGTGCTGTGAATTCAAAGACAATCTGGTAGCTTAGCATTACTGCAAAGAGGGCAGGATTAGCCCCTATCTAGAGAGGCTTAATGGGTACAATGAAGCTTTGTCTGAACAATTTGCGTGGTCTTGGCAGAATAGATGGGTTTTGGTGGGTGGAATCAGATTTGAAGTTTCTGAATGCGTGAACGCTTTGGCCACTGGTATGCCTACTCAGGGCTTGAAGCTGCAATGGAAAACTAAAATTGCGGACCTCTCTAGTCAGCAGCTTTTCCTTGGGGTTAGAGAAGAATTAGTCCCTTACCAGGGTGGTTTTAACAGAGCCAAGTTGCCAGAGCCATGGGACGCTATGTGTTTCATCCTCATGAAATATTTCACCATCGAGGGGCGTTTTACCAGGTTTTATAACTACCATCTCCCCCTGTTAAATCATTTCCTCTGCAATGCTAAAATTAGTTTTCCATTTTATTTGCTTTCCTCCCTAGAACATTCCGTCCTTAGGGTTTGGGTGAAATTGGCTTAAAACACTACTATGAAGCTTATCCCTCTTCACCAGGGCCTCATTCTCTATTTGTATAATCATCATCTTGCCCTCGAACCCTCCAAAACCCTTCCTACTAATAGTGGGGACGGGGAGCCCTCCTCAAACCCTAAGAATATTCCTGATGTTACTGAACACGGGCCCTCCCTTGTTTCTATCAAAACTGTTGAAATCTCCTCTTGCACTCTTGCGGATAATCCTGTTGATACCCCGGGCCCTATTGCCTCTAAGAAGGGTAAAAAGCGGAAGGTTACTGGTGATTTGAGCACTGGGAAGGCAGTGGTTGGGACCCCCAAAACCTTTAGTAGGACCCCGGTGGGATAGAGAAAGGATTCTTCGGTGAAGATTTGTAGGGAGGGGCTTTCCTCTGGTGTTCGGCGGTTGGGGCGTATTGCAGGCAAACCGGCTCCTTCAGCTAAGCTCATTGACTATTCTGAGAGTGGCTCGGATGAATCCACCTGGGGAGAGGACGACAGGGATGTGGAGGTTCAGGACATTTCTGGTGATGATGATGACAAGCAGGAGACGCATGATACAGGGGCTACCACGGAGGATGCTGCTGACTCTGCTGGCAATGCTGACACTGCAGATGCTATGTTTGTGGAAGAGGCTGAGGATGCTATGGAGACTGATGCTGGTATGGGGGCTGATCTTGCAAGTCTGCGCGATTGCATTGCGACGCTGGAGCAGAATTTCTTCATTGTTCTTAGGACCTCTATACTCCTCAACCTCTCTATGCTGAAGAATCTGGGGGTTACTATTAATTCTGACAGTGATGATCTGGCTACAAAATTGGATGAGATTATTAAATCTATGGTCTAGAAAGGAGAGCTGTTATCTCCTTAGTCTTTGTTGTTTTATTGTTGATACTCTATTTCTCAGTGTTTTGACTTTCATCTTAGCTGCTAGTTTTGCTGGTTTTGCTGGTATTTTGTTATGTTTGTATATGCTATTTCGGGATTAAGGCACTGTTGATACTTGCTACCTTCAGGCCTCTATGTTTGTTTGGGTAAGGCACTGTTGATGCTTGCTGCCTTCAGGCCTCTCTGGTTTTTGTAAGGGTTCAGCCCCTTGTTAGCCACCTTATATTATCAAAAACATCATATAAGTATTCATCAGGATCTAGTACATAGTTACCATTTCTCCCGACATATAAATACAATATTACATTGTTACATTATCATCTTCTGATTACATATGAATAAATACATAATGAATCATCTGATACGCAGGCCAGTACATGAGCATAATATCTGTCTCCATAAATAGGTACAAGATCTGATGTCTGATACTCAAGCTATATCCTCTTCGCACATGAACATTGGCAAGGGAAAAACCAATGGAGAAGAGCACATCCACCCGACCATGTGGAACCCTAAGGTCCACCCCCTGTGCTAGGAGATAACATAAGGTCACAAAACATCAAACAACCAGGTAGACAATTGCCAACAGGAACAAGGACACAACATGACTCCATCACAACACATGACAACATCACAAGCAACTCAATATCACGTCCAGAGGCAACACATGATGAATGGGGAGAGTACAACTAGGGAATACTAGGCTGCAGTAGGGAGAGTGTCATCACATGGTCCTAACATGGGTTATCCTGATAGCCTCTCACTAGGCGCCACCCCCATCTATGGTTATCCTGACAGCCTCTCACTAGGCGCTAGCCCCATAGGGTGACTCATGTGGAATCAACCTTCCTTTCGTGAGGATAAGGAAGTTGATCTTGCCGACTAGGCCTTCTCTACCCATCCTTAGTCTAAACGAGCACTACAGGCATGGGAGAGGAAATCCAATTATCTTGTTAATGTGTAATTTACCCTTTCCCCCCCAGTTCATTTTTAGGTTTTCACTTAGTTAACAACTTTCAATGGGTTATCCTGACAGCCACTTTGGGCACCGGCCCCACATTGAAAGCCACTCCCCTACCTGCATCTAGAAACCCTAACCATCAAGCAAGACAATGACTATCATACTGATAAGTATACATAACAATGCAAGACATTACCTTCTTGCTTATTAACCATAATCACAACGACCAACCTTTACGTCACTGTCCCAAAACTTTCAGTTGATCAATCACAATAACCATAACAACACATATCCAGAGCAAGGTATGGGTCATCTTGCTTGCAAATCTCAACCATGAACAAAATAGTTTCTCATTAGGATTTCCAAGATCTCTCCATTACAATACTAAACACAAGCTCGATATCAACACATACGTGAAGGAGATTTAATCCCATCATAATATATTCACAACATAGTATGTACATCATCTCACATTATTGTTTACCAAGACCCACATACATAGACAAAAGACATCATGTTCTTACAACATCTTCATTTCAAGACACCTATGAACAGAATACATGCCATCGAATCATATTACCTTATGCCTCTGGAACCTAAACTTGACAATTTACACATAGACCAACTCACATGAAAATTTTGCTTGCAATAAGCAATTTCAACTAATCAACTCATTGACAACACAAATTCTTCTTACTAGAGCAATTCTATTTAATCAAATTAGCAACTGGATTCAAGTTATATCTCCACCAAAAATTTCATAAAACCTAGGTCTAGTTAATTAATATTAATTCTATCTATTATATTAATCAATCATCAATTACATATAACCATCAAGCTAAACAATGCATAGATAAAACATCAAATTTACTTATGCCTTAAAGTTTAAACTACATCTTTTCATCAACAAGTGTAAAAATAAATAGAGATAGGAAGATAACACATAAGAGATATACTATATTTTGCATTAGATTCAAGACCTAATCCCATAACTCATATCCACCTATTAAAAGATTTTGTAAGGAATGAACATATATGAAGCTGTCAAGTTGTTATCATGAAATACAATGATTGTAGGATACACTCAAATTTGGTACGTGGAGAGGGCTTTAAGAACTTTCAAGCAAAAGCTTTTGAAAAGTGTATGACCAGACTTCGTAACATTTGCTAGCATCCTATGTACCTATGCACAAATGCAGCTTTGGAACAACGTATCAATGTCCAAAGAGGATAAATCATAGAGGTATTTTGTCAGATGTCTAGTTGCAACTACCCTAGCAAACATGCATGTAAAATTTGGAAGCATAGACAATGCACGTGACTGTTTGACAGAATACTTCAAAGAGGCGAAATGTGGAAGCATAAACAAGCCACATAAATAGTTTTGACTGGAGATCTCAAGAAGATATGATCTCATGGAATGCGTTGAGTGCAGGATATGCACGAAAAGGGATTTGTTGAACAAACTTTAAAAACATTCAAGCAAATGCAATTGGCAGGCGTAAAGCCAAACACCACAACAAAACTGTTAAAAAAACATGTTCCTTCTTTCAATTTTCAAGGAAAGATGACATATGGCATGAGGTACAACAAATTAAAATCATATTTAAGAATGTAAATGACAGCGGCAAATCCGAAACAAGATATTAATTGCAAATGCTAAACTTCAATAATAATTATGTCTTCTATAAAATGAAAATTTTCTTTTTCTTTTCTGTAAAATCTGCCAATGAAGATATTTTAAATGCAATATATAATTATTAAATGACTAATTGTTGTTGTTCAAATCAGATCTAATGTAAAAATCAGAAAAATAATTCATGCTAGGATGATCTAGGTTTATGACATGCAAATAAGGCAACAAATATGCTTCTTCCAAGATTTACAATGAAATGTTTGCTTTTCCAATTTCATAAGCAACAACCCTTAGAAAAACAACATATACATTAATAAATAAAGGATACGTATAATATTTAGAACATACAATATTTACATTTAATCAATAAAGAGAAACATATAATATTTATATTTAATCAATAAAGAAAACAGGATACCTCGATCGTAATATCCCACTAATGGTAGAATCCTTGAATGAAAATCATCAAAATGAGCAAGCCACCCCCACTCCATGAAGAGTTTTTAAAGAGAAGGATATAGTAACTTCCTACCCAAAACTAACTCAACCACCCAACTAACTCAACCACCCAACTACCTTTCCATTTTCGTCACTTTTGTAAGTGGGGCTTAAAGGAGGGTCTAAAAGCCTTTTAAAATATTATAAATGACAAAAATAAACTTCTAACCTCTGTACCTTAGACATAAGACAATTTCCCAAACATAAAATACAACTTAGACCTCTTAAAAACACTTAAAAATCATTTTAAAAATTACAAGGTTAAATCCCACACAAGAACATAATTATTTTATCACATAAAACTAAAAATAATATTTCTTAACACCATGGCCAATAGACCTTAGGGCTCCATGCCTAGGTCCGACATCACACAAAAAGACTTAAAGTGGCTAAATGACCACCATCATCCATTGACATAATAATTCTACATGTACACTCAACAAGAAATGTTAGTATAATAGATAGCCCAAAATATATCCATTATATTTATTGGTTTGTAAATAACTTATTAAATTATAGTAATAATAATAATAATAATAATAATATGATGATGATATAACCATGTTAAATATTATAGTGGGTTAAATAATAGTATACTATATACTATAATAATTTCTATTTTGCCACAATGAAATCTAGGCATACATAATTAACCCACTGAGCAAGAAAGATCTTGAATGCGAAATCAAACTTGATCATTAGCCAGAGCCAAAACACACTTGACCAACAACTCAATAAATGAAGTCAAATGTCAATCAATTACCTGACCACTAACCTGGCTTGAAAAGCAAGGCTTCAACCAACACTGCCTAACCATGACAAAACTGACAGGTTGAATTGAACATAACATGCATCCTCATCGAGGATGATGACTTGGGATGTGGGACCTTAAGTTGTCTCTGGAACAACTTATCCATTGGGTTTAGGGCATGCTCAGACCTATTAATTTAGGTGGAGTCGATGCCAGATACCTGCATCCTACAACAAATGACATAGTCAAGCATGTATAGATTCACAAAAGCTGACACTAGGTGAAAAAGGAATCACAACATCGCAGGGCACTCACAAGCAAGTGATGTGACATCGTCCTCTCCACATCACATCAATCTAGATTAGATAACACGTAATCATAACTGAATCGAATCTACCTCATTATCTAAACAAAACCATACACTGAACATATAGGTGCATGAAATTGAACAAGTCTCAGAAGTACCATCATAACAAATAAATCTAACAGAATCAGTCCATGAGATCCATTCTAACATATAACAATTGTAGTAAGATCGACATCTTAATCATTGGAATGCAAAACAATGTCAAAGCCTACATTAACACTGTCGCAATAGAGATTATCAATAAAACATATTAACTATCATATGAAACCACACATGGATGAAACATCTATCTATATTGTACGACATCAATCGTTTACCTTACCTTAATCGTTCTTGTTATTTTACCTTCATCTTCATGCGCCTTGATCAGTTCACCTATACATCCAAGGTGGAAATGGAGGGGCACTACAAGTTAACCCATCTAGCTAATTATGTTCTTCCTTTCCTTCTCAAAATTCTTTATTGCATTTGTGATTGCAATAGTCTGACACTCTTGATTTACTATGGAGGATGAGAGAGGATCAAAACTTTGAGACAGACTTAATAGTTTATCCTCTTGTTCTTTTACTTTCCTCTCAATATCTTTGGTCACTATGGGCCAAGATAAGCAAAATTTGTACATAATTCTACCATCTTTGAGAGCATTTTCCAAGCTCTTTATCCCAATATCTATAACTCTCCTATCATTTGTTATTAGACCCTGTACTTCAGAGAATCTCTTATCCAAAAACTCCTTCTGGACCTTTTCTTCAGCTGACTTCTCTAGAGAATCAAAATGTGTGCTAACACTGTTGACTAGAGTTTTGAGATTACTAGATGTGGAGGCTGTGGGATCTTTCTGAAATGATGGCATAATCTTTTCCAAAACTCTAGATGCTACCTCTAAAAGCTCACAGTCTTCCATGTGAGATTTCAGTAGTTTCTCTTTGACCTTCACATTTGCAAATGAAGCTATTTTCATTGTTTGCATTGGAGATAGAGAGTCAAAATTTAATGGCCCTTTTAATAGTTCCGGTTCATAAATCTCCATAGTTGCTTTTGTCAAGAATTCCTTGACTGATTCTGTAGTGTCTCTTGCTAGAGACAGATTTTTCTTTTCTTTTGCAATCATAGAACTATCTTTTGGAGCTTTCTCCCCTTCCACAACCTTTGTACTGATATCTTCTTTTCCCTTCACCTATGCTTCTTTTTCCTTTATTCTTTCTTCTCCTTTGGATCTGGAGCCAGCAGGGGAAACTAGAGGAGTGATGTTGGTCTGTTCGTGGGCCACCTCTTCCGGAGCAGAGGATTCCAAGTCCTTAGCTGTTTCTACACTGATATTCATTACCTCTTCTGTTATTTTCTCAGGAGACTCTTCTGCAACACTTATGGTCGAGGGGTCAGTACCCAAGTCCTCTATAATAGGAAGATTAAATATTTTGAAGGCCTTCTAGATGATCTCTTCTGTGTCTTTGGCTACCTTGTCAGTCTCACCAAGCATAAGTTGATTCATCTTTGCTTTGCTTCTGAACTCATCCTTACAATATTTGAATATCATATTCATTGTCTTGGAGTCGATAGAAGGATATAGCTGAATTGCTATCTATTCCTGGATTGGCTTGGGCATTGTTCTTTCTTATTCTAGTTCCTTCTCCAAGCTTTTGGGGATCAGAGATATAATTTCAATGAATACTTTGTTGTAGATATTTAGGTACCTGACTGTGGCATCTTGCAATATCTTCTAATCTGCTTCACCATAATCATCATAGAACTCAACCATTGGCTGAAGATTTCCATCCACTGTGACTGATTTGATTATGTCATCAATGTGAAGAGTGGGTTTTTCAACATATCCCTCTGTCTTTTCTTCTTCCTTCTATCTGGTAGAGGGTTGACCAGATGTTTTCTTCTTTTTCTTCATTTTCTAGATTTCTTCATCAGATTTAGTCTCCTCTTCATCCCTTTGACTGGCATAAGCTCTTGTAGCTTTTGTTTTTGTTCTTTTCTCTCCTTTGCCAGATGATCGTGCTTCTGCTTCTGATGTCCTTGAGCCTTTGGCAGTGGTAGGTATAGATCTCTTTGATGATCTAGTCCGGGTGGAAGGTTTTACCAGAGCCCTTTCCTCATTTTTCTTTTCTGCCTTCTTCTTCTCTTCCTCAGCTCTTTCCATCTTTTCCCTGATGGCATCAAGTGCCTCCTTTGATATGCCAAGGCCTTTTACAACATCTTCAACTTCTTTTCTTACCTTCATCTTGATTTCTGGTTGTCTGAGTTCCACATGAATCTTTACACTCAGCTCCTTAAAGTTTCCAAACCTTTCTGCTTTTGGGTCCTTTGGCTGATTGAGCATGTGTTGAACATGCAGCTCTACAATTTGTTCATCAACTTCATACCACATGGGCATGATCCATACAGTTCTTGGTTCTACTGCCTCTATTAGGCACTGATCAGTCTCTACCATAAAACATACTATGTCTTTGTATTTCTCAACAAGAGACTGGGGAATCCTTTCTCTTGCTTGCATCATGTTCTAAAAATTCTTGAAATATCCCCATACGGCTGTATTTCTTGCCTTAGCATCCCCAAGTTCATGCAAGTAATCTCTGATCTGAATTGCTACCGGTTTGTCATTTTGCCATACCCATCCATTTGATCTAGGCAGCTCATTCATGAAGTAGAAAAATAGGCATAATATAATTAGTCCACCATATTTAAAGGAGTTCTTCTTGTCCTTTTTGATCTTCTGTATGTTTTCCATTAATTAGCTCAAAAGAAGTTCACAGAGATCATATACTGCAGTTCCGGATACTGAATTCTCCCTACTAGAGTGATATATCTTATATCCTATTATCATAGATGTAAACATGATATTCGAGTCAGTAATATCTTCAATGGTCATAGCCCTCTTCTCAAATTTTGATCCAGTGGCCTCAGTTACAATGTTGTTTTTGACAGATTTGAGGACAGGTATTCCTCCAGAGGAGTGTAAACCAGTTACTACCCTAATTGCTTCCTTGGTGATTTTGCAAGGTCTATTAATCCATAGAAAGTTGTCATGTACCCTACTCAACACATACTGGACCCATTCATCTTCTTCAAAGTAGAGGAAATGAATGAATTGATCAAAATGTTTCTCCTAGATACCCTTATATTCTAGTTTAAGCTCAAAAGCATCGTCTATCAATTGTTTGTGATAGATATCTCTTAGTTTAAATTCCCCAAACTCTTCAATATTTGCGTGTATGTAAACTCTAATATCTTATGTGTGCAAAACACCATGCGGAACACTAGAGAAGGCTCCTAGGGGATCTACCTCCAAGGATTTGTATGGATGCTTCTTAAATATGGGATGAGGTCTATCAGAAATCTTTACTATATTTAGAGTAGCCATCATCAAAGAATCTTACTGAGAGATATCAAGAACGAGGAATACCTCTTACGCTGTTTAGGGCACACATGATGAAATCCGGATTGAATCATCTTGATCTTTGGGAGAAGTAGTTACAGAGGTCCTTTTCTCTTTTCTTCAAATGTGAGTGTACAAATGATGAGTGAATGAACTCTTTTATTTCTGAGAAGCCCTAATTTTCATTTTGCAATAAATGCGTGACCTAATTCATTTCAGTTTGCCTTGTTTGTCTTATTCAGAGACAAAACCCTTCTAGATCACTGAGATAGATTTCAAAGTTATTCTAGGAGAGTAGTGATAATCTCTCTTCCTTTCATTAGTCATTTGATCTATTTGCAGATCAAGACACCATAGTTTGAATCATACCAGATCAAACTTGTAAGGAATCTATTTTTACTGGAAGACTGTTTTACCGAATCAATTCTGGTATGATTAGATTCTTCAAATCTTCTTACAAATCTCTCAAATCTTTACCATACCCCTTTTAGATATTTCTTGTATGACCCCTTTTAATCCGCAGCTCTCCTTGTGCTAGTTCCGACACCAATTGACTGGCTAGGGGAACAAGGTTTTCTTTGTGTCTCCCCCTAAGCCAGAGCTCACTTTTTAATTTCCAGAAGGAATATTAGCACCAGAGTCTGGTGCGGATCCATCCCCTACATTCTCTATATTTTTCTTCACCTAGATCTTGTTCATCTCACTTTGAACTTCATCCACATTTACTTTTTGTTTTCCCTTATCTTGATTCTGATTATAATATACCGGACCTCTTTTATCTTGATTCTTGCTTCTACAGATTTTTGCTATATGACTGGATCTATTGCAAATTTGGAAAACAACATTTCTTTGCATATTTGATTGATATCCTCTTGATCTACATTGATTAGCCATATGACCCATTCTATTGCATGCAAAGCACCTACCATTGAATGAATTATTCATTTGCATATTTCTGCATTCATGAGATTTGTGACCATACCTTTTGTAGTTGAAGCACTGTCCGGAGAAGGATGTATTAGTCTGATTCATTCTCCTTCTACACTGATTAGCTTTATGACCAAAGTTATTGCAGTTGTGGCAGTATCCATTGAAGGATGGATATCTTTGAGCATTGGGCTGCCTTACCAGAGGTCTTCTAGGCCCGTTCCTTAGATTTTTTGATCCAAAATTCTTCTGACCGGATCTGGAGCTTTCTCCTTTCTCATAACCCAAACCATACTTGTCATCTACCCTCTTTTGACTTCCAAGAAGAACTTCAAGTTGAGCATAACTTATCTTGAATTTCTCTTTATATTCATTTGCTGTTTGAAGATCCCTTTTGAGAGAGACAATTTGATCCTCAAGTTTTTCTTCATTATCTTTAGCATCTTCAAGATCAGATTCAAGATGTCTGATAATTCTATCCATCTTGTGGCAATCTTTGGATTTCTCCTTGAGAGGTTGTCTTAGATTATCTTCAGTTTTTCTTTTTTGTTCAACTTCTTGGGTAAACTTTATAACTCCTGATTCCATTTCATGTCTTACCATAATGATTTCTTTTGATAACTTTTCACATAACTTGGTTTTCTCCTTCAGATCTTCATTTGCATCATTTGCTTCACCTTGACTTGCCAATTGTTGAAGTAGCTCCTTTCTCTTTTTCATAGAGAGACTTAATTTGTCTTTTAGTTCTCTCATGAAATCATCAGCCTGTTTGAGTCTTTCCTTTAATTCATTGACTTCAGAGTTTGACTACTCAAGATCATCAAGGGTAGTCTTGAGTTGCTCCCTTAAACCATATGCATCCATTTGGACTCCTAGATCTTCCTCAAGCTGTTAGACTTTGTTTAGGAGGAACTTAGCTCTGATACCAATTGTTGATAACTAAGAGGGGGGTGAATCAGTTATCTTAATTATTTCAGTTTTCTGAACATTCTTAATAATTAGTGCAACATCAATTCAAACAAGCAAACTTAATCATGAAATGGAAATACACATGACACAATATTTTTGATGTGGAAACCCTATTAAGGGAAAAACCACGGGGTGATTAACCCAAGATTGTATTCTCTATTAGAAGAATAGGATTACAAAATGGCACTTGCCAATTAGGGTTCACTGCCTGAGCACACTGCTCACAAGAGGCACACTGCCTACAAGAGACACACTGTCTACAATTTATAAAGAGTGTAATACAATACTTGAACTGATAAGGAGCTTCAACATATGCTGGAGTTCAGTTCCGGTTAGGCTCTGTATACTGATCTGCTGCACTTCATCTCTCTTCTTTTATACTGCTGTTCTTTCACATACTGAATCTTCCTTTTTACTTTTATTCGGCTCTACTGCTTTTCTTCGCACATCACTTACAACCACAACACCTCTCATAACTAAATCCATCTTGTATATATATCTGCAGAAGTGATTTCATCACCTTTCTAGTTGGCACCCGGAACAGTCAATATTTTCCATAGACTTTGATCTATCAGCTAAATCCTTGCACACCAAGTAATGCAGATCAAGTATATACTTGTAGAAGTCATCAATCATGTCAGCTAAACATAACTTATGCCTTAAGAACCTTTTCCATCATCAGTAACACATCTGGAATAATGTCTGATGTTCTGCCAGTCAGTTCTTCCTCTGTTCACACTGTCACTTGAGAACCTGACACTCAAGTATTCATATCTCTTTATCCTTTCCACACTAGAGCCTCAAATCTTGGAATCTATCAGTCAAGATAGTCCTCTTGACTTCCCCAAATCTGCACTTCACCAAGATACTTCCTCTGAGAGATCTAGACCTGACTGTCAGACCTCACCACATGCTCTGTTCTTGTTTACCAGACCACAACATTCTTCACTCTGACTTCCGGTTTAGACACACCATGTCCTACGGATGTGTGGGATGAACTTTGTTGCCATCAATGACAACATTCATGAATCCATATAGTGTCTCTTGCCAACAAATATCTCCTCATATATTCATATTCACTATTAGATACAAAAGGTAGGTCTAAGTCTTTGTTATGTATATTACACTTCTTCTATCTACTTACATTACATTTACTCTATTACATATCTTTATACAATATAATATAATAGGGATGCGTCCCTTACCAAACACCCTTAATACTATTATCCCTATCATCCTTATCCTCCACACTCCATTTGTAGTGACCTATAGTAGGTTCTACTAGTCGCCATGTATCCTACCAACACCATCCCCTCTTTTTGAAAATATGTCTTGTCCTCAAGACATTTGGCACTCCCTGAAGGATGTTCTTGTAGATAAACTTTAGTTATGTTAGGGTGGTGTCCCACTACTTTTTAGCCTGTTGTAACAATTGTATATGGTCCTGAACCTGTATGTGGGTTGTTTCTACCTCTGTAAGACTGGTAGGAATCTGTATCTTTTGTGTGATCTTCTTATCTTCTCCGAGTAACCCTATCAAACAAGTTAATCTTAAGATGACCACTTCTCTCAACTACTTGATCTACATCTTGATTTGTTCTCTCTAATACTATAGTTTTTGCAGCTATGTGTGGACATTTTCAATTTATGTCCTAACTTATCCATCCATGTCCTTCAGTGGATCATATGTTCTAGCTATCTGTACCACTTGTACCTCTAGGTGATCCATTTGATCCTTGATATTATTTGTTGTTGTAGGCCACTATAAGTAGAATTGATATAGGAAATTTGCTTTTCTTATTTCTTGTTGCAGTTCTTAATCTGACTTTCCAATTGTGTATGTATTGTCATACATTTTTGTTTCACCATTCATTCATTTCTTAGTCATTTCTTCATTAAATTTCTACTTGATTTTGGTCTCTTGATATTGCATCTCTACCTACTAGCTATCCACTAGTTGTTTGAGCTATTGCAGTAGTGGTAGTGTTGTATCCCTTCTTACATTAGGTAGCTAATTTTGAATTGTTGTTATAGCCTCTTGAAACTATTCTATGTTGTCCACATTTTCTTGTAGGATTTCTTCTCTTGCAGTGGCATGAAAAATATCCCCTAGTTGTAGTTTCTGGATTGGAAATATCCCTGCCAAATTGAATTGTGAACTTAGAAATGAGATTTTTAGTAGCTGAGATGTCATAATTGATTGTATATGTTTCTATTACACAAAAGAATTATTTGGTAGATTGGATTGGGGATGTAGATAAAGATACCTCAGAAGTATTTGTTTGTTGTTCTTACTACAACTCCTCTTCTTGTGCCATCTAGTATGTAGTGTGGATGGCGATGCCAGATACTAAGTCCTCATGGTTTGCATAATAGATTTTGTAGGCAATGTCCATGGTTGTCTATCACACTGCAGGGTTAATGATTTCTCTAACATTGAAGGTTCAACCATTTGGTGTTGTAGGAGTGAGTTCAACCACTTTTTCATTCTTAATTGCCTTTTTCGAAGGCAATTCCCCAACCACACTCAATATTATGGCTTCTTGAATAGCTTATTTAGTTATGTGGTATAGTTTATCTAGATAGGTAAACTCATCATGAATTATTCTTAGTACTATTCCTACCCACTTGTGTTACATGGATAAATATAGATAATCTTTCAATATATCTAGCTTCTTGTTCTCTATTTGATGGTATTATTATAAATAGCTGGTCTGATCTTGCTAGAGGAGTGTCCTATAGAGTTCCTCAAACTTTGTGTGGTTGATCTTCGATATGGGTTTGAATGTATGCACTTCCACATATCTTTAGTATAAGCTACATTAGGTGGGATCTTAGAGAAATCCTCCTCCTTGTCAACTAACATATCCTTATATAGATGCTTTTTATATTTAGGCCTCAACCTCTTAAAAATATCATCTAAGACAGGGATTTCTAGTGTTAACATTCATAGACTCTAGCTAGGCTTTCTTGAATATGATATGTATTCAGCTCACAATATTCTCTTTGAAAATGCAAAGTTGTGTATACTCCATTTTCTTTTCTTATATAGGTTTGAATAGCATCATTACACATTTATTACTTTTTCTCATTTCCATATTCCTAGGGTTTTGTAGTTGTTAACATTTCATGTGGCTTCCTAACAGTGTTTCAGTTGTCTTATGTTACACTATGTACATATGATACACTTTTATGAATTTCATGCATCTTTCCCCTTATTCTACTAGCTTATGACAATGTTTTGGTCATGCTCCATTTACATACCCTGTTAGGATTTCTCTGTTTATAGAATTAAGTCTCACTGCTTTAGATTTTCCAACTTCTTGTATGTAGTAAGGTCATAACAATTGTACCTTAAGCTTTCCTTGTTTCTTAAATTTGTAGTCATAGAGTAGGACTAGATCCCCTTCTTTGAATATTTTCAAGCATAGGTTCCTATCACACCATGCATTTTTCTGCTTCCATTCTAAATTTTAATTATATAGGGTAATGAGTCGATTCTCATCTAGTTTCTCTAGATCTTCAATTCTTTGGGTTAGGGACTCTTCCTTACTTAATTGAAAGATTAATACAATGCAGAAATTATGGATTATGAAGTTCATCTATATGCACTATTGCATCCATTCTATATACCAATTCAAATGATGTGAACTTAATGGTTCTTTTTTATGAGGTGTGGTAGGCCCAAAGAACCACAAGTACTTTTATATCCCAATCTTCCCTATTTCCATAGCACATCTTGGTTAGAGATGTCCCAATTATCTTCTTCAAGGTTTCACTAGCTCTAATTTCATGTGGTGATATGGTGGGATTCTGTTATGGGTGATCATAAAACTTTCTAATAGCTCCAAAATTATTTTATTTACAGGGTGCTTCCCTTGATCACTTGTTATTCTTAACAAGCATCCAAACCTAGTGATTATATTTTCATATAGGAATTTGGTGGCAGTCTTTGTGGTGCAATCTTTGGTGGGTTCTACCTCCACCCACTTAGTTAGATACTCTATGCCGATAATGATAAATCTAGCCTTAGAGTGTTTTGTAGGGAGGTCTATTGGGCCTATGAAGTTTATCACCTAGTTTTCAAATGGTATCTTTGCTAATATTGGTTTTAGTGGAATTTTGTCTTTTGGAGTAGGTTCCCTACCCTTTAACATATATCACAGTTTTGACATATTTTTTTTCATCTTTTTGTAAGGTAGGCTACCATAATCTTGCCAATTTGATCCTTTTGTTTTTGTCTTTTTGTAGTTATGTCCACTAAAAATTCCTTCATGAGCTTCTCATAGGATAGCTTCTCTTTCATACTCATAAGCAACTCTCCTTATGATATCAGCTTTTCCTATCACATGTAGCTCCCCTTCTATCAGTGTATATGGCAAATCTTTTCGCATTAGGGTTTGTTGTCTTGTGGTGATATATCCTATGGGAATTCTCTTATAGGCAATAATATTGTTATCTCATCCACTTCGTTTGGTACCACAGTTATCCTGAATAAATTTGTGCTAGGAAGGTCTTCTTCTTGGTTCTCCAGTTCTTCACCTATTTCTATTCTAGATAAGTAATCCAAGCCTTGATTGTTCCTTCCTCGTTTACCATGATTTTAAAATTAAACTCCTATAATAGGAGTAATTGGTCCATTCAATAAATACTTCAAGGATTCATGGTCTGTATAGAAAATAAATGTTTTAGATAGTAGGTAGTGTCTACATTTTTGTAAAGCATAGACCATTGCTAATGCCTCTCTTTTAGTAGTTGTATAATTTTTCTCCGCCTTTGATAATTTTCTACTAGAAAAGGCTATGGGATGGTCCATAGTCCCCTTTGGTTACACCAACACGGCTCCTATCACCATGCCATAGGCATCCACATACACATGAAATGGTATTCTCCAATCCAAAAAGATTAATATTAGTGCTTCTGTAATCTTTTGTTTTAGTGTGTGAAAAGACTTTTGACATTGTTCATTCCATTCTTGATAGCTTTCTAAGATTTTTTCTTTCACAACTCTTCTAGTGGTGCTTCTATTGCTACATATTCTCATATGAATTTGTGGTGATACCCTATATATCCCAAGAAGGTTTTCACTTCTAGTGCTATTTTGGGTGGTGGTAAAGTTATTATTAATGTTACTTTAATGTATCAATGATTAATCCTTTTTTCCATATGATGTGACCTAATAATGTACCAAATGGTACTATAAGCATACATTTCTTTAAATTCAATGAGATTTGTGAACTCCTAAATCTATTCAACATTATTCTAAATGTTTGTACATGATCTTTAAATAGTCCATACATTGTCCATTCATCTAGGTATACCTCCAAGATATCATGGATAATGTCTTTGAATGTGTTTACCATTATCCTACTAAATACCGTTGGTATATTTTTCAAGCCAAAGGGCATAATTGTGTACATGAAGGACCAACATTCTAATGCAAAAGTTGTTTTAGGTTGGTCCTCTTCCCTTATGAATACCTAGAGAACCCATTAGTAGAAGAATATATTTTCCTTACTGCAACTAATTCTAGTATTTCTTTGGTGAAAGGAGTAGGGAATGTGTCATGTATGCATGTTTTTCTTAGCTCTCTAAAATTAAAGAATATTCTCATTTCCCCTATTTTCTTGTTTTGTAAACAATTGGAATTATTCATTCCACATCCTCAACTACTTTGATTATCCTTGCTATGATCATTTTGTCTAATTCTACTTTTACCTTCTTCATGTTTGCATTCAGCTTGTATGGTCTTTTTTTCTGTGGTTTAACTCCTTTCAATTTTATTTTCATTAGTCTTGCTTACTCTCTTATACCCTTTAAATTTATAAATGTCCTTGGAAAGAGATCCTCAAATTTTGATAAGATTTCAGAAACCTATGCCACCACTCTTTCATCACAATAATTACCTATTTTAGCTAATTTTGGGTCCCCTTCTGTTGCAATATTTTCTTCTCTAAGTTTGATAGGTTTGTTATAGTACTTTTGTTTTGGCTCAGTTGCTATTTCAATATCCCTTTCTCCCTATTGAACTTCTATTGTCAAATTGTGTCTATCCTTATCATCCTCTTTCTTGGTTTTAAATAATCTCTTATTAGTGTAGTTAGTTTCTTTGTCCATCCATTCCAATAGTTTCCAAACTCCATATATCTTAGGTGGTGGAATACTTTGTTGCAATATTTCTTCCTCACCTTCTTTAGTAGGTTTAAATATTATTTATTTCATCTTGAGGAGAGTGGTGTGAATATATTGTTAGGGACTATAGAATGAAAATGTATGTAGGAAGTCTTCTTGTAGTTCATCCCATTCTTTTTCTTCTACTCTATGTATTCCTTATTTATATGTGAAGTTTGCACAACTGGTGTCAATGTCTAGTAAAACATTTGGATATATAACCTTGTGTCATATTCATTTGTGCTCCTCCATGCCATTATGCACATGTCCAGATGCTCCTATAGTGGAATTTGGTGTTGGTATTTTAGTATGATCTTATATTCCCAGGCTTCTTCTAGTAGGTACCTAGTTTTTATTAGAATTCTAAATGCTGGCCAGTGCTACATTGTGCTTTTATGTGATTGCCACCATCTCACGATATTGCACACCAATGTATGTTGTAAGGCTTCTAACATTATTTTTTCTTCTTCAAAAGTTCTTTCCATTTCTATTAAGTAGTTGTGTAGATCCCCTATGCCTAGGGATTTGGGAAGTTATATGTGAGAAAGCCCCTTTGTGATGTGGTTTACTTGACGTGGTTTTGAGGTTGTGTCTTCTAGGTGGTCTCCTGGGTTACTACATGTATTTTTTGGTACTATATCATTTAATGTGGTGTTATGTGGAAGGGATTCCTTTGTGAGTTTTACAATAAATACTCTGTAGAATCCTCTCACTCACTAGGTTTTAAGTTCCAGTTCATCTTGTAACTATGCATTAGTACATCCTCACCTTCTATACTCTAATTTTCACTTTCTACTTCTATTTCCCTCTTTGAATTTTGTTCCTCTAGTAGTTCACATTTAGGGATTTTGGATATTAAAAAGAGGATTTTTGAATCCACATCACTATGGTCTTCTTGGCTAATATCTTCCACATAGGATTCCTCAATGTCCCTTCCTAATGGAATATGTACTACTTTATTCTCATTAGTGAAGGATATTTCCTACTTTCTATAATCTACAATTTGAATAGCATTCACGAACCATTAGAGACCTAGTAGTGCATTCAATGAGTTGAATGGTTCTTTCATTTCTACTATTTCAAAATCTATTATTCTTTTTTCTCCTATTATGTTAACTTATACTTTTCTCCAAGTTCCTAGTGTACCCATAGCTAACTCCATCCACCAAGCTTATGTTATATGGAGTTTCTTCTAGTCTTGGCCTTCCTAGCGATTCCCAAATCCATTTTGGTAGCATGTTGACATCTATGCCAATATCTACCATAACTTGCTTTATATTTTTGTGGTCTATGTGAGTATTTATCATCAGTGCTCTGGTTTTCCACTAGTGGTTTTCCTTTGCCATTTTTCTTATTTGTAGTTTCTAGTTTTGATCCTTATTCCAATATTTTAAAAATTGTTTCAATTTGTCTACGAGATTGTGTTGTTGTGCTAGTTGTATTAGTTGTTTTAACACCTCCACTTATTCAAAAAGGAAATATTTTTGTTGTTGTTTTTGGTGTCCTTTATCTATTATTTGTTTTGATTGTTCTATAATTTTGTCATGTTGTCTTTTGTTAGGGAAGAAGTTGTCCTCTTCTTCTTCTTCTTCTTCCTCCTCACTATCACTATTTTCTATCCTTGTGGTGTTGGTCCCTTGTTTTGTTATTAGTACAACTTTAGTTTTTTCTTTATTTTTCTTTTGGTTTGTTTATTTATGTTTTAATTTTATTATCATAGTGGTCATCATCTGATGCTCCATTGTGTGTAGTGTCTAACTCATACCTATTTTCATTTTAGCTCTTCTAGCTTCTTGCGGTACATATTTTGGTATTTTTCTTATTATGCGGATTGCTTTTTGTGATTTGAACTCTTTTAATTCATCACTTTTAGACTGGAAAGGTGCATTTATGAAATTTTGTTGTGCTTTATCACAAGTGAATAAGTCATGCTCTAAGATTCCCCAAAATGTACATTATTTTTTCCTGTCCCGCCAACATTTGTTTGTGAAATGTCCTTGTTTATGACATCTATAGAAAGTTACGTCATCTCTCCTTCTACCTCTGCCACAACTTTTACCACCTCTATAACCATTATATTGTCCCCTTTCATAATTATTAGAATTATTCATATATGGCATTTGATTAGGGTTAGTATTTTGCAATATATTGACATTTCTTTGTTTTGGCCAATTAGGGGATTTATATACATGATTTTGGGTGTAGAGTGGTTTCTCAGCTAATCCCTTGACATATGTCATTTCTTTGTTAACTGTTCTATTATTGTGATGGGAATTACACTAGGGTTCATGGTCATCATCATCTACTCTTAATCTAAATAGTTCTGATGGACAATCCTCTATTTTGGGGCCATCCCATTCACCACAGGTGCCACAATATACTGTGTTATTTCTCTTAGGTATTATTCTTACGTCTACATTTAATGTGG
Organism: Cunninghamia lanceolata; assembly: GCA_027924645.1. Lineage (NCBI taxonomy): Eukaryota > Viridiplantae > Streptophyta > Pinopsida > Cupressales > Cupressaceae > Cunninghamia > Cunninghamia lanceolata. The sequence goes on along the minus strand of BSBN01000050.1, from coordinate 8,762,946 downwards.
AAGCATTTTTCTCACCTTTTATCATTGGTAATTCATTTCTCAGATGTCCCTCTTTGGTATAGTATGAGCACCATATATTGGGTCTTTGTTTTCAAACCATCCTCATTTCTTGCAAGAATCTCTTGTTTCAATTTTAATTGCTAATTCCATTTTGATTATTTCCATTTCCATATATTGATTAGTTTTATCATCCCTTCTCTAGGTTTGCACTTCTATGCAACATGCTACGGTTACTACTTCTAAATATGAAGTAAAAGTTTTCCCATCTAAGGACATTCTAATTCTTGGGAATTAAGGTGTCTCAACCTTGCTAATTCCTTACATTATTAGTGTTTGTATTTATTATTTAATTGCCTATGTTGTAAATATTTGGAAATTCCATATTGTCATATTGTGGGATGTGGAACGGTGATGTGTCAATCCTACATGGAATATGACAACTTGTAATTTTGTCCTCACATGAGAAGATAGGCATCCCACTTTGTGGTAGGAGCATTTTTCCATGTGTCGGCATCTTCCATGTTGTGTAAGGGAATATTGATCAAAACAGTTATGAAGGATTCCTATGACAGAATCTATGACATGTAAGAGTCAGAAATAGAAATTTGTAAGACATGTGAGGACATGTGTCATGAAGCATATTTGAATGAGGCATATTTGGGCACCCCAAGGTGGACTATGACATGTTGTAAGAGAATATTTTATTTATAGCATGCCTATGATAGATTCTCTTACAGCTGTAAGTTGTAACTGCTACAACAGTTTCTATGACAGTCGTAAGTGTCGTAAGAGCATCTGTCATAGCCCATTTTAGAAATAGGCAAAATATTTGGGATGGGAGATGGGGACAAGTGTTAAGCACATTCTACAATGTTGACCAAGTGTCCTTAGGCATGGGTTTTGGTCCATGAAGACAAGTTGGATGCCCATCCCAAGATAGGACCTATTTTGCCTTGTATATTCTATATAAACAGGTGCTTGGAGATGGAGTTTGTAACACAGGTTTACAAATACTGTTATGCTACCAGATGGACTCCAGACATGAGTTTTGAAGACCATTGAACCTTTCATTGCAAGTGCATTGTAAACATTCTTTCAGATTTGTTAATACATTATGCAGGTTTCTGACTATGGGGTTTTTCACCCGATAAGGGTTTTCCCCACCGTAAATCTTTGTCTCTCTTCTTCTGTCTACTTTCTAGTTTTGTGTATTTCTGTAATATCTCTGTTAGATGTGATATGATTTTTTAGTGATAAGGATTAAATTGAGTTTGCAGAGCCTTCTCCTCATTAGATTAATGTAGGAAGCATTTTCTACACACCTAGCTTCCTTTTAGTTGGTATCAGAGCTTGGCCAGTTTTGGTCTTAGCTGTTGGGTAGGGGTTTTTTAAGCTGATCTTAAGTTGAGTGGGAGTCTGTACAGAGTATTCTAATTTCTATTGCAGCAAGGAGATGGCAATCACATCCAGAAGATTTGAAGTGGAGAAATTCAATGGCACTAATTTTGAGCTATGGAAGCTCAAGATGGAAGACTTGCTTGTTGACCAAGACCTTTGGGAAAGTGTTAATGGAACTAAACCAGCTACAATGTCACAAGATGAGTGGGATCTCAAGAATCAGAAGGCTAAGGGTCTCATAAGACTTAGTCTTTCTGATTTTGTTTTGTTAGATGTCCATGAGGAGACTACTACAAAACTACTTTGGAAGAAGTTGGGAGATGTGTATCAAGCAAAATCCTTGGTTAATAAACTTTTTTTGAGAAAGAAGTTGTATTCTTTTTGAATGGAGCATGGGGGATCCATTGTTGAACATATGAATACATTTAACATACTAGTTGCACAATTGACATCTATTGGTGTGAAGATAGAGGAGGAGGATCGGTGCATGACCCTGCTGTGTTCTTTGCCGGACTCGTGGGATCACCTTGTCATGGCTATTGGAAGCACCACATCCACATTCAAAATGGATGAAGTTGTTTCTTCACTGTTATTCAAAGAGATGTAGAGAAAGTCTTCTAATGCACCTAAAGACCCTCTTGTAGTTCATGGAAGACCCAAGGAGAAATGGAAAAAGAAGGACAAGAAAGATGAAAATGGTAGATCCAAATCCTATGGGAGGTCCAAATCTCCTAGAAAGTCCAAGATATCTATTGGAACTGTGGTAAATCTGGGCATTTCTGAAAGGAGTGGAAAGAGGAGAAGAAGAAGAAGAAGAAGAAAGCTCCTGATTTAAATTCTAACAAATCACAAGATGATGGTGATGCTTTCATCATAGCCCTGGCAACCCATGCATATGATGATGTGTGGATGATCGACTCTGGTGCATCATTCCACATGAACTTGCATCAAGACTGGTTCACTAAGTATGAGATGTTCAATGGTGGAAAGGTGTATCTAGGTGATGACTCTCATCTGAATATTGTTGGTCATGGAAGAGTCTCTATCCAATTCCCTAATGGTTGAGTGAAGGGGATATCTAGGGTTATGCATATCCCATGCTTAGAACAAAACCTACTTTCTGTAAGTATTTTGAATGATGCAGGTGTGCAGGTTGTCTTTTTGAAAGAAGGATGCAAGATGACTAGAGGAGCTATGGTGCTTGCTAAGGGTACTAGGAGAGGTACTCTATTTCAGCTAGAGGCATGCATTTCACAATGCAATAGTTCTCTTGACTCAAGGAAGAGGGAAGCAATCACTTCATCCCCACCATCTGAACGAGTAGTAAAGAAATCTTTTGTATCTAGTCTTGATGGTTGTAATCATGCATTGGAAGTTAGACTTCCCGCTAAAAAGACAATGTTATGGCATAAGAGATTTGGCCACATTGGTGAGAAGGGTCTACGTACCTTGAAAATAAATAACTCATTGAGGGGTTAGATGCTTGTAATCTTTAGTTTGACTTTTGTGAACATTGCATATATGGGAAACAAAACCATGTTCAATTTTATTCAAGTTCTCACAAGTCTTCTGGTGTGTTGGACCTTGTTCATTTTGATGTGTTTGGTCTTGTCAATGTTCCTTCGTTATCAAAATATGTATACTTTGTATCTTTTATAGATGATTATAGTAGAAGGACATGGATTTATTTTCTCAGAAGTAAATCTGAAGTCTATAGCAAGTTTAAGGAGTTTAAGGCCTTTGCTAAAAATTAGACTGGTAAAAAGATTAAATGTTTGAGAACTAACAATGATGGTGAGTTCTGTTATACAAAATTTGATAAATATTGCAAGGATCTTGGGATTGAAAGACATAAGACAACCCCATACACCCCGCAGAAAAATGGAGTTGCAGAGAGGATGAACATGACACTGATTGAGAAAGCAAGAAGTATGCTTAGTAGAGTTGGCCTAGAACAAAAGTTTTGGGCTGAAGCTGTTGCCACTACTTGCTATCTTGTTGGAAAGACACTCATGGAGGTGTGGTCTGGTAGAAAGCCTTCAATAATGCATCTTCATGTTTTTGGTTGTGAGGCATATGCACATGTGCCTAGGGAGAAGTGGTCAAAGTTGGAGAACAAGGTTGTTAAGTGTATCTTCATTGGTTATGGTATCATTGTGAAAGGATACAAGCGTTGGGACCCCGTGGCTGAAAAAGTGTTGTATAGAAGAAGTGTCATCTTCAGAGAGCTTAGACCTTCTTCCATTGTTTTACAACCAGAAGAAAAAGAAAAGAAAGAGGATGTTGTTCAGTTTCCTGCTACCCTTGAGAAGATTGAATAGAAAGACAATGTTGGACTTGATGATGAGGAGAGCACTAGCAGCTCTGAAAGCTCAGATGAAGAAGCTGAACCTCAACCTTAGCTCTTGAGGAGGTCTACATGGATAAGAAAGCAACTTGGAATGTTTGGTTTTACATTGCTTGATTCTAGTTGTGCTTATGCTTTGGTTACTAATAGTGATGAACCTAGAACTGTATCAAAGGTAATGGACATGAAAGATGCAGGTTCCTGGAAGGAGACCACGGAGGATGAAATGGTGTCTTTGGAAAAGAATCAAACTTGGGACTTGGTGCCTTTGCCTCCTGGATGAAAACCCATTGGATGCAAATGGGTGTTCAAGAAGAAATTTGGTATAGATGGCAGTGTTGAGAAGTATAAGACTAGATTGGTTACGAAGGGGTATTCACAAGTGGAGGTTACAGATTATGGTGAGATCTTCTCTCCCATTGCAAAGCTAACATCCATTTGATTCATGTTGTCTCTCGCAATAGCTTATGACTTGGAGGTAGAATAGATGGATGTGAAGACAACTTTTCATCATGGTGATTTGGAGGAAGAAATCTACATGTCATAGCCAGGGCATTACATGGTGAAAGGTAAAGAAAATTTGGTTTGAAAACTTAAGAAGTCTTTGTATGGTTTGAAGCAATCCCCTAGGAGATGGTACTTGAAATTTGATGCCTTTCTATTGTCAATTGGATTTGTGAAATTAAAATTGGATCACTGTATGTACTTTAAGTTTGATGGTGATCGTATTCTCTTTGTTGCATTATATGTTGATGATATGTTGCTCATTGGGAAGGGTAAGAATATGATTTCTGATTTTAAATCTTAGTTGTTAGCATAGTTTGAAATGAAAGATCTAGGGGCAGCCAGGTAAATTCTAGGAATGGAAATCAGAAGAGACAAAACCAACATAAAACTTTGGCTAATCCAAAGTAAGTATGTAAAGACCGTGTTGGACAAGTTCAGCATGGTAGATTCTAGACCATTGTGTGTTCCTGTTTCTTTGGGGACAAAGTCATCTATTGAGGATTGTCAAAAATCTCCTAGTGAGGTGGAGGACATGACCAGAGTACCTTATGCTAGTGTTGTTGGTAGTTTGATATATGCTATGGTCTGCACAAGACTAGATATTGCCCAAGAAGTGGGAGTCCTTAGTTGATTTATGGCTAATCCTGGACAGGTTCATTGGGATGCAGTTAAGCAAGTGTTTAGATGTTTCAAGACCTCTGCATTCCGTTGACATTCCTGAATTTGTGGATTAAGATTGGGTAGGTGACATTGACAGCAGGAGATCCACCAGTGCTTATGTGTTTACATTGTTTGGTGGTGCTATTAGTTGGATGAGTAAGTGACAACCTGTTGTTGCTTTGTCCACAACAAAAGATAAGTATATGGTAGAAACTTATGCTTGTAAGGAAGCCATTTGGCTGAAGAGATTGTGTTTAGATATTGGTGTTGATGCACGTTAGAGCACAATTAGTTGTGAAAGTCATAGTGCAATTTGCCTTGTGAAGAATCCAACTTTCCATGCTAGAACAAAGCACATTGATCTTTAGTTTTACTTCATGCGAGACATGGTTAAGGATGGAAAAGGTAAATTTAGAGAAGATAGATACTTTGAAGAATGTTACAGATGCATTGATGAAACCAATGGCCACAGAGAAGTTAAGATGGTGTTCGGAGTCTATGGGCCTCTTGGCCTATAGCAGTTAAATCTTGTTTTCTTCTATTAGCTCTTACAAGGTGTTCAACAATTGGGAGAATGTTGGGAATTAAGGTGTCTCAACCTTGGTAATTCCTTACATTATTAATGTTTGTATTTATTATTTAATTGCCTATGTTGTAAATATTTGGAAATTCCATATTGTCATATTGTGGGATGTGGCACGGTGATGTGCCAATCCTACATGGAATATGACAACTTGTAATTTTGTCCTCACATGAGGAGATAGGCATTCCACTTTGTGGTAGGAGCATTTTGCCATGTGTCAGTATCTTCCATGTTGTGTAAGGAAATATTGACCAAAACGGTTATGACAGATTCCTATGACATAATCTATGACATGTAAGAGTCAGAAATAGAAGTTTGTAAGACAGGTGAGGACATGTGTCATGAAGCATCTTTGAATGAGGCATATTTGGCTGCCCCAAGGTGGACTATGACATGTTGTAAGAGGATATGATATTTATAGCATGTCTATGATAGATTCTCCTACATCTATAAGTTGTAACCGCTATGATAGATTCTATGATGGTCGTAAGTGTTGTAAGAGCATCTGTCATAGCCCATTTTAGAAATAGGTGACCTCTTTGGGATGGGAGTTGTGGACAAGTGTCAGGCACATTCTACAATGTTGACCAAGTGTCCTTAGGCATGGGTTTTGGTCTATGAAGCCAAGTTGGATGCCCATCCCAAGATAGGACCTATTTTGCCTTGTATATTCTATATAAATAGGTGCTTGGAGATGGAGTTTGTAACATAGGTTTATAGGTACTATTATGCTACCGGATTGACTCCAGACACGAGTGTCAAAAACCATTGAAGCTTGCATTGCAAGTGTATTGTAAACATTCTTTCAGATTTGTTAATACATTGTGCACATTTCTGAGTGTGGGGTTTTTCACCCCATAAGGGTTTTCCCCACCGTAAATCTTTGTCTCTCTTCTTCTTTCTACTTTTTGGTTCTTGTGTATTGTTGTAATATCTCTGTTAGATGTGATATGTTGCTATAGTGATAAGGATTAAATTGACTTTGCATAGGCTTCTGCTCATTAGATTAGTGTATGAAGCATTTTCCGCACACCTAGCTTCCTTTCACTAATGTCATGGCTTATCCCATAAGCAAACCATTCAATTCTATTATTTTCTATCAATGGTTCTTCTAATTTTTGGGTGATTTTTGTAACTCTTTTGTCAAAATCTTTGATATCTATTCACCCTCTTTATGGACTAGGTCCCTCATTTTACTTACCCTTCAGTAGGTATCTTTAGGGATTCAAAGTTATATAAAAAATCTATTTATTTCATCTCATTTTTTGTCATGATTAAGGCAATCCTTTCTATACCAATTCAAAGCCTCATTTCTTAGGGTTCCTACAAATTTAAATAGCTTAGGTTGATCTAGAGTTACATTCTTTCATTTCCAAGTTGATTCTAAAACAAATACATGCTCTTCTGCTTTAGAGGTGTCCTTAGCAAACATTGGCAACTTGATGGGAGAGTCCATTTTTGTTTTTCTTGTGTTTTTTCCTCTTTGAGATGTGTTTGTTTTATGTTCTTTTATAGTTTCTTATTTGTCCTTTGTGGTAAGGATTTTACTCTAATTCCTTTATCTCTCTGTAGTTTAATTTCAAAGTAATACTTTCCCAATATTTCTTCATAATCCCTTACAATCTCTTCTTCTATCTTCTATTGGTTGTCTACTTTTTTGTTATTTTGTACGATAATCCTTCTAGTTTTATATGGTACCAGGGATGACTCTTGGTCCAAGGGTTGCACCTCTTTAAATTGCCTTTTTATTTTTGGAAATATCTTTTAATTAGTTAAAGACATGTTGTTTGTTAAAGGAGTTGTTTCATTGCCTTTTCTTTTTTCATTTTCTTGGTTAATCAAGAATCCATCTTTATCAAATACCGGCTCTAGTTCTTTCTCTCTTACAAGTTTCTTACACTTTTATTTACTAGTTCTTATAGGTATGCTTCATTAAATTTTAAAGGCTGGAGATTTTGTGTAGGGTTAAAGAATGGTTTCCATTTCTCATCAATCCTAATCTAAACATTAGTGAATTCAGGTTGAATAGATGGTGATTTACCTAATCACAGGGGTTTAGGTGTATTGAATTCTCCCTCCCATGTCTTCCTATAATCTCCATACATGTTAATGCTTATTTCTAGATTTTTAAGGATCCTAGTAGCTTTATCAATTTATAATATTATTTGTTCTAGAGTGTTGTTTATATCCACTTTTATTGTATTTTTGGTAACCCCTATGGCATGCTTGTTTCATTCTAATTTTTGTGAATCTAGTTGTTCAGTAGTACCCATCATGATGTGCTTAGCATCACCCTCCTTTGTGTTCTAACTTTCTACTTCTTTTTCTTTTGTAACCTTCATGGTGCATTCTCTTCCTAACTCTTCTACCGTCTTATGTGGTATCTTTCCTATATTTCCTGAGTTTGCTTTTGCTTATTTTCTTCCATGGTCGTGTCCATTCTAGTTTGTATGGTTTCCTTAATCTCTCTTAATCTCTTATTATCGAGCCTTTGGCCATGGGTGTTCTAAATGTGGTGTTTCATTAATCCTTATATATCCCATGGGCATCTTGTTTTGAATGGTTACATCTTTTCAGGGATCTTTTGAGATCCCTCCCCCTTTCTATTTGTCATCCCTTAGGTGTCTACACTCCTCTCACAAGGGTAGGACCTAAGAGAATTCTCCATAGATCATAAAAAAAATTATATCTATTTTCTCTTTACCTTTCTAACTATTCTTATTGTTCCACACTTTCCTTCAACTTGTTCATCTTATTCATTCTCCATTGTTCTATCTAGGGTCCTAACAACAAAACCAAATGCTAGCAAGAAATAGCAAGACACAATATAGAGATCTAAGTTTGAGTTAAGTTTCTAAAGTCACTTTATACCATAGAGGCGATAGTGATAGAATAATAGAGAACAATAAGAAACAACATCATGTAGTAGATCCAATCACACTCATTAAGTTAAACACATCAATAGACTTATAATACTTTAGTTATAACCCTTATATCTCCTTATATACTCATATTCACTATTAGATACAAAAGGTAGGTCGAAGCCTCTACTCTGTATATTAGACTTCTTCTATCTGCTTACATTACATTTAATCTATTACATATCTTTATACAATACACTGTAATAGGGACATGTCCCTTATAAAACAACCTTAATACTATTATCTAGCATTCTTATCCTTTGCACTCCATTTGTAGTGACCTATGGTAGGTTCTACTAGTTGTCTTATATTGTGCCAAAAAATGTCAAAGGAGAGATTTGAACACCTAAGAGAAATCTTGGGAATTATGGACAACTCTAGATTTCATCTTTGGAAAGAAATCTCTAGACAACTCTGAAGAATGGACTTAAAAATTATCCCTAAATAATAGCTTTAGAAATCAGCTACATACAACTCTAGAGATACAAAATGAAAATGATATGTCCCTCTAGATTAATGGGGAGTGTTGGAAAATATAATATGGAGCCACTTGCATTAACTCCACCTACTCATTATTGATCTTCTAGGATCTCCTTCATACCGCCATGACCATTTCATTAATGCCTTTTTGTTAGCCTTACAAAATAGATTGAATGCTAGTTAGTTTCAATTTAATGTAGGTAGCTGAGTTTGAGTGGTAGATTTTTGCGTGAAGACAAGTAAAGACAAGATAGAAGAATGTATGTAATATCATACCATGTAGTAAGAAGAGTATACAGCAGGAGTGTAAAGAGAAGAAAAAAACTATAGTAGCAATGGGAAGAATATTTGAGAGGAGAGAGTAGTCCCAGACAGAGTAGTAGATCTAGAAAGGCACGCATAGGTAGATATAGTTAAGAGTAGTGTACATATCCAGATAGAATGGGACAATCGTAATATCCCGTAAGCTCCAGAGAGGGCATTATTTGTAGGAAGGAGAAACAGAGATGTAGTTTTGTAGTTTGTTTTTTTGGATGTAAAATAGTTTTGCATATAAATAGAAATTTCTATATTTCATTTGTGTCATCTCTCTCTCTTTTTTGTTTTTTTTCTTCTCTCCTTCATAGAGTGGTATTATTCAGTGGTCAATGCTTCCAACAAGTGGCATCACAACATAAATGCTTCCAAAAATGTGAACTATTTGATAGAATACCCCAAAGAAATGTGATCTCATTGACTACAATGATCACATGATAGTTCTATTGTAAAAATTATAAATCAGAAACCCCCTGATATTTGTTAAAAAAACCCTTTCATCTAAACAACTAAGGGACTAGTTCTGCATGTAAAACAAAAATTCAAGGAAAGAGGCAATGTAAATATCTTGCATTGAAATTAATTTTGGCATATATCTTTTAAAAATAGTAATGGGGTTATAATTTTTTTGTGGTTAATGAAACTGCAGCTAAACAAATTTTAATTTTTGTGCTGGAGAAACAAAGAAATGATACAAATACCTTAAATAAAAGAGTGGCAATTGTTATTTTGCTTGGCCTTGTTAAATGCTGAGAATGAATCTTGATTGTGAGGAAGGAAGCAAATCCTTATCCTTGTTGCCCCTGGTACATTCCATGATCAAGCCATGGAGAGATGCTCCCTTTTGAGCCACTTGACCCATTCCTTTTGTTTTTAGGGATGAGGAAAAAAATCCCCAAAAATTTTCTTGATTGATGTAATTATTTTCAAACACTTGTTCAAAAATTCATTTATGTAATCACATATTAAGAAGGCACTTGTCAATGAGAAAATGGTGAAGAGGGAATGGCGGTGGAAGATACTTGGCACCCAAGATAAAATGTGGTGTCCATGTTAAGCATAACTTGGTCACTTTTATCGATACTGAAACAAGATTTAGAATATGCACAAAATGGATCATTGGAAAATTAATAAATATGTAAATAGATTTTTTATATTATCCTTCTAACAAATCATTTTAATTAGCTCCAACTCTCTAACAATTGAGAAAACATTATATTGTAGGTGGTTGAAAATATTTACTAATGCACCGTTGGGTTGAGAAGGTGTGATTTACGAGTGGGAATCACTTAAATGAATGAAATATTTTAAAAAGCTTCACCATCAGCATAAAGGTAAATTAAATGGTTCTCATAAAAAAAAAAAATAATAAACACATTATGATGGAATTGTTAACTTATCTATGTTCCTTTGACACAAATAGTTATAAGAGGTGTTTCGGGGTGTTTTAAGGTTTTAAATGTATGGTTTTTGTCTTGTTCTAGAGGTCTTGTGGAGTTTGTCCTAGTACAAAAGTGTATCATGTGCCTTCATATTCTAACATAGGAATATAAAGCAGTCCAAAATCAACTTTATAAAAAATCGTACAAACCACACACTTTAGAGGCATTTTCTTCAAGACTAACCTTAAAGAATAAAAAATATCCATGTACATTTTGGTGGAGGGAAGTAGTAATTTAAAAATGTTTTTTATGTTTTCGGTTTAGGTCATTTTGATCTTGAGTTAGGTTAGGTTAGGGCAAGATTGTGTGGTCCTGGTTTTAAGTGATCACCATTTTTGTATTCTCAGCTGGTTTCACATTGAGGCAACTGTTGTTTCTTATACATGGCATAGAGCTAGAAAATCTCAAAGATTACCTCTTAGATTTGGAGAAGAATATGTATCTGTGTTGACTATTTTGTGAGAAATAGAACAAACAATTTTAATCTGTATCTTGTAGTAGTAGGCAATAAGGGTTTAAATGCTTTTGTATTCACTTCCCCAAGTTTTTCTCTGAGATAGAACACACCATGGCATTAGTAATGTTTGTCACTCTGGATGGTGAAGCATGGACATCAGTGAGCATATCTCTTCTGGTCAATTTTCAAACACTAAAGAAAAAATTTCAAGAGAGGTAATGTAGATTGCTCTAGATATGACCACATGTTGTACATTGTATTGATGTATAATAGAGATGTGATACCTTGTCCTTTGAGGGCTAATCTAAATGGCCTCTTCACTTGCAAATTTGTAGAAGGTATTTACAATTTTAACAAGCTTGCATGTCTATCAGTGATTTAGTTTGGGAAGGAGAATGATAGAGCAGTCATTTCAAAAATTGAGAGGATACAGTCCTAAAAATAAAAAATAGTAATAAAGTAAAAGAAAAGAATAGCAACAAGAGTAGAAAATTGTAATAGAAGTGCAACAAAAAATCAGTCATTAAGTGCAGCAAAATGTCAGCCATAAAGACTGTCATAATAACAGTACATGAATTTTAATAAGAGCATGACTCTCAGCAGGAGTAGAAAATCCACAAAAGAGCAGTACCGAGTAGTCCAAATGGTATATACATAAAATAAAGGGCCTTGTTTTAGGTCTTTCAAATGTCAAAATTGCAGATCTATCCTCTAGGTGCAAAGGATTAGTCAAAACCTATGAAGATATGACAAGAGCCAACAAATCCTGATAACTTTCTACATAATGTCTAACACACTACACAAGTTTTGAAAATATGGAAAGGCTCTGCATGATATGAAGGTTTGAATTCAAGGTTTAAGGTCTCTTAGTCATCCTTATCAAATAATAAGTGTGACACCAGTCACAAATGCAATGTTTGATAGTGAGATGATAGTTAGTGGAAGACAATCATGAAAATAGTAGTGATAGCCATACAAAAGTGTTGCAGCAGTCACCTCTATCAAATAATAGTCAACAATGAAGAGAAAGTAGTGAGAAGGGATCATTATGAGTAGTATAGAGACATGGGGTAAAAGATAGTCAACTTCCAAGAAATGACAGAGGTATGATAGTAGTTTTAGTGTCTATCTAAAGGATCCAGAGGTAGAAATCTTAGATTAAGATGGCTGCATGGTAATCTACATGAATGCAAAGGCATCTAAACCTACCTGAGAAGGTATAGGTCAAGGACTATTAGCATTATTCCAAGAAACTCATAAGACATTTCACTATCATTGCCCTAGAGATAATAATGCCATGTTCAAACACATTGTTGGCATACACATGCAAAGAGTTGTGGAATAACAAAAGGGTTACAAAATTGTGGAGTTATGTTAGAAAGGTTTGGGTTGCCTACACACCTACACTTTCATCTGAAAGACAACCCTGCATCTCTAATATGGTCAGTATTACCTAATAGGTTTGCAATGTCTTTTATAAAGTCTCCACTATTCATAAAAGATATCCACCATTTATAAAAGGTCTTCACCATCCAAGAAGAGGTATCTACTGTCTAAAGGGGTTAAGAAGTCTATATGACAACCTAGAACAACCAACAAATGATTGTAGACATCATCATAAGGGGTAGAACACTTAATCAAATGACTGTGGATATGGAAGAGGCATTCAAAAACACCAAAGAGGTATAGGAGAAGTCAACATGAAGGATGCATGTCAAGAGAACAAAGGAACATCCTTTCATATGATACAGTGATAGAAGGAGACAATGTGAATCTTGTCTACTCATGGAAGATCAAGCTAATGGGTTTAGTGAAGTTGCAACAGTGAATAATGATGCACCATGCATTGTCAAGAATCAAAGTCAAGAATAATCATGCCTAAAAAATTGTAACAAGTCATGAAAGAGGAAGAGCACAATGGACAATAGTACTATCAACATGTGTAGAAGAATAGTAGTGCAGTTAGAATTCAGGGGAGTAAAGTATCAAAAAAGTAGCAAGATTCCTAAAGATGGTAGATGAACTTACAAAGGGCATGATAGCTCACTCTAAATTGCCAAACAATGAGTAGTCCATACAATCTTGTGATGACATATAGGGTTTGCATCAAGTCACAAAGAGTTATGTTTTTTGAAGATCTATAAGGTATGATAGTGCATGTATGTGGTTGAAGGGACAAAGATCTAAGTGAGGAAGGTACAATTTGGTAGAGGCTTTGTTGAAATATGGAAAGAGCAATCCTTTTAAAAAAATAGTCATGAATGTCATTCTGCAAATAACATAAAGGAGGAGCAAATTACCATAGGGGAAGTCACAATAAGCAAGCAAGGGATAGGGAATGGACTATAAGACATTGCAAGAAGACTATTTTTAATAGTAGAAGAATAGTCATGTAGAGTCATGAGGATTTGTGTGAGGATTTTACAGTGAAGAGACAAGTAAGGTGTGACTATATGACAGTCTTGAACAGTTAGATGAAAAACAAGACAATCATGATCTTAGAATCTAAAACAAGATAGATTAAAAGGAATATGGGTGTCTTTATAAGTAGTTTGAGGCATGTCAAGGAGTTGTAGTGGTGTAACAATAGTTTATGAGTCCATCTAAGGATCCAAAGTCTTTAACCATATGAAGAAGTTTAGAATATTGTGAGGAACAAGTAAACAGAGGTTTACAAATCCTACCAGGTCTGAGAACAGTCTTATAGGCCCTTGTGAATAGTTGTATTGACTATTTTAAACAATCCCATTCCTTATGAGTAGCAGTAACCAAAAGCAGTCATAACAATCATGGAATGACTGTCATCAGATGAAGCTATAACAGTCATAAAATGACTGTAATTAGGTAGTAAAGACCTTCATAAAGATCCTACATAGATATGTCATGGATAAGGGAGTAATTTTAAGTCATAAATACACAATTAGGAGTAGTTTTTAGAGTCCTAAATAGACAAAACTCTTTCCAAATGCCCTCCAAGAGTCCTAATGGAAGCTTCATAGCAGAAAACACATTGTCCTATTCTCATGCAATATGGAGTCGAAAGAAGTCATGATCAGTTGGGGTCATTATGGCAACACTATGGGTTGTTTGAACAATATGCAAGAATCTAAGAGCACAATGGGCAACTGTTGGAGCCTTTTAAGGGGTAGTTCCACTTCTCAAGGATGCACATCCCAACCACCTCCTCTTTCCATGCTTGATGGAGCTCTTTAAGGAGAGAATTTAGGCTCATATTCCTAGAGCAACTACAAGGAGTTTTGACTAGGTCTCTTCAACTCCAAGTGTCCTTTTCTCATTCCATACATGTCCTACTTCTTCTCAGCTAGTTGGGGTTCAAAAAGGCAAGCTTGGGATCAATTTTGGTAGTTCTTCCTATATTTAGTAGTTCTTACTAGTTGTTTTGGGAGTTCTTTTCAGTTTGGAGCTAGTATTGTAACTTTAGAGTTCTTTCTAGTAAAAATTATATATTGTAACTCAATACAAATTTTAGACTATGACTGTGGTGGTAGTGAAGGGTTAAGATGGTTTAGCTACAAAAATCTTTGGAAGACTACAGACTACCACTTTTTTCCAAGAGAGACAAGATGGTCTAGTTTAAGGATAAGAAGGGTCTATTTACTATCAAAAGTGCATATAATCTATTGTTAAACCATGTAGAAGGAGGAGTTTGGAGTAAAATCTAGTTTCCTAAACTCATTCTAAAGATTAATTTCTTTTGGACTTTAATGCATAATAAGGTCCTAACTCTAGACAATTTGAAAAATAGAGGATTCCTTATGCCAACCAGATGTATACTCTATGAATCTTAGGAGGAATCTTTGGCCCATATCTTTCTTCATTGCAATTTTTCTTGGGAGGTCTGGGGACTCACTCTCCCAAAGCTAAATGTTAATTGCATCTGGAATGCTAAAATAGAAATGTTGGTTTGGGAATGGAAGCACCCCTATAACCTGGTTCTACCAATCTCAAAAGAACTCTTGAACTAGATACCTCCCCGTTTAGTTTGGAGCCTGTGGAAGGAACATAATAATAGAATCTTCAAGGAGAATAGTAGAACCCCTCTAGAGGTTTTTCAATGTTTTGTCAAGCTATTGGCTAAAAATATCAATTCCTATCAGTTTAAAGCCATGGATAGCTACTCGGGGAGAGAAGAACTAAACATGATAAAGAACGAGAATCTAAACTCATATAAGGTGGACATGACTAAAAAGTGAGCCCAGGATAGAACCAAATGGACTTCACTGCAACAAGGGTGGGTTAAATTGAACTTCGATGGTGCGACTAAAGGGAACCTGAGTGCTACTAGTGGTGGAGGTATCTTAAGAACGAAAACTAGAGTGTGTTGCTGCTTATGCTGGAGGGATTGGCATTAAAAGTAATAATGAAGCATAAGCCATGGCTATGCTATGGGGTATCAAGTTAGCTATCTCCATAACTATCAAAAGGTTGCATATCAAAGGACACTCTCAACTAATTTGACTACTACCCTTGGTCATTCTCAGATAGGGTGGCATTTAGAGGATATCATGGGAGACATCAAGATCCTTCTTAATGGTTTGGAGGAATATAGGATTTCTCATATCTATAGAGAAGGAAATGATGTGGATGATGCCTTGGCTAATGTAGGAAGTGGTAAGGATGGATGGCGGTGTTGGAGAAGCATCTCAAGTTTGTTCCAAGAGATTCATATCCCGATCGAGCAAGATGGAAAGGGACAGGAAATATAAGTGGTGTGTGATGGTTATTGTGCTCTAGTGTCACTAGGGTGGGTGACGGGCTGGAGTTCCTTACTTCAGAGAAGGCGGGACCAACAATTCAAATTTTCAAATTATTTTGGGTGAGATTGTTAAGAATCCCCTATAGGATGAGGTGGCAGGGCCATGGTTGAGTCATCTAGGTTCTATCAATAGGAGTCAGGGAAAAGGGGTCCATGGGGACATTGTGGATGACATTGATGATAGTACAAGGAGGAGATTGATGGGAAAGCTTGGTTGGCATGATAAAGGCACAAGGACTTCAATATTGGTGGAGATTCAGGGTTAGGATTTCACAACTCAAAAAGGATGATGAGTAGACAAGTGGTTGGGAGATGGAGGATAGATGTGATGACTAATTTCATGATCCATCATGGTTGGTTTAAGATGGTGGCTGGTGTTCCCTATGTCCACATGAGGTGGTGGCTAAATACTCCCCCCAATGAGATGTATCTAGGTGGCAATCTTAAGGCTTTTAAAAATAATAATTGCAACACCATCATTACTACAACTTAGTATTATTGCTATTTTAGTAATCTCTTTCCTAATTTCAAGGCTGCCGCTTATGATTATTTCTATTATGAATGAGTCCAGTCCAATCTCTTTAGCCATTCTCAGACTAGTAAGATGGGAGGAGACATAGTGAAAATTGAACCTACCTTGGTTGAGGAATTCAAACAAGATCTTATTGTTTGGCATGTAGTCCAAGAGTTTGAGTTGGCACCTTTTCTTGAAGGTATGATTGGTCACGATGAAAATCTATCAAGATAGTTTGCAGAGACTTGGGATGAGGAAACCAAGGAGGTTAGAATTGGGAAGATTGGATTCCAAGTTTTTGAGGAGGTCACTAGACAAGCTACTGGTTTACCCATGAAAGGAAAAAAGCATTTGAGGACAAGCAGAGTGGCCAACCTAGAGCACACGAATCTCTTCTTTAGCGAGGGCAAGGATCCTGTGAAACTCCATGGAGGGTTCACAAGAGAGGAATTGCCAAAGCCTTAGGGACAAATCTATCTCATGATAATGAAGTTCTCTACGTTGGAAGGAAGGTTTTAGGTATATTATCACTATCACTTTGCTCTTTTAAATCATTTCAGGAACAAGGTTGAGATTAGCTTTCCATTCTTTTTACTCTCTTCACTAGATAATTCCATTAAGTTTGTAAGAGAGCTTAGGGCTAGGAATGCCAATCACCCTCTCATTTCAATACATCAAGGCCTTATATTGAAGATGTATCATTTCCATCTTGCCCTATGTCTACCAGAACCTATTCAAGTCAAGATTCTGGATGACCCACAACTGGGTATCTCACACAGGGGTAAGGGCAAAGTGATAGCTAGCATGGGGATGCCTATAATTAAGGGTAGCCCTAGTGCAGTGGAAGGGAACCATGTTGAGGCCCCTATTCCTGCTAAAAATAAAAAATAGAAACATACCACTCTAACACAGGGAAGGAAGAATGGTAAGAGAGACAAGGTGGAGGAAATGGAGGGGACTTTGACAAAAAAGTAGAAAGAAGGGAAGGGTGCTGCCATGGAGGATGTTCCTGTGCAAATTGTGGAATTAGATACTATTCTAGAAACTAAGGGTAGTAGTGAAGGTGGGGAGACTATTCTTCTGAGCATTCGTTGTTTGAAAAGGATTGCTGGGAAACTTCTGGTTAGTTCTCTAGGGGTGAAGGGTTCTAAGGACTCTGAGTTTGTGGAAGAGATAGTGGATGAAGAAGGGGAGGTGACTCCTACTAAATCTATGCATGAAGTTGAGGGCACTAGCCACTTTGCCTTGATGAATGAGAGTAGCTCGAAAAGTCTGGAAGGCATGAATAAGGCTACCATTGGGAAGGATGATATGGGGGAGGCCATTCATCAAGCAGTAAGGGGAAATGTGCTCTTTGTGTCAAACATGAAGAGGATATCAAGAACCTATAGAAAAGAATGGATTCTATGTAGAAGAAATGGAAGGTCATGGCAGAATTCATGGCTAAAACTTTGCACCAGGCAGCTTCCATCTTCATCGCGATGAAGGATCTGGATGAGAATGTTAAACAAGTGGGCATCAACAACTTGGGTGACTAAAAGGAGATGGTGGAGTTCCTAGCCAAGTTTGGGGCGACTGACAACCCTTAGTTTCTTGTTTCTCTTATTTTTGTTCTCTTTCATTTTGTAGGGTTTGGTTCCACTATTTTGGTCTACTATTTCTATGTTGTCAATATGTTGTTTCTGGCATGTTAAAGGCTTGATGCCCCTGGGGCTATTTTATTAAAGGGATCTAGACCCTAGTTTCGAGCTAAACTTATAAAAAAAAATATGTAATCTCAGATTTTTGAAGAACACACATTTTTAGACACACATACAGTTGTATGCTACCTTTTAATCAATAAAATAGTCATTTTTTCCTCAATAAAGCTACATTTTGTGTAAAATATGGAAGGGATTGATCTGATTATGTGGTGAAATTATTTTCCCCTTGATTTGTAGTCTTATTCTCAGTACCTTATGCAGATATAAAACATGGAATATGCAGGTTATAGATTGTATTGTGAGTTTATACATGTTTTAGCTGTGAAAACTATTAAACCTTTCCTTCTAAAAGTTGTTCAAAACTCAGTTTTCCTGTCTATGAAAAATTTATGCAGTAGAACATGTCAAAATCTGAGTTGCGCATGATATGGTTAGCCCATTCGTCACATTATGTGTTAAAACAACACTATAGGTCCTGTATCATTTGGTGTATCACCTCACCTTAGGATTTAGGCTTCTATGATGTTATTTTCTACCCCTTTCCTTTGAGAATAGCAGTAGATTAGAGTAGTTTAGGTGAGAAAACCAAGGGAATCAGCCCTCTCTAGAGGTCCTTTTCCATCATAGGTGACTGAAAAACCTAGGAAAGTTCCCATGTTTCACTAATAAGATGAGTTGCACAACTTGGCAAGGGTGCATTATTCAGTGATTGCAATTTTTGGTACATCTGGTGGGACAGATTAGACTATCATAGTCTGCAAGTCCTCTATTAATTGTTGGTATTTGGTGTGTATACCATCAATAGATGATTTTGGAGGCAAGATTCTCACACACTTAGTGACTCCAAGTTATTGTACTAGTTTCAAAAGAACTAACAGTGCTGGTATGTGTTCAAGTTTTGCAAAAAATTAGTCCTTGTTATTCTGATTATAAGAACATTTCATGAATTTTGAGGTGGTTTGATGCCACATAATGTCTTCTTTTAGTGAAGATAGGTGTTATAACCCTCCATTCTATGAAAATCCTACTTATATCACTTCCTATCAGCCATACCAAGAAGAATATGCTGCTGGTTTTGTCCCAAATGACCCATTAACAATAGGTTATCAACATTCTTATCTTGCTTACCACCCATCCACGCTTGTTGATTCTCATAATCAGTCTTCTGATAAGTTTGAATAAGTCATGGCTAAGCTGAACCAACCTTCTTATCTAAATACTAACAATATGGAAATTAGTGATATCAAAAGCATATTTCTATTTTTCAATAAGAAGTTGGATGATATGCAGAGGCAATAAGAGTTTGATTTGCAGTAGGAGGAATTGGCTTACCAAGGATACCAACACCAACAAGAGTTGGATTACCAAAGAGAGTAGTATGAGGAGTCTCTTGCAAGAGAGGTTTCTGCTAAACAAGAGTAGATGAGGTTATTGCTTGCCAATGTTCAAAGAATGGAAGATTAGTCAACCCCTTACATTCCAACTCAGCTTATGAAAGAGGAGATGCCTAAGTATAAGATTCCAAGTTTCAAGCAATATCTGCTTCTTGAATCTTCAAGTAAGTTTGAAATTCCTAGTTTTAGGAGTCTTCATCCTTTGCAAGAAATTAATTCTATGCAAGTTCAACCCTTTGTTTCTCTAAATCAGTCTCTTCAAGAGCATATTAGTCTTCCAAGTACCCATTAAAATTCCCATATTTCTTTGCTAGATCAGCACTTTTCTCCTATCACCATTTGTCTTTGTAAAGATGGTCCCATTGTTTAGCAAGATACTTGGTTTAGTAAGCAAGAAAATGAGGTTTTTGGAGAAGAACGAGAAGAATATCTTGATGTCCATGCAGTTGTAGATGAGTCAAAAAAGAAAAACTCAGACTTAGTGCAAGGGAATAATGAGCATGATCAAGTGGGACAATAGTATGAATAAAAAGAAGAAAGTGTTGAACATGAAGTTCTAACTTATTTATTTGATGAGCTCCCATTTTTTGTTGAAGGTGAGGAGAATACACCAATGCCTATGTTGACAAATCAGTTGGGACATCAATGTGGTAAGGAAGGAAAGAGTGATGTGAATAAAGATTTGATTTTATTACATGATGAACTTCCTTCTTTCATTGAGCAAGAAGAAGAGAGTATGCAAGTTTCAACATCATCACAAATTTTGGGGCAAATAGAAGACAAGCAAGAGCATGAAAATAGGTTATTTTATGAAGAGACAAATGAAGACAATCATTTATTGCAATATAGAGAAGATGATACACACGAGGTTATTGGTCAAAATGAATGTGAAGCCAAGATCAACCCTCTTGTGCATAAAAGTAAAGAAGAGGTTGATGAGGACCTATTTTAGGATGATTTAGAGACTTTTTGTTCAAGTCTAGATGCCAAACCAGCACCTTTCAAAGAGGAGTTTCATGAGCAAAAACAAGAAAGAGAAAGTGAGGTGGCCATGATTCAAGGTGAGTCACAAGATTCAAGTCTTTTCAATAAACAAGAAGATGGAGCAGCTGTGCATGAACAACAAGCCCATAAGGGCAGTTCAAACTTTGTCATTTCAAGAAGATGCCCAATTAGGCATCTATCTTGGTTGGAAGCCAAAAAGAAGGAGCAGCCCCATGTCAATAGTGATCTAGAGCATCAAAGAAGGTATCAAGTTAAGCACAACTAGTCCACTTATTCAATTGATCACAACTAGTTCTCTAGTCAAGATAGGTGGGTAAGTGACTTCATTTTCTTTCTTCGAGAGGTGTTGCAACAGTTTGTTGCATATTTGATCTTTCTCCATCTATTTTGGTTGACTCACAAGCATGAAAAGCATCCCAGGATACTAAAAAAGGGTAGCTACTTTCAAGAATTAGTCAACGGTTTTGTTTAGATATTCATTTTCTCACTTAGTTTAGGTTAGTATAGGTTGTTTTAGTTTTTTTCCCTCCAAGTGCAGATACACAAGTATTTAGTTATTTCTAGGTGTTTTGTGTGTTTTCCCAGGTTGTGTCTTACTGAGTTGAGGGTGCTACAATAGTTCTAAAGTCTGTTATGTTTTGTTTTCCAAGCTTATGTGACTCTTTTGCCCAATGGAATGTGTAAGGCTCCTAGTCATTATTGCTTAGCATGCAAGCACCCCATAGAGGTCACCAAAAATGTTAACTTATTTGCATTCCTTTGACATAAATAGTTATAAGAGGTGTTTTAGGGTGTTTTAAGGTTTTAAATGTATGGTTTGTGTCTTGGTCTAGAGGTCTTGTTGAGTTTGTCCTAGTACAAAAGTGTATCATGTGCCTTGATATTCTAACATAGGAATATAAAGTGGTCCAAAATCAACTTAAAAAAAAAACCTTACAAACCACACACATTAGAGGCATTTTCTTCAAGACTAACCTTAAAGAATCCAAGATATCCACATACATATTGGTGGAGGGAAGTAGTTAATTAAAAAGGTTTTTTAAGTTTTTGGTTTACGTCATTTTGATCTTGAGTTAGGTTAGGTTAGGGTAGGATTGTGTGGTCTTGGTGTTAGGTTATCACCATTTTTCTATTCTTAGTTGGTTTCACATGGAGGCAACTGTTGTTTCTTATGCATGGCACAAAGATGGAAAATCCTAAAGATATACATACATCTTAGATCTGGAGAAGAATATGTATCTGTGATCACCATTTTGTGAGAAAGAGAACAAACAGTTTCAATCTATATCTTGTAGCAGTGGGCAAGAAGGGTTTAAATGCTTTTGCATTCACTTCTCCAAGTTTTTCTCTGAGATAGAACATTGTATGGCATCAGTAATGTTTGTCACTATGGATGGTGAAGCATGGACATCAGTGACCATAGCTCTTCTGGTTAGTTTTCAAACACCAAAGATTAAATTTCAAGAGAGGTAACATAGATTGCTCCAGATATGACCACATGTTGTACACTATGCTGATGTATAATAGAGATGTAACACATTCTTATCCTTTGTGAGCTAATTTAAATGGCCTCTTCACTTGGAAATTTGTAGAAGATATTTAGAATTGTAACAAGCTTGCATGTCTATCAGTGATTTAGTTTTGGAAGGAGAATGATAGACTAGTCATTTCAAAGATTGAGAGGATACAATCCTAAAAATAAAAATAGTAATAAAGCAGAAGAAAAGAACAATAGCAAGAGCAGAAAACTGTGATAGAAGTGCACCAAAAAATTGGTCATTAAGTGCAGCAAAAAATCACTCATTAAGTGCAGCAAAAGACTGTCATAGAATGTAGAGGTAAACAAGCAAAATAACAGTCATATAGACTGTGCAGCAGTCATATAGAAGGACTATTTTTCAGCAATAAGTGCAGAAAAAAATCAGTCATTAAGTGCAGCAAACAATCAGTCATACAAACTATCATAACAGCAGTACATGAAGTTTCATGAGAGCATGACTGTAAGCAGGAGCAAAAAATCCACAAAGGAACAACAACAATTAGTCCAAAAGGCATATGCAGCAAATAAAGGGCCTTGTCTTAGGTTATTTCAAATGTCAAAATTGCAGAGCTATCCTCTAGGTGCAAAGGATTAGTCAAAACCTATGAAGATATGACAAGAGCCAACAAAGCCTGATAGCTCTCTAAATGAGGTCTGAAACACTACACAACTTTTGAAGAGATGGAAAGGTTCTAAATGATATAAAGCTTTGAATTCAAGGTTTAAGGTCTCCTAGTCATCCTTATCAAATAAGACACCAGTCACAAATGCAAAGATTGATAGTGAGATGATACTCAGTGGAAGATAATCATGCAAAGAGCAGTGAAAGTCATACAAAAGTGTTGCAGCAATCACCTCTGTCAAACAATAGTCAACTGTGAAGAGGAAGCAGTGAGAAGGGATCATTATGAGTAGTATAGAGACATGTGGGGTAAGAGATAGTCAAATTCCAAGAAATGACAGAGGTATGATAGTAGTTTTAGTGTCTATCTAATGGATCTAGAGGTAGAAATCTTAGATTAAGAAGGCAGCATAGTAATCTACATGAATGCAAAGGCATGTAAACCTACTTGAGAAGGTATAGGTCAAGGACTGTTACCATTATTCCAAGCAACTCGTAGGACATTTCACTATCATTCCCCTATAGATAATAGTGCCATGTTCAAACACATTGTTGGCATGCACAAGCAGAGAGTAGTGGAACAACAAAAGGGTTAGGAGACTATGGAGTTATGTTAGAAAGGTTTAGGTTGCCTACACACTTGCATTTTCATCCCAAAGACAACCCTACATCTCCAATAAGGTTAGTATTACCTAATAGGTTTGCAATATCTTTTATAAAGTCTTCACTATTCATAAAAGATATCCACTATTTATAAAAGGTCTTCACCATCCAAGAAGAGGTCTCTATTGTCTAAAGGGGATAAGAAGCCTATGGCAACCTAGAACAGCCAACAAATGACTGTAGGTAATATCATAAGGGGTAGAACAATCAATGAAATAACTATGGATATGGAAAAGGAAGTCAAAAAGACCAAAGAGGTATAGGAGCAGTCAACATGAAGGATGCATGTCAAGAGAACATAGGAACATCCCTTCATAGGATACAGTGATAGAAGGAGATAGTGTAATGTTTGTCTACTCATGGAGGATCAAGCTAATGGGTTCAGTGAAGTTGCAGTAGTCAACAATGATGGACCATGCATTATCAAGAATCAGAGTCAGGAACGGTCATGCCTAAGAAATTGTCATAGGTCATGAAAGAGGAAGAGCACAATGGACAACAGTAATATAAACATGTGCAGAAGAAAAGTAGTGTAGTTAAAATTCAGGGGAGTAAAGGAAAAAAAAGAGAAACAAGAGTCCTAAAGATGGTAGATGAACCTACAAAGGGCATGACAACACACTCTAAACTACCAAACAATGAGTAGTTCATACAATCTTGTGATGACGTATAGGGTTTGCATCAAGTCATAAAGGGTTATGTTTTTTTAAGATCTATAAGATATGATAGTGCATGTATGTGGTTAAAGGGGCAATGATCTAAGTGAGGAAGGTACAGTTTGATAGAGGCTTTGTTGAAAGATGGAAAGAGCAATCCTTTTTAAAAAATAGTCATGAATGTCAGTCTGCAAATAACATAAAGGAAGAACATATTACCATAGGAGAAGTCACACTAAGCATGCAAGGGATAGGGAACGGACTGTAGGATAGTGTAAGAAGACTATTTTCAATAGTAGAAGAACAATTATGTATAGTCATGAGGATTTGTAGGAGGATTTAACAGTGAAGAGACAAGTAATGTGTGACTATGTGATAATCTTGAACAGTTAGAGGAAAAACAAGACAATCATGATTTTAGAATCTAAAACAAGACAGATTAAAAGGAATATGGCTGTCTTCATAAGTAGTTTGAGGCATGTCAAGGAGCTGTAGTGGTCTAATAGTAGTTTATGTGTCCATCTAAGTATCCAAATACTTTAACCATATGAAGAAGTTTAGAACATTGTGAAGAACAAGCAAACATAGGTTTACAAATCCTAGCAAGTTTGAGAAGAGTCTTCTAGGCCCTTGTGAATAGTTGTATTGCCTGTTTTAAACAATCCCTTACCTTTTGAGTAGTAGTCACCAAAAGCAGTCATAACAATCATGGAATCACTATTATCAGATGAAGTTATAACAATCATAAAATGTCTATAATCAGGCAGTAAAGACCTTGATAAAGACCCTACACAGATATGTCATGGATAAGGGAGTAATTTTAAGTCATAAATGCACAGTTACGAATAGTTTTGGGAGTCGTAAATAGACTGAACACTTTCTAAATGCTCTCCAAGAGTCCTGATGGAAGCTCTCATAGAAGAAAACACATTGTCCTATTCTCATGCAATATGGAGTTAGAAGAAGTTATCATCAGTTGGGGTCATTATGGCAACACTATGGGTAGTTTGAACAACATGCAAGAATCTAGGAGCATAATGGGCAGCTATTGGAGCCTTTCAAGGGGCAGTTCCACTTCTCAAGGATGCATATCCCAACCACCTCCTCTTTTTGTTCTTGATGGATTTGTTCAAGTAGAGAATTCAGGCTCATGTTCCAACATCAACTACAAAGAGTTTTGCATAGGTCTCTTCAATCCCAAGTGTCCTTCTCTCATTCCATAAATGTCCTACTTCTTCTCAGCTAGTTGGGGTTCAAAAAGGCAAGCTTAGGATCAATTTTAGTAGTTTTTCCTAGTTTTAGTAGTCTTTTACTTGTTGCTTATGGAGTTCTTTTCAGTTTGGAGCTAGTATTGTAACTTTTGAGTTCTTTCTATTGAAACATATGTATTGTAACCCAATACAACTATGTAATCTTGGATTTTTGAAGAAGAACACACATTTTCAGGGACACGTATAGTTGTATGCTACCTTTTGATCAATAAATAGTCATTTTTGCCTTCTCAAAGCTACATTTTGTGTAAAATATGGAAGTGATTGATCTAATTATGTGGTGAAATTGTTTTCCCCTTGATTTGTAGTCTCATTTTTAGTACCTTATGTAGATATAAAACATGTAATATGCAGGTTATAGATTGTGTTGTGAGTTTATACATGTTTTTTTTGTGAAAACTATTAAATCTTTCCTTCTAAAAGCTATTCAAAACTTAGTTTTCCTATTTATGAAATATTTATGTACCAGAACATGTCAAAATCTGAGTTGTGCATGATATGGTTATCCCATTTGTCACATAGTGTGTTAAAACAATAGTATAGGTCATGTATCATTTGGTGTATCACCTTACCTTAGGATTTAGGCTTCTATTATGTCATTTTCTGCCCTTTTCCTTTGAGAACAATAGTAGATTAGAGTAGTTTAGGTGAGAAATCCAAGGGAGCTAGCCCTCTCTGGAGGTCCTTTTCCATCATAGGTGAGCCACAAAATTGGAAAAGTTTCCATGTTTCACTAATAAGCTGAGTTGCCCAACTTGGCAAGGGTGCATTATTTAGTGGTTATAGGAATATTAAGGATCTTGCTAGCTTGCCATAGCATGGAACAAGCCATCAAAATAGCCACAAGTATAAGAAAATATCATACAACTATTAAATCATGGCTTAAGTCATTCAATATCTCTATTGAGGAATTGAGTGTAGTGCAACACAAGGGTATTAGATTATTTCCTTTACAATCAATAAAAATATGGTGCAATTAAAAGAAGAAATGGTGCAAACCATAGAAGAATAAGGCATGGGTAAGGATAATGCAAATGTAATAAAGGATTATGTAAACACACAACATCCCACTAGACAATAATAGAAACTCAACATATCAACTCCAGTATGGCACAATAGTAAAAGTGAGTGGCTACATAACAATTAGGGAAAAGTAAAATAGAAAGACATAGTAACTAGAAAATTCAATAGACAAGTCAAAATACATATTCGTAATATTATGCAGCTTCTATAGGATAACACAACCACAAAATGATCATGACATAGCCACAAAAAATCCAAGAATAACAATGCCAACTCACAACACTATCATGATGATGGAACAAAGGATTTACATCTTTGGGCACTCTAATGAAACATGGCACAACCCAGGATAATCTACTCGTAATGAAAACTCAGGATAAACATGAAAGAATTCAACACAAAAATAGAGGGATAGAAGATAAGCAATGGTATCATGTGTAGATCAACTGGTGCTCATAATATTGTCTAAGTAAAAGAAGATTATTGCATGAAATCTGCACCAAAATTTATTTTGGAATTGCTCTATCCATCAATACTCAAGATAATAGAAACTATATGCTTCCATAGCCATGCTCTATAAAGGCACCAATACCATATCCATCATGGAAGAATATATGTTTTTTTCCTAGCACAGTTGACATTTTCTTAACTAAAGAGAACCCTAAGATTTTCACAAGGTTGATGGAAGGATAGAAGCACTAGAAGATTCATTTTTTTCTTCTTAGATTACACAAAATAGACCAAACTTATATTAAAAATTCAACTAGGAATACACTATTCATGTTAAAATAAATGGATGTATAGCATTACAACTTCAAACAATATACATTTGATGCTGCAAAATATGTTTTAGAATATAATTGTCATTACGAGAATCAAGATCCCCAATTGAGTCATTAGGAAAGGGTTAGGTGGCCTTACAAACCTACTAGGATTCTAACTACAACACCTTCTGATCCAAAATTTAGAGAGTAGACAATCACTCTCGACAATGTATACCACATCCAAAGTGTTCCTACTTCAGGAGAGAGGCTAGCGTTACATAAGGCTAACTCTAAGGGTTAAATACTTTTATGGGCTACCTCCTTAGGGGTTGGTCATCCTGGAGGTATGGTGAGGATCTATCTTACATTAGTTCCTACATGCTATTCCACCCCTATAGAAGGTCTTGATTGGCTTGAGTTCCACTTACTTTTTAGGAGGTAAGAAGATTTCTATGCTAAGATGGTGCTAGGAACCAATCATACAAGAGATTCAATAGGGCATAGTCTATGCATGGGAAATTAACCTACTAGCATTGGTTTATAGATATTTATAGCAGATTACATGATAGGGTGCTCTAGTTTTTAGTCATCCTTCTCTAGATATGGTATGGATCTTAGAGCACATTAGACCTTATTAGCATGAGATGCCCTAAAGAAAGTCTATAGATATTAGAGCTTTGAGGTGGCATAGACTCTGACTCTTTGATGCAATGACACTAACAATAGTGACTTTCATAAATGATGATTTCATTACAAATACCTCCATTTTAAGATATGACCATGTGATCCTTTCATTAGGGAGTATGTTACTTAATAGATAAGAATGACCTCATCAAGATCAAATCCATTTTATAAGTCCTATAGTATCTTGGAGAGGACTTTCCTATAGGTTTTCCACCTATTCCTCCATTCTACCAATCTCTTCATGAAATGATAGAGGCATAGTGAGGGATGCCCTTGTCGACCCCTCTTACTCCTAGGACACCTCTTGCATGAGCTTTATGAGGATAGTGTTAGAGATAGCTTTGACCACATAGGGGCCTCCTAGCTTATGATGCAGAGAGTGACCAAGAGAATAAGAATGATGATGAATACATTATAGAGGATGGAGAGGAAGAGGAGAGTGCATCAAGCGATAAGGATGCTATGAGAATGCCTGAGGTTTCTTACACTAGTTATATGATACAGAAGAAAATGAGGACTTTAGATATAACATGGCAACCAAGAGATCCTTTTAAGTACTTATGTTCTCCACTATTTTGTTATCATAACTTACAACTTGATTATTCACTAATATTGAATTGAAACTCTTTGCACATATTTTTCTCTTGATCGCATAGGCACTACTTAGTGGTGGAGAGATGATTTAGTTCCTACTATAGGATGAGATAGGGATGTAATCTTAATAGATGTAGCGATGCCTTTAAATGTTGGTGACAAAGATATTCTTGCTCCTACATACCATGCTGGTCATCACATTAGACAAGTAGAAATATGGCAAATAAATGACTAGGTGACTTAAACTTTTAATCACATGACCAAAAATTTTTGCAACACAGCTATAAATGACTAATTTGTTCATTAGTTAAAATGACTAAATAAATGACTAATTTGGTCATTAGTTGAAATAACTAAATAAATGACTAATTTGGTCATCGGGCAAAAAACACAAGTAAATAATTGGTCAGACAAATAAAAATGACTAAATAAATGACTATTACTCCTCTATTCTTTTTTCTTTCCAATTTCATCATAATACTATGGTATATATTAGCATAAGTAAACTATATTAAAACCAAATATATTCTTCAATATGATCTAGTACATTGTGCATACTTATGAAGAAATTTGTTTGGTTTTCTAGCAAAATATGAGATATATTGGATTTCTCAACTAAAATTCAATCAATTAGTAGTTGTAAGGCCCATTTATTTTGTGATCACAATTGCTTAATTCATTATCGACATTATATGTTGATCCCTAGCTACTAGATGGATTCATATGCTAACACTAGATTAGATGTGTAGATGTTTGTCTACTACTTGCATATATATGTTCGTAGAAATAATTTATTATATCTTGGGTCCATGCTTTCTTTATGTCATTGCTTTCTTTAGGGGTATTGTTGGGACTCATATTTATGTCCCACCGATATTCATCACTTCCACTAATGTCTTTTGTCTTTGGTAGTTTCATTGTTGTATTGGTGAGACACTCTCTTTTGTCAGCCTGATATCCCTATGTCTCCTCGAAACCACTTGTCTTTTTGGCACAATATTTCATTTGATTTCATAATATTTCATTTCAATTATCTTTTTGGCTCAAACTCATAACCCTGTTCATCTTTCAAGGGTTTTAGTTTTTTAAGATTTTGCGTTTTGTATTCGCTCTATTTGTTCTCAGAATCACAGTTTCCTATGTTTCATTCTCTGCCACTTGTAATCTAAATTGTAAGTAATGCAAACTAGAATATGAGTTTTAAAGAAAAAATTATTTATATTTTTAAAGCTTTGGGTTATGCAAAATATTTCATTCAATTTCATAATATTGCATTTCAATTGTCTTTTTGTGCAAACTGATAACCTTGTTTAGCTTTTGAGGGTTTTAGTTTTTTAAGATTTTGTGTTTTGTATTCACTCTAATCATTCTCAAAATCACAATTTCATGTGTTTCATTCTCTGCCTCTTGTAATCTAAACTATAAGTAATGCAAACCAGAATATGAATTTTAAAGAAAGAGTTATTTTTATGTTTATAGCTTTGGGTTATGCAAAATACTTCACGTATAAGGGATTTGGTATCTAAGCCCTTATATTTTCATCCTAGAAGATGCTATGTTATGCATGGTTATTGTTTCTAGTTTTTTTGTTTTGGTTTGGTAAAACTAGCTCATGTTACGAACTCATTTGATGCTGATTCTTGATTTGACTTATCTAGGTTGAGTGTTGTGTAAAATGATGACGGTAGTGGAGACATCAGAGGATGATGATACTCTTCCCGTGGCTCCTTTCACTACAAAAATGGCATGGGCTGATGCAAGACCTGAATTAAGCATTCAACCTTTGCACCAGAAATCTAGTAGATGAAATGGTTAAGGTCTTTCCATGTTTCGAAGCTGGTTATTGTGTGTTTGGTTCTTCTTCATTTAAGAGAAGTTTAGATCAAGGGATATAGGTTAATTTCAACCAAGGGGTTGCAAGCAGTTTAATCATATAATTTATACTTGAGACAACAGGTTAACTTAACTATAATAAGTTGGGCCATAACCCTAGCAAGGGTGTCATGAGCAAGGTTATGGTGTAAGGAATATGGTATACATTTGATTGTGTCCCACATTAAATAGGGTGTATTTGAACATGACCTAAGTGTAAATTTCTAAAAGATTTATGCCAAGATTTAGTAAGAAGGTGTCGTGTCTAGCTCTGATGCCATGTTTGCTCAGCATGTACCAGATAGAAATCAAACCTAGGACCTCAAATTTATATGCTTGGTGCTCTACCATGTTCTTCCATATCCTTACTTGGGTGGTGGTTGGGGCCCCTAGCCACTATCAACCTAGGACCTATCATTTGCATTCCAGGGTGCTATTGGCCCATTATGATTAGTATTTATTCCTAGTCCCTTTATTACAACTCTGGTGTGACTTTTTTGTTAAATGTATGATGTGGATTATTGTCACTGGTGAACTTTGGGTCTTTTTGGGCCAACCGGCGAGTGATTTTTTTGTTATTTAAATGTAACCAATAACTATTAAACCACAATCTCACCATCTTTTTATTGGAGTTATTCATTGCTTTGTTGTGGCAGAAGGGATTTGAACTTGAACATAGTTCACATGTTTATGAGTTTGCCCATTACCACTACACCACAACAACTTAAACAAATGACTAATATCTTTAACATTTATCAAAGTTTATAATCAGTAAAAGGGAGTTCGATGTTTTTGCCTCAAAGATGACTTGAGGCCAATACAATACTTATTTCAAATGAGGCCCTCTTGAGGCCAAAGTAACTATTTAAAGAGAGACCAAATGGAGCAGGTATTGAAGGTTTTTATTGCAATATGTAAGAAAACTAGTTCTTTTCATTGATGTGTATTTAGTGCATGTTGTAATCAATAGTCATATTTCTTGTTTGTAAAGCAGAAAGATTTGTTAATTGTGCTAGATTTATGATTATTATTTCTGTTTTATAAAGTTTTCTCTGCTTAAGGCTCATGGAAGTTCTCTCTATGAGAAATAATCAGCTTCCTATATTCTCAGCAGCAGTTTTTGTAGTTCTGGTGTTTGGACATTTCTTTCATTTTGAATGATTTATGGTTAGGAGTTATTTAATCCACCTTTTATGTGAAAATACTATATTGGATGGTGATTAGTGCACAACAATTGCCAACCAATTGTAGTTTTGTTTTAGATCAGGCAATGTGGATATATTACATGTACAGATATTTGCACGTTATTGGAGATATTGATCCCTTTAATGATTGCTCTATTTGTAATTTGTTTGAGCAGGTTGTAGAACCTCAGGTGATGTGTTATTGTGATGAGGCCCAAATCTTCATGGTGGAAGGCAAATGGTCAGATTTGGCATCACTTTTGTTCACTTCAGCTGATCTGATATTTGCCAACTCCTCAGAGAAAGCTTTGTGAGTTAAACACTTTAATCCATATATTTGTGACATTTCTCAAATTCCCATTTAAACACATGACTTCTTAGTTTAAAATACATAATTAATAAGTACTTTGTGTGGGAAACTATTGCATATTAGGGACATAAGTTTGCACAACTATTGCATGTTAAGAATATGAAATATACAACTATTTGAGATATTGGGTCATTGCTCAATCTTTTGCTACAATTTATAATTTTTGTACTTTATTTTCTTTATTGGGGGAAAGAGCATAGAGGCTAAGCTATTCAAAGTGTGTGGAATAATCTTTTTCTATTATTTTTTTTGTGTAACAAATGTTTATTTTCCAAAGATTAGTAGCTCTACTAGATGGCATTTACTGCTTCAATTTAAATTGATAAAACAAAGACAATGGTCAAAGAATGAATGTGTTTCCTAAGTTTTGTTGAATATGGTTAATGCTAGTGTAGGGGAAAGTAAACTAAATGTTGTTAATATCGGAGCATGGATTGTCCATACTCGACCATAATTCAAAAAATTCAAAGTTTTATCTATTCCTTCTCTCAAATTCTCTCAATTCCTTTTTAGGAATCTATAACTCCTTTGGGTCTTGCTATTCTATGATGTCTAGTTCATTCGCATTCTCTGATGAGCTTGTTTTTGGTAGAGTCACCCTTTTTCATTGTAATTAATCTCACAATACATGGGTCATGCATTTGGTTCGTTAAAGTAATTTTTTGTTGGAGAATGGTATTTCTAACTTCAATGTCAATGTACTAGAGGGGATTGGTTGAATGGTGCATTCAACCTTTGCACTAGAAACCTAGTAGATGAAATTGTTAAGGTCTTTCCATGTTTTGAAGTTAGTTATTGTGTGTTTGGTTCTTCTTCATTTGAGAGAAGTTTAGATCAAGGGCTATAGGTTAATTTCAACCAAGGGGTCATGGGCGGTTTAATCGTAAGACTTATACTCATGAGAGCAAGTTAACTTAACTATAATAAGTTGGCCCATAACCCTAGCAAGGTTGTCATGAGAAAGGTTATGGTTTAAGGAATATGGTATACATTTGATCATGTCCCAGATTTAATAGAGTGTGTTTGAATGTGACCTAAGTGTAGAATTTCTAAAGATTTCTGCTAGGATTTAGTAAGAAGGTGTCATGTCTAGCTCTGATGCCATGTTTGCTTGGCATGTACTACATAGCACTCAAACCTAGGACCTCAAATTTATATGCTTAGTGCTCTACCATGCTCTTCCATATCCTTACTTGGGTGGTGGTTGGGACCTACCATTTGTATTCCAAGGTGCTATTCACCCGTTGTGATTAGTATTTATTCCTAGGCCCTTTATTACAACTTTGCTGTGACTTTTTTTAAACGTATGATGTGGAATAATGTCTCCAGTGAACTTCAATGTCAACATACTAGAGGAGATTGCTTGAATGGTGCCATTAAGGCACCCAGTTGTCTATTTGAGAAAGAATTACCCATACCCATACCCATCCCCAAACTGGTGACCTAACATTTAATTGATTAGGCTAGATTGCACATAGGAAAATTTTATTTTCTTCTACAAGCATACATTAGTAAACCTGCATCGTTGCATGTACCTAGAACACAAGCAAAGCTTACAATGTTAGGATGTGTTCTGGAGTGCTTCTACAAAATCCATTTTGTGCATATCCTGTAATCATTGTATTCTGTCAGATGACATCTCTTTGAGGCATTCAGTCAAATAGTTCACGTGCTATGTCTATGATTCCACATTTTGCATACATGTCTACCAGAGCATTTCTAACCGTAATATGTGACAATGATCCCCTTACCATTATACTTTGATGGATGTCCATACCCTATTCAAAAGCTCCCATTTTGGCATAGGTAGGGGGATGCTGACAAAGGTTGTGGATTTTGACTTTACAACTGCCAATTGCATCTGTTTGAAATTTTCTAAAGACAACAAATCCATTTTGTGCATATCCTGTGATCATTGCAGTCCATGAGACCACACTTCTTTCAAGGATTTTGTCAAATAGTTTGATTCTATTTGGTGTCCTTTTAGGGGTTTAGCTTTTATTCATGCCAATAATCACCATAGAACCTTGAGTAACAGGCTTTGCACACTTTGCAAGATCTGTAGGCTTAGCACTAGTATTGGGAGATCCTTATCATTATTGTTTCTTTCCAGAATATATAGAGGAAAGGCCAATAATAAGGCCTCCATATTAGGAATAATGGATGCAATGAGTGAACAAATTTGAGTTGAGGTGATAGCTCATACATGGTAGCCCATATTATAATTTTCTTTGTAATGAAACCTTTACACAATTTCGCATAAAACTTGACTCACAACAAGATGACAGTCTCTAAAAAGAGCTTTTAGTGATCTTGTGACTGTCATGACAGTCTTATTTTTATGCTCTTACATCCAACCCACATGAGATTATAGAGGTGTCCTTCTTCCATATGCAATCTCTAACTTCCACAGTTAATTATTGTACACTATGTTGATAGGAAATGCCTTTTAAATCTTAAGTTCTAGGTTTTAAACCTCCTTGTGGTTTTATCAATGTGTGACAGCCTTTGAGACATCCACCCTCACCTTGAAGTGCCTAAATAAATCATTCATAGCTCTGAAGTAATCTTCTAATGGCAAAAATCTCAACATCATTGATATCAAGTTTTAGACCAACCTCCTTGGATAATAACCATGATTTGGAAGATCATGAAGGTGGGAGAGAGATAGAAGGAAAATGAAATGACAGTGATGACTGTAGTTACTATTTGACTATGTTTTGCATCTTAGGGTGATGAGTGGGTGTCTCCACTAGCACTTTGCTTTGAATAAATGGATATAGCAATCTTTAGCATTCCTCTTTGTGGGGATCTCATGATCTTATAAGTGCAACAATCATTCATATATGATCATTATGGAGGTATTTTGGATGCATACAAATGTGACTATCAAAAGATTTGATCCCTTTTTTTAATATGATAGTCCATGACAATAGTGTCCATAGAGTTTTATGACTACCCGCACACTACTGGTGATTACGCATGCTTGACTAAATCATGTTGTTGTCTCACTATTGATTACACATGGGGTGGAAACTTTGGGACTATTGTTTATGGGGGACTAATTTTCATCTTTGCATTAGAACTTTCTTGAGATTGTTGTCATAGTATTGGACCTTCTAGGTTTGTGATAGGGGCTACTTCTTGTCACTCCCCTTCAAGCATTGTCAGAAATATTCCAAATAGAGCCCATGCCCTCATGGTTGTTACAATATTTATGACAATCCTATGAAGGAAGTTGAACTAGGATAGTCCTCCAAAATTAGATGTTGCCTCCTTTAATGACTAAACTACCTTTTACCCCAGGCCCTTGGTACTGTAGCATAGAAAGACATTGTTTAGGAAGCTCAAACATTCAGGTGGGTACTACAAAGAATGAGACACCAATAAAACCCAATGTTGATGTATCCTATGACCATTATGCGTTGAAGGATGTCCATACCCTGTTCTAAAGCTTCCATTTGGGCATAGACAAGGAGGATGCTAGCAAAGGTTGCAAATTTTGGATTTACAATAGTCAATTGCATTTGCTTGAAAGTTTCTAAAGCATGTTCGACAAATCCATTTTGTTCAATCCTGCAATCATTGCATTCCATGAGATGACATCTCTTGGAGGCATTCTATCAATCAGTTTGTGTGCCTTGTCTGTGCTTCCATATTTTTCATATATGTCTATTAGGGCATTTCCAACTATAATATCTGACAAAAATCTGCCTTCTATTATGCCTTGATAGATTTCCATA
The DNA here is from genome assembly GCA_027924645.1 of Cunninghamia lanceolata. NCBI lineage: Eukaryota > Viridiplantae > Streptophyta > Pinopsida > Cupressales > Cupressaceae > Cunninghamia > Cunninghamia lanceolata. Next base: position 8,727,457 of record BSBN01000050.1, on the reverse strand, counting down.
CCCTATTCCAAATCTTACCATTTTCATACAGGTAGAGAGGATGTTGGCAAAGGTTGTGGAATCTGGCTTTACACCTGCCAATTTCATTTGCATGAAAGTTTCTAAAGCCTTTTCAACAAATCTATTTTGTGCATATCATGCAATGATTACATTCTATTAGACCACATTTCTTTTAGGGATTTTGTCAAACAATTCACATGCCTTGTTTATGCTTCCACATACATCTCTCTCTATATATGTATATCCAATTGCATTTGCTTAAAAAATTTTAATGCCTTAACATGTCTAACATCAATCATGTAGCCAATCCCATTTTTCTCATCAAGGTCTTGCTGACATCAGTGTTTCAAAGAGACCATCAAGTGAGTCCCACCAAATAGATGACTCCCACCGATATGTATTTTTCTACCTTATCGGTGTTCGTAAAGTGAGTCCCATCAAACAGGCAGCTCCCACCAATATGGACTTTCCTGCCTTTATCTTGTGCACACACTTACCATCGGGTTGTCGAAGAGACCATAATCGGAGTCTCACTAAAGTCATAGGGTCCCATTGATAATACACTTTCCATCAGGCTATCAAAGAGACCATAATCAGAGTCTTGCCATAGTCATAGGGTCTCGCAGCTAATACACTTGCCATTGGGCTATCAAAGAGAGCATAATTGCAGTCTCACTGAAGTCATAGGGTACCACCGATAATAAAAAACATCCTTGCAAAATCCATTTTGTACATATCCTGTAATCATGGTATTCCATGAGACCACATTTCTTTGAGGTATTTTGTCAAACAAGTCACGTGCCTTGTCTATACTTCCACATTTTGCATACATGTCTACCATATCCTTTCCAACTATAATTTCTGACAAAATTCTCCCTTCCATTATGCTTTGATGGATGTCCATACCCTGTTCCAAAGCTCCCATTTTGGCACAGGTAGGGAGGATGCTGGCAAAGGTTGTGGAATTTGGCTTTAGACCTACTAATTGCATTTTCTTAAAAGTTTTTAAAGCCTTTTCAAAAAATCCATTTTGTCCATATGTATAAGTTAAATACATGTGATTATACATATGTTGTGAACTATTTTCTTAAATGTCATGATTGCAGTTTTATGTATTCTTAAAGAAATGTATATAATACTAAATGTCCATATGTTTTCATCTACATACCAAGTGTTTGTTAAAATGTATAAGATCTAGAAGTGAGCAGCAGTTGTTCTAATTTTAATATTTAGAAATATTGATTAATCTACATAACCTGCTAACTATTTGACAAAATGTCAATGGGCCATTTTTGTAATTTACAAGCTTGTTCTATTATTTTTGTTGAGCTAATCCATAGTTCTCTCTCAAAATATAGGTGGAATACTGATTGTAGAAATACCAGTTTTCATTGATTTGTAGCTAATTAAGAATGGAAGACGTGTGATCATGATGCATGATGATACATGGTTACAAGTATTTCTTCTCGAATACTTTCATAATATATGCCTATATTGCTGTAAAATTCCTTATCATCCCACTTTGTTTTTCATATTTGAAAGTTTCATAAATCTTTTAAAAATATTGACAACTTTTGAGTTTTTTTACTGTGGACAAGTACAGAGCAAGGAGAAAATGCAAAACCAATGCCTTCTAGATGCATTTATAGTCCATCCAATATGCAACAATGGCATCACTGAAGACATGCATTCACACCGATGGCTTTTTAGCGTTAGTTTTAGTTTTTTTTTCAGTTTTAAAAGAATAAAAAATCAACAGTTTGCATTCTGCACAAAGATTTTGTCTTGAAAACTCTATATATATAGTTCTTTTTAACATATTTTATATACAGCTTGAATATACAGTGAATTATTTTCTAGCATTGTTGTTTCAATCCTTTGAGTAGATTTGTTTATAAACGAGTTCTTTGTAACATATTTTATATATAGTTTGAATATACAGTGAATTATTTTCCAACATTGTTGTTTCAATCCTTTTCAGTTTTAAAAGCATAAAAAATCAACAGTTTGCATTCTACACAAAGATTTTGTCTTGAAAACTCTATATATAGTTTTTTTTAACATATTTTATATACAGTTTGAATATACAGTGAATTATTTTCTAGCATTGTTGTTTCAATCCTTTGAGTAGATTTGTTTATAAACAAATTCTTTGTAACATATTTTATATATAGTTTGAATATACAGTGAATTATTTTCCAGCATTGTTGTTTCAATCCTTTGACCAGATTTGTTCAAGTTTATCAACAAAAAATGACATAGTTGATGTTTATCATGTACTAGTTGTTTATATATGACCAGTTGATAGAAAAATAATGATTAAAATGAACAAATATACTACCAATGGACAGAAATTAGTGACTTAATAAATGACTAAATATACTACCAATTGACGACAATTAATTATTACAATGACTAAATTAATGACTAGATAAATTTGGTCACGAGATAAATGACCGACAATAAACTACTAATGGTCACGTGACTAAATATACTACCAAATTGATGACTAAATATACTACCAAATTTATGACTAAATATACTACCAAATTAATGACTAAATTAATGACAAAAATTTGTTTGGTCATAAATTTGGTCACAAGATAAATGACTGGAAATAAACTACCAATGGTCACGTGACCAAACTACTGATCACATGACCAATTTTTGGTAGTTTATTTGGTCATTTATTTCTATTTTTCTAGCAGTGTTACATTTGTAGAGAAGAGGAATGCTACACTAGAGTCAAATGATTCTTTGCTAGAGAGATGGATGGCATCAAGATTGGTCAATGAATACATACTCATGCATGATTTGGGACACCAATCCATTCTATTACTTGAGTTATCACACTAGTCCCTTCTTATAGAACTTCTTTATAGTTAGATATGGTGGATAGTAAAAAGAGATGACAAAGTAGGAGACTTGGAGGATTAGTGGATAAGAGATAATATTGAAGGTTTTGTTGACAATATGTGCTTGTGCTTGTGTGGATGTATGTGCTTGGTGGAATTTGTGAATAAAATTGTGATGTTGTCATAAATGTTGTATGGTTGTAGTGGTTGTGATTGTATTAGACACAAAGGGTCACTTGTTCTAAGCCTAGCTCTGAGACTATTTTGTCCATTTATGAAATGGAGGGAATCTAACCTCCTTTCCTCACTTTGAATAAATTCTTGTATGAGTCTTTGTTGATGCTAGATTGTTCTTGTCTTCTTTGTTTTGTTTCTCTTTGAATTAGCCTCAATATGAGTTGTTTCCCTTGTGTTGTTTCCTCTATGAGAATTGTTGAGGGATGATTTCCATAATCTCGTCAATAATATATTTAACCTAGTCTTCCCTTATGCTTCAACACATTGAATGCTAGATGAAAATGGGGAGAGTTTTCATTAAACATTGGGTTCTATTGTTGAACCCATGATGAAATTGAGGGTTTTCTTGATCACTTGGTTCCAATGTTTTTGATTTTTTTTTTAATATTTTCTATGAGTTCTTAAATGCAATTAATGCGAAATGAATGTAGCCAATTTTTTGGGTTCTTTTTCTAACTTTTGAAATGAATTAATTACTATGAAGGGAAAATGTATGCAACTAAATGATTTTCTTGTATGCAATTTAATCTATGTTTCTGTGTATTTTTGTGGATCAATTTTAAATTGTAATGTAATGAATTTAAATTTGCAATTTAATCTAAGGACAATGAAAACAACTTTTTTCTAAGAAATAAAATAAAGGAAATCTAAGCAATTTAAAGGAAAACCTAACGTAAGAAAGAAATTTAAACTACCTATCAAGAGAAAAGAAAACATAGTTTTACTTCCTCAAGGAAGCAAGATTTTTTTTTCTAAATTACTACAAAAGAATGAAAAAATTGTATGAATTGGGCAACAACACCTGGCATAAGTCCTAAGAGGTCCTTTTTGGTAATTGTCTCTTCCTCTATAACAATAGAGTACTCCTCTTGCTAACATGGATAAAAATGAGCATGTGAGTGAATTTGATTGAGCTTAGAATCTATGAATTTTAGATGGAAATGGATTTAGCATAAGAATGCTATTGTAAAATCAAAACAAAAGGCATGTAAAGTCATGTGTAGAGCATAATAATTCTATGCAAATCAAAATAAAAGGCACACAAGGTCTCGTGTAGAGCATAATAATACCATGGGGGTAATTTTTCCAAATCTTGAGAAAAACAAGAATGTAATAATAATTTTTTCATCATCAAATGAATAGAGGAGTGGGGTATTTATAGGTTTAGAATCAACATAGAAGGTGGTGGTGATTAAGGATTTAAAAAGGATTGATTCAAGTTCTTATTAGAAGAGAACAAAATCTTGGAGAGGAGATCAGACAAGACTATTTGGTTAAGAGTGATTAAGAGTCCAATAATAGTTAGGGGGAGTCAATAATTAGTTTTTCATGGAGGAACTCACAATCAAAACCTAAAACTAGAGTTAAAGTAGGCTAAATTAGAAGAAATCTCACATGGAAAAAGATTATATGGTCACCACTTTCAAGAAGTGGGTCACCCCTTTTAGTGTGGAAGATCTCTATGGGAGATCTTACTTAAGTTGTAGGATCACCCTTGGAGATCCTACAATTTATAGAGGTGATCCAACTAAAATGGATTGAATAGGTTGTTAGAAGGTTGTAAAGTGAGTTTGAACGTTGAACACAAGAAAAGGAACATACAAGAAATGGGTTACCCCTTTTAGTAGGGAAAATCTCCCTGAGAGGTCCTACTTAAATTGCAGGATCTTCTCGAGAGATCCTGTAGGTCATATGGGTGATCCAACCAAAATCAACCAAGTAGGTGGTAAGAAGGTAAATGAAACCTTGGAAGGTTAATTGGAGGATTAGGGAAGCAAGAAAAATGGGGGAAATATTACGGGACACATCACCAAAAGAAAAGTTGTTGAGAGGTTTACATATTCATGCCTATGTGGTCATGATTAGGACTCTAAATCACCATCAAACTACTATGATAGTCTATACACCTTTTTAATACTTACATATTTGTCCCCTTTAGTATGGTAGTCTACATGAAAGGTGGGTACTCTTCCTAAACTTAGATTTTACCTTTATTGTTGTCGTACATCTGGACTGAAATGAATAGTATTAGTTCAACTTTATAATGTAATTTTAAGTACTAAAGAGATGATGAGGAAACGTACTTTTGACACATGAGTTTGGAGAATACCTAAGTCACCTTGCCTTGTTGTGAAGACCTATAGTGATGAAGACACACAAAATGAGGACATGGCTAGCACTACAAAAAATAAACTAGAGAAACAAACTTCATTAATGCAAGCTAAACTAAGAAAGAAAGAAAGAGGAGAAGAAAGAGGAAGATATTTAAGAGAAAGAGAGAAAGTGATGAGAGAATCGTGTGAATGAATAGTTGACAAATAGATAATGATAGATAGATTGATGACATGGATACTAATCAGTTTCTCGTGGATCACTAGGTATGAGAAATGAGAAACCCTGTTTGGAAACCCCAGATTTTTCTTTTGTCGAATTCACTTGAAAATGTTCATTATTCATGTGTTATTCATCACATTTATCAATTTCTAAATTTCTATTTACTTTGTTTTGACTATTTTCTTATTTTCCTGGCCTAATGAGGTATGCTAGGACATGGCCTAGGTTGACCCCTTTTATGAAGGTAGATCACCCCTATAAATCCTACCACTTCAACTTGGGTCACCCTTCGAGATTTTCCTTAGTAAAAGGGACAATCCAAATATGAGCTTTGTAGGTAGAAATTGGGGTAGAATGATGCCCTTAATGGTTATTTTTCTCTAATTTTGGCACTAGATTCTTTTTTTATTGCAATTTTGTTCTAGAAAATATTTGATTTTTAGGATTTTGAAGGTTTTACAAATTTTCAGTGATTTTCAATTTTCTACCTTTTTGAGATTTTCTAAATTATCAAGATCTAATTTAGTATTTTTGTGCTTTAAAAAACACTTGCATTTTATGGAATGCTACTCGTGAGTAGTTTTTATATATGGAGGCCCTTGTGGCATTATCAATTACTAATTTTTCTATTCTATAGAGAATGATTTTGGCTAAAGTGGCTCAGATTCCTATTATTCACCCCTCATCCCATATATGTTGTTATATACTAACCTAATAGGACATTGATTAAAACACATTCTAATTTCCTTGAATTTCTAGAGAGTGGACCATCACTCTCTATGATGTCCATTTTATTTTGGGAGTTCCTATTAGAGGAGAGAAACTTGCACTTCCTGAAAGTGAGTTTGAGAGAGAGACTATGCTAGGTTGCAATTATGGGAGATACTCATCCTAGAGATTAGCTAGGGGTTCAACTTACTTTGTTCCCTGGGCTTTATATTCCACCCTTGTGGAAGGTTTACATTGGCCTAATTGCCTCTCACTTATCAAGAGATAAGAAGGTTCCTATACTCTGGTGATACTGGGCACCAATCATTGAGTAGCTTGAGCAAGGGACAATTTTCTCTTGGGGGGTTGACATTATTTCCTTGGTTTACTAATATTTTTATTGGATCCCATGGTGGGGGAACTTTCCTTCATCCACCCTTCACTTATTATTAGCCGGATCCTCAAAAATATTTTTCACCATTTTAGAGAGATGTCCCCTTTGGATCCCAGGTTACGAAGATCTATGTGATGTGGATAGATTGGTCACTTTGATACTTCTACATAAGCTATGGATATGCTTACAAATTCATATTTCATTTCAAACCCTTATATAGATATGGAGGGGTTATGGTGAGGTGATTACATACTTTGAACCTATTGTTGATAGGTGAGCTATTTTACTAACAAAAATGGATTAGTTGTGACTCACTATATTACACAAGTACTCTAGCAGTTGAGAGAGGATTTTCTAGAGGACTTGTCCCCAATTCCTACTTGTTATAGATTAGTGTAGGATATGGTTTGTGTGTAGCATAGGGTTCTCTTATGGGTTACATTGGTTCCTAGAGTTCTCATCATGAGACCTTTTCAAGAGCCTGTTGGTAGGCACATGAGAGTACATTGGTCCTAAAGAGTTAGTGTAGTTGAAGAGGAGATTGATGAATCTACAAAAAAGGATTGTAATCCTAAGGAGGAGCATGGTGATGTATCATTAGGAGGGGAAAAGGATATTTATGAGGATGAAGAGATGGATCCAACTAAGGTAGTCATGGATAGACTCCTTTCTTACAGCTAGCAGAGGAGGACATAAGACTTGGTGATCCTTCATGACATCTAGGAAATCCTCATGAGTACTACACTAACTTACTCTTTTTATTCATCACACTTTCTTATTTAAAAATAGTTTAAATATAATCCTTTGAACTAATAGTCTATTTTCTTCATGGTTTTTACACAAGTACTACTAACAAATGGAGGGATCTTTTTTGAAATGTTGCAGTAGATGTCTTGATCCCTTTTATTGGATGGACTATAGAGGTTCTTTTGGTTGATGCTCATGTGACCTCTTTAAGGGGTCATCATATGGATATTATGGATCCTAAAATTATTACACTAGCCAAGAGGTTACTTCCCAAAGGGCCATAATTTCCATAGTAGAGGCTAAGAATATCTTGCTTCAGGAGATGACTAGTATAGGCCTCCATAGATAGAATTCTTCTCTTTCATAGGCTCACACTATAGGACCATCACATTCACGAGTTCATAGTCATGTCCCTTCTCATGCTCATAGATCTCATGGAGTGACAGATACAATTAAGAACTGGATGAGACATCAGAGTAGGATCCTAAAGGGTTTTGTATGTTAGAGTCATCCTTGAGGTCTTAGAGAGAATTATCTTTTTATTGAGCTTTAACTTGGCCCCATGCATGGGAAGATTCACATATGTGAGTGTTCTTGTTTTAAATTTCTAAACTCTGTTGGTGGAGAGACATTAATAAGCAATTTAATGGTATGAACTCAATTGGTTAAGTTATATGTATAGTTGTAGTCAATATCTTGTATTTCAATTATCTTGTGTGCACATATACAATTCATTTATTTCTATTCCATAGGAATCACATATGGATGGTAACATTATGATTATGGAATTTTTTGTTGTCATTTTTGATATGAATGAAATGTAATGTAAATATGTATGGATGTAAAACACATATGGATGCAATAGATATTTCTTTTTTTCAATGTAAATATGTATGGATGTAAAACACATATGGATGCAATAGATATTTCTTTTTTTCCTTTATGGATGCCATAAGTTATGGCATAAATTATTACTTGTTTTGGATGATATGCATATGGAACTAACAATTAGTAAGATTTTTGACTTAGGGAATTACAAGTTGACCTAGCATAGGGTTACCTACTTAGAATCTTCAAGATGAAATTTTATTAGGGAATCAAGTTGGAATAGAAAGAAGATGGAATGATTTTTGAACTTAGTTTTGCAAAAGGTTAAACACCAATTCTTATCAAGACATAATACTTTGACCCATTTTAAACTTAGACAAGAAAAAAAATTTATAAGTACCTTCTAGAATTAGATTAGAGATGGCCATTAGGATAGACCTAGGGTAAAGGAAAGGTCCCAAAGGAAAAGATGGCCCTAAAAGATAGCTAGACTCTTGGCTTTGTCTAGCTAGTGAATGTGTCGAATTTGTACCTCTCTTCTTTAGTTTCTAATAGATACCACCATCGTAGATTCAATCTTAGATTTATCTTCACCTAAGAGTATGGACATCAACAATCCTCTCTCTCTCTCTCTCTTTGTACTCTTATTTTTTGATTATTTTCTATAGTTTTGTTCCCCCTTGATGTTTTTGGTAGGGATGAATAAGAGCTTGGGTGCCATCAAGTGATTTCTCTTTCTCATAGGCTTTCTCCTTCACTAAGGAGGATTAGGTAATGTATACTTGCAAGCTTCCATTGAGTATTATAAGTTTGAATAACTAATTTTCTTAGCCTTTACATCATGAATATTAAGACTAGGATCAGTATAAATCTAAGAGCTTGAGTTTATTTTGAACTTGTTATGAATGTAAATTGGAATGATAGATGGTAATGATGATTTTGGGAATCTTTTAGACTCGAAAGGGACTACATATACTAGACAACATTAGACTCATTACTAAGACACACATCATGTAAGAGCATATCATAAAAAAAAAGTGCATGGTGAATAGAATGAGAATGCATGGTTTTGATTTTCAAGAATTTTCTACTTTTTATGATTTTTTAAAGTTTTTATTTTTTTGGATTTTATGATTTTTATAGATTTTTTAGACACAATATTTCTTAGATAAAAGAAATTAACTATTTTACTAAATTATTCACCTTCCATGGTGCACAAGAGGTAAGTGTCATTTATGACATATTTCTTAACCACATATGGTCCTTTCTAATCTTCTTTAAATTATTGATTCCTTTTATTCCTTTTGTTTTTTTACTACCTATTCTAAGGACTATCTTTCCCATCATAAAAGGTCCAATTGTGGTTTCTTGTTCTTTAGGTATGTTTGTGGAAACTCGAGGTAAGGTGATATAAGAACTTAAGGACTAGTATGCTTGTTGGTGAGAGGGGTTCTTGTACAAGGCTCCATCACTGTAAAATAATTCCATGAGTAATTTAAAGTCATCTTGCATGTAGACTTTTAATTCAGCCCACACTCAAATAATTTGTAAGAATTAGAATAATTTAACAAGATTTTGAGTCTCCCTTTGTCCTTGTGGAGGGACAAGAAATATTATTGTCTTCTATTTTGGTTCTAGTCAAAGGTCCATGGAATACTCTATGTATTTTTCTAGTAAATCAAGCATGGCAGGGTCTTCTGTTTTGATGATTATATGCAACCTCCTTTCTTTCCAAAATTCTCCTCGGGCATCCCATGTGTCACTTGATTATATTGAAGTTGAGTTTAAAAGTGACTCAAGTAAATTGGGAGATTTAAAAGGTTTAGATGAGATTTTAGGATCAGTTGTGGCTTATTATGAAGTAAAAAGTATCCCTATTCCTTTTTATCTCCTAGTTTAGCTCCTAGGTCCCCGTGTTTACACTATACAATCTTAATACTTATCCTAGAGCAATCTTAGGGGCCCATTCTAAATGTTGATTAAGACCAAAAAATGGCCTTAGGACTTAGGTTCCCACACCCAAGTCTAGGTTGATTTGTCGAGATCTAAATTTTAATGTGTTGGTATAGGACCTTTAAAAAGGTTTCTCTGTTTTGGCCTTTTCAATTTGAGTTACAAAAGTTAGTGGGAAATCATATATAAGTGATTTTATGTCTTCATTTTACACCTAGATAGATAATGCAAACTTGTGATATTGAGCTAAGGGATTTTAAAGCAATCATTGTACTACAGAGTAGGATTGTGTTGTTATTGTGTTTATTTGTTGTAGATTTGGCTTCATCAATCTATCTCCTCATTATTTGAAGGAACTTTATCTTCATGAGGGATTCACCTCTAAGGTGACATCTATTTGTACTTCAATCATTTCATTTCATCATTGGATTTGGCCTTTGTGCTCCTTGGGTACACATTCTATCTAACAATAGTGTTGGAAGACTTGAATGTCATTCCATGGCTTAACTGAGGCAAGCTCCTAAACACCACAACCCCAAACCCCTTTCTTTGTGATTACAGGTTACAGGTGTAGGATTTTAGAAAGTGTAGGTGCAGAGAAGTAATTCAGAGGATAAGGATTTGAGATCTAGAGAAAAGTTACTGATATTTTATCCTACTAGACTAGGGAGCCTACCACATTTTCCTCCAAACAAGATTTATCCTAAACTAGGAGCTGAACATCATCCGGCACTACTCATTTCTCTGGATCTATAGAAATATTGCCTTATCAGACTTGTGCACGCACCCCGTAGTCTACAAAGTCTTTATTTCTAGAAATCCAACTTCTAGTATGTTTCTGATCCTTCCCAAGTGTCTCTCTATATAATTTTTTGTAGCATTCTATTCATTTGTACTCAATTGCATTATAATTAGGGTTTGAAGCTTATTCAAATTAGGTTTTGACAAATCTCTCAATCTGATCAATCTTTCCATATCATTCATGAGTACACCAACCTATTGTTGAGTCCTCTTTCATCTGTAGTGACTTGGTTCAATTGTTGTCCTTGATTGTTAGTGTGAAAGGATAGTTTGATTAGATAGATCTTAACAATATCCACCATCTTCCTACTTTTCATGCATAACATTTTGGTAAACCCATATTTTTACTGAACTTAAATCTTGTTGAGTGTTTTAATCAATCTTTTCATTCATTCATATCATATTAATCATCTTGCATTGGAAAATTTTGCATATATTAAATTTTTTTGAAAAAACAAGCATTTGAGGCTTGCACTGAGACATAGTTTTGCATATTTTACATTGCATATCATTAAAGTATTTAATTTTCTGATATTTTCATCAGATCTGATCCTTATTATAGTAATTTATCATTAGTTCATATAAAATTTTGGATTTGCAAGTTTCATTTGCTAGGCTTTTGGTTAAAAAGTTACATTTTTCATATAACCTAGTCTTAGCAAAAACTAGGGTTTGTAGACAAATTTTCATTTTCCAACTTTGCTAATCCTTTTTAACATTCATTCAAATCTGATTTTGAAATGTAGTGTTGGATCATAGTGCATACATTTGCATCCTAACTTTGAAACTTTCACCTTTTGCAAATTACACATTGTGTATTTCAACAAGCATAACAACCTTGCTCCTTTTGGTTGTTCTATTAGTTTGTGCATTGAGTGTTGTATGCCTTTGCATGTTTTGTATAACCCTATACCCTAATAGGAACATCCTTGTAAGGAGAATCTGTAGACTAATGGGTTCTAGTGCTTTCAATAGCACCAATATGCAAACATCAGAAAATCCATTGAACACTTACTTTACAAATGGTGAAACACAAACCTTGCAAGATATCATACCTCCTACCATGATGGAAGAATAAAAATTTAATGATCCTAAAGATCCAATTCATGTGATAACACATGTTCTTGATGATCAAATCAACAAACTTGATAAATAACTAGATGATTTTCAAGCATTTGTGGAAAATGAAAGAAGAGTTGAAGAGGTTATGCATGTTGTTGATAGTCTAAGAGAGTTATTAAAATAAGGACAAGATAGTGTTAACACACTCTGTGGGATAGCCCATATAGTGGGCAACAACATTATCTTAGTGGCTGACTACATGAATACTATTAATAATGTGTCATCACTGAATTATACATAGGTATCGACACCTATACCAACTACCAAAATATCCACTTTCACATCATCAATCCTTACTACTAATGTACAAGCCTGTCATAATGCTACGACTAGGCATGGGAGTATATAATGGCATTAATTCACAAAATTACTTGAGGCTATGGCATTTAATTATCAAAACCTATCACCTAAGGTGTCTTCCTATATGAATAACTATTCTCGATCACCCCTCCATTCCACCTATTCTTTAGCTACCTTTCACTTACAATTACTCTCAACCACCTTTCAATACCACTCACAACCAATCACATCTAAATTTCATGAATACAAATTCTAATTCTTCTAACCCATAAACCACATCATCTAATGATGCCATATATTAAGCCAACTCTTTCAAAGCATGACTTCCTTACAGTAGAAAGTTACAGATTTGACCAATTCTTGTTCTCAACCTAGTATACCAATATACCATTCTCGTAGTCCTTTATCTTTTTCAATCTTAAGAGCTCAAATGGCTAATAAGTTTGAGACTCCCCTCTTTGAAAAATATAGTGGTAAAGGTGGGCCTAATACTCATGTGGTAGCATTCACGACTACGGGTAGTGATTTCTTGTTTGAAGTGGACTTGCTGGTAAAACTCTTTCTACGATCCCTCAAAGATACTACTTTGGAATGGTTTTTCTTATTATCTCTAAATTCAATACACTCTTTATCATAGCTTGTAGATAAATTCTTACAACATTTCCAAGAAAATATTGGACCTAAGGTCTCTTGATTGATTTGGTTCATTATAAACAAGGTCAGAAAGAAAAGTAAACTTAATTTGTTAATCAATATCAAGATCTTTTCACATAGATACAATAGCCAATTATAGATGAGGATGTTCAAAATATATTAATTATGAATCTACAATCTAACATCTGTGATAAAATCCTCTTGATCATAAGTATAGATATTTTCAACATCTATGCACAACTCTTCATGATTACTAGCTTTTGTCTAGTCAGTATGAGAATCAAAACTCATCAGCTCAAGTTGGTCAGTCCATAGCTAGAAATTCACAAAAAAACATTAAGAAGAATAACAAGAGTTTCATGAAGACCAATGGACAACATTCAAATAATTTTCAATCTCAAGTGTTTGCTATCAGTAGTCCTAAATGGGCATGGTTTCAATTTAGGCAACAACAGAGACAATTTACTTCATTATTTGACTCTCTTCAATCAATTACAAATCAAGAAGTAAGAAACAATCTTTTGAATCTTTCTCCTGTGAAACTATTTGATAGAAATAGGATACAAGGACCCTCATTTGATTCTAATGTCTTTTGTCAGTATCACCGCTCAGCAAGACATGATACCAAATGATGTATGTGTCTTAAACATGAAATTTATGACCTCATTGATTCTAATATATTATAGGTAACTAGTGTGAATGATAGTAGAAATAATTTGGTTTCCCCTCCAAATAAAAATTTACAAAACTTTACAAATACTTTTCCTAAGCATAATGACAACAATACAGTAGAGAAAAATACCATAGAGAAGGAAGATGACTATCTTGACTACGATGAAATAATTGGCATGATAGAAGTGGACAAGGAAAAGACTAAAGACTCACCTCATCCACAAGGGAAAGGTATCTATGATAAGGTTCCTCTGTTGTTATCCCTTCAAGGATTAGGAAGCAAACAGAATGCACTAGATATGCAAACTGAGCAATCTCGCATAACCAACAAAAGATTTTATACGTACAGGGTCTTGCGAAAGAAGCACTACATCAAGCATTCAAGAAATAAGCATCAACTAGGTATGAACTACTCACACTTCTTACCACACTTGATAGGGCACCTCTCTAAGATGCTCACAAGTTCAAACTCCTCTTAGATATATATGATAATGTGTTTTGTTGTGTTCCCCTATGTTGTGTTATCTGTTGTTTAGATCTCCTAGGATGACCCTTGATACTCTTGTAAGGTCAAGGATACTGGGAGACTACCTCTATTGTGACCATTCTTGTATGTGTTTCTACATTCTTCTACTCTTTACTCTCCCCTTTTTATTTTTGTGTGTTGTGCCTTGGGGGCATAGCCTTGTGGATTATGTCTTTGGGGCATCCTCCTACATTGTGTTCCTAAGAAACTTGGTTCTCCTCTCTCATTTTTATTGTTTCCACTTCTTCAATGATTCTACCTAGTTGGTAAATTCCAAAAACAAACAAATACTAATAAGGACCATGTGTCCCTTCAGCAAGCAAGCAAAAATGGACCTAGTCCATATATGAAGATGGGGTTGATTTATATTTGATTCTTGACTAGTAGAATCACTCCGTATGATCTATCATGTTGTCATATCTTTTTGTAACAAACTTTTGTAACTCACTCAATTTGCTTCTACGCACTTTGGATGGTTTTGTATCTCACCTTGTTGTTACACTCTGTCCTAAGATATATGTAGTATAATCTAAATGGCTATACTTAGTTCCAAATGCACAAGTGTAGCCTTGGTTCTTTGATTTAACCTTATTTATGCATAGCTTTCATTGATTTGGTTATTATCTTAGAGTAAGATTTTGTAAAATTATCTCTTGATTGATTATCTTAGAAATTCATAGAGATGTGTTTGAGGAAACATGCAGTGATCATGGCACATGTCACCTTTGGGGACATGGGATTTGCGAGAGTTCTTATTCCATTATGTGTTTCTACTCTACCTTAATGTGATTGATATCGTCAAGTGGTATCAACCACCTTAAGGTGGGGGCATATATAATGGTATCTGTCTGATTATCATTTACACTGACAAAGCCTATTTGAAATCCCTCACTATGAGGCAAGATGGTTTATCTCTTGAGCTAGTGTACATCCTTATTAGAATACAAGAAAGAAAGCCCTCATCACGAGGAGAGATTACGTATCTCTTGAGATAGTGTGTATCCTTTTATATAAATTCCTTCTGTGTAAGGCGGGATGGTGTATGTCTTGAGCTAGTGCACATCCTTTTATAAAAAGTGCTCTGTGGAAATGGGGCTGGATCTTGAGTCATCCACCCTTAAAAGTGTATTTGGTGGTTGTGGCAGCATAGCTCAACCATTAGTTATGTTTTGTGTGTTTTAGATGGTGCGAATTAGCAATAATTTCGTTCTGATCACCCATGTTTTCCATGTATAATATGTATATTATGTCAAGGACATACTATGCAATATTCGTGTACTCCATGTGTCTTCCTTATGTGTTTACTATGTCTTTCCCAGAGTGTGGTCTAAAGGCACTTAGCGATGAGATCCCACCACACTTGGGTCTTTCTTTGGCATGTATTTCCCCTAGTGTGGTCTAAAGGCACGTACTGATGAGCTCCCTCCACATTTTGAGTTTTGTTTTGCATGTTTTTGGTGGTCTAAAGACGTGTAGCGATGAGTTCCCTCTGCCCCCTAGTTTAGGATTTCATTTGAGTTGTTAAATCAATGTATTATTTGTATATTGTGTGATTTCTCTCATGTCTTCTTCATGTATTACATGCTTCCACTATATTCTCTATGTTTTATGTGCCTATTACTATGTTCATTGTCTCTTGCATGTCTTCCATGTTCTTTCTAGTGCTTACCTGAGATTGGGGGATAGAAATTATCCTCCAACCTTTGGGTAGGCCTTAGATCTATGTGCTTGGAATGTTTGATTTATTTGATATGCTTAGATTGTACTTTAATGCTTGTATAAAATAGTAAGATAAAAAATACATTAAAGTGGGGGCTGAATTCTATGGAGTAAAAAGAATCCTTATGCCTTTCTACCTCCTAGTTTAGCTCCTAGGTCCCCCTGTTTACATTATACGAGCTTAATACTTATCCTAGAGCAATTTCCCCTAAAACCCATGTCAAATGGGACTTATAGACCCATTCTAAATGCTAATCAAAACCAAAAAATAGCCTTGGCAATTAGGCACCAATGCCCAAGTCTAGGTTGATTTGTCAGGATCCAAAATTTAATGTGTCGGCATAAGACTTTTAAAAAGGTTTCCCTCTATCGGCCTTTTCAATTTGAATTACGAAAGTTAGCAGGAAAGCATATATAAGAGAGTTTATGTCATCATTTTACACCTATATGGATAATGTGAACTTGTGATATTGAGCTAAGGGATTTCAAGGTATCCATTGTGTTACAAAGTAGAATTGTGTTATTATTGTGTTTGTTTGTTGCTGATTTGGCTTCATCAATCCATCTCCTCATGATTTGAAGGATCTTCACCTCTGTGAGGGCTTCACCTCTAAGGTGACATCTATTTGGGCTTCAATCATTTTATTTCATCATTGGATTTGGCCTCTACCCTCATTGGGCAAACACTCTAACTAACAATGTTGTTGGAAGACTTGAATGTCATTCCAGGGCTTGACCGAGGAGAGCTCCTAAACACCAAAACCCCCGGATGCCTCTCTTTGTAATTGTAGGTTGTAGGTGAAGGATTTGGGAAAGTGCAAGTGTAGAGAAGCAATTCAAAGGATAAGGATTCAAGATCTAGAGAAAATTTGCTGATATTTTACCTCACAAGACTAGGGCACCCACCTCGTAGTCCTCCCAATAGGATTTATCCCAAAATCAAGAGTTGGACATCATCTAACACTACTCAATGCTCTAAATCTATAGAAATATTACCCTATCAGACTTGGATGCCCACTTTGTAGTATGAAATTCTTCAATTCGAAAAATCCAACTTCCGGTATGTTTTTGATCTTTCCTGATCTAATCGTTTGTACCCAATTGCATTATAATTAAGGTTTACAGCTTATTCAAATTAGGGTTTGACAAATCTCTCAATCTCATAAATCTTTCCATATTATTCCTGAGTATAGAAACTTGTAGCTGAGTCCTCTTTCATCTATAGTGACTTGGCTCAGTTGTTGTCCTTCAGTGTTAGTGTGAAAGGAGGGTTTGATTTGATAGATCTTAACACTATCCACCATTTTCCCACTTTTTGTACATAACATGGACTCATTATCAATTTATTAGGTAGATTTAATTTGAGTTGAAGGTGTCCAAGGAGTCTAATTTTCTCCAAGATCTAAAAGGGGTATGTAAGAATCACTTGACGTAGGGGTCAAAGTTGTATAGGATTCACTTAATGAGGTTTTCCTTGGTGGTGTTAGTGAAGTATAACTTTTTGATGGTTCATCTTCTTCATAAACAAAGGAACCTAGAGATATCTCATTTAGATCAATCATTTTCATTTGAAATTGAGTTTTAGGTATAGGCCATTGTGGGATAGGAAGAATATTGTTTATTTGACTCATCTCAATTTTTTGAATCATTTCTTCTTCTTTTCAATCAACAAACACATTGATGGTGCACACATCAATGGGAAATCATATGGGACCTCCATTAATTTAGTTTGCCATCTCTTTAAAAATTAATAGCCCTTGTTTTGATGACTTCCCTTTTTTTGTTGTCTTTATTTCCATGTTGTTTATGGTTTCAATTAGATCTTGTTTCTTTTTTTCACACATATGGATTGAGTGGTCAGATCATGTGTGGTAATTTTGTTTGAAGATAATTCATAGTCAATTAGAATGCATATTTTTTTCTTAGTTGTATCAATTTTGAGCATCATTAATGGCCCATGATCACCTCTTGTGATGTACACCTTCCTGAGGTGTAGAAAGAAAACCTCTTGAAAGAAGGTTGAAATTAGTGCCTTCAATCTATGAATCTAAGGTCTTCATAGAAATAAGTTTAAACTAGTGTCTTTATCAATGACATAGAACACTATGGGGACCATCTTAGATCTTAGGAAGACTGGGAGTGTGATTTTTCTAATCATTACTACTTTTAAGTTATCATACCATTTCAAGGTATCATGAAATTTTGTTATGTTGCCCATATCTCATCCTTTTGAGGAGGGAAAAAGAGACAATGTTTACTACTATTCCATAATGAATTAATGCTCTTTTGATGCATGTATCATAGATCCATACTTGTAAATACAAGGCTAGATCTCCTCTTTTAATCAATTCAACTTCTATATGCATTTTCTATAAGTTAGAAAGAAGCCAAAATCTTGAAGCTCTGCATTGGGAGGGTTCATGTCAAGATGATCTACTTGATTAATTTGTTCATCTAGTGGGGGATTAATTAAGTCAAGGTATTTCAACCCTATTTCCTATAGAAGGGTAACAATGTGAAATGGTGAATTTTTGAGAAGATATATGAAAGAGATTTTGGCATAATTCTTCATGAGATCTTCTATTAGATCATATGGTCCAACAAGGGATAGTGTAGGTTCCATTATCAAGATTACCTTCCCATGGAACTTGACCTCTTGTTCAATGTTGGGTTTTGTGATTTCTTCATCATGAATTATTTGTACTAGCCCCAACATTTTTTTTTCTACCTTTGGTCCTAACTAAGCAAGGATGTTTGGCTTAGTAGCACTAGTGGATTCTGAATATGATAGATTTTGCTTGTCTCTTTCACTACCATGATGGGCAAGGAAGGAATATTGAAATATTTTCATGTCCACATTCTATGGTGTGATGGGTTCTTGCTTAGTGTTGTTATTGTTATTTACCATTACTTCTTGTGGGTCGAGGAACGTCTCAACAAATAGGAGTTGTTGGTCTTTTATTAATATTTATATGAACCTATTATATTTGTAACATGATTCCATTCTATGCCCTCTCATTTTATGGAAGGCATAAAATTGATTGTATTTGAAGGGTTGACAATATGGATCATATGTATTTTTATACCAATTTTGATTCCCTTATTGTTGATTATCTCTTTGGCAATAATTATTATTTTAAGGCTAATTTATAATGTTGAATTTTGAGGGAAATAGTCCCTTCCATTATAATTATATTTTACCCTAATCCTCATAGGGGTTGATCAATTATCCCATATGTAGTTGCATTGTAGTTATTTTCAAGGATGTTGATGGTGAAAGGGTTGCTTCCATTATTGTCACTCACTTGGTTTGTCAATCATCCATTCAAATTGTAAGCTCTTCATCTTCTATTAATCATATCTAGATCTTGATTCTTAATGCATTCTCCAATGGTTCTTCATAAGATTGATATGGTAAATTTTGCACTTCGTCTCTAGTATCCCTATTAAGGGCATGCAAAAAGAGGTTACACAATTATTTGTGATCCATGTTCAGAGTGCTATTCGATGAGTAAAGGACTTGCCTCCAATATGTGAAATATTGGGCCACTGATTCATTCACATATTTTTTCATTGTTAAGAACTATCATATTCCTATTCTAATCATTTTTTTCATGTCAAGAACTATTACAAACTAACCTATAAGTTGAGGGAAGTAATTAATTGAAGCCTCTTGGTGGTGATAGTACCAATCTAAGGTGATTCCTTTGAGGGTATTAGGGAAGATTATTTCTATAACTCCATCCCAAGGGAGGATTTCTCTTACTACTATGGTGTAGGCCTTGATGTGCAAGTTAGGTTCTTGACCCCCCTTGAATTTTGGTAAGGGAGAGAATGTGGTAATAAAAGGTTTTTAATGTTATAGTCAAGAGGTTCATTTAAGTACTTAAGGTAAGTTCTAGAAAATACATATTGAGATGTTGGCATTGAAAACATGAGTCCCATGGATGGGACTTGTTGGTTTGGCATATTTTTCTAATATCCAGGTATCGATCTATATATTGGTTGAACTTGTTGGTAATTTTGAGGAGCATGATAATTTTGCATTGTATAGTCTAGGCTTAGTTGGTGTGATTGTTGCACTATGTAATTGTTAGTGTTACATGAATAAAACTTCAAGTATCAGAGGTTTGAGTTTCCCCTTAATTTTTCTCAACTTGATCATCCAATGAATTCATTTGTTCTCTCGTTCTTGTTTCATCTTTGTTTTGAGGTGGTTGTTCTAATCCTCCATCTTATAGCATTCTAATTTTTTAGACCAAGGTGGCTATAAGATCTATAGAGATTGCAACCTTTGTTCTTTGAACTTCTCCACCTTGTAGTGGGTTTTGTTGATTTACTTTACTTGTTTTATTTGATAATGCATTTTATAATTGTTAATTTTTATGTGAAACATACAAAGATTCTCAAGCTTCCCTATCTTCTTTTAAGTGTCTTTCTAAATGACTTACTTTATTATCTATTTGAGTATCTGTTCTAGTCTAACTTGTTAAAGGGTGTTCCACTTGGTGTATTTTTGATCGAACAACCACTCAGCATCCTCTTCCTTGGTTGGGATGTTTGGGTTGTAGTATAGTATCTTGTTCGCATGCAAGATTGTTGAATGTTAAAAAGAAACAAGTTTCTCACCTATCATTCTCATAGTTAGAATATTCATAATTGAAATAATTTATGATGGGTATAAAAGGATCTGGTAGTACATACCTATCAAATGAAGGTGTTATTCATTTACACAATTTGTTATATTCTATCATATTCATGGGTTTCATAAAATGGAATGGAGAGAGAGAGGAAGATGAGAATGAATAGTGGGATGAAGATCAAAATAATGTATAAAATGGAAGAGATATGCAAAAAACTTATGTAGAAATTTTTCCTTCACGTCAAGCTCACCAAAATATGTGTTGTTCAGATTTTGACTCAGACACAATGCAAGTGAGTTGGAATTTGACATGACACATGAAGTGTGTCCTTGCAATGGGCAACCTCCCATTCATTCCCACTCTCGTGGCAAGATCTAATTAAGTGGACACAAAATTGGGGCTTGTTCTATTTGTCAGGAAGTAGAACATTGTAGAATATGGTTGAGTTGATTGTGTAATGTGTATGTAGAGTAAAATACTCTACATTTTGTTTTGTTACAGTGCATCAGTTTTGCCTCTGCAAGTGTTTCCTGTGAAGTTTAGTGTAGCCGTGAAGGTTTTTGTAGCATCGCAAGGGTTTCCACAAAGGTTTTATTTTTCTGAAGTCTCAGAGTAGCGTGGAACTCACCAAGTATCGAGCCTCAAATAAAGCTGCATTTTTGTTTCTATGTTGTAACTTCAATGCGGAGGATGCCACATGTCATCAGCTGAGACACGGTTCAAGAGTTTCTATAAGTTTGCAGATGAAGCCATGTTTTTTTTACATTGTCACGGAGCGTGACAAGTGTCAGCTTCCGTGTTATTGTTTCTAATGAGTTTAGTTGCTAAGAAGGATGAAGGTGGGTCCTTGCTTTTAAGTTACACTAAATGCGGAAGGTGCCAAGTGGTAGTTTTCGTTAGAGTTTCAAGAGGAGCACGGAAGAGCGGAAAGAGCCATGTGTCTTTTGAGGTATCCGCAGAGCATGACAAGTGTCAGCTTCCATAGGTTTTCCTATTTATTTTTAATGTTAACTGAAAGATGGAGATGGGCCCTCATATAAATATCAAGTACCTGCGGAAAGTGCCATGTGTCGACATCCGCGTAAGTCCCAAAAGATTTATTATGGAGTATCAAGTAAGGTGGATACTGCCAAGTGTCAACGTCCGCGTGAGTTTTAGAAGAGTTTCTAATGTTTCAAGAGGAGTGCAGAAGACGGCACATACCAGTTTGTTGAGAGCGCGGAAGGCGCCACCTATCTCTATTATTTCTTTCAAAGCTACTGAGCGGTAAGTGTTGTGGGTCCTATTTTTATGGGTAATAAAGTTGTAGTTGCAGTAGATCTTGCTAGTTGTCATAGACGGAGCCTTCCTGAGTATGAAGACGCAGTAAAATATCAGTAGGGCAGAAGGTGCCACGTATCAATTTCCAAATAAGCAGAAGCTGCCAAGTGTATCTCCCTGATTCAAGAGGAGCGCTACATATATTTTATTTCAGCCAATGGGCTTGCAGAAGGAGTAACCATTGCAGATCTAAAAGATATTTTCTGTTAGACACTTCTAGTTACCTCCAGTTCGGTTAAAGCCGTTAAGATTTGATTCACAAATAAATTTAAATCACTCCTGTGCCATAAATATGTAACATTTGTAAGGAGTTTCATCATCAGAAAAGGTTTTTTTTGAAATTTGGAGAAGAGTTTTTCTTTCGAGAGAGTTTTCATCAGAGATCTCAAAGAGAATTTTGAGACCTTTTTGCTCTGACCAGTGATATCATTTGCCTTTGTTTCTATTTTCTTGATTCATAAAGGTTATGTAACTGTGCATGTGTCTGTGCCTTTTATGTGGCTAGAGAATTAATGAGAAGACTGAGTTCTGTGCCTTTGCTGATATTTCCTATGTCATTGCAAAATTGCCTAGTTGTGAGCCTTTGATTCTATTTGTTTTATCTGTTATATTAATAATGTAGAATTTGCTCTTTAATATAATTGAATCTTTAAGATAGTTTCACTGTGTTTGGTAGTAAGAAACAAATTATATTTAGGCACATCGCCATAGTTAGATTTTCTTTCATTGCATTTGTAATTCTGTTTGGTTTCTACCCTTTTCCCTAAAATGCATTTGAGATAGAGAAGAGCCAGCTTCTTTAAAATCTGGAGGTTGTTTCAAGTTACAAGTCCCATATTCCTGAAACTTCCCATGTTGGTGTTAGAATTAGCGCAATTTTAAGCATCAACAATGTAGATGTATGTGTTTCATAGAAGTTGTGATTAAAGTTGTGATGTTGTCATAAATGTTGTATGGTTCTAGTGGTTATGATTATAATGACTTGAAAGGTCACTTGTTCTAAGCCTAGCCCTAAGACTATTGTGTTCATTTATGATACAGAAGTGATTTAAATTTCTTTCTTTGGTGATGCTCTTCAATTTATCTTTTTTGTTATGTTTCTCTTTGAATGAACCTCAAGGCAAGTTATTATTCTTAGGTTTTCTCCTCTATGGGAATTGGTTGAGGGATGATCTCCCTAATCTCATCAATGATAGATTTAACATAATCTTCCCTTATTCCTAGGCAGATTTAATGTTAGACAAAAAGGGGGAGTTTTTGTTAAATGTTGTGTTTTTCTTGTTGACCCCATGATGAAATTGAAGGTTTTCTTGATCATTTGATATTCATGATTTTTAATGTTTTTGGTATTTTCTATGAATTAGTAAATGCAATTAATGGTAAATGAATGCAAATAGATTTTTGGGTTCCGTTTCTAACTTTTGAAATGGATTTGTTAAGGGAAAATTGGAGTGAACATGAATAATCAATATTGTAATATCAAAATACCCAAAACTCAATGAAATACAGAAACAAAGAGATCAATCAAACAAAAGAACTTCAAAAATCTTTGCAAACCCTAAAGATTCATAGCTTCCATCGGTTGCCTATCTCAATCGATCGTGCATGTATGAATAAGGCCCTCAGAGAGTGCAATTCCTTACTATTCCAAGATTGTTGATGGAGAACAGCTATGATAGTTTTGCAATGAAGATGAGCTTCACAACAATGATAATAGTATGGTAAAAAGTTGATCGCAAGTAATGAAGGAATTGGTGCCAAAGGCACACTGTAATTCCTGCAGAGTAACAATACTTAAAGATTGGATGAATGAAATGGACGAATAGGGTTCAATTTATAGACTTGTGAGAGAGACGATCAACGGTATAGAAAGAATGAGAAGATCAACAGTTGAGAACAGTTGAGGAACATGCGTGAATAAGAAGAAAACAAGTGTCACACAAAAGCTATTTTGTTTGAGTTAACAACTTTCTTTTCTAAAGATAAGATATGCTTTTCATAAATTAGAAATATTTTTTTTCTAATTTTAAGAGATATTGATAAAAAACAAGGTTGATTGAGTTAGGTAACTCAACTTGAGATTTGCTTTTGCATGATTTGAGAGAAATTAAATAATAAATTATTCAATTTTGTGTGCATGGAGAAGAAGACTTATTTTTAGAAGATTTAGAAGATATTTAGAAGAATTTAGAAGATAGAAAAGCAAATTAAATAAATAAATTTATTTAATTATTGTGCATGATATGGAAGAATAAATAAAATATCTGATTATATTTTAATTTTGGAGATTGAGAGGATTTCATTAAATTTGATTTGATTTATTCAAATTTGGAAGAATGATTTGATTTAATTAAATAATTTAAGAATTATTTAATTGTTTGGAAGAATTTAATTAAATAAAGGATTTTTATTTAATTTTAACTTTTGAAGAAGTAATCAAATATTTTGATATTTAATCAACTTAGAGGAATGTGAATCAAATAAATAAATTTGTTTATTTATTTATTGATAGAAGAATTAGAATGGAATAAATATTAAGAATATTTATTTAGACTGAAACATGTCATTTTTAGGCATATACATTTTGCCCCTCTTTGATGCATTGTGTTTCATCATGTTGTTTCAAAGAATAAATAGTATGATAATGATACATGCCCCAGTTTGCCCCTGGTATAGGTTATGATGATGGGATGCCCCCTCGGGACATTGGACAGGAAGAAGGAAGAAGGCGTGAGATGGACAATCTCACGAAGATGAAGGGAAAACTTGCTTAGGATTGAAGAAAACATGATGCATTTCTAAGAAAATAGGAAGAAAATGGGAAGAAACGGGTCTGAGAAGTAGTCATAGTCACCACATAGCCAGTTTAGGGTTTGCATGCTATACATAGGAGTTGGGTCCACAAGACAAGTCATTTGCACACTTGTCTTTTGTTGGATTGTCTTTGAGAGCTTAGGAGAGTACAGAGCATAGAGCAGTCAGCACTAGAATGGATATTCCGTGCGAGGAGTATTGGTTTGAGCACATCTAATGATTCGACTGGCCAGTAGAGGCAAGACCCCTGGTATGTATCTCAAAAAATTTCACCTAGAGTCAATTTTGAGTGCAATAAATGCTAGGCAAAATTAGGCTAAACAAATGTGCCAGATCATAGTTTGGCACATCTAACATACAAAACTACACATCTAGCAATCTGTGACACATCTAGGATATAAAACAACGCAGTATGAAAGTTCTACATGCACGTGGAAGGTCGGTGCATGCATAATTTGGTGGCACATTTACGGTATGAGTCGGTGCATGCAATTGGGCAGCGCTTTTACAGTATGGGACAGTGCATGCATGAGATGTTGCGGCACATGGGTCAGAAGTGGCATATTTGATAAGAAATGGTGCATGTACCTTTTGTTCTTGTGCATATGATATAGATAGTCAATTTACTTAACAAAATTGACTCGATTGGCATCCTATTTGATGTGTCAATTGATAAGCTATCTCTGAGATTGCAAGAATTTAGTCAAGAGATGTAGTGTGTTGTTTTCATCAATTTGATGCGTTAAGTTAGTTGATATGATTCTATAGATATGTTGAGCATGGCGCTTGCAGCTTTAGGTTGATGCCTTGCTTTGCATGCTTGTAGGAGTACATACGAGATACACTGGTGTCGAGGGATTAGTTGCCCATGCCAATGTTGCAGTGGCACATGTTGATAGAGATAGATCGAGAGGCGCTCGGCATGATGGGTTTCGATTATGTGTGCTTTATGTCTGAGGTTTGAGCGAGTCATGGCCTACTAACTGTAGCAGTGGAGAGGTTTCACAGCAAGGATGGGACTTTTCACTTCTTGACAGGCAAGATGACGGTGACTTTAGAGGATGTATAGAGGATACTACACTTGCCGATTTAGGGAGAGCTCGTGGAGTATGATCCACAACAGGATGCAGGACTCGCAGAGTGCAGGCGGGTATTTGATGACCCTAAGCTAATAGGATAGGTTATCTCCTAGAAGGACATACATGATTACTATGACTATTTCCCAAGCATAGTTGTAGGATTGATCAGAGGCATTGTATGCCGTGATAGGAGATCGCATGGGTTCCCGATTGGATGGGGACAGATTATGGAGAGGATGGTCACATAGGGCACCTACTATGCTTCGGTGGCATAGCTATACCACTATATGCATCAGGTGGAATACCACAGGGGTGCTAGTTTATTAGCAGGTGTCTCACTGTTATTGTTTTGGTTGTGGGAGCATATCACCATTACTAGACCAATATGTCTTTTTTAGAGATAGAGGGGAGAGCCTTACAACTATGGCTACGGAAGAGTGATTTCCCAGCATAGACTAGGGAAGCTAGAGTTCTGGGGGCATGCACTGGATGGAGTAGATGTGGTTGTCTAGCGACCACATCTAGACTGTGAACCTTGGGATGATGAGGTGGATGAGCTGCCATACTGCTATCAGACTTGGTGGCTTATAGGTCAGACACGGTTCATCTTGGAGAGATAGATTGTTAGCCAGGTTCAGATGCAGATGCAGTTTGGGAGGAGATAGGGCACACCACAAGGGGAGGCTCTATTTCCATGGATGCATGCAGAGAGGTTTAGATGGGGCCCAGTAGCATCCTATGAGGAGGTAGTGGCAGTGTTTTGACAGATTCCTTATACTACCTAGGTGATGAGGAGAGAGATTACAGATGCAGGGATGACTCTGGACTACAAGGAGTGGTTCACAGAGCATCCATTTCTAAGATAATCTAGGCCTAGAGAGCTGGTTCCTCACACAGACAACGTAGACTCAGATAATGAGGGCTAGGTTGGTAGGAGGAGGAGGAGGAGGAGAGAAGGACAGAGAGATGGAGGAGATGGTGGAGATGGGGGAGATGGTGGAGACAGTGGAGATGGAGGTAGACTCTGGCAGAGGAGGAGAGATGGGGAGGGATCCTCCCATGCTCAACAAGTAGTGTAGCCATAGGTTGTATAGCAGGTTGCATAGTAGGGATAGATGCCACCACCTCAGTAGGTGGCACAGTAGCAGGTACCTCAGCGGTAGGGGCAGGGACAGGCACAAGCCTCATAGGATCCAGCACAACTAGATGTCTAGGGGAGAACCATTACCATGCTAAGAGGACAAGTTCAGTAGCTATAGTCACAACTTAGGATGGCCAAGGCTCGATGGGAGACAGATATAGGGGTTATCTCGGGGCTCACTAGAGAGCGAGATATGGCAAAGGCGAGGATACAACGTATCCAAGTGGAGAGGGACACAACAGTGGCAACCCTGGGTACAGATGATACTAGCAGTTTTTTGGTGGGATAGGTGCAGCAGGCATAGGCACAGCTGGCACAGACATAGGCACAGTTGGCACAGGTGCAAGGGCAGTTAGCACAGGTACAAGGTGAGCTTGCCAGAGTGCAGGCTTAGACATAGTACTATTAGGGACTATACCATGGTGCTATTCTAGTTGATTAGAGGGCTCTAATCTATAGGAGCTAGTCCATGGCCTCACAGAGAGTAGGTGGTTTGTAGTCACGAGCCTCTATGATGGATCCGCAGCAGTCTGGGACCAGCAGAGGACGAGACATAGAGGACACTACTGGGAGTAGCGGTTCATAGCAGTAGGGTTAGTAGACACTCACACAGATTTTGGCTCCTATGTACATACTTTTTGATGGCTCAGATAGCTAGATATGTACATGTACCACTTTTGTATTTTGAGACATGTATCATTATCTTTGAGATGTATACATTGTATATGACATTGAATGAGAGATGGACCTTTTGATATTGTACACTTGGACATGTTTATGATATTTATATGAGGATGTAGCTATACTTGATGATCTCTATAGGTAGTTTTCTCATTCTATGCTATGGATGCATTTCTATTTGTATGATGATACTCATGTGATGCATATTTTGACTATGTCTATATGTTGTTTATCTAATGCAGTCTTAAGTGTTTATGATGCTATGTGATGTTTATCTAATGCAGACTTAGATGTTTATGATGCTATGTGACCTAATGCAGAATTAGATGTTTTACTTGATATGCCCTTGATGTGTAAATGCAAATGGTATCTATATGATTATTTAATTTATGCGATGCACTTATCTATGTTTTTTATTTTTTTCTGTTGACACAATGTGATGATTGCAAAAATGTATATGGATGACTTAATGCACTTATTATGTATGCAACTGATTTAATCATGTAAATGACTATCTCATGTGATATGATATGCAACTGTATGCTATGTTTTTTGTGATGTCCAAATGTACTCTATCGACACAAAGATGACATAATGATAGATAGAAGATTGATTGAAAGAATGACTCGATAGAAAGACTTACAAGCTTCAATTGTATTGATACTTTGCATTGTTTGGATCTTTAATTGCATGGGATATGGATGTATGGATGTATAATGGATGCATGATGGATGCTTTGTTTTTGATATCTTGATGGTGCAAGTATTTTGAAGAGCTTATTTCATCATTGGGTGATTTTTTTCGGTACTTTTTTTGAATGTTGTAAGTTAATACAAGCGTCTAGGTATAATTGAACCAAGATGATCTGAGTATTGTTTACATGGATTTTGCTTTAGCAAGTTAATACAAGGATCAAGGTATAATTGAACTGAGATGACCTAAGTATTTCTTGCATATCAATAGACAAGGATTGCCCCCTTTCATGTTTAGACCTTTGACGTCCTCGATGATCTTTTGCCGATCATGTTGTTAGATAAGGCTTCACATTACTAAATATTCATCCATAGACAGTAAAAAAAGAAAATAAACATGCCCCAATCATAGCATCTCTAGCTTTTGGCATCCTCAAGTAGCATAGAAAGACATGATAACAGAAATCAAGACGCTGTAACTTAACCATGGTTCCAACCACAAAACATGTTTGCATTTAGATGTGTTTTTTTCTTGCCATAATTTAGGTAAAATCATTTAGAATGCCTTAGGTGTTTTCTTTCTTTGTTTTGGATAGGTTAATGCCTTGCGTCAATATATCTACTTGAAAAGAGTAGGTTTTGTTTGTGCTTGTTTGCCTAGTGAAAGATTCCAAAATCCTTATTGGTGTGACGGACCCTAAGGGACTAACCTAGTGCCTCGAGGGCTCATTGCTAAATGGCCTTGCCTACGTGATGATGCAGAGTCAATGTAGTTCAAGGTAAACCCTAATGGACCTAAGACCTAGGTGATAGAAAGTGGCATGGACTTAGATAGATAGAAGGACTAGACATGTGATAGATGGGATAGTGGAGCCTCAGGGCCGCATTGATAATGGCCTTGCCTACGTGACAATGCAGAGGCAATGTAGTTCATGTACTTGGACCATGGATGGACTAGAGGATAGATGACAAGATATGGGATGGATAGGGAGGCCTCAGGGGTGCATTGAAAATGGCCCTGCCTATGTGACAATGCAGAGGCAATGTAGTTCATGGACCTGGACCATGTGGACACTGACGACAGACACTATGCTAGGCTGACACTGTGGATAGGATACGAGATAAAACATTGGTTGACAAGGCAACAAAGAGATAGAGTACAAAGCCATGATAGGTTATCATTAGGATCTTATTATGGAATAGATATGGATCGAATGGGACACAAGTGAAGGAAGAATGGACATAAGGTGATTGGTTTCCCAAAGTTGGAGGAAGTGGTTTATCATAAGTAACGCCTGTTTACCAGGTTTTCATCAATTGCTTTTATTTGTACGAAAGCTAGAAAGTATGCATGATGCCTATTTGCCAGGTTTTCATCATGATACCTATCCATGGTGCCTATTTTCTAGGTTTTCACCAGAGGACATTTTTTTGTATTTTTCTAGTTTTTTAATTTTTTTTGTATTTTTTTGATTCTTTGATTTTTTTGTATTTTATGCCCCCCTTACATTAGGGTTCTCTTAGGTATAGAACTGGTGAAGATGCCTCCTGTTGATTGGGTCATCTAATATCCCACCTTCTGATGTTGCTAATTGATATGCCCCTGATCCATAAGTAGCTATGATCACATAAGGCCCAAGCCAGTTGGGTTTGAACTTGCCTTTCTTTTCCTGATCCTGTTGATTGCAGGGGTTCTCCTTAAGTACTAGATCTCTGACTTTAAAGACTCTTGGGTGGACTCTGTGGTTGTAGCTTCGTGACATCATTTGCTGGTATGCTTTGAGATGGTCAAAGGCTTTATGTCTCTTTTCCTCTAGCAACTCTAGTTCTTGCAATCTGGAAACTCTGTATTCTTAATCTATTATGAGACCTTTTAATGAGACACTGAATGATGGTAACTTGACCTCGATGGGGAGGATAGCTTCTAATCCATAGACAAGGGCATAAGGGGTAGCACCTGTGGGTGTGCGTATACTAGTTTTGTAGGCCCACAAAGCAGGATTGAGTTAGATGTGCCAATCAAGGCCAGCATCGTTGACTGTCTTCTTGAGGAGTTTCAAGTTGGTCTTGTTGGATGCTTCTACTTGGCCATTGCCTTGGAGGTAATAGGGTGTGGAGAAATGGTGTTGGATTTTGAATCAGTCACAGAGTTCTTGGACATCCTAGTTTTTGAAGGGTCTTCTATTATTTGTGATAATGGATGAGCGAATTCTATATCTGTAGATGAGGTAATTAAGGATGAGTGAGGAGATTTGTTTACCTATGATGGTGGTGAGGGGGCGGCTTCAATCCACT
The DNA here is from genome assembly GCA_027924645.1 of Cunninghamia lanceolata. Classification (NCBI taxonomy): domain Eukaryota; kingdom Viridiplantae; phylum Streptophyta; class Pinopsida; order Cupressales; family Cupressaceae; genus Cunninghamia; species Cunninghamia lanceolata. The sequence continues at coordinate 8,696,942 of BSBN01000050.1, read as the reverse complement.
TGGTAAAGTACTCACTGGCAGTTATTATAAATTTGTTGCCGTTTGATGAGGGTGGATGGATTTTCCCTACAAGGTTGAGTCCCCATTGACAAAAGGGCCAAGTTGTCATTTAAGGTCTCAACTCTTGAGCTAGTGCATGTATTAGGTTCCCATGTATCTAGCACTACTTGCACTTCTTCACAAATTGATATGAATTTGTTTCCATGTCCGGCCGATAATAACCCAAATGCATGAGTTTGTTAGCTAAAGAAGGACTGCTAGAGTGTGTTCCATAGATCCCTTCACGTACGTCTTGTAAGCCGGTTTGGGATTCTTCTCATTCTAAACAACGAAGTAAAGTACCATCTAGACCACGTCAGTATAGGGTGTCAGCAATAATGGTATAACGAGAGGTTTGGCATATAAAGGTTCGTCATTGGTTTGAAGATAAGTCAGGTAGGAGGGTATTGTCCTTGAGGTAAGTGTAAACCTTACTATACCAAGGTGAATCAAACCCAACTAATAGGCGTATGGAATGGGTTTCAGGGAGATCATAAGCTAGTTGGTAAATTGATTCCACTAAGAACTCATACCGTGACTCATTCTCTGGGATTTCAAGAAGAGAGGCAATGGTTGCCATGGCATATGCTGCTTTGTTTTCAATGCGAGGTATCTGCTCAAAAGAGATTATCACAATGTATTCCTTAAAGTCCTAGACCATCCATTTGTATGGGACAAGCTTCTCATCCTTGGTTTGCTAATCATCATTGACTTGATTGATTACTAGTTGAGAGTCACCATAGACATGTAGCTCTTTAATTTTCCACTCTATTTCCATCTTGAGGCCAATGACCAAGGCTTCATATTTTACTATGTTGTTGGTGCATGGGAATAACAAATGGTAAGACTTTCGTATGGTGTCTCCATGAGGAGTTACAAACAAAATTCCTACCCCCGATCCATGGTTTGTGTAGGACCCATCAAAGTAGAATTTCCAAAAATGTGTTGATATATTGAATAAGGATTCATCTGGAAATTCAAGATGCATTGGTGTGGTGTCCTGTAGTGGTGCATTTACTAATTGATCAGCAATGACTTGCCCCTTGATAGCCTTTCTATCTACATACTCAATGTTGTATTCACTTAGGAGCATTACCCATTTGGCTAAGTGACCTGTTAGAGCTGCTTTGCTTAGCAAGTACTTCAGTGTATCTATTTTTGCAATAAGTTTGACTAGATGTGCTAGCATATAATGTCAGAGTTTTTGGGAAGCAAAAACTACCAAAAGGCATGATCTTTCTATCTAAGAGTATTGCAACTCATAGCCCACCAATGTGCGACTAATGTAGTAGATGACTTTTTCTTTACCTTCATAATCTTGTTGTGTTAGAAGGGTCCCAAGAGCTATTGGAGGCATCAGAATAGGTGGATTCATAAGATACTCTTTTAATTTGTTGAATGCCTCTTCACATTTCTCATCCCACCTAAATGGAATGTTCTTATGTAGGAGATGACTGAAGGGTTGACACTTGTCTCCCAGTTGTGATATGAACCTACAGATTGCTTGTAGCTTACCCTGTAGAGATCTTAGTTGAGTAAGATTTTTGGGTGGTGGCATGTCCATGATAGCCTTCACTTTGGCGGGGTCCACCTCTATTCCATTTGCCGATACAATAAAACCTAAGAGCTTGCCTAAGGTGACTCCAAACACACATTTCTTTAGGTTCAACCTGACTTTGAATTGTTCTAGTCTCTGAAAGACTTTCTCTAACACATCCAGGTGTGATTCTCTTGTGAGTGACTTTGCAAGGATATCATCTACATAGTCTTCCATGGTGACGTGCATCATATCATGTAATATAGTGGTCATAGCACATTGATATGTGGCTCCTGTGTTCTTTAGGCCAAATGGCATTACATTCCAGCAGAAAGTGCCACATGGATAAGTAAAAGTTGTCTTATGCTAGTCTTTTGGTGCTATCCTAATCTAATTGTATCTCGAGAAGCCATCCATGAGATATAACATCGTATGCCCTACTATTAAGTCAACTATGATATCTATATTTGGCAATGGAAAATCATCCTTGTGGCAAGCTTTGTTTAGATCTTTGAAATCATTGCATAGTCTAAATCAGCCATCAGGTTTGGACACTAGTACTATGTTGGAGACCCATTCCGAATTGTCTATAGCTCTGATGAACCTTACATCTAGTAGTTTCTTGAGTTCCTCTTTTACTAGAAGTGCTATGTGTGGATGCATGTTTCTAAGCTTTTGTTTCACTGGTTTCACTCTTGGATCTAATGGAAGATGATGTAGAATCAAATCTGGATCTAACCCCGGCATATCTGCGTATGACCAAGCAAAATTGACTTGCTTTTTCTTGAAGAATGGTACAAACTTAGTCTTTTTTGGTGGGGTTAGAGACTTAGCAAAGTGAATGATCTTAGGCTATTCCTTTGTTCCAATGTTAATAGGTTCTATAGGTTCCACCACAATCTAAGACTTCTCCTGGTGCATGTCATCAAGGAAAGTGTCAATCCTTCCATCATCAGGTGCCACAGTTGGGTTTTCACCATGAACCTACGAATTGCTTGTAGCTTACCCTATAGAGATCTTAGTTGAGTAAGATTTTTGGGTGGTGGCATGTCCATGATAGCCTTCACTTTGGCGGGGTCCACCTCTATTCCATTTGCCGATATAATAAAACCTAAGAGCTTGCCTGAGGTGACTCCAAACACACATTTCTTTGGGTTCAACCTGACTTTGAATTGTTCTAGTCTCTAAAAGACTTTCTCTAACACATCCAAGCATGATTCTCTTGTGAGTGACTTTGCAAGGATATCATCTACATAGTCTTGCATGGTGATGTGCATCATATCATGGAATATAGTGGTCATAGCACATTGATATGTGGCTCCTGCGTTCTTTAGCCCAAATGGCATGACATTCTAGCAGAAAGTGCCCCATGGATAAGTAAAAGTTGTCTTATGCTAGTCTTCTGGTGCTATCCTGATCTAATTGTATCTCAAGAAGCCATCCATGAGATATAACATTGTATGCCCTAATATTAAGTCAACTATGATATCTATATTTGGAAATGGAAAATCATCTTTGTGGCAAGCTTTGTTTAGATCTCTGAAATCATTGCATAGTCTAACTCAACCATCAGGTTTGGACACTGGTACTATGTTGGAGACCCATTCCAGATAGTCTATAGCTCTGATGAACCCTACATCCAGTAGTTTCTTGAGTTCCTCTTTTACTAGTAGTGCTATGTGTGGATGCATGTTTCTAAGCTTTTGTTTCACTAGTTTCACTCTTGGATCTAATGGAAGATGATGTAGAATCAAATCTGGATCTAACCTCGACATATCTGTGTATGACCAAGAAAAATTGACTTACTTTTTCTTGAAGAATGGTACAAACTTAGTCTTTTCTGGTGGGGTTAGAGACTTAGCAAAGTGAATGATCTTAGGCTATTCCTTTGTTCCAATGTTAATAGGTTCTATAGGTTCCACCATAATCTAAGACTTCTCCTAGTGCATGTCATCAGGGAAAGTGTCAAGCCTTCCATCATCAAGTGCCACAGTTGGGTTTTCACCATCGAATGCATCCTTTCTTTTTACTATTTTAGGATCTGACACTATCGCGGAGTGGTTTTCACCATCAAATCTAGTTTTTATTTTGATATTTTTGTGACTAGAAGGCTTGGCACTCTCTCTGAAATAAGCCATGATATTAAGTTCAATGGCAAAGCTAGCTTTATGATCTCCTTTATGTAGGTGGTCCCTAAGTTCCATGTAGTCAATATAGGCATCATCATTTTGGAACATATCTAGTTGTGGGGTTCCTTGTAGATCCCAGTCAATAAGCTCAGGGTGCACAAGGGGGAGGGAGTCAGAGGATAGATCTGATTTGTTGATAGTTTGAATGGATATGCTAGGAGTATTGGAAGGGAGAGTGTTCAGGATGGTACTTTCCTCCAAATTGTTTATTATGATAGAACTTGAACCTTCCTTGAAAGTCATATTCCCAGGGATATGTAAATCACACTCTAATGGCCTATGTGGTAGCGTTTGTCCCTCAGGATAGGGGATATAAGTTTGAATGGTGTCAACCTCATTTTTATCATAGGAATGCTCTATCAGCTCATCCCACTCATATTCATTGGAATCTGTGTCACTGTCCTCTTGAAGGGTATGGATCATTTCCACTAGACAAGCATTTGATTTAGCTTTGCCCTTATCTTTATATCCTAGACCTTTTGTAGTTCTCATCATTGAGGATGAAGAGGGTTGAATTGGTTCTATTATTCCTTCTTTTCTTAGGCTGATGGGGCCTTGTCCTTCATAACCCATTCTGTGTAGGATAGACTCACCTCTCCCAAAGATTTTTGTTGGGATCCTAGGTGGTTCTTGTTGTGTGCTCTCTTCTTCTTCTATGTAGAGCCATTGTACGATATCTCTTTCCTTTGTTTCATCTGATAGGGTCCCCCATTTTACAAAGGGAGCTATGGGAGGTGTAGGAGGAGCAGATGGCTTTGGAAAATGCTTGGGTCACCCAAAGGATCTAGGAGATACAACCATTTTGGCTAGATTGAGGCTATGCTTGATGGAGTATTCCCCAACTACCATTTCTTTGATGGTAATTTTCTGCTCTTTGGGCTTGGATGAGGAAGCTTCAGAGGTAGAATCATGATGTGGGGTAGGGGATGTAGATGCTCTATTATTGCGTATGATGCAATCGGGTTTTGAGAGGACATAGTTGTAATGCTGAAATAGGTCAGGATCACCTTGGATGGTGACGTGCTTGCCGTTATGAGGGAATTTTATGCATTGGTGATAGGTAGAAGGCACATCTTTCATGGCATGAATCCATGGTCTACATAGGGGAATATTATAGGCTAGCTCCCTATCTAGGACTTGGCACATAACATCTTTTATCACCAGTCCCACTTGTATGGGTAATACGACTGTTCCTTTAGTAGTTCTCTCCTCCTCATCATAGGATTTGATAGTAATCTTCTTCCTTGGATCAACTACATTTTTAGAGAACCCCAATGTCATGACTAGCTTGAGCGTGCAAATATTTAAACTGGCACCCCCATCAATGAGAATCCTCTTGATGCAGTGCTTATGGATGAAGGCAACAATATGTAAAGGGGTGTTATGAGGTTAAGACACTGAGAGGTCATCTTGCTCGGTAAATGATATGGTACTTGAGGAGGTCAGATTACCTACCATGGCTTGAAACTTCTCTTGGGCCAAGTTTGTAGGTACAATAGTTTCCACTAAGGCTTTATCAAGAATCTCCTTGTGGGATGGAGATAGACACAACAACTCTAAGATAGAAATGTGGGCAGGAGTCTTCCGTAGTTGGTCTATGACACTATATTGATGGGAGTTGGACTGAGAGGGTGATGACCTTGGAGGGAGGGTATTCAACGTGACCTTACCACTGCAGGTGATGATACTGTAATCACTTTTGTTGGGCTCTAATTGTTGATTAGACATGACCACATTGATTTGTGGTATGTTCTCTATTATGCAATTGATGGTATAATTGAATGGCACACTTGCATAATTAGCATTATTATTCTCATTATTTTGATTTACCTATTGCGGTTATTGTTGTTGTTGTTGTTGTTGTTGTTGTATGGCCTGTCGTGATTGAGAAGTGGATCTTTGTAAGCCACATGTGTCTCATTAGAAGTATGTTGTTGAGCACCTCCTTGATTTTGATCAAGTATTTCTTGAATAACATGTTTGATATGGATACAATTGTTGGTTGTATGTCCTCTTCCTCTATGATACTCACAAAAGTCAGTGTCTTTCCAATAGTGAGGTTTTATTTGAGGTTCATAATTGCTTGTTGGTCGTAGAGGGATTTCATTGTTAGCCAATAGCTTCTTTAATGTGGATTCTTGGGACTCACCTAGAGGTGTGAACTTTCACCTTGGATTTGAGTTGAACATGGTCTTGGCTCTCGAGAGAATGTTTTGTTGGGCATAACATTACTTGCCTCTCCTTTGAGAGTTAATATTGGTTGTTGTTTGGGAGCCGCCACCTTGGCATCAACTACTCCATCATTGACAACATTTTTATTCTTAGTCCAAAACTTTTATTTGTCAGTCGTGTAGTTGGAGGTAGGTGTGTCCTTGTATAACTTTATTTGTCCCTTGGCAATCATATCTTTCTCGATGAACAATCCCATTTCAATGACCTTCAAAAATGAGGTAGGGCATTGAATTTGTATTTGATAACTTAGATCAGAGTTGAGGTTGTGGACAAACATCTCCATTAATTTCTTCTTGGGTACATCATATGAGCATTTGCTTGCTGGTTGTCTCCACCTTTGTAAGAAGGAGGCAAATGATTTGCCACTCTTTTGCTTGGTATTGAATAGCTCAAGCATGGAGACTTCGTGTTCAATATTGTACGAGAAGTGCGTGATGAATTTGTTGACTAACTCATCAAAAGTTTTGATACCTAGTGGAAGCCGTGAGAACCACTACATGGCTTGACTACCTAGAGATCTAGGGAATAGTCTCATTAAGAAAGTCTCATTGTGAGCTACTTCCATGCATGTGGCATTGAATTTCCTAATGTGATCTCTAGGGTCCCCTTTCCCTTTTTACTTGTCAAACTTAGGGACTTCAAATTGAAATGGGAATGGTATCATGTTCAAACTTTTATCAAAGGGGTATGGTGCAATATCTTTCAAAGAGTATGTTTTAGTGTTTGTACCTATCTTGAGATCTGTCATTTGTTGCATTAGACCCTCAATTTGTTTCCTCATTTCTTCCATAGGTGTGTTTGGGTCTATGACTTTCTTTCCTTTGTCCTCACCGGTGTGGTGTTCATGATTATCCTCTACAATCTCTTTGAGTTTGCTTAGATCGAAATCAATGGGGAGCTTAATTCCAAGATTTGTAAGATGATAAAAATACTTGTGAGGGTCGTCATGGAGCACTTTCTCTAGCAAGTGTTGGAATTTCTGATCTTGGAGGTGTCCTTGATAATCTTCGTGAGAGATTTCCTCATCACTGTCATGAGGGGTGACAATACAGTCAGATGATCCAGCCATTTCAAGTTGCTTTTGGTATTGAGATCTAGTAAGAACCATGGACGGTGACGTGGGATGCGGTGGGATGAAACTAGAGATTTTGGCAAGATATCGGTGGAGACTGTTGAGAATAGGATACTTATGACAAGATTTGGACAAGGGACTTTCTCGATCAATGATTCCAAGTAAGATGGCTGATACAAGATGATAGCCACTAGTAAGGGTACTCGATATCTATCTTACTATGTAGGGACTAGTCCTGCACCAAGACCACTAGTGATGCTTTGTGACTTACTAGGGTTACTTGAACCCAAAATGATCTAAAAAAAGGGGCCTATGCTAATCTGATATGGGAAAATTTGACATTGGACTAGGGAGACCTGATAGAAGGTGATGAGATGACTAATGAAAGAGGGACTTTGATGTGAAATGGATGGAAAAGTGACTCCAAGGTAAGATCTGATCTCATAACGTGGAACTAGGCTGAAATAGGTACCCAAAAATGGTAAAAAGTTTCTCTCAAAGACTGTGGAAGTGCTCACTGTCACACATGCACCAGAACAGGTGTGCTGCATAAACTGGTAAATGCGCAAAAAGTTGGTATAGAAGTACAACACTAGTAAATTTCAAATGCATCGTAACAGGTTGGAGAAGCGCAGTAAGTCAGTATAGATGCACAACAAATTGGTACAAATGCGCAGCAAAATAGGATGAATGCGTCGCTCTAGTTTTTCAGTGTTTTTACAAATTTTTTGGCAATTTTTTTATGTTTTTGGTATCTTTGGCTGCAAGAAGGTCTTTTTGATCTAATTTTCTAAAATTATGGCAAGAAGACATAGTAAAAACAAAGAATGTTTTTATGGTTTTTTATTTTTTTTGTGTTTTTTTGACTCTTTTTGGACTAAAAGAAAGCGACTACAATCCTAGGTTTCAAAGAATAGTATAAAATTGAATTCTCACTATCTCTAGTGAAGCATCTTCAAGAGGTGATAATTGCCCTTCCCTACACTAGATTATAGGGGTTTTTGGTCACTAAGACAAAGGTGTTTAATAAAGGCAACCGTTCGAGTTGTAATGCCCCCTCGTTTTTGGCTTGTGATAGTTGCTAGTTTTACATTACCATTTTGTCAGTTCTAAGATAGTTGTTAGTTCTTCCATTACATTTAGATAGTTCTGAGACATTTGAGTTATTAGACCTATGGTTTATGCTTATTATGATCATGATAAACATGTTTGACTATTATAAGTTCTAACATGTGTTATGAGTTATGATGACATTATTGTTATTCCAGTTATGATGATATGAACATGATTAGTGATGGTTTTATATTATCATGTTTTATGCGACTTATTGATATCTAATTTTAAATATAAATGGTTATAGTTTTCTTTCAGAGCAAGGACAGTGTAGTACCACTCAGTTCGAGCACCCTAGTACACTATGATTCTCTGACTGTGTGTGTTTGATATTTATGTAGTTGATCGTATACAACCTATTGTTCTTATGTAGGTTGTAGGTAGTTGGCCTTGACTCCACCTGACTTAGTAGATCTGAGCGGGCCCTACACCATGGATAATGTTGATGGAGATGACATGAGGTTTATCCCCTAGGTTAGTTCAACCTTCTATTTGATGGTCATCATGTGGTTTGTAAATTTATTGTCGGGTCATTGTTAGGTTAGTCTGTGTGTATTCTTGTATGCGTAAATGATCTATAATATTATAACATTTTATTGTTGAATATTATAGTATTTTGTTGTGTTGTAAAATTTGAATATTCTTAGAGGAAGCTATTTAGATATATTGTAATGCAAAATCAAGTAACTATTCTTATGGTTGTAAATTTTATTTGTGGGTGAAAGTTTATTTTAACTCATTAATATTCATAGTTAAGTATTGTATTTTTCTGGGGACTAATAAAAAGGCGATTAGTGGTCATTTATGATTCCAGAGTGGGGAATCTCTATGAATAGTAAAAATTTAAAAATTCTAGTGAAGAGGATTCATGAGAGAGGATTTGTTGTGAGTGGCTATTTATGACTGAGCTTATTTTGTTCTGAGGGGAATTATATTGGAAGGCATGATTCAAAGGATTGTTTCAAAGAAAGGAGGAGAAGAGCTAAAAGAGGATTCAATTTTGGAAGCATGAATAGTATGGGTATGTCTTGTTAATTTCTATATTTTTGTGTCTGTTATGCTCTGAGGAATTAGATTTCTTTGTTGTCTAGTTGTTCTGGCATGGAATCGATCTGCAATTCACCCTTGTAACCTTTGTAAACTTCTTGCTTCTTGTTGGTTGCTCTTATGGAAAGACCTGGCAAAACCTCATTTACCTGTATCTTCGTCCTACAATTCATTTTGAGTCAGTGGGTTCATGTTATTTTGTCTTCAAAACCTCATTTACTTACTATTTTTCCTTCAAGCCATTGTGCCTCTTGCATGTCAGCCTTTCTATTGTGCATCTTGTAGAATCTTGGTCTCGGCAACCCTATTGTCCTCATCAAAGGTTGTGTTTAAATTCTAGCTGATCCATTTGAAAGTCCTCATGAAGGAAGTTGTAGCTTCTTTAGAACCCTTATGGCTCTCTGCAGCTCCAATAGAAACCCTTGGTCTAGTCGCTCTCACCATAGACCTCAGAGACTGTTGTCAGTTATTTCATTTTGCTTGGGTCACTGCAAGTGTTATCTGTTGTGATCTCTCTATTTTTGCAACCTCATTCACCCTGATGATGTCTTGTGTTGCCTTGTTGTATCGAGTCTCTCTCTCTCTCTGTGGCCTAGCTAAACCATCAGCTGAGGATGGAAGTTTAATCCTACCTCCTCTTCATTGTTGTCAGCAGTGGCACCACGAAACCATCATTTGGTCATGTCTTAGGTTTTTTCTATATCCTTTTTGTTGACCCACTCTCCATCCATCACTACCAGTGATAGGGTATTTATCATTGGAGGTTGGCAGTTCTATATCTTTAGAAACTTCCCTTGCCTTGCCTAAACTGTCAGTTGTGTTTGTGCAAATTGAGGTGTCTCTGTAGTTAAAGTGACATATACTATATTGGACATCATCATTTTCCTTCCGTTAGCATCGGTCACACTTGAGTGTTTTTGACAATTGCTGCACATTCTATACCATCCATTGACCCTAACTTTTAGGTGGTTGAGTGGTATATAACTTTGCTATCCTTGGCGTCGACTCATAGGGTGCCATACTCTGTCTAGAAGGCAGTGTGGTCAGCATCCTCCTATGTAGAAAGCCCATGCTATCTTTCAATGTTGACCTATCGACTATAGTCTTTAACCTTTCAACTTTTCCAATGCTTTCATTATGATGAATGCTCCTTTCAATGCATTGAGTTTAGTATGTAGATGATAGCAGTTTAACTAAAACATTTTGTACACATCATTACTTCTAGAGTTGAGGTGAGAATCTCTTTGTAGGTTTGAGCTTAGGACACCTTGTATGTTATTTAGAGAATGTATTTAGAGATTACTTCAATTATTCTCAGCTTATAGCTTTGTTTCAAGTAAGTTCTGCAAGCGTTAAGGTGAGTGGTCATAGGTAACCCTATTTAGTAGCATTTAGCAACCCATTTTATATAACCCAAACTTTATGACTTTTAAGTGGCTTGTGTTTAGTGTAAGGTTCAATTTATAAGCTCTTGTAAGAAAGTTATTTTGGTGGGTAGAAAGTTATTAGAGTAGGATTTTAATTCAATAAAACTATCTTTGTGCTTTTGACATCTTTATTATTTTAGGAAGTAGATTCCTAGTTACTTTAAAGAAAAAGACTAGATAGATATCTTTTCATGCTTAATGAATTCTTCTGTATAATTATATGGTAGACCCTAAAATCTATAATGCTATTGTTATTCGATTAACCAAGTTAGGTTGGTAGAGAGCTGGTATAGGAATAAAATTGATTTATGGACTTATAAATCTAATTTTTTTGGTTAATAAATGTGATAATTTCCTTGCATTGTTAGTTATCCTAGTTTTCTTTTCCAGAATAGAATAGATAGGGTTTGGAATAATTGTTATTTAGACCTTGAAGTTGAGTAGAAAATTGTTGAAATCTTTCATATTAAACCATGTTAGAATAGTTGTAAGGTGATGTAATGTTGATGGAGATGCTTGTTAAATCGATAATAGTTATTAGAAAATAAAAGTTATTTTATATAAATGTTAGTATAGATATTTTCTCATTAAGCTTGTTTAATCGAAAGTAGGAATTTAAACATATTGAATTTTGTCTTGTTTAATCAACTAGGGGTATGGTGCTTTAAATGATCAAATTGTTAAGTATTTTAGAGTAGGAGAGAATTAAATCCTTAAGATCTTACGTATGGAATCGGTAGTTGGTTTATATTTGTCTATTTGAAGATGTTGTTGACTATCTTTAAATCACCTCTTTTCATAATGATTGGAATTAAGTTATTATAGTCTCTTAAAATCGTCGTCGTTTCAATCTAATCATGTGCAACTAGTATTCTTATTGAGTAGGTTTTGTGTCTTGTAAGGTTTGGAGTTCTTTCTATCGTTAATGCAAGGAAGTATGAATATTTTGGTTATGGGTTGCAATACTATATTTACCTTTTTATTGAAATGATTTAATTTCACAAACCTTGTCCAGTAGTAGTGTGAAGTCGTCCTTGGGACAAAATTGTTTATTTTATCAACTTGTATTAAGGATGGTATTGAGTTATTTTATTTCTCTTTATCCCTTGTTGACCTTATATTAATGTCATGGTCATTGAAACCTAGTTTCCCTATCGGGAAAGATGTTGTAACCTAGTAAAGAATTCAATTACCGACTCCAGAGGCCTAACCGTTTGGGTATTCAGCTTGATACTTGTGTCATATTGTTTCATGATGTATTTTTTGAGTTTGAGGGGGACAAGGGGACTCATATTGTTGTGGTCAAGGGAATGGCATATATATTGGATCGAAATATATTGTAACCCTTGTCCTTGTGTATTTTGGTTTTGGGATAATTGGTCTGAGATTGCTACGAGAGTAGCTTTCATGATGGGGCCAATGCTAGAGTGGCCACCTGGATAACCCCATGGAAGTTGTAAGTAAGTGATAACTTAATAGCTTTTTTAGGAGGGTTGGGGTAGTAAATCATATAACAACATAAGTAAGATACTTTGCCCATGCCTTGAGTGCTCTCGCAGGCTAAGGATGGGATGAGAAGGCCTAGTTGGCAAGGCTGACCTCCCTATCTTCATGAGAGGACATGTTAGCTCCGCATGTGTCACCCTATGGGGCTGGTGCCTAGAGAGAGGTTGCCAGGTTAACCATAGATGAGGGCCGGCTTCTGGAGTGAGATAGCCTAGGTAACCCATGCTAGGACCATGCGAAGACACTATCCTTACGCAGTCCAGTTACTTCCTTTTTATCTTTTTGTTGTTACCTCTGGAGTGCAGACTTGTCTTCATGGTTGTCCTTAGCTTGATGTTTTGATTTATCTTGTTTGGGCGAGTACTATCGTGTCTATGTAGTCTTGTTATCTTATTTGTCTACATGGAGTCTGGATCTTGTTATTGTGTTCATGGTTGTAACCTTAACCTAGTGGAATCCTCATTGCTATTTCCTAGCTCAGAGGGGTGGACCACAGGGTTCAACATGGTTGGGAGGCCGAGCTATCCATTGGTCTTCTCTAATGTTTGGTTTGAGATCAGAGTAGAAGTGTTCCAGTTCTAGTTTTCTCTACACCTTCAAGTTGTTGTATACATTCATAATTGTACTATTTATAAACTGATGTAATTGGTCTTGTAAATTTGTTTTGAAACTTGTAATCATTCATCTCTGTTAACATATTATGTATTATTCTTCTATTGCTTTGAGATGCAGATCACTTGTATGGTTTTAATTTTTATCTGATGCAATTATGGTCCCTAGAAGTGTTAGCTATAAATTTCATTTAATGTTGTTATTAGTGTAGTTATATCTAATGTATAATGCATTTCCTTGTTTCAATTTTTTTTTTGTAATATTGTCTCTTGTTAGTCTAGCACTCTAGGGTTGCATGGTGGGGCATCACATTTGGTATCAGAGCCATGTTTAAACACTAGGTAGTCTGGTTATAACTGAGCCCATTATGTGACCCAGTGCTTGAACTATGTAGATTAACTTCATTCCTATTGTTTTCCTTTCTGTGTGTAATAAATCATCCTTTGGTTTGTAGGTAGATGCCTAGAGGTAGGAGTCAAGGTCGTGGCAGAGGTAGGGGTCATGGGAGAGGTGGTGGTGGTATACCTCCTCCTAGTTCTCCTCATGAGAGTGCCCATGAAGGTGGGGGTCAGAATATGGAGGGTCAAGGCCAGCCTAAGGGAGCCTAGTTACGATAGTTACTTGAGGAGGTTCTTGCCTAATTAGGTCCTAGACAAGAGGGTGACTAGCCTAGAGGGGGTCAGGAGGTAGACTAGATAGAGCCTCAGGAAAGAGAGAGATCACCCAGGCAGAGAGAGTTGGCAGCTGAGCAGGAGGCCACAGTAGCCAGCCATATGAGAGATATTCTAAGGGCACGCCCTCCCATCTTTGATGGAGCTGGTAGAGGTCTAGAGGTAGAGACTTGGTTATTGGATTTAGGTAGGTGTTTCACCATGCATCCTTATGGCAGCAACACCAAAGCCATATGTCCTATTTTGCATCTCTGATGGTTTACTTCGACTTGGTGGCGGTTAGAGGAGTACAAGCTATATTTGGACATTAGCACTATGTCTTGGGAGTTGTTTTTAGAGAGATTCAAATCCCATTTTCTATCTGATCATTAGAGGCAGCATCATGCAGATGAGTTCCATGAGCTAAGGTAGATGGCCATGTCAGTTGAGCAGTATGAGCATAGATTCTATGAGCTCAAGTAGTATATAGGTATCAAAGATGATGAACCTATGTTAGTGCAACATTTTATCAGGGCCTTGAATGCCTAGATTAGTGGAGGGGTTCATGTCTTCAAACCTAAGTCTATGGAGGTCACAGTGGAGAAAGCTTGATTAGTGGGGGAGAATTTGGCTATGGCACTTAGAGGGCATACAAGTGTGCACATTAGTAGTGTGCCTTCTGTAGGTGTTGGTGGTTAGTCTCAGGTAGCCAGTTCTTCAAGAGACCATCATCCACCTAACAAAGGCAAGCGGTAGCAACTGCAGTGTTCTCAATCACAACCAAAGAACACTCAGCCTCAGCAAGGTAATAGATTTTAGCCTAAGAAAGATTAGTCTTGGTAGCGGAATAGGTGTAACCGCTTCGATCGACTAGCTCAGAGTATACAATCTGCAGTAAGTAGGGATAAATTTCAGTAGTCTAATGCTTCTTTGGGTGGTGGAGGTTTTAGTAGAGGCTCAGGATGTTTCTCTTGTGGATAGCAGGGCCATATAGCCAAGCAGTGTCCACAAAGGAATGCTTCAGGTTTTGGTCAAAGACCAGTAGCTTCAGAGCTGACCGTAGGTGATGCAGGGAGGTCTCATAGAGTGTTCACAATGATTAAGCATCAGGGGATAAATTTGGAGACCGCAGGTAGAGCACAAGCAACCTTCTTTGGAGATCATGTGCGAGCTTCAACATCAGGAGTAAACTCTCATGGGCAGAGACATGGAGTAGGTCAGGGTCCAGTGGGACCCTAGTGATGAGACTTTTTCTACCCAGGAGGATGCTTCCAAGGTGAGAGAGTTATACCCTTACTTATTTGTAGGCTTCCAGGAGTAAGCCTGACTCTAGGGGGAGGATGTAATGCCTCCTCATTTTTGGCTTGTGATAGTTGCTAGTTTTACATTACCATTTTGGAAGTTCTATGACAATTGTTAGTTCTTCCATTGCATTTAGATAGTTCTGAGACATTTGAGTTATTAGACCTATGGTTTATGCTTATTATGATCATGATAAACTATGTTCGACTGTTATAAGTTCTGACATGTGTTATGAGTTATGATGACATTATTGTTATTCCAGTTATGATGAGATGGACATGATTAGTGATGGTTTTATATTATCATGTTTTATGCGACTTATTGATATCTGATTTTAAATATAAATGGTTATAGTTTTGTTTCAAAGTAGGGACGGTGTAGTACTACTTGGTTCGAGCACCCTACTACACTATGATTCTTTGACTTTGTGTGTTTGATATTTATGCAGTTGATCATATACAACCTATTGTTCTTATGTAGGTTGTAGGTACCGGGCCTTGACTCCACCTGACTTAGCAGATCTGAGCAGACCCTACACCATGGATAATGTTGATGGAGATGACATGAGGTTTATCCCCTAGGCAGTTCAACCTTCTGTTTGATGGTTGTCATGTGGTTTGTAAATTTATTGTCAAGTCATTGTTAGGTTAGTCTGTGTGTATTCTTGTATGCGTAAATGATCTATAATATTATAACATTTTATTGTCAAATATTATAGTATTTTGTTGTGTCGTAAAATTTGAATATTCTTGGAGGAAGCTATTTAGATATATTTTAATGCAAAATCAAGTAACTATTCTTATGGTTGTAAATTTTATATGTGGGTCAAAGTTTATTTTAACTCATTAATATTCATAGTTAAGTATTGTATTTTTTCAGGGATTAATAAAAAGGCAGTTAGTGGTCATTTATGATTCTAGAGTGGGGAATCTCTGTGAATAGTAAAAATTAAAAAATTCTAGTGAAGAGGATTCATGGGAGAGGATTTGGTGTGAGTGGGTATTTATGACTGAGGTTATTTTGATCTGAGGGGAATTATATTGGAAGGCATGATTCAGAGGATTGTTTCAGAGAAAGAAGGAGAATTTCTAAAAGAGGATTTGATTTTTAAAGCATGAATAGTACGGGTATGTCTTGTGAATTTATTTATTTTTATCTCTGTTATGCTTTGAGGAATTAGATTTCGTTGCTGTCTAGTTGTTCTGGCATGGAATCAATCTATAATTCACCCTTGTAACCTTTGTAAACTTCTTGCTTCTTATTGGTTTCTCTTATGGAAAGACTTGGCAAAACTTTTAGCCTACAAATCATCTCTGCAACTCAAAACCTTTTTCATCAAGTGGATTTAGCTGTATCTTCATCCTGTAGTTCATTTTGAACTGGTGGGTTCTTGTTATTTTGTCTTCAAAACCTCATTTACTTATTATTTTTCCTCCAATCCATTGTGCCTCTTGCATGTCGTCCTTTCTATTGTACATCTTGCAGAATCTTGGTCTCGACAACCTTACTGTCCTCATCAAAGGTTGTGTTTAAATTCTAGCTGATCCATATAAAAGCCCTCGTGAAGGAAGTTGTAGATTCTTTAGAACCCTTATGGCTCTCTGCAACTCCAATAGAAACCCTTTGTCTAGTCACTCTCACCATAGACCTCAGAGACTGTTGTCAATTGCTTCATTTTGCTTGGGTCGCTACAAGTGTTATCTGTTGTGATCTCTCTATTTCTACAACCTTGTTCACCCCGGTGATGTCTTGTGTCACCTTGCTGCATTGAGTCTCTCTCTCTCTCTCTCTGTGGCCTAGCTAAACCATCGACCAAGGATGGAAGTTGAATCCTACCTCCTCTTCATTGTTGTCGGCAGTGGCACCATGAAACCATCATCCGGTCATGTCTCAAGTTTTTATGATATCCTTTCTATTGATCCACTCTGAATCCATCACTGTCAGTGGTGGGGTATTTATCATTGGAGGTTGGTAGTTCTATATCTCTAGAAACTTCCATTGCCTAGGCTAAACCATCGGTTGTGTTTCTGTGTGAACGGAGGTGTCTTTGTAGTTAAGGTGGCAGATACTATATTGCACATCATCATTTTCCTTCTGCCAGTGTCGGTCAAACTTGAGTCTTTTTGACAGTCACTGCACATTCTCTATAGTCTGTCGACCCTAACTTTTAGGTGGTCGAGTGGTATATAACTTTCATGTCCTCAACATCAACTCATAGGGTGCCATACTCCGTTTAGAAGGCAACGTGGTCAGTGTCCTCCTCCATAGAGAGCCCTTGCTATATTTCGATGCCGACCTGTCAACTATAGTCTTTAACCTTTCAACTTTTCCAATGCTTTCATTATGCTGAATGCTGCTTTCAATGCATCAAGTTTAGTCTGTAGATGATAGCAGTTTAACTAAATCATTTTGTACACATCATTTCTTCTAGTGTTGAGGCAAGAATCTCTTCCTAGGTTTCAGCATAAGACAACTTTTATATTATTTGGAGAATGTATTTAGAGATTGCTTCAATTATTCTTGGCTTGTAGCTTTGTTTCAAGTAAGTTCTACAAGTGTTAAGGTGAGTGGTCATAGGTAACCCTATTTAGTAGCATTTAGCGACCCATTTTATTTAACCCAAACTTTATGACTTTTAAGTGCCTTGTGTTTCGTGTAAGGATCATTTTATAAGCTCTTGTAAGAAAGTTATTTTGGTGGGTAGAAAGTTATTAGAGTAGGAGTTTAATTCAATAAAATTTTATATTTATGCTTTTGACATCTTTATTATTTTAGGAAGTAGATTCCTAGTTACTTTTAAAAGGGAGACTAGATAGATATGTTTTCATGCTTAATGAATTCTTCAGTATAATTATATGGTAGACCCTAAAATCTATAATGCTATTGTTATTTGATTAACCAAGTTAGGTTGGCGGAGAGCTGGTATAGGAATAAAATTGATTTAAGGACTTATAAATCTAATGTTTTAGGTTAATAAATGCGATAATTTCCTTACATTGTTAGTTATCCTAGTTTTCTTTTTCGGAATAGAATAGATAGGGTTTGGAATAATTGTTATTTAGACCTTGAAGTTGAGTAGAAAGTTGTTGAAATGTTTCATATTAAACCATGTTAGAATAGTCAGAAGGTGACGTAATGTTGATAGAGATGCTTGTTGTTAAATCAATAATAGTTATTAGAAAATGAAAGTTATTTTATATAAATGTTAGTATAGATATTAATCTTGTTTTATCGAAAGTGGGAATTTAAACATTGAATTTTGTCTTGTTTAATCAACTAGGGGTATGGTTCTTTAAATGATCAAATTGTTAAGTATTATAGAGTAGGATACAATTAAATCCTTAAGATCTTACGTATGGAATTGGTAGTTGGTTTATATTTCTCTGTTTCAAGATGTTGTTGACTAGCTTTAAATCAACTCTTTTCATAATGATTGGAATTAAGTTACTATAATCTCTTAAAATCGTCGTCGTTTCAATCTAATCATGTGCAACTAGTATTCTTCTTGAGTAGGTTTTGTGTCTTGTAAGTTTTGGAGTTCTTTCTATTGTTAATGCAAGGAAGTATGAATATTTTGCTGATGGGTTGTAATACTGTATTTACCTTTTTATTGAAATGATTTAGTTTTACAAACCTTGTCCAATAGTAGTGTGAAGTTTTCCTTGGGACAAAATTATTTATTTTATCAACTTGTATTAAGGATGGTATTTAGTTATTTTCTTTCTCTTTATCCCTTGTTGACCTTATATTAATGTCATGGTCGTTGAAACCTAGTTTCCCTATCGAGAAAGGTGTTGTTGTAACCTAGTAAAGAATTCAATTACTGACTCCAGAGGCCTAACCATTTGGGTATTCATCTTGATACTTGTGTCATACTGTTTCATGATGTATTGTTTGAGTTTGAGGGGGACAAGGGGACTTATATTGTTGTGGTCAAGTTAATGGCATATATATTGGATCAGAATCTATTGTAACCATTGTCCTTGTGTATTTTTGGTTTTGGGATGATTGATCTAAGATTGCTAGGAGAGTGGCTTTCATGGTGGGGCCAGTGCTAGAGTGGCCAGTTGGGTAACCCCATGGAAATTATAAGCAAGTGATCACTTAATAAGTTATTTAGGAGGGTTGGGGTAGTAAATCACATAACAAGATAATTAAGATACCTCACCCATGCCTTGAGTGCTCTCACAGGATAAGGATGGGATGAGAAGGCCTGGTTGGCAAGGCCAACCTCCTTGTCTTCATGAGAGGACATGTCGGCTCCGCATGTGTCACCCTATGGGGCTGGTGCCTAAAGAGAGGCTGCTAGGGTAACCATAGATTGGGGCTAGCTTCTGGTGAGAGATAGCCTTGGTAACCCATGCTAGGACCATACGATGACACTCTCCTTATGCAGTCTAGTTACTTCCTTTTTATCTTTTATTATTGCCTTTGGAGTGCAGACTTGTCTTCATGGTTGTACTTAGCTTGATGTTTTGATTTGTCTTGTTTGGGTGAGTACTATCATGTTTGTGTAGTCTTGTTATCTTGTTTGTCTACATGGAGTCTAGATCTTGTTATTGTGTTCATGGTTGAAACCTTGACCTAGTGGAATCTTCATTGTTATCTCCTAGCTTAGAGGGGTGGACCTCAGGGTTCCACATGGTTGGGAGGTAGAGCTATCCATTGGTCTTCTCAGATGTTCAGTTTAAGATCAGAGTAGAAGTGTTCCAGTTCCAGTTTGCTCTACACCTTCAAGTTGTTGTATACATTCATAATTGTACTATTTGTAAACCGATGTAATCAGTCTTGTAACTTTGTTTTGAAACTTGTAATCATTCATGTCTGTTAACGTATAATGTATTATTCTTCTATTGTTTTGAGATGCAAATCACTTGTATGGTTTTAATTTTTATCTGATGCAGTTATATTCCCTAGAAGTGTGAACTATTCATTTCATTTAATGTTGTTATTAGTGTAGTTATATCTAATGTATAATGCATTTCCTTGTTTCAAAAAAAAAAATTCTATAATATTGTCTCTTGTTAGTATAGTACTCTAGGGTTGCATGGCAGTGCATCACACGAGTGGTTATACATGCAGCAACACTACTCTCCATTATGGAGTCTCCCAGCCTAGAAGGGTTGTGCCTTGGAGTGTTTTGGGGGAGGTTGGCTATCGATATAACACAACTGCACTCATTGTTTGAAGATTTTGCTCCAAACACAATTTATTTATAGTGGATTGATAGGGATTGGTGTCTAGGCTATTACCACTTATGGTCATTCCTATTTGGATGAACGGTATCAAAGAGTAGGCCCCTCTAAAGGAAAAACACATGAGAAAATGATATGTTTGGCATTTTTGGTCACCCAAGATAGGGGAGAGCATAGGCTTGGTATCATTCCCAAAACAGAGAAGACAGTGGTTCTTTTCCCCTAGTTAAAATGAGAAAAACTATATGAGCTATCTACTTGGGCAAGCACAAAAATTTGTTAACTTTGAAGTGATAACAAGATAACAATGGTCTAGTTTTACCAAGATAGCAATGATGTGTTCAATTTTACCCCATATAGCAATGAGTTGTTAACTTTGAAGTGATAACAAGATATCAATGGTTCAATTTTACCCAGATATCAATGAGTTGTCAACTTTGAAGGATAGGAATATAACAATGATTCAATGATATGCAAGATAGCAATGTTTCAATTACCACCTTCCTAATTAAGACTATGTGAGATTTGCATGAGCATCCATGTACTTTCCCATTAGAAATCAAAGTGTGAGTTAATAAGTGCTACTCTATGATTCTAAACCAGTACCTAGCCTGCAAAGCAGATCAACAGTGTTCCTACAAAAAGGCATTAGCGTTAGCGAAAACTTCAAGGAAACCCTAAAAATCACTATCTAGATCAGATGCACAGCTTCAGAGCTTGAATGCCTAGAAATAGAGCTTAGAAGCACCTTAGTACATATGCACTAAGATAGAGATCAAAAGCAAAGGAAAATAGTATATATGCGCTGAACAGACAGGTGCGCTGTATTAGAGGATAGATGCACCAGAATAGAGTTTGTTTGCCCCGAGAGGATACATGCATTGGTACAGACAATAGATGCACCAGATCAGAGACTGTATGCACCAAAATGATGTATGATCTAGAACAGATAGCAGATGCATGTTAGGATGTGTCAAATGCTCAGTTTCCTCCTGTGTACGGCTTTCTAAAACACAAAAACTTAGTTTTGCAGTTAAATTGGGGCTAGGCCCCATGGTGGGCACAAAAAATGTTAAAGGAAAATTGGAGTAAACATGAATAATCAATATTGTAATATCAAAATACCCAAAACTCAAGGAAATACAGAAAAAAAGAGATCAATCAAACAAAAGAAGTTCAAACAACTTTACAAACCTCAAAGCTTCATAGCTTCCATTGGTCACCTATCTCAATCAATCTTGCATGCATGAATAAAGCCCTTAGAGAGTGCACTTCCTTGCTATTCCAAGGTTGTCAATGGAGAACAGCTATGATAGTTTTGCCATGAAGATGAGCTTCACAATAATGATAGTAGTATGGTAACAAGTTGATTGCAAGTAATGAAGGAATTGGTGCCAAAGGTGCACTATAATTCCCGCAGAGTAACAATAATTAAAGCTTGGATGAATGAAATTGAGGAATACGGTTCAATTTATAGACTTGTGAGAGACAAGATCAATGGTATAGAAAGAATGAGATGACCAATGGTTGAGAATGGTTGAGGAATGTGTGCAAATAAGAAGAAGACAAGTGTCACACAAAAGTTGTTTTGTTTGAGTTAACTACTTTCTTTTCTAAAGGTAAGATATGCTTTTCATAAATTAGAAAGTTTTTTTTCTAATTTTAAGAGATATTGATAAAAATAAGGTTGATATTGATATTGAGGGCTGAATGGGTTATATTATTCCTTTTTTTCTTAAGCTGATGGGGCCCTATCCTTCATAACCCATTCTGTGTAGGATAGACTCACCTCTCCCATAGATTTTTGTTGGGAGCCAAAGTGGTTCTTGTTGTGTTAACTCAACTTGTGATTTGCTTTTGCATGATTTGAGAGAAATTAAATAATAAATTATTCAATTTTGTCTGCATGGAGAAGAAGACTTATTTTTAGAAGATTTGGTAGATCTTTAGAAGAATTTAGAAGATAAGAAAGCAAATTAAATAAATAAATTTATTTAATTGTTGTGCATGATTTGGAAGAATAAATACAATATTTGAGTATATTTTATTTTTGGAGATTGAGAGGATTAAAATAAATTTGATTTGATTTATTCAAATTTGGAAGAATGATTTGATTTAATTAAATAATTTAAGAATTATTTAATTGTTTGGAAGAATTTAATTAAATAAAGGATTTTTATTTAATTTTGACTTTTGAAGAGGTAATTAAATATTTTGATATTTAATTAACTTAGAGGAATGTGAATCGAATAATTAAATTTGTTTATTTATTTATTGATAGAAGAATTAGAATGGAATAAATATTTAGAATATTTATTTTGACCGAAACGTGTCATTTTTAGGCTTATACAGAATTAATTACTATGATAGGAAAATGTATGCAACTAGATAAATTTTTTGTATGCAATTTAATCTATGTTTTTGTGTATTTTTGTGGATTGATTTTAACTTGTAATCCAATGAATTGAAATTTGCAATTTAATCCAAGTAAAATGAAATAACTTTGTTCTAAGAAAGAGAAAAAAGATAATCTAAGCAATTTAAAAGAAAAACTATTCTAATAAAGTAATTTAAACTAACTATCAAGAGAAATGAAATTAGAGTCTTACTTCCTCAGGAGCAAGATTTGTTTTCATAAATTACTACCAAAGAACAAAAGAAACCTATATGAATTTGGTGGCAATGCCTGGCATTAGTCCTTAGAGGTCCTTTTAGCAACTACCTCTTCCTTTGTAGTAGTGGGGTCCTCTTTTTTGGTGATAGGGACACAAAAAGGGTATACGGGGGAATTGGATTGAGTGTAAGCATGCTATTGCAAAATCAAAACAAAAGGCCCAAAAGGTCTTGTGTAGAGCATAAGAATGATATGAAAGTTAAAACAAAAGGCACACAAGGTCTTATTTAGCGTAGAAGATTGTTATGAGGAAAATTTTGCAAATGTTTGACCAAACTATGGATGCAATAATAAATTTTGCCTCCTCAAATTAAGAAAGGAGCATGGTATTTATAGATTTAGAATTCACACCAAAGGTGATGGTGATTGAGGAGTTAATAAGGATTGATTGAAGAGTGATCTATCTTCGATTGGAAGAGGAAAATAGCTTGGAGAGGAGATCATACAAGACAGATTGGAAGATAAGAATAGGTTTATTGGGAGATAACAATAGAGTGATTGACATTCTAGGAATAGTTAAGAGGATTTAGTAGTTAGTTATGCATTGAGGGACTCACAATGAAAATAAAAAAATGGAGTTAAACTATGCTAAACTTGAAGAAATATTGTATGAAAAATATGATAGGTTTTCTCCTTCCAGGAAGTGGGTCAACCCTTTAGGGAAGTGGGTCACCCCTTTTAGGAAGGTAGATTTCCTTGGAAGATCCTAGTTAAGTTGCAGAATCTCCATAAGAAATCCTGTAGGTCATAGTGGTGATCCAGCAAAAATAAACCATGTAGGTGGTTAGAAGATAAGGACCTTGGAATGTTAGTTGGAGGGTTAGGAAGGAAATAAAAAGGGGGGAAATACTTAGGAACATGTCACCAAGAGATAATCTTATTAGAGGTATATATATTCATGTTTGCATGGCCATGATTAGGACTCTAAATCATCATTGGATTGTCATTTTGGTTTGTGTGCCCTTTTCATACTTATAGTGCCTCTGAGATCCTTTCTTAGCTTATTTTACCCTCTTGGATGGGGAGATTTTGAAGTTGATATCATTCACTTATTCTTGTAAGTCTCCCTTCAGGGATCTTAAGTACTTAGTTTATTAATACTCTCATGTAGTTGATGCAACTCTATTTTTTGAGACCTAGTATATGATCTATATTTAGTTGTTGGTTGACATATTTTTTGTTTGATCCCTTCTATACATGGTTATATTAGAGTCTTGGTTTTATTTTATGTATGTATAGTAAGGTAGATGCTATTTTATACTCATGTTTTTTTTATCTTTTTTGTTTTTAATGTATGTATGCAATGTGAAACATATATGGAAATATGTGAATCATTTGATGGATATGACATAGTGGATTCACATGGTTTATTTTGTAGATGCCTCTTCATATGAACTTTATTTCTATATGATACGCAAATAATACTAAAATGTGGTTTCTTGTTATGGGATTTTTGACTTAGGGGGATTGTGGGTTGAGTGATCATAGAATGACTGACTAAAATTTCAAGATAGATTTTGAGGGGATCAAGTGGGAATGGGGATGTGAGAGGGAAATAATTTTATTATGAATTTTCTAGAAGTATAAAGACTGATCATGATCAAGACTAACCATTTGGATTATCTTTAGACATTTTGACGAGTAGCAAACTTTATTGGTACCCTCTATTAGACCAAGAGATGGCCAACAGGTTGAACTTGGAGTAAAGGAAAGATCCTCAATAAGAATGTCTTTTCAAATATAAACTAGACTCTTGGTTGTTTCACCTAGTTTGTGTGTATATGTGTATGATTTTCGTATTTGATTCCTTTTATGAATGTCACCCTCATAGTTTTGATTATAGGTCTCCACTCAAGAGTACAGATATTTGAGCAATTTTTTCTATTTTTCATTGCCTTATTTTTGCTTTGCTTTTGATTTAGCTTTGAATTATTTTTTATTTTGATTTTGATTTTGATTTCTTTTAATTGGAGTTTTGACCCCTTACCTAACCTCACACTAATAGTAAAAAATGAGGGCTCATAACTGAAGGGTAGGTAAAGAAAGTAAGGGACTAAGAACAACAAAATGGGTACTATCTACTTCTATGACTTCTCCTATTGAGAATAATTAGTGAGACTTTCCTGTTAGCCTCTATTGGCTACCGTAGGTCTAAAGACTTGATTTGTGTTTTAGACTAGATTTCATAACAATCAAAACTAGGATCACTTAATTCTTTTGAATTATAGGAATGAAAGGGGAATAGTAATAATGATTTTAGGAATATGTGGCTTAGTAAAGGCAAAATATAATGAAAAACTTAAGACTCCTACAAATATGAAATATCATTATATACACAATTAATTTATAAAATTTGGGGGCTTAGGAAGAGGTAGGGAAGAACTTAAACAATTAATAAATCCCATGTATTAAACACATAAACTAATGGTTTAGATGGATCACTTGGACATTATGTGCACATATTATTCAATGTTTCATTACCTTTGTGAGGTGGTTGAGGAACTAGTTCTTCCCCATCTCATCATGGTGATGAAGTAGTCTATGAAGGGATCTTCTTCTATGAAAAGGCTAAGAAGTTTAAGGAATGACATGCTAAGTAGATTTCATCTCCCACCACCATCCATGAGCAACAACTCCTTAGAGAATGTTGAGGAACTTTTATAATCCTCTAGAAACAAAACTGTTACATTTTTTCAAAGAACCTTTAGTTGAAATACCTACTTATAATATATGCACTAATGTTACCCACCAAAACATTAAAATAATTAATGGTAAAATTTCTAAACAAAGTACTACATCGGTAGCTTAAGTTGTAATTTTGCCGAGAGGCAAACTACAATTGGAGCGGGGAGCACTCATTTTTTGGTTGTAATTTTAAATGAAAAAAAAAAGAAAAAGAAAAAGAAAATGCTCTCATCTCCATCCGAAAAAAAGCAATATAGGATAAGCATTTCAAGCCTTATTAAACATGCAACATGTAATGCTTAAATTAGAAAATGATTAAATTTTAAAAAATGTGCTCCAGTAACCGTCAGCCATCATACTCATTTAAAAAAACTCCAAAATGAATAATAAATGCTTAAATTAGAAAATGATTAAATTTTAAAAAATGCGCTCTAGTAACCGTCAGCCATCATACTCATTTAAAAAAACTCCAAGAGCAATTTGTATTAAAATGAATAATGAATGCTTAAATTAGAAAATGATTAAAAACTCCAAGAGCAATTTGTATTAAAATGAATAATGAATTGGAATTCTGAGAGATATTAAATGAAAATAATTAAAATGAAAAAGAAAATATGAATAAATAAATTGAATCTTTTTTATTTAACCATAGAAACACGTATTAAATTCAGCAGGCATAATAAATTTTTGAAACCATCAATACTATTTTTAGTGGCCACAATTTATAATAAATCCACCACCAGCTATCATATAATCAGGTGTTAAATTCAAAAGATAAAACTTAGTTTTGCAGATTATAAATATGACTTTCACTCCATATTTCTGAGTGGCATGAGTGCATTCTTGTGGGTGCTTGTCCTCTTGGCCTCTTTGATTTGGTAGCCTTCAGGAGCCTTTCAACCCCACATTTGTGCTTTCATTGTGAAGGTTCTACACCTTTTTTGGGGTGCCTCATCCCTCTGAGGATATATCTCAGCTCTCTACAAATTCTTTCAGTACAAGACAACACATAGTCACTATTTGCTTAATGTAATGCCCCAACTGGCATTCAAGAAACATAATCCAAAAAGGCACAACATTTTTTTTTTTAAAGGTATAAAACTTAAATGAACATATAGGTAAATATCAATACTCTCAGTTTTGACTCAAACATCATCCTATTACCTAGACAGGTATCACTCACGACTTACACATATGGATGGTTTAAATACACATGCATAGATAGCTACACTATGACAGTGGTAAGAGAACAACAATGAACAAATCAATGACAGTAGTAGTAGAATAGTAATGAATAAATCAATGAAAGTAGTAGTAGAACAGCAACGACATCACTAAATAAAGTAACCAAATCAATAGCTTCAACTGTAATTATGGTGTTATGATAAAAACAGCAATCAATTCAACCTTTTCTCAGCTTGAACAGTAGTAATGATTACTAGAACAACAATAAAACCAGTAGTCTCAATTATGACAGCATTCCAAAACTATCAAGGCAGGGATTACAACGACATCCTGTCACCAAGGTCGATAATATATGCGGAAGAAAATCTCAATACAACCTTTGATTAAAAGTACATCATGAACATTATTACAATGAACTCTAGATACAAGAACTAATTACATAAATACAAGATCTCAATACATATCACTTGGTTCACCGAGTTGTACCGATACATGAGAAAGTACACCTAGAAAACTGGAGGAAAGAATGGAACGGCCCATGCCGACGTCACTGCTGAAACTAATGTCGATGACTAGATCCCCAATGGTGGGTGCAACACAACCCTACCATGTGGATCCCTCAAGGGTCCACCCCCGTGCTCGGAGATGATCACATAGCCATAACAAGCATGACAACAACATGGAAGAAGGCTCGTATACATGACCTTACAAGGGGTACCACAAGACTTGGCTAACATCTAAATGAATAAACAGTCTTGGGAAAACAATACTGACATCTATAATATTTCTTGGATTACCATAAGGAAAATAATCTTCATACTGCTGTCAAAAGATACGAATACAGTAGCAACCTTATGTTCTTCCAAATTTTAATGAAGTCTGTTCTGTAATGTCACATAAACACTTGCTTAACAGATAAGTGGACCACATGACAACACAGCATCTCAAAAATCCTAAGAGCCAACCAACAAATAGGCAACAAGATTGATAAGGGTGCTAAAGAGGATAAAATAAAAAAAATAACCAATCAGCCCAAACGACAGATCGATAGCATATATACATCAGGCCTATAGCCAAAAAGGCAAGCCAATTTCACAGGTCATTCACAATTCAAAAGAAGGTCACTTACACATAATGAAAGCTCAGTTTAAGCCTAGCTCTTCAATACCAAGCATAGTAGACAAACGGAGATTATATCACAAGTAGACCAAAAATGATTTTATTAATGCTCGTACATATATAAATATGTTGGCAACGTGTGTGAATCCACAAAACTCTTTCTACTAATCCCTTCCCAAAATACCACAAGCTTTCACCGACTATATCTTGTCACAACAACCATTCATATTCCATTCTTAGTGACATAAAACCAACTACATAAATTTATGGTAGCAAATTATAACAAGCCTTACACAGTTATAAAAGAATAGATTACATTCCACTTACCTGTGATAGGTACATGAAAGTCATCACTACTTGGACATGGTCTATGGTTTAACCAAGTTGGATTCCGCAATGGCGATCCATTTTAATTTTATAAGAAGGACATCACATGGAAGGAAAGGAATGTGAAATACACACAAAATGGACTTGACTGAGGCAGTTCTGTTTGTAACTCATCAAGTAAGGATGTAGAACACGGAGACAAAGATAAGGCAGTTTTCTTTTACAATAATGAGAGTCTTGAATAAAACTAAAGCTAACTCTTTGTTAATAATAGAAGATTTCTAAATAGAGTCTATTATAGAAGGTACCCTAAATAAATACCAAAAAGGAATGTCATTAAATCTTCTGTAGTAAAACAACCAAACTGTTTAGTGGTATGCATCTAAGAGATTCAATCTCATGGAGCACAATGAATGCGGCACAAGTGGATTAACAAATGTGGTTAGAGAAACTTTCAAACAAATGCATTTGACAGGCATAGAACTATTAAATTCCCAATGTCTTGGCAATACAACTACAGTGGATGACAAGGAAAATACTCATCTTAACCATGGACAAAGTACCCCACAATCAACTGTTATAATTATTAAGGCCCTTCAAGTGTGTGTGGGTCGCCACACGGCTACAAGGGATGTGAACCATTTTCCTCATTCCAAACAGGGACAACCTCATTGTATAATCCTACTAACGATATGACTCGCTCCATGTTTGGGCACATTTGAGCCTAAACTTGACGTAATTTCAATGCAGAAAAATCAGATTTGTAACAGCAGCATAGAGATTCAGAAATTAGAATTATAAGTCATTTGGTTTGCATTTGAACGGTAAAATTAGGTGGTAGAAATCATGGTCGATGTTATCTCCACGTGGATTGAGGAATGACACGTTTATCTAAGCAATAGATATACATGTATTCGCTGTCCAAAACCCAGAATCATCTGATTTGTAACAACAGCCATAAGACTCAGAAATCAAAATTATATGACAAATGGTTTGCAAAAGAATGGTTATATATATATATATATATGTGTGTGCATGTGTGCATCTCTGAGACGGGGACAAGTTTCAGATACAGGACATGGGGTCACTAGCTGCACAAATATCTCCTAACAAATAAATTGAGCAGTGGCTGCTAGCTAAAATAAGCTAAGCAGCCGCATGGAGACCTGCCCTGAGTATTTTCTATGTGATGGGATGGCATGATGACCATAGATGTGTATCTGATGATCATAGGCTATAGCTACAAATTGTATGGCGCACAGCCTCTTTGTAAGTGTTACTTCTCAACTTTCCCTCTGTTGAGTAGAAGATCAGCAGACATTACAATATTATTGATTGCTAAACCAGGAAACACACATTTTGACATCAAGAAGCAACCATGTAAACAAGGGCAGCGGCTATTCTTGTATGTATAGGCTACGATGATGGGACCCACAACAGCCCAACTACAATGTTTGGAATCGTAGTATTGATTTTGTTATATCTAAACTACTCCAAGAGAAATTCTGACGTCTTGATTGCTTTCAGATAATTCCGAGATTGCCTTCAGATAATTACACAGCAGCAATATAAAACTAATAATAATAACAATCAATAAATAAAATTCAGCGGCACGCATGAAGCAGATCAGCCTGTTTAAGTAGTACCATCACTAATCCCCCTTTTTTTTTTTATCACAGAAAAGTAATACATTGCGTGAACGTCTGTAGGTTGTGTTTTTTTATCCCTTACATCGCCTTTGGCTTCTGCTAGTAATACGAGTTCTTATTGCTGGTATTACATTCTGTAGTTGCAGAGGAGCGAAACCCAAATACGAGTTGCAGAGGAGCATAACTCGAAAGGGTTCATTTTTTTTTTGACATACATTGAACCCTGTTTCTTCGAACTTTCAACATAACGTCTTGACAATACACATTGATATAGATTAGAGAACTCTACTGAGGAACAATAATTGCCTCCGTAGCATCAGTAAAGAAGTCATTTCTAATCAAGTTGTTACCCTAGTATTGAGCCCATCTCACATTGAATGTTAAATTAATGTAAGATCTATATGAGATGCAAGTTCTAAATTTTGACTTTCAGCTTGTGAGGCTCAAAGCTCAAATGCCAAACTAGGATACCTGAGCTTAAAGCTCAGCTGAGGAGAAATTCTTGAGTAGCAGACATAAAGGTCAATATTTTAAATCATAGCCTAGCCAACGTGCCTCCCAGGCATGTGAAACCCCTGTTTGTACAAGGCAACTTTTCACTTTACATGATTGATATTGTTCAAATTTTGTATGCCTTAGGTTTCAAACTTGCAACCTTATGACTGAGCTCAAGAGATTGTACCAAACCTTCCCAATCCATATAAAACACTCCATATGAAAGTGGCTAGGAGACCCAGAAATTATGCCTAATTGTAGAAGAAATCGCCCCAACACTAGTAACGGTAAAAGTCCAGTGCAGACCTAGTCCAACTTATGAGGAATACTTCTCTAATAAGAACTCCAAAATAGAAGCTCGGTATGATCTGTATAATTTGTCAGCCCTTTTTTTTTTCCAAGCCCGCTACTGAGGTCTTCCAATTGTGATAAAGATAAATCTCCCAAAACATTTTCAAATAAAGTGGAAAACAGACTGCAGTTTACAAACTTGCTTACACAAGTGAGGTCCGTGTTGGATTCCCAAATCCAACACTTGGTATCTCAGATATAGGCTCATTCTATATCTTTCAAAGATCAGTACAACAATAAAATCCCTTCCAACTAAAAATTAACAAGGTGGAAAGTTTAGACTTCGAAGCAAGCGTTATCCCCACCATAGTAGGAATCTATAGTATGTTTCCCCATTCACCTCTTAGTATATTGTAATGTGAAGATGGGGTTTTAGAAAGTTAAAAAAATGTACAGTTTGCGGCCCACTTGGAAACAGAAATACTGAGAATTCAACTTCTATTTAAAAAAAACAAAGTATGCATCGTGGGTAAGGAAAAAAAACATGCCTATCATGGCACAAAAGAAAGAGAAAAGGAATGTTGACACAAAGCCCTAAAAAAATCTGAAACACTGGGTTTAAACCCATACCTGAGAAAACAATTTTCAACACAGGGAGAACTGTGAGAGAGCGCTCGAACTGGGAAACTCGGTTTATGGACTTCGTATCAATTGATTCTCCACTGCCCAGTCCCTCCGACTCTGTGTGTCCAACTGGTCATTTCCTTCTCCAATGGGAAAAAGAGAAAACTCAATCCCCAACTGCCGTATCCCCAAAAACTCCCTGATCAAGTATGCGAAAAATTCCTCAAAACTATCGATTGTTCTGCCCAAAAAACAACCATGGTTTCTGCACACAAAAAAAACCCCTTTCCAACTTTTGAATAGTCCATTTCTCAAGCCGAATTGGAAGGGATCCCCAAAAGAAAAATTAGGATTATGGCACTTGATGATCTTATCCCTAACATTTTACAACAACTTATCTAAAAGCCATACCCTCAAAGTTCGTCGATTGGGGCCACAACCCATGCATGACAATATACCAATGGAATAAATGCAAAGGTTTAGCAATGTTGGCAAAACACAAACCCTTAATAAAAAATATATATATATATTTGAAGACTGTCTTTCTGAGAATCAAACCTCACGAACACACAAAGTCTTTCCTCCCCTTCAAAACTTCTAAAACCCAAAACCACCAATGGAATGCGATCTCCTATGAATGAGAAGAGTAATATTTATTGAAAAACTTTTCAATAAAATGAATTTATAAATATGCATAACTATGCACTAGGAAGCTTGTTTGGGGCAACTGCATCTAACAGGCTTGCGAGGTATAGTTTAAGGACCATATTTAAAGAGTTGGAAAGAATTAATAGATTAACTCAAGGATTAACTCAACACAAAAATCATATGGTACTGACTCACAAAAAGATAGAGTAATCAAGCAATAACTCGATAGTGACTGAGGTAGTACATGACATCGGAGACTCATCTCAACCTAGAGACGATGACAAGGCTAAGCTAGTATATGGCCAATGTGTCATCTCCATCTTCCCACCATTGGGGCATTAGGCACGCACAGACCTGTGTAGCCAGGTGGAGTCGGTGCCTGGTACCTGTACCACTTCAAACAAGTTATAACATCTGCATATACGTATCATATAATAGCCGAGGCAAAACTAGTCATCAACGGAGGATTCCAACATCTGTGATCATTCGCGTATTACGCCAATGTCAAGGTGTCATCCTCTCCACATGTACACCCAATCTAATCATGGAATCTAACCTAACAAAATATCAGTAATGCAATATCCTGTAAAACTTGAATTTCATACCTTGGTGTCACCTCGGTTAGTCCAGGGCCAGGGAGGCATTACACTTAAGATGAAAAGCCACTACCAAGGGCTTCAATACACATTCAACAAAGGTGTTGAGTTTGACTTTGGCAGCCCATACAAGGCTTTTTTCCTTGCATGTCACCATGGTAATAAACACAACATGCTCTATCGTTTCTATTTTTGCCTTATTTTCTCCTATTGTTGCTCATCCTATTGATATCTGGTTCTGTACATAGGTTATCGGTGATCCTCCTGACTTTAGTTGCTTCAATGATGGTTCCATTGAGTGGAAATAAAATTAGTGGCATGTTGTTAGACACAGAGGGTCATCCTCTACAAGCAGGGAAGGGTCATCCTCTATTTCAATGTAGCATGACAGCTACATCTATATGCCAAAATAAAACTGGAGCCCCTGTCATCTAAAGTATGCCTGCATCTATATGGCCATTGACAAGAAGAAATTTCTTTGCCCCTGTACCTATATTTATATGCGAAAAATTATATTTTACAAATTATATCTAAGAAATTAGATTTTGCAATGTTTTCACTTGCATCTATATGGCCATTAACAAGAAGAAATTTCTTTTCCCCTGCTGTAATGCCCCTCGCCTTTTCGTTTGCGATAGATGTTGTTCTCATGATTCCTATGACAATCCTAGTACCTAGGATAGTCCTTTAGTGCATGTTTTCAGTTTTGAAACACTTTGATTTCTATGCTATAGTTGATGTTTTCTTTGATATTGCTAGACACTTGATTATCATACGAACTAGATATGGATTATGTTAGATGATGCTTGATCTCTTGTACCTTGTGCATTCTTAGTTGATGGACATATTATGGTTTGATGTTAATTTCAGTTTAATATGATCATGATTTCATATTAATGTTACTTTATGTTTAAGGTATTGTTTGATCATGATTATGATGCATGTCTAGGATTGGATGCAGTTATTTATTTGATGAGTTACTGAACGGAACAGTGTGGCATTACTTGTATCCAAGTACCCTGCCACGCTGCAACTTCCGTTCATTATGTTTATGATAACATGTATATATGTACAACCCTGTTGTTTCGATGCAGTATGCAGGTACCGGGCATCGACTCCACCTGGACTAGCAGGTCTGAGCGTGCCCTAGCCGATGGATTCGTGGAACGGAGTTAACATGGGGTTCCGGGTCTTTTGTGTCGGTTGTCTGTTTGCCTCCGTCATTGTGGTCTTGTCTTGTCTTCCAATCTTGCTTGTCAGTCAAGTTCAGTGCCACCACGAGGTTTAACGAGGTCAGAGTTGCCTGTGTTACGTCAGTGTTTTGATGCATTCGAATATAATTACTTGACTAGGAATATAATTATGTTAAATAAATATTAATGGTTTCAATAAGAATTAAATAATGTAGAAAATATAATTATTTAATACTATGTGAATTAATAAATAAATTATATTGCCTAATTTGTGAGTGTTGTAGATGTTTAATCGGTATATGGCAATTTCATTAATACATAGATGGATATAATGTAAATTGTGTTTATTGAAATGCATGTTAATATTAGATTTATAAGATAATAATTTTGCCGGTGGCTTATGGGTCCATTCTAGGGTTTTAAAAAATATATATTTTGGGGGGTTTCAAGGAAGCTTTCATGTTCGGCTAGGGTTTCCATTTTCTCTTGGTTTTATCAGAGTTGAGGACTGAAGAGATCGAGGGTGTTGGAGCTGGAGATGTTAGTTGTTCATTGAAGACACGCATAGAAGCCACCTAATATAAGCAGAAATCAAATTGCGGGAGATCGCAGTCTTTAAAAGAGAGTCCGACCCAAGTAGCCGTGCATGTGCAAAGGATTTGTCAAGAAGATCGGGAGCCACAACCTGTTTGAAGGAGGTCTCAACTTTTTAGCTGCTGAAGTCAAAAGAAAAGAAGTCGAAGGTGATAGTGTTATCGAGGGTTTAATAAAGTTACTGCTGCAGTTAAAACTGCCGATTGAAAAGTTGCTTGGAAGCTGTCAGAGATTTGATCGCCACAACAAGGAGCCACAATTCGCTGAGATTACACAAGGGTTTTTGAGTCAAACCCGATTGCTATTTTGTTTGGAAGTCACCAGATCACGAGAGTTTGCCAGCCGTTGCCATCCAAAGGTATGTTAGAAGATATTTATTTATTGACACAAGCCATTGTTAAAGAAATAGAGGCACGGTTTAGGGTTTATCAGATAGCAATTTTTTTTAATTCAAATCATGCATCATGAAAAGAAAGGCTTTCGCTTGCCAATGACCCCAGGAACGACCCTAGTGCAATATGGCAAGTGAGAAGAAACATTAAATTCAAACCACTGCTTCTACTGGGAGGAATCGCTGGTCATAGGAGAAAGACTCCACTCCTGCAGCGTTCCTTATGAAGGCCAGGCTCGCACCATTCGTGAAACGCCTGCAACCCTTTGAACGAAGGGCCACGACCCACCTGCTAGCTCGTAGGGCTGTTTTGTCACCTACCATAGCAGCAGACCGCTCCAAACAAAACTCTCAGCTGTTTGTTTGACATTCTTGCACCATACGAACTCACCTAGCTTCAACGATTACACTCAGCTCCTTAGAAACGTCATTAGCCTTGAGTTTTTTTATTGCAGATTGCAATCGCTGCCCCCTCTCATCACGTTTTCCTTCTTGCTGGGCGTTTAATGAGGTTATGCCCATGTGTTTCTGGCTTTGTTTGGCTTGGGAAGTTGCCGTTTTTCGCCACTGCCAGTGAGTCGCCCTCCTTTGTACTGGAATTGGAATGCTGCCATCGTAGATTTAGAAGTGGCTGTGTGAGTATTCTTTCTGCAGGCAGGAATTATTCTTTCTATCTTTTTAGACACGATCTTTTTGATCTTAGTTTTCCTCCCTAAGTGCTAGCCTTCCTGTTAGTCGTAGTTTTAAGATTTGGGCTAGTGTAATCCCATAAAACTTGAATTTGCACTGCCTTGGTGGGAGCAGGTGATCTGAACTCCTGCATTTTTAAAAAAAAAATCTAGAAATATTATAGTCACTACAATCAGAAAATTTACATTCAGTATTTTTTTTTTAAATCTAGAATATATAAGTCAATGCATGGTCTGGGAATGCATCGTTGTTTTTACATCGGTTTCTTTTTTGCTTATTTTCTAAGCACGATCGGCTTAGGATCTTTCTTTTAGTTTCTTCCGTAGAAGAAACTGTACGAATCTGTTGTAATGAATCGTATTCAGTATGGTATGGCTTGAGGATTATTACAATGGTATAGTTTTGCGGTTGAATGATGTATTTTCATTGCTATGTGAAGTTCAATAAATGCCCCGTAAAAAGTAGGGTTTATAAAGGTTTACGCCACAATTAATTCAGCTTTTGTATTTCGTTTCTTCTGCCTATAAAGACTATGAGATTCAGAGCACGTTTTAGAAGAAAGTTAAGCTGGTTCCAGTTGTGACGACCCCTGATTACATTCTTTTGATGCCTGCACTGTTAAATATTTAAGATGCATTTGCATGAAACTTTCACCAACTCTGTGGAAGTATTCTTTGTACTTTCACTGAACAAATTTTGCTTAGATTTTTATGGCTTCTGACTACCGTGAAATACTGTTTTCTAAAGGTTCCTTAGTCTTACAAAGGCATTCTTTTGTTTCCTTATCGGTCACTTTTCTACCATTTTCTAAGAACTGTCAACTTAGGGGTTTCTGCTTATTCTGGTTAATATGATTCGGTTACAATGGAGTTTTGTTTGGTATGCCCTGGATCTGTATCTGATTTGTGACATGAAATTTTTTGTGATTAAATAATGAATTTGTTTTGTTCTATGAGGTTACATGACGGGGCATTACACTTGGTATCAGAGCCAAGTTGCAGCACTGGGATCTCTGGTTAATGTTGTTGCCCATGTCTAGTTATAGTAACTTCTCTTATGCATGTGCAGGTTTAGATTAATTAGCTAAGTTGGAATGTAAATTTCTTTTGTTTGACTAAAGGTGCATTAGGATAAGATGTGATTGGGTGTAGCTAGGTATTTAATCTATGTATTTGGAAGTAAATGTATATGATTAAGTTTTGTATTACATAACGTGATATGTTTTAATGGAAAGGTCTATTTTTGTGGAATAAATAAGATGCTAATGCATGGAAAATTACGATGACTGCATTTGGTGTTTGAAAATCTTGTTTACTAGGTGTAGCTGAAAACTCATGAGGGAATGTCCTTCTCTTTTCTTACTATTGTATAAATAGAAAAGATTCATGCATTGGATGTCTTGCATGTTGAAAATATGCGAATCCTTGGTTCTGTGAGAATTCAAATAGCTTGTGATGGAGTAAGAGTTGTTGTGTTTAGGAAAGACCTACATGAAGTGGTAAGAGTTAAGTAGAGGATCATCATTGTTATTTTGTGAATATGGAACTTGTGTATAATTTGTTAAGTGGAATTGTTAAGTAATCGTGATGATCATGACAGTGACTTTTTAACATTGGGTGGTATATGAAAGGGTTATGGATAATATGAAATGATATGATCTTATAAAGGGAATCACAGTGATTATGGAAACAAATGTACTTATGGCAGTAATGAGATGGTGTATGTGAGTGTAAATCTTCCCCTGTATATGTGAGAAACCAGTAACTGTGCTTTGGTTGAGTGTTGTGAATACCCCGTACTTGCTTTGTGTGCCTATAGGATGGTGATACTGGGTACCCATCCATGGGGAATGTGTGTATTTTGGTGTGGAATGTGCCATACCATTATGTGTGTTTGTATGTTTGTTACCTGATTGAGGGCCAACCCTTGTGTGGTTGAAAGTATATATGTAAAAGAGTAGCCAAAAGTTAGATTCATAGATTCTCTTCTTTTGGTTCTCTAGTCCCTCAGTCTGTGAAGGGGTAGTAGCAGCCACAAAGTTCCTTGGGCGGAGTGAACAGCGTACGCTTATGACGGCGCAGAGTGGTCCCTCGCTCAACCGACCCTAAGGAAACGTACTCACTACTTCCCCTTATGATGGATCAGGGTACTTGATTCATATGTGTTAGCCTAATCCCCACAGTTTCTGAGCATCTGGATGGTATTTCTTGGAGGATCATTTACCTTGTCTTCACGAAAGGTATGGTATACCACATGAGTTATCAGTTGGGGGCCGGGGTCTAGGACCTGCATGGACAACCCAACTGGAACTATGTGATGACATGAGTCGTCACTTGGGGGCCGGGGTCTAGGACCTGCGTGGGTAACCCAAGTGAGACCATGTGCCCCATGTATATTTTGAGGTCTAGCATGTGGAGGGAGATTTGTTACTCATGCTGAGATAGATTCCGTATCTGCACATGTTTCGACATGATAGGTACGATGCCACACCCCACTGATGTTCCGACACAGTGCTGGTGATGACGCCGTGTTGCTGTTGGTAGCGAGCTAGGCTCGAGGACACGATGCCACGTGCATAGACACGTGAAGGTGCACTATGAGATTGTGTTATAGCCTACTTGTGTGTTGAGCGTAATGGGGCCTCACACACTCGTAGAGGGATACTCATGTTTGCTTTCGATAGTGTCGGGTCGGTTAGCATATGAGTAGGTCCTAGCCATGTATACCTCTGGCTACGGCGAGTACCTGTGTGTGCCTTTTCCACGAGGTGTCGCTATGCGGGGTGTGTTCTGCGCATGTTTACTTCCGCGGAGCCACAGACACACTGCCATGCGGCATACGACCAGAACGTGCCTTCTCCGGCTGGCGTATGACCATGCCGCGTTGAGATGCGATGCGGGATGTGGCCGAGGTGCACATTCCATGCGGGCAGCCAAGGAGTGTGTGAGCCACTTGGCTAGTCCATGCCGCGTGACGACGCGATGCAGGGTGTAGCCGAGGAGTACACTCTGAGCCATGTGGATGGCGTGCTCATTCTGCACCACATGAGGGCTACTGTTATAGCCTGACATTGTTCCCTCCTTCCTCGTTTGGTGGCTACTATCTAGTCACATAGTGTCGTACAGTGCAATTTCAAATTGTGGACTTTCTCTATGGTTATTGATGATTTTTTTTTTTTTTTTACTGATTGTGAAGGCTGACACTTTTCTTGTATTTGATTATGATGGTTTAGCCACACCTTGTGATTTTATTGCTTGTATCCCTTGTGGTTACATTTGATTTAGTGTTGAAAATTGCGCGCATTTCTTATTTTATTGTTGAAATTAAATTTTTATCCTTCTTCATGACTTTGGTGGCTAAACTAGTTATATTTACTGTTTTTGATGTCGGCCATGTGTTGTATTGTGACTCCTCTCCAAGGATGTATGAGACGGACTTGGTGAGTGTATGCGAGGAAGCAGACGCAGGGAACCTTGAGGATGGGGGTATGTGAGGCTGTTATACAGCTAAGACCCACTACCCACCTATGTGTGATGACTATCTCTTGGAGGCTAACCACCTTATACAACAAGAGAGGCGTCATTATGGCTTATTGGATGGTCTCACCTTGTGAGTGTGACCTAGCACCAACAAGTCATTATATGTGAGGTATGGATTATGTGAGATGGATTTGGCTGTTGGCTCATGGATTAGTATGCGGTTTTTAGTATCCAGATGGACCCCTATGTGGCCTTGTGATGTGAATCCCAGTGATGTATATTGGTGTGTGTGTGAAGAATGTATGGCAAATCATGAAAACTATAAATGGTGTTTCCATTCTTCAAATAGATGAAAAATTTTGATCTTTTGTTGAATCTGTGATAAGACTTAGGGTGGATAGTTAATGGAAAATGTTAAAAATGCAGCATTTTAACCTTTTGATTGTTTATTAGCATAGTGTTCTCTCTAGAAATGTTTGTTAGCTTAGTGTATTTGACTAAGTTATATTTTGGCAATAGAATATGGCAATATTATTACACTATGTTTCTACCCTAATCTGTGACTTCCAGGAGTAAGTCAAAATCTAGGGGGGGAGGATGTAATGCCCCTCGCCTTTTCGTTTGCGATAGATGTTGTTCTCATGATTCCTATGACAATCCTAGTACCTAGGATAGTCCTTTAGTGCATGTTTTCAGTTTTGAAACACTTTGATTTCTATGCTATAGTTGATGTTTTCTTTGATATTGCTAGACACTTGATTATCATACGAACTAGATATGGATTATGTTAGATGATGCTTGATCTCTTGTACCTTGTGCATTCTTAGTTGATGGACATATTATGGTTTGATGTTAATTTCAGTTTAATATGATCATGATTTCATATTAATGTTACTTTATGTTTAAGGTATTGTTTGATCATGATTATGATGCATGTCTAGGATTGGATGCAGTTATTTATTTGATGAGTTACTGAACGGAACAGTGTGGCATTACTTGTATCGAAGTACCCTGCCACGCTGCAACTTCCGTTCATTATGTTTATGATAACATGTATATATGTACAACCCTGTTGTTTCGATGCAGTATGCAGGTACCGGGCATCGACTCCACCTGGACTAGCAGGTCTGAGCGTGCCCTAGCCGATGGATTCGTGGAACGGAGTTAACATGGGGTTCCGGGTCTTTTGTGTCGGTTGTCTGTTTGCCTCCGTCATTGTGGTCTTGTCTTGTCTTCCAATCTTGCTTGTCAGTCAAGTTCAGTGCCACCACGAGGTTTAACGAGGTCAGAGTTGCCTGTGTTACGTCAGTGTTTTGATGCATTCGAATATAATTACTTGACTAGGAATATAATTATGTTAAATAAATATTAATGGTTTCAATAAGAATTAAATAATGTAGAAAATATAATTATTTAATACTATGTGAATTAATAAATAAATTATATTGCCTAATTTGTGAGTGTTGTAGATGTTTAATCGGTATATGGCAATTTCATTAATACATAGATGGATATAATGTAAATTGTGTTTATTGAAATGCATGTTAATATTAGATTTATAAGATAATAATTTTGCCGGTGGCTTATGGGTCCATTCTAGGGTTTTAAAAAATATATATTTTGGGGGGTTTCAAGGAAGCTTTCATGTTCGGCTAGGGTTTCCATTTTCTCTTGGTTTTATCAGAGTTGAGGACTGAAGAGATCGAGGGTGTTGGATTCGTGAAACGCCTGCAACCCTTTGAACGAAGGGCCACGACCCACCTGCTAGCTCGTAGGGCTGTTTTGTCACCTACCATAGCAGCAGACCGCTCCAAACAAAACTCTCAGCTGTTTGTTTGACATTCTTGCACCATACGAACTCACCTAGCTTCAACGATTACACTCAGCTCCTTAGAAACGTCATTAGCCTTGAGTTTTTTTATTGCAGATTGCAATCGCTGCCCCCTCTCATCACGTTTTCCTTCTTGCTGGGCGTTTAATGAGGTTATGCCCATGTGTTTCTGGCTTTGTTTGGCTTGGGAAGTTGCCGTTTTTCGCCACTGCCAGTGAGTCGCCCTCCTTTGTACTGGAATTGGAATGCTGCCATCGTAGATTTAGAAGTGGCTGTGTGAGTATTCTTTCTGCAGGCAGGAATTATTCTTTCTATCTTTTTAGACACGATCTTTTTGATCTTAGTTTTCCTCCCTAAGTGCTAGCCTTCCTGTTAGTCGTAGTTTTAAGATTTGGGCTAGTGTAATCCCATAAAACTTGAATTTGCACTGCCTTGGTGGGAGCAGGTGATCTGAACTCCTGCATTTTTAAAAAAAAATCTAGAAATATTATAGTCACTACAATCAGAAAATTTACATTCAGTATTTTTTTTTAAAATCTAGAATATATAAGTCAATGCATGGTCTGGGAATGCATCGTTGTTTTTACATCGGTTTCTTTTTTGCTTATTTTCTAAGCACGATCGGCTTAGGATCTTTCTTTTAGTTTCTTCCGTAGAAGAAACTGTACGAATCTGTTGTAATGAATCGTATTCAGTATGGTATGGCTTGAGGATTATTACAATGGTATAGTTTTGCGGTTGAATGATGTATTTTCATTGCTATGTGAAGTTCAATAAATGCCCCGTAAAAAGTAGGGTTTATAAAGGTTTACGCCACAATTAATTCAGCTTTTGTATTTCGTTTCTTCTGCCTATAAAGACTATGAGATTCAGAGCACGTTTTAGAAGAAAGTTAAGCTGGTTCCAGTTGTGACGACCCCTGATTACATTCTTTTGATGCCTGCACTGTTAAATATTTAAGATGCATTTGCATGAAACTTTCACCAACTCTGTGGAAGTATTCTTTGTACTTTCACTGAACAAATTTTGCTTAGATTTTTATGGCTTCTGACTACCGTGAAATACTGTTTTCTAAAGGTTCCTTAGTCTTACAAAGGCATTCTTTTGTTTCCTTATCGGTCACTTTTCTACCATTTTCTAAGAACTGTCAACTTAGGGGTTTCTGCTTATTCTGGTTAATATGATTCGGTTACAATGGAGTTTT
Organism: Cunninghamia lanceolata; assembly: GCA_027924645.1. NCBI lineage: Eukaryota > Viridiplantae > Streptophyta > Pinopsida > Cupressales > Cupressaceae > Cunninghamia > Cunninghamia lanceolata. The sequence goes on along the minus strand of BSBN01000050.1, from coordinate 8,655,346 downwards.
GTTTGGTATGCCCTGGATCTGTATCTGATTTGTGACATGAAATTTTTCGTGATTAAATAATGAATTTGTTTTGTTCTATGAGGTTACATGACGGGGCATTACACCTGCAAGTTTCTTGCTCTAATTTTGGGTGTTGGAAAACCCCAAAACCCCATTTTGCTCTAATCTACCCTTGATTTTAAAAGTATTTAAATTTATTTGAGTATTTTAAATAAGCACTTTTTTTTAATCTTAATATACAACCAAACAAATACCCATTTCTTACTTCAATTTTCTAAAATGAATAAATTATAAAAGTTTCTAAAATGAATTCATTCAATATAAAAGTTTCTAAAATGAATTCATTGATTATAAAAGTTTCTAAAATTTGTTTAAAGAGAAGTTAAAGACAAAAGCAATGGTTAAAAAAAAATAATGCATGCCAAAACCACATCATAAATTCATAATCCTAGACAAAAGGAAACTTAAGATAGACACAAACCATTTTATTTCCTTATGCAATGCATTGGTTCTCTAAGAACTAATTAATTTGTATATGGAAACTTAAGATATTAAATATATATATATATATATATATATATATATATATATATATATATATATATATATATATATATATATATATATATACACACACACAACTTTGCATATATACATGCAAATATATATAATTATTATGCATATAATTGTCCCTATGAAATCCTTCATGCATTTTTCTGAATCCATAACTGTGCTTATTCTTTTTTTCTCTACCTGCACAAAACTAGAAAAACAATAAACATGCATATGAAAAAAATAGAAAAACAATAAACATGCTTATGAAAAATCTAGAAAAACAACAAACATGCATATGAGAATGATATTAGGGTAATTTTCTACACAAAACAGAAAAACAATAAACATGCATATGAAAAAAAATAGAAAAACAATAAACATGCATACGAGAATGATATTAGGGTAAAGAGGTATAGTAGGTAGGAAAAATTGTTATAGTAAGTTTCATTTATAAGTCTAATTAAACTAGGAAGGTTTGAATTAACTACAATTTGTTTGTTTTTATTTATTTATATTGAAATTTAAATATTCTATTCCTAATGATCCTAATTTAAATAAAAAAAATGATCACTAGGAATAGAATATTTTTATTAATATCAATAGTGTTAATTTATTAAAATCATAAAATAATAATTATTAAATGAATTTATGAATCAAATATTCTAACTTATTAATCTACCCTTGTGATATAGATATTTATCTTTTTAATTTGCTTTTTGGTTTTTTTGTTTTGTTTTTTAATTTAATAGGTAGCTTAAATTAATTGGTTTCTGAATTAAATATTTTAATTTTAGGAAAACTTTTTAGGCAAAATCAATTTAGGAGAAAACGAAAAAGTATTTTTGATTTATTTCAATATATTAGAAAGTTTTAACTATAATTTTTAGTAATGTGTAAGAGTGAAAAGTGTATTTTTAATATTTTCATTCACTTTATATTTAATATTTATTTAAGTTATTTGAATATTTGTTATGTTTTAATTTTTAGGTTATAGGAATTTTATGGCAAAGGTTATCAATCTAAGTTAGTTTGTAGTAATTATTATATAATCTTCAAATATTTTTATGGAAATAGATATATTCCAATTAAATGTTATTAAGTTATTAATTAAGGTGTGGAAAAATTATTAGACATGAATAACAATATTTCTTTTTCACAAATGAATATTGTAGAGTGACATCATTAATTGACCTATAATTAGTCTATCTTAAGTTTCCATATAGGGATATAATATTCATTTAATACAAGTATTGTTAGAAGTTTACTTAATTGACTTAGTTAATAAAATTTAATAATATTAATATAATCTTATAGACTTAGTTAATAAAATGTAATTAACATTTGTTAGAAGTTTAGTTAATAAATTGTGATCATAACTAAATTTTAAATAAGAAATGAAATTAAATAAAAAGAAATTTATGGAATTTTATTAAATTTACTTATTATAAATTTTAATGCATGTAACATGCAGTAAGAAGATTCAAACATATAAAAATCTTTGCTATATATATATATATATATATATATATATATATATATATATATATATATATATATATATATATATATATATATATATATATATATATATATATATATATATATATATACGTTTTAGAGTTAGAATAGGGGTTATGGTTAGGGTTAGATTTAAAATTAGGATTAGGTTTAGGGTTTTAGGCTTTAGGGATGGGGTTAGGGTTAGGGTAAGAATTAGGGTGACAAGTATAATTAGGGTTAATGTTAGAATTAAACTTAGGATTAGGCTTACAATAAGGGCTAAGTTTAGTATTAAGCTTAGGGATAAGGTTGCAATTAGGATCAGCCTTAGGGTTAAAATTATAGCTATGTTTAGGGTTTGAATAAAGGTTAGGATTAGGGTTAGATTTAGGGTTAGAGTTAGATTTAAAATTAGGGTTATAGTTAGGGTAGAATCAATGTTGTGATTATAATTAGGTTAGGGTTAGGGTTAGGGATAGGGTTCTTATTAGAATTAGGGTTAGAATTAAGGTTGGTTACTATTGGAGTTAGGGTTAGAGTTCAATTAGGTTTAAGGTTAGTATTAAGGTTAGGGTTAGGTTTCGAATTATAGTCAAGCTTAGGGTTAGAGTTAGGGTTAGGGTTAAAATTAAAGCTATGTTTAGGGTTAGAATAATGATTATGGTTATGGTTAGCTTTAAAATTAGGATTAGGTTTAGGGTTTAGGGTAAGCATTAGAGTTACAGTAAGGGTTAGTGATGCAACACACAATATACACTCAATAGAATTGTGCCATTAAACATGTGAGAAAAAAAGATTTGGAAGCTGGAACATAAAATAACTTCTATTCAACTCTGCTGCTACAATGAGAGAGAACTCTCTTATATCCAAGAAAACAAAAAAATAAAAAATTACCTTTTTTGGCATATTTCGACAATTGTCAGATTTTTGCCATTTTAGGTAATTTTACGATCATATCTTGAGAATCCAATTTTTTCCAAAAAAGCTCATAAAGCTAAGGTAGGATGAAAAACCAACTAACATCCTAAATTTGAAACATGAGTTACGAGTTATTAAAAAAAGCAACTTTTAAAAAACTAGAAAAAAACACTAATTTGTCATTTTAAGGGCCAAGATGAAAGTTTGAAGCCCTGAAAAAGTGCCAAGACGAGGTCCAACCAACTAGGGTGGATTGGGAAACCATTGGTGACCTCATAACGCATCCACCTATAAAATTTTGTAGAAAACCCACATCCGAGTTAAAAGTTATGACCTCCAGAAGTCCCTGCATCGTTCTCCTCTAGTTGAAAAGAACGCAGCTCCTGCAAGTGAGTCTCTTGAAACTGCTGCCATTTGACTGGATCTAACCTCTGTACTTCCCATTATGTAATCCACGTGCTATCTGTTGGTGGCAATCCTTCCCACTGTACTAAATACTTGTTGTAACGCCCTTGCCAAGTGTAGATAGTGTTCTTATCAAGAACTTGTGCAATCTTTTCCTTCTTATGGGGAATGTGGTTGTGCCATGCCACCTCTAGTTGACTATCTACAGCATCATCGTCACCATGGAATGCATATAAATCAGAAATATTAAACACAGGAGAAATATCAAGATCATCTGGTAAACTGACCTCATATGCATTATCATTGATCTTCTTTGTAATTCTGCAAGGACTAATTTTCCTGTACTTCAACATGTGATATGTTCCAGTAGGAAACCGCTCTTTTCTCAAATATACCATCACTAAGTCACCTTCACTGAATGTCTGATGTTGCCTACTAGTATCCACTAAATTCTTGTACCGCTCATTACTGTCTTGCAACTTCTGTCTCACTTCTTTCTGGAACTGTTGAAGGTGTTCTGCAAATGCTTCTCGATCATCACTGACCCTATCTTTCATTGGTAGCTGTACCAAATCTAGAACACCCTGAGGATTCCTAAAATACACAATATGGAAAGGGGACTTTCCCATTGATCTGTTAACAGAACTATTATAGGCAAATTTGGCCTAGGGTAATGCCAAATCCCATTGTTTTGGCTTTTCTCCAACAATACACCTCAACAAATTTCCCAGACTCTGATTAACTACCTCTATTTGCCCATCTATTTGAGGATGATAGACACTACTAAACTGTAACTTGGTCCCATCTTCTTCCATAAAGTCCTCCAGAAATGACTCAGGTATTTGGTATCCCTGTCAGAGGTAATAGTCTTTGGAACACCATGTAGTCGAACAACTTTTGAAAAAAATAATTTTGCTACCCTTGTTGCATCATTAGTTTTTTTATAGGCAATAAAATGAACCATCTTGGAGAACCTATCAACAACTACAAAAATGGAGTCATTACGTCGTTGAGTATGTGGAAGTCCCAACACAAAGTCCATGCTCAAATCTCTCCATGGTGCAGCTGGTACTGGTAAGGGCATATACAACCCTGTATTCTGTGAATGTCCCTTAGCCACTTGGCAAATTCTACACCTTGTTACATACTTAGTTATATCCCTTTTCATCTTTGGCTAGTAATATTTATCTTCTATCAAGGCTATTGTCTTGTCCTTCCCAAAATGTCCAGCCAACCCACTACTATGAAATTCTCTGATAATGTTTTCCCTCATAGAGCCAACTAGTATGCATAGTTGTGTTCCTTTAAATAGATACCCATCTTGCATAAAATATTCACCCCTAAAGTGATCCAAGTTGCCAAATACTGGTGCCTTCAATTGTTCCACAATCTCCCAAAAATCATCATCAGACTCATACAAATTTTTGATGGCATCAAAACCAATCAGCTCAGTTTCCATTGTGGTCAAAAGTGCAACACACCTACTTAACGCATCTGCAACTTGATTTTGTTTTTCAGAATTATGCTTCAACACAAAGTTATAACCCTCCACGAAAGAGACCCAATTGGCATGCTTACTATTCAACTTTTTTGTGTGTTCAAGTATTTCAGTGCAATATGATATGTAAACAATACAAACTCCTGGGGAACTAGATAATGTCTCAAATGCCTCAATGCTTGAACAATTGCATAAAATTCCAAATCATAAGTAGAATAATTCTTTCTCACTTCATTCATCTTTTCACTAAAGAAAGCTATAGGTTTTCCATCTTGGCTAAGCACAACACCTATTCCCACATGGGAGGCATCACATTCTACTTCAAATACCTTATCAAAATTTGGCAATGCAAGTATAGGTGCTTCTATTACCTTTTGCTTCAAGTAGTTAAAGCTCTCCTCAACATCCTTGGTCCATACAAACTCCCTTTGGTGCAATCTGTTATAGGAGCTACAATACTACTGAAATTTCGAATGAACTTTTGATAGAACGTGGCCAAGCCATGAAAACTTTTTACCTCTATGATGCTGCTTGGACTAGCCCATTCTAGAATTTCCCTGACCTTTTCTGGATCCATTCTGACACCATCTTTAGAAATGGCAAAGCCTAAAAAAACCAAACTGTCCTGCATGAACCTGCACCTTTTCAAATTAGCATAGAACTTCTCCTTCCTTAACACACCAAAGATGATCCTCAAGTGTTGTAGGTGCTCTTCTTTGCTATTACTAAATACTAAAATATCATCAAAATAAACTACCACAAACTTACCAATGTAAGGGTGTAGTATAGTGTTCATCAATCTCATAAATGTGCTAGGTGCATTGGATAACTCGAATGGCATAACCATCCACTCATATAATCTGTCTCCAGTCTTAAAGGTTGTCTTCCACTCATCCCCTTCTCGAATCCAGATTTGGCGGTAGCCACTTCGTAGGTCAATCTTGCTGAAATATTTGGCCCCTGCAAGGACATCCATCATGTCCTCCATACGAGGTATAGGAAACTGATACTTGATGGTAATCTTATTAATTGCTCTGCTATCAGTGCACATCCTCCATGTTCCATCCTTTTTTGGGGTTAACAAAGCAGGTACAGCACATGGGCTCATGCTCTCTCTCACCACACCTTTACTTATGAGTTCTGTTACTTGCTTATTCATCTCTACATGTTGTTTTGGATTCATCCTATAAGCTACTTGGTTGGGTAGAGTTGCTCCTCGAATCAAATCAATATGATACTGAATATCTCTCTTTGGTGGTAGACCATCAGGTAATTCATTAGGTAAAACATCAACAAATTCTTTCAATAGCTCTGCTACTTCTGGGGGAACTGAAATGTCTTCCTCTTCACCTTTTTTCACTACTAATGCATAGCAACACCCTGTCACCTTCATTTCTTTGACAAGATCTCTTTCAGACAACATGGTCTCACCTTTTCCTTCATCCTTGAGAGGCAATAAAATCACGTTAGAGCCATCCTTCCAAAAGGTGTATGTGTTTTCCTCTTCATCATGCATAACTTTTATATCATACTGCCATGGCCTTCCCAATAACACTTGACAGGCATCCATTGGAACAACATCACAGCATATCTCATCTTGATAGATCTTCCCTATGCTAAACTTAATTAGGCATCTTTTATCAATAGTGACTTCATTTCCTTTTTTAAACCATGCAATACGATACGTATGAGGATGTTTTTCATAGTGTAAATTCAATTTTTCTACCATTTCTTTAGAAACCATATTTTCACAACTACCTCCATCAACAATAACTTGACATACCTTGCCACCTGAAGTGCATCTGGTTCTGAAGATATTGGTTCGAAGCCATGAACTATTAGAGCTTTTGGCTTGTGTTTTCTCCTTCTCTGGAATCACCATTGCTTTTCTCATCATGAGACTTTCTCCCACATCTGGTGGAACCTCTAGTTCTGTCCCTACCACTTCATGATGCATTTGAATCATGTTCACCCTAGGTTGTCCTCCTTGATTTCTTTCTTGCATGTTATAATTTGACCATTCAAATGCCCTATGACCTTCTTCTCCACATCTAAAACAAGTGAAAGGCCTTCTCTGGTATTCCCGTCCTCTACCGCTACCATAACCTCTACCTCTTTGAAATCCCCTTCCTCATTCTTGATTCAGAGGATCTTATCGATTGTTTACTTGTTTTTCCAATCCATGGGATGACTCTCCCTTGCCATAATTTGAACCTCCATGAAATGGGGTTGATGTACCCCTTCGTCCTCCCTATTCCTCTGATGGTACTGTCTATTTTGTTTTTCTTCTGCCTTTAGAGCTAATTGGTAAGCCTCTTCCATACTATTGAGTCGATGCATGCTCAATTCATCTTGAATAGAAAATTTCAAGCCATTCACATATCTGGCAGCCATCTTCTCATTAGTTTCTTGATGCTCTATACATATAGACAGTGTATAAAAGTCATTTGTGTAATCTTACATAGAAGAGAGGTTCTGCTTTAAATTTTGAAACCTACGAAAAAGGGTTTGTGCATAATCTATAGGAAAAAAATTTCTCTAAACTTTTTCTCCATTTTATTCCATGTCCTGATCTTATCCTTGCCTTTCCTTGTTCATTCCTTTTGAAGATGATCCCACCAAATCATTGCACGACCCTTTAATTTGGTGCATGCAAATTTTACCTTCTTCTCCTCTGTCATGGATTTCCATTCAAAAAAATTTCTTATGTCATTCAACCAGTCTATCAACTCCTCTGGTTTAAGGCTACCTGCATAATCTAAAACATCTACCTTGATCCATTCATTTTTTCCCTTCTAAGGCCCTGAGCATCCTCTCTTCAAAACTCACGCCTTCTAATTCTTCTTCTTCATGTTTTGTATCTTGATTTGCACTTCCTCGACCTATCTCTTCATTAGATTCATCTCCTCCTCTACTGAGTCTTTGGTTTTCCATCCGTGTTGTAAGTTATGCTATTTGACTTTGTAGATTTTGCATTTCTCTATGAATCTGCGCAAGACCGCCTCTTCCTCTTCCTCTCCTAGCCATCTTCCTGCTCTGATACCAGATGATGCAGCACACAATATACACTCGGTAGAATTGCGCCATTAAACATGTGAGAAAAAAAATTGGAAGTTGGAACATAAAATAACTTCTATTCATCAACTCTGCTGCTACAATGAGAGAAAACTCTCTTATATCCAAGAAAACAAAAAAAAACAAAAAATTACCTTTTTTGGCATATTTCGACAATTGTCAGATTTTTACCATTTTAGGTAATTTTACAATCATATCTTGAGAATCCAGTCTTTTCCCAAAAAAATCATAAAGCTAAGGTAGGATGAAAAACCAACTAACATCCTAAATTCAAAACATGAGTTTCAAGTTATTAAAAAAAGCAACTTTTAAAAAACTAGAAAAAAAATTAATTTGCCATTTTGAGGGCCAAGATGAAAGTTTAAAGCCCCAAAAAAGTGCCAAGACAAGGTCTAACTGACTAGGGTGGGTTGGGAAACCACTAGCGACCTCATAATGCATCCACCTGTAACATTTTGTAGAAAACCCACATCCGAGTCAAAAGTTATGACCTCTGGAAGTCCCTGCATCAGTTAGGGCTAGAGTTAGGGTTAGAATTCGGGTTAGAGTTATTGTTAAAATCATAGTTAGAATTAGGATTAAGTTAAGGGTTAGAATTAGGGTTATTGTTATATTTAAAATTAGGGTTAGAGTAGGGTACATCAGCGTTATGATTAGAATTAGGGTTATTGTTCCTATTAGAATTAGGGTCAGAATTTAGGTGGCTTACTATTACAATTAAGGTAATAATCAGAGTTACAATTAGGATTAGGGTTCAAATTAGAGTTAGGGTTCAAATTAGAGTTAGGGTTAAAGTTCAATTAGGGTTAAGGTTAGTATTAAGGTTAGGGTTAGGCTTTGAATTATAGTCAAGCTTAGGGTTAAAGTTAGGATTAGGCTTAGGGTTAAAATTAGAGCTATGTTTAGGGTTAAAATAAGTGTTATTGTTAGGGTTAGCTTTAAAATTAGGATTAGGTTTAGGGTTTAGGGTTTAGTTTAGGGTTAGGGTTAGAATTAGGGTTACAACTATAATTAGGGTTAATGTTAGAATTAAACTTAAGGTTAGGGTTACAATTAGGGTTAAGTTCAGTATTAAGCTTAGGGATAAGGTTGCAATTAGGTTCAGCCTTAGGGTTAAAATTAGAGCTATGCTTAGGGTTTGAATAAAGGTTAGGGTGAGGGTTAGGGATAGGGTTAGATTTAGGGTTAGAGTTGGATTTAAAATTAGGATTACAGTTAGGGTAGAATCAGGGTTATGATTAGAATTAGGGTTAGGGTTAGCCATAGGGATAGGGCTAGGGATAGGGTTAGGGTTCTTATTAGAACTAGGGTTAGAATTAAGGTTTGTTACTATTAGAGTTAGGGTTAAGATTGGTATTAAGGTTAGGGTTAGGTTTTGAATTATAATCAAGCTTAGGGTTAGAGTTAGGGTTAGGGTTAGGGTTAAAATTAGAGCTATGTTTAGGGTTAGAATAAGGGTTATGGTTAGGGTTAGCTTTAAAATTAGGATTAGGTTTAGGGTTTAGGGTAAGCATTAGAGTTACAATAAGGGTTAGGGCTAGAGTTAGGGTTAGAATTTAGGTTAGGGGTAGAGTTAAACTGATAGTTATAATTAGGATTAAGTTAAGGGTTAGAATTAGGGTTATTGTTAGATTTAAAAGTAGGGTTATAGTTAGGGTAGAGTTAGCGTTATGATTAGGGTTAGGGTTAGAGTTAGGATTAGGGTTCCTATTAGAATTAGGTTTAGAATTAAGGTGGGTTGTTATTAGAATTAGCGTAAGAAATAGAGTTACAGTTAGGGTTAGGGTCCAAATTAAAGTTAAGGTTATATTCAATTAGGGTTAAGTTTAGTATTAAGGTTAGGCTTTGAATTAAAGTTACAGTTAGGGTTTGGGTTAGGGTTAAAATTATATTTATGTTTAGGGTTAGAATAAGGGTTAGGGTTAGGTATAAAATTAGGATTAGGGTTAGGTCTATAATTAGAGATATGATTAGGGTTATGATTAAATATAAGGTTATTGTTAGGGTTACAATTATGGTTATGATTAGGTTTAAAATTAGGGTTAGGGTTGAAATGATAGTTAGAATTAGAGTAAGAATTACATTTAGAATTAGGGTTATAGTTTGAAAAAGGGTGACAATTACAATCAGAATTACGGTCAAAACTAGGTTTAGGGTTATAATAAGGGTTAGGTTAGGGTGAGATTTAGGGTTACAATGAAAATTAGGGTTAGGCTTAGGGTTACAATGAGATTTAGGGTGAGAATTAGGATTAGTGTTAGGGTCAGCGTTAGGTTTAGAACTAGAGATACAATTATGGTTATAATTAGGGTTAGGGTTATTGTTATAATTAAGGTTAGGATTAGTACTAGGGTTAGGGTTATTGTTAGAATTAGAGTCAGGGTTAGTATGAGGGTTAAGGTTGCTATTAGAATTAGGGTTAGGGTTCAACATTGATATTAAAATATTCTTGAAAAATAGGTACCCTTTTTCTAACAGCAACCTTAACCCTCATACTAACCTAACCTTGGTTCTAACCCTAACCCAAACCCTAATTCTAAATCTAACCCTAATTATATTTCTAACCATAACCCTAACCTTAATCCTAACACTAATGCTAACCATAATTTTAACCCTAACCGTAACCCTAAACCTAACCCTAATTCTAACGTAAACACTAACCCTAACCCTAATTTTAACCCCTAACTCTAATCCTAAATATAATATATAGTATAATATAATATTTTAATTATTATATATTATAATAATTATTATTATAAACATAATATATTATTATATTATATAATTATTATATAATATATTATAATAATATATTAGATATATTATAAAAGATATATCTAATATAATATGTTTTAATATATTATAATTAGTGTTAGAAGTAGGCTTGTGGCTCCAGTTGCTACTAGCATATTTATATTAAATATAATATATCTAAAGTATGCCAAGAGATATCCTTCTCAAGGCACCTATTTTTTTAATCACTAATCCTAACATTAGGCACCTCAAGAAGGATATCTCTTGGCATAATTTATATATATTATATTTAATATAAATATGCTAGTTTTATTTATTTGTAAAATATATTTGTTAAAACTTAAATCTTTGTAAGAGCTAGAGAAACTAAATAACTATAATGGGTAGGTTGGAGTTTAATATTTGAAATCTATGGCTGACATGGTGTATAATAAGAATGCTTGTAAGTTGTTTTTACACTTTCTTGCAACATTGTTTTCCACACCTTAAATTATAAATATAAACCCAAGGACATCTTGAGAATCCTAAACTATTATAAAGTTCATACAAATATTCATACAAATAGAGATTTAATTGAAATTTGGATCATCTAGAGTATTAGTAACATACATACAGTGTAAAGCTTTTCATTTGATCCATTAAAAACAAAGAAAATTTCTTGTCCAAAATTTACAATTAGAATATCCATAAAGGAAACTAAAGCAAAGTGTGGGCAGCACATTCCTATCTCACAAATTGGCATAACCATATATTCTAGGCAAGAACTAATAGCAAGAAGTTTCATAGACTATTGAGCTCACATTGGTGTTTCACTCCAAGAATTAAGATGAATGAAACATGAGAAATAAGGATGTTGAAGACTCTAGTTTTCTATTAATCTTTTGTTAGGATCCACCTCCAACATCTTCGAGAGAAAAGCAATGCCTACTAAGTATCCCATCTTCTTAGCTATACTTTCAAAGCAGTTTCGTAAACCAAAATTGGACAGACAAGGCCCGATCAGAAGTTTACATTTGACAAAGAATCACAATATTTCTCTTTCTCTATTAGCTTATTGGAAGAGTGTTCCACATGCTAAAATACAATATCTATTTGCTCTTGTAGACACTACCCACAAAATATGGGTTCTCCTATCAACATCTCTGCAAATATGCATCCCAATGCCCAAATATCAATTACAACATAGCAATTGTATGTTCTTTGTTGCATCAGTAATTTTGGAGATCTATACCATAATGAGACATATTTGCTCTCATTCCTCTACATCAAACCATTATTTTTATCCTTCACCATAGTAGACAATCCAAAGTATACAAGCTTAATTTTGACGGCTCCTTCATTGTTAATGGAGGGAAGACAATTGGAACGCTTGAAATCTCTATGTGTAATGCCCTTGTCATGGCAATAGGCCACACCATTGTAAAGCTCCGACATTATCCATCTTATCAACTCAAGTTGATTGTTTCTAAAATATCAATGTTCATATGAATATCCTCCATGAATAATTTTCTTGATGAATGATAGCAGGTCTATATCCATAAATTCCATAGCAATATAAGAAATTTTATTTCCATTTATACCTAGACTTGTATGATGATAGTCATTGTTAGTGGTTTCTTTCAAGAAACAACCCTATATTATTTCTACCTTACCTTGTCCAACAATTTGTACCACATATGGGCTTAGAGTTAAGAATTTCAGTATCTCACTCTCCTCAAATGCAACATCAATATATGAAGATGTTTTGATGGACACTATATTTTCTCCATTAAAACCCAAAACCTTTGCCTCTACTCCATAAGATAAATAGAGATAAAAATAACAATATGTATTTGCATTGTGATGTTGGCTAGTATGATATTGGGGGTGTCTATAAACTAAATTTTTAGAAAGTATTATAGAAATCCATGGATGTTGCTCATGGCTTGGCATATTTTCATCATGATTATTCAATTCAAGTTGTACAATGGGATTTGAAGCCCAACAATGTACTTATGAGATTCTATATGATAGCACATATAGTTTATTTTGGAAATGCCCATAGACTATCTAAAAATTCTATGCATTTATTTTTCAGCATCAACACCGGAAGGTGGTCTATGTTACATTTACCTTGGTAAAGACTTCTTTTCCATGTTTTACCTTTTTTCTTCAACTCCACTATTACTATTTTAATTGGTCAAAATTGTCATTGGATTAATGCACAGTATGGAATTGGTACAAAGATTTCAACTAAGGGAAATGTTTTCCACTATAGAATTGTGTTATCAAATGTGTTAAAAAAAAAGAGGCCAACCCACTAGATGTTCATTTATGGACTCATCTTCTGGATGTTGGTTAGCATGGCTTTACCTAATATAGTTTAAGAGGTGGTTGATAATAGCCTGTTGTGTTGCAATGGAGCTGTTACAGATGCTACATGTAATTTCCTTATTCAATTGATTCAAGTAGCTTTGTTGTACCTAAAAGATTCTCCTAAACAATAACCAGGTATGGTAGAAGTGGAGTTTTTACATTATTTTAACAAGTTTTATTTTTTATTGGTAAAATTGTATGGCTCGTAAAAAGTTTATTAAGAATATTTATCTTTGCAATTAAAAGGATAATATAAATCTTATTTATTTTTTAAATAATTTTATTTTATTTTTTAAAAAATATTATGAGCTTCAGTATGTTTTGATGGCCACTATATTTTCTCCATTAAAACCCTAAGCCTTTGCAACTACTCCATAAGCCCCACAACCTAAATATCCCATTATCCTATACTTGTAAGGAGGGATCTCCATCAACTACTGATTTGCCCTATAGTCCCACTCATAATTAAGATGACCCAACATAGAACACACTAAGAAAATAATACTTCAAAAAGTCAATCTCATGTTTATTGAAGAAAAACCCCTCCCTATAAAGTTGGACTTAGCAAGTTGGGAGATGTTGAATTCTTTCTTTTTGGTTCTAGCTACCTGGTTTCAAGGTTGTTCAATTCAGTCAAGGTGGAGGGCCTGAGATCTTACTTCAAAGATGATTGAACCAAGAAGCTACACACAAAACTTGGAGATCCTAAATCTACAACAAGGAGAAAACCTCATGTAACCTAACTATTCTCCAACAATAGAAAAATTAAAGATGTTTCAATTTATTTAATGATAAGAGCATAGCATTAGTAAATAAGAGGAGCAACAATAATTAATCACTTCAGCAATAATAGGAATATCAAAATAATAATATTTATAACATAAATATACATAGAAAACATTAAATTATAGGGAATGGAAATAATATGTATCCTTAATAATTTATGGAAGCAGCTATTTCGCACACAGAGATAGGATTACTTGTCCCTAACTTTAGCAGCACAAACACCCTCAAAGGAACTAGTTCTTGCATAGAACCAACCTGTCTTTATGACATAAACTCAGCCCTGGCTAGGACACTCCTGGGCGTACATTGTACTCTGAGTTGGACACACCCTATGTGTTGATAATTGAGAGGGGGGGTGAATCAATTATCTTAATTATTTCAATTTTCTAAACTTTCTTAATAATTAATGCTGCATCAATTCAAATAAGAAAACATAGCCATGAAATGGAAATACACATGACACAATATTTTTGACGTGGAAACCTTGTTAAGGGAGAAAACCACGGGGTGATTAACCCAAGATTGTATTCTCTGTTAGAAGAATAGAAATACAAAATGGCACTTGCCAATTAAGGCTCACTACTCGAGCACACTGCTCACAAGAGACTCACTCTCTACAAGTTGTAACAAGAAATAACAAGATACTTGAACTGATGTGAAGCATCCACACATGCTGGAGTTCAGTTCCAGTTAGGCTTAGTAAACTGATCTACTGCACTTCATCCTTCCTCTTCTTTTGTTCTGCTGTCCTTTCACATATCAGACCTTCCTTACTGCTTTCACTCTGCTCCTCTCCTTTCTTTCGCTCACCATACTATATTGCTACATTTTCCTTATCGAAATCCATTTGGTATATATATCCGTAGAAAGGATTTCATCCTCTTTCTAGTCGGCATCTGGAATAGTCAATATTTCCTTAACTTTAGTCTATCGGCTGAATCCTTGCTTCCCAAGTGATGCGGATCAAAAAGAAACTTATATAAGTTGTCTAATAAGTCAGCCAATCATGAATGATACCTTAGGAATCTTTATTATCATCAACATCTCATCTGGAATAACTTCTAATGCTCTGACTGTCAGTTCTTCCTCTGTCTATTCTACCAAACCAGACCCCAGTACTTAGAAGCTTATATCTCTTCACTCTTTCAACACCAAAGGCTCAAACCCTGGAATCTATTAGTCAAGATACTCCTCTTGACTTTCCCAAGTCTGTACTTTCCAAGGATACTTCCTCTAACAGATCTGGACCTGACTGTCGGACCTTCTGCATGCTCTATTCTTGCTTATCGGACCTGTAAGATTTTCAATCTAACTTCTGGAAGAGACACACCATATCCTGCGGATGTGTGGGATGATCTTTGTTGCCATCAATTACAACAATCATTAAGCTCCAATGTGTCTCTTGCCAACAATCTCCCCCTTTGGCATTGATGGCAAGACTTAGTGAAAAATGACTAAGTGTTATGCTATACTCCCCCTTTGTTGATGCTTTCTTCTAATGTACACTTTACTGGAGCTCCCCCTTAGCTGGATTCCACATTTTTCACTGTTCCTCACTCCCCCTTTGACATCAATGGCAAAGGGTAGGGTCCGCATACCAAAATTGCCCAAAAATTCAACTATACTTAGCCGCATAAGTATATAAATAGGTTTTACTTACATATACTGTAATATGTCTGTAAAGGTTGTCTTCAGATGTACAACTTGTGTCTCCCAACTCTACTTCATCCTGTCCAAAATTGAGATATGACCACTCAGTAGGAATGCAAAAGCTTCTATTGTCTTGAGATCTATTGGATCACTAGTCCGGGCTGTGGTCTGAGCATCTGTTAGGGCCTCATGCATGGCCTCTAATTTGGGAATAATCACCCCTCTAAGCTCACTCATCCTGTTTATTATGTTCTTCCTTTCCTTTTCAAGTTTCTTAATCTCATTCATGACTACAATAATTTGACATTCCTGATTTACTATGGATAGAGTGAGAGGATCAAAATTCTGTGAGAGGTTTAACAGTTTATTCTCTTGTTCCTTTACTTTCTTCTCAATATCCTTGGTCACTTTAGGCCAGGATAAATTTTTTTTGCAGAAATCTCTGCCATCCTTGAGAGAATTTTCCAAGCTCTTTATTCCATATCCAAAACTCTCCTATCATTTGCTATTATGCCTTGTAACTCCAAGAATCTCTTATCCAAAAACTCTTTCTGAACCATTGCCTCGGCTGACTTTTCCAATGACTCAAAGTGAGTGTTAATAGAATTAACAAGAGTTTTCAGATTACCGGATGTGGAGGCTGAAGAGTCCTTTTGAAAAGAAGGCATAATCTTCTCTAAGACACTGGATGCAGCTTCTATGAGCTCACAGTCTACCAGGTGAGACTTCAGAATTTTTTCTTTTTCCTTTGCTTGGGTGAAGGATGCTAGCTTCATGGTTTGCATCGAGGAGAGTGAATCAAAATTAATTGGACCTTGAAGAAACTCTGGTTCATCAAATTCCATCATCTCTTTGGTCAAGAAGTCCTTGACTGCTTCTACTGTGTCTCTTGCCAGAGACAGAACTTTCTCCCCTTTAGCAACCTTAGTACTGTCATTTGTGGTTTTTTTTGTTTGACCTTCTTCCTTTCCCTTTACTTTTTCTCCCTTCTCCTCTGTTCTTACTTCTCCTTTAGATCCAGAGACTACAGGAGAATCTGGGTTTACTTCTCCTTGGACTTCCTCTTTCAGAGTAGAGGAATCTAAGTCCTTACCTTTTTCACCTATCTCCTTAATCTCTTCTATTACCGTCTCAGAGGTTTCTTCCTTGTCGCCCATGGCAGAGGGCTTATCACTTATGTCCTCTATAATTGGAATGTTGAATTTTTTGTATGCATTCAGGAGGATCTCTTTTGTCTCTTTGGCTATTTTGTCAGTTTCACCGAGCATAAGTTGATTCATTCTAGCTTTGCTCCGAAACTCATCCTTGTAATCTTTGAAGATCATATTCATTTGCTTTGGAGTGATTGAAGGAAAGAGCTGAATGGCTATCTATTCCTGGATCTCAAGATCCTTTGCCCTAGCATTATTTTTTCTTATCTCTAATTCCTTCTCTAGGCTTTGGGGAATGACAGATATGATTTCAATAAAAGCTTTATTATATACATTCAAATACTTAACTATGGCATCCTCCAGAATCTTTTTATCTACTTCATTGTATGCATCATAGAATTCGGTTATTGGTTGTAGGTTCCCATACATAGTGACTGCTTTAACTATGTCATCTAAGGACAAAGTGGGCCTTTCAAAAAATTCTTCTGCCATCTCTTCCTTGTCTTCACCGGTAGAGGGTTCACTAGAAGATTTCTTCTTCTTCTTCAGTTTCTTTACCTCCTCATATGATTCAGTTTCTTCATCATCCTTCTGGCTAACATAGGACCTTGTTGCCTTTTTCTTTGTTCTCTTTTCTTCTTTTCTGGATGTCTGGACTTCTAGTTTTGATGCCTTTGAGCTTTTATCAGAGGTAGGTGTAGCCCTTTTAGAGGATCTGGTCCGGGAGGGAGCTTTTACCAAATCACTTTCTTTTTCTACTTCTTTCTTCTATTTCTCTACCGTTTCCATCTTTTCTCTATTTGCATCAAGTGCCTCCTTGGATATTCCAAATCTCTTAGCAACTTCTTCAACTCCCCTTCTCACTTTCCTTTTTGTCTCTAGTTGTCTAAGTTCCACATGAATCTTTACACTCAATTCTTCAAAGGTTCAAAACCTTTCTGCCTTGGGATCCTTGGGTTGACTAAGCATATGTTGAACATGTAGCTCAACAATTTTCTCATCCACTTCATACCCCATTGGCATGATCCACACTATTCTTGGCTCCACTGCCTCCATTGGGCACTGATCAGTTTCCACCATAAAGCATATTGTATCTTTATCTTTTTCAACTAAAGATTTGGGGATTCTCTCTCTTGCTTGTATCATGATCTAAAAATTCTTGAAATAGCCCCAGAGAGCTGTATTCTGTGCCTTGGCATCACCAAGCCCATGTATATAATCTCTGATTTGAATAGCTACTAGTCTATCATTCTGCCATACCCAACCACTCGATCCAAGAAGCTCATTCATGTAATAAAAGAATAGGCAGAGTATCAAGCCACCATACATGAAGGAGTTCTTGTCCTTCTTTATCTTTTGTAGATTTTCCAAAAGTTGGGTTAGAAGAAGTTCACACAGATCATAGTCAACATTTTCTTTTAGCATCTGATATGCTATATAAACAGCAGTTCCCAGTACTGAATTTTCCCTATTGGAGTGATAAATCTTGTAACCAATTATCATGGATGCAAATTTGACATCTGGATCAGTGATATCTTCAATTGTCATAGCTCTCTTGTCAAATTTTGATCTGGTTGCATCACTTACTGTCTGATTCTTGACAGATTTTAGAGCAGGTATCCCACCGGATGAGTGCAAACCGGTTACTGCCCTAATTGTATTTTTGGTGATTTTAAATGGCCTATTCAACCATAAGAAATTGTCATGCACTCTGCTCAACACATACCGGACCCATTCATCTTCTTCAAAATAAGGGAAATGAATGCACTATGCAAAATACTTCTCTCGGATGGCTTTATATTGAGGTTTGATCTCAAAAGAATCATCTATTAACTGCTTGTGATAGATATCCATTAACTTTGATTCCCCAAATTCTTCAATGCTTGCATGAATGTAAACCCTAACATCTTCTACATGCAGAACCCCATGTGGAATGCTTGAAAAGGCACCTAGGGGATCAACTTGTAGAGATTTATATGGATGCTTCTTAAATTTAGGGCGAGGTCTATCAGAGATCTTCACAACATTCAGAGTAGCCATTTCCAAAAAGATTTTACAGAGAGATATTCAGCAATGAAAAATACCTTTTTTGTTTCTAGGGTTCACTGAAAGAGCCAGATTTGATTAGTTGAATGAAATGATTTCATTGGCTGATCTTTGAGAGTTGAGACAATTTGATGCAGAGCTCCTTTTTCTTTTCTTCTTGAGTACAAATGTGCAAATGACGAACGAATGAACTCTTTTATTTCTAGGAAAGCCCTAATTTTCACACTATAATAAATGTGCAACCTAATTTATTCCAGTTTGCCTTGTTTATCTTATTTGGGGAAATAACCTTTCCAGATCACTGAGATAGACTTTAGAGTTATTCTTAGAGAATAGTGATAATTTATCTTCCTTTCACTAATCATTTGATCTATCCGTAGATCAAGATTCCATAGTTTGAATCATGTCGGGTTTAACTGTGAGAAACCTACTTCTCACCGGATGACTGAGAAACTGGATTAGTCCTCTACCTGTTTAAAACTTCTTGCAGATCTTTCATATCTTAATCACAGTTTACTTGGATGTTTCTTTGAGAGCCCTTTAATCCATAATTTTCCTTGTGCCAATTCTGGCACCAATTGACTGGCTGGGGGATAATGTTTCTCCTTGAGACTCCCCCTGAACCAGAGCTCACTTTTTAGTTTTCGAAAGCAATATCAGCACCAGAGTCTGGTACGGATCCATCCCCTATATTCTTTGTACTTTTCTTCATCCAAATCTTGTTCATTTCACTTTGAACTTCATCTGCATTCACTTTTTGTTTTCCCTTGTCTTGATTCTGATTATGATGTGTCAGACCTCTTTTGTCCTGATTCTTGCTTCTATAGAATTTGGCAATATAACCGGATCTATTGCAAATTTGGCAAACAACATTTCTTTGCATATTTGATTGATATCCTCTTGATCTACATTGATTAGCCATGTGACCCATTCTATTGCATGCAAAGCATCTACCATTGAATGAATTGTTCATTTGCATATTTCTGCATTCATGAGATTTGTGGCCATACCTTTTATAGTTGAAACACTATCCGGAGAAGGATGTATTAGTTTGATTCATTCTCTTTCTGCACTGATTAGCTATATGACCAAAGTTATTGCAGTTGTGGCAGTATCCATTGAAGGATGGATATCTTTGAGCATTAGGCTGCCTTGCCGGAGGTCTTCTAGGCCTGTTCCTTGGATTTTCTGATCCAAGAAACTTCTGACTAGATCCGGAGCTTTCTCCTTTCTCATATCCCAAACCACACTTGTCATCTACCCTCTTTTGACTTTCAAGAAGAACTTCAAGTTGAGAAGAACTTATCTTGAATTTCTCTTTATATTCATTTGCTGTTTGAAGATCCCTTTTAAGAGAGACAATTTGATCCTCAAGTTTTTCTTCATTATCTTTAGCATCTTCAAGATCAGATTCAAGATGTCTGATAATTCTATCCATCTTGTGGCAATCTTCTAATTTTTCCTTGAGAGATTGTCTTAGACCATCTTCAGTTTTTCTTTTCTCTTCAATCTCTTGGGTAAACTTTATAACTCCTGATTCCATTTCATATCTTACCATAATGATTTCTTTTGATAATTTTTCACATAACTTGGTTTTCTCCTTCAGATCTCCATTTGTATCATTGGCTTCACCTTGTCTTGCCAGTTGCTGAAGTAGCTCCTTTCTCTTTTTCATAGAGAGACTTAGTTTCTTTTTTAATTCATTTATGAAATCATCAGCCTATTTGAGTCTTTCCTTTAATTCATTGATTTCAGAATTTGACTGCTCAAGATCATCTAGGGCAGACTTAAGTTGCTCCTTCATACCATACGCATCCATTTGAATTCCCAGGTCCTCCTCAAGCTGTTAGGCTCTATTGAGAGGACCTTGGCTCTGATACCAATTGTTGATAAATGAGAGAGGGGGGTGAATCAGTTATCTTAATTATTTAAACATTCTAAACTTTCTTAATAATTAATGTGCATCAATTCAAATAAGCAAACATAACCATGAAATGGAAATACACATGACACAATATTTTTGCCGTGGAAACCCTGTTAAGGGAGAAAACCATGGGGTGATTAACCCAAGATTGTATTCTCTGTTAGAAGAATAGAAATACAAAATGGCACTTGCCAATTAGGGCTCACTACCCGAGCACACTTCTCACAAGAGACTCACTGTCTACAAGTTGTAACAAGAAATAATAAGACACCTGAACTGATGTGAAGCATCCACACATGCTGGAGTTCAATTCTAGTTAGGCTCAGTAAACTGATCTGCTGTACTTCATCCTTCCTCTTCTTTTGTTCTGCTATCCTTTCACATATCAGACCTTCCTTACTTCTTTCACTCTGCTATTCCCCTTTCTTTCACTTACCATACTATATTGCTATGTTTTCCTTATTGAAATCCATCTGGTATATATATCCGCACAAAGGATTTCATCCTCTTTCTAGTCAGCATCCAAAATAGTCAATATTTCCTTAACTTTAGTTTGTCGGTTGAATCCTTGCTTCCCAAGTGATGCAGATAAAAAAGAAACTTATATAAGTTGTCTAATAAGTTGGCCAATCATGACTAATACCTTAGGAATCTTTATTATCATCAACATCTCATCCGGAATAACTTCTGATGCTCTGACTGTCAGTTCTTCCTCTGTCTGTTCTACCAAACCAGACCCTAGTACTTAGAAGCTTATATCTCTTCACTCTTTCAACACCAGAGGCTCAAACCCTGGAATCTATCAGTCAAGATACTCCTCTTGACTTTCCCAAGTCCGTACTTTCCAAGGATACTTCCTCTAATAGATCTGGACCTGACTGTCGGACCTTCTACATGCTCTGTTCTTGCTTATCGGACCTGTAAGCTTTTCAATCTGACTTTCGGTAGAGACACACCATATCCTGCGGATGTGTGGGATGATCTTTGTTGCCATCAGTGACAACAATCATGAAGCTCCATTGTGTCTGTTGCCAACACTATGTGCCCCTTCTCCAAATGTTTAAATTCCAGCTATAACTAAAACCTACATTCTTGTGTGCCTTCCACATTTTGTATTCTATATACTATATCCCTAATAACTTTTCAGTTTACTCATTCATGTACCGCTTAGTAAATAACATACATATCTCACATTATGCATTCATCCATCATTAACTATTACATAACTTACATACTCATATATTCCAAGATGATAATCATGCATTCCAGACTACATGACTATCCTCTATTTTATATAATATTTCACAAAGAACCTATATAATGTTATTGGGTTGATCAAGTCCAATAACATAACACAAAAAAATAAAAGGTGGTACACATAATCCTATAAGGTATTTTCTTTTAAAAACTAGGGATTAACAAATCACTCAAATAGATTGATTGTTCAACTACCTAATTATGTCTACTTCTAAGATAAATGGATTATATTATCTCAATTCAAAGTCTTTGAATTGGCCATCCAAATCAAAGTGTTAAAGAATTATCTAAAAATTGATCCTAAAATGGTTTGTCAATTTGTCTACTCCCTTAGAACCTTCAAATCACATATCAGTTACAATCATGGCTTAAAGCATATAATACATGAATAATAGTGTATAAAATGTCATTATATAGTTCCCAAGATGCACCTCTTCTGGTTGTAAGTCTACAATAATTAAAATATGCATTCAATAATGAGAAACACCCTATACCAACTATGTAATATTTGAATTGACAATTTTTTAGCAATAATAATTGTTTTATTAGAACAAGTTTATTTCATGCCTTCTATGTGTAAGTTGATTACATCATAGCACAATAAAGAGTTCAAGTATGTTATTCATTTAAGACCTTCAACTATATTGACATGTTTGTTTTGGTATGAGTTGATGTATTAGTTTGTTTTGTCAAAATGCTAATAAATCTTTAACAACCTAAGTTTGGTCTGAATTCCACAAATTTGTGAAAGATATAAACATCTTAAAAAAACATTCATCTTTGTACCAAGAACTACTTTCTCATTTCAAAATCAAATTTGTAATCATAGATCATCTCTCCCCCTGTAAGATTTGACATGTCCTTAGGTTCATTCCTGAAACAATCTTTTTGGTTTTGTATTCTAAAAAAATATTGTTTCATTTTATCCAACTCATTCCAATAGCAACATCATATTGTACTAAATTTGAGAGGTGAAAAGGATCCTGGGACCTAAATGTTATGGGCCCATAATTTAAGACTCAGCGTATGACTACCTTATTCAACTTTGATTAATCAACTCAATATAGTACAAGAAAAACACGTTGGACAAGTAGGCATTATATGCTAATCTTCTTTGTATCATTTCAAATTTTATTTTTTAAGCTTGTGCACCTTTATGCTCTATTTACCCTATTACACCTCACAAAGGATTTTGCAACAATATATCTTGCAAGTATTAATTACTCTTTTATTCTTACCAAGTTTATAAGCAATTTTATTTCACCATGGATTTATAATTTTGTTTCTCCAAGTATAGTTTAATTAATATGTATTTCTATCTTTTATATTCACTGCCTATAGACCTATTAACCTTAAAATAAATTTATTAATCTTAAAGTAAATTTCTAGCTAAAAAAATTATCCCATAAAATAAGTCATACACACACTTAGATATGGTCAATTATAGTATACTTAAATACATAAATATAAAATAATATTAATAGCCAATATAATATACAAAAATACATTACTCTAATCAATCCATTCACAACTTTATATTTATAATATTCATATTAATAATTGAATGTCACTCAAACAACTTAGTCACTTAATAATCTAAGTTTCTCTTAGTCAATTATCACACATTAAAATTATTTTATAGATAATTATAAGGGAGCATTGCCAATACCTTCCCTAGCCAATACTTAGTGTAGCTTAAATAATTCTATATATTAATACATATTTGGTTATAAATATTTATTATTGTTCTTAATAAATTACTTTTTAAACCCATATCTAAGCGAATAAAGAAAACAAGGTGAGAATATTTCTTATGCGTAGTTTAAGTTTCTAAAATACATATTATCATATATATTTTTTAAATTTATATAATAGTATATTGTAGTTTTTTTATACTAGAAATAATTTTTTCAATAACTTAACATTTTATTTCATTATTATTATTTTATATAAATTTTAAATTTTAAATTTTACTCTTCATAAAAAAATAAATCTTATTAATATGATTAATTATAGTCATATGAAGTGGGCAGATGGGCGGACTAGGGAACATGTGGTGCCATGATCATTAAACAGAATGCCTCCTTGGCAGTGTGGCAGGTGTAAGCAATGACTGGCCATTTTCACATGTCATGAGGCAAATGATAACCCATCAATAATGATTCATAAATCCTTAAGTCATTTCTTGAGCAAGTTTTGCTGATGAGGACAAGAATCTCACGAGTGGGCAGGTGGTATGAGTACTTTGATAGAGTGTTTTAGCTGCGGATTTGATAGTTGCTATGATTTCATAGCATGCCTGAAGCACAAGCAGTTTCTTTTTATCTATGTTCTCTTAGTTTTCTCGGTGCTAAATGAAATGTTTGCCAAACCAAAGGTGTTGCTCTTCTCAGCTGAATGGATTAGGTATGGAAGTATGGACACTCTGATTCAGCTAGTAAGTGCCAAAAGGAAGATGGCATTCTTCAGTAGCATCTCAGATCTACACATTAAGCAAATCTTGCAATGTTAGGATGTTCTGGTTCTGGGGGAAGTTAAGATGATCCTTGGGAAGGAGGTTGTGGATAGAAATGAGCAATACTAGGTGGACTCTCATATAAGCTCTTAGTTTTTGGCAACATTGTTGGAGCTAAACATTGCAAAGACATGGGTCGATTCAGTGGCGCGAAGACTTTTCATTCCTAGCATGTTAGGAGGTCTGGTAGAGGTTCTAGAGGTTGCTTCTTTTGGTGCAGGCATGCTGTAACCAAGGGACATTCCTCTCCTATAGCATCCAGGTAGCATTATAAGGTTTTTTCCTTTTATTCTACATCTAAGGGGGGATGATCTAGCTTGGTTCAGGTAGAATGCGTGGGTTGGGGTAAATTTCTTGCTGAAGTATTTCAAAATTCTGGAGACTCAGGGTAGTGACTAGACCAAGGATTTTAGTATAAAATTGCATAACTATGAATTGGAGGCTTGAGACAGTTAGGGTTTCAGTGGAGTGTCTAGTTTCAAGTTAGGGTTTTTTTTTTAGTCAGATATCGTAAAATTTTCTTTCTGATTAGTCTGTATGCTCATATGCTCAGCCTTGCATGGAGTTTTTAATTAGTATAAGATAAGTATAGTGGTTTAGTGGGATTTGGGGCAGCCTTTAGGATGGTTTATGTCAAAGTTTAGAACTGGAAAATTGTATCTTTTTGATGATATCAATATAAATAGAAATCTTATTACGTAGAAAAAAAAATTATAGTCATATGATGATTAACCCTTATCTATATACACTATAATTTATAACTATATAAGTATATGATATAGTATTTATAGTAATATAATTGAAATATTTATTTATTTAAGATATGTAATAAATAATTAGTAATTAAGTAATTAAAATATCTTTATAAGATAATATAACATTGCTATATTTTTTTAGCTAAATATATATCAAGCTATATCTACTAAATTCTGATACATTAATATATTAAAGACATTTACTTTCAACTTAATATTATTTTATATATCATATTATATATACAACATATAATAAATTCAATTAATATTATTTCAGGCATAAATATATACTATAAAGTTTATATATAGATAGATATATTTTCAAGAAACATATATAAATGGAACCCTAAAATTATAGATATACATATATAAACAATGATCTATGTATTTGTAATCATAAGAAACAATGGGATTAGACCCACATTTCTATTTATTTATAACACCTCATTTTGGAAGCCTATCAATACACCAGCTGATTGTCCAAGGCATTGTAATAGTCATGTTAAAAATCTTGTTGTATCATCTCAAAATTGGAACACAGCAGTAGTAGAAGACATCCCACCATCCTAGAATTTATTCATAGTTTGTTTCATATTGAAAAAGTACAGAAATGTATTTAAAAATAATTTTCCTATTTGCATGCATTTTCTTTCTTACATTTTCTAAAAATACTCAATGTTATTTAAAAAATTATAAATATTTTCAAGGATGGAAATTTTTTATATGATGTAGTATGTGGATATATTTCCACTTTTCTAATATTAGAATGTTTATAAACCAAAAATAGAATCTTTACGAAGATAAACAAAGATAAAAATAGGAATTGTGCATTTGCATTGTGATGCTGGCTAGTATAATATTGGGGGTCTCCATAAATGAATTTATAGAAACTAATATAGAAAGCCATGGATGTTGCTCCTGGCTTGGCATATTTCATCATGATTGTTTCATCGGGTTGTACACTGGGACTTGAATCCCAAACATTGTACTTATGAGCTTCTATATGATAACACATAGAGCTGATTTTGGAAATGCCCATATACTATTTGAAAATTCTATGCATTCATTTTCACAATTAGCATGAGAAGGTGGTCTAGGCTACATTTCCCTTGGTAAAGACTTCTTTTCCATGTTTTACCTTTTTTTGCTTCCGCTCCACTATTAGTGTTTTAATTTGTTGAAATTTCCATTGGTTTAATACACAATATAGAATTGGTGCAAGGATTTCAACTAAGGGAGATGTTTGTCACTATGGAATTGTTTTATCAAATATGTTAACAAGAAACCAGCCAACCCACCAGATGTTCATTTATGGACTCAGCGTGTGGATGTGGGTTAGCATGGCTTTCCCTAATATAGTTTTAGAGGTGGTTGATAATAGTCTCCTGTGGTGCAATCGAGGTGTTATAGATGCTACATGTAATTGCCTTATTCAACTAATTTGAGTGGGCTTGCTATGCCCAAAAGATTTACCTAAAGATTGACTAGGAATGGTAGAACTGGAGTTGTTACAACATTTTTATTTTTTTTAATTGGTAAAATTGTATGGCTCATAAAGAGTTTATTAAGAATATTTATCCTCTTGGTTAACGGACAATGCAAATATTATTTGTTTTTTAAATAGTATTTTTGTTTTTATTTTTAATGTTTATTAAAAATTTCAGTGTCTAACTTTCCTCAAATGTAACATCAATATATGAAGATGTTTTGATGGAAACTATATTTTCTCCATTAAAACTAAAGCCTTTTCCACTACTCCATAAGCCCTTATAATAAATATCCAACATCAAATGTTTATTAAGAATCTAGTTAAAAGTACAACACAAATATTGTTTATATTTTAAAAGTTTATTAAGAATTTCTGAAGATGTTTTGATGGTCACTATATTTTCTCCATAAAAACCCTAAGCTTTTGCAACCACTCCATAAGCCCATATAATAAATATCCAACATCAACTGTTTATTAAGAATATCTATCTTCCCAACATAAATATTATTTATTTTTTAAATAATATTTTCTTTTTTACTTTTAAAGTTTATTAGGAATTTCAGTATCTCATTTTTTAAAAGGACATCCCAAATATTAATTATTTTTGAGATAATATTTTTATTTTTTTATTTTTGAAAGTTTATTAAAAATTTCACTCTATGAAAATGTTCTATAGCCACTATATAATTTATTTATTAAATATTTATTATTTAAAAGGACCATGCAAATATTATTTATTTTTTAAATAATATTTTTATTTTTTTAAATAATAATATCTTCCCAGTTAAAAGGATGGCCTAAATATTATTTATTTTTAAATAATATTTGTTTCTATTTTTAAAGTTTATTAAGAATTTTAGTATCTAGCTCTCCTCAAATGCAACATCAATATATGAAGAGTTTTCATAGCCAATATATGAAGAGTTTTCATAGCCAATATATTATGTATTTATTAAATATTTATTTTGCACAAATATTATTTAATTTTTAAATATAATTTATTTTTTAAATAATTTTTTAAATAATAAAATCCTCCCATTAAAAGAACACTACAAATTTAATTTATCTATTAAATATTTATTTTTAAAGGATAACCCAATTATTTATTTATTAAATATTTATTTTTTAAAAGGATGATGCAAATATTACTTATTTTTTAAATATTTTTTATTTATTAAATATTTATTTTTTAAAAGGACAAGGCAAATATTATTTATTTTTTAAATAATATTATTTTAATTTTTTAATAATAATATTAATAATTTATAATAATAATATTTATTTTTTAAAAGAACATGGCAAATATATATTTATTAATTCTTTTTGTTTAGCACTACCATGGGGACAAGGGTGACTGGACCTCTGCAACATGAATTTTTAGCCAATCAAGCTACGTCCCCACCCCTAAATATTTATTTTGTGAAAGGATAGCATAAATATTACTTATTTTTAAATATTATTTATTTTTTAAGTAATATTTTTTTTATTTTTAAAGACAACCCAAATATTTATTTATTAAATATTTATTTTTTAAATAATATTTTAGTGTTTTAAAATGACAACCCAAATATTTATTTATTTTTTAAAAGGACAGGGCAAATATTATTTATTTTTAAATATTATGTATTCTTTAAATAATAATTTTTTGAAAGGGTGTAAATATTTATTAAAAGGGCATGGCAAATATCTATTTATTTAAAAAGGACAACATAAATAAATAAATATGCTATCATTTTAAAAAACAAATATTAAATAAATATTTGCACTGTCCTTTTAAATAAATAAGTATTTAATAAATAAATATGTTTTTGATTATGGTAAGCTACAAAAGAAGGGTGCAGATCCCTATACAACATAGCTCATAGGGCAAGCAAAGGCCTCACATAGGCCAGAAATAGTGCTTTATTAGCAGACGGACAACAAAGCCCAACAGGCTAAGCAACAAGGTTGCACGGAACAACAAACTAAACAATTGTAAAACTAGACCTATCAGGTAGAACACCCTTGGATCAAGTGTGGTTTAGTGAAACATGATTGGGAAGACCTTGTTTCCTCCTTTGGACAATAGTAAAAAAGAATCATCTCCATCCACATAAAAAGGAGGATGAGAAACTCTCTCCAAATCCTCAGAAAGGTGCAGAGCCTAGGGCACAACAACACCAGCCCTAGAAACAACATGTGTACCTATAGTATTAGTATGAGACATAATAACATTAGCAACTGAGATCTCTATAGCAGACCTGGCAGTAGCAACAATAGCAGGGGAGGTCCATGTAGTGATGCAGCACACAACATACACTCAATACAATTTTGCAATTAATCATGTGAGAGCCAAAGATTTGTAGAATGGAACATAAAAAAACTTCTATTCATCAACTCTACTACTGCAATGAGAGAAAACTCTCTTATATCCAAGAAAAAAAAATCAAAAAAATTTACCTTTTTTGGCAGATTTCGACAATTGTCAGATTTTTCCATTTTAGGTAATTTTACAATCATATCTTGAGAATCTAGTTTTTTCCCAAAAACTTCCTAAAGCTAAGGTAGGACAAAAAGCCAACTAAGATCCTAAATTTGAAACATGAGTTTCAAGTTATTAAAAAAAGTAACTTTTAAAAAACTAAAAAAAAAAAACACTAAATTGCCATTTTGAGGGCCAAGATGAAAGTTTCAAGCCCCGAAAAGTGCCAAGACGAGGTCCAACTGACTAGGGTAGGTTGGAAAACCACTGGCCACCTCATAATGCATCCACCTCTAAAATTTCATAGAAAACGCACATCCGAGTCAAAAGTTATGACCTCCGGAAGTTCCTGCATCATTCTCCTTTGGTTGTAAAGAACGCAGCTCCTACAAGTGAGTGTCTTCAAACTACTTCCATTTGACTGGATCTAATCTCTGCACTTCCCACTCTGTAATCCACATGCTATTTGTTGGTGGCAATCCTTCCCACTGTACTAAATACTTGTTGTAATGCCCTTACCGAGTGTAGATAGTTTTCTTATCAAGAACCTGTGCAATCATTTCCTTCTTCCTATGGGGAATGTGGTTGTGCCATGCCACTTCTTGTTGACTATCTTTAGCATCATCCTCACCATTGAATGCATATAAATTAGAATTATTAAACATAGGAGAAATATCGAGATCATCTGGTAAACTGACCTCATATGCATTATCACTGATCTTCTTTGTAATTCTGCAAGTTCCAATTTTCTTATACTTCAACTTGTGGTATGTTCCAGTAGGAAACTGCTCTTTTCTCAAATATACCATCACTAAGTCACCTTCAGTAAATGTCTAATGTCACCTACTAGTATCCACTATATTCTTGTACCTCTCATTACTGTTCTGCAACTTCTGTCTCACTTCTTTCTAAAACTGTTGAAGGTGTTCTGTAAATGCTTCCCCATCATCACTGACCTTATCTTTGATTGGTAGCTATACCAAATCTAGAACACCTTGAGGATTCCTGCCATACACAATCTGGAAAGGGGACTTTCCTATTGATTTGTTAACAAAACTATTATAGGCAAATTCAGCCTAGGGTAATGCCACATCCCATTATTTTGGCTTTTCTCGAACAATACACCTCAACAAATTTCCTATACTCTGATTGACTACCTCTATTTTCCCATCTGTTTAAGGATGATAAGCACTACTAAATTGTAACTTAGTCCTCATCTTCTTCCATAAAGTGCTCCAGAAATGATTGAGGAATTTGGTATCCCTATCAGAGGTAATAGTCTTTGGAACACCATGTAGTCGAACAACTTCTGAAAAAAAAAACTCTACTACCCTTGTTGCATCATTAGTTTTCTTACATGCAATAAAATGAACCATCTTGGAGAACCTATCAACAACTACAAAAATGGAGTCATTACAAGTCCCAACACAAAGTCCATGCTCAAATCTGTCCATGGTGCAGTTGGTACTAGTAATGGCATATACAACCATGTATTCTATGAATGTCCCTTAGCCACTTGGTAGATTCTACATCTTGTTACATACTTAGTTATATCCCTTTCCAACTTTGGCTAGTAATATTTATCTTCTATTAAGGCTATTGTCTTTTCCTTGCCAAAATGTCTAGCTAACCCACTACTATGAAATTCTCTAATAATGTTTTCCCTCATAGAGCTAGCTAGTATGCATAGTTGTTTTCCTTTAAATAGATACCCATCCTGCATAAAATATTCACCCCTAAACTGATCCAAGTTACCAAATATTGGTGCCTTCAATTATTCCACAATCTCCCAAAAATCATCATCAAACTCATACAAATTTTTGATGGCATCAAAACCAATCACCTCAGTTTCCATTGTGGTCAAAAGTGCAACATGCCTACTTAACGTATTTGCAACCTGATTTTGTTTTCCAGACTTGTGCTTCAACAAAAAATTGTAACCTTGCAAGAAAGAGACCCACTTGGTATGCCTACTATTCAACTTTTTCTGTGTGTTCAAGTATCTCAGTGCAATATGATCTGTAAACAATACAAACTCCTGGGGAACTAGATAATGTCTACAATGCCTCAATGCTTGAACAATTGCATAAAATTCTAAATCATAAGTAGAATAGTTCTTTCTCACGTCATTTAGCTTTTCACTAAAGAAAGCTATAGGTTTTCCAGCTTGGCTAAGCACATCACCTATTCCCACATGGGAGGAATCACATTCTACTTCAAATACCTTATCAAAATTTGGTAATGCATGTATATGTGCTTCTATTACCTTTTGCTTCAAGTACTTAAAGCTCTCATCAGCATCCTTGGTCCACACAAACTCCCTTCCTTTGGTGCAATCTGTTATAGGAGCTACAATACTGCTAAAATTTTGAATGAACTTTCCATAGAAAGTGGCCAAGCCATGAAATTTTTTTACCTCTATGATGCTTCTTGGACTAGGCCATTTTAGAATTACCCTGACCTTTTCTGGATCCATTCTGACACCATCTTTAGAAATGACAAAGCCTAAAAAAACCAAATTGTCCTGCATGAACCTACACTTCTTCAAATTGGCATAGAGCTTCTCCTTCCTTAACACACCAAAGATGATCCTCAAGTGTTGTAGGTGCTCTTCTTTGCTATTACTAAGTGCCAAAATATCATCAAAATAAACTACCACAAACTTACCAATGTAAGGTCATAGTATAGTGTTCATCAATCTCATAAATCAGCTAGGTGCATTTGATAACCTGAATGGCATAACCATCCACCCATATAATCCATCTCTAGTCTTAAAGGTTGTCTTCCACTCATCCCCTTCTCAGATCCGGATTTTGTGGTAGCCACTTCTTAGGTCAATCTTGCTGAAATATTTGGCCCCTACAAGGACATCCATCATGTCCTCCATATGAGGTATAGGAAACTAATACTTGATGGTAATCTTATTAATTGCTCTGCTATCAGTGCACATCCTCCATGTTCCATCTTTTTTTGGGGTCAACAATGCAGGTACAACACATGGGCTCATGCTCTCTCTCACCACACCTTTACTTATGAGTTCTCTTACTTGCTTATTCATCTCTGCATGTTGTGTTGGATTCATCCTATAAGTTGCTTGGTTGGGTAGAGTTGCTCCTGGAATCAAATCAATATGATGCTGAATATCTCTCTTTGGTAGTAGACCATCAGGTAATTCATCAGGCAAAACATCAAGAAATTTTTCCAATAGCTTTGCTACTTCTGGGGGAATTGAAATGTCTTCCTCTTCACCTTTTTTCACTACTAATGCATAGAAACACCCTGTCACCTTCATTTATTTAACAAGATCTCTTTCAGACAACATGGTCTCACCTTTTCCTTCATCCTTGAGAGGAAATAAAATCACCTTAGATCCATCTTTCCAAAAGGTGTATGTGTTTTACTCTCCATCATGCATAACTTTTCTATCATACATCCATGGCCTTCCCAATAACATATGACAAGCATCCATTGGGACAGCATCACACCATATTTCATCCTGATAGATCTTCCCTATGCTAAACTTATTTAGGCATCTTTTATCAATAGTGACTTCTTTTCCCTTTTTAAACCATGCAATGTGGTACGGATGAGGATGTTTTTCACAATCTAAATTCAATTTTTCTACCTTTTCTTTAGAAACTATATTTTCACAACTACCTCCATCAACAATAACTTGACATACCTTGCCACCCAAAGTGCATCTAGTTCTGAAGATATTGGTTCAAAGCCATGAACCATTAGAGCTTTTAGCTTATGTTTTCTCCTTCTCTAGAATCACCATTTCTTTTCTCATCATGAGACTTTCTCCCACATCTGGTGGAACCTCTAGTTCCATCCCTTCCACTTCATGCTGTGTTTGAATCAGGTTCACCATAGGTTGTCCTCCCAAATTTCTTTCTTGCATCTTATAATTTGAGCATTCCAATGCCCTATGACCTTCTTCTCCACATCTGACACAAGTGAAAGGCCTTCTCTATTTTTCCCATCCTCTACCACTACCATAAGCTCTGCCCTTTGAAATCCCCTTCCTCATTCTTGATTCGGAGGATTTTGTCGAATGTCTACTTGTTATTCCAATCCATGGGATGACTCTCCCCTACCATAATTTGAACCTCCTTGAAATGGGGTTGATGTACCCCTTCTTCCTCCTCTATTCCTCTGATGGTATTGTCTATTTTGTTTTTCTTTAGCCTTTAGAGCTAATTGGTAAGCCTCTTCCATACTGTTGAGTCAATGCATGCTCAATTCATCTTGAATAGAGAATTTTAGGTCATTCACATATCTAGTAACCATATGTTCATTAGTTTCTTGATGCTCTATACACATAGATAGCGTATAAAACTCATTTGTATAATCTTGCACAGAAGAGAGGTTCTGCTTTAAATTTTGAAACCTATGAAAAAGGGTTTGTGCATAATCTATGGGCAAAAAATTTTCTTACAAATCCTTCTCCATTTTATTCCATGTCTTCATCTTATCCTTGCCTTTCCTTGTTCATTCCTTTTGAAGATGATCCCACCAAATCATTGCATGACCCTTTAATTTGGTGCATGTGAATTTCACCTTCTTTTCCTCTGTCATGGATTTCCATTCAAAAAAATTTCTCATGTCATTCAACCACTCTATCAACTACTCTGGTTTAAGACTACCTACATAATCTAAAACATCTACCTTGATCCCTTCATTTTTCCCTTCTAAGGCCCTGAGCATCCTTTCTTCAAAACTCATGCCTTCTAATTCTTCTTCTTCATGTTCTGTATCTTGATTTACACCTCCTTGACCTATCTCTTCATCAGATTCATCTCCTCCCCTACCCAATCTTTAGATTTGCATTTGTGTTGTATATTTTTCTATTTGCCTTTCTCTATGCATCTAGGCAAGACTGCCTCTTCCTCTTCCTCTCCCAGCCATCTTCCTACTCTGATACCACATGATGTAGCACACAACATGCAATCAATACAATTTTACCATTAATCATGTGAGAGCCAAAGATTTGAAGACTGGAACATAAAAAAAACTTCTATTCATCAACTCTACTGCTACAAGGAGAGAAAACTCTCTTATATCCAAGAAAACAAAAAAATCAAAAAAATAACCTTTTTTGGCAGATTTTGACAATTGTCAGATTTTGCCATTTTAGGTAATTTTACAATCATATCTTGAGAATCCAGTGTTTTCTTGAAAACTTCCTAAAGCTAAGTTAGGATGAAAAGCGAACTAACATCCTAAATTCAAAACATGAGTTTTGAGTTATTAAAAAAAACAACTTTTAAAAAAGTAAAAAAAAACACTAAATTGCCATTTTGAGGGCCAAGATGAAAGTTGCAAGGCTCAAAAAAGTACCAAGATGAGGTCCAAGCAACTAGGGTGGGTTGGGAAACCACTAGCCACCTCATAACACATTCACCTATAAAATTTTGTAGAAAACCCACATCCAAGTCAAAAGTTATGACCTTTAGAAGTCCCTGCATCATGTAGCAGTTCTAGAAATAGTAGCAGTAGCAGGAGAGGTCCCTGCAATACACCCCACAACACCAAAAATAGGGGAGGACCACGACAACACAACAACAACCCCAACAGAAGAGGGTTGCCCCAACAATAGTATTAGTAGAAATAATGATAGATGTCTTGACAACAATCCCAATAGAAAAACCACTAGCAGAAGCATCAGCCGCAAAATTAGGAACCACCTCAATATCAAGAGCAGACCCATCATCATCAGAGGAAGGTTTAGTTGCCTCTAACCCAGGAATATCCTTAGCAGTATCAACTATAAGATGTTCAGGTGAAGCATTCTTCCACCAAGAGGAAGTACTAGGGATGTTTAAGCGAGGGCGTCGACAAGCCAGATGACCCATAGTGAAGAACCTACAACATCAGAAGGGAATACCTTCATAGTCCAAAACCTACCTCCAAGAGCTATCAGCATCCTACAACACAATCTCTATAGGGAGAGGCTTAAAGAGATTTAGATCCACAAGAACATGAGCGTAAGTGGTATGAGAGAATAAGGTAGTTGCTTGATCCACCATAATAAAAGAACCCAAAGAATTACCAATACCCTCATAACAAGAATTGCACCAAAGATGTAGTGAAAGATTTGAGAGATGAATCCAAACAGGCATTCTATTGAGAGACTCAGTCAACGGGTTAAAGGAGGAAACCCAAGGCTTCAGAAGGAGGGCACGATGGCCCCAAAACCAAGCATGAGTATTAAGAACAACATTTGAATCAGAAACTGAATCAAAAGCAACTACAAAGAAACCCTTTGCACAAGGGTAAATTTCTATTTTCCCTTCCATGATAGGGTGTCAATGCTTCAAAATCTAGAGGTTCAAATCACCTAGTCGAGGCCACCAACGGTCAAATCTACAAATCAAACCTTGCTTAGAGAAATAGTCCACATGTTTTAAAACCTCATCCCCTAGGACCACTACAGGGGGAGGCAAGTCTAACTAAGAGATAAATCTCCTAGAAACCAGAGTAGCGACAACATTAGAAGACTCCTCATGCCTTTGAGGAGAACCATTACTAACAATCCTTGCATAAGAGGTAGCAGCAACAACAACAACCCCAGATACGGATGGTGTACCAATAGCCATAGACACCCCAACAATAGACAAAACCCCTGCATTTAAAAAAAAAATGTTGTCCTTTAAAAAATAAATAAGAAATAAATAAATATTTCTGCTGTACTTTTAAAAAATAAATATTTCCTCTGTCCTTTTAAAAAAAATAATAATATTTAAAAAATAAATAATATTTACAATGTCCTTTTAAAATAAATATTTAATAAATAAATAAATAAATATTTAAGAAAAAATAAATATGTTGTCCTTTTAAAAGCAAATATTAAATAAATAAATATTTACACTGTCATTTTAAATAAATAAATATTTCCCCTCTCCTTTTAAAAATAAATAATATTTGCATTGTCTTTTTTAAAACTAAATATTTATGCTTTCCTTTTAAAATCTATGGCTAACATGATGTATAATTAGAATGCTTGTAAGTTATTTTTATTCTTCCTGCAACATTGTTTCCCACACATAAAATTATAAGGATAAACCCAAGGACATCTTGACAATCATAAATTGATATACAGTTTATACAAATATTCATACAAATAGAGAGTTGATTGAAATTTGGATCATATAGAGTATCAACATACATACAGTGAAAAATTTTTCATTTGACCCATTAAAAACAAAGAAACTTTCTTGTATAAAATTCACAATTGGAATATCCATAAAGGAAATTAAAGGCTAGTGTGGGCAACACATGCATGTCTTACAAATTGGCATAACCAAATATTCTAGGCAAGAACTAGTAGCAAGAAGTTTCATAGCCTGCTGAGCTCACATTAGTGTTTCACTCCAAGAATTAAGATGATGGAAACATGAGAAAATAAAGATGTTGAAGACATTGGTTTTCTATTAATCTTTTGTTGGGATCCAGTTCCAACATCTTCAAGAGTAAAGTTATGCCTACTAAGTATCCTATCTTCTCATCTATACATTCAAAGTAGTTTCACAAAACAAAATTGGGCAGAAAAGCCTCGATCAGAAGCTGAAAAATGGTAGTTACATAGTTTACATCTGACAAAGCATCATAGTATTTTTCTATCATCTCATTGGAAGAGCCTCCCACATGCTAAAATACAATATTTAGTTGCTCTTTTGGAGATTGGCCACAAAATATGGGTTATCCCATCACCATCTCTGCAAATATACATCCCAATGCCCAAATATCAATTGTAAAGCAATTGTATGATGTTTGTTACATTAGTAATTTTGGAGAACTATACCACAACGAGACATATTTTCTCTCATTCCTCTACATCAGACCAGTCTTTTTATCCTTAACCATTGTAGCCAATCCA
This sequence comes from Cunninghamia lanceolata, assembly GCA_027924645.1. Lineage (NCBI taxonomy): Eukaryota > Viridiplantae > Streptophyta > Pinopsida > Cupressales > Cupressaceae > Cunninghamia > Cunninghamia lanceolata. The sequence continues at coordinate 8,618,370 of BSBN01000050.1, read as the reverse complement.
AAGTCTACAAGCTTAATTTTGACAGCTCCTTGTTAATGGAGAGAAGACAATTGGAAGGCTTGAGATCTCTATATACAACTCCCTTGTCATGGCAATAGGCCACACAATTCCAGAGCTCCCACATTATCCATCCTACCAACTTAGGTTGATTGTTACTATTTAAATACCAATGTTCATCTGAATATCTCCATGAATAATTTTCTTGTTGAATGACATCAGGTCCATATCCATAAATTCCATAGCAATATAAGCAATTTCATTTCCATTTATACCTAGGCTTGTACAATGATAGTCATTGTTAGTGGTTTCCTTCAAGAAACAACCCTCTACTATTTCTGCCTTACCCTGTCCACGAATTTGTACCACATATGGGCTCAGAGATAAGAATTTTAGTATCATGCTCTCCTCAAATGCAACATCAATAGATGAAGATGTTTTGATTGCCACTATATTTTTTCCACTAAAACCCAAAGCCTTTGCCACTACTCCATCAGATAAATAGAGATAAAAATAGCAATTGTGTATTTACATTGTGATGCAAGCTAGTATAATATTGGGCATGTTTGTAAACTAAATTTACATAAGCTATTATAGAAAGCATTGGATGTTTCTCATGGAATGGCATATTTTCATCATGATTACATTGAATTCAAGTTGTACACTAGAATATCAAGCCCAACAATGTACTTATGAAATTGTATATGATAGCACATATAGTTCATTTTGGAAACCCCCATATACTATCTAAAAATTCTATGCATTCATTTTTAACATCAACATCAGAAGGTTGTCTAGGCTACATTGCCCTTGGTAAAGACTTCTTTTCCATGTTTTACCTTTTTCCTTCAGCTCCACTATTATTTTTTTAATTGGTCAAAATTGTCATTGGTTTAATGCACAATATAGAATTGGTACAAAATTTGAACTAAGGGAGATGTTTTCCACTATGGAATTGTGTTATCAAACATGTTAACAAGAAAGAGGCAAACCCACCAAATTTTTAGTTATGGACTTAGCTTGTGGATATGGTTTAGAATGGCTTTCTCTAATATAGTTTCAGATGTGGTTGATAATAGCCTGTTATGGTGCAATAGAGTTGATACAGATACTAGTATGTAATAGCCTTATTCAACTAATTCGAGTTACTTTGTTATGCCCAAAAGATTCACCTAAAAACCAACTAGGTATGCTAGAAGTCGAGTTGTTAAAATATTTTGAAACATTTAATTTTTTATTGGTAAAATTGAATGGCTCATAAAAAGCTTATTAACAATATTTATCTTATATACATGATATTTCCACAGTCCATGGTATACTATAAGAGTGCTTATGGAAGAGACTGTATTTTCTTTTTTAGATCGATGTTTCGGATCACACTCCATGATCCATCATCGGGATGAAAAGAAGAGAATGAGTGAGTTGTAATTACAGGTAGAGTTCCTTAAAAAGAGAGAGAGAGGGAAGTGTGGGTACGGTTTTAATCTAAAGAGAAGTTGTGAGAGGGATAAGAAATATCTAAGTCAAAATGGATGTACTAAGAATAGATGGAAAGAGGCAAAAAAGGAATTATATATATCAAATATATAAAAATACAGTATAAGAGAGATAGAGAAATTTAAAAGAGAGACAATTATAAAATTTATGTAAATAATAATAAATGTGAATAAGAGGTTAGGAAAAAAGATAGATACATATAAATATATATGTGATAAGAGGAAAGGTAGATAAATATAAGGACAAAAAGGTGGAAAACATGAATAAACTAATACAAGAGCATATATATATATATATATATATATATATATATATATATATATATATATATATATATATGGACAAATAAGAAGGGAGAACGAATAGACAGAAAACCAAAGTTAAAACCAATATATATATATATATATATATATATATATATATATATATATATATATATATATATATATATATATATATATATATAATAAAAATTGGATATATAGAACTAAAAATATTAAAAAGTAATAACCACATGAATTAAATTAAAAACAACATATATAATTAAAAATAGATATAAAGAGAAAAAATTAATAAAAAGTATTAAACACACAAATTATATATAGATAATTGAAAATATAAATATAAATAAAATTATTAAAAATTTTAACCAAACCAATAGGAAATGTAAATAAATAAAATCAATTAGGAGAACTAAGCTAGGTAAATCTAAGGGATAGATAAATTATATAAAAGAATAATAAGAGTATATATATATATATATATATATATATATAGAGAGAGAGAGAGAGAGAGAGAGAGAGAGAGAGAGAGATTAAAAAGTAATAAACACCCAAATTAAATTAAAAACAATATATATAATTAAAAATATAAATATAAAGATAAAATTATTAAAAAGTAATAAACACACAAATTATATTTATAATTGAAAGTAGAAATAAATTATTAAAAAAGTAATAACTAAACAAATAAAAGCATGCCAAAAAATAATAAAATCAAGAGAAGAGCTAAGCTAGGTAGATCTAAGGGATAGATAAAAATATATAGAAGATTATTAAGGTTAGATCAAATATATATAGAGAAAGGTTAAACAAATAGATATGAAGAAATGGGGAAATATGACAAAGTAACATATGACAAGGATAAATTTGAGAAACAAGGGAAGAACTAAGTTAGGATGATAAATAGGAGCAAAGGGAGAAGAGGGTTAAGGTAAGAGAGAAGAGAGGTGTGACACAAAAAGAAAGAGCTAGAGATCTTGATGGGGAATTTGAGTAGAGGTGCTGGTTAGGATCAGATGGAGAGTCAGGAGGAGGGGGAGGAAAGAGTGGCTAAGAACAAGAAAGAGAACATGAGGGGAAATTGAGAAGAGGGGTGGGGTAGGATTAGGGGGAGAGGGGAAGAAATAAGGGGGGAAGAAGGAAGAGATGAGAGAAAGGGGTGGGGGAAGGGATAGATCCAAAGAGAGAGAGGGGAACTGGAGGAGGTTTAGTTTGTGAGGGAAAATAAGAAGGGAACCCAGGTGTGGTTTAAGGAGGGCAAAAAGGGGGGGAAAGGTGGAGGGGGTTTAGCTTGTAAGGGAATTTAAGAGGGGAAACCAGGAGCGGTTTAAGTTCCAACCATCATCCCTGTTTAGGTTGGTAGGGTTATTCCTGATGAAGATAGCCTCTTTAAGTTTCCTTTTGAAGAAGTTGTCTTCCTTGGCCAGGACTTGGGTATCCTCAAGGTGAATGTGGTGCTTGGTGCTAGAGCAGTGATTTGCAAGGGCTGATTTAGTGACCCTTTTATGTTTAATGTATGTGCTGTGCTCCTTGATTCTCATGTAGCTAGATCTACCTGTCTCACCGATGTACAGAGTACTACATGAGCAATCAATTTTATAGATGCCTAAGTTTAGAAGAAAGTTATTAGTGTCTTTGGTGGACGGTATAAGGTTTCGGATGGTGGAACAGGGTTTGAAAGTGCAATTGAGCGCTTTCTTGCAAAGGATTTTGGCAATCTTATTCTAGATACCTTCCATGAAAGGTAAGGTGGCATCATAAGTTCGCTCAGTGTCTCTATTTCTAGGTTTGGAGTTGAGTCATGTTTGGGCTTGCTTAAAAGCTCTTTTGATGTGCTTGATGCGGTAACCATTGAGTTTGAAAACTTTGGTAAGGTGGGTCAATTCTTGGTTTAAGTGTTCATTATCACAGATACGAAAGGCCCTCATTACTAAATTTTTAAGGAAACTAACCTTGTAGGAGGGGTGGTGGTGAGAGGAGGAGAGAAGATAGAGATCAGTGTGGATGGATTTCTGAAAGATGTTGCGCCTAGTGGTGCCATCATCTTTCTTAATGAGAAGGATGTCTAAGAAGGGCAGTTATTTATTGGCTTCAAGTTCTTTGGTGAACTTGATGTAAGGGGCAATGTTGTTGAGGTGGTTGTGGAAAATTTCAAGTTGTTCATGGCCATGTGGCCAACATATGTTTGTGTCATCCACATAGTGCTTGCACCATTTTTGGTTTGAGAGGAAAGAAGTTCAAGATCAGATCTTCAAAGTGCTCCATGTATAGGTTGGCAATAACTGGGGACAGAGGTGAACCCATCACAACCCCATTAGATTGTTCATAAACCATGCCATGGAAGGTGAATAATGTGGGTTTAAGCACAATTCAACTAGGGATGCAATTTCTTCATTGGTCTTTTGCTTGAGAAGCATAATGGAGTCTTGAAGAGGGGCTCTAGTGAAGAGGGAGACCACATTGAAGCTAACCAGAATGTCATAATCATTAACCTTTTTGTCTTTGATGAAGTGAACAAATTAGGTGGAGTCTTTAATGAAGGAAGGGGACTTGCCAGTTAGAGGTGAAACTAACTTGGCTAGGTAGGCAACAAGTTTGTACATAGGGGAGGAGGTTGTGTCAACAATCGGTCTCAAAGGAAAGTTGGCTTTATGAATTTTTGGTACACCATAGATGTGTGGTGTAATTTCTTTGTTAGGTAAGAGATGATTTTTTGTACAGTCATCAAAGGTGGAATTAGAAATAGCATTTCTCACTTGTGTGAAGATTTTAGAAATTGGGTTATCGGGAAGGATTTTATAACTTCCACTATTGTTAAGGTGGTCTAACATTTTTGAGATGTAGTCATGTTTGTTCATGACAACAGTGGCATTCCCTTTATCCACTTTGGTGATCACAACACCTTGGTTCCAGACAAGTTTATTGAAAGAGAGGAACTCACCTTTGGGGACGTTCTTCCTAGGGGGTTTGGCATGTCTAAGGGAAAACATGAAATCTTGCCTAACTTCATCTGCCACCTCCTCAGGTAAAGAATGGATGGCATTTTCAATTTCAATAAGGAAATCAAGTTTAGGTAAGGATGAAGGGGTTAAGGCAAAACCAAAGCCTCTTTTGAGGAAATTAAGGGCGAGGGGTTGGATGTCTAGGCTAGAAAGATTAATGACTAGTTTATCTTCCCAATCGTGAAAGAAAGTCAGCGAGTTAGGAAGGAGAGACATGGTGGTTTGAGGTTTAATAGTAGGCTCCGACAAAGAGGAGTGAGAGGGATTGTTAAAAGTTGTCTCGCAGGTACGGTGAACAGAGGGTTGTGGGTCAACGGTATTGAGAGGGTGAGGAATCTCGTTGGGAGAGGTGAAGTGGGGGTTAACGTGGTAGCTAGAGACTGGTGGGGAACCCTGCGATGTGTGGGAATGTCCATGTGAATGAAGGAAGACTTGTCGAGAGGTGATTTTGAAAGAGGCGGGAGAAGATTGTAAGTACTGATGTACGTAGGCTTAGAGTCTGCATTAGGAGGAGCGACTAGAGTGTTAGAGAGAGCATCAAGTTCACCACTCGAGGGGACTGATGGAGGGTGGTAAGAGGATGTTGAGTAAGAGAGAAGATTGAAAGAATCCAGGTCATAAATGAAAGTGTCATTTAAGGAAGAAGCTGTAGGCAGAGATGACATACTTGGGTCTGATGAATGAGTATGTTGGAGAATAGGAAGTTGCCTACGATCTGTTGCCAGAGAGGGAGAGCTGTAGGTTGCTAGGAGCTGAGAACTGGTAGGATCGATGCTAGAGTTGATTGGAGGAACACCGGAGCTAGTAGGAGGGACATCAGTTTTGAGGGTCTGCAGATGCATGTAAGAATATGGCACCAAGGACTGGTGAATGTTAGCCCATGTTGGGGTAACTACATTGTATTTTCTAGGAGAGAGGCATGAATAACTACATTGAGGGCTATCCTGAGTAGGAGAAACTAGGTTGTGATAGCTTGGAGATAGATGTGATAAGGCATGGCAGACAACACCATGAGATGTAGCTGAACTGTGGATGCTCAGAGAGATGCATGACAAAGAGTAGAAGACAACACCATGAGACACTGTTGCATTATGAGTACTTGGAGAGATACCTGATGAAGAGAAGAAGGCATCAAGACACAAGTTTGAAGTCGGGTCATGTTGGCTATGATGTGCAGTTTCAAGAATCCAGGTCATAAATGAAAGAGCCATTTGAGGAAGAAGATGTAGGAAGAGACAACATCCCTGGATCCGATGAATGAGTACGTTGGAGAACAGAAAGTTGCCTACAATCTGTCACTGGAGAGGGAGAGCTGTAGGTTGCCAAGAGCTGAGAACTAGTAGGATCGACGCTAGAGTTGATTAGAGGAACACCAGAGCTGGTAGGAGGGATGTCAGTTTTGAGGATCTGTAGATGCATGTGAAAACATGGCACCGAGGACTGGCGATTGTTAGCCTGTGTTGGGGTAATTGCATTGTATTTTCCAGGAGAGAGGCATGAAGAGCTGCGTTGAGGGCTATCCTGAGTAGGAGAAACTGCATTGTGATGGCTTGGAGAATGATGTGATAAGGTGCAGTAGACAACACCAGGAGACGTAGCTAAACTGTGGATGCTCAGAGAGATGCGTGACAAAGAATAGAAGACAAAACCATGAGATGCAGTTGCACTGTGAGTACTTGGAGAGATACGTAGTGAAGAGAAGAAGGCATCAAGAGACAAGTTTGAAGTCGAGTCATGTTGAAAATGCACATCGCAGCCAACATGAACTGACTTCAAACTTGTCTCTTGATGCCTTCTACTCTTCATCATGTATCTCTCCAAGTATGCAACTGCGTCTCATGGTGTTTTCTTCTACTCTTTTTCACGTATCTCTCTGAACATCCACAGTTCAACTACATCTCCTGGTGTTTTCTGTCACACCTTATCACATCTATCTCCAAGCCATCACAATGCAGTTTCTCCTACATAGGATAGCCCTCAGCACATCTCTTCATGCCTCTCTCCTAGCAAATACAACGTAGTTACCCCAATGCGGGCTAACATTCACCAGTCCTCGGTGCCATGTTCTTACACGCATCTGCAGAGCTTTAAAACTGACATCCCTCCTACCAACTCTGGTGTTCCTCTAATCAACTCTGGTGTCGATCCTACCAGTTCTCAACTCCTGGAAACCTATAGATCTCCCTCTCTAGTGACAGATTGTAGGAAACTTCCTATTCTCCAACGTACTCATTCATCGAATCCAGGTATGTCGTCTCTACCTACAGCTTCTTCCTTAAACAAATCTTTCATTTATGACTTGGATTCTCTCAATCTTCTATCTTGCTCAACGTCCTCTTACCACCCTCCATCAGTCCCCTCGAGAAGAGAACCTTACACTCTCGCTGACACTCTAGTCACTCCTCCTAATACAGACTCTAAGCCTATCTACATTAGTACTTACAATCTTCTTCCACCTCTTTCAAAATCACCTCTCACTAAGTCTTCCTTCATTCACGTGGACACCTCCACACACCACGGGGTTTCACCACAAGTCTCTAGCTACCATGTTAACCCCCACTTCACCTCTTCGAATGAGATTCCTCACCCTCTCAATACCACTGACCTGCACCCCTCTATTCACCATACCTGCGAGATAACTTTTAATAATCCCTCACTCCTCTTTGTCAGAGCCTACTATTAAACCTCAAACCACCATGTCTGTCCTTCTTAAGTCTTCAACTTTCTTTCACAATTGGGAAGATAAACTAGTCATTAATATTTCTATCCTGGACATCCAACCCCTCGCCCTCAATTTTCTCAAAAGAGGCTTTGGTTTCACCTTAACCCATTCATCCATACCTAAAGTTGATTTCCTTATTGAAATCGAAAACACCATCCATACTTTACCCGAGGAGGTGGTAGATGAAGTTAGGCAAGATTGTGCATTTGCCCTTAGACACGCCAAACCCCCTAGGAAGAACGTCCCCAACGGTGAGTTCCTTGCTTTCAAGAAACTTATCCACAACCAAGATATTGTGATCATCAAAGAGGATAAAGGGAATGGCACTGTTGTCATGAACAAACATGACTACATCTCAAAAATGTTAGACCACCTTAACAATAGTGGCAGTTATAAAATCCTTCCCCATAACCCCTTTCTAAAATCTTTAAACAAGTGAGAAATGCTATATCTAATTCCATCTTTGATGACTGTACCAAAAAGCATATCTTGCTAACAAAGAAATTACACCACGCATCTATGGTGTGCCAAAAATTCATAAAGCCAACTTTCCTTTGAAACCGATTGTTGACACCACCTCCTCCCCTATGTAGAAACTTGTTGCCTACTTGGGCAAGTTAGTTTCACCTCTAACTAGCAAGTCCCCTTCATTAAAGACTCCACCCAATTTGTTGACTTCATCAAAGACAAAAAGGATAATGATGGTGACATTCTGGTTAGCTTTGATGTGGTCTCCCTCTTCACCAAAGTCTCTCTTCAATACTTCATTACACTTGTCAGGCAAAACACCAATGAAGAAATTGCATCCCTAGTCGAATTGTGCTTAAAATCCATGTTCTTCACCTTCCAAGGCATAGTTTATGAACAATCCAATGGGGTTGCGATGGGTTCGCCTCTGTCCCCAGTTATTACCAACCTATACATGGACCACTTTGAAGATATGGCCTTGAACTCCTCTCCTCTCAAACTAAAATGGTGGAAGTGCTATGTGGGTGACACAAACACATGTTGGCCACATGGCCATGAACAACTTGAAAATTTCCACAACCACCTCAACAACATTGCCCTTTACATCAAGTTCACCAAAGAACTTGAAACCAATAAACAACTGCCCTTCTTAGACATCCTTCTAATCAAGAAAGATGATGGCACCACTAGGTGTAGCATCTTTAGGAAATCCACCCACACTGATCTCTATCTTCTTTGCTTCGCTCACCACCACCCCTCCTACAAGGTTAGTGTCCTCAAAACTTTAGCAACGGGGACCTTTCGCATCTGTGATAATGAACACTTAAACCAAGAACTGACCCACCTTAGCAAAGTTTTCAAACTCAATGGTTACCACATCAAGTACATCAAAAGAGATTTTAAGCAAGCCCAAACCCACCTCAACTCCAAACCCAGCAATAGAGACATTGAGCTAACTTATGGTGCCACCTTACCTTTCATTGAAGGTATCTAGAATAAGATTGCCAAAATCAATCATAAGAAAGGGCTCAATTGCGCTTTCAAACCCTATTCCACCATCCAAAACCTTATACCATCCACCAAAGACACTAATAAGTTTCTTCTAAACTCAGGTGTCTACAAAATTGATTGCTCATGTGGTACTCCGTACATCGGTGAGATAGGTAGATCTATCTACATGAGAATCAAGGAGCACAGTGCAAACATTAGACATGAAAGGGCCACTAAATCGGCCCTTGCAAATCACTACTGTAGCACTAAGCATCACATTCACCTTGAGGATACCCAAGTCATGGCCAAGGAAGACAACTTCTTCAAAAGGAAACTTAAAGAGGCTATCTTCATCAGGAATAACCCTACCAACCTAAACAGGGATGACAGTTGGAACTTAAACCACTCTTGGTTTCCCCTCTTGTAACACTCCGCTAGGAAACTATTGGTAAGAGACACTATATGGATTCATGAATGTTGTCATTGATGGCAACAAAGGTTATCCCACACATCTGCAAGACATGATGAGTCTCTACCGGAAGTCAGATTGAAGAAATGTTATGATCCGGTAAGCAAGAACATAGCAGTCAGCAAGGTCTGACAGTCAGGTCCGGATCTCTCAGAGGAAGTATTTCAGTGAAATGTGGATTAGGGGAAGTCAAGAGGAGTACCTTGACTAATAGGTTCCAAGGATTTAGCTTCCAGTGATGGAAGGGTGAAGAGATATGAGAACTTGAGTGTTGGGTTCCTGTTTGGCAGAGTAGACAGAGGAAGAACTGTACTGGTAGAATGTCAGATCCTAATCTGGAAGAGATATTGCTAATGAATAAGTTTCTTGAGGTATCATTCATGATTGGATGACATGATTGATGACTTCTCCAAGCATCTCCTTGATCCGCATTACTTGGTATGCAAGGATTCAGCCGACAGACCAGAGTTTGAGATAATATTGACTATTCTGGATGCCGACTAGAAAGGTGATGAAATCACTTATGCAGATATATATACAAGATGGATTTAGATGTGAAGTTGTGGGTGTTAAAATGTGAAGTGTGAAGAAAAGTAGAAGAATAGTGTGAAAGCAGAAAGGAAGGTCCGGTATGTGAAAGGATAGCAACACAAAAGAAGAGGAAGGATGAAGTGCAGCAAATCAGTTTATTGAGCCTAACTGGAACTGAACTCCAGCATATGTGGATGCTTCTCATCAGTTCAAGGATCTTGTTATTCTTCTTACAACTTGTAGACAATGAGTCTCTTGTAGGTAGTGAGCCTCTTGTGAGCAGTGTGCTCAGGTAGTGAGCTCTAATTGGCAAGTGCCATTTTGTATTTCTATTCTTCTAACAGAGAGTACAATCTTGGGTTAATCACCTCGTGGTTTTCTCCCTTAACAGGGTTTCCACGTCAAAAATATTGTGTCATGTGTATTTCCATTTCATGGTTATGTTTACTTATTTGAATTGATGCTACATTAATCATTAAGAAAGATCAAAAAGCTGAAATAATTAAGATAACTGATTCACCCCCCCCTCCCGTCTCAGTTATCAACAATTGGTATTAGAGCCAAGTTCATCTGAACAGAGCCTAATAGCTTGAGGAAGATCTGGAAATTCAAATGGATATGTATGGTTTGAGGGAACAACTTCAGTCTGCCCTAGATGACCTTGAATATTCCAACTTTGAAGTCAATGAATTGAAAGAAAGACTTAAACAGGCTGATGATTTCATAAATGAATTAAAAGGGAAACTAAGCATCTCTATGAAGAAGAGAAAGGAACTACTTCAGCAATTAGCAAGTCAAGGAGAAACAAATGATACAAATGAAGACCTGAAGGAGAAAACTAAGTTATGTGAAAAATTGTCAAAAGAGGTCATTATGGTAAGACATGAAATGGAATTAGGAGTTATGAAATTCACCCAAGAAATTGAAGAAAAAAGAAAGATTGAAGATGATCTAAGACAATCTCTCAAGGAGAAATCAGAAGACTGCCACAAGATGGATAGAATAATTAGACATCTTGAATCTGATCTTGAAGATGCTAGAGATAATGAAGAAAAACTTGAGGATCAAATTGGCACTCTTAAAAGGGATCTTCAAACAGCAAATGAATACAGAGAGAAATTCAAGATAAGCTCTGCTCAACTTGAAGTTCTTCTTGAAAGCCAAAAGAGGGTAGATGACAAGCGTGGTTTAGGATATGAGAAAGGTGAAAGCTCCGGATCCGGTTAGAAGAATTTTGGGTCAGGAAATCCAAGGGACAAGCCTAGAAGACCTCCGGTAAGGCAACCCAATGCTCAAAGATATCCATCCTTCAATAGATATTGCCACAACTGCAATAACTTTGGTAACAAACCTAATCAATGTAGAAAGAGAATGAATCAAACCAATTCATCCTTCTCCGGATAGTGCTTCAACTGCAAAAGGTATGGTCACAAATCTCATGAATGTAGAAATATGCAAATGAACAATTCTTTCAACGGTAGATGCTTTACATGCAATAGAGTGGGTCATATGGCTAATTAGTGTAGATCAAGAGTATATCAGTCAAATATGCAAAGAAATGTTGTCTGCTACAATTGCAATAGATCTGGTCATACTACCAAGTTCTGTAGAAGCAAGAATCAGGACAAAAAGGGTCTGGTACATCATAATCAGAATCAAGACAAGGGAAAAGGAAAAGTGAATGGGGATGAAGTTAAAAGTGAGATGAACAAGATTTGGGTGAAGAGAAGTACAGAAAATGTAGGGGATGGATCCGCACCAAAATCTGGTGCTGATATTCCTTTTAGAAATTAAAAAGTGAGCTCTGGCTCAGGGGGAGACACAAGGAAAAACCATTTCCCCCAGCTAGTTAATTGGTGCTGGAACTGGCACAAGGAGAGTTGTGGATCAAAGGGTTCATAAGAGAAACATCTAAATAAACTGTGGTTAAAATATGGACGATCTACAAGATGTTTACAACAAGATTGATCTGATTCATCAAGTCATTCAAATAAGGAAAACAAGGAAAACTGAAATGACTTAAGTTGAGCATTTATTGCAACCTGGTATTAGGGTTTGTAGAATAATATAGGGGTTTTCTTATCAAACACTTGTTCATTCTGCATTCAAGAAGAAGCGAAAAAGAGCTCTGCAACAAATCTCCTGAAGCCCATCAAAGGTCATCTGCATAAGACGATTCATCCAGCAAATCAATCTGGATCTCTTCACGAACCCTAGACGAGCAAAAGGTACTTTCCATTATTGAATATTTCTCTGTAAATCTTTTTGAAGATGGATACATCGAATGTTGTAAAGATCACTAAGAGGCCACGCCATAAATTCAAGAAACATCCATATAAATCCCTAGAAGTTGATCCCCTAGGTGCCTTTTCAAGCACTCCGCATGGAATTTTACATGTAGAAGATGTTAGGGCATATATTCATGTGAATATTGAAGAATTTGGGGAATCTAAGCTGGCTAATATCTATCACAATCAGTTAATAGATGATTCTTTTGAGCTCAAACCTCAGTTCAAGGCCATCCAGGATAAGCATTTTGCACAGTGCATTCATTTCCCATGTTTTGAAGAAGATGAATGGGTCCGGTATGTGTTGATCAAAGTGCATGATAGCTTCCTATGGTTGAATAGACCATTTAAGATCACCAAGGAGGCAATTAGGGTAGTAACTGGTCTACACTCATCCCGTGGGATACTTGTTCTCAGATCTATCAAGAATCAGACAGTGAGTGAAGCAACCGGATCAAAATTTGATAAGAGAGCTATGACAATTGAAGATATCACTGATCTAGATATCAAATTTACATCCATGATAATTGGTTACAAGATTTATCATTCCAGTAGGGAAAATTCAATACCAGGAACTGCAGTTTATACAGCTTATCAGATGCTAAGAGAAAATGCTAACTATGGTCTTTGTGAACTTCTTCTAAGCCAACTATTGGAGAACATACAAAAGATAAAAAAAGACAAGAAAAACTCATTCAAATATGGTGGGCTGATATTATGTTTAATCTTCTACTTCATGAATGAGCTTCTCAGGTCCAGTGGTTGGGTTTGGCAGAATGAAAGACCTATTGCAATCCAAATCAGAGACTACCTACATGGGCTTGGGGATGCTAAGGCAAGAAATACAACTTTTTGGGGATATTTCAAGAACTTTCAAAGTATGATGCAAGCTAGAGAAAGAATCCCCCAATCTCTGGTTGAGAAGTACAAAGATATAGTGTGCTTTATGGTAGAAACTGATCAGTGCCTAATGGAGACTGTGGAGCCAAGAACAGTATGGATCATGCCAATGGGGTATGAAGTGGATGAGAAAATTGTGGAGCTACATGTTCAGCACATGCTAAGTCAGCCCAAGGATCCTAAGGTAGAAAGGTTTGGAACCTTTGAAGAATTAAGTGTGAAGATCCATGTAGAGTTAAGACAACCAGAAATAAAAACAAAAGTGAGGAAGGAAGTAGAAGAGCTTGCTAAAAGGCATGGAATTTCAAAAGAAGCACTTGATGCAAGTAGAGAGAAGACAGAAAGGGCAGAGAAAGAAAAAGAAAAGGCAGAAAAAGAAGGTACTCTGGTGGAAGTCCCCTCCCGGACCAGATCCTCTAAGACCTCTGCACCCACCACTGCAAAGAGCTCAAAGGCATCAAAACTGGAAGCAAAATCATCCAGAAAAGGAGAGAAGAGAACCAAGTTAAAGGCAACAAGGTTTAACACAAGCCAAAAGGATGAAGAGGAGATAGAATCAGATGAGGAAGTAAAGAAGATGATGAAGAAGAAGAAAGTATCTAGTGAAACCAAGGAGGCAGAAGCAGAAGAGTTTGTTGAAAGCACCACCCTGTCCTTAGATGATATAGTTAAGGCAATCACTATGGATGGAAATATGAAGCCATTAATATAATTCTATGATGAATGTAGTGAAGCTGATCAGAAGATTCTACAAGATGCCACAATTAAGTATCTGAACATTTACAACAAGGCTTTCATTGAGATTGTATCTTTAATTCCTAAAAGCCTTGAGAAGGAACTTGAATTGAGGAAGAATAATTCCAAAGAGAAGGATATGGAGATCTGGGAATAGATAGCTATTCAGCTTTATCCCTCCATCACTCCTAAGTAGAAGAGTATGATCTTTAAAGATTGTAAGGATGAATTCTGGAGCAAAGCTAGAATGAATCAGCTTATGCTCAGAAAAATTGACAAAGTAGCAAAAGAGACAGAAGAGATCCTCCAGAATGCATACAAAAGATTCAACATTCCTATTATAGAGGACTTAGGTGATGATCCCTTAGCTACAAATATTGAAGAAGAAGCTACTGAGACAGTAGCAGAAGAGGTTAAGGAGACAAGGGAAGATAATGGTAAGGACATGGAATCCTCTACTCTGGAAGAGGTGGCCCATGAACAAACAAATATCTCTCCTCTGATTTCCCCTACAGTCTTCGGATCTAAAGGAGAAGAAAGAATAGAGGAGAAAGAAGAAGAAGCGAAAGGAAGAGAAGAAAGTCAAGCTGAGAAGAACATAAGTGACAGTGCAGAAGAGAAGAAATCTCTGTCTCTAGCAAGAGACACTACAGAAACTGTCAAGGACTTGTTGACAAAAGAAATGATGGAGATTGATGAACCGAAGTTACTTCAAGGTCCATTTAACTTTGATTCTCTCTCCTCGGTTCAAACAATGAAGATAGATTCATTTGCCAATGCAAAGGCAAAAGGAAAACTCCTGAAGTCTCACATGGAAGAATGTGAGCTAATAGAAGTTGCATCTGGTATTTTAGAAAAGATCATGCCATCTTTTCAGAAGGATCCCTCAGCCTCCTCATCTGGTAATCTCAAATCTCTAGTCAATAGTGTTAGCACACATTTTGATTCCCTAGAGAAGTCAGTAGAAGATAAGGTCCGGAAGGAATTCTTGGCAAAAAGATTATCAGAGGTACAAGGGTTAATAGCTAATGATAGGAGGAATATGAATATTGGGATAAAGAGCTTGGAAAATGCTCTTAAGGATGGAGGAGATGTATACAAATTTTGTATATCCTGGACCAAAGTAACAACAGATATTGAGAAGAAAGTAAAGGAACAAGAAGATAAATTGTCAAGCCTCTCTCAAAATTTTGATCCTCTCACTGTATCTATAATAAACTAGGAATGTAAAACTATTGCAGTTTTGAATGAAATCAAGAAGCTTGAGAAGGAAATGAAAAATAGAATAAGCAGGTTGGGTGAACTTAGAGGGATAATTATCCCTAAGTTAGAGGCCATGCATGAGGCCATAAAAGAAGCTTAGACCACAGCCCAGACCAGTGATCCAACAGATCTAAATAGGGTAGACATGTTTGCATTCCTGTTGAGTGGTCACATCTCAATTTTGGACAAGATGAAACAAAATTGGGCAACAAAATTCATCATATTGAAGACAACTTTTGCAGACATACTTCAGTATATGTAAGTATGTTATATGTATATACTTATGCGGCTAAGTATAGTTGAAATTTTAAATTTTTTTGATGTGCAGACCCTACCTTTTGCCATTGATGTCAAAGGGGGAGTGATGAGCAGTGAGAAATGAGGAATCCAACTAAGGGGGAGTTCTGGAAAATCTACATAGAGACAGAGCATCAGCCAAGGGGGAGTATAGTGTGAAACTTAATCATTTTTCACTAAGTGTTGCCATCAATGCCAAAGGGGGAGATTGTTAGCAAGAGACACTATATGGATTCATAAATGTTGTCATTAATGGCAACAAAGGTTATCCCACACATCCGCAAGACATGGTGAGTCTCTACTGGAAGTCAGATTGAAGATATGTTATGATCCGGTAAGCAAGAATAGAGCAGTCAGCAAGGTCCGACAGTCAGGTTCGGATCTCTCAGAGGAAGTATTTTAGTGAAGTATAGATTTGGGGAAGTCAAGAGGAGTACCTTGACTAATAGGTTCCAAGGATTTAGCCTCCAGTGATGGAAGGGTGAAGAGAATGAGCACTTGAGTGTTGGGTTCCTGTTTGGCAGAGTAGATAGAGGAAGAACTGTACCGGCAGAGTGTCAGATCCTAATCCGAAAGAGATATTGCTAATGAATAAGTTTCTTGAGGTATCATTCATGATTGGCCGACATGATTGATGACTTCTCCAAGCATCTCCTTGATTCACATTACTTGGTATAAAAGGATTCAGCCGACAGCCCAGAGTTTGAGATAATATTGACTATTCCGGATGCCGACTAGAAAGGTGATGAAATCACTTATGCGGATATATATACAAGATGGATTTAGATGTGAAGTTGTGGGTGTTGAAATGTGAAGTGCGAAGAAAAGCAGAAGAACAATGTGAAAGCAGAAAGGAAGGCCCGGTATGTGAAAGGACAGCAGCACAAAAGAAGAGGAAGGATGAAGTGCAGTAGATCAGTTTATTGAGCCTAACCGGAACTGAACACCAGCATATGTGGATGCTTCTCATCAGTTCAAGGATCTTGTTATTCTTCTTACAACTTGTAGACAGTGAGTCTCTTGTAGGTACTGAGCCTTTTGTGAGCAGTGTGCTCGAACAGTGAGCCCTAATTGGCAAGTACCATTTTGTATTTCTATTCTTCTAACAAAGAGTACAATCTTGGGTTAATCACCCTATGGTTTTCTCCCTTAACAGGGTTTCCACATCAAAAATATTGTGTCATGTGTATTTCAATTTCATGGATAAGTTTACTTGTTTCAATTGATGCTACATTAATCATTAAGAAATATCAGAAAGCTGAAATAATTAAGATAACCGATTGACCCCCCCCTCTCAGTTATCAGCAGAAACCCCAGAGGACAACACAACTATGATAAATAAATAGGATAATTTTTTTTTTAATATAGAATAACAAAGTAATGTCAACCACATCAATACATATCATCAAACTATCTTGTCCTCTAAGGTTTCCACAGCTGCATTACTTACTAAACTATTTATAGGATCAAGAATTAACTAACATCAATAATTCAACTCTAATCTATTGCTTCGCATGTGAGAACACATACATTTCCATGAAATAACATTGAATGAGAAATCGACAAGATCATATAATTAGAATTACAAGTACATATACAACTTCCCATACATAAGGGTACGTCATTACATCAATCACACTATCACTTTCTGAATTACCTTGGAATACTTATAGTATGATAAATCTAATACACCAAACTAGCACATGAGCATAAATAGTTATCTCATCAAACTGGGACATGATCTGGAAACTACAACACAAGGTCCATCCTTCTCGCACATGAACTAGGGCAAGGGAAAACCAATGGAATAAGCTCTTCCACCTGACCATGTGGAACCCTGAGGTCCACCCCCCGAGCTAGGAGATAACATAAGGTTCCGCGGCAACAACCAGACAAGGAGACGAAGACTAACAACTACAAGGACTACATAGGACTCAAGTACAACATGGGTCAACAAGACAACACAAGCAACATAAACAACACTTCCACACTTAACAGGACTTCCAGAGGCATTCACACAACATAAGAAAGAACAACAAAGAGGGAATGCTAGACTACAGTAGGGATGAGTGTCATCAACTATATTATAATAGTAAGCTTACCATCAACATGTCTATCATACCCTACGTATTCCAAGTATTTTACCTTCTTCTTCATGCTCCTTAGCCCGACCATTTGCTCATCTAGGGGGAGAATGGAGGGGCACTACACCTCTTAAATTCCCTTAAAAGCTAAATCCCCTCCACCTTTCCCCCCCTTTTCACCCTCCTTAAACCACACCTGGTTTCCCTTCTTATTTTCCCTCACAAACTAAACCTCCTCCACTTCCCCTTTTTCTCTCTTTGGATCTATCCCTTCTCCCACTCCTTTCTCTCATCTCTTCCTTCTTCCCCCCTTTTTTCTTCCCCTCCCCCCTGATCCTACCCCACACCTCTTCTCAATTTCCCCTCATGTTCTCCTTCTTGTTCTTAGCCACTCTTTCCTCCCCCTCCTCCTAACTCTCCATCTGATCCTAACCTGCACCTCTAATCAAATTTCCCTCGAGATCTCTAGCTCTTTCTTTTCGTGTCATGTCTCTCTTCTCTCATACCTTAACCCTCTTCTACCTTTGCTCCTATTTATCATCATAACTTAGTTCTTCCACTATTTCTCGAATTTATCCTTGTCATATGTTACTTTGTCATATTTCCCCATTTCTTCATATCTATTGGTTTAACCTTTATATATATATATATATATATATATATATATATATATATATATATATATATATATTTCCTTAATAATCTTCTATATATTTTTATCTATCCCTAAGATCTACCTAGCTTAGCTCTTCTCTTGATTTTGTTATTTTTTGGCATGCAGTTATTTGTTTAGTTATTACTTTTTAATCTCTCTCTCTCTCTCTCTCTCTCTCTCTCTCTCTCTCTCTCTCTCTCTACACACACACACACACATTAATCTTTTATATAATTTGCCTATCCCTTAGATTACCTAGCTTAGTTCTCCTAATTGATTTTATTTTTTGACATGTTTCTATTGGTTTGGTTAATATTTTTAATAATTTTATTTATATTTATCTTTTCATATATATAATTTGTGTGTTTAATACTTTTTATTATTTTTTCTCTTTATATATATTTTCAATTATATATATTGTTTTTAATTTAATTCGTGTGGTTATTACTTTTTAAAATTTTTAGCTCTATATATCCAATTTTAATTATATATATTGGTTTTAACTTTGGTTTTCTGTCTATTTGTTCTCCCTTCTTATTTGTATATATATATCTTACTCATCTATATATATCATTTAATTTTTATATGCCGATCCCATTTATGTTTCTCCATCAACTTCTCATACATACACTCTTTCTTTGCTTCTTTTTAACTCTCACAATCTTCTTTCCTCTTGTTATTTTTGCCTCAGTTTTTGTGACTATCCCCCCTTTCTATTTATAAACATTCCTACCCATTACTTATTTATATGCATCTTTACATCATATATATTAATATCAATCCCTTATATATATTTACACCATTTGTTTTCCTCTATGGATATTTTATATATATTGATCTATGTATGTTTCTATGTATGTATGCATGCATGTATGTAGGTTTTTATTTAATTTGTTTTCGTTCTATATATATATATATATATATATATATATATATATATATATAGTTTTAGTTTATTCATGTTTTCCACCTTTCTGTCCTTATATTTATCTACTTTTCCTCTTATCACATATATATTTATACTTATCTATCTTTTTTCCTAACCTCTTATTCACATTTATTATTATTTACATAAATTTGATAATTGTCTCTCTTTTAAAATTCTCTGTCTCTCTTATACTGTATTTTTATATATCCGATATATATAATTCCTTTTTTGCCTCTTTCCATCTATTCTTAGTCCATCCATTTTGACTTAGATATTTCTTATCCCTCTCACAACTTCTCTTTAGATTAAAATTTGTGCCCACACTTCCCTCTCTCTCCTTTTAAGGAACTCTACCTACAATTACAAGTCACTCATTCTCTTCTTTTCATTCTAATGATGGATCATGGACTATGATCCAAAATGTCGATCTGAAAAACCAAACACAGTCTCTTCTAGAAGCACTCTTACAGAATATTTATCTTCCCAATTAAAATGGCAACACAAATATTATTTATTTTTTAAATAATATTTTCATTTTTATTTTTAAAATATTATTAGATTCAACATGTTTTGATGGTCACTATATTTTCTCCATTAAAATGCAAAGCCTTTGCCACTACTCCATAAGCCCCACAACCTAAATATCCCATTATCTTGTACTTGTAAGGAGGGATCTTCATTAGCTTCTGATTTGCCCTGCATGCCAACTAATAATTAAAAAGACCTTATATAGAACACACTAAGAAAATACTACTCCAAAAAGTCAATCTCAAGTTTATTTAAGAAAAATCCCTCACTATAAAGTTGGACTTAGCAAGTTGGAAGACATTGAATACTTTCTCTTTGGTTCCAGCTACCTAGTTTCAAAGTTATTCAAATTAGTCAAGCTGGAGGGCCTAAGCTCTTCTTTCAAAGATGATCCAACAAAGAAGCTACACCTAGAACTTGGAGATCCTAAATCTACAAGGAGAAAACCTCATTTTGGAAGCCCATTAATACACCAGGGAATTGTCCAAGGCATTCTAATAGTCTTGTGGAAAATCTTCGTTGATCATCTTAAAATTGGAACACAATAGTAGTAGAAGACATCTCACTATCATTGAATTTCTCAAAGAATGTTTCATATTGAAAATGTACATAACTGTATTTATAAGTAGTTTTCCTATTTGCATGCATTTTCTTAGAGACATTATCTACAAATACTTAGTGTTCTTTAAAAAATTATAAATATTTTTAAGGATGGAAATTTTTTATATGATGCAGTATGTCAATATATTTCCACTTTTCTAATATTGGAATATTTATAAACCAAAAATAGAATCTTGACAAAGAAAAATATAGATAAAAGTAGCAATTGTGTATTTACATTATGTTGCTGGCTACTATAATATTGGGGGTGTCTTGAATTTATAGAAACTATTATTGATAGCCATGGATGTTTCTCATGGCTTGGCATATTTTATCATAATTTCTCAATTCAAGTTGTACACTTAGCTTTGAAGCCCAACAATGTACTTATGAGCTTCTATATGAACACACATATAGCTAATTTTAGAAATACCCATATAGTATTTGAAAATTCTATGCATTCATTTTCAACATCAACACTAGAAGGTGGTCTAGGCTACATTGCCCTTGGTAAAGACTTCTTTTCCATGTTTTACCTTTTTTTTTTCCTTAGCACTACTATTACTATTTTAATTGGTTGAAATTGTCATTTGTTTAATGCGTAGTATGTAATTCGTGCAAGGATTCCAACTAAGGGAGATGTTTGCTGCTATGGAGTTGTGTTATCAAATATGTTAACAAGAAAGAGGCCAAGCCACCATATGTTCATTTATGGACTCAACTTTTGGACGTGGGTTAGCATGATTTTCCCTAATCTAGTTTTATAGGTGCTTGGTAATAGCCTGTTGTGGTGCAATGGAGCTATTAGAGATGCTACATGTAATTTCCATATTCAACTGATTCGAGTAGCTTTGTTTTGCCCAAAAGATTCACCTAAAGTCCAACCAAGTATCATAGAAGTGGAGTGGAGTTGTTAAAGTATTTTTAAAAGTTTTATTTTTTATTAGTAAAATTGTATGTCTCATAAAAAGTTTATTAAGAATATTTATCTTTAGATTATCTTTATTTTTCAAATAATATTTTTGTTTTTATTTTTCAAGTTTATTAATAATTTCAGTATCTTGCTCTCCTCAAATGCAACATCAATCTATGAAAATGTTTTGATGGTATATAAGCAGAAGATATATGTATATAACAAAAATATAATGTATATACTAAATGTATATACCTCCATGAGTGGCTGCCATGGCTGCCCCTCTCTCCGAACCTGCAAGCAAACAAACAAGAGAGAAAACAAAAGAATGAGGAAAATTGGAGAGGAAAACAAAATGAGAAAACAAAATAGGGTTAGGGTATTTCTCTTAAGGATATTAGTTTTTTATCTAGGTCAAATTTTTAGGTCATGGAATTTAAAATTAGATTTTTTTATTATTTTCCCTCTCCTTTTGATTTAGACATTTTATGTTACTTTTATTTAAATTAGGGATTTAAGGAAAATTAATAATGGGTGTGCTATTTTAATTAGTTAAGTTAATTTTTCCCAGTAGTTATTTCAATTGTAGGAGGTTATGAATTATATTCTACTATTTGATTTTATGAGATCATTTAAAGTTTAGTTTTGAAGCTAGAGGATTTTATTAATTGTTTAAATTATTTTGATGTGGGGATTATTTAATACTATACGTTACCCATAATGTAGCTACTCTCTTTTAAATCAATTTGAATTAAATTAGTAGTAGAGGTTAATTTTATTTTTTTAATTCAATTTAGTTGCCTTAATTTAATTATTATAGTGTGTAATAAATAATTATTTAATTTAGTCATTAATCCAATTTAGTGAGCCTAGGGAACCTTTGATTAAAATTTTTCTATTAGAATAATTCCTATTCACGCATGTGAGGGGTTATGCTGCCTGATTTTTCTAGGATTCAGGGATAACTATCCTTAGCAATTTAAACCTTGTGTAGAGTAAAATTTGAATGCTCTCGCAGCTTGTCGATTTTAATTAAGCTATTATTTAATTCTGTTATGTTTTAGAATTAGGCTATGATTTCAACTTATGTCAAAATCCTTTCACTCACCTAGGACAACTTACGGTTTCAATTGATTGATCCTAACCCTAATGGTGATGCTTCTTGATACAGGGACTTCCAGAGATCATAACATTTGACTCAGATGTGGGGTTTCTATGAGATTTTATGGGTGGATACATTATGAGGTGGAAAGTGGTTTCGTAACTGACCCTAGTGGGTTAGACCCCGTCTTGGCACTTTTTCAGGGCTTGAAACTTTCATCTTGACCCTCAAAATAGCAATTTAGTGTTCTTTTCTAGATTTTTAAAAAGTTGCTTTTGTAATAAATCAAAACTCATCTTTCAAAGTTAGAATATTAGTTGGCATTTCATCCTACCTTAGTTTTAGGAATCTTTCGGGAAAAAATAGGATTTTCAAGATTTGATTGTAAAATTACCTAAAATGGCAAAAATCTGACAATTGTAGAAATCTATCGAAAAAGGTAATTTTTTTATTTTTCTTGGATATAAGAGAGTTTTCTCTCATTGTAGTAGCAGAGTTGATGAATAAAAGTTTTCTTATGTTCCAATCTTCAAATCTTTGGCTCTCACATAAAAAAACATTAAAAAGTCATGTGAGAGCCAAAGATTTGAAGACTGGAACATAAAAAACTTCTATTTATCAACTCTGCTGCTACAATGAGAGGAAACTCTCTTATATCCAAGAAAAACAAAAAAATCAAAAAATTACCTTTTTGGCAGATTTTGGCAATTGTCAGATTTTGCCATTTTAGGTAATTTTACAATCATATCTTAAAAATCCTATATTTTCCCAAAAGATTCCTAAAACTAAGGTAAGATGAAATGCCAACTAATATTTTAAATTTGAAACATGAGTTTTAATTTATTACAAAAGCAACTTTTTAAAAATCTAGAAAAAAACACTAAATTGCTATTTTGAGGGACAAGATGAAAGTTTTAAGCACCAAAAAAGTGCCAAGACAGGGTTTAACCCACTAGGGTCGGTTACGAAACCACTTTTCACCTGATAATGCATACACCCCTAAAATCTCGTAGAAAACCCACATACGAGTCAAAAGTTATGATCTTCGAAAGTTCTTGCATCACTTCTCATGTCGCATTGACCCCCTTAGTCAGCTTCATCGCATAGGGGAATGCACACATAATCATATTACCCCGAATTTGACTAACATGTTTACACCTTATGCGTATTGCCACTGAGCATGGTGACGCATGTGAGGGGGTTTCTAGGGATGCGTATAAATTTTTTGATATTTCATGTCATGACCACATGACAAATGTGGACATGACACATGTGTTGCATGTCGTGACCACATAGGAAATGTGGGCATGGCATTTGGTATCAGATTGAGGTTTAAACACTTGGCTTGTTTGGGCACATTACATATTCCACAAATTATTTTGATTCATGACTACTTTGTTCTTATAGGATGCCACCTCAAACGAGGCGAGCGTGTTCATGCCGCACTAAGTCCATAGAGGTGCATAATGACTCATTAGCTGAGACTCAAGGACCGCCGGCATCGTAGGCACCATAGGCACCACTTGTACTTGATATAGGACCATAGATCTTACATTATAGGTAGTGCTAGATAGGTTACCACTGATCATAGTTGAGCCACATATCAAGCCATGTGTCGAGCCCCATGTTGATCCGCGAGAGGAGCCATGTGCTAAGTCACATGTAGAGCCCTGAATCAAGCCATGAGTTACACCACATGTAGAGCCTTATGTTGAGATACCTGATATGACAGTGGAGGAGGTTGGTTTGACTTACAGAGCTCATAGAAGGAATCCTCTCCATCGTGCTAGGCGAGAGGAGGTAGTGAGAGTAGAGTAGATTTTTTATGGGCCTTATGGTTATGGTGTGGATGATCTTATCCAAGGACATAGAGATCGTGAGGACCCCATCAGTGATTTACTAATGCTAAATACACCTACCTTCACTTGGACCACAGAGGGAGCTGAGGCAGAGGCTTAGCTTATTAGTTTAGATAGGTACTTTGCATTGCATCCTTACGAGGGTAACACAAAGGCAAGTGTGGTAGTTCACCTGTTGAGAGATGCAACAAGGACTTGGTGGCACACTGAGGAGTGTAAGCACAGCCTATCTTTGGATACACTTTCATGGGACACTTTGATTAAGCACTTTAATGCACATTATCTATCAGACCATTACAGGCAACATCATATCGACGACTTCCATGATTTACAACAGCAAGGTTCTATTGTAGCACAGTATGAGGGCAAGTTCACAAAGTTCTCATATTATGTGGAGTATCTCCATGATGAAAAACTTCTAGTTCACAAGTTTATCAGAGGTTTGAATCAGGGGATATTAGGGCCTGTGCATATGGCAGACCCCCAAACCTTGAGTGAGGCAGTCAAGAAGGTATACATTACTAAGGAGATACAAGGATGAGGTCAGAGTTCATGCCCTCAGTTTCAGGATCGTAGCCAGTAGCAGCAACAGAATTTCTATAGACTACCACCACCTTAGAGAGGAGGGTTCAGTTCTGCACCTTTACCTCCTAGGCCTCCACAACAGCACGAATAGTAGTTTCAGTAGAGGTCCACACCCTAGCAGAGGCCATAGGGAGGACAGAATCAAGGTTGGCAGTAGCATGGCCCACGTAGGGATTAGAGACAACAAGAACCACCTGCAAGACCTACGAGATCACAGGAGTCTTATGGGGGTTCTCAGGGGTCTAGTAGTCAAACTAGACAACAACAGAGTAGTAGGACTTAGACTAGACAGGTACATGCTAGGGGCCCATGCTATGTATGTGGTGGGGTAGGACATTTGGCCAGAGAGTGCCCATAGGGTTTTACGACAAGTGGACAACCTCATACAGGAGGTTTAGAGCAGATAGTTGGTGATGTGGGTAGATCCCATTGTATATTTGCAGTGGTTGATAACCACCAGGCCAACTTCCAAGCCTCATTTATTTAGACAATAGGTATGATTGGGGATGTCCCCATTGCTATGTTATTTGACTCTGACACTACTGATTCATATATATCTCCATTGTTAGTGGAGCATTGCAGGCTGGCGGCCTCTAGGCAGGGTGATAGGTGGGAGGTTGAGCTGGCCACTAGGGCCAGGATGTCAGTCGATGCTTTGGTTTAGTATTGTGAGATCTCTTTGGGGGCCTTCACTACATTATGTGACCTTAGGGTTATGCCTTTAGAATCCTATGGTGTAGTTTTAGGCATGGATTGGCTTGCAGCTCATATAAACAAGCTAGATTGTCACTGAAAGATGATTAGCTATTTAGATGATCATGGCACGTCAGTTGAGATAGTGGACATTCAGAAGCCCATGGCTATTTGGATGATATCCACTCAGTAGCTTAAGCGTTGCATGTGGAAGGGATGTCAGTTGTTTGCCATCACTGTTAGTGACAGATCAGAGGATGAACCTGAGTCATCATTAGATGACCATCCTATCTTGAAGGAGTTTGCTGATGTCTTTCCACCAGATTTACCAAGTATGCCTCGACACAGAGAGGTAGACTTCCACATTGATCTAGTGCCAGGTGGTGAGCTAGTGTCTCATGCACCCTATATGATGACCACATATGAGCTCATGGAGGTCAAGTTACAGGTAGAGGAGTTGCTTGAGAAGGGGAACATCTGACCTAACATTTCACCATGGGGCGCACTGATTATCTTCATGAAGAAGAAGGATGGGTCTCTTTGTTTGTGCATGGACTATATGCAGCTTAATAAGGTGACGGTGAAGAACCGTTATCCTCTGCCTAGGACTGATGACCTTTTCAATTAGATGCAGGGAGCCAGAATGTTCTCTAAGATAGACTTGAAGTCTGGTTATCACCAGTTGTGCATCACAGAAGTAGATATCCATAAGACCACTTTCTGGACTAGATATGGCCACTATGAGTTCATTGTGGTACCCTTCGGCTTGACAAGTGCCCATGCAGTGTTCATGAGTCTCACAAACGGGGTCTTCTACACATACTTAGATTGGTTCATGATCATTTTCTTTGATGACATTTTGATCTACTCATAGACCAAGGAGGAGCATAAGGATCACTTATGTTAAGTTTTGTAGTGCTTGAGAGAGTAATAGCTTTATGGCAACTTGGCAAAGTGTGCCTTTTTCAGAACTGAGGTGTAGTATTTGGGGCACATCATCTCTAGCAATGGTATCTCCATAGATCCATCCACAATCAAGGCTATCAGTGATTGGCTAGCACCCAGCAGTGTGATAGAGGTCAGGAGTTTCATGGGGTTAGCCAGTTACTACCATAGATTCGTAGAGGGCTTTTCCAGGATAGCATACCCCATCACTTCCATTTAGAGGAAAGGGAAGAGTTTCGAATGGACTAAGAAGTGCAAGAGGGCTTTTGGGGTCCTCAAGGAGCATCTTATTGATGCTCTCATCTTAGCAGTTCTTGATCTTGTAAAGTATTTTGTGGTTTGTACAGATTCATCACTTAAGGGTTTGGGAGCCATGCTTATGTAGAGTGGTAGGGTGATTGCGTATGAGTCACAAAAGCTCAATACCCATGAGTTGAACTATCCCACTAATGATTTAGAGCTTGTAGCAATGGTTCATGGTCACATTCATTGGAGATGCTTTCTTTTGGGTCATCACTTTGAGCTTCATTCAAATCACAATAGTTTGCAGTATATTTTCACATAGCCAAATTTGAACACCCACCAGTAGCGTTGGATGGAGTTTCTTTGTGAGTACGACTTTGATGTCCACTACATCAAAGGGAAGGAGAATGTGGTTTCTAACGCATTGAGTCAGAGGTGCCATGAGATCTTGACCTTGACCTTGAGTGTGGACTTGAGAGAGCACATCATTCAGCATCTGCTAGAGGATGAGTGGTTTCTTGAGGTGGAGCAGGAGACAAGTCATAGAGGGCCTTTGTGGGCAAATTTGTAGGATATTCTCTTGAGGTAGATGGGCTTCTTAGACATCAACAATGCATCTATGTAGCCCTTGCAAGTGACCTATGTGCAGTAGTTCTTTCAGAGCCTCATAGAGTACCTTGTGTAGTACACCTAGGGGTGAAGAAGATGCATGTCGATTTGTGACATTTGTACCATTGGGTGGGTATGAGATGAGATATTGCAAAGTATGTTGCTCATTGCCTCTAGTGCTAGAGGTTCAAGGTCGAGCATCAGCATCCAGCAGGTCTTTTATACCCTCACAAGATACCTAAGTGGAAATGGGACACCATTTCCATGGATTTCATTGTTAGTCTTCCTATGTCATCTCACCGCCATGATGCTATCATGGTGATGGTTGACAAGTTTACCAAGGTGGTGCATTTCTCACTTGTATGCATGACATACAATGCACCAGCAGTGGCGAGAGTATTCTTGGATGAGATTGTTAGATTACATGGGATTCCTTAGCATATCATTTGTGACGGGGACTCAGTGTTCACATCAGCCTTTTTGAGGGCATTACAGCAAGCATTGGGCACACAACTCAACTTCAGTTCTGCTTATCATCTAGAGACAGATGGGCAGACATAGAGCTTTAATCAAGTTCTAGAGGATATGCTATGTATGTATGTTATGGATCACTAAACTAGATATTTGTATCTAGTTGAGTTTGCCTACAATAATGGGCATCATAGCTCGTTGGGTATGCCTCCTATTCAGGCCTTGTATGGTAGACCTTGTAGAACACCATTGAGTTGGGATTGTATAGAGGATAGGGTTGCTATTGGGCCAGACTTGGTGTAGGATATGGAGCAACAAGTGACTTTGATTAGATAGAGAATTTAGGAGGTGTAGGATCGACAGAAGAAGTATGTCGATGCTAAGAGGGTAGATCGAAGCTTCTCGGTTGGGGATAGAGTATTCTTGAGTGTGACAACACAAGAGTCCAATCCGTTATGGAAAGCACTCTAAGCTCACACCACAGTTTGTTGGGTCTTTTGAGATCTTGGAGCGGATAGGACCTGTAGCCTACTATCTAGCCTTATCACCTAGCCTGTCATGCATCCATGATATTTTTCATGTATTTGTTTTGTAGTGTTACATATCTCATTTATCTCATGTATTGGATTGGAGTGCTCTATAGGTAGAGGCGCATGGGTAGTTGGCTTTGGAGCCAATTTGCATATTGGCTCATCAGATGCTAGACCTTCAAGGTTGAGAGCTGGACCAGGTTAGAGTCTAGTGGGACATGTACGATGAGGTCATGGTGAATTGGGAGGATGCAACTAGATTAAGGACACTATATCCTCACCTCTTTGATGACTTCCAGGAGGAATTTTAGTCTTAGGGGGGAAGATGTGAGGCTTACCTTTTCACTCCCTTACTTTGATCATTTTATATTACTGTTGGAGACACATTTTAGACTTTTAGGGATTGTTGATCCTGATATGTAGGACTATTAGACTATATGCTTTTACCTTTCATTCATTATGTTAGCATGATTGTGATGAGACTAGATCTTGATTTGATTCACTGACAATGATTTGACATGTGATTTTCTCTATGACATTATTGAGATACTAGTTATGTGATTTTATGATGGATTTATTATGCAAAATTTATCTTGTGATGGATTATAGAAATGCATGATTATGAATCTAATTATGATGTGATTTTTATGGTGTTTTATATGATCATGCGATGATGTGAGTTCATGTTTTTCCTTTGCTTCGGCTATGATATACATGTTGGATTAATCTTTTGTTTAAGTGCACAGGTCTTCTAACCAAGCCACAGATAATCAGAGATGATCCCACACAATTTTGGGAATTCTCATGTAAAGCTGATCTAGTTCCAAGAGGAACTAAGATCAACTATGTTATCCATGATGAAATTTTTTAATGTTATTGTGTCATGTTCTTTGGGTTAGGTCTACCCCTTTTATATTTGATTGTAATTGGTGTTGTAAAGGTGTAATGTTCATTTGATTTTATTTTTGAGGTTTTTATTTTTGTGACCCTTTTTATGTGATTTTACTCACCGTATGGTGCTCAAAATGAGTTAAAAGTGACCCTGGGTTGTACCCCTAGGGTCTAGGGGCCTTTTGAGCTTGTCTAACCTTAGATAAACTCTCATTTGGTTAGTTAAACTTCACCCTAAAGTAAAGTGATGAAAATAGAAGTTTGGGAATGAGTGGAAGGTTGGGTCAAACACTCAACCTCATCCACACCTCTTTCCAAAGCTAGGGGGAGTCTTCAAGACCCCTAAATTGTGGAGGACTCAACTTCAAGGCTCTCCCACAATTGGTGAGGGTACCTTGGGGTTTTGTGGGCTTTCATAGGAAGATATGATTGGGGCACTTGTAGTACCCGCTTCCTTCTTTGGCTCCACTTTTCTCTCCCACATTTATGAGAGAGCACAAGTGGAAGGGCCAAGACTTGGTGGAATGGGTGGATGACATGTGTCACCACCACATTTCATGAATCTTGCAAGTGGTTGTGTGGAGAAAGGAGTTGACATGTATCACCCCCTCATTCCTCACGACTCATGAAGAGAGCCTATTTTAATTCCTCTTGAAGAGAGGGAGAGGGTTGTTGAATTGTTTTGAATTTTTATTTTTAATTTTAATTTTGGGAGAGAGTTAGAGGGGATTTTGGAGGATCATTTGGAGAAGGACTTGGAGGTGGAGTTGGAAGGGCTCTTCTTCAACTATTTTCCTTGTGGGCTATTTAAGGTAGGATTCAAGGCTTGAAGCCTTTCCTGATATAATTTACATTTCATGTGTGATGTTTGTGTGTATTTTCTTATTGTGTTATTGTGGGGAGTTTTATGGGTGTTGTGAGAGCCTCTCCACTTGGAGAAAATACTCAACATGTGTGGGGTGGGGGAGGAGTGAACCTCCTCGAGGTCACATCTTAGCTCTTGTGGTATTTTAGCCTTGAGGGCAAGTTGAGAAAATGAGTATTTTTGAATGGCTTGAGAGCCATGGAGAATTATGTGAAAGTTGGTATATTTGTATTGGCTTGACACCATGTGAAAAATTAGTTTCTTGGAGATATTTGGAGTGGCACTCTTGAGTTGAGTGATGTCCACTCCCCTACCCCTTTAAACTCATTTTTATGAGTTTTATTTTGTGCAGGCCATAGGTGTTCTTCTTGCTTTGTGTATGAATATTTTGTTGTGAAGTGGAGTGAGTGTTCCTTATGTGAGGATGACCTCCAAGTCGGGGGGTGACTCATAAGTGAGTCTATGGTAGGGAGGAGACCGATTTTTTAGTGGCTTTTTCCCACTTTCTATGTGTGTTATATAGCAGGTTTTAATGAAGCTATGGAGATTGGAAGAAAAAGACTTTGTATCTTTAAGTTTGTCATTTTTGCTCTTGAGAGAGTTATGGTCAAGTTTGGTCTTTTGTATTTGTTTCAAGTTATTAGAGAGAAGAACTTTTCCCTCTTGTTATGTAAAGTTACATGTTATAATTTTTGAGTTGTATTTAAGCTTATTTGAAGTTGAAAATAAAAGATATAGTTGATCATTTAATTGTTATGTGATTGGCAAAAATATGTATTGAAAGACAAAATGTATGTTCAAATTTATTAGTACTTTCATATGTTTACTTCAAGAAAATAAAATGAAATTTTGCTGTTGTATTATCGATTTTAAAAAAAAGAGTTGCTGGTTTATTTTCAAAAGAAACAAAAAGAAAAATATATATGTAGTGTGGTTGTTGTCATTTCAAAAAAAAAATGTATTCTTAAAAAAAAAAATATATTATTTCATTTTGTTAGAAAACCAATTTGTTTATCTTATAAAAAAAATGGTTAAGTTGATTTGGAGAAAAATACCTTCCCTGTTTAAATAGGATTGTAGACAATATAGTTTCTCTCTTTCAAAAGAACAGTTAGGTTAAATAATAAAAAAAAAAATCTGTATAATTCTAGCAACATATACATATCTATAAACCTATATATATATATATATATGCTTATTATATTAAATGTTACTCACTGCATCGAAAAGAAAAAACATAAAGTAATTTTTATAACCTTAGGAAAAAAAATTTGAACGTCGTTCCAGCAGCGACGACGTCTCCTTGTAATTGTAGCCTGGTAGTGTAATGGGGATTGGGGTTGGGGATGCCGCCCCAAACCCTTGTCGCCATTGTTTTGGAAGTAATGAGTGGTGGGGGGAGTTGAATCAGCGACCGCATCCCCCTTTATGCTATCAAAGATTTAGAGAAGGGTGTCGGGGGAAGTAAACCCCCCCCCCCCCACATCCCTTAAACCAACGAATCTCCCCTTACCATCGGTGGCAGCAACTTACCTCGGTGGTGGTACCACTGTGCCAATGCCCCTTCCTTTTGGCCATTCGACCCTACAGCTATGCAGTTTATTATTATTCTTTTTTACTGATTATATATATATATATAATAAATGTATATACCTCCATGAGTGGCGGCCATGGCTGCCCCTCTCTCCAAACCTACAATGAAACAAACAACATAGAAAACAAAAGAATGAGAAAAAATGGAGAGAAAAACAAAATAGGGTTAGGGTATTTCGCTTAAGGATATTAGTTTTTTATCTGGGTCAAACTTTTAGGTCATGGAATTTAAAATTAGATTTTTTTATTATTTTCCCTCTCCTTTTGATTTAGACTATTTTTGTTACTTTTATTTAAATTAAGGATTAAGGGAAAATTAATAATGGGTGTGCTATTTTAATTAGTTAAGTTAATTTTTGCTAGTACTTGTTTTAATTGTGGGAGGTTATGAATTATATTCTACTATTTGATTTTATGAGATCATTTGAAGTTTAGTTATGAAGCTAGAGGATTTTATTAATTATTTTAATTATTTTGATGTGGGGATTATTAAATACTATAGGTTACCCTTTGAATATTTAAATAATGTAGCTGCTCTCTTTCAAATCAATTCAAATTAAATTAATAGTAGAGGTTAATGTTATTTATTTTATTCAATTTAGTTGTCTCAATTTAATTATTGTAGTGTGTAATAAATAATTAATTAATTTCGTCGTTAATCCAATTTAGTGAGCCTAGGGAACCTTTGATTAAAATTTTTCTATTAGAATAATTCTTATTCATGCCCATGAGGCGTTATGCTACCAGATTTTTCTGAGATTTAGGGATAACAATCCTGAACAATTTAATCTTTGCGTAGAGTAAAATTTGAATGTTCATGCAACTTGTTGATTTTAATTAAGCTATTATTTAATTCTATTATATTTTAGAATTAGGCTACGATTTTGACTCGTCAAAATCCTTTCACTCACCTAGGACAACTTAGGGTTTTGATCAATTGATTCTAACCCTAATAGTTATGCTTCTCGCATCACATTGACCCCCTAAGTAGGCTTCACCACATAGGGAAATGTGCACGTAATTGCATTACACCGAATTTGACTGATATATATATATATATATATATATATCAATCAATTGATCCTAACCCTAATGGTGATGCTTCTCGTATCACATTGACCCCCTTAGTAGGCTTCATCGCATAGGGAAATGCACACTTAATTGCGTTACACTAAATTTGAATGACATGTTCACACACACACACACACACACACACATTGGTTTATAGATATGATATGTTGCTGGAATTATACAAAAAGATTTTTTTTTTATTTAACCTAACTATTCTTTTAAAAGAGAGAAACTATATATATATATTAATTCTTATTATATTAAATGTTAATCACCGCATAGAAAAGAAAAAATAGAATGTAATATTTATAAACATTGGAAATTTTTTTTGAATGTCATTCCAGTAGCGATGATGTCTCCTTCTAACTGTAGCCTGGTAGTGTAATGGGGATTGGGGTTGGGGCTGCTGCCCCAAATCCCTGTCGCCATTGTTTTGGAAGTAATGAGTGGTGGGGGGAGTTGAATCCCCCACTGCGTCCCCCTTTGTGTTGTCAAAGATTTAGAGAAGGGTATGGGGGGAAGTAAACCCCCCCCACATCCCTTAAACCTACGAATCTCCCCTTACCATCGGCGACAGCAACTTACCTCGACGGTGATGCCACTATGCCAATGCCCCTTCCCTTTGGCCATTCGGGCCTACAACTCTGTAGTTTATTATTATTCCTTTTTACTGATTATATATATACTACATGAGTTTACATAGCTACATATTTATAATAACAAAAAAATACCTCTGCTATATAAACATAATATATATATATATAACAAAATAATAATAATAATAACGTTTATACTAAATGTATATACCTCCATGAGTGGCGGCCATGGCTGCCCCTCTCTCCAAACCTACAAGCAAACAAACAAGAGAGAAAACAAAAGAATGAGAAAAAATGTAGAGGAAAATAAAATAGGGTTAGGGTATTTCTCTTAAGGATATTAGTTTTTTATCTAGGTCAAACTTTTAGGTCATGGAATTTAAAATTAGATTTTTTTATTATTTTCCCTCTCCTTTTGATTTAGACTATTTTTGTTACTTTAATTTAAATTAAGGATTTAGGGAAAATTAATAATGGGTGTGCTATTTTAATAAGTTAAGTTAATTTTTTCTAGTAGTTATTTCAATTGTGGGAGGTTATGAATTATATTCTACTATTCAATTTTATGAGATAATTTAAAGTTTAGTTGTGAAGCTAGAGGATTTTATTAATTGTTTTAATTATTTTGATGTGGGGATTATTTAATAATATAGGTTACCCTTTGAATATTTTAAATAATGTAGCTACTCTCTTTTAAATCAATTCAAATTAAATTAATAGTAGAGGTTAATGTTATTTTTTTTATTCAATTTAGTTATCTTTATTTAATTATTATAGTGTGTAATAAATAATTAATTAATTTAGTCATTAATCCAATTTGGTGAGCCTAGGGAACCTTTGATTAAAATTTTTCTATTAAAATAATTCCTATTCATGCTTGTGAGGCGTTATGCTACCAAATTTTTTTGAGATTTAGGGATAACTATCCTTAGCAATTTAAACCTTGCATAGAGTAAAAGTTGAATGTTCCTACAACTTGTTGATATTAATTAAGCTATTATTTAATTCTATTATGTTTTAGAATTAGGGTACAATTTCGACTCGTGTCGAAATCCTTTCACTCACTTAGGACAACTTAGTGTTTCAATAAATTGATCCTAACCCTAATTGTGACACTTCTCACATCACATTGACCCCGTTAGTCAGCTTCATCGCATAGGGAAACATGCATGTAATCGTATTACACCAAATTTGACTGACATGTTTATGCCTTATGGGTATTGCCACCGAGCACGCTGATGCATGTGAGGGGGTTTCTAGGGATGCATGGAAATTTTTTTATATTTCATGTCATGACCACATGACAAATGTGGACATGACATGTGTGTTACGTGTCATGACTGCATGGGAAATGTGGGCATGACAGGGTACATCTAACTCTAAAAAATATGAGTCAAGGTTAGTTTGACAAACTCTCTACCTGTGTTCAAGAGAGAAGAAACATGGATATCAACTACTAAGAAAAAGTAAGTTTTCTCCTATAAATGCCTTGCCAAAGATCTCTCCAAAAAGCTCCTAAAAATAGATCAAAGAAATCCATTTTTGAACTCCTTAGAAAAGATAAAAATAAAACTTCCAAATCACCACCAATATATATATATATATATATGAAAGCTACCAAAATCTCCCTCAAGGTAGACCCCACCAAAAAACTACCTTCCCTGCTAAAAAAACTCATTTTTTTTCTTCATTTGCCTCAAAATAAAGCAAATCGAGAAAAGATATTTGATTTTGCTTTAGTAGTTTTAACTGCCTAAAAATAGTTTGATTTTAAAGCGATTTATAAATTATTGCTTTAAAACAATCTTTACAATGCTTGCAGTTTTATCCTATACCCCTATTCGATTTGATTTTTGCAAAAATAATAACGTCTTATAATTTGCCAAGTGTATATATTACATATGAGTTGATTTTTCCATAAAAAATCATAAAAATATTTCAAGGCACATTATAGTTTTTTGTAAAAATTAAAACCTATAATGCTCAACTTATATTTGATCTACAGAATATCTCTTAGTGGTATATGAGATGTCTTCAAGAGGACTAAAATAAGTTTAAGGCACTAAACCTTGGCATAGCATATATAAGGGAATCCATTGAGTAGTTGTAAAAATAAAAGCCTAAAAGGCTTAATCTCCATTTGACCTATGTTTTGTCTTCAAAAGGGAAGGGACCATTAGAGAATTTAAGGCATATAGCCTAACCATCAACCTTGTCAAAAAATGGACATAATACCCCCCTGCGGGTATTAGTTGCAACTCAAAAAAATAAACAAGTGTGATTCAAAATTTATTTTGAGTTAGGGCTCCATTAGAAACCCTAACACAAAAGCACTCAATGCCCTAAAATCTCACCTTATTTTTCCATTGAAATCTCTTGGAAACTATGCTCTACACACCGGCCGCCAATATGGATGAGGGTTTTGGACTGAAAATGAACTCAACTCTCTCCATCTTTGAAGGATTCTTACACAGTGTTTGATAGAGAAAGAGAGGTAAGTCTTTCTGCACAAATTTGATCCATTCCTCTTTGTTCTCTGAAGCCAACTTTGGAATTTAAACTCATAGCCTTTGTATATTCTGATGCATCTTCTTTTGTGTCTTCAAAGGCCATGGCCAATCTTGCAACTGTGAGCTTCATCTGGGAGCAAAATAAAACACAAGAAGAGAAATCTTCAACCTGACAAAGCTAAGTTTTACCTGGACTTTTCCTTATTTGAATCTCACATGATATTTGAAAGCTACGGCCACATAAGATACACCAACATATTAAATGCTTTTTGAACATCATACTCATTTAGCTGAAATACTTCCATGACTCTTTATCTATATTTCTTTGTCATTGAAAATCGTAACCCTGCATATTATTTCAGAGTATGAAAAGGGTTTTGAATGTCTTTAGCTTTATTTGATACTTGCACATTTATATGAAAAACCCAAGTGGGTACGTCCTCACTGTCCACTGATGGAAACATACTCATCTTATCATCCTTGAGTCACGACTATGCTTGAAAAAAACTCATTTTCCTTTTGGATCTGAAACT
This sequence comes from Cunninghamia lanceolata, assembly GCA_027924645.1. Classification (NCBI taxonomy): domain Eukaryota; kingdom Viridiplantae; phylum Streptophyta; class Pinopsida; order Cupressales; family Cupressaceae; genus Cunninghamia; species Cunninghamia lanceolata. The sequence goes on along the minus strand of BSBN01000050.1, from coordinate 8,582,126 downwards.
TGCCTACACACATATCAACAGGATTTTGGTTTTTAAGTATAAGAAGATGCATTAAAACATTCTCTTTCCTGAGGGTTTCTTTTACAAGGTTGTGTCCATACTTGGTATGCCATATCATTTTTGAGCATGTTCGTATATACACCGACTTCAATTATTTCCTAAGTGGTCATCAAATTCTCATGGCTCAATGTGTTTCCTTCCTGTCTACTCGTAATCGATAAGGATTTAATATGTGAAGGAAAAATACATTTTTGGCCTATTTGTGACATGATACAGGGCCTCGAACCATAATGCTCTCTCCTCCATGATTTTATATGTGCCTTGTTACATGAAAACCCCAAAGTGGGTTATGAAAACAAGGATTTACTATGTCAAAAGCCACGGCTATATACTCTGGATCTTCATGGTCTCATTGTCCTCTGACTTGAAAGGTAATGCCTTTGTATATAGGGCCAACACCTCTATGGTATATAAAATGGCTTTTATCTTCATTTTTTAGTATGCTGATGATAAATGAATCTGTATTATTCTTCATGTTCGAATTGCTCATCATTCTTCACATCTCACGTGGACTAAACCTATAGATGAATACGAGTACTGAAGTCATTCCTACTACATACACTTTAAATGATCAAGCTTAAATTGTGACCTGGCATATAACTGAAATGATGATGTCAGGTTTCCTTGGATTCTGTGTGGCAGCTTGTATAATGTATTGCTTCATTTGGTAACCATGGCATTTAGCCTTGATCATTGTCAACTATAGCCTTTTTGGCTGGAACAATAAATCTATACCTTAGAACCACAAATTTGGAAGAAATACCATGCTTTACTATTGTTAAATGACTTTCTTGATAGCAGCAACTGTACCCTTTTTCCTATCCATGATTAATTCTTGCAACTCCTCCATTTTTTCTATATATGCAAAACCAATTCAGATTTCAATTATTTTATCTAGAGATGCTCTCTTCCTCCATGTTGTGACAGTACATTCTCTTTTGATGATCAATTTATAGTGAAAGCATAAATACTTCTTTGATGATCTGTGACTGAAAATGAACCTTTTTGTCATCATTCATTGTATCAAATAAAGTGTATCAGATAAAATACATGGTGTCTTATGTTCTTGCTGTTCCATTTTCACATTTTCTTTTAGATGAAACTCATTCATTTTAAAAACTCATACTTTTGCAATGATAAGGTGTATATTTTACAGCCATACATCTGTGTGCTCCATTTGGCAATTATGGCACTTGATGTCCTAGTGTTTTGCATTGTTCACTTCCTTCAAGAAGGTCTGTCACTTGTTATTAAATGTGGCAGTTGCCATCATGAAGGAAATATTCTTGTTTTACTTCTCTAAATATGGCTTTTTGTGCATAACTGCAACTATGCTTTATTCATGTATAAAACTTCTTTTGCAAATGTTGCCACTCACAAGGCCGAGGAAATACGTATCATGGAGTTATGTTGTTCATTTTATCACTGAGATTTCTCTCTCTTGAAATATATTAACCAAAGCTACTATCTTAGCTGATGCTATCATGCTGATAATTTCTCCTTTATACTTATATGATCATATGTGGCTATATTCAATTTGAATCATGATGTTTACTTGCTTGATTCACTGCAACTATGATGATGATGATGATGCACATTCTAGTTAACCCATAGTTGATAATGGCTTTGAAACTTCATAGAGATGATGTTGTTCCATCATGAGTACATTTTGTGAATGTTGTTCCATTTCACTTAAACAGTACCTTGATATTTGATGGTTACTAATTAACTATTCAGTCAATATCATGATCTTTAAAAAAGTATATGAAAAATACATTACATTACAACTTTGATGTTTAATTTCATACTTCATTGGAAGCCTCATAATGCGATCAATACTCATGGGTGGCTCTCACTTCAAACTACTTTGAACTGACAGTCACAGATGAGTATGGAGCTTGGAACTCATGCACTGTCTGAGGTAGCATTCCTTCTGTTGTTGCATTCTATATGAACAATGACATCATGAATTCCTATTGTACTCCCCTTGAGACTCAAGGGCAGCATGTTAGGCTAAACCCCTATGGGAGCTCATTTTGTACCACATGCTGATATGTCTTCAAATAGCTACATGATTTATCCTATACCTGCACATGAAACAAACATATTATATAAAAAAATGTGCAGTACAAATGATTGTTCCTTTTCAATATGTCTTACTCATGGATGATATGTTTGTCTGATATAGTACACCATAAGCAATATATTTTGTATCTTCTGATATGCATACAAGGAATTATTTCTAAATCTCTAACAAGCCTTTTCCTTATTTTTTGCAGGTTCTTGTCAAAGATCAGGAGCAAGGAAGTTTCAACTACAAGGATGATCAACCGAGACAAATAGGCAATGATGGAAATATTTTCTTTCTTGTCTTTAGATTCATAGTATCTTTCTTATGACTGTACTAGTTTAGCTATACCCACGGCTTGTGTGGGACATTTGATTTATCATTATTTCTTTCAATGCAATGTTTATCCTTTTATGTATCTCAATTTGTAAATGAATAATCATTGTAGTGAATGAAATACTTATCTTTCCTGTGAATGTTTTGTAATGCAATGAATCATCTAAAAATCTTTTCTTTTCTTGAACAACATAACTAAACTGTAATATCAGTGCTCATTCCAACTATGCAAATAACTATTATCAGAAAATATTAAAACCTTCTCATCTAGGATGAACTGAATAAATTCAAGCTCTACCAATTTGAGTTGTGAGAAAAATTGGTAACAAGTATCACAGTGGAAAGAATCAGAGTTTGTTTACTACCCAACCACAAATCTACCAATGGTCCCACTGTTATACAACTTGCAAAAACCTCCTTATTTTACATATTCAATTTTTCCTTCTAATGCATAGATTGGTAAAGAAAACAATATTAATATCAATGAATTTAGAAACAAAGTAAGAAAGAAAAATGTTGTTAAGTGTAGTGCCCCTCCATTCTCACCTTGATTGTGCAGGTGGTCAGACTAAGGAGCACGAAGATGAAGTTAGGATGTTTTATTGATAATCCGTATTGCGACACTGCCAACTCATATGCTCTGACATTGTTTACATTCAGGTAATTATGATGTTGATCTTACTATGATTGTCATATGTTTGAATTGATTTTTATGTGAATGATTCTGTATAATAGGATGTTATGTTGTGATGTTTTGTGTGGATCAATCTTATTATGTGTATCATGCGATTATTTGATGATGGTTCTTATTTAGTCATTTAGTAACTGATTTCTATGGGTGTTGTGATTACGTGTTTGATGTGTTGGGAAAAGAGATAGTGTTGCATTACTCATGCATGAGTACTTTGCTACGATGTGATTCCCTTCCATGGTGTATTTAACTATATGATTATATATGTGTGTGTCTATTTGTTTGACTATTTGGTTGCTGTAGGATATAGGTATCAAGCATTGACTCCACCTGAATTCATAGGTCCGAGCGTGCCTTAAAACCAGTGGAACTATTAAACAGAGATAACATATGGTCCCCTAGTTAGCCATCATCCTTTAAAATGATGAGTATCCAGTTTTACACCTAGTCAGTTTTTTCAATATGGGCATGATAGTTAGCCATTGTTGTGGTGGTCTTGCTTTCTGATCATGCATAGTGTCAGGTATTGTTCGGCATTTAGGTTATTTAGTTTGGAATTGTTTGATTAATACTTTGGTTAATTGTTGCACTAAAATAATATTATTAGTTATGAAGGCATTTTTGATAATTAAATAAATACAAATGCCTTTATGTAAATTTAGTTTATGAAAAATATATTATATTAGAATTTAATTTAATAAAAAATAATAATAATGATAATAAATGTAATTGCAAACTAGAGATAAATAAATATAGATGCTTTTATGTAAATTATAGTTGTGAGGAGGTATGTATTATTATGTCTGAAAAAGATTCTCTTTCTTTATTATTATTGCCTTGAGTAATTTTTTTCCATTTTGGCCACTTGAGGAAGTGGTAGTTATGCACCTCAAGAGGGAATCTTAGAAATAATTGTTTCTTTTGAGTAAGAGACTAATTTTAGAAAAGTAGAAATAAACTATTTTTGTTTGGTTGTAAATTAAAAAATAGGAAATTGAAAGAAAGTGATAAAGAAGAATCTTTTGGAAGAAATCATGGGGGTGGTTATGCATTCTCAACTTTATTTTGAAATCTCAGGACATAATTTAGAGGGAGGAGAATGCATTTCAAATGGAGAATATGTTTTATGTTTTGGGGATCTCTCTCTTAGAAAGTTTTCATTTTTCTTTTGGCACTGTAAACCATAGCTTCTAGAAGAAAATACTTAGAAAAAATGGATGCAAACTGAGAAATTTGTGAAGATGTGATTGAAGCAATATTCTAGGTATGGACTGAGATATGAAACTATTTTATTGTTGCATTAGATTTAGTGAAATATTATGTAAATTCTCTTCTACATATTCTAAACCCAATCTGTTGCATTAGCCATAACTTTAGTTTTATGAACTAGGTTCCTCTATAATTTTTATATATGGTGCAAGATCTAGTTTTCTAAATCATACCCAAAAATTAGTTATACCCAATTTGTCATTTTTGAGATATGAATATTTTGGGATTGTCTATCTCTCAACCATTTCATCTCTATTTTATCAGTCTGTTGCGTCAGCCATAACTTTAGTTTTACAAACTAAGTTCCTCTAACATTTTATATATGGTGCGCGACCTATTTTTCTAACTCATATCCAAAAATTAGCCATACCCAGTTTCTCATTTTGGAGATATGAATATTCTTGGACTGTCTATCTCTCAACTATTTCCTCTCTGTTTTATTAGTCTGTTACGTCAGCCATAACTTTATTTTGTATGAACTGGGTTCCTCTAGAATATTTATATATGGTGCATGACCTAGTTTTCTAAACTGTATCCAAAAATCAGCATTACCTAGTTTGTAATTTTGAAGATATGAATATTTTGTGACTATCTACCTCTCACCTATTTCATCTCTATTATATAGTTAGTTGCGTCACTAATAACTCTTTATTTTTGAACTGGGTTTCTCTAAAATTTCTCAACAAATTCATGTTGTACATATCCTACGATCATTACTTTCAATCATATGACTCTATTTGAGGCATTTTACCGTTCATTCTGTGTGCCCTAACTATGCTTTCACATTTTGCATTGTTGGTAGCTTCTAAAGCCTTCTCAACAAATTCATTTTGCATTGATCCTACAATCACTAATATCCATGAGATGCCGTCCCTTTGAGGCATTTGTCAAAAAACATTACCTAAGAAGTTCCAACAATTATATCTTATTATCTATGCTACTGTAGGTGAATATGCTTTAAATTATAAATAGCTTTACTTATTTTGGTTGTTTGTAATGTTATAAGAAGGCTATTAAATCTATATAGAATAGAAGTAGAAGAATTCAATTTGGATAGAGTGACTGTATAGTGTAGAGTAAAACTCTACATTTTGTTTCAATAGTGTTGCAATAATGTTACAACGGCTAATATTTGTGACTATGTATGTTTCTGTTCATGGATCCTGCCAAGTGTCTAAAGCTACAGCAAAAGGGAAACAATATTGAGCTTTATGCAGAGATTGCTGCATGTTAATTCCTTTAAATTAGATGCAGCAAAGCGTGCCATGTAGTGGTGCCATTTTCTTTGTTTAAGTTTCATAGTGGCTGCAGTTGTCGCCACGTGTCTACACCATAGACAGTTTCTAAAAGATTCTTTTTGTTGCTGCATGCTTTTAGAAGTTGCCACATGTCTTTTGAGTTTTTGCCAGAGGCCATTGCATGTGTCTTCTTTTATTTGAAGCTTGTTAGTATTGGTATATGTATGGTGGGTATCGGTATATGTATGGTGAGCCATAGTTATAAAGACGGTTTCATACTTGTTGCGAAGAGCGCCACATGGTGACAGCAGAGGAAGGGTCTCTTTTAATTTCAAATGCTCTCAAGATGAAGGCATTTTGTTTTCTAGTTGCACTAGAGTACGACAAATGTCAGTCTCCGAGAGACCCTTCAGGGTCTTTTCAGAAGCTACTTGTTTTACTGGATGGCACCACGTGTCTAGTTTTGTTTCAAGCAGAAGGTGCCATCTGTCCCATTTTATTGCTCTGTGTGGGTAGTAAGTGACATAAGTAGTGGGTCCAATATATTATTATTTCAATCTCTAATTGTTCAGATGGTGACAAATGTCATGATGGAGAGCTACATGAGCATCAAGATACAGTTTCAAGTGCTCAGCGGAGTGTGATAGGTGGTGTTTTCCCTATGTGTTTCTTTTGAAGGTAAGGAGTAAGAGGATGCTATTACATGTCATATTTTTCAAGTTTCATAAGCCTGTGGGTGTTGCCATGTGTCTTAATGGTGATACAGTTAGAGTGCCACATATATTGATGCCACATCCAATGAGCGTGCAAGATATAACAGTTGCAAATTAAGGAAATCTCAAAGGTCGAGGACTCTTAGTTAGCTCCAATTTGGTTTTGCCGTTAATATTTGGGTTGTTGCAGGCAATTTTGGTCAGGTCTGTGGTTATAAATATGTTGCAATTGTAATTAATAAACTAATCCAACTTTTGATAAGTTTTATCAAGAATCTAATAGAGAATTCACAAACTTTGTTGTGACTAGATTGTATTATTTGCCTTAATTTTGTTATTTCTAATAAGAAGGTTATTATATTTGTGCATGTTACTTTGCCTCTTATGATACTGGAATATTAATGAAAAGAACTTTGTTCTGTACCTTTGCTGATATTGTCTGTCTTTGCAAATTTATCTGAATATAGCCTTTGACTGCATTCATTGACATCAGTTTATATTAATCATGTAATATCTTCTCTTTAATATAGTTGTATCTTAAGGATTGGGTCACTGTGCTAAATTGAAGGAATCCATTTCACTCAAGCGCATCACCATAGTGTACATTTACTTATTTTATTGTATCTGTAATCCTATTTTTCTCTTTCTCTTTTACTCAATTCCCCATTAAAATAGGAAGAGCTAGTTTCTTTAAAATTTGGAGGTTGTTTCAAGTAGCAAGTCCCACATTCTTGAAACTTCCCATGTTCATGTTGGAACCTGTGCAATTTTAATCATCAACAGTTTTTGGCATGCCCGATGGGACCTTTCTTGAAGTTCTTATCAAGATCGTATGAGCCAAAGAGTGACAAGAAACCAGAGCTGTGGACCTACGAGAAGACCTCAGTCTGCTACTAATCCAAATATTCTTTTACCACCATTAGTTACTACTCCAAGAAGAAGAGTGAATCAAATTGCAGTGACACAAGGAATAAATATGGGACTACCTGTAGCCCCAAGGAATTATGCAAATTGGAACACTAGAAGTCCTCTCATTCTTCCAGTACCACTAGCTACATGGGATCCAATTCTAGCTAATGCTTTGAAGGATTTACCTAAGTTCAGTGGAGAAGATTTCAAGACACGATGGGAGCATCTTCAAGATGTGTCTGATGTGTGTGCAGTGCATGTTATTACTGAACAGAATGTAGCAATAAGATTTTTAGCAGCTTCTTTCAAATGAAAGGCCCTAGACTATTATAGATCTTTGACTCCATCTATAATATCTACTTGGGATCAGCTTGGTTATGCTTTCTTTGTAAGATTTAGTGAGAAAGGTGACAAACATTCCCTACTACAACAATTAATCACCATAAGGAGGGCACCACAAGAAGCCATAATTGATTTCAACACAAGGTTTCAAAAGACTTGGGACAAAATTCCTGCTACAGCGAGGCCACCATCAGATATGGCAATAGTGTTTTACCTCAAAGCTTTCAATTCTGATATATAAGTAATGATTTAGTCCCTAAGAGATCAAACTCTGCTAGAAGCCTACGAATTGGTTGTCAAGGCTGAGAATAACTTGATAGATGCTGGAAAATTGCCTTCAAGGCTTCCTATACCCATGTTCCCAGAAATCTCATTACCTTTTCCACAAGAAACTCCTAATCTTGCAGTGACACCTGTGTCTATGTATATAATCCCAACACCTCAACAACCCACTATGGCAACACCTTTTGCTCAACCATCTAAAATGGATGATGTCAAGAACATCCTCAAGACCTTTTTATTAATCTCAAAAGGCAACAAACTTCATATCCAAAGCCTTCTTACCAAGGTTTCCAAGGAAATAAAGCCCCTTACCAATCAAATCAATATCAAGGCCCTCAAAGGCAAAATAATCCTCAGCCACCAAACCAGTTGGTCATAGTCCCCACACCCCTATAGGGTTTCCCTCATAACCCAAATAGAGAGATAGTCTTAAGACAAAATAATTTGGCAGGGGACACCAATGCTTGGTGCTTTCCTTGCAACAATGCCCATATGCCCAGAGATTGTCCCAGAGGTAATCTGTAGCAAAAAATAGCAGAACAGAGAAGGGAAGAAGGGAAAGTCCCGATGTCTAATGCTCCACCATATCAGTCACCCAGTGTTCAGAATGTAGTGATGGTGGCTCAGATGCAGGGGATGTCTATACAGCAAGAAGAAGAAATTGCTCCTGAGCATGCTTTATTTTCATGGATTGAAGATAAAGATTCAATCTTCTTGAATGAAGCATCCACTTCCAAGAAACCATTGGTACAGTCAGATTATTATACCAAATCAAAGAGAAGAATGATGAAACAACTTGAGGTCACAAATAATGAGACTACTAGAGCTCTTCCTTTCTAAAATCATCATAATCTAGTTTCCAGGCAAGAAGTGCCTTAGCTAGTTTAGAATCAAGTAGTCCCTGGTCATATGCTAGAAAAAACAAGATATCCTTACCATCCAAAGGCACAAGTGCTAGGACCTATGAACATGGTGGAACAACTGAAGAAGACCCCAGCGCATGTATCAATCTGGGATATGCTGGCAATTCCTGAGAAAAAGATCTTATTACAAGAAGCATTACAAGGCCAAGTGGGATCTAAATTTGCCAGTACTAAAGAGAGAGTTCCTAATAAAGGAAAGGCTCAATACAAAGACACTATACCTTTGCAGACAATAGCTTTGTTGAATAATGCACCAGAGGTAGGTAAATCTAAGCTAGATCCATTTTATCTAACTTTAATAGTGGGAAAGAAATTGCTGCATAATTCAATGATAGATTCTGGAGCTAGTACTACAGTCATGTCAAAGTAGATAGCAGATACTTTAAAGATAAATTATGAACCACTTACCAGAGGAGTTATGCAATTAGATGGAAAGTTTGTTCAAACTATAGGAAAGATCAAACAATTCCCATTGTAGTTGTACACTTGCCCAAATATAATTGTTAAACAAGATATAGTGGTCATAAATATTCCCCTTGTCTTTGATTTATGCCTATCTAGAGATTTCACAGCCAAGATAGGAGGATACATGTCACTAGATTGGTCGCATATAATTTTGAGAACCAAGTATGGAACAAAGATGAAAGTGTTGTTAGAACCTTTATCCAAAGATCATATCACTGATGAACCAGCCCCAAGGATAGAAGCATCTCACGCCATGATGAATAAGGAAGAGAGAATCTTTGTTGAAGAACTAGGTGACCAGACTGAACATGACCAACAAGAGGAGGAAAATAGTCAATTGATGACCATGATGCAGAGTGATCCTTATGGAAACTTTGACTCTACTTGCTTGGGTACTTATGTTATCTTTGAGGAAGATCAAGAAATTCCAAATGTAATGAGAAAAGAGGTATCTGAGAAGGAAGAACCTGAAAGAAACTCTGAAAGCTGGACCCTAAATTTTGATGGGGCCAGGAGCAAGAATGGTGCTGGAGTAGGTATTTGTCTCACCACCCCAAATGGTGAGAAGATTCTAAGAGCTATACGCTTCCAATTTGCTTGCACTAATAATGTTGCCAAGTATGAATCTTTAGTGCATGGACTCATGTTGGCCAAGAAGGGAGGAATAGAAAAATTTATAGTTAAAAGGAGACTCATAGTTAGTAGTAAAACAAATCAGGGAGAAAGCAATAGCAAAGAATGTGAGAATGAGATCCTACTGACACAGAATTTGGGATTTGATAGATGGTTTTGATGCTTTCAATATTAAGGTAGTACCTAGAACTCAAAATACAGAAGCAAACAGAATGGCACAAAGTGGTTCTCAATTTGACCTAGCAAGTGATTTACTTGTTAATAGTGAATTAGTTAAAGTCATAGTGAGGCAAGTAATTCCAAACAATGACTAGAATTGGTAAGTTTTTGATAATGATCGTCAGGTACTCTTGTTTCTACAACAGTCAGGAGAATTTGTTGATCAGTTACAACCTAATATTGAAGAAGCTTATGGGGACCAAATCATTCAACTAAAGTCAAATAAACTTCCAAAAGGACTTATCACCCTATAAAATCTATTTGAGCCTGAAGATGTTAGCCTAGACAAAAGAAAGTTGAAGGCAAGTAAAGATGACTATTCTGAAATTTAGGTTAGTGAAGGAAGAAAATTAAAAATAGGTAATGCTACTACCCAAGAGGAAAAGGAAAGGCTGATTGCTCTGTGTAACAAGTATGATAGAGTGATTGCTTGGACCTATGAGGATCTCCATGGCTATAATAGAGACATCATTCAACATACCATAGAGCTTGCTAAAGGATCAAAACTAGTCTGATAGAAGAAAAGGCCAATGAATTCTAGAATTGAGCCACTATTGGTAGATGAACTTTAAAAGATTCTAGAATCAAATATCATTTTTCCAATTAAACACTCAACTTGGGTGTCTAATTTAGTACCTGTAAGGAAAATTAATGGTGACATAAGACTCTATGTAGATTTTAGAGACCTGAACAAAGCATCATTAAAAAATCACTACCCTCTACCTTCTATGGAATAGATTCTACAGACTGTGGCTGGGTCAGAGAGGTTTTCTTTGCTTGATGGTTTTTCAGGATACAATCAGATTTGGTTAGCAGATGAAGACCAACACAAGACAACATTCATTACAAAGTGGGGAACATTTGCATATGCCAAGATGCCTTTTGGTCTTTCAAATGTTGGAGCTACTTTTCAGCGTGCTATGGATATAGCATCTAGGGAGCTCATAAATAAGATCATTTTGATCTATCTAGATGATCTGACCATATTTACTAAGGATGCCAAAGATCATTTTAAGCACCTAGAGGCTATTTTCTAGAAATGTCAGGAATTTGGAATCTCTCTAAATCCTAAGAAGTGCATCTTTGCTATGCCTCAAGGGAAACTTTTCGGACATATAGTTTCAAAGGATGGGATTTCCATTTATCCAAAGAGAGTCACAGACATAATAAATCTATCATTACTAGCGAAGAAGAAGGCATTCTAGTCCTTCTTAGGAAAGATTAATTTTGTTAGCCGCTTTATATTTGATTTTGCAGGACTAGTCAGACCTATTACTCTATTTCTCAAGAAAGATTTGGTTTTTAAATGGACTGCAGAAGGGAGACATGCTTTTGAAAAAATTAAGAAAGCCATTTCAATTGCACTAGTACTGAGAAACCCAGATTTCTCTAAACCTTTTATAATGTATGTGTATGGAGGAGAATTGAGTGTTACAGCTGTCCTAACTCAGAAAGATGATGAAGAGGAAGGGGAGCATCCAATAGCATTCTTCTCCAGAACACTCATGAAGTATGACTCAAGGTACAATTTTGTTGAAAAACAAGCATATGCTATGGTAAAAGCCCTTAAGAAATTCATGCATTTAGTAATAGTAAATAAAATTTTGATATTAGTAGCCCACCCTAGTGTAAGGGAATACATCATGGAAGGTGAGATCACTGAAAAAAGAGCCAATTGGATAACTAAGATTATAGAATATGATGTAGAAGTAAGGCCTACCAAATTGGTTAGAGGCAAGGGACTATGTCAATACATGACTCAAGACATAGAAGAGTCAATGCCAGAAGACATAGAAATTGAAAAGGTGCTGAGACTCCAAGAAATTGACCAAGATTCTTGGGCCAGAGACAGAATATAGTTTATGAGAACTGGTGTGTTCCTAAATGAACTCTTTCCTGATAATAAAAGGTACTATAAGAAGCAAGGAGTTCATTTTGTCTTAATTGATCATGTTTTGTTTAGGAAGAACATTGATGGAATACTTTTAAGATGTGTAGAAAAGGATGAGGCCAAAGTAGTATTACATGAGTTTCATCATGGAACATCAGGGGGGCACTTTTCAGCAAAGACTACTACAATTAAAGTAACACAAAGCTAGCTATTTCTGGCCTACATTGTTTGCAGATTGTTATCAGATGGTCAAAGAGTTCCAGGCTTGACAGTTTTACACTCGGAAGAGAAGAAATGCAGCATTGCCCATAAGTCCCATAATAGTGGATGAACCCTTTTCTCAGTGGGGTTTATATTTTATTGGCATGATCAATCTAGTGTCAAATATGGGATATAAGTAGATTCTTACTACAACAGGCTACTTTACAAGGTGGAGTGAAGCAGTACCACTCAAAGAAGCTACTGAAAAGGTAATCCTAGAGTTCTTAGAAGGGATAACTACTCGGTTTGGTCCTCCCCATACCATCATATCAGATAATGCTAAAGCATTCTTAGAGACTAAACTATCTGAGTTTCTCTTGAAAAATAGAATATATCTAAAGACCTCTTCCAATTACTACCCACAAGGCAATGGCTTGGCAGAGTCTACCAATAAGAATCTGATTAGACTCATAAAAAGAATGGGAGCTAACCATCAGAGAGAGAGGTACAAGTCACTTAATATAGCACTATGGGCTGATAGGATCACCTCGAAGTAGGTGACTAAAATGTCTCCTTATGAGATGGTCTATGGTAAGAATGCAGTGATACCACTAAGTATAGAGATTACTTCTTTGTAGTTGCTAAAACAGTTTGAAATTGAGGAAAGTGGTTCTATGATAGTCAGACTTGTTGAATTGTTGGAAGTACAAGAAAAGAGAGAAAAGGCACATGAATCAGTTTTGAAACACCAATAGATTGTTAAAAATTGGTTTGACAAGAAAACTTCCAATCCAAATTTTCAAGTTGGGTCTCTAGTGCTGAAATGAGATGAGAGAGCTACCAAGCCAGGCCAACACAGTAAATTCAAATCACTGTGGACTAGACCTTTTAAGATTCGTTCCTGCAAGAAGCAAAATGTATTTGAATTAGAGACTGTGGATGTAGAACCTGAAGAGATTCTGGTAAATGGGATCTTCCTGAAACATTATACCTAAATCTTGAGATTCATAATGTATCATAGTTAGTTAGTTACTTTCATTTCCTTTTCCCACTTTTGTCTTGCTTTCCTACTTCTTTCCCTTTTAAATAAGTGTTCCATGAACACATGTCTGCAGTGTAGAGGTCTCTTCTCTTTTAACAATTACATTTATTGAGGTTGTTCGACACTTCCTTAAATTCCAAGAAAGTAGACACTTTTTTAGAAAGATAGCCACTTTTATGGCATAAGTGGCACTCCATCCAATATGGATTTCAAAAAGATACACTAATGGTCTCTCATTATTAGTGCTATTAATACGATGAGATGTGTCATTTATTATTTCATAATGCCCCACTAAGATAAGTATTAGTCCTTCCAAGAGTTGTATTTGCAATTATCATTCTATATCCCTAAATTATTGTTGTGTCCAAGCTCTATTCCCTGCAGGCATTTGTCAGCTAAGTACAATTCTTTTACAATTTTCATATCTTTTGTGTCAAAAGCTTCTAAGTTCCCACAAAGATATAGAAATGTCAGATATGCAATCATCATAGGAAGGACTTGGGATCTTTGAACCCACTGATAAGATGATGAATAACAAATCTTATGCTTTCGCACCTGCACAACCGAGGAAGAACTATCCAAGGACAAGGGTCCCTAAAAAAGGGGTGAGTGTAGACCCAACTCAGGTGAAGGATTTTCCTGATGATATATTTGACACACACCTGCAAAAGAATACTAAGATTCTCCAGGAGGGAGCTCACTAGAGATGCCTCACCTGTGTAGCAAAGGGTTAATGGGAAACTTTTGGGATGAGAATCTAGACTTCTCAATTGGTGTAGTTTTGGTTCCTAACATGTATTTGTGCCTCGAGTTGATTGATTTGTGTATAGAATTGTTTCAACCCCATCACATTCTATTTAGCAAGGCCCATTCATGATTCACATTACCCCTAAGGCAATTAGAGATATGTTGGCTTTGTAGTATGATAGAACAACCACTTTTCCTATTGTCGCTAAATTGCAGGGTGTTAGATCTAGGGCATACAACTGAGAGGGGGGGTGAATAAGTTGTACAAAAACTTGCTTCTACTTCAAACACTTGATTCTTCTTTGTTAGTTAATAGCATATCAATTAATCATCCATGAAAGTATAATGCATAAACACAATAGCAGATAAACATCAACACATTGAACACCAAGATTTTGATGTGGAAAACCTGGTTAAGGGAAAAACCATGGGGTGATTAACCCAAGGATTATTCTCTGTTAGAAGAATAAGAAAAATGAATGGCACATGCCAATTAGGGCTCACTACTCGAGCACATTGCTCACAAAGGAGGCACACTGCCTATAAGGAGACACACTGTCTACAAAGTGAGAAGAATCACAAACTTGAACTAGAGATTGACATCTTTACCAGGTCTGGATCAGTTCCATTTAAGCCTGAGATACTTCTACTCTGCCCTGCGCTCTTTCGCTATACCACTCTCATCCGCTGCTCAACACACTTTGAAATGAACGCACAAACCTTTATTTATACAAGACATTGACTTAGGAACAATCATCTAAGTCGGCAATCAACCATAAGGACATTCGCAAGATGATTAATACATCCGGTCGGCCACCACAAGAACATTCGCAAGATGAACAACTTCATCTGGTAGGTTAGTTTGAACAAGAACTTCATCCAGAAGAATATCTTCAATTCTGGGCTCTACCACCAATGCAGACTGACAACATAACCTCAACATGATCCAAGAACCTTCACAAGCTTGCCTGATTGACTAGGTACATCCACACTTCCTCTACTCACTAGAATCTCTTCTCCTCTTCATCCGGAACTTCAAGAACACAGTCTGTCGCCACTATCATACTGAAAAAAGTTCTTCCAGACCTCCAAACTTTGTACAAACTAAGATGACACATTACAAGGACATCCCAAACACTCTATCCAATCCGCAGAGTCTGATAATACACCTCCAGATCTCACCGGACCTTTTTGTGACACTTTGTTCCTCCGGAGCATCTCCCAGAACCAGTTCTACTTAACTGATCACAACTTTTTCATATCTTCATGCGGACCTCTGAAACCTTAACTAGATCATCTCAAGACTCATATCTACAAACCCTTTAATCTGCATCCTCTGATTCTCAACCTATTGAGTACATTTGCCTTCTTCTTATCACTATTCTTTACTATTCCTGATTGAGACTACTTTTCTCAATATCCTCAACACACAGCTCATCCAAACCTTCGTACCAATGCAATATGAGTATGTTGACATCAATGACAACACTAGTTCACCTCATACTTGTAACAATCTCCCCCTTTGTCATTGATGGCAACATATGATGTGAAAAACCATCAAGACAAGAACTTCTCCTTTTTGTCACAGCTCCCCCTATGAACAACATCTCTTCACATGTCTTCTTTTCCTTTACTGCTCCCCCTTTGATCATCAACCACTTGTTTTTCACATGTCTTCTCTCCCCCTTTGACATCAATGGCAAAGGGCTCATACTTGTAATTCTAACACATCAGAATCATACTAGCTGCTCCTCCTTAGTAGCAGCTCCCCACCATCAATCCGGATCACAAGATATGACTATGATATCCACCGGACTGATGCACATCAGTGCATCCTAGTTCATCACCAAAGGGGCCATGACCCCTAACTTCTCCCGGAGATACTCAAAAGAGTCCTTGGGAAGAGGTTTAGTAAAGATATCTGCAATCTGATACTTGGAGGGTACATACTCCAATCTGACTTCTTCCTTGTTCACTTGTTCTCTCAAAAAGTGAAACTTGATAGATATGTGCTTAGTCTTAGAATGCAATACCAGATTCTTAGAAATATTAATTGCACTTGAATTATCATAGAAAATTGTGATAGGCTCCTCATATTCAAATTTAATGTCTCTTAGCATCTGCTTCATCCATAAGATTTGAGTGCAACTGCCTACTGCTGCAATGTATTCTACTTCAGTTGTAGATAGAGATATTGCATCTTGTTTCTTGCTTAGCCAAGAAACCAATCTCTTTCCCAAAAAGAATGCTCCACCACTGGTGCTCTTCCGGTCATCCACATCTCCTGCCCAATCTGCATCTGTCTAAGCATGAAGAGAGAAATCATGATCTCTAGGATACCACAAACCATACTCCACTATCCCTTTTAGATATCTAAAAATTCTCTTGATTGCCATAACATGAGATTCTCTAGGATCAGCCTGAAATCTTGCCACAAGACCAACAGCCTGCATAAAATCTGGTCTAGTCCGAGTGAGATACAACAGTCCACCAATCATTGATCTATACTTTGTCTGATCTGCCTTCGGAGAGTCATCATCTTTGCTCAACTTACATCTGGTTGCCATAGGAGTGTTCATTGGCTTTGAATCTTCCATACCAAATTTCCTCAACAATTCTTTCACATATTTGGTCTGAGGAATGAAGATCCCTTTCTTTGTTTGAGTAATTTGCAGACCCAAGAAGAAATTCATTTCACCAAGTAGACATTTCAAACTCACTTTTCATCTGATTTGCAAAAGTTTTGCACATACTATCTCTTCGTCCAAAGATGATATCATCCACAAATACTTCAACAATCAAAATGTTTTCATGATCAATTTTGAAATATAAGTTACTGTCAGCAATACCTTTGTTGAATCCAATCTACACAAGATGCTTATCCAACCTTTCATACCATGCTCTTGGGGCTTGCTTCAATCCATACAATGCTTTCTTCAACTTGTAGACCATATCATCATTATCAGACAATTGAAATCCATCCGGTTATTCTATGTAAACTTCTTCTTCTAGATCACCATTTAGGAAGGTAGACTTGACATCCATCTGATATACCTTGAAGTCTTTGAAGGCAGTAAATGCAAGAAATAATCTGATTGCTTCAATTCTTGCCACTGGAGCAAAGGTCTCTTCAAAATCAATTTTTTCTATTTGAGAGTAGCCTTTGCAGACCAATCTAGCTTTGTTTATGATTACTTCACCAACTTCATTCAATTTGCTTCGGAAGACCCATTTGGTTCCAATCACATTCTTATCTCTAGGTCTGGGAACAAGATCCCAAGTATGATTTTTCTCAATTTGCATCAATTCTTCCTCCATTGCTTTGGTCCAATTTTCATCATTGCAAGCTTCATTAACTGTCTTAGGTTCAATCTTTGAAATCAGACAGTATTCATTTGAATCTTGAGCAATTCTTCTCCTTGTTTGTACCCCTTTACTTTTGCAACCTATGATCTGATCTTCAGAGTGATTTAGAGTTACATACCTTGGAACTTTGGGAGTTTCTTGCACTACTAATTCTTGATCAGGCTGATTCAGACAAACTTCTTCTTCCTGATTTACCAGATCAGTCTGGATCTAAATTTCAAAGGAGGATGGAGCTCCTTGCACCAGAGAATCATTCTGATCATCTTCATCACATTCATAGAATCTTGAGGGCTTCTCCATTCCTTCATCAACTTTCACATTTGTACTTTCTATCATCTTTCTCAATCTCTTATTGTAACACCGGTATGCTTTGCTTTGAGTGGAGTAACCCAAGAAAATTCCTTCATCACTTCTAGCATCAAACTTTCCTAAATCTTCATCTCTTTTGATATAACACTTGCTACCAAATACTCTGAAATATCTCACAGTAGGAGTTACATCAAACCAATGTTCATAAGGAGTCTTACCGGTGTTGCTTCTAATTTGAACTCGGTTAAGAGTGTA
Source organism: Cunninghamia lanceolata (assembly GCA_027924645.1). Classification (NCBI taxonomy): domain Eukaryota; kingdom Viridiplantae; phylum Streptophyta; class Pinopsida; order Cupressales; family Cupressaceae; genus Cunninghamia; species Cunninghamia lanceolata. Next base: position 8,564,167 of record BSBN01000050.1, on the reverse strand, counting down.
GACTGCAGTGCTGACAGCTTCTCTCCAAAACATCTGAGGAACATTTGCTTCCATCATCATTATCTTGGAAGCTTCCTGGATGGTCCGGTTCTTTCTCTCAACTACTCCATTCTGTTGTGGAGTCCTAGGAGCAGATAGCTGTCTCTTTATGCCATGCTTCTCACAAAAGTCTATGAATTCACGGGATGTGAATTCACCACCTCTATTAGACCTTAGACACTTCAGTTTCAATCTGGTTTGATTCTCTACCATAGCTTTGAAGATTTTGAACTTCTCAAGGGCTTCTGATTTCTCTTTTAGGAAGGTAACCCACATCATCTGGGAATGGTCATCAATTAGCAACATGAAATATCTATCACCTTGCATACTCTTGATTCTTGTCAGACCACAGAGATCAGTATGTACTAATTCCAACAATCTGGTAGTGGACTGATCCTTGCTTTTGAAAGAGACTCTACTTTGTTTGCCTAGTTGACATTCCTTGCATAAACTATTTGTAGGTTTCACCAATTTAGGAAGATCTCTTATAGCCTGAGTATTGCTTATCTTGATGATGTTATCAAAATTCACATGGCACATCCTTCTATGCCATAACCAACTCTGATAAACTTGAACAAATAGACAACTTTTATTAGAACCAACTAGATGGAAGATATTACCTTTTGTTTGAGTACTGGATGCAATTTCAGTTTCAGAGCTTGTAAAGATTTTGCATCTTCCATTCTTGAACCGGAGATCATAGCCTTTGTCCACTAACTGACCAACACTGAGAAGATTGTGCTTCAATCCTTCAACATATAGTACATTACCTGTTTTGCTCTTTCCATCAAAAGAAATAGTTCCCCTACCTCTGATTTTGCCAGCAGAATTGTCACCAAACTTTACCATTCCTCCTTCATACCTTTCCAAGTCTAAGAACTTGTTCTTGTCACCAGTCATATGGTGAGAGCATCCACTGTCAATAACCCAATCATCCTTTTCTTCCACTTGGGCAGCCAAAGCTCTTTCCACAACCTTGTGATTGACAGATTCAGAGGATATTGAATCTTCTTCCTTGATGACAATAAACACCCATTCATTTCCAGATTTGCTTCCTAGTTCTGATTCATCATCTATTACTCCTTCATTGTCATCTTCTTCATGAACATAATAGCAGTTCTTTTGAAACCTTTGTCTGTTAGTATTAGACCTTGCAAATCTTTCCAGACATCTTGAAGCAAAATGACCAATCTTATTGCAGTTGAAGCACTTAAAGGGCAGTTTTCCTTCATACTTATCGGACCCTCTTGGTAGTCTCTTGGCAATGAGGGCTTCAAGTTGAGTTGTTTCTACTTCTTCCTCTTCCATGTCTTTCCTTGCTTGATCATACCATGACAACTTCCTTGAAGAGTTCTCTCCCGGATCAAATCTTTGTTTACCTTTCACATAGGCACTAGCTTTGAATGCAAATTCAGTCTTGGGGGGATCATCTCCAAACTCAGTCATTTCAAATGCAGCCAATTTGCCAGCCAGTTTCTCTCTTGTGATAGTTGTATGGGCTCTGAATTCATCAATGGCAGCAACCTTGATTTTGTAGGTAGCAGGAAGGGATCTGAGAATTTTGCAAACAATTTCATTTTCATCCAGAACTCCACAGCATTCCTAATTCCACACACTAGCTCATTCACTCTTGGCATAAAGGTAGTGATATTTTCATCATCTCTCATCTTCAATCTTTCAAATTTCCCTTTCAGACTTTGCAACCTTGCACTCTTGACAAACTCATCTCCTTCATACAGAAGTTCCAGTTTAGTCCAGATCTCATATGCAGTTGGTAGGTCAATAACATTTGAGAGATCTAAGTCATTCAATGCGCTTAGAAGAGCTTCCTTGGTCCGCAGATTGTTTTCAGCATTTGTGATTCCATTTAGAGTTGTTGGACCACCTTGTGGATGTACATATGGTTTTGAGACCATGGCCAAGTATGCTTTCCCCATACACTCCAAGTGACATTTCATGCGACCTTTCCAGAGAGTGAAGTTGGTTCCATCAAACTTCAGACTATCCTTCTTGTATGATGACATCCTGGATCTCCTCAAGTGGTTAAGCTCCTTTCAGAGGAACTTGGCTCTGATACCAATTGTTAGATCTAGGGCATACAACTGAGAGGGGGGTGAATCAGTTGTACAAAAACTTGCTTCTACTTCAAACACTTGATTCTTCTTTGTTAGTTAATAGCATATCAATTAATCATCCATGAAAGTATAATGCATAAACACAAGAGTAGATAAACATCAGCACATTGAACACCAAGAATTTGACGTGGAAAACCTAGTTAAGGGAAAAACCACGGGGTAATTAACCCAAGGATTATTCTCTGTTAGAAGAATAAGAAAAATGAATGGCACATGCTAATTAGGGCTCACTGCCCGAGCACACTGCTCACAAAGGAGGCACACTGCCTATAAGGAGACACACTATCTACAAAGTGATAAGAATCACAAACTTGAACTGGAGATTGACATCTTTACCATGTCTGGATCAGTTCCATTTAAGCCCAAGATACTTCTGCTCTGCCCTGTGCTCTTTCGCTATACCACTCTCATCCGCTGCTCAACACACTTTGAAATGAACTCACAAACCTTTATTTATACAAGACATCGACTTAGGAACAATCATCTAAGTCGGTAATCAACCATAAGGACGTTCACAAGATGATTAATACATCCGGTCGGCCACCACAAGAACATTCGTAAGATGAACAACTTCATTCGGTAGGTTAGTCTGAACAAGAACTTCATCCGGAAGAATATCTTCAATTCTGGGCTCTACCACCAATGTGGACCGACAACATAACCTCAACATGATCCAAGAACCTTCACAAGCTTGCCTGATTGACAGGTACATCCGCACTTCCTCTACTCACTGGAATCTCTTCTCCTCTTCATCTGGAACTTCAAGAATACAGTCTGTCGCCACTGTCATACTAAAAAAGGTTCTTCCGGACCTCCAAACTTTGTACAAACTGAGATGACACATTACAAGGACATCCCAAACACTTTGTCCAATCTGCAGAGTCTGATAATGCACCTCCGGATCTCACCGGACCTTTTTGTGACACTCTGTTCCTCCGAAGCATCTCCCAGAACCAGTTCTACTTGATTGATCACAACTTTTTCATATCTTCATGCGGACCTCTAAAATCTTAACTAGATCATCTCAAGACTCATATCTACAAACCCTTTAATCCGCATCCTCTGATTCTTAACCTATTGAGTGCATTTGCCTTCTTCTTATCACTGTTCTTTACTGTTCCTGATTGAGACTACTTTTTTCAATATCCTCAACACACAGCTCATCCAAACCTTCTTACCAATGCAATATGAGTATGTTGACATCAATGACAACACTGGTTCACCTTATACTTGCAACACAGGGCACTTGGGTAAATGTCAATAATAAGGTGAAGTTTCTGAATGCTAAAATGCATCTAGGTGAAGATAATACACAGTTACCTACATTGCTCACTAGCTGTGCTCAATTCAGCTCTGATGTCCAAGATGCCCTTGCTATGTTGGCCTTTATCTTCAGCCAGAATGAAGACTCTATAGTTTATGACTGGCAGCTGATGGTTATTTTTAGATTGAAAACCGTAGAAAAGTCCCAAGAGAACTGGCTGGACTTTTCAGAGCAAATTACAGTGGCTATGATTGACCAGCTTACCAATTTCAAGACAAAGCATGTGTTTAGGTATCTTGTATATCTGTTTCATCTATTGTTGTATCAAAATCCTTGTCTCTTCAAGCAATCCATGTCTTTGAATATGTATGACCCTTAGTTTGATGTAGTAGAACCATTCCTATGTCTGAGTGGACTCATGTGTTGTCTGATACGTCAGATCCCTATGATTTTTCAAAATGTTCTGTTGCTCCTTCTTTTAGCCAATTAAGTCCTGAGCCTGTAGAACACAGGATGCCATAGAGCATCAGGGGATTTCTAACCAACTACCCAATACCTTATGATTACTTCTTTGGGGTTCACACTACCATAATTAGAGTCCATGGTTTTAGTGGAGAGCCTATTTTATTGCCCAAAGTCTTGACTCCTAGGGTCACATTTTTAGAAGTAGCTCGTCAAGTTTCTATGATTGATAATGATTTTGGTCATAGGAAGGGAACGAAAAAGATGTATGATGTCCCCTAGACAAGAGGAACGATAACAATAGAGGTTAGGGGAACTGAGAACCTCTTACTGAGAAAATTAGATGCCTATGGTTTCTTAATCATAGAAGACAAATGAAAATATGACCCAGACAGTTTCTTGGCCTCTTGGATCATTGCGAATAAAGTTTCTGCCAAAGTAGTTCATGAGGGATGCCCATTCTAGGATGACAGAAGGTCCCCAATAGAAGATGACCGAGCCTTCTATGTGGAATTAAGTGACTTGCCTTATGAGGGGCCTAGGTCTTCAGAAACTTTCTATGTCAAAGTGAAAGAATATGACCCTAAATTGAAGATGACTCAGGGCCTAAGGAAGACATTGAAAACCAAAGACTAGAGCATAGAAAAGATTGAGGCTTATTGGAAATACTACCAAGAAATCCTTGAAATTACCCATACATTTGGAAATGTTGAGATAGATGAGATATGGGAGTCAATTTGGGATGAATGGCATCCATCTCCAGTCTCAAGTTCTAATACAAGAAGAATTCAGAAAGGTGATGAAGAAGCAAAAGAAGAAATAGAGGAGGCTCTTGGAATGCAGGAAATAGGACAAGCATCTTCTACTGACTCTAGATCTCCATAGACTCAATCCCTTAGCACTGTTGAGAAACTGAAAGCAATTGTATCATTACCATCTCTCGAGACCCATGTAGCTTTAGCATCTAGGGGTTCCAGAGTGGCACCTATGCAACAACCAATTCTGCTTGATGTGGAAGAAGAAGAAGATCCTAAGAAGGCATCTGATAGGCCTTGAAAGATAAGAAGGTTAATTTTACCTCAGGAGGAAGAAGAAGAAGTATCCATGCCCCAACAACAACAAGCTCTAGTCATTTCATTTGTAGCTCAAGTAAGTGCCTCTTACCTCTTCTCACCTATATCTATTTCTTCTTATTTTGGAGTGGCATCCCCAAATACCCAAGTTTCCATGTCTCCTGCCACTTCTGCTACACCTTCACAAACTTTCTCTCCATCTGTTAGTGCACCAGCCATGTCTTCATATGACATACCTTGCCATTGTTTTCTTCCATTGTGCCCAAGCGGGCCCCACCTCAAATTTTCCCTAGTCAATAAATATTTGTTATTCCCTATGGCCTGCCTCAAGGTCATCCTTTTGCTAGAGGTTATATTACATCTCCTCCCACTTTCCAACCACAATCAGATACAACAAGAAAGGCCAGAGAGGCTAGGATGGAAAAGAAAAGGAAGAAAAAAACAAAAGCCCTATTGTGGCTCATATGAAGTCACTCTTTGACCTCATTCAATAGTCTTTGACTATGACACATTTGTCTCCAAATGTGGTTAAGCCAAATGAACAGATGCAGCCATAGGATTTTCCAATGAATGTAGTGGCCATGGATATGTCTCTTTTTAGACCACATGACAGGGTAGAGTTAATGAATGAGACTGCTACTGTAGTTGCTACTAGCTATCTAAAAGTGTCCAAAAGGCTACAAACGGTGGAAGCTGATCTGGCCCAGGAAAAGGTTAATTGCAATAACCTCACCTGGGAGATACAATCCAAAATAAATGAAATTGATTCATTGAATAAGTAGTTGAAGACTACTGTTTCATTACAAATTCATCAGACCATGTAGGCACAAGTTGCATCTTTGAAGACTGAGCTGGCACGAGAGAAAGTTGTTACTTTTTTGAGGCAAGAGAAAGCCACTGCAGAGAAGAGATCTTAGGATAAGTTGTTAGAAGCAACATTATTACAATAAATGATATTGAAGCAGCAAAATGCAAATAGTGCAGCTCAAGCACAATTCATGGTTGAGCAATAAAAAACAAAGTAGCTAACAATTGAGTTAGCAAATAAACCACATAATGTAGGGGTCTTAAATCTGGTTAAGGATTTATATGTTTCCGTATAGAAAAGAATCTCTAAAGATATCATTTAGCTCAAGCCATCTCTCACTTTCTTGTTGAATGCCCAGTAGCTTTGTGAGAAGGTGGAATCTTTTGTGCAGGCCACATTGTCCATTGTTTCATTAAGGGTTTTTTATTCTCAGCTTCTATTACAGAAGCTATATGATACGACAGATGAGATAATATCTGTAGCAGGTATAAATTACAAGATGATTGCTGCCAAGAAGGTAACTAAAGTTCTGAGCTGCAATACTGTAGCTATGAATTGTATAGAGCTCCTTGATATTGTGAAGGAAGGAGTTAGGAACATGAAGAAGCATATTGAGGATCTAGTGCAACTGGGTCTCCCTTCACCTTTCCTGGATAATAACACAGTACTGATAATAGATGAAATAAAGGCTCTGCTTTTGACGAAACAAAATGATCAGACAATTTTCTAGGGTCTGAGTGATTCATCTACTCTGGAAGAGGTTGAAGTTGTATTAGTACCAATGGCTCATCTAGAGTTTCAATTGAAAGCTATGGTATAGATTTAGCAATCATTTTCACATAAAGATATAATCAATCTTGATTTTGCTTTTTAGGATTTGTAGAGCAAGCAAGGGCTATCAGATTTAGAATGGTCTATATATCAGACCACATCACAGAATCTATAATTGAAGTTTCATATCTGTGGCAGTATCATTTTTTGTTTTGTTTTTGGGATTCTTTCTAAGTAGGCTTAGAAGTACTGGTAGTCGCTAAGAACTATAGAGTAAAACTCTACATTTTGTTTCAACAGTGCTGCAATAATGTTATAGCGGCTAATATTTGTGACTATGTATGTTTCTATGTGTAGATCACGCCAAGTGTCTAAAGAAACAACAAAAGGGAAATAGTATTGAGCTTTATGTGGAGATTACTGCGTGTTACTTCCTTTTATTTAGATGCAGTGGAGCGTGCCACGTAGTGGTGCCAGTTTCTTTGTTTAAGTTTCATAGTGGTTATAGTTGTCACCACATGTCTACATCGGAGACAATTTCTAAAAGTTTCTTTTTGTTCCTGCATGCTTGCGAAAGTTACTACATATCTTTTGAGTTTTCGCCAGAGGCTACCGCATGTGTCTTCTTTTATTTGAAGCTTGTTAGTATCGGTATATATATGGTGGGCCACAGTTTCATACTTGTTACATAGACTGCCACGTGGTGATAGTGGAGGAAGGGTCTCTTTTAATTTCAAACACACTTGGGACAAAGGCATTTTGCTTTCCAAGAGTACAAGTGTCAGTCTCTGAGAGATCCTTTAGGGTCTTTTTCATAAGCTACTTGTTTTGTCGGATGGCGCCACATGTCCAGTTTTGTTTCATGTGGAAGGCACCATCTGTCCTAGTTTATTGCTCTATGTGGGTAGTAAGTGACATAAGTAGTGGGTCACATATACTATTATTTCAGTCTTGAAGTGTTCAGATGGTGACAGATGTCATGATGGAGAGCTACGGGAGCATCAAGATACAGTTTCAAGTGCTTAGAAGAGTGTGACAAGTGGCATTTTCCCTACGCGTTTCTTTTGAATCTAAGTAGTAAGCGGACGCTGCTGCATGTCATATTTTTGAAGTTCCATAAGCCCGCGAGTGTCGCCATGTGTCTTAATGGTAATATAGTTAGGTGCCACATATATTAATGCCATAACCAATGAGCACATGAAATATAACAGTTGCAGATTTAAGAAATCTCAAGAGTCAAGGACTCTTAGTTAGCTCCAGTTTGGTTTTCCCATTAAAATTTGGGTTGTTACAGGTGATTTTGGTCAAGTCTGTGGTTATAAATATGTTGCAATTGTAATTAATAAAGGAATCCAACTTTTGATAAGTTTTATCAAGAATCTAATAGAGAATTCAAAAACTTTGTTGTAACCAGATTATATCATTTGCCTTAATTTTGTTATTTGTGATAAGAAGGGTATTATATCTATGCATGTTACTATGCCTCTTATGATACTAGAATATTAATGAGAAGAACTCTGTTCTATGCTTTTGCTGATATTATACGTATCTTTGCAAATTTGTCTGAATATAGCCTTTGACCGCATTCATTTACATTGGTTTATATTAATCATAAAATATCTACTCTTTCATATAGTTGTATCTTAACGATTGGTTCAATGTGCTAAATTGAAGGAATCCATTTCACTTAGGCGCATTGCCATAGTGTAGATTTACTTATTTTATTGTATCTGTAATCCTATTTTTCTCTTTTTCTTTACTCAATTCCCCATTAAAATAGGAAGAGCCAGCTTCTTTAAAATTTGGAGGTTGTTTCAAGTAACAAGTCCCACATTCTTGAAACTTCCCACATTAGTGTTGGAACCTGCACAATTTTAACCATAAACATATAGTAATGTTGATAAATTTAATTTAAATTGATATTGATTTTATTACGATTTATTAGTAGAAATATGATAAGTTGTTTTGGAATTAGGTTTGTAAACAATGTATTTAAGATTTGATTTATAAGTTTGTTTTAGAAATTAGTTGATTACAAGTGGAATTGTATAAGGTAAATGGAACTTGTGTAAGTTGTATTAGTGGTCGTAATAGGGTCATGTTGTCAAGGTTTAGTTTTCCTGAGGCATAGATTAGTATGTCTTGATTTCATGTGTATGCGATGTTGTAAGTGAATTTTGAAGTGATAATAAAGTCCTTTACATATGTTGTGGCTCATTAGTTGTATAGAGGATGTTTATAACTTGTGCTTAAGAAATGTCATGTTCTTATTAACCTTATTTTTTGAGAAAATGTTTCGACAATATTTATGTCTTGAACTCAATCAACCCTTCATATTCCTAGACTTGGCATGTTAATAGGTTAGAATGCTTTCTATTGGTTTATTCCATTAATACTAGTGTTGGGTAAGGGATTTTAACAAGCTTGGTAATCATTATGAGGTGTAGACACCTCTAGAAGAACAATGTTTTAGGTATGATCATTTTGGTATTCATAGGACCAATGTAGTAGTGGTTTATAGAAGATTGATCAAGTTGACACTTAAGTTTTCCCATAGCAACCTGAGCTTCCCTCTCCCTATTCGTGTGTTGAATGGAATTTGGTAAAACCTAGAAAAATATTGTTCTTTTACTTGTGCCCTCTTAGCATTCACTCTTGAGTTGCCTTAGCCATGATACTTCTACTTGGTTTGAACCATCCTTTAAATGTCTAATAACCTTATCATATGCATGTGGTTAAAAGTGAGGTAGATTTGATGAAGATGTTAGATCTATGGGAATATTTTGTTGTTTTGTATTTCTTTCTTCTCAAGCTAACCTTAGAACAAGGTTCTTTTATTGTAGCTTTAGGTTTTGTATCTTGTGATTCTAACTACTGCAGGAGATTTATAGCATGAGCTTTTAGTCTTGCTTATATAGTTATATTTAATAGTATTTATAAAATTGTCCTGATTATTAATGAAATCTACATCACTGTGTAAATAGTGTAAACAATTGTTGTGTTTAATTTGTATGCCTTAGGGTTATTTGCATGTTGTTCGCAATCATTTTAATTAAATGAAATTAAAAATAAGACTTGAGAATTATGAGTTAAAATATTGATACTTGTGGATACTTATATCTTATGATCATATTATCACTACTACTAGTGATTAGAAAGTTATAGTTCTATATTATTGAGATAGATTCACTTTATAATTGTTAGATGATTGATCATGCTTAGATTAATGTTACATTCCTTAAAAGTATTGTTGAAGGCTATTAGTTTATGATGTGCTTTGAGAGTGAATGTGATGTGAAACCATTGTGTTTTTAATGGTATCAAGTGTTGTGTCATTTGGGGAAGTTGTTTTCAGAGGCCTAGGAGGGTGTGATTGTGTGGGGGTTGCCTATGTGTGCATCATGTGAGTTGAATTAAATTCATTCTTAAAATATTGTCTTCTATTCATGTTAGTATGATACATGTGCAAGATGGATAATGCCTTGCTTAGTGTACTTATTCATGTGGTTATGATGACTATGCAAGATGGATAATTCCTTGCTCAGTGTACCTATTCATGTGGTTATGATGACTATGGAAGATGGATAATGCCTTGCTCTATGTGATATGAAATGATGTGTATTTTGTGTTGTAAATGCAACATGATGAGAATGTGATAGTTCATGCTTGGTTTATGTTTTGAGACAAGAATTGGTCCCTGTGATTATGATTTGTATGCAAGACGGTAATGCCTTGCATTGTATATGTTTCTTGTCATTGTGATGGTAATTGTCTTGCTTAATGGATAGGGTCTTCTAGATGCAGGTAGGGGAGTGGCTTTAAATGTGGGGCCAGTGCCCAAAGTGGCTGCCAGGATAACCCATTGGAAGTTTTTAATCCAGTGATAACTTAATAATAAATTTAGAGGGTTGGGTAGTTTCCACACTAAATAAGATAATTGGATGCCTCATCCATGCCTGTAGTGCTTGTTCAGGCTAAGGATGGGATGAGAAGGATGTGGTTGGCAAGATCAACTTTCCTGTCCTCACGAAAGGAATGTTGGTTCCACATGTGTCACCCTATGGGGCCGGCATCTAAACTGCTTGGATAACGCATGGACAAGGGCCAGTGTTTGGTGAGAGACTGCTAGGATAAACCATGTTAGGACTATGCGATGATACTCTTCCCTACTGCATCCTAACACTCCCTAATGTGTGTTTTTCCCTTTCATTGTGTGATTTCCTTTAGAAGTGTTGTTTGTGTTACTTGTGATGTTCTTATTGGCCTGTGTTGTATTGAAGTCTTGTGTAGTCCTTGCACCTGTTAGTCTACTATCTTTCTTGATTGTTTTCTTAGTGGGACCTTATTGTTATCTCCTAGCATAGGGGGTGGATGTTAGGGTTCCACATGGTCAGGTGGTTGTGATTTTATCTCCATTGGCTTCCCTTGCTGTTGACTGTGTGTGAGAAGGATGTACCTTGTATGGCAAATTTCAAATCTTGCTCTAGCTTGAGGAGACAGATACTTATGATTGTGTTCCAGTCTTGTATATCAGTTGAATCATGTAATGTTATCTTGATGTACGTACTCCAATGTAATCTAGATAGTGATATTGTAAACAATGTAATGTTGTACTCTCTTGTAAAGGAACTTGTTTATGTACTTGTGATCCTATGCGCAATATCCTGATGTTACTTATTAGATGATATAATATGTAATTATATGTGTTTATTCATCTAATGCAATTAGACTTAGAATGAACTATGGTTGTTGGTTAATTCATAATGTTGGTCAGATTTTATTTTAGTTCATTAGTAATGCATCCGTGGAAACGTAGAGGATAAAGCTTAATTTAAAAGTTATGAATAAATATATGATTGTTGTTATTTCTTTTGTTTAAAAAAAATATATTTGTGCTTTTTTGTAAGCTTAGTTGTGTTATCCTCTGGGTTCCATGGTGGGGCATTGCATTAAGGGCATGGTTGGATGGTTAAGTTGCTTGGTTATAGTAGTGGCCACCAAAGTTCAAATCCCATAGTGTTCATGCTTGGTATATGCTTCAATTTTTTTAATAAAATTTTTGTTTTTTTTGTTTAATAAATCTTTATTTTTAAAAGTATAAACCAGATATTTGTGTAAATATTATTTATTTATTTAATATATATTTTTAAAAGGATAGCATATTTATTTATTTATTAAATATTTATTTTTTAAAAGGACAAAATAAATAGTATTTATTTTTAAATAATATTTTTATTTTCTAAAAGAACAACCCAAATATTTTTTTATTTTATATTTATTTTTTAAAAGGACAATGCAAATATATTTTTTTAAAAGGATGCAAATATTTATTTATTTTAGAACGACAATTGAAATAATAATTTACTTAATATTTATTATTAAAAGGACAACATAGAGATTGCAGCAAAAAGCAATGATTGCAGCGAAAAGCAGCAAAAGTTGGCGATTGCAGTGAAGTTTTCTGTGACTTTGGCTAGGAAGGCCACTTTCATGGTGGCTTCCTCTGGCAGTCTTGTGGGGGGCGACGGGAGACAACTGGATGTCTCTAAGAGCATCCTCGATCCAGGTGTAGTTGTTTCCTCTCCCCTCATTAATGATATTGAAATGCTTGGTCCTAATACCTCCTCTCTCTGCAATCCTACCGATCCTGTACGCACTATCACTCCTCCCGCAGTGTCGAATGCCACCGGCCTTAATGGCTTACCTGCTAATCCCCTTTTATCAAGCAATAGACCCAAATCTTTCTCCGAAGTTGTGGCTCAATCTTCTGGTTCCGTCAATGAGAAAGCCAAGTTTGATTTTGCAGGTCCCCATGCCCATAAAGCCGCCGACCCCGGTAAGATCTCCTTGGCTTCCTTAGCACCTTTCTCTATCACTCCTAATCCTTAAATGCTTGCTGAGATAGATAAGGAAAAAAATAGGTTAAGAAATACTGTGATATTTTTTTCAGCTGTTGAAATGGACAAATACCCTCCATGAAAATTTCTCGATGACTGGTTTCATAATTATTGGAATAATAAATTAGGGTTTCATATTTCTTTCTGTCGTCAGATTCAAAAGGGATTGTATGTTATTTTTTTTGTTAATCAAGAAGCTCAAAATAAATTTCTTAAAAAACAATATTGGACAGTTGGGTCCACTTCCTTTCAAGCTCTGGCTTGGACGCCTGAGGCTGTTCACGAAGAAGTTTTGGCCTTATCGGCCCCTAGATGGATTTTGGTTAAAAACATCCCTCCTTTCTTATGGCGGTTCTTACCCCAATTACTCGACCCACTGGGAAAAACCATTCGTATGGACGATACTGTTAGGTTGGTACCCCATATGGATGCCAGAGTATTAATTTCTCTTCTTCCTGGTAAAGAAATTCCAGCTGATATCTCAGTTAATATCTTAAATGAAAATTTTGTGTGCCGGTTGAAATATTGGGTGGATTAAATGCCTGCTTTCTTTGTCGAAAGGAGGGACAACTTAGGAAAGATTGCCCTATTATGAAGAGAAACCCTGTTAAAAACTCTACCCTGCCTATCCCTAATCCTCCCCCTAGCTCAGCTAACTCTATTCTGCTCCCTGGTTACCTGACCTCGCTTGAAGGAAATTCACCCAAGCCGCCTCCTGCATCCTTTTCTGTCTCTCCTTCTCCCCCTTCCGTTCCTCTCTCAGTTCCATCTTCGGAGATGGCTATCGACTTAATTAACTCTGATGATGGTTTTATGATTGTTCGCAATAAAAAAAAGCGTAAAGGTAACAATAATGTTCAATAAAAAATTTAGATTCCTGCCTCCGCCAGAAAGATCCTTCCCCAAACTCCCCCTATTATCAACCCTGAGGTTGAGATTATCAGGGATATGCCGCATAATATCGACAATAGTAGAATTAATAGTAATTCTACTATTGATTCCTCTCAAAAGTTCCCACCAAAAGTGTTTAAAGAACTTGGTGATGATTGCTCTCTTGAAATCATCCCTGCTATACCCCCTTTTGATGGTTCCCCAAGCGTGCCTTCTATGGAGATGGATTCCCAATCAGAATATGAGGATGATCCTATAGCTGATGCCTTAGCCACGAGACGTAGGGGAAGGCCGCTTGGGTCTAAGAACAAATCTTCTGGTAAGAAATCAGGGGATAACTCGAACAAGTCTCTGCCTTCAGCTGATGAGGCTGGTGATGTGTGCCCTACCCCCTCTAATGTTTCCCAATGAATTGTCTTTCTTGGAATGTAAGGGGCCTTGAATCCCCGGATAGGAAGTTTGTTATTAAGCGTCTTCTTGATTCTTTCAATTATATGGATGTGTTCATGATGCAAGAAGTTAAAGTTGTTGGATTCATGCTTGAATCCAACCTTAATTTTATATGGAATGATGCTATCAAATTTTTTACTAATCACAACAGAGGCAGAAGAGGAATTGCTCTCCTCATTAACCCCAAATGGGGGAGGTACATAACTGATAATGGTACCTCTCCCTGCCAAAGGGCTATTTGGATTACTATTCATCATGACAATAATTTATTTGGCATTTGCTCTATTTATGCTTCCAATGACCCTAAAGAGAGGGCTTCTCTCTGGAACTGGTTGACTAATCACCCTGATATCCCTTGGTTTTTTGGTGGAGACTTTAATATGGTTGAATCCCAAAATGATAAGTTGGGTGGCAACCCCTTTAATTGGAAGGATAATGAAAAAATTCATTGGAATAAATTTATAAACTCAAAAGCTCTGTTTGACCCTCTTGCTGGTAATCAGGACTATAACCCCGGTATTTGGCACACTTGGTGCAACTTTCAACAGGGTCACTCTCAGATTTATTCCAGGCTTGATCATTTTTATGGTAATAAAAACTCCTTCTCCTTTCTTCCTGATAAACAGGGAAACATTGTTCTTGTTACCACCACCACCCTTTCTGATCACCACCCCATTTCTACCCGTGTCAATCTTAACATCAGTCCTATTCACCATAAAACTTGTAACCCCAAATTCATCTTGAATACCAGTCTCCTTCTGGATGAGGACGTCCTTGATGCCATTTAGATTATTAGGGGCATTAATAATGTGAATCTCCATGACCATTCCAAGTTAGATAGATGGAAAGCTAATCTCCCAGTTTGGAAGTGTTTCCTCTAGACCATTGGTCAAAAGAAGGCAAAGGATTATAGGTTTATAGAGAAACGTTTATGTTCTAATCTATAAGATGCAGAAAGCAATATTCAGGAGGACTCTTCCAATCTTGAACTTTTGTCTCAGGTTATGTCCGCTAAGGATGCCCTGAGGAAACATCAACAACTCAAAATCTACGGTGCCAAAATCAAATCTTGTGCCCACTAGCTCCAACATGGGGACCAGGGCTCCAAATTTTTCTTTAATCTTCTTAAACATAAGCATAACAAAGAGTCTATTGATAGACTCTCAATAGACAGCCATGAAGTCTCAGACCCTGTTGTCATCATCCAGGCCTTTGCTAATTATTATAAAAATCTCTTCACCTCTGAAGACTCTAAGGAGGTTGAGGACCTTAGAATTAAATGTAAACCCCTGATTTCCAATAAACTAGAGTATGGTGATATCTCTATCTTATCTAAGGAAATCTCTCTGGATGAGATTGATACTGCTATTAAAGCCCTTAATAATGATAAGGCCCCTGGCCCTGACGGGCTTCCTATTGAGTTTTATAAGGCTAACATCAGTTGGATCTGCAAAGATCTTCATGATATGTATGGTGAAGCCATCATTAATGGCACCCTGGGCCCTAAGATCAATAGTGGCATCATCAAGCTCCTTCCCAAAGATGGGGACAAAGCTCTCATAAGAAATTGGAGACCGATCACTCTCCTTAATGTTTCTTATAAAATTTTGGCTAAAATCCTAGCCCTCAGACTTGTGAATATTCTTTCTAAATTTGTTTGTGCTACTCAAACAAGTTTTATCAAGGGTAGATACATTCTGGAGAACCTTATTACTAGCTGGGAAGCTATGGATTGGGCTAAGTGCTCCCATCAGAACTCTGCTATGTTACTTCTGGACTTTGAGAAAGCCTATGATAGGGTTGAATGGAATTTCATCATCATGATGCTTGAAGCCTTCAGTTTCCCCCCCTTCTTCTGCAATGCTGTCCAGGTGCTTCTTAATGATGCCTCCACCTAGGTGGAGGTTAATGGTTCCCTTTCCAACCCTTTTTCTCTTGGCCAGTCCATTAGACAAGGTTGCCCTTTAGCTCCTGCCCTATTTGTTATTGCCTCAAAAGCCCTTTTTTATATCCTTAGAGACAATTCGTTATCCCCTGAGGTTAGAGGTCTTTATCTTCCTAATAATGATGAGCTTATTAATTGTCAATTTGCTGATGATACTACTCTTTTTTTTAGCTCTCTGCTAGAAACTTTAAAGCTTTGCAAGCTAAATTTGATCTGTTCTATTCTATTTCTGGTGCTCGTATATCTCAAGCCAAATCCTTTTGCCTGGGATGGGAAGAGCAACCTCCTTGCTGGTTTTCTCAGTATAACTTCCAATGGGGTGGTCCCAGCAAGATTGTCAAATATCTTGGAATCCCCTTCTTTGTTGAACCTTCGCTTAAAGATATGTGGTCTTGGATAAAGGAAAAAATTGATAAGAAGATCAATAAATGGCATAATAGGTCATTATCTCTTGCTGGCAGAATTCAGGTCTGTCAGAAGATGTTGTCTTCATATAGTATTTATTATTCCTCTGCTTGGATGTTTAATAATTATCAGATTTTAGAAATCCAGAAGGCTATCAAGCACTTTCTTTGGTCTGATGGTAAAGGTAATAAAAAGGTGCATGCGGTCAAATGGGACTAGTGCCATACTGACAAAATCCTTGGGGGGCTAGGGCTTAAAGACCTTAAAATTCAAGGTAATGCCTTATCTGCCAAATGGATCTTTCACTCCATTAAGGGTAATAATCCTCGGAAGGTGCTGGTTAGGCATAATATTGAAAGAGGTTTTCCTAAAAAAGCCAGAACTTGGAAAAATCTCCCATTATGTGATCTTATTGTTGGCAATTTCCTAGTCATTGTCTAAGGCTCTACTGTTTTCAAATCCATTTGGAGAGCCTGGGACCATGTCAGGAACTTTATCACCAACAAGGAGTTTTATGATGATAAGAAGATCCATGGTGAAAGATCCATTTGGTGGAACTTGCACCTGAATGGTAAACCTCTAGCCCTCTCCCAAGGATGTTCTACCAGGTTATGGGCTAAAAAGGGTATATCTCAATTTGTTGATCTTTTTGAACAGGATAATATCATTCAATGGGATGAGCTCAAGAATAAGTATAATATTCCTGATTTGCACAAGAAGACCTATAATATGATTGTTCAAGCTACTAAAAATCTTCCTACTCTTTGTCATGTGGATTCCCATAGGCACTTAAAGTGTAAGTGGCTAGATGGGGTCATCATGGCTAATCTCAAAGCCAAAAATATTTACAGAATCATTGATCACAATGAAGATATTATTTATCACATTAACACTGTTTGGTATTCCTCTCTTGATGTCGATTCTTGGAAAAAATATTTTGACATTTTGTGGCAAAGTCCTGTTGAACCTAAAATTGGATGTTTTAAATGGTTAGTTCTGCTTGGTAGACTCCCCATTAAAAAAGATGGTCATAATACTGACATTTGTAACTTATGCAGGCTCCCTAAAACATGTAGACATATTTTATTTGATTGTATCTTTGCTAAAGAGATCTGGAATATGTTTGGTGTCTTTTACCCTGTTAATGTAAATATTTTGGAAATTGTTACGGGTCATATCAATGGTCTCCATAAGGATACCAACTTATTTTGGAATATGCTGTCTTCTAACATCCTCTGGCAGATCTGGAAGTGCAGGAACGAGGAGAGGTACCAAGGTAAACCGAGAGTTCTTACTGAGTTTTTTCAAAAACTCACACATCTTAAAATTTTTCTACATGTTCACACTACTATGATGATAGAAAAGAGAAGCTGAGGAAGTTCCTTAAGGATGGGCATGCCACCCTTTTCTTCTACGAGCTAAAGCATGGTTATGAGTGGAGGAGAACCCTGGACGACTTGCAGACATTTGAACAAGCTTGTAAAAGACTGAACAAAGAAATCAGGAAGAACATCAATACTAGGAAAGAAGAGCTGTTTATGTTGCTTCAGATATAGGAACATAAGAACATTGTTTGGATGGAGGGCCTGCTTGGTTGGACGACTTGGGTTGGTACCCACTATTGTAACACCTCGCATGAACACCTTAGAGAACAACACATCAATGCTATGCAAAAACGAAATAATTTTTTTTTTTTTAAAATAAAGTAATGTTTAACACATCATTGCACATCATAAAACTATCAACTTGTTACTCTAAGATTTTCATGGTTGCATTACTTGTCAAAACAATTAACATAATCTAACACACGTCATAAATTAACATCAGTACATCATTCTAAACCTATCACAACTAATCGATAAACATTTACATCTCCATAACATCAGATAAATAATCATAAGGATCTAGTACATAGTTACAATTTCTTCTCACATAGGAGTACATCATTACATTGTTACATAACACCTTCTGAATACATACATTATAAATCAACTGATATACAAACAAGGACATGAATACAAATCACTTACTTCATACCTGGTACAAGTTCTAATGGCTGATACACAAGATACAACATCCTCGCACACGAACAATAGCAAGGAGTAAAACCAATGGATAAAAGCTCTTCCACCTGACCATGTGGAACCCTAAGGTCCACCCCCCGAGCTAGGAGTTAACATAAGGTTCCCACTACAACATACAGTCAAGTAGATAGTAGACTATAAGAACAAGACAACACATAACTCCAACAACACAAGTCAATATCACAAACAACTTAACTACACTTCCAGAGGCAAGCACATAACGAATGGGGAGAGTACAACTAGGAAATGCTAGACTACAGTAGGGAGAAGTGTCATCACATGGCTTGTCATGGGTTGTCCTGGTAAGCCTTCCTAGGCCCCGGCCCCCATCTTGGGTTGTCCTGGCAGCCTCTCCCGACTCCCGGCCTCCATACAAATCTCATGCGGAATCAACATACCTTTCATGAGGACAAGGTAGTTGATCTTGCCATTCCAGGCCTTCTCATCTCATCTCAAGCCTAAACGAGCACTTGAGCCATGAGTGAGGCATCCACTTATCTTTATTTAGTGTGATTAACTACCCAACCCCCTAATTCATTATTTAGGTTATCACTGAGTTATCAAACTCCCACATGGGTTGTCCTAGACACCACTTTGGGCTCCGTCCCCCATTGAGAGCCACTCCCCTACCTGCAACTAGAAAACCCTACTCAACAAGCACAACAATCATCATCATGACAACAATGATACATGAACCATGCAAGGCATTTAACCATCTTGCATAACAATTATCCTGATATGAACACGTATATGTACCACTGCAAGGCATTCACCATCTTGCATATCAACTTAATTACAAGTACATACTCTCGAACATTTTCCATAGCTTCCAAGTGAAGCAATCCAAAAATCACATAATCCTTTTACATTTCCTAATGCCTCCCCATTCACAAAATCCAATTCAAAATCCATTACAAAATAAATACAATTAAATGGTCAACAAATCATCCACAAAGGAATTACTACCACCCCAAGGTACATTCACAAATCAGATCATGCATCATTCATGTTACCCTTTGCCTCATACATGACTAGAGACAATATAACATCATATATTCAATACACATAAAAACACTATACTGGAAAACCAATCACGTTATCCTATGCCTCTGGATTGACCACCTAACAACTTGCACAGTGGGCCCCATTACATCCAACAATCTCATTACAATGTTAATAAACCCACTATCAAGACTATTTAACCAAGCTTCAATTAACAAAACCTTCATAATGATGTTGTAATAAGATCGTTACCAGAATTAAATTAATCAACAATAATCATAACAATTTAAATTAAACTTTTAACTACATTTCTTTATAGTTCAATAAATTAAATCTATTAACTTAACTAAAATATTAATCTACATTTGATTTTGCACTTTTAAAACTAACAACCATAATATTTATACAATTTCCCATTAGACTTCCTCCCATACATTTTCTAGATGGCTTGGAGATGACAACAATCTTATTTGAATTAATAACAATAACATAAATAATAATATTAATAATAATAATAATAAAATCAATGGGATATAAGGTAGTCAATATTTTTCATCGAAAGAACATTAAATTAACATTGTAAATAAATTTAATAAGACAATTAGTTATTCAACAATGCCTCTAAAAAAACTATAACCTACTTTAGTGTAAGTAAATTATACTAACCCTATTATGCATATCATCATAATCCAATGTAAATTTTGACAGTTTGATTCAAAATCTCTTCTGCCACAAGATATGGTCCTTTAACAATTTCAGCTGTAAATTACAGTTAAAATAAATGTTCTAACTACGGTTTCATGTCCTTCTTACTTAGTCTGTAGATCAAACTTCTATAAATTGATATCCCTAAATGCATTAACCTACAGGTGACCATTACATACAAGGTTGGTTGTCGGCTTTCTTGAGGACACCCTAAGTCAAAATAACCATTACTTCAAATCTACACAAGTCAGCTGAAACTAGTCCCCCTAGAATGTTAGACATTTCTGTAACAAGGTTACCTAGTGTAAATGACGATACTAACATATAAATGCAGATTGGAGCAGCTCGTTTCATTAATTCATTGGTCCAACTACATGCCACAGCCCAATTTGTCTACTACAACCACCGTTTGATAAAGAAGGATATATCACTTCCCTTCCTAGAATTCAGTCAGGCTAAAATTCAACAAGGTATACAACAGGCAGAAAACTTTAAACCTGGCAGGAATAACAATTCATAAATGCTTAGATGCGGGGTGCCCCTCTAAATTAAATTCTCCTAAACATTGGACATTAAATTTGCTAAACCTTCAGATGCACTCAAGAGCTTTAAAGAGAATCCTCTCACGTATCACATTTTATTCACTTTGACTCGATTTCATTTAATAAACAACAGCTCCACCAATTCCCTTCAAACGGCATCTTCGAATCACACCTTGAATCACATTTGTAACCCTTATCGCATCATACCTGCAATCAATTCATTATTTTTTAATGTTAGGCACAATGATTACATATCTCACATGACTCCTGCCAATGTTGTTGTTGAGGCTGTGGTGATGGGGAATAATATAACTAGAGGTAAGATAAAGACTTTTCATTGCAATCAATTGCCATCCATAGACATTTGATGTGTGCCAAACAAGGGCAGGTGCGTCTAGCCTAAATGTGATTAAATCTGGTCTAAAATATTATATCGTACTAGGGCTAATATAAGAAACTATATAATTTTTTTTTACTATTCATGTAATATCAAAGAAGAACAAGGAGCTTGAATAATCAAATTGTTTAAAAAGTAGATTCATTCTGATTATGTGTGGGGTTGTGACCTTGGAGTGCATGATAACTATTTACACGAGTTATTTGGATGACAACTTAAAGTGATATGGCGTTCATCAAGGAGCCAATCTGTTCAAAGATTTCCATGGTCGTAGCCATAGCCAGGCCATCAGGTAGTTGCAAACTCTTCTTCTGCGTCACCTCCTCTCAAAACTCCAAATCGCTGCTTTTCTTGTTGAAAATGCATTGATCTTACTGGCTTCAGTGCAGAAATACTTTCTGGAAATCATTAGCCTTATTTTGACAAAAGAATGAATTTGGGTGAGAAGTGATGTTACCTGGCAATAATGATGCACAATGTGTACCCCATGCTCAGCAGCAACAACCCCAAATTGATGTAGCTGAGGTAATGAAATGATGGTAGCTGAGAAAACACTATTACGATTGCACCTACTATGATTATAAAATGGTTCGATTTGAGGCATTTGTGTGGCTTTACATCTGTTACACAATTACAACCCCAAATCATGTGAAGAAATAGAAGAGATGTGATTATTGTGTTGTGTTCTAACATTTAAGAAGGCTATCTCCATATAGTGGGTGCTGAGAAGGATGCACCCCAAGCCCACTCCCATGTTGATTATGGTCGAAAAGGAGACCACCAGATAAAGCAACCAGTGCCTATGCACACAATTAATCACACATTTAAGTAGATAGCGAACGACGTGAACGTCGGTTGTGGAGAGAGGATATGAATTTATTGCAAACATCTCTAGCAAGCTCTCTGAAGCGAATGTGTCGATGGCCCTGCCTATAGCAGTTATCAAGTGCTTTGGACATGAGGAAATTGCTGTAGAGAGTGACTATTGCAATAGTGGAGGGAAAAACCTCATGCTCATCCCATACCACGAAGGCATAAGGCAGCGTCAAAATAGTCAATCCAACTATTGCAGTCGTCAAATGAAACACTCTTTTCATGTAGCAGACATATCCCATCCATAGGCGCGGGAGTTTTACGCAAGGTTGGGGAAATTAGCTAGAAAGATGAAGGCAGCCGTAAGAGATATCATCATATGGTATGCAATGGATGCAAGATACACACCTAATAAATTCATTGCAAAGGCTTTAGTCATCCAAAGAAGAATTTGACAGTATCAACACTCAAGCCCAAGCAAGGGTGAAAGCTCTTGGGCGGCCACTGCGAATGTTTTGAGATTCAAGCCTAAACCTTTATCAATGTTGGCCTTACAAATTCTAAAGCGAATGCACTCGGCAGGAGCGAATTAGATCTGACAAAATTCAGAATATAATGTCTACAGAATATCCTTAAAAATGATTTGAATGAGTAGAGGAATGTGCAGAATAAGAATTTCATTAAGGAAACCCTAGGTATAATCCTCTAATGTGAAATGAGAAAATAACATTAACACAATTAAAAGAACTTGTTTACTATTCTTCGCAGCTCCGTCTTCCTTCCCAGATTTCCAATTCCCGTTTCTTCTCCCCTTCTCTCTGCTTGTTATATAGAATCCCCTACCCTAATAGCTTGTACTCCACCTTATTAGGGGATATACACACGATCCAATGCCAACCGTCAAAGAAAATACAGCCTACATTCTTTTAATTTTTAATAACATTACAATATAACCCCTATTCTTTTATTTACTCAAGGATAACTTACATTTAATATATTACAACTTATAATGCCACTTTATAACTAATTTATCTCCTTTATTATTTATTTTTATTTATTTAATATTTAATATATATTAGTTATATAACAACTAATAATTATTTATGGATCTATTTAATAATCATTAATCAGATTTATCTATTTATATACCACAATTAACCAATCATAATCATGCAATTACTCGACCATCAAGCATGCAGAGAAAGCAAGACGACAACCCATAGAGACAAACGAAACTGAGAACAATGACTAGACGCAAAACTGAAGACTTATCCTCTACAAGGATGATGGATAACTAGGGAACCTTATGCTAACTCCCATCAACAATTCCATTGGCTAGGGTACGCTCAGACCTGCTAGTTCAGGTGGAGTCGATGCCCGGTACCTGCATCCTGCAGCAGACCTCAAGGTTAAACATATATATATATATATATAAACATGAAGTCATGCACACAGTAAACAGAAATCGCAATGTGGTAGGGTACTCGGACACGAGTAATGCGACACTGTTCTGTTCACATAAATACATCAATAGTTAAGTATTCAGTTGTCTACAAGAACATAGAATAATCAATAACAATACGATCTAGTACAACAATTATTGTTAAGCATCATAACCCTGATTAAATATCACATTAAATTCAAAAATAACATTAATCCATTATATCACATATGTCCATCAAACTATGAAACATAAAGTATCAATAATCCAATATCATCGATCGTCATCATAGAAATAGGTCCATAAACAACTCAATGTAATAACAAAGAATCCATGTCATGATATCTAATCCTACTAGGAATACTATCAGTTTGACGGAAGCAAGGTGAGGGGCACTACAACTATGATGTCCTTCATTAGTTGTTTGCTGCTTCATTTTGATCCTCTTTTGTATATATGATACTCTGATTTCATGGTGAGGCTTGGCCTCTTTGTTGATACTCTCAGTGACATATTTTTTTTAATTGATCCACCTATAGTTAATATAAAAAAAAGGACAAAATATTTTTTTATTTATTAAATATTTAATAAATAAATATTTGATAAATAAATATTTGTAATGTTGTTTTAAAAATAAATATTATTTAACAAATAAATAATAGTTGCACTATCATTTAAATAAATAAATATTTAATAACTAGATATTTTCCCTATGCTTTTCAAAAATAAATATTTATCTATATGGACTTATGAAGTAGTGGCAAATATTAAATAAATAAATAAATATTATTTAGTTTTTAAATTATTAAATATTTATTTTTTAAAAGTACAACACAAATATATATTTTTTAAAATATTATTTAGTTTTTCAATAATATTAATTTTTTTAAAGGACAACTAGAAAGTCAATCTAGTGTTTATTTAATAAAAACCCATCCATATAAAATTGGATTTACCAAGTTGGGAGATGTTGAATGCTTTCTCTTTGGTTCCAGCTACCCCATTTCAAGGTTGTTCAAATTAGTCGAGCTAGAGGGCCTAAGATCTTCTTTCAAAGATGATACAACCAAGAAGCTATACCTAGAACTTGGAGATCCTAAATTTATGACAAGACAACACAAATATTTGAAAGGATAGGGCAAATATTATATATTTTTTAATTAATATTTATTTTATAAAAGGGCAATGCAATTTTTTTTAAAGCATAGTGCAAATATTTATTTATTTATTAAATATGTATTTTTTAAAAGGACAGTGCAAATATTATTTATTTTTTAAATAATATTTTTGTTTCTTAAATATTTATTTAGTTAATATTTATTTTTTATAAGGACAATACAAATATTTATTTATTTTAAAAGGATAGTGTATATATATATATAATATATAAGGACATCGTATTTATTTATTTATTTATTAAATATTTATTTTTTAAAAGGACACTATAAATATTATTTATTTTTTAAAAGGAGAGTGCAAATACTATTTATATTTTAGTTTTTATTTATTTTCTAAATAATATTTTTCTTTTTATTTTTTTGTTTTGGTAATCGCTCTAAGGGGCAGCTCCCATAATATAAAAATACAAAAAAAAAGAATATTAAATGCATGCCCTTGCCACAAGGGGTGCTAAACAAAGATGGCACATATTTGTACTAACAAACTACTATCACTAGGGAGTTTCAGAAGACTTAGACATAAAGGAGTATGCATTTAGTTCATTGATCCCTTTTTTCACTAAGGACCTGAGCCACATATGATGTGTGCTTGAGAGAGTCTTTTTCCTCTTAACCTCCATCCAACCTTGCTCCACTGCAAGGGAACCATAGTATTTTGATCTACCTCATTTGAGAGAGACTTACCCTTTAAGGCTTTAGATCCTCTCATATAAACAAACATCAACCTTGGCATCAAACTCAAAAAACTTATTAATAATATTTATCTTCCCAATTAAAATGATAGCACAAATATTATTTATTTTTTAAATAATATTTTTGTTTTTATTTTTAAAATATTATTAGCTTCAACATATTTTGGTGGTCACTATATTTTCTCCATGAAAATGCAAAGCCTTTGCCACTACTCCATAAGCCACACACCCTAAATATCCCATTATCTTGTACTTATAAGGAGGGATCTCCATTAGCTTCTGATTTTCCCTACACTCCCACTAACAATTAAGATGACCTTACATATAACACACTAAGAAAAAACTACTTCAAAAAGTCAATCTCAAGTGTATTTAAGAAAAAACCCTAACTATCAAGTTGGACTTAGCAAGTTGGGAGATGTTGAATGCTTTCTCTTTGGTTCCAGCTACCCCATTTCAAGGTTGTTCAAATCATTCAAGCTAGAGGGCTTGAGATTTTCTTTCAAAGATGTACAACCAAGAAGATACACCTAGAACTTGGAGATCCTAAATCTATGACAACACAATGCAAATATTTTTTCATTTAATATGTATTTTTTAAAAGGACAACATATTTATTTATTTACTAAAAGGATAGGGAAAATATTATTTATTTTTAAAAGGGCAATGCAAAAATTTATTTTTTAAAAGCACAGTGCAAATATTTATTTATTTGATATTTATTTATTAAATATATATTTTTTAAGGACGGTGTAAATATTATTTATTTTTTAAATAATATTTTTGTTTTCTAATTTTTTTTTATTTAATATTTGATAAGGACAACACAAATATTTATTTATTTTAAACCAATAAAAAAAAAATATTTATTTATTTTATAAGGATATTGTAAATATTTATTTATTTAATATATTTTTCGAAAGGATAACATATTTATTTATTTAATATATTTTTTGAAAGGATATCATATTTATTTATTTATTAAATATTTATTTTTTAAAAGGACATAATCATAAATATTATATATTTTTGAAAAGGACAGTGCACATATTTATTTTTTAAATACTAATTATTTTTTAAATAATTTTTTTTTAAGGACAACACAAATATTTATTTATTTTATATTTATTTTTTAAAAGGAAAATGGAAATATTTATTTAAATGGATGTAAATATTTATCTATTTTAGAGTGGCAACTCAAATATTAATTTATTTAATATTTATTTTTTAAAAGGACAATATATTTTTTTATTTATTAAATATTTAATAAATAAATATTTGCATTGTTGTTTTAAAAATAAATATTTTTTAAAAAATAAATAATATTTGCACTATCATTTTAAATAAATAAATATTTAATAACTAAATATTTTCCCTATCCTTTTAAAAAAAAAATATTTATCTATATGGACTTACGTAGTAGTGGCAAATATTAAATAAATAAATAAATATTATTTATTTTTTAATTATTATTTATTTTTTAAAAGGGCAATGCAATTTTTTAAAAAAGTACAGTGCAAATATTTATTTATTAATTATGTATTTTTTGAAAGGACTGTGCAAATATTATTTATTTTTAAATAATATTTTTGTTTTTTAAATATTTATTTAGTTACTATTTTTTTTTAAGGACAACACAAATATTTATTATTTAAACGAACAACACAAATATTTATTTATTTTAAAAGGATAGTGTAAATATTTATTTATTTAATTTTTTTTCAAAAGGACATTATATTTATTTATTTATTTATTAAATATTTATTTTTTAAAAGGACACTATAAATATTATTTATTTTTTAAATAATTTTTTTTTTTTTGTTTTGGTAAGTGCTCCAATGGGTAGCTTCCATAATATAAAAATCTAAAAAAAGAATATTAAATGCATGCCCTTGCCACAAGGGGTTCTAAACAAAGATGTTCTCCCATTTCTGTGGATGGTGATTATGTCAATTTCTGGACTGTTATCCAAAGGCGAAAGTGTGGTCTTCCCAAGCATGTTTCCCTGACACGTGCCAAAGGTGTTCGACCTGCTAGATCAGGTTTTAAAATTGTTTAGTCCATTGTTCGTCATAGCCCTGCTGCCTTCTTGTCTTGCCTTTTTGGGCTTTGCTATCGTTCTGTTGTTAGAGCATTGTTTCTGGCCTATATGAGGCTTTACTTTATCCTTTGGGCTATTTTGTAGAAGGGATCTACATCCTTGTTTGCAACTTACCTTTATAAAAAACAAACTACTATCACTAGGGAGTTTCAGAAGACTTGAACGTAGAGGAGTATGCATTTAGTCCATTGATCCCCTTTTTCACTAAGGACCTAAGCCACATATGATGTGTGCTTGAGGGAGCCTTTTTCCTTTTAACCTCCATCCGACCTTGCTCTACTGTGAGGGAACCATAGTATTTTGATCTATGTCATTTGAGGGAGACTTACCCTTTAAGGCTTCAGATCCTCTCTGATCTAAATAGATATCGACCTTAGCATCGAAGTCAAAAAACTTATTAACAATATTTATCTTCCCAATTAAAATGACAGCACAAATATTATTTATTTTTTAAATAATATTTTTTTTTCATTTTTAAAATATTATTAGCTTCAACATGTTTTGATGGTCACTATATTTTCTCCATTAAAACCCAAAGCCTTTGCCACTACTCCATAATCCACACACCCTAAATATCCCATTATCTTGTACCTCTAAGGAGGGATCTCCATTAGCTTATGATATTCCCTACACTCCCAATAATAATTAAGATGACCTTCATATAACACACTAAGAAAAAATTGCTTCAAAATGTCAATCTCAAGTTTATTTAAGAAAAACCCTCACTATCAAGTTGGACTTAGCAAGTTGGGAGATGTTGAATGCTTTCTCTTTGGTTCCAACTACCCCATTTCAAGGTTGTTTAAATCATTCAAGCTAGAGGTCTTGAGATCTTCTTTCAAAGATGATACAACCAAGAAGCTACACCTAGAACTTGGAGATTCTAAATCTATGACAAGACAATGCAAATAATTGTTATTTAATGTGTATTTTTTAAAAGGACAACATATTTAAATATTATTTATTTTTAAAAGGGCAATGCAAATATTTATTTTTTAAAAGCATAGTGCAAATATTTATTTATTTAATATTTATTTATTAAATATGTATTTTTAAAAGGACAGTGCAAATATTATTTATTTTTTAAATAATATTTTTGTTTTCTAAATATTTATTTATTTAATATTTTTTTTGAAAGGACATCATATTTATTTATTTATTAAATATTTCTATTTTAAAAGGACTTAATCATAAATATTATTTATTTTTTAAAAGGACAGTGCACATATTATTTATTTTTTAAATACTAATTATTTTTTAAATAATGTTTTTTTAAAAGGAGAGTGCAAATACTATTTATTTTTTAATTATTATTTATTTTTTCAATAATATTTTTTTTATCATTATTTTTTGTTTTGGTAAGCACTACCAAGGGGGCAACTCCCATAATATAAAAATCCAAAAATATAATATTAAATGCATGCCCTTGTAACAAGGGGTGTAGAACAATGATGGCACATAGCTGTGCTTGAGGGCACCTTTTTCCTCCTAACCTCTATCCAACCTTGCTCTGACTGGGAGGGAACTATAGTATTTTGATCTACCTCATTTGAAGGAGACTTACCCTTTAAGGCTTCAGATCCTCTCTAATCTAAACAGACATCGACCTTAGTATCAAACCCAAAAATCTTATTAACAATATTTATCTTCCCAATTAAAATGATAGCACAAATATTATTTATTTTTTAGATAATGTTTTTGTTTTTATTTTAAAAATATTATTATCTTCAACATGTTTTGATAGTCACTATATTTTCTCCATTAAAACCCAAAGCCTTTACCACTACTCCATAAGCCCCACACCCTAAATATCCCATTATCTTGTACTTGTAAGGATGGATCTCCATTAGCTTATGATTTTCCCTACACTCCCACTAATAATTAAGATGACCTTACATATAACACACTAAGAAAATACTAATTCAAAAATTCAATCTCGATTTTATTTAAGAAAAACCCCTCACTATAAAGTTGGACTTAGCAAATTGGGAGATGTTGAGTAATTTCTCTTTGGTTCCAAATACCCAATTTCAAAGTTGTTCAAATCAGTCAAGTTGGAGGGCCTAAGATCTTCTTTCAAAGATGATCCAACTAAGAAGCTACACCTAGAACTTAGAGATCATGAATCTACAACAAGGAGAAAACCTCATTTTGGAAGCCCATCAATACACTAGGAAATTGTCCAAGGCATTCTAATAGTCCTATCAAAAATCTTGCTTGATCAACTCAAAATTGGAGCACAGTGGCAGTAGAAGACATCCCACTATCCTTGAATTTCTAAATGAATGTTTCTTATTGAAAAACTGCATAATGTATTTATAAGTAATTTTCCTATTTGCGTGCATTTTCTTACATACATTATCTAAAAATACTCAGTGTTCTTTAAAAAATTATAAATATTTTTAAGGATGGAAATTTTTTATATGATGTAGTATGTGGATATATTTCCACTTTTCTAATATTAGAATGTTTATAAACCAAAAATAGAATCTTTACAAAGATAAATAGAGATGAAAGTAGAAATTATGTGTTTGCATTATGATGCTAGCTAGTATAATATTGGGGGTGTCTGTAAACTAAATTTATAGAAACTATTATAGAAAGCCATGGATGTTGCTCATGGCTTGGCATATTTCATCATAATTGCTCAATTCAAGTTGTACATTGGGATTTTAAGCCCAACAATGTACTTATGAGCTTCTATATAAACGCACATATAGTTGATTTTTGAAATGCCCATACACTATTTGAAAATTCTATGCATTCATTTTGAACATCAACACTGGAAGGTGGTCTATGCTACATTGCCCTTGGTAAAGACTTCTTTTCCATGGTTTACCTTTTTTTTCTTTAGCACCATTATTACTATTTTAATTGATCGAAATTGTCATTGGTTTAATGCACAGTATGGAATTGGTGCAAGGATTTCAACTAAGGGAGATGGTTACTGCTATGGAATTATGTTATCAAATATGTTAACAAGAAAGAGGCCAACCCACCATATGTTCATTTATGGACTCAACTTTTGGATGTGGGTTAGCATGGTTTTCCCTAATAAATTTCCAAACGTGCTTGATAATATCTTGTTGCAGTGGAATCTAGTTGTTAGAGATGCTACATGTAATTTCTATATTCAACTAATTCAAGTAGCTTTGTTGGGCCCAAAAGATTCACCTAAAGATGAATGAGGTATGGTAGAAGTGGAGTTGTTACAGTATTTTAAAAAGTTTTAGTTTTTATTGGTAAAATGGTATGTCTCATAAAATTTTTATTAAGAATATTTATCTTCCCGATTATATTTATTTTTTAAATAATATTTTTTGTTTTATTTTTAAATCTTGCTCTCCTCAAATCCAACATCAATATATGAAAATGGGGATGACCCTTTGGTGAAATGGTGGGGCTTCTTGCCTATAGTTCCAACAACCAATTTTCAAACCTCACGGGGTCACCCTCTACTACATCAAAAATTGAGATTGCTTACCTTCCAAGAGGGGAGATTCTATGGTGAAATGGTGGGGCTTTGGCCTGTAGAGCCAAAAACCTAGATTCAAACCTCCTGGTAAGTATTTGGGGATGACCCTTTGGTGAAATTGTGGGGCTTCTTGCCTGTAGTGTGAACAACCAAGGTTCAAACCCCACAAGGTCACCCTCTACCATGTAAAAAATTGAGGTTGCTTACCCTCCAAGAGGGGAGACTCTATGGTGAAATGGTGGGGCTTCGGCTTATAGAGCCAACAACTCAGATTCAAACCTCTTGGTAAGTTTTAGTGATATCAATAAGTTTAAAATGGATTCTCCCATTCCTCTTCCTACCGATGCTTTTGGTTTATTGGTTACAGATGCTGTTGAGTCTTCTGTAGGGATTTCCTCTCCTACTGGTGTGGCTACAACTATTGGTGCGCCGTTCATGTCTATGGGTTTAGCTACTAGAGATTCGACTGTGGTTGTGGTTGCTACAGTGGAGGACTTGCAGGGTCTTCCTGACTCTGTTGCCATTGGAGCGCCGCTAGTGACTAAGGCTACTACTGGTGCTGCTGCCTCATTTACAACTTTAGTGGGCAATGGCTCTCCTCGAAGGAAGGAGGGGTCTACTATTGTTGCTGATACTCTAGTTAATAGGAGATTTGTTTTTTAGTCTGATTTGCCTCCCTTATGGTGGTCTTAGGGGATGAGGTTTTAAAAAATGTGGACTATTTTTCTAAGTAGGGTTTGATTTGTAGAGTTGACCAATTATAGACTAGGCTTGAAGATTTAAACCACTAGATTTCTGAGCATTGGTGCCCTATCATGGAAGGGAAAGTAGAAATTTACCCTTGTGCAAAGGGTGTCTATGTAGTTGTTTTTGATTCAGTTTCTGATCGGAATGGTGTTCTTGATACTCATGGTTGGTTTTGGGGCCAACATGGCCTCCTTCTCAAGCCTTGGGTTCTCTCCATCAACCCATTGACCAAGTCTTTCAATAGAATGCCTATTTGGATTTGCCTCCGGAATCTAACATTGTATTTTTGGTGCAATTCTTATTATGAGGGTATTGGTAATTTTTTGGGTTCTTTTATTATGGTGGATGAAGCAACTACCTTGTTCTCTCATACCACTTATGCTAATATTCTTGTGGATATGGATCTTTCTAAGCCTCTCCCAGTGGAGATTGTGTTGCAGGTTGCTAATTGTTCTTGGAGATAGTTTTTGGACATTGAAGGTATTCCCTTCAAGTGTCATAGGTGCTTCGCTACGGGTCATCTAGCTTCTGGGTGCCCTTGTTTAAAGACCCCTCATGCTTTCTCCTAGTGGAAGAATGCTTCTCCTAAACATCTTACTGTTGATGCTGCTAAGGATATTCCTGGGTCTGTGGCGGCTGATCCTTCCTTTGATGTTGATGGGTCTACTCCTATTATGGTGGTTCCTAATTCTATGGCTATGGCTACTACTGGTGGTTTTGTCGTTGGGTCTGCTACCAAGACTTCTAACATTGTTTCTACTATTGCTGTTGTTGGGGCAACATCTACTTTTAGGGTTGTTGCTGTGTTGTCAGGATCCTCCCCTGTTACTGGTGTTGTTGGGAGTCTTGCAGGGTCCTCCCGTATTGTTGGTGTTACTGGGTGTGTTGTAGGGTCTTCCCCTACTGTTGCTGTTATTTCTAGAGCTACTACTGGGACCTCCACTATTGTTACTACTACTACTAGGTCTGTTGTTGAGGTCTCACATGGTGATGTTTTTATGTCTCGGACTGAAACATTAGGTACACAAGATGTTGGGGATGGTGTTTGTGTGCCCCTAGCTCTACCCCCTTTTGAGGAGTTGGAGGAAGTTTCTCCTTCCTCTCCATTCTCTATGGACGAAGATGATGTTTTTTGGACCCTTGTCCAA
Source organism: Cunninghamia lanceolata (assembly GCA_027924645.1). NCBI lineage: Eukaryota > Viridiplantae > Streptophyta > Pinopsida > Cupressales > Cupressaceae > Cunninghamia > Cunninghamia lanceolata. The sequence goes on along the minus strand of BSBN01000050.1, from coordinate 8,531,702 downwards.
AGGAGAAAGCGTGGTGCCAAGCATGTTTCACAAAACCACACTTGTGCCAAGGGTGTTCGAGTTGATAGGTCTAGTTTTGCAATTGTTTAGGTTGTTGATCCTTGTAGCCTTGTTGCCTTCTTATCTCTTAGCCTATTGGGCTTTGATGTCCATCTTCTGTTAAAGTGCTATTTTTGGCCTGTGTGTGGCCTTTGCTTGCCATCTAGGCTGTTTTGTAATAGGGTTTTGCACCCTTGTTTTGCAACTTACCATAATAAAAAACATCAATATATGAAAATGTTTTGATGGCCACTATATTTTCTCCAGTAAAACCCAAATCCTTTACCATTACTCCATAAGCCCATATAATAAATATCCAACAGTAAAAGTTTATTAAGAATATTTATCTTTCTAATTAAAAGGACATCGTAAATATTATTTATTTTTGTTTTTGTTTTTAAAATTTATTAAGAATTTCAAGTATCTCACTCTCCTCAAATGCAACATCAATATATGAAGATGTTTTAATGGCCACTATATTTTCTCCATTAAATCCCAAAGCCTTTGTCTCTACTCCATAAGACCGTATAATAAATATCCAACATCAAACATTTATTAATAATATTTATCTTTCAAGTTAAAAGGACAGCACAAATATTATTTGTTTTTAGATAATATTTATGTTTATATTTTTAAAGTTTATTAAAATGCAACATCAATATATGAAGATGTTTTGATGGCCACTATATTATTTATTTATTAAATATATATATTTTAAAAAGGACAGGCCAAATATTAATTATTTTTCAAATAATATTCTTGTTTTTATTTTAAAATTTTATTAAAAATTTCAATGTATGAAGATGTTTTGATGGCCACTATATTATTTATTTATTATTTTTTTTAAAGGACAACACCAATATTATTTATTTTCTAAATAATATTTTTGTTTTTATTTTTAAATAACAATATCTTCCTAGTTAAAAGGACAATGCAAATATTATTATTATTTTTTAATTAATTCTTTTATTTTTTTATTTTTAAAGAACAATGTGCATATATTTTTTATCTATTAAATATTCATTTTTTAAACGGATAGTGCAAATATTATTTATTTTATAATTTATTTTATAAAATTTTTAAATAATAATAATAATAATATGGGTGGTTGGGCAGGAGTCATTCCACACGTAGGGTGTGGAAGGACTAGGGACAGGGGTCGTGGAGGAAGGGAGCCCATTGGGGATGGAAAACTCAACATCTGGATCATAGGCAGCTACCAAGTGGATAGAGGCTAATTAGCTACGAAGGCTCGCGAGGGGCTGAGTCCATATTAATAAGCACTCATATTTTGAAGAGGCTGAAATCTTATAATCATTATTTCATGCGGTCCTTCTCTAGTGAAAATTGTTAGTTGGGTTGGCCCTCACGTGTGGGCAGTGTTATAGAGAATTTAGATAGCTTGGATTTGATAGTTGCTATTATTTGGAGGTATGACTTCAATGCAGTGGCAGTTTTATAGCGTTTTGTCCCCTCTTTTTCTAAACAACTTGGAAATGTATAAAAAACCTAAGGTTCTTCTGTTCTCTATGAATTGGTTAAGATGCGAAGGTATGGATACCCCCATCCATCTGATCAGTACCAAGAGGCAAATGGCATTTTTGGGCAGAATCACTGACCTACATCTCAAACGTCTTCTGAAAAGCCAGGTTGAATTGGTTTTGGGGGCAGTGAAAATAATTTTGGGAAAGGTTTTTGTGGAAGGCAGCAAGTGCTATCCTGTTGATATTAATGTTAGTTCCTACTTTGTAGCTACTCTATTGGACCTTAACGTTGTGAAGACATAGGTTGACAAGGTGACGCGAAGTCTTTTCATCCTAAGTGTTTTGGGTGGGCTAGAGGAAACCTTGGAGATGGCAACTTTTGGAGCTGGTCTAGCCTGCCGTAGAGACATTCCCCTCTGGCAACTGCCAGGTAGTGTCATGAAATATTTTTCATTCATTCTGCATTTGAGGGGGAGGATCTGGTTTGGTATAGATAGAATGCTCAGGTGGGGGTTAACTTTCTATTGAAGCATTTCAAGATTTTGGAGACACAGGGATATGACTGGGTGGAAGAATTCAATGAAAAATTGCATAACTACGAATTGGAGGCTTTAGAATGAAGGTTTTTCTTTTTAGCGTTTGGGGTCTTTGGGTTATATGTTTTGATATTTTTTGGGTTTGGGATCTTTTGTTATAGCTTTAGTCTATTTTAGTTGTTTATGATTGGTCTTGTGTGGCAATATACATAACAAGAAAGTGATAGGAAGGGAATGGGGAAGGTTCGGTACAACCATTAGGCTAGTTTTGGAAAACCATGAAACTATAACTTTTTGTTTTATCTCAATATATACAGAAATCTTATTACACAAATAATAATAATAATAATAATAAGGAAATAGATGTGTTGCTATGGCCAAACAAAATAATTACTGGACTCACAGTAGCCCCTACAAAGATGGAATGTCTTAGCATTGACATAGCTGAGTTATGAACACTCAATTCAAACAATTCCAAGAAATAAATCAGCAATACATTGAAGGCTGCAATTACACTAAAAAATGCTCCTACCTTAGAAACCATTTGTGCCCAATTCTTTGTTGTAGATATTTTTCTATTTGGAGTCAAATTGGGAATATGTGGTATAAACACGCACAGAAAGCAAAACATGCCACTCATTAGTGTTAATAGAAGAATCGCCCTTCAATGCCCAACCTTAGCAGGAATAATAGTGAAAAAAATTACCGCTGGAAGTTCTGAGATAGCATTAAATGTGACACTCAGCTATAAATCGAAGTCCACACTTGCAACTCTAAGGCGAAATCAATAATAGATGAGCCCCATATGAAAGCCCATCGCCATTGTTAACATGAGCCTTGTGCAAGCTAATTTAGTGTTCCACAATAGTGATAAAGCAACCTCTTGTGGGCTCTCTAGAATGTAGTTTTCTATACCTACATTTTATGGCAATTCTCTTCTAGATTTGACCGTGATCAAAGTTTTTTCTCTCAACATTTTGGATCACACTTAATGATCCATTATCAGGAGAAAGAAAGGAAGAGAAGAGACATGATGATGGATCATGGAGTGTGATCTGAAATGTTGAGAGAAAAAATCTTGATCACGGTCAAATCCAGAAGCACTCATTATTCAACTATGGACTGTGGAAATTTAATGAATTCCAATTCTCTTCCATTGATTTCTACCATTTTTCTTAAACATTTTAGGGCCTCTTTGGAATTTCCCCTGAGAAATAGCCACCTAGGCAATTCCCAAACGAAAGGGAGGAGCAACAAAGAATAGGCCAGAGGAAGTATGGAGACGTAGATGTAGGTGCTTCTTGATGAAAAGGAATTTTTGGTGAGATAGGTCAGTGCTGGAAGAGAAATAAATCTGAGGGTGAAGAAGAAGGAAACAAGGAAACCAATGAAACCTCTCCATTGGCAACCAATGAGCTCAATAGAGAGAACTAGACAATAAGTTCTGAGGGAGTATCTAGTGAAGCCACTTAGATCTCAGAGGAGAGAGTAGATCCATATGTTGGGAGAAACAATGGTTAAAAATCCCATCAATGAAAGTATCATAGTGGAAAGCATCAAAGTTTATTGACGGCCCAGCCATGAATCTACCAATGGTCCCACTATTATACAACCTACAAAAACCTCCTTGTCATAGATATTCAATTTTTCTTTCTAATACATAGGTTGGAAAAGAAAACAATATTAATATCAATGAATTTAGAAAAAAAGTAAAAAAAATGTAGTTAAGGGCATGGTTGGGTGATTAAGTTGCTTGGTTATAGTGGTGGCCACCAAGGTTCAAATCCCATAGTGTTCATGCTTGGGATATGCTTGGGGATGAAGTCCCCCTGTGCTGTGGCCTCACCTGTTCATAATAATAATAATAATTTTCAATAATATTTTTGTTTTCTTAAAGGACAACCTAAATATTTATTTATTTTATATTTATTTTTTAAAAGGACAGTGCAAATACTTATTTATTTAAAAGGACACAAAATAATATTATTTATTTATTTATTATTATTTTTTAAAAGCACAACACAAATATTTGTTTATTTAATATTTATTTATTAAATATTTATTTTTTAAAAGGATAGTGCAAATATTTATTTATTTAAAAGGACAAAAAATAATATTATTTATTTATTTATTATTATTTTTTAAAAGCACAACACAAATATATATATATATATATATATATATATATATATATATATATATATATATATATATATATATATATATATATATAAGGGGTAAAAACTTTATTGAAATTTAGAAAAGAGCATTACAAAACATCAAAGGGCCAAGGCCTCGGGAATCCATAAGAAACAACCATACAAAGTATGAAACAACATCATCCTTCACCAATACCATTCCCATCCTTGGCAAGTATCCTATCCAAGTCATGTTAGAGCACATGAGGAACCTGCTCCCACTCATCAATCTTCCAACCATCTAAATGCTCAGAAGCCCACTTAGCCAAACAATCTGCTGCCCTATTCCACTCCCTTGGAATATGGACAAAAGACATCATCTCTATCAAAGAACTTATCTATAGAATCTGCTGCAACATCATAGCCAACTGCCAACTAACATCAGATACCTTCTATTTATTTAGCAAATTAATCAAAACTTGTGAATCAGACTCATAGATAACCTTGTGCCATCCCAAAGCATAAGCCCTCTCCAAAGCGTAGAGGATCGCCAAACCTTCCATAAGATTGATAGTCTGCAATCCTTCATGAATAGAAAAGAAAAAAAAACAACTGATCCTGAAAAATCCCTGCTAGCCCCACCAATCCCAGCAGGTCCAGGATTGCCCCTTGAAGAACCATCAGTATTGAGCTTTAGAATGCCAGCTGGAGGGGGTAGCTAACTCCCCACCCTTTGAACATTCTTTTTCACCCACCTTCCTCTCTTGACACAAGCAGAAGCTGAAGACAACCCCTGAATACCCAATCTATCCATCAGCTTAGCATCCCATTTCTCCAAAGGGAACACGACATCACACTTATCTTCCACCGTCTCCCAAATCGTACCCATAATTTTGTGCCAAACTCGTTGAATCAACAGCTTCTCACCTTGAAATATTCTTTGATTTTGTTCCAACCAAATCTGCCATAGTATGAAGGATGGCCCAACATACCACATATCTTGCAAGAAAGAGGCCATAGAAGGAGGTCTACCCAGACTACTCCAAAAATCCACCAGGGAGGGAGCATGAACACAGGGGCTTTTCCAAACTCCCTACCAAAAATGCCAAAGCTGTAAAGTCAAGGGACAACGAAAAAACAAGTGAGAGGAGTCGTCCTCTCCACATCCACACAAAACACACATAGAAGGACCCTGAAAACCTCGCTTCTAAATATTATCCCATGTCAAGCACCTATTCCAAGCCAAAGTCCAAATAAAGTAGTTACACTTCACCCAAGAAAGCTTATTCCACACTTTCTTCCACTACTGAACCTCCACCACATCTAGCCAGTGAGATAACAACACCTGATATCTAGAAGCAACAGTATAGACACCCTTAGGATTAGGAGACCAAGAATGAACATCCCCTTCCTAGAGGGAGGTGCAACATCTATGAGAAAGGATACTATGAAGCTTAGCACACTCATCCTCCATACCAACAATAGGCCACTCATAAGGATTCTTCCATCTCACCACCACCAACTGCCCATGAGAAGATAAGGACTTGAAGTCACTCACCCTTGACCATCCAACCTCACAAAACCTCTGGCACAAAGTCACCAAATTAGGAAACTAAGAAACAATGGGAGGAACACCATCCCAAGAATCAGACCAAAAATGAGCTTTCATCCTTGTTTTACAAATCCAAAATAAGCCATCCTTGACTAGAGCAACCCCTTTCTTGAGCGTACTCCAAATCACCAAGCTTTTCCCCACCAGGGGATAACGAGGAATATCAATCTGAGGGATCCCTGGGAAGTATTTATGTGTTAATATCCTAGCCTAGATCCCATCCTACTCCACACACCACTACCAATACAATTTAGCAACCAACACCATCCATGACAATGATGACTTCCTTAACCCAAGGCCGCCAAACTACTTTGGGCTACAAACAATGTCCCATTTGACAAGGCTCTATTTAGAGGACAATAAGATACCAACCCATAAAAAATGTCTTGCTAATGAATCCAATTCCATAACAAAACCCAAAGGGGCCACCTGAATCATACATCTGTAAATGGTGAGGGCCTGCACCACAAACATGACCAACTGAACATGACCCACAAAGGACAACCAACGATGGGTCCAATGATTAACTTTCACATGAAATTTACCTAAAATATTCTACCAAAAATCCCTGGGTAGTCTTCCAACAGAGATGGGAATACCAAGATAGGTCAAAGGGAGAACCCTAGTATGAAATCTCAAGATATGAGCAATTTGCCTCTGAATGGAACCTGAAGTATTGAAGAAAAAGATGGAATACTTATCTTCATTAATCAATTGGCCTGAAGCAACAAGATAAACATCCAACACCTTGTACAAATTCGAAGCTTCCCTAATTGTAGCCTTACCCATCATAGTAGTGTCATCTACAAACTACAAGTGAGACTGTGGAGGTAAACCACCTCCCCACCCCCACCCCTGAATGAAACCTAACTCCACATTCGTTGTTATCAAACTTCCTAGACCTTCAACAAGAAGAAGAAACAAGTAAGGAGAGAGGGGGTCACCCTGCCACAAACCCTGAGAGGCACCAAAAAGTTCAGAGTGCTCACCATTTATTAACACAGAGAAGGAGACTGAAGTAACACAACTCATAACCCAATAAATCCATTCATCCCCAAAACCAAAAGCAACAAGAACCTTCTGAAGGAAGGACCATCAAACTCTATCATAAGCCTTAGCCATATCAAGCTTGATGAACATCACCTTATCTTTAGAACTGGCCATAGAGTGAATGGTTTCAGTTGTGATAACAACCCCATCTAGAATCTGCTATCCCACCACAAAATCACTTTGTTCCTCAGAGATCAACACTTTAAGCCACTTTTTCAGCCTATTGGCAATCAATTTTGAGATAATTTTATAAATCACATTGCAAAGAGAAATAGGATGAAATTGACTTAACCTATCCGCCCCATCACACTTTGGGATGAGAGTAAAGAGGCTAGAATTCATAGTTTGTAACATCTGTTTATTCTTACGAGACTCCTGAACAACTGCCAATAAGTCCAACTTGATAATATCTCAGAATTCTTGAAAGAACTCAATAAGGAAACCATCAGTTCCAGGACCTTTCCCCCTCTTCATTTAAAACACAATCCCCTCTAGCTCCTCAATTGAAATATCACTCATAAGATGCTCATTGATCTCCCTAGATACCAAAGAAGGGATACAAGAAAGGACCTAAGCTTCCTCATTAGAACCCCCCTATGAGTCCTCCCTAAATAATGCAGCAAAGTATTACATAGCTTCATGCATGATTTCATGAAAAGAAGGAAGAGTTTCACCCCTGTCATTCACTAGAGCAGAAATAGAATTTTCCATGTCTCCTGGCTTTCACTGAGTTGAAGAAAAAAGTAGTATTTTTATCCCCTTCCTGAAGTCACTCAATCTGAGACTTTTGTTTCCAGAAAACTTCCTCTCATAGCTCACACTCTTCCAGTGATTTCAAAGCCCTAGTCTCTTTCTACAGTAGGTCCTCAATCACTCCATCCTCCCTGATCAACCTCTTAATACCATCCAACTCAACCTGGGCAGCAGTATTAGCATGGAAATTGTTTCCAAAGCATTGTCGATTCAACCGTTTAAGCTGATACTTGACAAATTGAAGTAACTTAGTAAAATTATACATTGTTGTACCATAAGTAGGTCTAACATACCTCCACCACTTAGCAACAAAGTCATGGAGAGAGGAGTCATGCAACCACATAAGTTAGAACTTGAAAGAAGGAGACCGAGGCACACTAGTTGAAGAAATAGCCAACTTGATAGGTCAATGATCTGAGCCCCTGCAATCCAAAATTTCAGAGCTAGAAAACTACAACCCGCCAACCCAATAGCAATAAACTAGAAAGCGGTCAAGTCATTCTGCAATGCAATTATTCCTGATCCTCTGATTGTTCCAAGTAAACTAGCCATTAATGGGCTTGATATCAACAAGATTTAAAGATGAGATGTTATCCTAAAGTAGCAACACAGAAGGCTCAAGCCTCGCAATACCACCTTGCTTCTCATCCAACTCAAAAATAGCATTGAAGTCTCCAGCCATAATCCATGGATGGAAAAGAACCATGCTTCAGACAAACTAGATATGGAACCACAAAAGTTGCTTACCATGAAGTTCAATAGGTGTATAGATATTGGAGAAGAGAACAGGCTCCCTCGTCTCAAAACAAGACGCAATCATAGAGATAGAAGACTAAAAGGACAACCACCGAAGAGGACGAATCTTCTGAGTATTCCATAAACAAGCCACTCCCCCAGTAGACCCTTGAGCACCAATATACTGGAACTCTCCACTCCCCCACAACTTAGGCACTAAACCAAACATACACTCCACTAATAACTTAGTCTCCTGCAGGAAAAGAATATCAGGAGATTGACTTCTAACCAAATCACGAACAACTTTTTTTCGAGGGCCACTATTCAAGCCCCTTACATTCCAGGATAGAACAATCATTTCAGGGGGCTTGAAAAATAAGAATCTAGAGTCTTAACAGACCCTAACTCTTCTAAAGTTTCCCCTATTAATTTAATCTTTTCCAAATCCTTTTTTCTACCAAGCTTGGAAGACTTCTCCCCAACCCCTTTTTTTGGATCCTTTTGATGAAGACCCAAATGAGGAGAAGAACTTATTATTCTTCACCCCCTCAGTACCTAAATTTGAAACAAGAGGAGATCCATCATCACCACTATTCTTCCCTACTATAATAGGAACTGATTCCACCTGACTTTTATTTGAACATCTGTGTCCATTTGCAAAGCCCTATTATCCTGCAAAACTTGAGTAGCTTCAGAAAGAAGGCCCTCTTGTCCTATACTGAAAGCACCCTAATCCAAATTCACCAAGCTCAGATTCACTTCTTGCTGGCTAAGATCATCTAAAACTTCAAATCTATTGAAAGAATCTTCATCCTGCCTTTCCTCCAAAGTCCTCTTTTGACCTTGATTCTTGTTTTGAGCCTTGACTAGAATGAAACCATTAGCCCCATCCACATCACCAGGAATGGGTTCCTTCCCCTTTTCAAACCTAGGGGGATTGCGGGGAAGTTGAAAAGGCTAGGAATCCACGGGCCTAGCCTTTGGGCATCTCCTCTGCAAATGTCCATATTTATGACAAAGACAACACCGAAAAGGAAGAGTCTCATAGTCCAACTACTGCAGCCAAGAGTAAGGACCCACACACATATCCACTGAATCTAGCAAAGGTTTACTTAAATCAATCTCAACATAGATACGAGCAAAAGTCATCACCTTTTTAACTTGAGTCTACTATGAAGCACCAACTAGTTTTCCTAGCATCGAAGCCAGCAAGTGCAAAACATCATCCCGCCAACATTCCACAGGAAACCTCAGAAGCCTAACCCACACCGAAACCCAGTTCAGGATCTCTTTAGCAGGATTGAAGCCTGCATGCCAAGGTTTAATAAATAACCCAATTTGATAATGAAAATAGGGGCCTCCTTCAAAGGCCTTGTTGTGATCCGCCAAGCAATTGAATGAAACCATGAAATAGTTATTTGGTAAAAGCATAACCTCCATTTCTCCCTCTAGCATCCAAGTTCGTTGGGCCCACGATTCAAGAAATTGTAATGAAACACGCATCCCCATAAACTTGCATAGAAATGCATGCTTTGAATAATAGTCAATATCTTCCACAATCATCTCTAGTGGGATAACCAATTTTGGCCTTTCCTCACAATGTTCAAGACATCCACTGATTTTCGTAATCCGTGTACCACCAGATAAACCCAAACCCACCAACCCCGGATCTGGTGAGAACAAGTTATTATTAAAATCCTTTGAAGCATGTGAAGGAGAATTTGCACCAACCACTGCTGAGCAAAAATCCATCTTGGGACTAGCCCCTAAAGACTCCCCGATCGGCATTGAAACCAAACAAGACCCAAGGCGGGCATGCAGGCCCCTAAGAAAAAAAGAACCATCACTAAGGTTTAACCGATCCACCACCCAGCACTACCTTCGAACTATAGGCCCAAACCAACCAGGCACAAAAACCCCACCCACAGCCTCCAACCAGGCACAAAACCCCCGCACGCTCATGGAGAAAGAGACACTGATGCAGATGAAAAAAACTAATGCCCTAGCTTGACATGCAGAGCAAAAAATTGACATCCTTATTCAAATGATAAATAATTTAAATCAAGCACAACACAAATATTTATTAATTTAATATTTATTTATTAAATATTTATTTATTAAATATTTATTTATCAAATATTTATTTTTTAAAAGAAAAACATAAATATCATTTATTTTTTAAATAATATTTTTATTTTCTAAAAGGACAACACAAATATTTATTTATTTTATATTTATTTTCTGAAAGAATACTACACATATTTATTTATTTAAAAGGACACAAATATTTATTTATTTTCGAATGACAACTCAAATATTTATTTCTTAAAAGGACAACATATTTATTTATTTAAGAAAGAGTTTAGATATTTTAGATCAATTTTGAAATGGGCTCTTCCGCTCCTCTTCCCGCCCATGTTCTTGGTTCACAAGATTCATTTGTTGCTAGGGTAATTGTAGGGTTTTCTTCTTCTATTGGTGTGGCTACAGCGATTGGTGCGTCGTCCGTGGGCTCAGCTACTTTTGCCATTGGAGTGCCATCTGTGTCTACAACTGCTGCCTTACAGGGTTTGTCTGCTACTTTACCTGTAGGGGTTGAGTCTACTACTGTTGCGTTTTCTTCTGTTGATTGTGTGGTTGTGGTTGTTCGTGCGCCATCCATGGGCTCTATGGCTAGTGTGGCTGCGGCTATTCATGAGCCATCCATGGGCTAAGTGGATGGTGTGGCTGTTGATGTGTTGTCCGTATCTATGGCTGGGGTTCGGTCTACTACTGGGGTGCGTGTGGCTGGTGTGTTTTCTTCTATTGCTAGTGTGGCTATGGCTGTTGATGCGCCGTCCGTGCATTCAACTGCTAGAGTTGCCGTTGGAGCACCGTCTGTGACTATGGCTACTGCTTTTTAGGGCTTGTCTGCTGCTTTATTTGCAGGAGTTCTATCTGTTGTTGGGGTTTCTGTGACTGTTGGTACACCGTCCATTTCTGGGGCTTCTACTATTTCTGCTACATCTTATGCAAAGATTGTTAGTAGTGGTTCTCCTCGGTGATGTGAGGACTCTGCTAATGCTACTGCTATTCTAGTTTCTAGGAGATCTATTTCTAAGTCAGACTTGCCTCCCCCTATTGTGGTCCTAGGGGATGAAGTTTTAAAAAATATAGACTATTTCTATGAGTAGGGTTTGATTTGTAGATTTGACCGTTGGTGGCCTCGGCTGGGTGATTTGAACCTCTAGATTTCAGAGCATTGGCACCCTATCATGGAGGGGAAAATAGAAATTTACCCTTATGCAAAGGGTTTCTTTGTAGTTGTTTTTGCTTCAGTTTCTGATTGGAATGCTATTCTTCATACTCAGGCTTGGTTTTGGGACAATCATGTCCTCCTTCTCAAGCCATGGTTTCCCTCCTTTAACCTGTTGAATGAGTCTTTCAATAGAATGTCTATTTGGATTTGTCTCCTGAATCTTCCGCTGCATCTATGGTGCAAATCTTGTTATGAGGGTATTGGTAATTCTTTGGGTTCTTTTATTATGGTAGATCAAGTGACTACCTTGTATTCTCATACCACATACACTCATGTTCTTGTGGATCTCGATCTCTCTAAGCCTCTCCCAGCTAAGATTATGCTACAGGTTGTTGATAATTCTTGGAGGTAGATTTTGGACTATGAAGGTATTCACTTCCGGTGTCGTAGATGCTTCGCTACGGGTCATCTGGCTTCTAGGTGTCCTCGCTTAAAGATCCTTCATTCTTCCCCCTGGTGGAAGAATTCTTTGCATGAACATCTTCAACTGGTGCTACTGAGGATATTTATGGGTGAGAGGTGGTTGAATCTTCCTCTGATGATGGGTCTGCTCCTGGTATTGAGGGGGTTCCTAATTTTACAGCTATGGATACTATTGTTGGTGGTTCTACTGGTGGGACTGTTGCTAAGACTACTATGTTGTCAGGGTCCTCCCCTATTGCTGGTGTTGCTGGGTGTGTTGTAGGAAACTCCCCTGCTACTACTACTGTTGTTTCTACTACCAGATTTGCTGCAGAGATCTCGGCTGCTGATATGTCTTAGACTGTTACTATAGGTACACAAGTTGTTGTTGGGGCTGATGTTGTTGTACCCCAGGCTCTGCCCCCTTCCAAGGATTTGGAGAGAGTTTCTCCTTCTCCTATTTCTATGGATGGAGATGATGTTCTTTGGACTATTGTCCAAAGGAGGAAGCAAGGTCTTTCCAAGCATGTTTCATTGAACCACACTCGTGCCAAAGGTGTTCGACCTGATAGGTCTGGTTCTGCTATTGTTTAGGTTGTTGCTCCTTGCAACCTTGTTGCTTAGTCTATTGGGCTTTGCTAGTATTTGTTTTATAGCAAGGTTGTTGTGCATATGCTGCTGGTCTTTTCTCTATGTTGGCTAAGTACTATTAGTACGTTGTTTCCTTGCCCCCTGGGCTTGGTTTTGTAAAAGGGCTCAGCCCTTGGTTTTTGCCGCCTTATTATATCAAAAACATATTTATTTATTTATTTAAAAGGACAATGTAAATAAATAAATATGTTGTCCTTTCAAAAAATAAATATTAATTAAATATTTATTTTGTCCTTTTAAATAAATTAATATTAATGAATAAATATTTCCCATGTTCTTTTAAAAACAAAAATATTATTTATAAACTAAATAATATTTAAAAACAAATAATATTTAAAAATAAATAATATTTAAATAAATAAATAAATATGTTGTCTAAATATGTTTTGCTTTTAAAAATTAATAGTAAATAAATAAATATTTACATTGTCTTTTTAAATAAATAAATAAGTAAAATAAAATAATAAATAATAAATAATAAATATTATTTAAAAATTTAATATTTGATAAATAAATAAATATGTTGTCTAAATATGTTGTCCTTTTAAAAATAAATATTAAATAAATAAATATTTGTATTGTCCTTTTAAATAAATCAATATTTTATAAATAATTAAAGATTTAATAAATAAATATTTGTACAGTCCTTTTAAAAATAAATATTTAATAAATAAATATTTACATTGTCCTTTTAAAAATAAATATTTGCGCTCTCATTTTCAATAAATAAATAAATTTTTAATAAGTAAATATTTGTCATGTCCTTTTAAAAAATAGATATTTATCAATATGGGCTTATGGCGTAGTGGCAAATATTAAATAAATAAATAAATATTATTTATTTTTTAAATTATTAAATATTTATTTTTTAAAAGAAGAACACATATTATTTATTTTTTCCATATTATTTTACTTTTTAATAATAAATATTAAATAAATAAATAATTAATAAATAATTAAATATTTAGCAAATAATTATTTATAGTGTCCCTTTAAATAAATAAATATTTAATAAATAAATATTTGCACTGTCCTTTTAAAAATAAATATTTACACTATCCTTTTAGAAAGAAATATTATTTAACAAATCAATAATTGCCCTGTCATTTTAAATTAAAAAATAAATTTTTAATAAATAAATATTTGTCTATCCTTTTAAAAAATAAATATTTATCTATATGGGCTTATGGAGTAGTGACAAATATTGAATAAATAAATAAATATTATTTATTTTTTAAAAGGATAACTCTAAAGTGAATCTCAAGTTTATTTAAGAAAAACCCCTCCCTATAAAGTTGGACTTACCAAGTTGGGAGATGTTGAATGCTTTCTCTTTGGTTCCGACTCTCCCATTTCAAGGTTGTTCAAATCAGTCAAGCTAGAGGGATTGAGATCTTCTTTCAAAGATGATACAACTAAGAAGCTACAACTAGAACTTGGAGATCCTAAATCTATGAGAAGGACAGGGCAAATATTTTCTTATTTAATATGTATCTTTTAAAAGAACAACATATTTATTTATTTATTTAAAGGATAGGCAAACATTATTATTTTTTAATTATTATTTATTTTTAAAGGCACAACACAAATATTTATTTTTTAAAAGCATAGAGCAAATATTTATTTATTAAATATATATTTTTTAAAAGGACAATGCAAATGTTTATTTATTTAATATTTATTTTTTGAAAGGACATCATATTTATTTATTTATTTATTAAATATTTTTATAATATTTATTTTTAAAAGGACAACATAAATACTTATTTTTCAAAAGGAACCTATTTTTTTTAATTATTATTTATTTTTATTTTTTGGTTTTGGTAAGCGCTGCCAAGGGGCCAGCTCCCATAATATAAAAATCCAAAAAATGAATATTCAATGCATGCCCTTGCCACAAGGGGTGCAGAACAAAGATGGCACATAGTTGTGCCAACAAACTACTATCACTAGGGAGTTTTAGAAGACCCCAACACAGAGGAGTATGCATTTAGTCCATTGATCCCCTTTTTCACTAAGGAGCTGAGCCACATATGATGTGTGCCTAAGGAGATTTTTTCCTTTTAACCTCCATCCAACCTTGCTCTGACTGTGTAAAAACCCCCGTGTTCATATTCTATTGTTGTTTTTCCTTGATGGATTATGTTATTATTATGATGTTGACAAGATTAGTTATTATGTTGGATTAAATGCTTATATGGCTATATAATGTTATCATTCCCTTTGTATGATTATGGATGGGAAAGGGATGATGTTGTAACACTTGTATCTGAGAGGCTTACGATGTCATGGCCCTCTTCCTAATGTCCATTGATGCTTCAGCTATTATATGATATATGCACATGTGCTTTGATGTGTGCTTGAAGTGTTACAGGTACTGAGTATCAACTCCGCCTAGATTCATAGGCCCGAGCGTACTCCTATTCCCCAATGGTGGTTATTGCAAATAGTCACATAGGCCCAATCCCCTTAGCCTCACCATCGTCTCCATTTGGGGACAAGTTCTTGATGTCATGTTTTGGCCTCAGACACCGTCTGTTTGTCATCCGATTACTCTATCCTTCGGTGAGTCAGATCCGTGTGGGTTTAGTGTTTGAGTTAGTTCTTTGTTAGTTGCCTTCATGTATTTCATACATTTTTTATTATCTTGTGGCATTGTGTTAGTTGTTGCCCCATGGCGGTTGTCTTCCGTGTGAGTTTCTTGAGTTTGGGTAGCTTGTTCTTTTAGTAACCAGGTTGTAGCCCTTTTGGGGCATTAGGGTTTTGGAAAGAGGTGGTCGAGCCCCATAAAGAGCTCTGTATAAGACAAAAAAAGAATGTCTTACATATAATAGTGATGGATGTGGTTTTCTATAGAGAAGGCAACGATTTGTATTGTGAATTATGTAATTTAATCAGATAAGTGTGCTAGTGACTATATTCATAAAAGGTTGCGATTAATATGATAGAGATGTGATTTGTTTATTTAGGAAGTGGTTCATTTTTTAGAGGGGTCTCTTTAGAAAAAGACACATCCACTTGTTTAAAAAAAACATAACCCTAATCGTTGTTTGGGGGAGATGGAGAGAGCTTGGTGTTTGGACTGGCCACCCAAGAAATGGGCGTGGAGTTATGCTTGCAAGTAGGGTACCTGCGAATGGCCATTCTTTTAGATCACGTGCCTAGTCTATGCCTTCACAGGTTGCATACATGTCAACTAGAGCATTTCCAACTAATATTGCTGACAAAAATTCCCCTACCATTATATTTTGATGGACGTCCATACCTTGTTCCAAATCCCCAGTTTGGCATGGGTAGTGAGAATGCTAGCTAGGGTTGTGGAATGTGGCTTCACATCTACCAATTGCATTGCTTAAAAAGTTTCTAACGCCTATTCAATAAAATCTATTTTTTGCATAACTTACAATCTTTGCAGTCCATGAGAAACATCTCTTTGAGGCATTATGTCAAATAGTTGTGCACCTTCTCTGTGCTTTCATTGGCACAGGTAGTGAGGACATGCCAAAGGTTGTGGAGGATGGCATGCACCTACTAGTTGCGTTTGCATGAAAGTTTCTAAAGTCTCTGCAACAAATCCATTTGGTGTGTATCCTATAATCAGTGCAGCTCATGAGATGATATTGCCCTCAGAAAAGCAACCACCTAGGTGAGCATATCAAGTTGAAAGATTTAAGAGGAGGTGAAGGAGAGTGCGATTTAGAGAGGTATTTGCATCAGTTCCTTGTTTTTCCAACACAATAAAACTAAGATCTGCTTGCTGCAAGTTTATTAACTGCACAAAAAGCTAAACTCTATTTGCTGCAATTTTCATTAACCATAGAAAAATTGAAACCCCCATTACTAATGTGTTTTTTTTTTAAAGAAACATGCCAAAATCTATTTCAATGTAAGATATTTACATTGCCTCTTTCCTTGAAATTTTTATTATGCAGAACTATTTTCTTAGTTCGTTAGATATAAAGGGTTTTCTGAAAGATCGTGAGGTTTTTCATTTATGATTTTAAGTAAAACAGGGGTTCTATATTATAGAGAATATAATGAGTGCAGCCACAAAAAAACTAGAGCCCTTTTGTTGTACAATGCCTTCTCTAAAAGGACTTTCAATGCAACTCTTCTTATGATAATTGAGCACCCTGCTATTTTGGTCATTACTGTCATTTTCTGCTGGATCACCAGCCTTGTGGAAACCGGTGCCCTTATGTCAAAGAATGTTATGGCACTAAAATAACTTAAGAACATCGATCCATGTTTGTACATGGAAATATGGTCACATAATATCTAATTAATAAAATCTGTCATGTAACACTAGGATCTAAGGTAAGTACTGTAGGAGAAAAAATTAAAATCTCCTTTTTGTAAGTCTTAGATTTTACTTCTTTTTGGTTATGTTAAATATGGTAGATATTACGCAAAATTTAGGTTGTGAGAATACCATTTTCCATGCCTTTTCATATAATATCCATGCATTCCTTTGTCTAGAGTGATCAAATTGGGGTCTCTGGAGTTATTACACAACTGACCTAACTGACAAAGGTTTGTTTTCAATAAAAGTACACAGTCATCGAAAGCTTCTATCTTGTAGATCACATTTTGTGATTTTTCTATTTTATATTTAAAAACATATTGTGTTTCTGCTGAGTTAGAAGTGGTGTCCTTGGGACACGTCCTCTGCCCTTTGTGGCTATTCCAAATACTTTGGAGATGTACACTCACCATGTCACCTATTTTTATTGGATTATTTTTAATTGGGCTTTGTATGCCGCATTTGGTTAAACAAGATGAGCTTATGTGTAGGATTTTGAGTCCTCATGCATGGCCTTGAGCACTTATAAAGGCTAGGGATGCATACAAGAAGGCTGATCCGTCTGTGGGGTGTTCAGTTATCTGTCTGCAAGATATTGATTGGGGCATGATTGAGTGTCCTCATTTGTATGAGAGGTGCACTTGATTCCATATGGTGCCATCCATTCGTGCATACATGTTGACACTCCATCCGATCTGCATCCTAGTGTCTTGTACCTTTGTCATCGTGAGTAGCACCCGACATTATATTTGATGAGCATCTCTATGTTATGACTTTGGCTTTATGCATTATTTATTGTGTCTGATTCGTGATTGATGTGAGTGTTGGCCATCATGTATACCCTTACTTGTTACTTTTGTTTGGGCCTTGTGACTACCTCCGAGCACGATGGGGTGGTCTCTTATGAGTCCACATGGTTGGGAGGCATTGCCACTGCCATTGGGGACCGGTGAATAAGTTAGTGGAGCACCAGTTGGAGATGTTCTCTCTCTCCATTACTTTATTAGTTCATGTACTCATTCAGTTATTGTATCATATTAGTGGCTATGCCATTGTTCTGGTATATTCTTTTATGTAGTTGTACTCTTTTTAGAGAATAGATGTAATAATGTAATTTAATGAGAAGAAATGAACTGTTTTATACTCGGCTTACAATTGTCTAGTGTTGGTATCGGACCTACTTTTTCTATGATGATCATTATGGCTTTATGTTTTTAAGTGGAAATGGGTATTAGGAACATTTGATTTGGTGTTTAAAATGAACATAGTTTTAACAATGTTTCGTCTGGAGAGTGAACTAGCCCTCTCCTTTGGGTTGTACATTCAGCCATACTTGGCCATGAATGTTAGCAAAATATCGAATCAGCAACCGTATCATGTGTATGTTATCTATTTATGTCAAAAAAATTTATCCTGTCCTCTTTTGGCTCTTTCCCTTCAAGGTTGCAGGGTAGGATGTTACATCTGGTATCAGATCCCATGTTCACACACATGGGAGCTCTGGCATACTTGAGCCTTCTATGTTTCACTGTGTTTGGCATGTGTGGCCTGACCTTGTTATATTGTTTTTATAGTCTTGATTGCTTTAATGCCTTAGCATGGCATTAGTGGGTTAAGTTACAACCCCATGCTTAGAAATTGTGGATGAAATAGCCTCCTTGGCCTTACCTTACTCAATGGGACTAGAGTGTTGGTTGAAAGTCTCCCATGGTTAAGAGTGATCACTCTCCCATGTTATAAGATGGGGGTAGGAATGTTCTGCTTTGTGTGTTTGTGGGTTGCAGGTAACTTGGGTTTCCTAATTACCCTTGCTTGGATATGTTCTTCTTGTGCCTTCCTTTATGTTGCTAGTGAAAGAAATGACCCTAATTGGTCATGAATTGCTCTTGTAATTCTTTCTTGTATTATAGATGTAAAGGATGAAAGTGTGTAGATGTTTCCAGATGTGGATAGATTAGAATGAATGTTGCATACTTTCTTGTAAGTGATGTATGATTGCTGAAATTGGTGTGATGTGAGCAAATTTTGTTTGTAACCTCCTGATTTGCTAGATTACTGCATTTATCATTCTTTAGTTACAAATTGAAGTAATTGGTGAATTAATGGTGCCTTAAACTTCCCCTTAGAAGAATTTGCATGTTTGTATGATGAATATGGGATGACATGTAATGTCTTGACTTGAGATGAAATCTATCTTTCTCTCCTCTTCTTAGTTGTCAATAATTGACAAGATGTTAGAGTAATGACAAATGGACTTAATTAGTATGTTAAAATTGCAATAAGTAAGAGATTTAGTGAGATAGGAGTGAAGAAGACCATATACTTGTTATGGTTATTTATTGAGAGTGATTACATGTTTATTAGTGCCTCTTTACTTAATGAGTTTACATCAGAATGGTAAGTGTTTGTGGATATATCTTGTTGATGAAATTTGATCCCCTCATTTGCATTGTGGTTTTAAGGAGATCATATAGGTGAACACTTGTACTTTAATGCAAAATGAAAATAGTGAATACCAAGGTAATAATAATGTTGCATATCTTGCTTTGAGTGAGGAATTGAATGCCATTGACGTAGCCAAGGTTGCTTATGCTTATATGTACGGATGTGAATGTTGAGAAATGACTAGGGTTCCTCAATCAAACTCATTTAATTGTGTTGCTAGTTTCTCATTTTTGTGTGAATGAATGGTATTATTGTGACTTCTGATATGATGTTGGATTATGTGTTATTATGAGATGAGAGTGTAATGGGTGTAAAATGAGATGTATATCATTATGTGAATATAGAAGTGAATGTAATGATGATGGTGAAGATGTTAGTTATGTTTATGCACTAATTTAAAGATGGTAGTGATAATGCTATGCATGATCATGCACCATTGTGTTATGTTGAAAGCATTGCAAGTGAATTTATGATGTTAGGAGTAAATGAGTTGCCTTGTGAAAAGAGAAAATTGGTATGTATGTTTTGGAGTACTTATTATTTGGTAAACTTGTATATTTTGCATCATGATGCATAATCATATGTGGGCTATGGTATTTCTTGGGTAAGAGAAAATGTGATTGTACTCCCCATGATGTGAATATCCATTAATGTATTCATGTGGAGTGATGTGGTTAACCAGTGCTTTAGATGTGTACCCATGGGATGGTGATACTATGTACCCATCCATGGAGGATATGTATGGATAATGTGTATGGGAGAAAATTATACCATCTATGTATTTTCTGTTGTCACCCTATTGATTGCCAACCTGAGGGTTGTTGATAGGTCAATATGTGGAGGGTAGTAGCAACAACAAAGTTCCTTGGGAGGAAATTGCATGATGTACATATAATGGCGATGTGAAATGATGGTGATTGTTTCAACCTCTCAGGAAAGTACTCACTACTTCCCCTTGTTTATTGACCAGATACCTAGTTCATACAATGTTAGCCTTATCTACACAGTTCTTGACGATGACATTAGTTTATGGTATGAGCACCTGTGATAACTATGATCTTATGCTGATGTGATTGTATATGAGCCACAACATGTGCGGATGGATGTTGCCCCATGCCAAGAGGTATTCTGTATTACTCATGTCCTGACATGATGCCTTAGATACGATGCCAAACCCCACTGATGGTTCGACACAATGCTGGTGATGATGTCATGTCGCTAATGGTAGCGAGCTGAGCTCAAGGACATGATGCCACGTACAGAGATACGTGAAGGTGTAGTATATATGTTGTGTTCCTACTTGTGTAGAGAGGAGTGGTTACTCGCACAGAGTAGAAGGTTCACTCAAGATTACCTTGATTCTAATCAGTCGGCATGCGAGTGGAATCTAGCCATTTGAGACAATAGCTCGGTGTGTAGCCACACGTGCTTTCCCCGTGGGTACACACTATGTGGGATGTTCCTATGAGTAGTACATTTCCATGTATAGCATGCACAGTCATGCCGCATGAGGTATGTGACCTAGGAGTTCCAGCACATTACCTTTCCATGTGAGGTTACGTGAGTTGGCTGCACACACATGAAGGACTATTGAGATAGTCATGCTTGTTTTCCTCCTTCCTCATGTGGTGATTAGTGATACTCATGTAATGTTGTAATGTGTATATTTCAGAGATTGTGAATCTTCTTGTTAGTTATTAGTGAATTTTACTTTTCTTGTATGGACAAGCACTTTGGTTTATCTTGTGCGTATTGGATTAGCCATGGATGATTTTCTTGGCACGTAACTCTTGTGGTTACATTTGATATATTGTTGAAACTATGCACATTTTTCTTATTTTATATTGGAATTGAGATTTTTTCTTTGTTATTTATATCCTTGATGGCTAAACTAATTGACTTTGTTTTTGTTTTTGAATGCTAGTCTTGTGTTATGATGTGATTCCTCATCAGGTATAGTGAGATCCACCCGTTTGAGTGTATACGAGGAAGTAGATGCAGGGAAACCCTTAGGGATGGGGGTATGTGTGAGATGTTCTAAGCTCTAATTCACTACTTTCCTATTGTTTGACTATCTCTTGGAGGCTAAAACCCTTACACAAATAAGAGATATGTCATTGTGGCTTGTATGGAAGGGCTCACTAGGTGGGCCAATACCATCAAGACACATGGATATGGATATTGGACATGGTTATTGGTTATGGACTCATGGTTATAATTGGATATGGATGGTACTACAACATCCATGTGAACCCCTAGTGTAGCCTTGTGATGTGAAAGAGTATGTATGTATATGTAGGTGGTATAATTGTCATGTATGTAGTTGCATACTAAAATATAGAAGAGAACAAAATTTGCATCATTATGCCTTTAAAAGTGACAAACTATTGCATTAAATGTAAAGAGATGTCATGAATGCTATGAATCAGATGTTGAAATTATGTGTGTGTATGTGTGCTTCATTTTATAAATGGCTACATATGAAAAGTTAGAGAACTAGAAATTTTGTATATTGAAAATTACATTCTACTGCAATTTATGAGAAAATTGTATGGTTTATGTTGGTGTAATTGTGCAAATTGATAGTGTGAGCAACTAATAGGTTGTTTGAGACATCAAATTTTAAGAAAATTGATTGTTACATGGCCTTATTCCTTGTTGAATTAGAGAAAATGGTTAAATGATAATGCATATTTTGTATAAATGATTGCCTTGCCTATTCCTTACCCATGTACTGAAACTGATTGCATGCAATTGTGCATGTGATAAAATGATTTTTATAATTATATTGAATTTCATGAACTAATGTGTTCTATGGCTACATCTTAGCATATTGCAGGCTTCCAGGAGTAAGCCTAGTCCTAGGGGGCTAGGATGTAACAACCCTCATGTTTGTATTCTGTTTTTGTTTTTCCTTGATGGATTCTGATATTATTATGATGTTGATAGGATTAGTTATTATGTTGGATTACATGCTTATATGGTTATATACTATGATCATTCCTTTTATATGTTTATGGATGAGAAAGGGATGATGTCATAACACTCATATCCGAGAGGCTTACGATGTCATGGCCCTCTTCCTTATGTCTATTGATGCTTCAAATATTATATGATATATGCACATGTGCTTTGATGTGTGCTTGGACTGTTGTAGGTACTGAGTATCAATTCCACCTAGATTCACAGGCCCGAGTGTACTCTTATTCCCCAATGGTAGTTATTGGAGATAGTCGCACAGGCCCAATCCCCTTAGCCTCGCCACCGTCTCCAATCAGGGATAAGTTCCTGATGTCATGTTTTGCCCTCAGGCACCATCCGGTTGTCATTTGATTACTCTATCCTTCAGTGAGTTAGATCTGTGTGGATTTGGTGTTTGAGTTAGTTTTTTGTTAGTTCCCTTCATGTATTTCATACATTTATTATTATTTTGTGGCATTGTGTTAGTTTTTGGGCCACAGTGGTTGTCTTTTGTGTGAGTTTCTTGAGTTTGGGCAGCTTGTTCTTTTAGCAACTAGGTTGCAGCCATTTTGGGGCATTAGGGTTTTGGAAAGAGGTGGTTGACCCCCATAAAGAGCTCTATATAAGATAAAAAAAAAGAATCTCATACATATAATAGTGATGGATGTGGTTTTCTATAGAGAAGGCGATGATTTGTATTGTGAAATATGTTATTTAAGTGGATAAGTGTGCTAGTGATTGTATTCATATAAGGCTGCGATTAATATGATAGAGGTGCAATTTATTTATATAGGAAGTGGTGCATTTTTTCAGAGGGGTCTCTTTAGAAAAAGACACATCTAGTTGTTTAAAAAAAACCTAACCCTAATCATTGTTTAGGGGAGAGGGAGAGAGATTGGTGTTTGGATTGACCACCCAAGAAATGGGCATGGAGTTATGCCTACAACCAAGGGACCTACGAATGGCCATTCTTTAATATCACATGCCTGGTTTATGCCTCCACGGGTTGTATACATGTTGACTAGACCATTTCAAACTAATATTGCTAACAAAAATCCCCTTCCCATTATATTTTGATGGATGTCCATACCCTATTCCAAAGCCCCAGTTTGGCACGGGAAGTGAGGATGCTGGCTATGGATGTGGAATGTGGCTTCACATCTACCTGTTGCATTGCTTAAAAAGTTTCTAATGCCTTTTCAACAAATCCATTTTGTGCATAACCTGAAATCTTTGCAATCCATGAGAAACATCTCTTTGAGGCATTTTGTCAAACAATTGTGCACCTTCTCTAGGCTTTCATTGGCATAGGCAATGAGGACACATCAAAAGTTGTGGAGGCTGGCTTGCACCTACTAGTTGCATTTGGATGAAAGTTTCTAAAGTCTCTGCAATAAATCCATTTGGTGTGTATCCTATAATTAGTGTAGCTCATGAGATGACATCGCCCTAAGAAAAGAAACAACCCAGGAAAGCAGATCAAGTTGCAAGATTTGAGAGGAGGTGAAGGGGAGTGCAATTCAGAGAGGTATTTGGATTAGTTCCTTGTTTTTCCAGCATAATAAAACTAAGATCTACTTGCCACAAGTTTATTAACCGCACAAAAAACTAAACTCTATTTACTACAATTTTCATTAACCATAGACAAACTGAAACCCCCATTACTGTGTTTGTTTTAAAAAAAAGAAACATGCCAAAATCTATTTCAATGCAAGATATTTACATTACCTCTTTCCTAGAACTGATTTTTATTATGCAAAACTATTTTCTTAATTTGTTAGATATAAAGAATTTTCCAAGAAAGATTGTGAGGTTTTTGATTTATGATTTTAAGGTAAAATAGGGGTTCGATCTTATAGAGAATATAATGAGTGCAGCCATAGAAAAACTAGAACCCTTTTGTTGTACGATGCCTTCTCCTAAAGGACGTTCATTGCAACTCTTCTTATGATAATTGAGCACCCTATTGTTCTGGTCATTACTGTCATTTTCTTCCGAATCACCAGAATTGTGGAAACCATCACCCTTAAGTCAAAGAATGTTATGGCACTAAAATATCTTAGGAACATTGATCTGTGTTTGTGTGTGGAAATTTGGTCACATTATATTTGATTAAGAAAATCTATCATGCAACACTAGGATCTAAGGGAACTACTGTAGGAGAAAAAAATTAAGATCTCCTTTTTGTAAGTCTTGGATTTTACTTCTTCTTGGTTATGTTAAATATGGTAGACATTATGCAAAATTCAAGTTATGAGAATACCATTTGTCGTGCCTTTCCTTACAATATCTGTGCATTCCTTTATGAAAAGTGATCAAATTGGGGTCTCTGGAGTTATTACAAAACTAATCTAACTGACAAAGGGTTGTTTTCAATAAAAGTACACTGTCATTAAAAGCTTTTTTCTTGTAGATCACATTTTCCAATTTTGTATTTTATATTTAAAAACATATTGTGTTTCTGCTGAGTTAGAAGTGGTGTCCTTGGGACATGTCCCTTGCCCTCTATGGCTATTCTAAATACT
This sequence comes from Cunninghamia lanceolata, assembly GCA_027924645.1. Taxonomy (NCBI): domain Eukaryota; kingdom Viridiplantae; phylum Streptophyta; class Pinopsida; order Cupressales; family Cupressaceae; genus Cunninghamia; species Cunninghamia lanceolata. The sequence continues at coordinate 8,506,770 of BSBN01000050.1, read as the reverse complement.
TTGGGGATGCAGATGGGACACTCACCATGTCACCTATTTTTATTGGATTATTTTTAATTAGGGTTTAATGTCTCGTTTGGTTGAACAGGATGAGCTTAGGTCTAGGATTTTGAGTCCTCATGCATGGCCTTGAGCGCTTGTAAAGGCTAAGGATGCATACAAGAAGGCCAATCCATTTGTGGGGCATCAGATTATCTGTCTACGGGGTGTTGATTTGGGCATGATTTTGTTTCCTTGTTTGTATGAGAGGTGCACTTGAATCCATGTGGTGCCATCCCTTCATGCACATATGTTGACACTCCATTCGATCTGCACCCTAGTGTCTTGTACCTTTGTGGTCATGAGTAGCACTTGACATTATATTTGATGAACATCTCTATGTTATGACTTTGGCTTTATGCATTATTTTTCGTGTCTTCTCAATGATTGATGTGATGGTTGGCCATCATGTATACCCTTCGTTACTTTTGTTTGGGCCTTCTGACTACCTTCGAGCATGGTGGGTGGGTCTCTTGTGAGTCCACATGGTTGGGAGGCATTGCCACCACCATTGGGGATCGGTGAATAGGTTATTAGAGCACCAGTTGGAGATGTCCTCTCTCTCCATTACTTTATAAGTTGATGTACTCATTCAGTTATTGTATCATATTCGTGAGTCCACATGGTTGGGAGGCATTGCCACCACCATTGGGGACCGATGAATAGGTTATTAGAGCACTAGTTGGAGATGTCCTCTCTCTCCATTACTTTATAAGTTGATGTACTGATTCAGTTATTGTATCATATTCATGGCTATCCCATTGTTCTTGTATATTCTTTTATGTAGTTGAACTCTTTTGAGAGAATAGATGTAATCATGTAATTTAATGAGAAGAAATTAGATGTTGTTTTATATTCAGCTTATGGTTGTTCAGTTTTAGTATCAGACCCACTTGTTCTATGATGATCATTATGGATTTCTATTTTCAAGCGGAAATGGGTATTAGGAACATTTGATTTGGTGTTTAAAATGAACATAGATTTAACAATGTTTCATCTTGACAGTGAATTAGTCCTCTCCTTTGGGTTGTACATTCGACCATACTTTGCCATGAATGTTGTCAACATATCAAATCAACAACCATATCATGTGTATGTTATCTATTTATGTCAAAAAAAATTATCTTGTCCTCTTTTGGCTCTTTCCCTTTGGGGTTGCAGGATGAGATGTTATAGACTGGGAGGGAACCATAGTATTTTGATCTACCTCATTTGAGGGAGACTTACCCTTTAAAGCTTTAGATCCTCTCTGATCTAAACAGACATCGACCTTAGCATCGAAGCCAACAAGCACAGGGGTATTTGAAGAAAATGTTGAAGGATTTTTAAGGCTAGAAGTGCTTCCTTTCAAGGAGGGAGCATTGTTGTTAGAATCTCGAGGAGTAGACCTAGAAGATGAAATTTGGGATTTTTCTAGAGGAGAGGAGGGATTTTCCTTTGAGCTTATCAATAAAGGGGCTTCAAGAGCACTCAACATAGACTGAGTAGAGATGAAATAGTGACGCGGTTCAACACCAATCCACCACGTTGGGGTGTTGTTCAAGAACTGATTAGCATAATCATTGTGTTTTAATTTGGGTCAATGAGGTGTGTGATGTGTAGTTGAGAAGTGTGATGTGTAGTTGAGAAGTACCTCCTACATCTGAAGGCAATCTTTTCATTATCTACTTGCTACCTCTACAATCTCTCACCCACTTTCAAAGAAATCTCTGCAAGGAGTCCATTCGAGAGATCAATCTCCACACAGATTCGAGCACAAGTAGTGCTCGCATAATTGACTGTCTCTTTGAAGGCACATATATACTTTCCCAAACCATTTCTTATGGACTTTAAATAGTCTAATTCCCAAAACTGGATTAGGAGGTATGGTAATCAAATCCAAAGAATAGAGGAATTGAAGGTTTATGTGGGAGGATCAAAGGAGGGATACCAAGCCTTCATGCATAAAAGATCACCCTGAAACACCCATGGCCCATTCTTTAACACCTTCTCTTTGACATCAAAGGACTCAAACTCAAGATTAAAGAAACCCCTAGCACATGGAAAGATATTGATCTCATCCTTCAAGCTATCTTTCCAAAGGGTGTTGATCCATGCATGAAGGTCGCTCAGCTTGGGCCAAGCTTTAACAAATCTACAAATAAGGGCATGGTCTTGGAGGAATTCTTCCTAGTCATGGACAGGGCCTTCCACACATATCTCTGGAACATTCAAAGATTGTTTCAACTATAGCAAATGATGACCTATGACACCCCCACCAAGGGCAAGTTTAGTACCTCAGCTTCAATCCATATCACCCTTCAACTTGAAGGCCATAGCCCTAGCATATGCATGTAGGTATGAGCCTATATTGTGCCCTAGAGTGCATTTGTTTTGTATTTTCACTGGTGAAAGGAAAGAGGACAGCCCCAAACCCCGCGAGCCAGAGTCAATAGACGTGTGTGGGGTAGGTCATCCACCCCTAGCATCATTTTTGAGGGCATCAAAGAAGCTCGGGCCAGAAAATCCCATGAGAGCTGAATGGAGAGAGGTGTTGGAAAGTTTAGTAACTGTTGAAACCTCATCCATGTGAGAGCCACTTAGATCACAGAAACCCTTATCCCCATGCTACACTGAGGTTAAGTGAAGCATTGCAGAGTGAAGCCACGTGAAGATTTTCATTTTTGTTTTTATTTTCATTTTTAAATATTTTTTTTTGTTTTTATTTATTTACTAAATAATTTTATTTTTATTTTTAAATAATAATATCTTCCTAGTTAAAAGGACAGGCAAATATTAAATATTATTTATTTTTTAAATAATACATTTTTTATTTTTAAATAATAATATCTTCCCAATTAAAAGGATAGCACAAATATTATTTATTTATTAAATAATATTATTTATTTTATTTTTAAAGTTTTTTAAGATTTTCAGTATCTCACTTTCCTCAAATGTGACATCAATATATGAAGATTTTTTTATGGCCACTATATTTTCTTTATTAAAACCCAAGGCCTTTGCCACTGCTCCATAAGCCAATATAGATAAATATCCAACATCAAATGTTTATTAAAAATATTTATCTTCCCAGTTTAATGGGTGTGGATTTGTATAATAATGTGATAACTGATGCAATTAAACAGACTATTCTTTTGCATATTTGAAAATTTAGGTGTAAAGCTGTGTGATATCTGTAATCATCACCAAGAAACTGAGTTTTTAAAGCTTTACTCTAATATCTTCTTTTGTCTTGTTTCCTTATTTTTGTAGCTCATGGGGGAAAATACTTGAACATGATCCGGTAAATATGTCAAATCAAACACTAGATTAAACAACTTTTGAACAAGAAGGGTTCTTATGTTCCTCAGGGGTTGAAGCCTATTTTGAAGGCTTATGATGAATGAGATCTACAGGGACCATTTGGAGGTTGCATTCTAATGGGGTTCAGTGATGGATGTTCATGTTCCTAAAAGGCTGTGTTTCATGTTACATTTTAGCTCAAACACGGAGTAAGATGATTTTCTCAATGAACCTAGTCCTTCATTACTCTTCTTTTTAGACAAGTGGCTTTGTATTTCTATACCACATCAGCATAATGGTGGATTTGTTAATATGATGCTTCCTTTCTATGTTCATACAATGCATATAAGCACTAAAGAATTGTACAACAATTCGTTTCATATAGTATAAACATTTGCTGCTAAGCCTTCATACTTTGTTTTCTACTGTTTGTGGACTGATGGCCATAAGCTTCTATTTGCTGTGTAGAAACAACACTTTGGTCACTTTGTATCTCTTTGTATTTGCTGTGTTGTTTGTATATGCTATGTAGGCTGTGTTTTTAGTTTTCCTATAGTTTAGTTTATCTATGGACGGGGTTCATTTTATTGCAGTCTTTGACTATTTTTTTAATTGTATTTTGCTTTCATCAATACAAAAAAAGGACAACAAAAAAAGCATTTATTTTTTAAATAATATGTTTGTTTTTATTTTTAAAGTTTATTAAAAATTTCAGTATCTTGCTCTCCTCAAATGCAACATCAATATATTAAGATGTTTTGATGGCCACTATATTTTCTCCATTAAAACCCAAAGCCCTTGCTACTACTCCATAAGCCCATATAGATAAATATCCATCATAAAAAGTTTCTTAAGAATGTTTATCTTCCTAGTTAAAAGGACAACGGAAATATTATTTATTTTTTAAATAATATTTTTATTTTTATTTTTAAAGTTTATTAAGAATTTCAGTATCTTGTTCTCCTCAATTGCAACATCAATATATGAAGATGTTTTGATGGCCACTATATTTTCTCCATTAAAACCCAAAGCCTTTTCCACTACTCCATAAGATAAATGGAGATAAAAATAGCAATTGTGTATTTGCATTGTGATGCAAGCTAGTATAACATTAGGGGTGTCTGTAAATTGAATTTATAGAAAGTATTAAAGAAAGTTATCGATGTTGGTCATGGCTTGGCATATTTTCATCATGTTTATTCAATTCAAGTTGTACACTGGGATTTGAAGCCCAAGAATGTACTTATGAGCTTCTATTTGACAACACATATAGCTGAATTCAAAAATGCCCATATACTATTTGAAAATTCTATGCATTCATTTTCAGCATCAACACCTGAAGGTGCTCTAGGCTACATTGCCCTTGGGAAAGACTTCTTTTCCATGTTTTACCTTTTTTCTTCAGCTCCACTATTACCATTTTAATTGGTTGAAATTGTCATTGGTTTAATACACAGTATGGAATTGGTGCAAGGATTTTAACTAAGGGAGATGTTTGCTGCTATGGAATTATGTTGTTTATGAAAACAATTCTCACCCCTCTCACAAAAAAAAACATTGAACACAAAACCAAACATCACAAAACAAGATTGTAACCCAACTACTCAATTCCTGATTTACTTTAGTCAAATTTATTCACAATCAACTAAAAATCTATATTGCAACATTTTGATTTCTCATCCATTAATGGCTTCTCTCTCTCATAGGAAAAATCTGCATACACACTATCCAATTCTCACCTTAGATTACCATTCCTCTGCACACTATGAATGATCCCTTTCTCTTTCTTTCAACTTTCCTTCTTCTATTCTCTAGCAACATTCTTCTTTTTTCCCCACTACATTTTAAATATGCCAATAAAGAATATAAAAGAGTAATATGACCTACCTCAAATGATGAATTCCACATTCTCATCATGGCCCTCTGTCTCCTCTTTTGCGTTGCAGAAATAGAAATCATTAGACATGCCTCATGAGTGGTGTTTCCTCTACCCCAACTTGGCCTTCTCTTTTTTTATTTTTCAATGCTACCATAAAGGAATAAAAGAAAATTTAATAGGCCACAAAATGAGGCATCATAATCCTCATGTAGCCTTTTCCACAAGAGGTGCTACTAGAAATATAATGTTCTGTCATGTTTTATAAAGCCTCTAAAAAAGATGCGTTAGGAATTACTCTAAATGTGGTATTTAATTTTTTTAAAATTTTTTCCTTGAAACATAGCCTTTTAAATCTGTTTTCTTTTCTAAATTAGACACCATTCTTCCTCATTCTTTTATTTTGCATTTATTACTTTTGTTATGCTACAGCTGACATCCCATAATTGGTCTTCCCAGATCGGTTACAAGAGAATTCGTGGCAAAAACCAAACTCTAGTGAACTTGTCACTTCAATTTGCTTTAAAAGACCAATATAAACTAATTAAATCCATAAAATATTACCTCATGAAGCTACACCAACAATTTGAAGATGGGATTTCATTTTGCTAATGTGCCATATGGCTGAAAATTGGCATTTTGCATAACTTTCTCCCAGAAGCTTTTATTCACGTGAAAATTTTCTAAGATGTGAGGAATGTCAATACAATGTCTCCCTCCAAATTATTTTACCCCATCCTTTATAAAAATCAAGAAATTAAATTTCCTATCAACTGCTAGTCATGGACAAAGAATTTTAAATTCTCTCAAACCATGAGGAAGTTAACCACAAATATTGGTGCATTAAATGTGAAATACATTCATTAATCTTCCCCTAAAATGATTTTTACCCAGATCTTATAGATCTCTAGAAGCAATTATTTCAATGAAACTGCCTATAGAGCCTCTAAAATGGAGAAGTGATGAAAACTTGAAATTCACAAATCTATTCACACCAAGTGCTTCCTAATGTTGAGAGATTCCAAGAACACCAAAAACAAACTGAAATGAATAAAAAAAGATGCAATTTTTTTTGGTTGATGTGGGATAGCCCATTCGCGTAGATGCTCCTACATTAGTTATCAAATTTGTTAACAATAAAGAGGCCAACAAAATAGATGTTCATTTATGCACTCAACTTGTGGATGTGGGTTAGCATGGCTTTCCCTAATATAGTTTCTGAGGTGTTTGATAATAGCATGGTGTGGTGCAATGGAGTTGTTATAGACTCTACATGTAATTTCCTTATTTAACTAATTTGAGTAGCTTTGTTGTGCCCAAAAGATTCACCTAAAGACCAACTAGGTATGACAGAACTGGAGTTGCTACAGTATTTTAAAAAGTTTTATTTTTTATTGGTAAAATTGTATGGCTCATAAAAAAATTATTAAGAATATTTATCTTCCTAGTTAAAAGGACAACACAAATATTATTTATTTTTTAAATAATATTTTTGTTTTTATTTGGGTAAATACACGAAGTTGAGTCCACTTAACATGGAAGTTTCAGACTTAGAAAAAAACTTGAAATCAAGAAAACCAAAATGGGATCCTATTTTTACAAAATGAGATCCCATTATGCATCAGGTTCCCGATCCTAAAAACAAGGACATGATCCCATTATGTAGCGGGATCCTAAACCTAGTACCAAGAAACAAGATCCCATTTCTGAAAATTATTTAAAAAAAAAAAATCGCCTACGTGCTCATTTTCTCCTAGTGATAGTGAGAAGTGCGAAATGGGACCCTGAGTACAAATGCACTATTTCTGGCCATCAAAAGTCCAAGTGCATGGATTTTTCCACATTGGTTTGTTTTTTGTGATTTGCAGTTTTTATTTGAAGTTTTTTTTTTCTATATTTTTCTATGTATTAAGTTTTAAATTTGGTTTCAATCTGTCAAAACTATATAAACCCTCATATGAAAGAAAACTAAAAAACAAGTTCTATCCTACACACACAAAAAAAACCCTAAATTGAATTGGAAACCTAAAAACAACTATCGTACACACAAAAAAATCTAAAATTGAATTGGAAGCCTAAAAGAAATTACCCTACACAAAAAAGAAAACCCTAAACTGAATTGAAACAAAACCCTAAAGTATCAATTTGTATAATGTTAGATGGTTGAAGTTTTTACAAACTTGTTTAGAAAGATAAACATATTAAACTTTCTCAATTTAAGACAAAATCATTCCATTAGCATGGTTTATGGACATAGGATTTAGATGACATTTATTAAGGGGATTTAAGAGAATTTCTTAGACCAGTTGTAAGAGGATGTATATGGTTAAGGATTTAGGGTTAATGGTTAAGGGTTTAGGGTTTGGGGTTAAATGTTTATAGTTTAGGGTTAAGGTAAAGGGTTAAGTGTTTAGGGTTTAGGGTTAAGGGTTTAGGGTTAAAGGTTAATGGTTTAGGGATTATGATTGAGGGTTAAGGGTTTAGGGTTAAGGGTTTATGGTTGATAGTTTACGGTTTAGGGTTTAGAGTATATGTTTTAATTATGTCCTAAATACATTTTAAAAAATAGGATATAGATGACCTAAGAGGGTGTAGATGACCTACAACTTGAAATCTACTCATTAATTCCCTTAAGACACTAATAATAATTGAAAATTGATCATTCACATTTGATCAATTTGTATAATGTTAGATGGTTGAAGTTTTTATAAACTTGTTTAAAATGTCAGATATATTAAAGTTGGTCAAGGTAAGACAAAATCACTCCATTAGCATGGTTTATGGACCTAGGATTAAGCGGATTCAATAAAATTGTTTGACATATCTAAGCTTGACATATATCCTCTCATCCTCAACACATCCCAAGTGCTCAAGTCTTTATTTATGTACTAAACTAGAGATTTATCAACCTCTCTACTCTACATGCTTGGTTGTCCACATAGATATTTTATGCATTAATGATCCTCATATATAAATCAATGGCTTGACTATGTATTTTATATCACTTGACACATTATACATGTGTTCATAAAAAAATAGAGTGGCACACTTTAGGAAAAATTCCATCATAGATTTACCTCCTTCCTTTCCTATGGATTCCATTTGTTTTAAAAATATCTTCTTAAAGTCATTTACCTTAGTCTAGAATACATCTTTATGACCTAACATAATATTTAAAACCAAAAAAGCCCATTACCTTTTCTTCTTTCTCTCTATTTTTTCCTTTGACCTTGCCAACATACATCTGTGATTACCTATCATACTTCAACTACTCATACAATTGATTCAATTAACTAACCATTTCTTCTGTCAATTTATTTGGAATTTCTATCATATACCTCTTTTTCAAATCTTTATTTTTTTAACAAAAAATTGAATCCGATCTATTATCATATCTAAGATTGATTTTATCATTTATGGCATCTAAATTATCCCTTTGTCCTTCTTATATACTTTTAAAGTTTCTTTCTCCAATTTAACAATATTGTAATGGCTTGACGATTTTCCTTTTTCTTCAACCACCTCTTCACCTTCCATATTGCTTTGTCATATGTAACTTTAGTTTAAATGTCATGGATTTGCATTTCTAGAATTTACTAAAGCCTAGCTTGTTAACCCATTTATTTCATCCAGTTTGGATCCTAGTGCTACCATTTGTATCACATCTTATGTGGTTGATATTTGAGTTGTGGTAGTTATGATCATTTAAGTAACTTTAAATGATATCATGTAAATTGAGAATAGCAGTATCTTTAGGGATGCAAATATAATTGTAGTAGAATCTGAAATTGGGGAATCTTGTAGGGAACTATAGGTAGGTAAGATGAACTAACAACATTTGCATAATTTTTAAATTTAAAAATTAACACAGATGGTGTTGAAACTATTGGTAGAGGTGTATATACATTTATCAAAGACCTTCAAGAGTCACATGCCTTGTTAATAATTTGTATATCTTATTTACATAAGAATTTAAGTATCCATTAAACAATCAATGTGTTGTGGTAGAAACTTTTCTATGTAAAGAGCCTATGTTGGTCAATACCATGAATGCCAACTAATTTGTTGGTATATGCGTATTTAGGTTATATTGGTTGGCCATAGTGTTGGTTACCATGGATCATAATTTTCTAGATAAAATTGGTGTCAGGTTGTAGTTGTAGTTGTTCTCATGCCCATTAGTGTTGAAATAATGTTGTATAATCATTTAAGGCTATGGGGACTAGTGATTGAAAAAATGTTAAGTATTCTTTTGGCTAGCAAGATTAATTTTTTTGAGTGTACGCATTGGTTAAATCTATTTCCGTCCATGGTTTTAAAGCATTCATACTAATTGTAAATCTAATTTTTGATGTGCCTATTAATATCCACATATGCATAAAGATTGAGTTAGGGATTTATTATTAAATTATGTATGGTAGTGTTTTTATGCAATAGGAAGGATGATTAATGTGCTAGATTTGTTGCATGAAATGGTTTTTCTCAAGTGAAATGTACATACTATGAATTTTAGTTTTTATTTGTTTTAGATTATTGTAAATGGGGTATAAAATTTGGTAACATCCCTCAAGTTTGATAACTAGTGTCTAGAATACTTTTTATCAAAGAACAATCCTCCTCGGGTGAGTCACTTGAGAATAGAGATAGTTTCATTGTAGATTACAAACATTAAATTAAATAATTGGTTAAAATGAGATAATGTATTCAGATGTTATATAACTTCAATTAATTTATAAGTTAATATAGCACTAAATGAAAGATGTAAGTTAATGTGCTGAGGATGAGAGGATATATGTCAAGCTTAGATATGACATGGATTAAGGGGATTTAAGAAAATTGCTTAAGACACATCCTAAGAGGATGTATATGGTTAAGGATTTAGGGTTAAGGGTTTAGGGTTAAGGGTTTACAGTTTAGGGTTAAGGGTTAAGGGTTAAGGGTTTAGGGTTTAGGGTTTAGGGTTTAGGGTTTAGGGTTTAGGGTTTAGGGTTTAAGGTTTAATTATGTCATAAATACATTTTCAAAAATAGGATATAGATGACCTAAGAGGATGTCGATGACCTACAACTTGAAATCTACTCATTAATCCCCTTAATCCACTAATAATAGTTAAAAATTGACCATTCAAGTTTCATCAATTTAAATAATGTTAGATGCTTTAAGTTTTTACAAACTTCTTTAAAAAGATAAATATATTAATCTTGGTCAACTTAAGACAAAATCATTCCAATAGAATGGTTTATGGACCTAGGATTTAGATTACATGGATTAAGGGGATTTAAGAAAATTGTTTAAGAGCCATCCTAAAAGGATGCATATGGTTTAGGGTATAGGGTTTACAGTTAAGGTTTAAGAGTTTAGCGTTAAGGGTTTAGGGTTTAGGGTTTAGGGTTAAGGGTTAAGGGTTAAGGGTCAAAGGTAGACAAGTTCTGCATATCAATTGTCAAGGGATGATCACAAAATCCTGTTAAGACACTAATAATAGCACTAAACCCCTTGAAATCTACTCATTGTCAAGGGATGATCTAAGGGGATGTATATGATCTACAACATGAAATCTACTCATTAATACCCTTAAGCCACTAATAATAGTTGAAAATTGATCATTCACATTTCATCAATTTGAATAATTTTAGATTATTGAAGTTTTTACAAACTTGTTTTAAAAGATAAATTTATATTAAACATGGCCAACTTAAGACAAAATAATTCCATTAGCATGGTTGATGGACCTAGTAAAGATGACACATATTAAGGGGATTTTAAAAAATTGCTTAAGGATTGCTCTAAGAGGATGTAGATGGTTAAGGATTTAGGGTTTAGGGTTTAGGGAACTGAGGGTTAATGGTGTAGGGTTGAGGGTTAAGGGTTAAGGGTTTAGGGTTTAGGGTTTAGGGTTAAGGGTTAAGGGTATAGGGTTAAGGGTATAGGGTTAAGGGTTTAGGGTTAAGGTTATAGGGTTAAGGGTTTAGGGTTTAGTGTTAAAAGGATTTAAGGTAAAATGAAAAGTGGACTATCAATTAATTATAGGTAGGGGGTTGAAAAAACCAATAATTAACCTACAAAAATAGTTCATCAAAATGCGGCCCTACAAAACTAGATATCACATCACATTCACAAGGATTTGTTTTTCAAAGGTAGACAAACCACATGTCATTGTCAAGGGATGATCATAAAATCCCCTTAAGCCATTAATAATAACACTAATGGACTCTTTAAATCTACACATTAATCCCCTTAAGCCACTAATAATAGTTAAAAATTTACAATTCACATTTCATCTTGATTTGTATAATGTTAGATAAGGTTGAATTTTTTACAAACTTGTTTAAGATATATATATTAAACTTGGTCAACTATGGCCAAAATCAATCCATTAGCATGGTTAAATGGACCTAGAAAAGATGACATGTAGATTAAGGGGATTTAGTAAATTAGGATTTAAGGGGAAACTTCACTATTCCTTGTAAACAAGTTTTAAAGTATGTAAATTAAAAGCCACAAAATTTATGTTTTTAAATGTACATATTTTCAGTTTATGTTTTAGTATATGTACACATGTTCTAAAATTACATAGAACTAGAATCTCTTAAATTTTGAAATTTTTATGTATGCTCAAGTTGAATGATGTATACATATATGTGTACATGTAGATCCTAATTTTTCTTTTAAATGTAGTCATGTACGTTTAACTTAAATATTTCTTGTAATTTCTCAACATGTATAATATCTAGTTTAAATGCTATATGTTTATATATATATATATATATATATATATATATATATATATATATATATATATATATATATATATATATATATATATATATATATATATATATATATATATATATATATATATATATATATATATATATATATATATATATATATATATATATATATATATATATATATATATATATATATATATATATTTGTACTTATTTATATATTTATGTATATAATGTAGGTTCATTTAGTTTTTATATCATGTGTAGTGCCCCCTCGTTGTTGGCTTGTGATAGTGGTAGTTCTACATTGCTCTCTATTAGTCAGAGATAGTTGTTAGTCGTTAATTTCATTGATACAGTTCTGAGACATTTGATTAGTAGGTTATGATTTATGTTTATTTTGATCTTGATGGACTATGTTCAACTGATATAATTAGACATGTGTTGTGAGTTTATGATGTCATTACTATTATTCCAGTTATGAGGTGAATTAATATTATCATGTGTCATTTGATTTATGGTATATGAATTCAGATAAAAGTTGTTATGATATTGTTTCAAGAGCAGAGACGGTGTAGTACTACTCACTTTGAGCACCATACTACGTTGTGATTCTCTGACTCTCTCTGTGTGTTGACATATATGTATTTGATCATATACAACCAACTATTCAGATGCAGGTTGCAGGTATCGAACCTCGACTCCACCTGATATAGTAGGTTTGAGTAGGTTCTTGCACTAATGGATATCAGTGATGGGAGATAACACGAGGTCTATTCCATTAGGTTGGTCCTTGTCTTCTATTGTGATCTTGAGTCAGGTTGTGACAAGTCGTGTTGTGATGCTTGGTCCTTGCCTTGTAGGTTTGGTAATCTTGTGTTGTGGTGTATAGTCGAGTTGTGTTAATAATGCTCATGTGTGGTTGGAAAATACTTTACTGATATGTTATTAACTAATAATGATTCTATTATGTTTATTGGATAATATTTGTTTTGGCTTAGAACTTGGATGGACACCTTGGTTAAATTTTATAATAGTCTAGAATTAAATTATCTACTATCCAAGAGTATTTATGTCATAATTTGGAGTTACAGGTAACTAGTATATTTTTGGTTATGCATTAATGGTTGTGTCTTGTCGGATATGATTCTAGATTTGGGAATCTTTTTATAGAGTAAGAATTTAAAAATTTGTTTGAGGAGTGGGATGCGGAGTAACGGATGCATGTCTACATTAATTTTGAGCTAAACCATTTTATATGGTGGGATTTTGGTTCTGAGAGGGGGCGGTCAGAAGGTGTATGGAGAATTTAGGAAAAAAATTAAAGATTGGTTGCGGGAAAACAGAAGAAATTGGAGGCTCCAAATCAGAATTTTGTTCTAGGTATATTACTGTCTAATTCTTGTTGAGCATTATTTGTGTTTGATAGATTATTTCTTCTCCCTCATGCTTTGAATTAGTTAATCTGAGGTTTTGTTCTGTCTACCTATCATTTTCTTCCATCTTGTTTTCTGTAGCTGATCATCCTTGGAAATTTATCAATCAAAAATTGTGGCATTCTTGGATCCTTATGTTGATTCAAACCTCACTCAGTTGTGTCATGTTGTCACCATTATCTCTGCAAATTTTTCCATCTTGGCATTCCTACATTTACTCCTAAGAATTCTCTTGAGGGATTTTTGTCAACAGTCATCGGGCTTTGTCTGTGATTCTCCATTTCTGCATCTATTTCTTCCAGAGTTCCAACTATTCAAACTGTACTATTTATCTTTTTGATATCATGCTTTGTGGTTACCTATGCTCTGTTCTAGGCTTCTGTTGTAGGGCTAGGATTGATATTGCAGATGTCTTTCTGCCATTTAAATCTAGCCTAATCTAGTATGAATCTTCTAGTATATCTGAGTATCACTTTGATCATTAAATCTAACGTCTCTTCACTACCATTTAATGGTGTTTCCTCTGTAAAACCCCTATGAAATTTTCTTGTAGGCAACCAATTCTTCCTAAATCTTCATCTGATTTTTACCCTGGCAGAATGTTGGCTAGATCTGCCTTATCCTTATAATCTTAGAAAACAGAAATTGTAGAACTTTGTTGAAGATTTTTATGTTCCTCAAGCCAAACAAAATTTTTGTTGGAATATATTATACGGTGGTGTCGTTTTCTTCTGGTAGTTAATTCTTATTCTCAAGTTTCCTTTTCCTTCGTGACTGGCTGACTACGGGTTCAGTAGGATGTGGATTTTTTTTGTTAGTTTTTCTTCCAATTATGGTAGATACTTTTAAACCTAGTCCACGTTGTTAGCCTAAATGTCTAGATAGCAGTGTCGATTAGCATGTTTTATAGTGGGAAATTTTATGTGTATGTTACTATCGACCGCAGTCGAACATAGGTTGGGAACTTGTAGCTTAGAGTGCTAGTCGAATCTTGTAGTAGAAACATATATGTACATTGGTCTATTGCTGTGGTCACAGAAGTGTAGGGGATAGTGGTTAACCAACAACAATGCATGTCTTTTGTGGTCACCTTTAGTTGTCAAGATAGTTGATTTGGGTGCTGGAAATGATATTGTTGTTATTCCATTAGAATTTTTTTCGTAGAAGGTTAGTAAGTAGTCATTTTTCCTTAGCGAAATAAATTTTCTTTTTTGAAAATGTTGTAAGGGTAGTCATTGTGTTAGTGCTAGTCGAAACTAAAGCAAATGAGTTGGTGTTAGTCGAAACTGTAGTAATGAGTTAGTGTTAGCAATTATAGTTAATGTTAAGTGTTAGTCAAAAACTTTTAGCTTTATGCATGTTATAGTAGTCGGTTATTGAGCCATAGCAGTGTTAATGAATTATGTGTATTGTAATCGGTTTGAGCTTGTACCGTAGAATGGATACTAGAGGATAGATTTGTGCAGTGGTAAACTTAGAATGTTTTATGTGTTTAACCCATTCTTGTGTCCACCAGATAAACTGTGAGCTATGTAGTAGTGGTGAGTATCTAGGGAATTGTTCTCATAGTTTTGTTAGTCACTGTAGATGTTGTAGTATAGTGTACTATCAGCTTTCATAGCAATTACAGATGTATGTCGATGTGTGCATCGTCTAGAAAGTATAGCATTGGAAGGCACTATTAGTGTTTTGTTGAATTTGTAATTGTAATACGGTTATACTTAAAATAAATCATGTAAGAGGAGCACAACTTAAGATCAGTGGGTTTTGTATTAGGAATTAAATATTGTAACTTTTATATCATAAAATTATTATTCTATCAATTTATTTATAAGCAATTTAAGTTTAGTGGAACTTCAAGATTTAATAGTTTCTATAGTGCTCAATGTCTCTAGATTGAATTGAATCCTTGTTTGATTTATAATCCACTGTGCAGTCCCTTTTGCCTCTCCATATCAACATGTATTGATACGGGAAATAAGTCATTGTATTTTAGTAAGTTCTGAGTCTTGTAGTTTTATCTTAGGTATGATATTTTAAGTTCGTTGATCTAGATTAGTAATTGTTATGATTGTTAATACAGAAGATACTTGTGTTAGTTAATGGGCTTAACAAAGATTCATAGATAATGTTTAAATAAGGCCCATGATGTGTTTTCTTTTCTATCAGATGATGATTACTTCATTAATTATTAGATACACTTTTTCCATCTTGTTAGATTTAAATTTGTTAGTTATCTATTGGAACATGCTAGTGGTAAATGTTAGTAAGAAAATAAACAATTAGTTAGATGATCGACAGAAAGTTTGCTATCTTAGCGAGAATAAACATATTTGGTTTTTGTAGTAGCCGTTCATGTTAGGAAAAGGTCTATATGTGTTAGAATTGAAATGATTCTTAGTAAGATGTTAGTTGGGAACCTTTGCATATAGGAAATAAGGTAGGTTTATAATGTTGTTTTGAATTTTGTAATATAGTAAATAATGCTTATGAAAATTATATGGATATAAATATAGATGTTTTAATAGTTGGTAGTTTTAGAAAATGGGATAGTTAAATGACACCAGAAGTTCATGTGCTTATTGTAGTTGTTCTTAGTATGAAGTGTTATTAGAAGGTGGACAAAAGTTTATAGCAAGAGTATGTATATATATTTGGGAAAGGAGTATATTTGTTTTGAAGGTATTTTTATGTCTATGGTAATTCATCTATATGGTTGTAATGTATTATTTTGTGCTATGTGTATGTCATAGTGTTTACTTTAGAATTTGTTATTGTTAAACATTAATTGGTAGGTAAATTCATGCGTACGAATATTTATAATGATGGTAATGGTTAGGAGGTTTAGTTAGGGAATTTTATTTTTATAATTGTAGAGAGAATTGTAATGTCGTGAACTTGAATGTTCTTATAAATTGTTGTTAATTCTTATAAGTTGTTTTCATGATTGAATCCAAGAGTACATTGAATATCTTATGTTCGTTTATCCTTCTAGTCATAGTTATATGCTTGAAATGGATCTTTGTGTCTATTTGGGGTTGAGTTTATGTCTATGATTTGGTATATTGTGAAGTGGGAATCTTGTGAGATGTCATGACCACTTGGTGTCAAATGCGGAAGCGTTGTTCTTGTCAGATAATTGTTACTTTATCATTGATTTGTACCTAACTCCAGAGGTGTGGTGTCTTGATCTTTGTTTTAGATAGTGGCATGTCAATGTAATGGGATATTTGGATTTTTGCATCTTGTAATGAATGGGGAAATGGTCTCTTGGATATAGTACTTGGTTTCTAGATTGTATTGCTTCAAATTTTGAAGGGAATCTAAGGACTTATTGTTGTGGCCTAGTGAATGGCATAAGTTATGGGTCAAAACTGATTTGTGACTTTTATACCTGTATGTTGTGGTATGTTTGATTGATCAGAGAATGCTAAGGGAGTGGCTTTCATGGTGGGGCTGGTGCTTAGTGAGAGGTTGCCTAGGTAACCCCATGGAAGTTGTAAGAAAGTGGAAACTTAATAACTTAATCAAGAGGGTTGGGGTATTAAAACACTTAACAAGATAAGTAAATACCTCACCCATGCCTTGAGTACTCTCACAGGCTAAGCATGGGATGAGAAGGCCTAGTTGGCAAGGCTGACCTCCTTGTCTCCATGAGAGGAGCTATCAGCTTCACATGTCTCACCCTATGGGGCCAGTGCCTAGAGAGAGGCTGCTAGGGTAACCATAGATGTGGGCCAGCTTTTGGTGATAGATAGCCTGGGTAACCCATGCTAGGACCATGTGATGATACTCTCCTCACGCAGTTCAATTATTTCTCGTTGGTTATGCCTCTAGAGTGATGTCTTGTCTTGTGTAGCTTGTTGGTATGGTCAGTTGTGTCATGTTTGTTGCCGTTTGGTTATTTTAGATGTTCTTTGGCTTGGTGTAATCCTCATTATTATCTCCTAGCTCGGAGGAGTGGACCTCAGGGTTTCACATGGTTGGGTGGCAGAGCTATCCATTGGCCTTTTTGGAGATTCAGTTTGAGTCCTGTGTAGTGGTGCTCCTATTCTAGATTGCTCCCCACCTTCAGTGCTGTTGTATACTTTCAGATGTATTCATTTGTAACTGACGTGATCGGTCTTGTAATTCTGTATTGTAACTTTCTAAATTAACTATCTTGCAATTGTAAAAGTTATTCTTTCTGTAGTATCGGTATAATGTATTTCTCTTGTGTGGTTTTACTTTCATTGCACTGCTGCAGTTATGTTTTCCCTAGAGGAGTTAGAAGTGTACTTTTCTTTATGTTGTGTATTATGTTCTCTTTGGTTACTAATATTGCAATGTATTACTTTCAAAAAAAAATTCTTTGTAATTTTGCTCTTTGTAATCTAGCACTCTAGGGTTGCATGACGAGGCATTACATCATGGATCATGATGTTAAATTTGATGTTAAGGATTTCCTCAATGCACCACCTCTACGGTCCCCATCACCTGAACACCATGATCCACCTCCATCTCCACCTCAAAATCCCCAACCTCCACCCCCACCCCCACCTCCATGATTAGATGAGGCTCACTTGCAAGATAGAATTAATAAAAACATCACATCCATAGAAGAAAAAATAAATGTCATTCAAAGTGAACAATTCATGCCACCTCACTTTATGCATTTTGTATCTTTGATGCAAAACATTGTAGATTCGATTAGGTCCATTGATGTGGACTTGGACACTTTTAAATTATGGAGAGAGGAGAGGCATCAATTTTATGTTGATGACCTCTCTTATAGGTAGATTTTGGATTTAAAAAACACAAAAGTTGATTCACCTCAATATTTTAGGCACCCCATCACCAATGAACTAACTCTAGCAAATAAGAAAAGAATATCAATCAAGTGGTGTAGACATGTAGGGATGTCTACTAATTTTTGGGATAGGTGGTGGATGGTGTTTGATTATCCGCCTCATGCTAATAGTGAGGTTCCTCTATATTTTTTGAGAAAATTATATGTAGAGTTTGTTTTGAATTAAAAACCCAACTAGTTTGACTTCATATCGTTCCAGGGTATTGGTGGTGGCATGCCACAACAAAGGTTAGGGGCACGGGTTGATCCTCAATGATCTATTCCTACTCAACCTCTTGTTGACCCTCCTTCTACTTCCATTCCTACACCCATGCAGCATCATGCAGTGGTATCTGCATTAGGAGCATTGAGTGCACTCTCTGGTAGCCTGGATGAGTAGACTTCTGTAATGGTAGTCGGGGTTGGAGAGCATGGAGTACCGGATGGTAGAGGTGGTCCTAGTATGACTCCACATGTGTCAAGGCTTCACATATGTACAAGTTGCAATCAATTGTGTTATGGACCTAATTAGGTAGCATGCACTTTAGCTGTACATGTAGCATCTGATCATATGGGTGAATCATTTGTTGATTTTCTACTTGTTGGGGATCACCCCACTAATCATTCAACATGGGTATATGTATATACACACACACACACACATGTTGAATTTATAACAATTTTAAGCACATATTTTTAATGAACATATAGATCAATTAAATTGTAATATTAAACAAAAATCAAATTGGTTGGTGTAGATGATGGCAACAGACACAATTAATAGTTCTTTTGATCAATTTCATTTTTCATTGACACATGTACATCTCTGCCACCCATTTCAGGTATGATGATTGATTTTTTAAATATATTTTAAATAATTTTATTAACTTGAACCTAATTTGCAATTTAGACTTGAATATGTACATTAAATATTTATGCTGGTTTAGGATTCTACCACATCGAATCCTCCCTAGGGTGTCTCAAGTGCTCCTGCATTGTTGGGTGTCTCACATGAGCCATTTGTATGTATATTATTTTAAAAAACTATACAATGAGATTTTTGTATTTTGAATTCACTATATCAAACCTACATGTACTTATATATATTAAAATATATGTTTATGTAGTTGACACAATAATGAGGATGGGCATTGTAGCACACCTAGATGATCCAAGTCTATATCAGAAGTAGACTACATTTCAAGTTGTTGAAAAACTATCTTTGTCTAGGTGCAATATGTAGGTCTTTAAAATAAATTTCAACAAAAAATTAGGTACCTACACAAGTGAATATATATATATATATATATATATATATATATATATATATATATATATATATATATATATATATATATATATATATATATATATATATATATATATATATATATATATATATATATATATATATATATATATATATAACCTAATTTGTACACATGTGCTTTATAAATGACCTTGTAGGATCTTGTTAGTGACACATTTCATCTTGTTGATGCCACTCCACGTACAACAACACATGCTGAGTAGGAGGACAGAGGAGACGAGCAATCGAGGATAGGGTATAATTTAAAATTTAGATTATATTTAAACTCAATTATAATATGCATTGTGAACTTAAAGTAAATTTTGATAGAATATATATTGACATGTAATGCCATGCCATGAAACCCTAGAGAGTTAAGTTTAACCTAGCAATATAGAAGGCATTTTTTTTTTAAATAGAAATAATGATAACAAAACATAACATAGTCTAATATCAACAAGTTAAACTAGCATCTCTAGGGATTACACAGCTACATTATTGAAATTAAACAATAATCATCAACATACATAGTTTATTCAAATAACTCAAACTAACAACTTGATTACATCATCAGATACATACATCAACATCTTTGCAATAATGTTTACAAGTGTAGAATAGTTAATCTTACAAGAGGAATTACATAATTTCTATGATACAAAAACTCTTTCTTTCTAAATACATCAAATTACATAATGAGTTCCATTGATACACATGTCTAGATACAAATAGTACAATTATCTGTCTTCACATACAGGTGCAAAACTAGAATTGAGCGAGATACATTTTCTTTGCACATGAACATCGATGCCAAAGAACCAATCGAATAAAGCATAACCACCTAACCATGTGGTACCCTGAGGTCCACCCCCCAATGCTAGGAGAAAACATAATGTCCCACTAAAATAGATAGTAAGGTAGATAGTAGTCTAAAAGGAACAAGGACTACACATGACTCCAATACAATACTGGTAACTAACAAAATCACCATTTCTAGAGGCCACCACATAATGAATGGGGAAAAATAATCAGGGAATGCTAGACTACAGTAGGTATGAGTGTTATCGCATGGTCCTAACATGGGTTACCCTGTCAATCTCTAGCTAGACATTAGCCCACATCCATGGGTTACCCTAGCAGTCTCTCGCTAGGCACTGGCCCCTATCTATGGTTACCTTAACAGTCTCTTACTAGATGTCAGCCCCATAGGGTGACACATGCGGAACCAACATTCCTTTTGTGAGGACAAGGAAGTTGATCTTGCCAACCGTGCCTTCTCATCCCATCCTTAGCCTGAACGAGCACTATAAGCATGGGTGATGAATCCAACTATCTTAATTAGTGTGAAAACTACCCAACCCCTAGATTTATTATTAGGTTATCACTTGATTACAAAACTCGCAAAGGGTTACCCTGGCTAGCCACTTTGGGTACTGGCCACACATTAGAAGCCACTCTCCCTTCACTGCTTCTAGATTCTCACAACCCATAACATAAACCAAGCATGAACTATCACATTTCTCATCATGGTACATTTACAACACAAAATATACTTCATTTCACATCACACAGAGAAAGGCATTATCCATCTTGCATAGTCGTCATAACCACATGAATAGGTACATTGAGCAAGGCATTACCCATCTTGCACATTTATCATACCAACATGAATAGGAGGCAACATTTCAAGCATGCAGTTCATTCAACTCACATGATGCACACATGGCCAACCCCTACACAATCACACCCTCCTAGGCCTCTGGAAACAATTTCCCCAAATGACACAAACACTTGACAATACTAAACAAAATGGTCTTACATCACATTCACTCTCAGATGTACGTCATAAACTAAGATCCTTCATCAATATTTTCATGTCAATCATCTAACAAATATAAAGTGAATCTATCTCAACAATACAGAGTTGTAACTAATAATTCTCAAGACTTACTTTAATTTCATTTAATTAAAATGAATATGAACAACATGCAAATAACCCTAAGACATACAAATTAAACACAACTATTTACACTATTTACAACTGATGTAGATTTCATTAATAATCTAGACAATTTTATAAATGCTATTAAATATAACTGTATAAGCAATACTAAAAGCCTATAATATTAGAATGCTATAAATCTCTTACACTAGTTAGATTCACAAGATACAAAACCTAAAGCTACAATGAAAGAACCTTGTTCTAAGGTTAGGTTAAGAGGAAAGGAATATAGAACAAGAAAACATTCCTATAGATCTAACATCAAAATTCACTTAGAACATCGCATACAAAAGAAATCAGGACATACTAATTTATGCCTCAAGAAAACTAAACCTTGACAACATGACCCTATTAAAACCACTGATACAATTTACACAAGTTCCATTTACCTTATACAATTCTGCTCATAATCAACTAATTTCTAAAACAAACTTATAAATCAAATATTAAATACATTGTTTACAAACCTAAATTCCAAACTTACTTATCATGTTTCTACTAATAAATCGTAATAAAATCAATATCAATTTAGATTAAATTTATCAACATTAATATACAATAACTCCATCCAAATCAAATTCTCCTACTTCTATTCTATATAGATTTAATAGCCTTCTTATAAGCTAGCAAACAACCAAAACAAGTAGAGTTATTGGTAACGCAACTAACTGTTTAATAGAGACGAAATGGGTGAGAGGTAGACAGTCAAAAAAATTTCGTATCTCCAAAATGACAAACTTCGTAAGGATGTTTTTTGGATATGATTTAAATAACTAGGTCATGCACCATATATAAAATATTTAAAAGAATCCAATTCGTAAAAATAAAGTTATGGCTGCCTCAACAAATTGTAAAAATAGAGATGAAATTGGTGAGAGATAGATGAACACAAAATATTCATATCTCAAAAATGCCTAACTGGGTAAGGTTGATTTTTGGATATGATTTTGATAGCTAGGTCGTGCACCATATATAAAACAGTTAGAGAAACCCAGTTCGTAAAAATAAAGTTGTGGCTGATGCAATAGACTAAAAAGATAGAGATGAAATTAGTGAGAGATAGAAAGTCACAAAATATATGTATCTCTAAAATGGCAAACTAGGTAAGGCTGATTTTCGGTTAAAATTTTGATAGCTAGGTCTTGCATGATAAATATAAATAGTAGAGGAACCCACTTCATAAAACTAATGTTATGGCTGATGTAACAGATTGAAAAGACAAAGATGAAATCGGTGAGAGATAGATAGTTACAAAATATTCCTATCTCCAAAATGACAAACTGGGTAAGGCTGATTTTTAGGTATAATTTCGATAACTAGGTCATCCACCATATATAAAAAATTTAGAGAAACCCAATTCATACAAAATAAAGTTATGATTGACCCAATAGATTGAAAAAAAAGAGATGAAATTACTGAGAGATAGACAACTTCACAAAATATTCATATCTCCAATATTGCAAACTGGATAAGGCTGATTTTCGGATATGATTTTTCTAATTAGTCTATAAACCATATATAAAAATGTTATAGGAACCAAGGTCATAAAATTAAAGTTATGGCTGACACAACAGACTGAAAAAATAGAGATGAAATAGGTGAGAGATAGAGAGTCACTTCAATCAGTGATTCTGAGAAATGCAATGATACAAACATGCACAATTGAATCTAATAATAAGGCTTCTAACCTCTCAAGAAAATTACAATTGATAGGAAAAATCATAAATCAAACATTTGCTTCAACATAAAACTGAGACAAAAATTAGAACCAAAGGAACATGATTTTGCTTGCTTGACTGGGCTGAAGATTTGATGCTGGGTTCAACTGCTGCAGCCACAAACCAGTCTCTCCCATCTCCTCTCTCCCCCCAAAATTTCTATTTGCTCCAAATTATTAGGAGAATGAAATCCCCCCAATATCTTCTAGAAGATTCTCCCCATTAAAGGAAATAAATTCTGCCTAAATCCCTTTCTTACAATTTCCTTTTTTTTTTTCCATTTACAACTAGACCAAACAATATATATATATATATATTTCCTTTACAACTAGACAAGAATCATTTTTATTCTTATTTATTTAGTATTTACTATACATGATTTTTATGACAACTCAAAAATATTATCTATTTTTGTTGCCACTAACTCAACATTAAATTATATTCATTTATTTACAATTATTATTATTATTATTAATTTAATTTCTATTTGAAAACAAGTATTTAATATTCCATGAAAATTGTTTTATTTATTCAACAAAATATTGAAGCAATAAACCAACAATAAACAATTCAAAACTACATACCAACATTCTTCAACAACAACATACCAAAGAATAACAAAGACTCATAGTCATGCACCAATTGACCAAACTGATGAAACTCGGGACTGAGAACTCATCCTCATCGAGAGTGATGTCAACTAGGGGACCTCATGTTATCTCCATTCCACAACCTCCATTGGTATGAAGGCATGCTCAAACTTACCAATTTAAGTGGAGTTGATGCCTGGTACTTGCAATCCTATATAAAACAAAGGGTTAAATGCAAATATTTATATATAATCATCCAAACAGGCACACTATGATAGGGAATCATAGTGTGGCAGGGTACTCAACATGAGTAATGCTACACTATCCCTTCACAAAACACATCACACATATCTACATCAACTAGTTCATTCATAACTAATCAACCAGATAACACATCATCAGATAGTCACATAATGCACATAGTAGAATTAATCCACATAATCAATTAACCCCTAACCGATCACATCATAAACCTAATGTACCAATCATAAAGCATCAACAATGTCATCATAGTAAACATCAATGAGTGTCATCAACTACATCAAAACAGTGAACCTACCATCAGCATGTCTAACATACCATAAGTATTCTGAGTATTTTACCTTTATCTTCATGCTCCTTAGCCTGACCACCAGCACATCTAAGGTGAGAATGGAGGGGCACTACATCCTCCCCCACTAAAACTTGAATTCCTCCTAGAAGTAATAGACTAGGGTGGAAACATAACATATTAGAATTGTATTTTTTTATTGCCAACATACGCATCCATATCAAGCAAGTATTCATAAGACAGACACAATCGTTCAATAAAGATAAGAAGAACATCAATTCTTAACCTTTAAGGCATATAATGTGATCTACTTGTATCTGATCACACATGTTTTAAAAATTTCATTCGATTTAGAGAATTACATTCACATATAATCAACGAAAAATACATCTCATATCTTATTCCCACTATGCTTTCGACTATTTACCAACATACAAAGTACAATCCTCCATAGAGTCCTCCCTTGAACATACTATCAATGTTTTGAAATGAACATGATAGAAACAACACTTAACACAAAACGGGGCCAACAAAAACAAACATTCGGAATAGCCACCATAGAGATTTTAAAAATAAATGCAAACCCAAGTGGGAAAATAATCAAATCCAACTTTAAGTCACAGAGTGCTGGCAATTTCCAATAATAAATCAAGTATAAAGGAAAGAGTTTTGGTGACCATTCTTGTCATAAGAATGTTCAAAGAAATAAAATTCACTGCTAGTCCCCAACAACACATGAAACAATCATTAAAAATTTCAAAACAACCAAATTACACAACAAATTCAGATCATGATGTTACTAATTTTAGCCACAAAAGAGAGTATCTGCTACACAACATTCAGGGACACAAGGTCCAAAATGTGTGAGAGAATGTACACCAACACTCAAATGATTTAGTTAATTACATCCTCTTATCTAAGCAACTTTATACAAGGATTTAAGGCAACACAGTCGCTACTTATATACAAACAACTTCTATCTTTAATACAATACAATTTCTTTTTACTAAGCAATGAAATTATGCAATTACTTCCTTATTAAATAAAATATTCACATAGGACATGTGTGATGTCACACACAAGAATAATTGATAACTATAATTGACTTACAGTATCACATTCATTATCTTATGGGTCCAATGCAAGCTCCAATTTGATCCCTGCACACAGTTCTCACACAGGCATACAAAATGATAACTTTCATAAATCACAACAATTCTTCCATATGAGGTCATGACCAACTAGGTGATAAATGTTAAGTTATCAACAAACACATTAAGATACCTCACACATGACAACATCACATAACCACATGACTCACTAAATGATTAAATCATTCCAATACTTAATTACATGCACTAACAGTAACCATGCTTCTTTCTTTTAATGCACTAGTGACCACAAGAGAAACTTAAAGCCTCAACAAAACAACAAACACTAATATTCAGGGAATACATATTGTCAAATATATCATCAAATTATCAGAGAAGAGGAAGAGAGAACACATAGACACATAATTAAAACAAGACATAATCAAAGGATAAGTCTATAAACTTATCAACCTTCTAATGTCATACTAATGCACACAGGTGAAAGGTACCATTACCAACTCACCATAAAGAGAAAATCACTTAACATAGAACAACAACAACAATATAGAGGTCTCAATGTTGCAACCTAGGGTCTGATACCAAGTGTAATGCCCTGCCATGAAACCCTAGAGAGTTAAGTTTAACCTAGCCATATAAAAGATGATTTAAAAAGAAAATAGAAATAATGATAACAAAACGTAACATAGTCTAATATCAACAAGTTAAACTAGCATGTCTAGGGATTACATAGCTACATTATTGAAATTAAACAATAATCAACAACATACATAGTTTATTCAAATAACTCAAACTAACAACGTCATTACATCATTAGATACATACATCACCTTTGCAATAATGTTTACAAGTGCAGAATAGTTTATCTTACAAGAGGAATTACATAATTTCTATGATACAAAATCTCTTTCTTTTTGAATACATCAAATTACATAATGAGTTCCACTGATACACAGGTCTAGATAGAAATAGTACAATTATTTGTCTTCACATATAGGTGCAAAACTAGAATCAAGTGAGAGACATCTTCTTTACACACAAACCTCGACACTAAAGAACCAATGAAATAAAGCACAACCACCTGACCATGTGGTACCCTGAGGTCCAGTCCCTGTCCTAGGAGGTAACATAAGGTCCCACTAAATAGACAGTAAGGTAGACAGTAGTCTAAAAGGAACACAGACTAAATATGACTGCAATCCAACACAGGTAACTAATATAATCAACACTTCCAGAGGCCACCACATAACGAATGGGGAAAAACAATTAGGGAATGCTAGACTGTAGCAGGGATGAGTGTCATCGCATGGTCCTAACATGGGTTACCTAGATAGTCTCTATCTAGATGCCAGCACCCATCCATGGGTTACTCTGATAATCTCTCGCTAGGCGTCGACCCCCATCTATGGTTACCTTGACAGCCTCTTACTAGACACCAGCCCCATAGGGTGACACATGCGGAACCAACATTCCTTTCATGAGGAAAAGAAAATTGATCTTGCCAACTAGGCCTTCTCATCTCATCATTAGGTTGAATGAGTACTACAAGCATGGGTGAGGAATCCAACTATCTTAATTAGTGTGAAAACTACCCAACCCCTAGATTTATTATTACATTATCACTTAAATATAAAACTCCCAATGAGTTACCCTAGCTATCTACTTTGGGAACCGGTCCCACATTGGAAGCCACTCCCCCTTTACTACATCTAGATTCTCACAACCCGTACAATAAACCAAGCATGAACTATCACATTTCTCATCATGATATATTTACAACACAAAATATACATCATTTCACATCACACAGAGCAAGGCATTATCCATCTTGCATAGTCATCATAACCACATGAATAGGTACACTAAGCAAGCCATTACCCATCTTGCACATGTATCACACCAACATGACTAGGAGGCAACATTTGAAAAATGTAGTTCATTCAACTCACATGATGCACACATAGCCAAACCCACACAATCACACCCTCCTAGGCCTTTAGAAACAATTTCCCCAAATGACACAAACACTTGACAACACTAAACACAATGGTCTCACATCACATTCACTGTGAGATGCACATCATAAACTAAGATCCTTCATCAATATTTTCATGATCAATTATCTAATAAATATAAAGTGAATCTATCTCAACAATACAGAGCTGTAACTAATAATTCTCAAGACTTATTTTAATTTCATTTAATTAAAATGAATATGAACAACATGCAAATAACCCTAAGACATACAAATTAAATGCAACAATTATTTACACTATTTACAACTAATGTAGATTTCATTAATAATCTAGACAATTTTGTAAATACTATTAAATATAATGGTATAAGCAAGACTAAAATCCTTTAATATTAGAATGCTATAAATCTCTTACACTAGTTAGAATTACAAGATACAAAACCAGAAGCTACAAGGAAAGAACCTTGTTCTATGGTTAGCTTGAGAGGAAAGGAATACAGAACAACAAAACATTCCTATAGATCTAACATAAAAAATTACTTACAACATCGCATACACGAGAAATAAGGACATACTAATTTATGCCTCAAGAAAACTAAACCTTGACAACATGACCCTATTACGACCATTGATATAATTTACACAAGTTCCATTTACCTTATGCAATTCCACTCGTAATCAACTAATTTTTAAAATAAACTTATAAATCAAATCTTAAATACATTATTTACAAACCTAAATTCCAAACCTACTTATCATATTTCTACTAATAAATCGTAATAAAATCAATATCAATTTAAAATAAATTTATCAACATTAATATACAATCACTCTATCCAAATTGAATTCTTCTACTTATATTCTATATAGATTTAATAGTTTTCTTATAACCTAGCAAACAACCAAAATAAGTAGAGTTATTGGTAATGCAACTAACTATTTTAACAAAGATGAAATGGGTGAGAGGTAGACAGTCAAAATATATTCATATCTCCAAAATGACAAACTGGGTGAGGCTAATTTTTGGCTATGACTTAGCAACTAGGTCACGCACCATATATAAGAAATTTACAAGAACCTAGTTTGTAAAAATAAAGTTATGGCTACCACAATAGACTGTAAAAGCAGATATGAAATTGGTGAGAGATAGTCACAAAATATTCATATCTCCAAAATGACAAACTGGGTAGGGCTGATGTTTGGATATGACTTGGATAACTAGGTCATGCACCATATATAAACAAATTACAGACACCCAGTTCATAAAAATAAAGTTATGGCTGATGCAATAGACTAAAAAAATAGAGATAAAATCGGTGACAAATAGACAGTTACAAAATATTCTTATCTCCAAAATGGTAAACTGGGTAAGGCTGATTTGCAAATATGATTTGGATAACTACGTTGTGCACCATATATAAGAAAATTAGAGGAACCCAGTTGGAAAAAATAAAGTTATGGTTGACATAACAGACTAAAAAAATAAAGACGAAATCGGTGAGAGATAGACAGTTACAAAATATTTATATCTCCAAAATGGCAAATAGAGTAAGGATGATTTTTTGATACAATTTGGATAACTACATCATACACCATATATAAACAAATCATAGAAATATAGTTTGTAAAAGTAAAACTATGGCTGACACAATAGACTGAAAACCTAGAGATGAAATTGGTGAGAGATAGATAGTCACAAAATATTCATATCTCCAAAATGACAAATTGGGTAAGGCTTCTTTTTAGATATGATTTGGATAACTAGGTCGTGCCTAGGGAAAGAGAGAAATCACCTAGGGAAAGAGAGAGATCACCTAGGAGGAGAGAATTGATAGCTAAACAGGAGGCCACCTTGGCCAATCACATGAGAGATCTTCTGAGGGCACGTCCCTCCACCTTTGATGGATCTGGTAGTGGGTTAGGGGCAGAGACCTAGTTACTGGATTTGGGTAGGTGTTTTGCCATGCATCTATATGGTAGTAACACCAAGCCTAGATATGCTATCTTGCATCTCAGAGGTTTTACTTCGACTTGGTGGTGTTTAGAGGAGCAGAAGCTACACTCAGACATTAGTAATGTTTCTTGGGAGTTGTTCTTAGAGAGATTCAGAGCTCACCTCATGTCGAATCATTAAAATTAGCATCGTGTAGATGAGTTCCATGACCTGAGGTAGATGGCCATGTCAGTAGAGTAGTATGAGCGTAGATTTTATGAGCTCAAGCAGCATGTAGGCATCAGAGATGATGAGACTATGTTAGTGCAACATTTTATCAGGGGCTTGAATACTCGAATCAGTGGAGGGGTTTGTGTCTTCAAACCTAAGACTATGGAGGTAGCAGTGGAGAAAGCCTAGTTATTAAAGGAGAATTTGGCAATCATACTTGGAGGGCATACAGGTGTGCATATTGGTAGTGCACCTTATGTAGGTTTTGGTTCTTGTGGTGGTCACACTCAGGCATCAGGTTCTCATAGAGGTTTTCTTGCACCCTTAAAGGGTGAATAACAACAGTAGTAGTAGTAGCAGCACTCTCAGGTCAAACTGAAGAATACTCAGTCTCAGTAGGGTAATAGATTTGAGAATAGGAGAGATGGGTCTTAGGAGCGGAATAGCCATAACTGCTTTAACCAGCCAGCTCAAAGCACATAGTCTGCAGTGGGCAAAGGGAGTTATCAGCAGTCTAATGTTTTTCAGAGTGCTAGAGGATTTGGTAGAGGCATAGGTTGTTTCTCTTGTAGCCAACAGGACTGCATAGCTAGACAGTGTCATCAGAAGAATGCTTTACGATTTGGACATAGGCTGGCAGCTTCAGGGCTGACTGTAGGTGATGCAGGTAGGCCGTATAGAGTTTTTGCAATGGTGGAGAACCACCAGGTAGAGCATTAGGGCACCATGTTGGAGAATTCTAGATTCATATGAGGTATTGGTTTTTTTATTCTTTTTGATTCTGGTGCTTTTGATTCATTTGTTTCTCCTTCTCTTATGAAGCGTTGTGGCTTAGTGGCAGCAAAGCAAGATGTTAGGTGGCAGGTTTGAGTTAGCATCTGGGGCTAAGGTCACAGTTGAGTCTCTAGTGTATGGTTGTGAGTTGAGGATTGGTTCTCTATCTACCATGGTAGATCTCTGTATCCTACCCCTTGGTTCATTTGATATAATTTTTGGTATGGATTGGTTAGATGCTCACCGGGAAGTGATAGATTGTTGACATAAGTCAATAAGGTGTGGATGATTCTGGTAGAGAGGTAGAGGTGGTTGGTATCCAGAGACCTATTTCCTTGTGTATGATCTTAGCGATGCAGCTGAAGAGATACATGCGTCAGGCATGTCAGCTTTTTGCAGTGACTATTAATGAATTAGAAATAGAGGAGAGTTGAGAGACATCTCTTGATGATCACCCACATCTTAGGGAGTATGCTAATGTTTTTCCTAGTGAGATTTTAGGAATGTCACCTAAGCATGACATAGATTTCAGAATTGATCTGGTTCCCAGCGCCGAGCCTATCTCACGAGCTCCATACCGGATGACCACTCAGGAGCTTAAGTAGCTTCCTTTGCAGTTAGAAGAGTTGCTAGCAAAGGGATTCATTCAACCTAGTGTTTCTCCATGGGGTCACCTGTGATTTTTGTGAAGAAGAAGGATGGATATCTGTGGCTATGCATAGACTATTAACATCTCAATAAGGTGATTGTGACGAATAGGTAGTCTTTGCCTTAGATTGATGATCTATTTGATCAGATTAAGGGAGATAAGGTGTTTTTAAAAATTGACCTTAAGTCAGGATATCATCAATTGTGAATCTTTGAGGCGGATATTCATAAGACTACATTTTGCACCTGTTATGAACATTATGAGTTTACTGTTGTACCATTCAGGTTGAAGAATGCAACTTCAGTTTTCATAAGCCTAATGAATGGTGTATTTCGCACTTATCTCGACAGGTTTGTCCTTGTATTTCTAGATGATATATTGATTTATTTGAGGACTATGGAGCAACATGAGGAGCATTTGCGTCAGGTGTTGTATTGTCTGAAAGAAAACCATCTTTATGCTAATTTGTCAAAAATGTGAATTCTTTCAGACATAGGTGAAGTATTTGGGTCATGTCATTTCTAGAGAAGGTATTGTGGTGGACCCTTTGAAGATCCAAGCCATTATGGATTGGCCTACACCTACTAATGTTTCTGAGGTTCACAGTTTTATGGGTCTAGCAGGCTATTAGTGCCACTTTGTTCAAGGTTTTTCGAGGATAGCCCACCCTATTACTTATCTTCAAAGGAAAGGGAAGAAGTTTGTTTTGTTAGAGCAGTGTCAGGTAGCTTTTTAGACCGTTAAGGAGTGGTTGACTAGTGCACCTATTTTAGCAATTCCTAATCCTACTGGGGACTTTGTTGTGTGTATAAATGCTTCTTTGGAGTGTTTAGGAGTAGTGTTGATGCAAGATGGTCGCATGATTGCTTATGAGTCTTAGGAATTCAAGAATCACAAGTTGAACGATCCCACTCATGATCTAGAGCTAGCTGTAGTTATGCATGCCTTGGTGTGGTGGAGGCTTTTTCTTTTGGGGCATCAGTTTGAGCTACATAGTGATCATCAAAGTTTTGTAGTATACTTTTATGCAGCCAACCCTGAATGTGAGGTAGAGGTGATGGATGGAGTTTTTGTGTGAATATGACTTTGAGATAAAGTACATTCAGGGTAAGGAGAATGTTGTGGAAGATGCTCTTAGTCATTGGAGGCATGAGATATCAACAGTCACTCTTGCAATTGATTTGAGAGGTCAAATTCTTATAGCACTTCCTACTGACAGTTGGCATCAGAAGGTAAAGTCTGAGGTTGAGTTAGGTAGACCTTCGAAGGGTAGGTTTGCCAGGTGCTCTTTTGAGTTAGAGGGCCTGTTGCGACATTTGGGTCACATTTATGTTCCTAGATGCAGGAGGCACATTGGGCACCCTATTCTTCTCATCTAGGTGTCAAGAAGATACATGCAGATCTTCGTTAGCTATATTTTTGGAGTGGTATGAAGTGGGATATTGCTGATTTTTTGTCGAGATGTCTTGAGTGTTAGAGGGTGAAGGCAGAGCACCAGCACCCTGCAAGTCTTTTACAGCCCCACCTTGTCCCAGAATGGAAATGGGATATCATCTCTTTGGACTTTATTATTGGGTTACCTATTTCCTCCCATCATCATGATGCTATTATGGCCATTGTGGATAGGTTGACGAAGGTAGCTCACTTCTCTCCTATTCAATCATCATATAATGCTTCTACAATGGCCACAGTATTCATGGAGGACATAGTTAGATTGCATGGGATTCCTCACAGGATCATCTCTGATAGGGATCCAGTGTTTACTTCAGCCCTTTGGACTTCTCTGCAGCATGCCTTGGGGACACAACTAAACTTTAGTTTAGTATACCATCCAGAGACTGATGAACAGACTGAGAGGGTTAATCAGGTCCTCAAGGATATGCTTAGGATGTATGTTATGGACCAGCAGAGCCGTTGGGAGGACTATTTGTACATGGTGGAGTTTGCATATAATAATGGATATCACAGCTCTATCAGCATGTCTCCATTTTAGGCTTTCTATGGTCATCCTTATCCGACGCCACTGAGTTGGGATCATCTCGAGGATGGAGTTCTTCTAGGACCGAATATTTTTAGAGAGATGGAATAGTAGATTGAGCAGATTAGAGAGCATTTGGTGGCAGCGTAGGACAGACATAAGAAGTATACACATGCTCATAGGGTCGATCGACAGTTTTTAGTTGGGGATAGAGTGTTCTTGTGTGTACGACCACGAAAGAGTACGATCCATTACGGAAAAGGCTCTAAGCTCGCACCACACATTGTTGGACCATTTGAGGTGTTGGAGATGATTGGTCCTATTGCTTTGCTGCCTAGCTTATCATGTATCCATGATGTGTTTCATGTTTTTGTAGTCAGACCCTATTATCTAGATATTTCTCATGTTCTTGTTTAGAATTCTCTACAGGTAGAGGATGGGTAGCTAGCTTTGGATCCCGTAGGCATTCTACAGCACAGGAGACTCGCACTTAGGGGCAGAGACATGGAGCAGGTTAGGGTCTAGTGGGATCCTAATGATGAGGCTTCTGCTACCTTAGAGGATGCATCCATGATGCAGGAGTTATATCCCTACTTATTTGTAGGCTTCCAGAAGTAAGCTTGATTCTGGGGGGGAGGATGTAGTGCCCCTCATTTTGGCTTTCTAACAGTTGTTAGTATTTAGACATTTTGAGACATGTGGATGATGGTTTAGATGTTTATGTATGTTTATGCTCATCATGGATTATGGACTTACTGATGTAGCTATGGATATTTAGATATGATCATTATGATGACATTGTTGATGTTATGAATAGCATATGATGTGTTTTTGACATGATTAGTTAATCGTTAGATGATTATATAGAGTAGAGTTATCATGCTTTGTGTGATTGTTTGATGTCACAATACCTGATGGTTAGTTAGAGATGTACATGTTCTATGTCATGCTTTCAGTGAAGGGACGGTGTAGTACAACTCATTATGAGCACCCTACTATGATGCGACTCCCTATCATAGTGTGTTTATTTATATATGTATATGCTCGTATACAACACCTTATTTTAATGCAAGTTGTAGGTACGAGGCATCTACTCCACCTGATTTAGCAGGTCTGAGTGTGCCTTTACACCAATGGATAATGTGGATGGGAGATAACATGGGGTTCCATGTGTCAGCCAATTCCCTCAATTTGTCAACACCCATGTATCCTCTGTCATGGGTGTAATTGTTATTTGGTTGGAGCTTGTCTTTGGGTATTGGTCATCCTGTGGTATGTGGTTGTCATTATTGGTTAATTATGTGGTTTGAGTTGTCTATTGTAGTCTAACAGTTTATCCTATAGAGATTAGTAATCTATTTATAAGGTTGTGTCGATATTTGATTATTTTGGTTAAATAATTTATAGAATACTAATTAATTGATAATAATAATAATAATAATAATAATAATAATAATAATAATAATAATAATAATAATAATAATAATAATAATAATAATAATTGTAATAATAAGATCAATACTAGTAATGATAATTGTAATAAATAAATTGTGTATTTGTGAGGGGAATAAAATATTTATTTTTATTAAATGATATGATCATTTATTATTTTTGGGAGTGGGTTGTCGGGAAGATTTGAGCATCTCCTGTAGTTGGAAAATTAATAGATTCAATTTTTAGATTGGGGTTGGTGGTAAGAGCAGGGAAGTAGTGGGAATTTATTGGTTTTGGCTATTTTTGTGATGATGGAAAAATACTTGACGGGTTTTGGGGAAGGATTGGGGGGACAGAACATTTTGGGGAAAAGTTTTGCAGAAGGGGAATTGTGGGAAGAAAAGAAAACAATTAGAGGACTCAGAGTCTCAAGAATTAAATTTAGGTATGTCAATATTTTCTTTTAATTGTTGAACCTCTGTGTTTGGAACTCTTTTCTTGTCTTTATCTTGTGCTGAGAAATAATTATGTCCTCCTATCACTAGTTGTTTCAGGATTTCTTCAAAATTTTAGCCTGAACATTTTAAACTCCTCATGTTTAACCAATCTGTAATCAACATTTCCTTGAGGATGATTTTTTTTTAATTTGTAATCATTCCATTGCCATCAATTTTTCAGTTACCAATGTAGAACCCTTTTACATTGATATCATCAGTAATTTTCTCCATCTGTAGAACAAGCTTGAGGAGTGAATGCAAGTATTTTTCTCTGAAAAAAAATGCGATCTTTTCAATTGCCCTTCTTACGAATGGCCTCCTACCCATCCTTTATTTGAAAAACAATTTTATTTTGTTGTGTGTGATCTATAATAGATGTCCTATAGACATCCTTCTGGGAGGTGATTGAACTCATGGTCTCTGTTGAGGGGTGTACTCATCTATTGCCTGCAATTTCTTCATAACACTTAAACCCTACTTATCATTATCACCTACAATTACTTGGGTGGACGGTGGTTATTGAGGAAATCCTTTTGTATTCTATTCGTATACCCTTCAGCTGCCCTCAAAACTAATACACTCTCCTAGGTTTTTGCTTTAGCTAGCTCTCGATTTGATATAATCATTGGAGTTGTTTTCTTAAAAACTATGTTTACAAGAAGCATCTGGCAGAGGACATTTAAACGATGTGGGATGATTTAGTCTTGCATATTTTGTCCTCTTTGAAAACTGTAGGAGATAAATTGAGGGTTTTGTCAATCTGCCCTTGATTAGGAAGATAACATTAGCTATCACAAGTCCTATACCTACTATTTTTATCTGCATGCACATCTATTGGAGCCACCACAATTTTGAGATCAGACAGAATCGATGCCTCTTCTAATCACCTGTATGACTAGTTGACCCTCCGAATAATGTTGACCTGTAAACTACATGCAATTTTTTTTTTTGATCCATCTAATTTGCCTATTTACCTTTAAATTTTGGTGTAGATGTTACCCTAATAACTTGTCCATGAAATCCCTGAAAAAGATCTTTTAGTGCGATTTGTTTGAGTCGTCCTTGTAATCATTCCATACTAGTGAAACCTTATATTAATTCCCCCTGGTGTTGTGTGGCCTCCCCAGTAATGTGATATCTTGTATTGCATCCAACGCTTCCTCCACTAGGAAGTCATAGTGAAATCATGTCTAAAATCTCAATTCATTTGTATGAAGTCTCCTATACCTAATTTCTTTATATCTACAATCAGAATTCCTTTATTACCATATGATACTCATTTATTTCATCATTTGGAAAGAGTTGAAAACTCAACCAGAAGGTGGGAGGAAAACAAGCCTAGAATGTAGAGCAAATCGTAACTATTAGGTTTAGAGATTTGAACTCTTAATAGAAAATTTCCATTCTTATCTTATAAAGATTCTAGTTCATCAAATTTCTAAGAGGAAGATTATATTATTAGAAGATAGAATAGTAAGTGTAGCTAATTTCACCAGTAGTGTATATATTTTATTTAAATTAAATGGAGAATGTATATTTAGCAAATCTAGGTTAACTAGACATGTTTTGGTCATGATTATTAGTGTTCAATTAATCATTCAAATATAATCAATTTAGTTTCAGCCTATTTTAATGTAATCTAGTCCATGGATAAAATATTATTATTATATGACATTTAGATATCACTTGGCTAGGTGAGATTTGTACATTGTTTTGCATAAATAAATAATAAATTGTTATGCTAGTTTGATTATATATATATATATATATATACTAGGAGGTTTATTAAATCTATTTTAGGTACAAAATAGTTGTCGTCCTATTCTTTTGAAAAATAAGATAGATTAGTTCCTTTAATTTATTTGGCAATTGAATGTAATTTCTCATAATATAAATATTAGATAGTTATGTTATTTAAGTTAATTCAGACTTAAATTATTATTATTCAAATTTATTTAGCTTATAGATCATGAAAGATTGGTAGATTTATAGAGATTGATAATTTAAATGGTTTAAGTTAAATTAATTTAAAATTAGATCATTATGTTATTAATTAATCAGTTCAAGTTAGGGTATTTATGATGTTGAGTTGAGTGTCATGTTAAGATGTATGTTGATATGATATCTCTGGTTTAAGTTTTTAAACTTCGCTCAGTTAGTGTCATCAATGGTCGTTGACCACTTGTCATATTGTCGAGAAAACCTATGGATGTCAATAGGATTAACTTTGATAATGAACTGTATTCTTGCTCATGTTGTTACCTTTTTAGTTGTTTTTCTCTAGAGGCCTAGGGATATTTTGACCGTTTGAAATATGTTGGTGACTAAGTTGAGAGAGTTAATCCCTCCTGTGTTTCATGGATCTTGTAATTTGGGTATTGTGAAAAATGGTTTATTAGTGTTATTGAACCAATGGATTTTTTTCTTCTCTGAGGAGGGATACCCTGTGTTGTCATCATTATTGTATATTTAGCATACTTGGAATGCTGGGTTGGGTCAAATAGGTGCAAGTAGGGGAGTGGCTTCCAATGTGGGTCCGGGGCCCAAAGTGACTGTCAAGGTAACCCATTGGGAGTAGATAACAAGTGATAACCTAACTTAAAATATATCTAGGAAGAGTGGGTAGCTTTTCACCTTAATCAAGATAATTAAATACCTCATCCATACCTATGGCGCTAGTTCAGGCTAAGAATGGAATGAGATGTTCTATGGATTTGGCATGTGTCATCCTATGGGGCCAACATCTAGAGAAGGATTGTCAGGGTAACCATAGATGGGGGCCGACATCTAGGAAAACACTATCAGGGTAACCCATGTAAGACCATGTGATGATACTCCTATGTACTGCATTGTTGCTTACCTAGTTTTGTGACTTTGTGTGCCTGGAGATTTCTGGATGTTTGATTGTGGAGATTAGTTATGTTTGAATGTGAAACCTAAGTTAGTATTGCTTTCAGTGGGACTTTTTGTTCTTGGTTTGGTTGGGGAACCTCATTGTTATCTCCTAGCTCGGGGGGTGGAGCTCAGGGTTCCACATGGTCAGGCGGGAGAGCTTAATCCATTGGTTCTTTGGCATCTTGGTTCATGTTTGATGTAGATGTGTTCCTCCAGTTTTCTAGTACTGCAATTTTATTCAGATAATTAAATTATGCCTTATGAATCTAGAATTCTGTACCTATTAGTTATATTTCCAATTTGATGTAATCAAGCAAGAAATCCTTTGAATTATGATATGATGTAACATGATCTTTTTTGTACTTGTAAACATTATTAAAGAAGTGATGTAGATGCCATTGATCTATGTTTAAATTTTTTAATGCAGTTATATTCCCTATAGATGTTAGTTGATTAAATGGTTAAACTAATGTAATTAATTGTTATTTTATCTGGTGATTAGTACTTTTACTTGTTTAAAGAAAAATTCTGCATTTTACTATGTAGATTATCCTAACTCTCTAGGGTTGCATCATGGGGCATTACATTTAACAATCACAAAAGTTATACAAAAGTAATGTTAATGTTATTATAATTTATGTCATAATAGAATGTCTTAAGGGGTCCTAATAGGACTTCTTAAGGGGATAAAAGAATTCAAACTACATGTCTCATGTTGGATCACAATTGATATTATTAAGTATTAGACTTGTTGGAAACAAGGCAGATAATTGAGAGGGGGGTGAATCAGTTATCTCTATTATCTTTACTTTCTTTTTCTTTTTAAAATTTGTGTAGCATCAAAACATATAAGCAAATATAACCATGAGAGCAGAAATAAAATCAACACACATAAGACAAGGATTTTTAGGTGGAAATCCCTATTAAGGGAAAAACCACGGCGTGACTAACCCAAGATTATATTCTCTGTTAAGAGAATAAGAAGCACAAAATGGCACTTACCAATTAGGGCTTACTGCTTGAGAACACTGCTCACAAGAGGCACACTGCCTACAAGAGTCACTGTCTACATAACTTACAAAATGTAACTAGGTGTTTGAACTAATGAGAGGCATCTGCAAATGCTAGAGTTCAGTTCTGGTTAGGCAGAATATACTGATCTGATGCACTTCATTCTTCCTTTGCTCTAGTGCTGCTGCTCTATCACATACAAGATTTGTATTGCTGCTTCCTTACTCATCTCTGCCTTTTTTCACAATTTATTTTATCATATCTATACACACACACCCCTTCATACTAGAATCCA
Source organism: Cunninghamia lanceolata (assembly GCA_027924645.1). Lineage (NCBI taxonomy): Eukaryota > Viridiplantae > Streptophyta > Pinopsida > Cupressales > Cupressaceae > Cunninghamia > Cunninghamia lanceolata. The sequence goes on along the minus strand of BSBN01000050.1, from coordinate 8,467,625 downwards.
TTTGGTATATATATCTGCACCAAGGATTTCAACAACTTTCTAGTCGGCAACCGGAATACTCAAGATATTTACAAATTATTGATCTGTCGGCTGAATACATACTTGATTTGTGGTGCACATCAAAAATATAGACATTCAAGTCATCGATCATGTTGTCCAACAATGTATGTTCCCTCAATTAGCTTGATCAACATCAATTACTCATCTGGATTGAAGTCTGATACTCTGCTAGTCAGTTCTTCCTCAGTCTACTCTGCCTGTCTAGAACCCAACACTCAGATGCTCATATCTTTTCCATGTTTAATCACCGGAGGCTCAATCTCTAGAATATAATAGTCATGATACTCCTCTTGACTTGTCCAAGTCCATAACTTGCTGAGTTACACCATCTAAGGGATCCAGACTTGATTGTTAGACCTTGCTGCATGCTCTGTTCTTGTTCACCGGACCAAAACAATATTCAATCTAACTTATGGTATAGGCATACTATGTGCTATGGATGTGTGGTATAGACTTTGTTGCCATCAATGACAACACTCATGAAACCACACAGTGTCTCTTGCCAACAATCTCCCCCTTTGGCATTGATGGCAACACTTAGTGAAAAATGACTAAGTGTCGCAGCAAACTCCCCCTTGGCTGATGCTCTATCTTATGCACTATTTTATCGGAGCTCCCCCTTAGCTGTATTTCACATTTTTCACTACTCCTCACTCCCCCTTTGACATCAATGGCAAAGGGCGGAATCCACAGACCAAAATTTGCAAAAATTAACCTATATATAGCTACATAAGTATGTATATACATGTTATAATTACATATACTTGAATATATCCACAAAAGTGGCCTTCAACTATACATACTCTGTGGCCTAGCTCTACTTCATCCTGTCCAAAATGGAGATGTGACCACTCAACAAAAATGCATATGCTTCTGCCCTTCTTAAGTCTGCCAAATCACTAGTCCGAGCTATGGTCTGAGCATCTGTTAAGGCCTCATGCATTGCCTCTAACTTAGGCATAATTATCCCTTTGAGTTCACTCATCCTATTTATTATATTCTTCTTTTCTTTCTCCAGCCTCTTTATTTCATTTCTAATGACAATAGCCTAGCATTCTTTACTTATTATGGATGTAGTGAGGGGATCAAAATTCTAAGATAAACTTGATAGTTTACCTTCTTTTTCTTTCACCTTCTTTTCAATATCCTTTGTAACTTTAGACCAAGATAGACAAAATTTGTACATGTCCTCACCATCTTTAAGAGCATTTTCAAGGCTCTTTATCGCAATATCTAGGGTCCTATCATTAGCAATGAGTCCCTGTACTTCAGTGAACCTTTTTCCCAAAAACTCTTTCCAGACCTTTCGCTCTACCGATTTCTCTAAAGAATCAAAATGTGTGCTAACAGAGTTTACCAGAGATTTCAAATTATTGAATGGAGAGGCCAAAGGATCCTTTTGAAAAGATGGCATGATCTTCTCCAGCATACCGGATGTAATCTCTAGCAGCTCACAGTCTTCCATGTGAGATTTCAGAAGCTTTTCCTTTGCTTTAGCTTGGGCAAAAGATGTTATTTTCATTGTCTGGACCAGAGAGAGGGAATCAATATTTAGTGGTCCTCAGAATAGTTCTAGTTCATCTATCTCCATCATCTCTTTCTTCCATAAATTCTTCATTGCCTCTATAGTGTCTCTTGCTAGAGACTGAGTCTTCTTTTCTTTTGGAATCTCAGAACTATCATCAAAGATCTTCTCTATTTGTTCTTCTTTTCTTCCCTTTACCTCCTCTTCTTGACTTATTTTCTCCTCTTTTCTTCCTTCTCCTTCATTTCCTGAATCTGGAATGTCTACAGTGGGATCCAGAGGAGAGATGTTAACTACTTCATGAACTTCCTCTTCCAGAACAGAGGAATCCAAGTCCTTAGACTTCTCCTCGTCTATCTCTTTTGACCCTTCTACATTTTTTTCAGAAGATTCTTCATTTGATACATTTAATCCTTCAACATCCATGGTAGAAGGTTCTTCATCTATTTCCTCTATAATAGGAAGATTGAATCTTTTGAATTCATTCCAGAGGATGTCTTCTATTTCTCTTGCTACTTGATCAGATTCTCCAAGCATATGTTTGTTCATTCTTTCTTTGCTCCAGAATTCATCCTTACAGTTGTTAAAGATCATGTCCATTTGCTTTGGAGTAATGGAAGAATAGAGCTGAATTGCAATATATTCTTGGATCTCTAAATCATTTGCCTTGGCATTCTCTTTTCTAAGTTCAAGTACCTTCTCTAGACTTTTGGGAATTAATGAAATGATTTCAATAAATGCTTTATTATAAATAATCAGATACCTGACTGTAGCTTCTTCAAAGATCCTCTTGTCAGTATCACTATATTCATCATAGAATTCTGTGACTGGTTGAAGGGTCCCATCCACAGCGACTGCCTTGATGATACCATCAATAGAAAGAGTGGGCTTTTCAACAAATTCTTCTGCCTCTTCTTCTTTGTTTTTACCAGCACAGGATTCCCTAGATGTTTTCTTCTTCTTCTTCATTTTCTTAACTTCCTCATCAGACTCTATTTCTTCATCATCCTTGTGACTTATGTAAGACCTTGTGACTTTTGTTTTCATTCTCTTTTCTCCTTTTTTGGATGTCTTGACTTCTGGTTTGGTGGCTCTTGAGCTCTTAGGAGTGGCAGGTGCAGAGCTCTTAGACGATCTAGTCTGGGAGGAGGCTTGTACCGGAACACTTCCTTTCTCTGCTTCTTGTTTCTCTTTCTCAGTTCTTTCTATTTTCTCTTTGTTTCCATCAACTGTCTCTTTTGATATGCCATATCTTTTGGCAATTTCCTCTACTTTCCTTCTAACTTTCCTTTTTATTTCTAGTTGTCTTAGCTCAACATGTATCTTTACACTTAATTCTTGAAAGGTTCCAAACCTTTCTGCCTTAGGGTCCTTTGGTTGGCTCAACAGGTGTTGAACATGTAGCTCCAAAATTTTCTCATCTACTTCATAACCCATTGGCATTATCCACACTATTCTAGACTCAACTGCCTCCATTAGGCATTGATTAGTGTCAACCATGAAGCACATTGTATCCTTGTATTTTTCAACTATGGATTGAGGAATGCTTTCTTAGGCCTGCATCATTCTCTAAAAGTTCTTGAAATAACCCCAGAGAGCTGTGTTTTGGGCTTGAGCATCACCAAGTCCATACATATAGTCTCTGATCTGTATGGTAACCAGTCTGTCATTTTGTCATACCCAACCACTTGATCTGGGTAGCTCATTCATATAGTAAAAGAATAGACATAGTATTAGATAGCCATACTTGAAGGAATTCTTCTTATCCCTTTTGATCTTTTGCAAGTTTTCTAATAGTTGATTCAGGAGAAGGTCACATAGATCACAATCTACATTTTCCCTTAGCATCTGATATGTTATATATATTGTAGTCCTAGACATAGAGTTCTCCTGGCTAGAATGATAGATCTTATATCCAATTATCATTGAAGCAAACTTGACATCTAGATATGTGATGTCATCAATTGTCATTGCTCTTTTGTTAAACTTAGATCTGGTGGCTTCAGTTACTATCTGGTTCTTGATAGATTTTAATGTAGGTAGCCCACTGGATGAATGCAGTCCAGTTATTGCCCTAATCACATCTTTTTTTATCTTGAAGGGCTTCATTAACCACATAAAATTGTCATGTATTCTACTAAGAACATACCAAACCCAATCATCTTCTATAAAATAGGGAAAGTGGATGCAATGTCCAAAGTGCTTATCCCAGAGGGCTTTATATTGAGGTTTGAGTTCAAAACTTTCATCTATTAACTATTTATGATAGATGTCGATCAACTTAGATTCTCCAAATTCCTCAATATTGGCGTGGATGTAAACCCTAACATCTTCTGCGTGCAGTACCCCATGTAGAATGCTAGAAAAAGCGCCTAATGGATCAACTTTTAGGGATTTATAGGGGTGTTTCTTGAATTTTGGGCGTGGCCTATCAGTGATCTTAACAAGCATTGGAGTAGCCATTTTGCAAAAGATTCAGAGAGAAATTTTTAGAATGGAAGTACCTTTTTACGCTTTAGGGTTAAAAAAAAAAAGAGCCTGAACAAATCGTTGGTTGAATTGGATTTTGTAGTTGATATTTGAGAGAGTTGTAGAAACTTTGATGCAGAGTTCTTCTTTACTTCTTCTCGAAAGCAAATGTGTGAATAATTAGTGAATGAACCCCTTTATCTCTGTGTAAACCCTAATTTCCTTTTGAAATAAATGCACAAATTAAGTCATCCTGATGCCTTGCTCTGAGAGAGATCTTGTCAAATCATTGAGATGCACTTAGAATCATTTTCAATGGTAAGACAATGCATCTTCTTTCCTCCAATCATGCCATGAATTCGCATATCAAGATATTTCAATTTTGAATCATAATAGATCTGTCTATGAAAATCCTTCTTTACCAGATGGTTGTCCAACTAGATCAATCTTGGATGATTAAACTCTTACAAAACTCCATGCAGATCTTTCATATCTTTACCAAGGGTTATTTAGATATTTTTCTGAGAACCCTTTAATCTGCAACATTCCATGTGCCAAATTTAGGCACCAATTGACTGGCTAGGGGAATTTATTTTTCTTTGTGACTCCCCCTAAGCCAAAGCTCATCTATTTAGTTTCCAAAAGGAGTATCAGCACCAGATTTTGGTGCGGATCCATCCCCAACATTTTCTATACTCTTCTTCACCCAAATCATGTTCATCTCCCTTTGAACTTCATCCACATTTACTTTGCCTTTTCCCTTATCTTGTTTCTTATTATGATGTACTGGACCGTTTTTATCCTAATTTTTACTTCTGTAGAATTTGGCAATATGACCAGATCTATTGTGATTGTAACAAACAACATTTCTTTGCATATTTGACTAATATCCTCTTGATCTACATTTATTACCCATATGTCCCATTCTATTGCATCCAAAGCATCTACCATTGAATGAATTATTTATTTGCATATTTTTGCATTCATGAGATTTGTGACCATACCTTTTGTAGTTGAAACATTGTCCAGAGAAGGATGGATTAGTCTGATTCATTCTCCTTCTACACTGAGTTGATTTATGACCAAAGTTGTTGCAATTGAAGCAGTATCCATCAGAGGATGGATATCTTTGAGCATTTGGTTTCCTTATCGAATGTCTTCTAGGCCTATTTCTTTGATTTCATGATCCAAAGTTTTTCTGATTGGATCTAGAGATTTCACCTTTCTCATATCCCAAGCCATGCTTGTCATCTACCCTCTTTTGACTTTCAAGAAGAACTTCAATTTGGGCTAAGCTTATCTTGAATTTCTCTTTGTATTCAGTTGTTATTTTAAGATTTTATTTAAGAGTGTCTATCTGATTCTCAAGTTGTTCTTCATTAGCTCTAGCTTCTTCAAGATCAAATTCAAGATGCCTAATTATTCTATCCATTTTGTGGTAGTCCTCTGTCTTCTCCTTGAGGGATTGTTTTAGATTATCTTCAATTTTCCTTTTCTCTTCAATTTCTTGGGTGAATCTCATAACCCCCGATTCCATCTCATGTCTTACCATAATGACCTCTTTTGATAGCTTCTCAAATAGCTTGTTTTTCTCATCTAGATCTTCATTACTATCATTTGCTTCACTATGACTTGCTAATTTTTAAAGTAGTTCCTTTCTCTTTTTCACAGAGATAATTTTTCTTTTAGCTCATTTATGAAATCATCAGCTTGTTTGAGTCTTTCTCTCAAGTTATTGACTTCAAAATGGGATTGTTCAAGATCATCTAGGGCAAATTGAAGTTGTTCCTTCATACCATACATATCCATTGAGATTCTTAGATCTTCCTTAAGATGTTAGGCTTTATTTAAAGGTACCTAGCTTTGATGCCAATTGTTGGAAACAAGGTAGATAACTAAGAGGGGGGGTGAATCAATTATCTCTATTATCTTTACTTTCTTTTACTTTTTATAATTTGTACAGCATCAAAACATATAAGCAAATATAATCATGAGAGTAGAAATAAAATCAACACACATAACACAAGGATTTTTACGTGGAAAACCCTGTTAAGGGAAAAACCACGGGATGACTAACCCAAGATTGTATTCTTTCTTAAAAGAATAAGTACAAAATGGCACTTGCCAATTAAGGGTTACTGCTCGAGCACACTGCTCACAAGAGGCACATTGCCTACAAGAGACTCACTGTGTACAGAACTTATAGAAGGTAACCAGGTTTTTAAACTGATGAGAGGCATCTACAAATGCTAGAGTTCAGTTCTGGTTAGGCACAATATATTGATTTGATGCACTTCATTCTTCCTCTGCTCTAGTGATGTTTCTCTATCACATACTAGATTTGTATTGCTACTTCCTTACTTATCTCTACCTTTTTTTGCACTTTATTTTATCATATCTATACACACACACCCCTTCATATTGGAATCCATCTGGTATATATATCCACATCAAGGATTTCAAAAACTTTCTAGTTTGCAACCGGAATACTCAAGATATTTACAAATTACTGATCTATCAGTTGAATCCATGCTTGATTTGTTGTACGTATCAAAAACATAGGCATTGAAGTCATCAATCATGTCCTCCAACAATGCATGTTCCCTCAATTAGCTTGATCAACATCAACTACTCATTTGGATTGAAGTCTGATACTCTGTTGGTGAGTTCTTCCTCAGTCTACTCTACCTGTCTAGAACCCCAACACTTAGATGCTCATATCTTTTCCATGATTTATCACCAGAGGCTCAATCTCTGTTATATAGTAGTCATGATACTCCTCTTGACTTGTCCAAGTCTGGAACTTACTGAGTTACACCATCTAAGAGATCCGGACCTGATTGTTAGACCTTACTGCATGCTCTATTCTTGTTCACCAGACCAAAAAAATCTTCAATCTAACTTCTGATATAGGCATACTATGTGCTATAGATGTGTGGGATAGACTTTGTTGCCATAAATGACAACACTCATGAAGCCACATAGTGTCTCTTACCAACAAGACTGTAGGGTGACTCATCATAACAACTGATATAATTAAGTATAAATATTTAGGATATGTCATAATAGGACATCTTAAGGGGATCAAATACTTCAAAGTACATGTGTCATATTAATCATAATTGATGTAATTTATGACGACTCATCATAACAGTCACATTATATACAAAATAGTGTCAATGTTAATTTAATTTATGTCATAATAGGATGCCTTAAGGGGTCTTAATATGATGCCTTAAGGAAATCTAAGAAGCTATCAAAAGTTGATGAAGTTTCCCAAGGCAACCATATTTAACTATAATACAATCAAATTTAAAGTAAATTCAAAGTAGCAAAACATGGACATTTAATAAACAAAATATATAGAATATTGATTTTGATATATAAAAGTGTAGAGTATAAGTTTGTATGTACATACAATACAAATTTCCATAAAATATGTAATTGTGTATGTACATATATGTCAACTCAAAACAATGTTTACAAAATGTGTCTATGCCATCTCAAGAAAATCCAAAACTTGGGGGAATGTTGTAGGTCTTCATGCCACTTGATATCGAAATAATACAAGCAATATCAATATATCATCAAAACATGTATTTTAATTTACATAAAACTATCTATATACACAACTTGTACCTATATAAATACAAGTGTCTCATGCACATGTGTTTAGGTTTAATCTACATCCTATCCTTTTTATTTCAAAGTATGAGATCAATATGATGATGGCTTAAGGACACAAAAAAGGATAATAAATCAAATTTAACTATTAATGTCCAAGCAATATCAATATATAATCAAAACCTATATTTAAGTATATTTTAACTAACAATTACCTATTTTTACCATGTATTCCATGTTGTCTAGGTTGAATCGATACATATACTCTTATTTGTGATGATGGCCTAAGGATATAAAAGGACAATTTAAATCAATTTCAATTAATAATTCACAAACAATAACAAAACATGTATTTAATGTATTTAAAAGGACAATATAAAACTAAAACTATAATTACCTATATTTACTTATTCCATTATACCATCTGCATCCTCTCTCCTTTGCAATGCATCTATGATTGTCTCATGCTCTCCCATTGAAATTGTCCATAGCCCTTTACTTGTATGTCTTCCACAATACCTCACTAGTTTTATATTTGTTGCCACCACCAAATGTGAGTAGTGTATAATATTCTTATGTGTTTCATAATCTTTGAATGTAGGCAAATTATTCCTCCTTATTAGGTATTTTCATAGCCAAGTGCCAACAACCACCACCGAACCTATTGGATAATGATAGCCATCATCAAAAAAGTTCTTAAAATTTGCTTAACGGTACCAAAGACTTGTTATCAAATTTTACTTAAGGGGATGTTTTAAGGGGATCACCAAACCTGTTGGATAATGATAGCCATCGTCATCTTCTTAAGGTGATATTAACTTATGTTTAGTGCCCATAGAATGAACCAACCATTTTGTTTCCTCTTCATTCTCCTCAGATGCAACAACAACATAAACATGTCCTGCAAACAAAATTTGATTCAATAACTTGCACATATCCATATAATTTGACCAATCTAAATACATGCATTCATATGTCTATAAATAAATAAAAGCACTACAAAATAATAATAAAATGAAATAAATTGAATTAAATTACCTTCTTGTACAAGGTTTGAAACACGGTCATAACTGTTTGATGCAAACACTTGATCATTGTCTTTAATTGTTGTTTTATATTGATCGTGTGCTTGTGCAGGTGTCAATGATCTTTGGTTCCACTCTTCAACCCATTTTGTATTCTCATGTGCTTCCCAATCTCTTGAAATACAAAAACATGCAAGCTCTCTTGTCTAGATAGTCCATGTGCTTGCATTCAAACTCTTAAATGAATTCCATTTAGTAGATCCATTGATTGTCTCGCAATCAAGTCTAGGTAGAATATTCTCTTATTCAACCAACCAAAAGAATCGATGAACTATAGAATACTCACTTGATCAACATGTAGATAATCTTGTATTGAACCAACCCACAATCCCACGTGTATCTTTAAATTTTACTGCATCCACAAATTTCAATTTCTCTCTAGCAAGAATTCTTTTAGCACACGCACCAGCTCCATCATGTTCTCCTTTACCATGTCCAGCTTCAAAAAAACTCCACATATATTTCACATTATGTTCCTTGTGAACCCTACTTAACCAATAGAACATTCAAGCATTCTTGAACTACCTCATACAATTATCTGAGTATATGAGATGTTCTATCATCTGGATTCCTCTTTCTCTTAAATTTGTATAAAATATATTGAAATAGTATTGAACAAACTTTGACGAGTGTAACCGATTGTCACTCAAATAGAAATGATACTACCTCAAAACTTTTCTATCATCCTCTATGCTATCATTTGCATGTCTATAAATAATATGAACAAATATAGCCACCTACACTAAATTGTAATACTGTGATTGGATTTCCTCTTGCGGAGCTAGAGTATAGTTTTCCACAAAATGAACCACTGATAGTATAGTACCAACTAGAAATCTATTTCTGCATGTACGAAATTGTCCATCAAGCATGTTGAGAGAGCTTGACATATTTTGGTAAAATCTTACTCTTAAATTTTGATATGAATGCATGTACACTAACTTTTTCTATAATTAATTCACAACACTTTCCAATTTTTCCATCTTTTAAAGAATACTCAACATTCTTAAATTTTTTACCATCCACTAATTGTTGTCCAAAATCATTTTCAACATTTCCATGCATAGAAACTCTTAAGAAAAAAAGATTACGACAACTAGTGCATTGTCCAGAAATAGATGAACTTAATTAAAATAATTTCACATTAGATCTTTCACAAAACAAACTTGATATAAACTCCTTTATTGTTTCAGGTGGCATATTAATACCACATTCCTGCATAATCATGTTAGTATGTAAATTACAATGTACATATCGAAATACATCATAATAATAAAAAAATTGAACATGTGTTATACAACAACAAGATATTCATTGCTTACTAATCTTTACATACCAAGGTTTACATTTTTCAAAAGATGGTTGATTTATTCTAATATCACCAGGTAACACTAAATCACCACAAACTTTTTGGTCAAATTTAGTTTGCGTTGTATCTAGTAGGTTTTTTGGTTGAGGATCACGAACTTTAGACCCCACTCTTAATTTTAAAACATATCTAGTATTAGATGATACCCAGGTATTATCATGCGAATATTTTCTATCAAAGATTTGATTTCAACATTCAACTTCATGTTAGATATTAGGAGTTGACCACTAAAACTCTAACATTGGTTGATTGGATCATTTTCTATACTTTCTCTTCTCTTTGCCACTCTTACCAACATTTTAGGATGTATTTTTAGGATTTCACTAATTTTTCTTACCATTCTTTTATTCAAAGTTGCTTTATTAACTTTAGCAGTTGGTATAACTCATCTTGCTGCATTCTTATCTTTAGATCAATTATTCTTTCCAATAGACTTAATGGCACTAGAAAAAGTAGACATAGCATGTTTTAGTGATTGATCTTTTCTTCTTGGTTTAACAAAAATGCCTAACTTTTTCATTACTTTTCTCATTTTCAACATTCTCATTAATTGCATCATTAGTTGACATTGAAATGATAATTTTTTATGGTAAAAAAATTCTTTGTATTATCTATTGGCATGTGTTCTTATTTGTCTCCAATAAATCTTACCAAGAGATTATCCAAAACATCATTTTAAATTTAAAAAATATATTTTTGTTTTTAACATCACATCCTGGATTTTCATTTTCATTTTCAACTTCAAAACAATTTTTATTTTCATCAACAAAACAATTTTCATTTTCATTTTCAATAAAAGGATTTTCATTTTCATTTTCAACAACAAAAATATTTTCATTTTTATTTTCAATAACAATTTGACTCAAATCTTGATCTCTACAAATATTATTGATCTCAACATTGTTATATCCAACTTCTTTTAAATCTCCTATAAACACCATTTCCATTTCATTCAAAGTTGGATTTGAAGACGTACCTAGATTTGTGTTTATTCAAACATTCTCCATAGCATTGAAAGGGGGATTTGAAGACATACCATGTGTAGTTTGTATAATCATATTAATTTCCACATTCACCTCTTGCAAATTTGCATCATCTACATCTATGGTCTCCTCAATGTCTTTATCTTCAATAGTTGTCAAATTGGATGCTTTAGCATCATTCATTGATCGAATCTTTATTATTCTATATCTTTTTCTCTTTTCCTCCTCTCTCTTTGCTTCCATTTCTTCACGAGTCAATACCTTCCTATCTTTCCTCTTATTACGAGCTTGTGATCCCATGATTAAAATTTTTTTAAGTATTCACAAATGAATGTCAAAAACCTGAAAGCATTCCTTCTTTGTTCCTCCAAAAAAGTAGCAATTGAACAAAATTCCTCTCAAACACTATATCCCAATGATGTCCCCTTTCAAAATTTAAATAAAATCCCAAGTTGAAGAATTTGTAGAAGCCAAAAGTTGATATAGAAAACTAAACATGTCACTATCAGCCATACAGAACAATTTACAGGGCTGACAGTGATAGTACCAATTACAAAAATGGTAAAAATCTAAATGGGATCCCGTTTATTAAATGACATCCCGCTCTATAAAACAGGATCTCATTTTGCAAAATTTGAATTTTAGGCCTTGTTAACTGATTCAAGAAAAGGGTTGGGGACCTGAACCTAGGCTTTGGACCTATTTTGACCTGTAAGTTGAAGGTCATGTCAATGCCACAATAAAATAGTGACTTTAGGAAGATGTTTGAAGACCTTTTTTGCATAATTTTTTGATGAAATTAAAACCCATTATAGATGAGATAGTGTAGATTCCAAATATATATTTTTTTTACAATTGGATTATTTTTTCATTAATTTCTAATGAAATAGGTCCATAAAATTAAATTATCAAGGTTTTTTTATTATTTTAATAACTTTTTATTAAAATAATTTTTTGAAAAACAAATTGTATGACAACGTACTTCAGACAATTCTTTTCAATTTGGAAAAGAAATTTTCAAAAAATGATAAGTTTAGGGCATCTTATGCATGATGTACATGATGATTTTTTAAAACACCAAATATGGTGAATAAAAAATTATAAGAAATATGGAAAACGTGCTTCAGTGAGTTACAAATCTTTTCCCAAAAGGATTTAGAAAAATCTGATTATTTAGGTCAAAGTATGGATGACATACACATGGATGGTATAGTAAAAAAATGTGACTTTTAAATAGTGGTCTTTAGAAAGGCCTAGTCAAAATCAATTTGTATCATCTGGGTATTCAAATAAATTACATATTTGGAAACTAGACTCTGAGTATTAAATTTTATGATTAGTGACTTTTTCGAGGATTTCATCTCTAAGTGCTTCAAATTTTAAGGTCAAATGTGAAAAATTCTGAAAATCTAGGAAACCACTTCCATTTTTTGGCCAACTTCTTGCACACACCCATTTTAAAACTATTATTTTAATATTTTTAATTATTTTATATATTATTATTTTGTGGGGCATAATTGAAAAATTAATCTTTAATTTGGTTAATAGGTTATTTTTAGAATGAATTTGTTCGATAACTCTAAAAAGTTTGATCATTTATAATTGTTCAAAAATTAATTTGTTCTTATTATATCCACCAAAATAATGTAGCACCACTTAATATATCTATTCAAACAATTTTCATTCTATTATTAAACATTTAATATGTTAAGTGTTTAGGAGCAAATGGGAGGGTAAATAATAATTTTAGGAATATGTGGTTCCCAAAATGACTACAAACCCTAAAACATTTTACAATCACCTAGGCCATGGGTGTCATCAAGCTGATTGAAAGAGGTTTTTCAATAGGTTAAGAGCCATTTTGGATAACTTATAGGAGTGAGTAAATGCCTCTACACTTCAAGCTCAGCTAGGTGTAGGAGGGTAATTCTAGATGTATCCCTCGATAAGGATTGAAATCAACAAAATATATTCTATGACTCATGACTTTGCAACAATACCTAGATCATTATTTTAATCCCAAATACTGTCACTGAACTAAAACATGCCTACTACTCTTAATAACCTCCATTTGAGATGATGAGAGAAACCATACAAAATGAGGATGCACATAGAACTGTAACTGTATTTAAATATTTATATATTGTTTTGATTTTTTAATAGAGTGTGGGTGATCATGGGGCTCTGAGACTAGTGCTTATCCAATGGGTTACTGAGTCTCAAGTTTATTAAAGGAAGACAAATGCATAGAGATGTATGAATATATGCATGATTACTCAGATGCATATGAATCAATACAAAACCATGAAAATAATTATTAATCTAGCACCATACAAGATTCATCCATGTGTAACACTAAAATGACCATTTAAAATACTTGAAAATAATTTAAGAACTGTCATATTATTTCAAATCACAAGTTACAATCATATCAAGAAGTGTGGCAAGAAAAAACCTTAACTGCACATAAGAGTTTTCCTGAAAAAATACTAATAGTAATGGATAAAAAACATAGACCGATATTCAAAGTTAAATATAATGTTGAACACAATGAGGTGCTTAGAGGGGATGAATTAGCACACACTAAAACTTAAACGGATGTTTGCACATGAAACTACACAACTTAAAGAATAGAAAGGAAATTGTGCAACACACATAACAACAACCCTAAAACTAGAAAAAATCACAGTGAGGATTAGCTCATAATATATTATGCTCATTGCAAAAAGTATTAGAACTTTGTTTTATGGCTACAACCCAAGGAAGCTACTACTCCCTGATTTGGTGCTTACAACAATTACAAATTTGATTTAGGGCTACAACCCAAGGAAGCTACTACTCCCTAAGTATTCTACTCATTGCAATAATATTTACAAAGAGAGTAAATACATAGATTATTATAGCATCTGATTTATGCTAAAAATGCAATCTTATATTTTTGCTCAATCATGTCTTCAAACTAATTCTGCACACTTCATATCTTGCATTCTGTTCTTCTTATTTCACTCTCACATCTTACCTTCACAAATGAATTTGATCTTCTAAAAATATCCTCTATAACACTTCAAAACACTGATTAGGTGGGCATCATAAACATCACTGGATGAAACATGTAACTCTTCATAAGTTGGCCTCAATACATACAATATTATGGAAAAGCTTGTTGTAGACCTCAAGACATCATGAGAGGGATCAAGGAACATCTTTTCATACCTTCCAAAGTTAAGGAAACTAATCAAGATCCTTTGCATATAACAAGTACTTAACCAAACGGCTCAAACTACTCAAGATTGCTAACTATTCATCTTCATATTTTTTAGGAGAAGCTAAAATCTTCACGCAGACCAATAATTTAGTCATACATGATCTCAACATCATTCATACATCTTATTTCTGAAGTATGATATCAATATATATATCCGCAAAATAAAAAACATGCCAATCTATAGGAAACAAAGCATTCCAGACCATATGTCACACTTCATAACTCAAGATATAGTATTGTGGTGCAATACAAACCCTAAAATCTTTTAGGAATGATCTAAAACATCAGTATGTGTTCCTTATTAGATCTGCACATCTTTATCTAACAATTCCAAAGGAATAAAAGGATTTGAAAAATGTAACCAGGAGTCGAGAGAATAATTATAGTTAGATCTTCCCTTTCAGACATAAGTGCTTGATGTGGTACAAGAAAATGGAATTTATCTGCATGCAGATCAAACTTGAGATACCTTTGAACATGTAAGACCTTTGCACCAGCTTGTTTGATTAAGTTGTATATATGTCTGTAACATTAGAAAATGTCCCCTTGGGGGCTTTTCCCTCATAAGGTTTAGTTCCTGGGTTTTTAGAATGCATTTAGGACATTTTTGTTCATATTTTAACATCATGATGGAATGAGACCTAAGTCCCATGGCAAATAGAACCTAGGTGGACCCCTTGAGTTGTACCCTACCTAAAATAGGGGGGGGGACTTGGGCTCTTGCACCCTAGTCCTAACCTATTTTAGGACAAACCCAATTTTTGGGTGTCAATTTATGACCATTAGGTAGTTATTTTGCTGACACGATAAAGTTTGATTTTTAAAATCTTAGCAGGAATGCTTGTAGGTGCATATATAAGCATGTGTAGGCACTCATTTGTAAACTCAATTTCAATTAGATGATCATTGTGAACTCTAGGCATTCTCAAGGTGATTGAAGGCTTTATATTGTGTTGCAAGAGTAGACTTGTATGTTTTATGTGTTGATATTTGCAGATTTTAGCATCAATCTCCTCATGGCATGAAGAGCATCTTCCTCCGTGAGAGCTTCACTACAAGGTGACATAATATTATGTTTTTATCATTGATTCCTTTGGTTTTTGCCTCTACCTCACAAGGGCACGCACTCCTAGTTTGACAACAATGTTCAGAGACTTAAGTGTCCTCTAGGGCTTGACTGAGGCTAGCCTCTAAACACCACAACACCTGAACCAAGTCTTGTGATTGAAGGTTATAGTTGTTGCATATAGGAAAGTGGAGTTGCAGGAAGGAGTGGCAGACATCAAGGATTCAGGATCTAAAGAAAAGTTAGACAAAGGAGCACTTCTAGGATTATGGCACCTGCAATAGTGTCCTCCATAGATAGATCTCGAGAAACAGAAGTTAAAGGGTTAATCAGTGTCAGAAAGAGGTCTAGATTCCCTGAAAAAGTAGGTACCTTGGACTTGGATGCCCACACCAGTGTCCCCGACTGTTTTCTCTTGGAACCTCAAAAATAGGTATTCTGTGATTTGTTATTTTACTTCTATCTACAACAGCTTTTTCTGTCTTTCATGAATTTGTTGCCGTATTTGCATAATTAGGGTTTTAATGGCTAATTAGGCATAAGAGAAGAAAAATTAATAAATAAATTCCCTAATCCAAGCTTCCCTTCACTTGCAAGTGACCTAGGGTATGATAGTGCTAACCACTCAACCCTAGATCCTTCAATGTTTAGTGGAAAGGAGGGTTTTAACATCTAAACAACAAAAGATCAACAAATCCAATTTTACCCTAAAATTTTTGGTGAACCCATGTTTTTGGACTTAAATTACAACTTGCTGAGTATTTTTCTTTAGATTTGGATTTATTTCATTAATTCATTCAGTCATTTATTTCATTGCATTGAGAAAAATTTGAAAAAATACAAAAAAATTGCATTGTTTGGCTTACTAAGTTGCATTAGTTCTTTCTAAATTTTCCTAATTCATGATTTTTACATCAGATCTGATATAAAATATAGAAAAATAGAAAAAATTAGAAACTTAGCTTGCATTTTCATCATTTAATTGCTAGGGTTTTGTGGAAATTTTGTTAATTTTATATAACCTAGTAATTCCAAAATCTAGGGTTTGTAGGAAAAATATTTTTTCAGATTTTTCTACTGATTTTAGAGGCTCATTAAAATCTATATTTAGCTTTAGTCTTTCATTTTAGTGTGAATTTGCATTTAGATTTAAAATATTTGCATTTTTACATAGAAAATTTCAACAAAAACTAGCAATTTTGATGCATTTTCATTATATTTACATGGGCATTTTGCATATTAAGGCTTGAAAATCAGTTTCAGATCTGAGATTTGTTAAGGGAAATTTAGTTAAACAATGAATATGCAATAAACAACATCAAATACCCATGACTCAATAGAATAATGAAATTGAGAAGATTTAAATGAAATGAAGCAATGAATAAAATAATGCAAACCTTCCTTAGATCGAAGCTTCTATTGTTTGCCTATTAAAACCATCCTTGCTTGTATGAAGTAGGGCCCTCAGAGAGTGCACTCCTTTGCTGTGTTCAAGGATGTCGATAGTAAATGGCTGTGGTGATAAACATGCAATGAAGATGAGCTTCAAAGCAAATGTGTGATCTCAAGCTAATGAATAGAAATGGGGGTGCCAAAGGTGTGCTAGTAAATTCCTATAGAGTAACAATACAAATAGACTGGATGAATAGAATGGAAGAATGAGGCTTCATTTATAGACTTGGGAGAATGATGATCAATGGTTGAGAAGAGATGAGAAGATCAATGGTTGAGAACGGTTGAGGAATGTGCAACAAATAGAAAGAGGACAAGTGTCCCACCTCTATCATGTAACAGGGTAGTGAACAAAATTTATTTAAGAGTTAATAGAATGGATTGAGGAATTGAGAGAATTGATTGATCAGTTACTCGAATAGATTGAAGAGCTGACATAATCGATTGATTAGTTAACAGTTTTGATTGATGAGTTAACTAATCTTGATTAGAGAAGAAATAGGACATGTGGGTGAGAGAATATTAGCTAATTAAATATTTGAAATATTTAATTACATGTGCAACATGGTGAGGTGGAAAAGGTGAGGTGGATTTTAGGATAGAGGAATTTTATGATTAATTAAATAATTTAGGATTATTTAATTATATGAGACTTTAGAAGAATTTAGGGAATTTAATTAAATAAAATGATTTTATTTAATTTTGACTTTAGAAAAAATAATTAAATATTTTGATATTTAATTAATTAAGATGAATGTGAATCAAATAAATAAATTTGTTTATTTATTTATTGATAGAAGAATTAGAAGGGAATAAATATTAAGAATATTTATTTAGATTGAATCTTGTCATTTTTAGGCGTATATATTTTGCCCCTCTTTGATGCAATGCAGTTTATGACGTTGCTTCAAAGAACAAAAAGTCTGATAGTGATACATGCCCCAGTTTGCCCCTGGTACATGCTATAACGATAGGATGCCGCCTCAAGGGATTGGATGGGAAAAAGGCAAAAGGCGTGAGACAGACAATCTCACGAAGATGAAAGGTTTAGGTTAGGTTGGGGGAAAATAGGACATGTTTTAGAGAAACAAGAAGAAAATTGGAAGAAAAATGAGTGTGGGAAGTAGTCACAGTCACCACCTAGCCAAATTTAGGGTTTGTAGGCTATATATAGAAGCTGGGGCCACAAGATAATTCATTTGTACACTTGCCTTATCTGGATTTACTTCAGAGAGCTTTTGGAGGGTAGAGAGCAGCATGGCAGCCAGAGAGGTAGACATTCCACACGAGGAGTGCCGATTCAAGCGCGTCCATCGATATGACCAGCTAGCAGAGGCAGGACCCCTGGTATGTACTCCAAAACAATTGTCCTACGGTCGAGTTAGGGTGTCATAAATGCTAGGGGAAAACAAGCTTAAACAGATGCACCGAAACGCAGAATGATGCATATGTCGCATGAAACGACACATATGTAGTTTTGCAGCGCATATGAAGAATGTTGCGGTGCATGTGTGAAAGCTGCACATTTGTAGATTTTGTGGTGCATTTAAAGTTTGTTGCGGTGCATGTGTGAAAGCTGCGCATATGTAGCATAAATCAGTGCATTTATGTGTTTTTGCTGTGCATTTGCCAAAAGTGGTGCATGTGCCAAGAAATGGTGCTTTCATGAAGAAATGGTGCATTTACCACCTGTAGTGGTGCATATGTTTTAGATAGCAGATGACTTAGCAAAATTGATTTGATTAGCATCTTGTTTGACATGTCAATCGATAAGCTATCTCTGAGATTGCAGGAATCTAGTCAAGAGATGTAGTGTGCTATTTTGATCAATTTAAAATGCTAAGTTAGTTGATATAGTTTGATAGCTACATTGAGTATGGTATTTGCAACTTTAGATTGATGCCTTGCTTTGCGTGCTTGCAGGAGGATATACAAGAGACACTACAGTCGAGGGAGTAGTTCCCCATGCCATTGTTGTAGAGATATATGCTTATGGAGATTGACATAGAGGCACTTGGTGCTATGGGACCGGATTATGTATGCTTCATGCCCATGGTGTGGGCGAACTGTGGCTTGCTGACTACTGCGGTGGAGAGGTTCCATAGCAAGGATGGGACTTTTCACTTCCCCACTAGAGAGATGGTCGTGATGTTGGAGGACGTCTACAGGTTTCTGCACTTGCTGATTCAGGCGAGCTTATAGAGGATGACACCAGAGAGATGCGGGACTCATAGAGTGCAGGTGAGTATAAAATGACCCAGAGTTGGTTGGATAGGTCATCCCTTGGTAGGATATCTATGACTGCTATGACTACTTCCCTGGGATAGTGGCAAAATTGATCAGATGTGTAGTATGCCCTGATAGGAGATCACATGGATTCCCCATTGGATGGGGTAGGATCATGGAGAGGATGGTGACAGAGGGCACCCGATATGCATGGGGTGTCTGTGTACTAGCTCACTTGTATCATGACATGCACTAGGTAGTATACCACTGGAGCACAAGTCTATCTACTAGGGTATCACTACTACAGTTCTGGCTATGAGAGCACATAGTGATCAATAGGCCAATATGTGTGTTTGCTAGATAGAGAGGGGAGCCATACAGCTATGGCTACGCGGGGGTGATTTCGCAGCACAGGCTGGGAAAGCTAGAGTATTGGAGGCACACACTAGATGGAGTAGATGTGGTCATCTGGCGACCATATCTAGATTGTGAGCCCTAGGAGGATGAGGCATACAAGCTATTGTACTGCTTTCAGATGAGCTAGCTAATAGGATGGACCCGCCATATACTAGAGAGACAGATGATAGGCAGGGTACAGAGATAGTTCAGTAGGAGGCAGGGCATACCACAGGGGCAGGCTCGGTTTGCATGGACTCACGTGGAGAGGGTTAGATGGGGGCTGATGGAGTCATATGAGGAGGCCCTGGTAGAGTTCTAACAGACACCTTATGTCACTTGGGACATGAGGATGGAGATAGCAGATGCAGGGATGATGCAGGATTATGAGGACTAGATTACTGCACACCCCTTCTCGAGATATTCAGGGCCTGAGATGTTGGTGCCTCGCATCGATGAGGCAGACTCAGATGAGGAGGGCCAGGTTTGTCGAAGGAGGAGGGGGAGAGGTACAGGAGGACCTGGTGGTGGTAGAGATGGGGGAGATGGTGGAGGAGGAGGAGGTGGAGATGGGGAAGATGGAGGAGGTGGAGATGGGGGAGATGGAGGAGGTGCAGGAGGGGATGGTTCGAGACTGAGACAGAGGAGGAGGGTAGGGGAGGGACCATCCCATGCCTAGCAGGTAGTGCAGCCACAGGCTACACAATAGGTACTACAACAACAGGTGCCATAGTAAGGACCACAGGTACAGATGCCACCACCCTAGTAGGTGGCACAACAGCAGATACCCCAGCCACAGGGGTCGGGACAAGCAGAGGCGGCACAGGGGCCAGTGAAGTCAGATGCATATGAGAGGGCTATAGCCTCCCTAAGAGGACATGTTAGAGAGTTGTGGGCATAGCTCAAGAGGGCGGATGCCCGATGGGAGATAGATGCAGAGGTGATTGTAGGGTTGACCTGAGAGAGAGATATGGTAGACGCACAAGTACGAGTTATCCGTGTAGAGTGGGATACTGTAGTGGCAGCCCTAGGGACAGATGTGGTGAGCACCTTTTTGGTTGAACAGGTGCACCAGGCACAGACACATCTTGCCCAAGCATAGACGCAACTAACACAGGTGCGGGGAGAGCTTGCTAGAGCGCAGGCTCAGGTACAGTACTATCAGGGTTTGTACCACAGAGCCGTGCCAGTGAGCCAGAGGGCTTCGAGATTCAGGAGCCAGTCTATAGCATCTCAAAGAGTAGGTCCATCAAGGTCAGGGGCCTCTGTGATGGGTCCATGGCAGCCAGGGGCTAGTGGAGAAGGAGGAGACCCTATTGGGAGCAGTGGGTCCCAGCAGCAAGGATAGACTTGTACCATATTTTTATACTTGAGACATGTATCACCATCCATTGGGATGTTTTATTGTATATGACTTTGATTCAGACATAGATACTATGATATTGTACATTTGGACTCATTTTATGTATATGATGATGTAGCTATGTGATTTGCTCTATATGTTGTGAGTTTATGATTCATTTCTATTGTATGATGTGATGCCCATGTAGATTTAGATCTTTTATCTGATGCTATATGAGATGTTATCTAGATGCAACTTTTGATATGATTCTATGTGATGTTTAGATGATCTAATGCAGTTTTAAATGATTTATTTGATATGTTTGCAATGTTATGTAAATGCAAAATGCTATCTATATGACTATGCAACTTTATGTGATGCTCTTAGCTATGTTTTTTATTTTTTTTTGTTGACACTATATGATGGTGGTATATGGATGTCCTACTGCACTCTATTTTGTATGCAATTGATTTAATCACGTAAATGACTATCTCATAGGTGATGATATGCCACTATATGCTCTATTTTTGTGATGTCCAAATGTACACTATCGACACAGAAATGATAGGATGATAGGTAGGAGAGTGATTGAGAAAGAATGACTTGATGGGAAGACGGACAAGCTTTAATTTTTTATTGTTACTCTACATTGTTTGGATTTTTTATTGCATGGGATATGGATGTATGGATGCGTAAATGGATGCTTTACTTTTGACATCTTGATGGTGCAAATATTTTGGAGTGCTTTATTTCATCATTGGGAGATTTTTTTTGGTACATTTTCTAAAATGTTGTAAGTTAATACAAGCATCTAGGTATAATTGAACCGAGATGACCTAAGTACTTCTTACATGGATTTTGATTTAGCAAGTTAATACAAGCATCAAGGTATAATTAGACCAAGATGACCTGAGTATTTCTTGCGTATTAACAAACAAGGATTCCCCCCATTCATGTTAGACCTTTGATGTCCTCGATGATCTTTTGCTGATCATGTCCTTAGACAAGGCCTCACATTATTAAAGTTTAATCCACAAACAACAAACAAAGAAAATAATCATGCCCCCATCATAGCATGTTGGCATCCTTGAGTAGCATAGAAAGGCCTGATAGCATAAATCAAGACTCAATGTTTTAACCATGTTTCCAATTCATAAAACATTTTTGTATTTAGATGTGTTTGTTTCTTGCCATAATTTGAGTAAAATCATTTAGGAGGCCTTGGGTATTTGCTTCACTTTGGATAGGTTAAAATGCCTTGTGTCAAAATTTCTACTTGAAGCGCAGGTTATGCTTGCACTTGCTTATTTGGTGAGAAGATTATACTATCCTTATTGGGGAGACGGACCCTAAGGGACTGACCGAGTGCCTCGGGGGCTCATTGCTAAATGGCCTTGCCTACGTCATGATGCAAAGGCAATGTAGTTTGGTGTAAACCCTAACGGACCTAAGACCTAGGCGAGAGAAAGTGGAGATGGACTCAGATGGGATAGTGGAAGCCTCGGGGGTGCATTAGGATAATGGCCTTGCCTACGTGACAACGCAGAGGTAATGTAGTTCGTGGACTTGGACCATGGGTGAACTGATGAGAGACACTATGCTAGGCTCACACTAAGGATATGGTATGGGATATAACCTTGGTTGACAAGGCCACAAAGAGATAGAGTATCCAGCCACAATAGGTAATTGTCAAGATTGGATATGGGACAGATATGGGTCAAAAATGGGACATGAGTGAAAGAAGAATGGACACGAGGTGATTGGTTTCCCAAAGATGGAGAAGGTGATTTATCACAAGTAACGCCTATTTACCAGGTTTTCACCACTTGCTTTTATTTGCATGAAGAAGCCAGAAAGTAAACATGACGCCTGTTTGCCAGGTTTTCACCATGATACCTATCCAAGGCACCTATTTGCTAGGTTTTCACCAAAGGACGATTTTTTTTGTATTTTTCTAATTTTTCTGATCTTTTTGTAAATTTTTGATTTTTTGATTTTTTTGTATTTTAAGCCCCCCTTACAGTGGGGTTCTCCTAGGTATAGAACCAACGAAGGTACATGCTATTGATTGGGTAATTGAATAGCTCACTCTCTAATGTTGCCAACTGATATGTGCCCAATCCATAAGCAGCTACAATTGCATAAGGCCTAAGCCAGTTGGGTTCGAACTTGCCTTTCTTTTCTCTATCTTGTTGGTTGCGAGGATTCTCCTTAAGAACAAGATCTCCAACTTTAAAGATTCTTGGGTGAACTCTGTGGTTATAGATTCTTGACATCATTTGTTGATATGCTTTGAGATGATCAAAGGCTTTCTGTCGCCTCTCTTCCTTCAACTCTAGTTCTTGCAACCTAGAGACTTTGTATTCTTCATCTGATATGAGACGTTTTAATGACACCTTGAGAGATGGTAATTCAACCTCAATGGGGAGGATAGCTTCTGAGCCATTGATAAGGATGTAGGGTGTAGCACCTGTGGGAGTGCGTATAATAGTTTTGTAGGCCCACAAAGTGGGATTGAGTTGGACATTGCAATCATGGCCAGCATCATCGACTGTCTTCTTGAGGAGTTTCAAGATAGTCTTGTTGGGTACTTCAGCTTGACCATTACCTTGGGGGTAGTATGTAGTGGAGAAACAATGTTGGATCTTGAATTGTTCACAGAGTTCTTGGACATCCTAGTTTTTGAATGGTCTTCCATTATCTGTGATAATGGATGAAGGAATTCCATATCTGCAGATGAGGTAATTTAGGATAAATGAGGAGATTTGCTTACCTGTGACAGTGGTGAGGGGAACGGATTCAATCCACTTTGTAAAATACTCAGTGGCAGTTATGATGAATTTGTGGCCATTGGATGAGGGTGGATGGATCTTTCCCACAAGGTCAAGTCCCCATTGGCAAAAGGGCCAAGGTGTTGTTAAAGGTCTCAACTCTTGAGCTGGTGCATGTATCAGGTTCCCATGTATTTGGCACTACTTGCACTTCTTGACAAAATGATATGAATCCATTTCCATGTTCGGCCAATAAAAACCCAAATGCATGAGTTTCTTGGCTAAGGACCGCTAGAGTGTGTTCTGCAGATCCCTTCGTGTACATCTTGCAAAGCAGTTATCGATTCTTCTTGTTCTAAACAATGAAGTAAAGTACCATATAGGCCACATCGGTATAGGGTATCCGCAATGATGGTATAGCAAGAGGTTTGTTGTATAAAAGTTTGTCGTTAGTTAGAAGATAGGTCAGGTGGGAGGTTGTTGTCCTTGAGGTAAGTGTAAATCTTACCATACCAAGGTGAATTAGATCCAACTAGAAGGCATATGGAATGGGTCTCAGGAAGATCATAAGCTAGTTGTCAGATAGTTTCCACTAAGAACTCGTACCGTGACTCATTTTTAGGTATCTCGAGGAGAGAGGCAATGGTTTCCATGGCATCTGCTGCTTTGTTCTCGATCCTAGGTATCTGTTCGAAAGAGATGATTACAAAGTGTTCTTTGAAATCGTTAACCATTCGCTTGTATGGGACAATCTTTTCATCTTTGGTTTGGTAATCATCATTGACTTGATTGATTCTAAGTTGAGAATCACCGTAGACATGTAGCTCTTGGATTTTCCACTCAGTTGCCATCTTGAGACCAATTACTAAGGCTTCATATTCTACTATGTTATTGGTGCATGGGAATAACAAATGGTAAGACTTTGGAATTGTGTCGCCATGAGGAGTCATAAACAAGATTCTTGCCCCCGATCCATAATTTGTGTAGAACCCATCGAAGTAGAGTTTCCAGAAATATGTTGATATGTTGAATAGGGATTCATCTAGAAACTCAAATTGCATTAGTGTGGTGTCCTGTAATGGTGCATCTGCTAATTGATCAGCAATGATCTATCCCTTGATAGATTTTTTGTCTACATATTCGATGTCATATTCACTTAAGAGCATTACCCATTTAGATAGGCGGCCTGTGAGAGCTACTTTGCTTAGTAGGTACTTCAGTGGATCTATTTTTGCAATGAGTTTAAATGGATGTGCAAGCATATAATGCCAGAGTTTTTGTGATGCAAAAACTACCACAAGACATGATCTTTCTATCTGTGAGTATGGCAATTCATAGCCCACTAATGTTCAGCTGATGTAGTAGACGGCTCTTTCTTTATTCTCATAATCTTGTTGCTCTAGAAGAGCCCCAAGAGCTATAGGTGTAGGAGATATGTATAGTATCAGTGGTTTCCCTTGAATAGGAGGCATGAGAGTGGGTGGATTCATAAGATATTCTTTCAATTTGTTGAACGCCTCTTCACACCTTTCATCCCATCTGAATGGAATGTTTTTGTGCAGGAGATGACTGAATGATTGGCACTTGTCTACTAGCTGGGATATGAATCTATGGATTGCTTGTAGCTTGTCCTGTAGCGATCTTAGTTGAGTAAGAGTCTTAGGTGTTGGCATGTCCATAATAGCCTTGACTTTGGCGAGGTCCACCTCTATTCCATTTGCCAACACGATGAAGCCTAGTAGCTTGCCTGAAGTGACTTTGAACACACATTTCTTTGGGTTCAACTTGACTTTGAATTAGTGTTATCTCTGAAAGACTTTCTCTAGCACATCTAGGTGTGATTCTTTTGTGAGCAACTTTGCTAGGATATCATCGACATAGTCGTCCATTGTTACATGCATCATATCATGGAATATAGTCGTCATAGCACGTTGATATGTGGCTCCTACATTTTTTAGCCCGAAGGGCATGCCATTCTAGTAGAAAGTGCCCCATGGACAAGTAAAAGCTGTCTTGTGTTGGGCTTCTAGTGCTATTCAGATCTGATTATATCCTGAGAATCCATCCAGGAGAGATAACATGGTATGCCCTACTATTAAGTCGACTATGATATCTATATTTGGCAACGGAAAATCATCCTTATGGCAGGCTTTGTTTAGATCTCTAAAATCATTGCATAGTCTAACTTGGCCATTAGGTTTGGACACTGGTACAATGTTGGATATCCATTCTGGGTAGTCTATAGCTCTAATGAACCCTACATCCAGTAACTTCTTGAGTTCTTCTTTGACCAATAGCGCTATGTGTGGATGCATCTTTCTAAGTTTCTGCTTCACTGGTTTTACTCTTGGATTTAATGGAAGATGATGTAGAATCAAGTTTGGGTCTAGACCTAGCATGTCTGCATATGACCAAGCAAAGATGCCTCTCTTTTTCTAGAAGAATGGTACAAACTTGGTCTTTTTCTGTGGAGTAAGAGATTTAGAAAAGTGAATGATCTTAGGCTGTTCCTTTGTACCAATATTAATAGGCTCTGTCAGTTCCACAACAATTTGGGACTTCTCTTGGTGCATGTCTATGCGAAGAGTGTCAAGCCCTCCATCATCAGGTGCCACATTTGGGCTTTCACCTTCAGATGCATCCTTTCTTTTTACTATTTTGGGATCTAACACTGCCGCAAAATGGTTTTCACCATCAGATCTAGTTTTTATCTTGATATTTTTGTGACTAGAAGGCTTGGCACCCTCTCCGAAGTAAGCCACGGTATTAAGTTCAATAGCAAAACTAGCTTTATGATCTCCTTTGGGTAGGTGGTCCCTAAGATCCATATAGTCAATGTAAGCATCATCATTTTGGAACATATCTAGTTGGGGAGTTCCTCGCAGATCCCAGTCAATAAGCTCCAAATGGACAAGGGGGAGGGAGTCAAAGGATAGACCTGATTCATTGATAGTGTGAATGGATACGCTAGGAGTATATGTAGGGGTGGTGTTCGCGATGGTACTTTCCTCCAAGTTGTTTATTGCGATGGAATTTGAACCTTCCTCAAAAGCCATAATCTTAGAGATGGGTAAATCAGACTCTAGTGGTCTATTCGGTAGCATTTGTCCCTCACAGTAGGGGCTAAAAGTTTGGATGGTATCGACCTCTTTGTCATCATAGGAATGCTCTGTTAGCTCATCCCACTCATACTCATTGGAATCTGTGTCACTATCCTCCTGGATCATTTCTACAAGACAAGCATTTTCTTTAGCTTTGCCCTTGCCTTTGTATCCTAGACCATTTGTATTTCTAGCCAGCGAGGATGAAGAATGCTGAATAGGTGCTATGATTCCTTCTTTTCTGAGGCTGATGGGGCCTTGTCCTTCGTAACCCATTCTGTGTAGGATAGTTTCACCTTGCCGATAGAGTTCTGTTGGGAGCCTAGGCAGTTCTTGTGATGTGCTCTCTTCTTCAGTATAAAGCCACTATATGATATCTCTTTCCTCTATTTCATCGGATAAGGTCCCCCATTTTACAAAGGGAGTTGCGGGAGCTATAGGAAGAGCAGATGGCTTTAGAAAATGCTTGCGTCAGCCAAAAGATCAAGGAGACAAAGGCATCTTGGCTAGATTGAGGCTGTGTTCTATGGAGTATTCTCCCACTTCTCTTTCTTTTATGGTAATTTTCTGTTCTTTGGGCCTTGATGAGGAGGCTTCAGTGGTATGATCATGCTATGGGATAGGGGATATAGATGCTCTATTGTTTGGTATGATGTAATCAGGTTTGGCAAGGAAGGAGTTGCAATGCTGAAAGGGGTTAGGGTCACCTTGGATGGTGACTTGCTTGCCATTGTGTGGGAATTTTATGCATTGGTGATAGTTCAAGGGTACAGCTTTCATGGCGTGAATCCATGGTCTCCCTAGAAGAATATTATAAGCAATCTCCCTATCTAGGACTTGACATACCACATCTTTTATTACCGGTCCTACTTATATGGGTAGGACTACTATTCCCTTTGTAGTTCTCTCTTCCTCATCATATGCTTTGATAGTAATTTTCTTCCTCGAATCAACTGCCTTTTCAGAGAACCCCAATATAAGGACCAGCTTTAATGTGCAAATATTTAAACCGGCTCCCCCATCAATGAGAACCCTCTTGATGTGGTGCTTGTGAATGAAGGAGACAATATGTAAAGGGGTGTTATGGGGTTGAGATACGGAGAGGTCATCTTGCTCGGTAAATGAAATGGAGCTTGAGGAGGTCAGATTACCTACCATGGTCTGGAATTTCTCTTGGACCAAGTTAGTGGGGATAGTGGTTTCCACTAAGTCTTTCTCGAGGATCTCCTTATGGGAAGAAGATAGATGCAACAACTCCAAGATAGAAATGTGAGCCGAAGTTTTTTTTAATTGGTCTATGACATTATGCTGATGGAAGTTGGATTGAGAAGGTGAATACCTTAGAGGGGCGGTATTGAGCATGACCTTACCACTACAGGTAATGATACTACAACTAGTTCTATTAGGTCCTGATTGTTGGTTGGGCGTGATGACATTAATTTACAGGACATGATCAGAAATGTAATTTATGGTATAGTCAAATGGCACACTTGCATAGTTGGCATTACTATTCCCACTATTCTGATTTGGCCTATTGCAATTGTTGTTATTGTTGTTGTACGGCCTGTTGTGATTTAGAAGTGGATCCATGTAAGCCACATGTGTCTCGTTGGAGGTATGTTGCTGGGTTCCTCCTTGATTCTGATCAACCACATCTGGGATAACATTTTTGAGACGGATACAATTGTTGGTTGTATGCTCCCTTCCTCTATGGTATTCACAATAGTCCATGTCTTTCCAATAGGGAGGTTTGACTATAGGCTCATAATCACTTGTTGGTGGTAGAGAAATTTCATTGTTAGCCAATAACTTCCTTAATGCGAATTCTTGAGACTCACCCAGTGGTGTGAACTTTTTCCTTTTGCACTGAACCACGGTCTTGGCTCCTGAGAGAATGGTTTGTTGGGTGTAACATTGTTTGCTTCTCCTTTGAGAGTGAGTATGGGTTGTTGCTTGGGAGCTTCCACCTTGGCATCTACCACCCCATCATTGACAACATTCTTATTCTTGGTCCAAAACTTTGATTTATCCATCATGTAGCTAGAGGTAGGTGTGTCCTTGTATAACTTGATTGCCCCCTTGGCCATCATAGCTTTTTCGATGAACAATCCCATTTCAATAACTTTTGAGAATGATGTAGGGCATTGTATTTGTATTTGATAGCTAAGATCGGTATTGAGGTTATGGACAAACATCTCCAATAGCTACTTCTCAAGTATATTGTAAGAACACTTACTTGCTAGTTGTCTCCATCATTGTAGGAAGGTGGCGAATGACTCACCACTCTTTTGTTTGGTGTTGCATAGATCTAGCATAGATACTTCGTGCTCGATATTGTAAGAGAAGTGCATGATAAATTTGTTAACTAGTTCATCAAAAGTTTTGATGCCTGGTGGAAGCCGTGAGAACCACTCCATAGCTTGGCTGCCTAGAGATCTAGGGAATAGTCTCATTAAGTAAGTCCCATTGTGAGCTACTTCCAAACATGCTGCATTGAATTCCCTAATATGGTCTCTAGGGTCCCCTTTCCCTTTGTACTTGTCAAACTTAGGAACTTCGAATCGATAGGGAAATGGTTTCATGACGGAACTTTTGTCAAAGGGGTATGGTGCAATATCCTCCAACCTGAGTAGTTTTTAGTGTTTGTACCCATCTTGAGATCTGACATTTGTTGTGTTAGGCTCTCGAGTTGTTTCCTCATTTCTTCTATAGGAGTATTTTGGTCCATGGTTTGCTTTCCTTTATCATTTGCATTTGGGTCTATGGCATTCTTTCCCTTTTCGTGATCATTTTCCATATTTTCTAGGATTGAGCTTATATCAAAATCTACGGGGAGTTTAATTCCAAGACTAGCAAGATGATAGAAATACTTATGAGGGTTTGCATGGAGCACCTTCTCTACTAGGTGTTGGAATTTTTGATCTTGGATGCTTCCTTGATAATCTTTGTGAGAGATTTCTTTGTCACTATCATGGGGTGTGACGATGTGGTTGGATGAGCTAGCCATTTCAAGTTGGTTTTTGTATTGGGATCTTGTAAGAACCATGCAAGCTGACATGGAATGAAGTGGACTGGGACTAGAAATTTTGGCAAGTTGCCGACAGAGACTGCTGTGAATAGAATACTTAGGACAAGACTTGGATAAAGGACTTTCTCGCTTAATGATTTCAAGTAAGGCGGTGAATACAAGACGGTAGCCACTAGTAAGGGTACTCGATACCTATCTTACTGTGTAGGGACTATTCGTGCAACAAACCACTAGCAAAGTTTTGTGACCTACTAGGTTTACTTAAATTCACAATGATACGAAAAAGGGACCTACACTGATCTGATATGGGATACTCTGACTTTCGGACTAGAAAGACCTGATAGAAGGTGGATGGGACGATTGACGAAAGAGAGACTTTTTGGATGAAATGGATGAAAATTGACTGCAAGGTAGAACTTGATTTCTGATCTTGAAGGCAAGCTGAAATGGGTACTTAGAACTAGCAAAATTTTTCCCTCAAAAATTGTGCAAGTGCTCACTGTCGTGTATGCGCTGAAACAAATGTGCAGCAGAAATTGACAAATGCGCAACAAGTTAGAATATATGCATCATATTGGTGAAAGATGTATGTGTAGCAACAGACAACAAAAGTGCAGGAAGTCTAAACAAATGTGCTGCAGGTTGGCACAGATGCGCAGGAATAGAGGACGGACGTGCCCCTCTAGTTTTCTTTAGTGTTTTTGCAATTTTTGGAATTTTTTTGACCTTTTTGGTACTTTGGTTGCAAAAAAAGGCCTTCTTGATTTGATTTTCTGAATTAATGGCAAGAAAACACAGCAAACACAAAGAATTTTTTATGGTTTTTTAACTTTTTAGTGATTTTTCTAACTCTTTTTGGACTAAAAGCAAGTACACCCTAAGCTGGATAGGATAATATCTGTTGAATCCTCTAGCTGTGCAAATTCAAAGCGTGTAGCTTCAGGATCTGGTAGCACCAGCTCCCCTCCACGACACTCACTTCTCACGCATACCAGATCCAGGTTTCCTTAGGCTTGTACCCCCACCAAACCATAGGATTGTCCCTGCTACCTCTACTAAGAATCACATGAATCGAGGCCGCTTCAAGGGCTCAACCCTTTGGATCAACAAATAGGGGTTTTTGGTATGCTACACAATTGGTTTGTAGTTAGGATAACCGTTTGAGTGGTTACACATGCGGCGGCACTACTTTGCATTATGGAGTCTCCCAACCTCAAAGGGTTGCGACTTAGAGGGTTTTGGGGGAGGTTGGCCATCAGTGTAACACATCAGCACTCGTTGTAGGAGGTTTTCACCTCAAGCACATTTATTTTAAGTGGATTGGTAGGGCTTGGCTTTAGCCTATTTCCACTCAAGGTCATTCCAACTTGGACAGGCATGCATCCAAGGGTAGGCCCCTCTAAAGGTTAAACAGATGGAATGACAAGTTTGGCACTTTGGTCACCCAGTAAAGGTGAGAGCATAAGCCTATTGTCATTCGATAAGCATGGAAGACACTGATTAATCCAACCTAGTTAAAAGTAGAAAAACTAAATGGGCTAATCTACTTGTGCACTCACACTTTTGTTAACTTTGAAGTGGTTAAAATATAACAATATTCATTACCGTTTGTAAGATAACAATGATCAAACTACAGAAGATAGCAATATGCAGATATAGCAATGGTTCAATTACTCTCTTCCTAGTTAAAGGCTATGTGGAATTTGCATGAGCATTCGTTTTACTATCTTTTTTAGAAATTAAAGTGTGAGTTTAGTAAATGCAACTAGATGAATCTAAACCAGTAGCCTAACCTGCAAAATAGATCAAGAGTACTCTCGTAAAGATGTCTACATTAGCAAAAATCTTCTAAAAAACCCTAAAATCACTATCTACTAGAGGAGCGCTGCTTCAGTGACTAAATGCATAGAAATAGTCAACAGAAGCATAGTAACACATATGCACCGTAACAATGGTTAAAAGTGCAGTAATAAAGAACATATGCGCAGTGACAAGAGATACATGCACCGGAACAGTGGTTAAAGGTGCAGTAAGGTCACAGGTGCTGGAACAGAGGATAGAAGCACCATGGAATTGTTTAGATGTGTTGGATTAGCCTGTGTGATGTCTGTACGGAACCTGTCTTCAAAAAAAGATTAGATTTTGATTAGATAAAGGGGCAAGGCCCCATGGTGGGTGCCAAAAATATTAAGGGAAATTTGGTTAAACAATGAATATGCAGTAAGCAACATCAAATACCCATAACTCAATAGAATAATGGAACTAAGAAGATTTAAATGAAATGAAGCAATGAATAAAACAATGCAAACCTTCCTTAAATCAAAGCTTCTATTGTTTACCTATTAAAACCATCCTTGCTTGTTTGAAGTAGGGCCTTCAAAGAGTGCACTCCTTTGCTGTGTTCAAGGATGTCGATAGTAAATGGTTGTGGTGATAAACGTGCAATGAAGATGAGCTTCAAAGCAAATGTGTGATCTCAAGCTAATGAATAGAAATGGGGGTGCCAAAGGTGCACTGGTAAATTCCTGTAGAGTAACAATACAAATAGCCTGGGTGAATAGAATGGAAGAATGAGGCTTCATTTATAGACTTGGGAGAATGACAATCAACGGTTGAGAAGAGATGAAAAGATCAATGGTTGAGAACGGTTGAGGAATGTGCAACAAATAGAAAGAGGACAAGTGTCCCAACTCTATCATGTAAGAGGGTAGTTAACAAAATTGATTGAAGAGTTAATAGAATGGATTGAGGAATTGAGAGAATTGATTGATCAGTTACCCGAATAGATTGAGGAGCTGATAGAATTGATTGATTAGTTAACAGTTTTGATAGATGAGTTAACTAATCTTGATTAGAGAAGAAATAGGACATGTGGGAGAGAGAATATTAGCTAATTAAATATTTGAAATATTTAATTACATGTGCAACATGGTGAGGTGGAAAAGGTGAGGTGGAAAGGTGAGGTGGATTTATGAGGTGGATTTTAGGATAGAGGAATTTTATGATTAATTAAATAATTTAGGATTATTTAATTCTATGAGACTTTAGAAGAATTTAGGGAATTTAATTAAATAAATTGATTTTATTTAATTTCAAATTTAGAAGAAATAATTAAATATTTTGATATTTAATTAATTAAGATGAATGTGAATCAAATAAATAAATTTGTTTATTTATTTATTGATAGAAGAATTAGAAGGGAATAAATATTAAGAATATTTATTTAGACTGAATCGTGTGATTTTTAGGCATATACAAGATTAATTTAATTTCACCATAAATCAGACTTCAAAACATTTTCATAGTATTTTGTGTCAAGATCTTAAACCTAGGGCTTCAAAAACAACAATTTTCACTAAAATTGGCCTTATCGACTCTACACTTGCACTATAAGTGTGTTGTGAAGGATATTTTTGCATTAATTTGATTTAATTAGGGTAATAATTTTATTTTCCTCATAAAAATCTTCACAACACCCTTTTAACAGGCTCTTGTAGTGAAAATTTAGTGAAAAACTACACATTTTGACCATTTTTGCCCTAGGGTTTGACCTAGTTTGCACTCCAAGCATGTTGTGATCAATTTTAAGGGTTGAGGTGACTAATATTATTGATATTATTTTCTATACCAATTAAAATTCCTTACAACACCCCTTTTGCTAGGTGTTGGAGTTGAAAAACCGTGAAAATTAGCCTATTTTTGCTATATTTTCACTAGGGTTTGACCTTAAGTGGTACTAAAAGCATGTTGTGTTGGATATTTTGGCACCATGTGGCTGTTATTACTAATATTATTTTCTTTCCATTATTATTTCCCTCACAACACCCTTTATTATGCTCTTTTACATTGAACTTTGGTGAAAAAAGTGCCTATTTTGACATATTTTCACTATATTTTGACTTGGCATTATATCTTGGATTTGAATCAAGAGTGTGTTGAGAGTGATTATATTTCTATTTTGGACTTATATCAGACATATAAATGGATTCCCTTTACTTAAATCTTCATAGCACCCTTTGGTTTATTCGTTTGCATTGAAAAAAGTACAAAAAATCAAGCATTTAACGATATTTTTACATATAGTTTTGCACTTGTCTTTTGCATCAATTTGAAAAGCTTCTAAAAATCTGATATTACATTGAAATGGCACCTCCATGTCCATTTTAAATGGTATCTTTCCATGCATTTATCAAAAACCTTGATTTTGACTAAATTTTAACTCTCATGAGTGAACATCCCATGATTTTAGAAAGCTTAACTAGTTCTTCTCCATGAGTAGAAAGGAAAAAGCTGATGATGATCCCATAATTTATCCTACTTCCCCTATAACTAAATACTCAAATGAGAAGCCTAGGGATAGATTTAGTAATTCTACTGCTCTCCCTAGCCAAGATGAAGCAATAGTGAATGAAGAGCTCCCTTTAACAAAGCATAATCCATGGGTAGAAAATAAGCATTCATTTAACAATAATCAAATTCCTACGTCTGTGGATCATCCCACCAACCTTCTTCCTTTAGTAGGCTATTCGCACACCTTGGATTTCACTAAGGAAGAGAAGACGTTTAATGTCCCTCCTTTGTTTAAATATTCAAGTCATTTGGACATCACTAAGAGGATAGAGAATAAATACGATAGTAAGCTTCAACAAGAAAATATACCACCTAGACAAAGGACCTTTGACCTTGGGTCTTCCTCCTCTACAACACAAAAATCCATAACAAAGCAAAGCCCTATGTTACGAAGACTGAGTCGTAAAATAGAATGTCAACTTGCAAAATGGAGGAAGGCAAGGTGACAAGCTTACCTTAGATCACAACAAGAAAACATCAATCCCAAAATTTGACCAAACAATAATGATCCTAATAATGAACAACATGATGAACAAGATATGAACTTGGCTATGGTACCATATGTCCCATTATCCTCCAAAATTAGGCAATGGGAAGATGACGACGATGATTTGCTTATAGACAATTTCTATCCCGGCAGGGGCCCTACAGGTAAGTATCTTGTGATGTGCTTCCCCTGTGATGTGTTATGTGTTGTTTAGGCCTCCTGGGATGACCTTGGATTCTCCTGTAAGGTTCAAGATACCAGGAGACCTCCTCTATTGTGACCTTCAATTTGAATCATCATTCTTCCAAATTGCCTCTCTTATTTCATTATTGTGTGTTGTGTCTTATGGACATAGCATCGTGGTTGGTGACTTGGGGGTACCCTCCTACCTAACTATCCCTAAGACACTTGTTTCTCCCCTCTTATTTATTGTTTCCCTTCCTCTAGTGTTTCCACCTATCGGGTGGATGACGACAAACATTTATACTAAAGCAGATCCTACTGTCTGTTTCGAGAGAAATAAAAAATTTGATTTAGTTCCTAATATGACAATGGGGTTGTATATCTTATCAAATGTTTGGCTACTAGAAGCACTCGTGCTTTCCGCATAGTGAATTTTATGATGTTTCTATCGCATTTACAAACCTTAATAATACTACTGCTCCATGCACCTTTGTTTTCCTTTAAATCTAGCCTTGGCGGTACTTGATTTGGAGAGCTTTGTGATATAACCTATGGTTATCCTCAAACTCTGAATTCATTGTATAACCTTGGCTCTTTGTGTGGTTAATTATATGTATTGATGTTGTTGTTTATCATGATTTTATAGACACTAACATGTTTCTTGCAGGGGCATGTTTGTGGGAACATTTAGTGATCGTAAAGTAGATGTCACCTCCCGGGGGCATGGGCTTTTTGAAAGTCAGTGTTCCCTTGCGTGTTTTCTTCATACCTTAAGGTGCTTGATATCAATAACTGATATCAACCACCTTAAGGTGGAGGCATATATAAGGTAAGCTATCTGTTATAGATGTTAGAAATGTGTTTGACCTCAAATGCAGAGACTTGTGTCCAAGAGTAGTGCATTGTGAATCTTGAGCTTGTTTGTAATCAATCAATCAATCATGTAAGTCCTCTACGGAGGCAGGATATTGAGCATATCCTTTTTCTTAAGCCCTCTATGGAGGTAGGGATTGTGTATTTCTTGGAGTAGATTACATCATCCTTACATTTTCAAAAGTCCTCTACGGAGACGGGGATCGGTTTTGTGACTAACTCAACCTTTAAGTGTGTCTTCGATGATTGTTGTGGTGAAGTGCAATCATCAGTGTGTGTCTGTAATGTGCCTAAGATGGTGTTGGACCTAGGAATAGGTACACTCCATCACTTGTCTGTCATGTTTTCTCTGTGTCTTCAAGTGTGTCTATTTTGGCATGCTTGTTTTTTGTGGCATGTTTGTTGCCCCATATGCAGAGACCAGCACCATTCAGTAGTGCTTCATGCATTTTGGGAGGTTTTGTGTGTATTGCATGTGTGTTACCCCATATATAGAGACCAACGCCCCTGAGTAGTGCTTCATCTATTTTGGAAGGTTTGTTTACTTTCCAGTACTTGCACTTGCATTTCATATATATGAGAAAGAAAAAAGAAAAGATAGCATTCTTATCTTCCATGCATTAATGTGTCTTCTATGCATTGATTGTCTACTCCGTGTTCTACGTGACTGTAACTGTCTTCTTTGTGTTTTGCGTGCCTGTTACTATTTTCTATGTGACCGACATGTCTTCTCCATGCTTGTTGTGTTTATTGTGTTTGTGACCTTACTTTAATGCATGTATGGGCCTCACGTTCATACATACATTAAAGTGGGGGCTAAATGTAACATCAAAAAATGTCACCTAGGGGCTTTTCCCTCATAAGGTTTAGTTCCCAGGTCTTTAGAGTGCATTTAGGACATTTTAGTTCATATTTTAACATCTCGATGGAATGAGACCTAAGTCCTATGGCAAATAGGACCTAGGTGGACCCCTTGAGTTGTATCCTACTTAAAATAGGGGGGCGGGACTTGAGCACCCACACCCTAGTCTTGCCCTATTTTAGGACAACCCCAATTTCTAGGTGTCGGTTTATGACCGTTAGGTGGTTATTTTTCTGACATGGTAAACTTTGATTTTTAAAATCTCGGCAGGAATGCTTGTAGGTGCATATATAAGCATGTGTAAGCATTCATTTGTAAAGTAGATTTCAATTAGATGATCATTGTGAACTCTAGGAATTCTCAAGGTGATTAAAGGCTTTCTATTGTGTTGTAAGAGCAGACTTGTATGTTTTATGTGTTAATATTTGTAGATTTGAGAATCAATCTCCTCATGGTATGAAGAGCATCTTCCTCTAGGAAAGCTTCACTACAAGGTGACATAATATTGTGTTTTTATCATTGATTCCTTTGGTTTTTGCCTTTGTCTCACAAGGGCACGCACTCTTGGTCTGACAACAGTGTTTAGGGATTAAGTGTCCTCCGGGGCTTGACTGAGGCAAGCCTCTAAACACCACAACCCCCAAACTAAGTCTTGTGATTGCACATTATAGATGTCACATTTGGGAAAAGTGGAGTTGTAGGAATGAGTGGCAGGCATCAAGGATTTAGGATCTAAAGAAAAGTTAGACAAAGGAGCACTTCTAGGACTAGGCCACCTACAATAGTGTCCTCCACAGATAGATCTTAGGAAATAGAAGTTACAGGGCTGATCAGTGTTGGAAGGAGGTCCAGATTCCCCAAAAAAGAAGGTACCTTGGACTTGGGCACTCGCACCAGTGTCCCCAACTATTCCGCCTCAGAACCCTAAAAATAGGTATTCTGCGATTTGTTATTTTACTTCCATCTGCAAGAGCTTTTTCCATCTTTCGCCAATTTGTTGCCGTATTTACATAATTATGGTTTTAATGGTTAAATAGACATAAGAGAAGGAAAATTAATAATTAAATTCCCTAATCCAAGCTTCCCTTCTCTTGCAAGTGACCTGGGGTATGATAGTGCTCACCACATGACCCTAGATCCTTCAATGTTTAGTGGA
Source organism: Cunninghamia lanceolata (assembly GCA_027924645.1). Lineage (NCBI taxonomy): Eukaryota > Viridiplantae > Streptophyta > Pinopsida > Cupressales > Cupressaceae > Cunninghamia > Cunninghamia lanceolata. The sequence continues at coordinate 8,429,952 of BSBN01000050.1, read as the reverse complement.
AAGGAGGGTTTTAACATCTAAACAACAAAAGATCAACAAATCCTATTTTACCCTAAACAATGTCATCCTCCACAAAACTCTAACTTGTGTAATTAGGCTACATAATAGACTATATTGCCTCTGTCACTTGAGTACTGACTTTGCAGACCACCAGACCACTTAAAACTTCATCATATAATTCCTTATATATCTATTATCATTTTCTCAGAACTAAATGATCAGATCTTTCTCTTTAGAGAGATGTAGACCTAAACAAGGTGACTCTTCCTTAGGATATATATTGTGAGTGCCTTAGTTAGATCTCTGCTCCTTATCATTAAGTGTGGTACTCCCAACTACTGAGCTATACATGTGTGCATACAAAAAAGTGCAAGCACATGAGTATTTACTTCACATCATGATCAAACAAAAAACTAATCTCCTTACCATACTTAGAATGTTTTCTCTTCTCCCTAACTACTTTGCTTTGACCATACTGACTCTTCCTCTATATAAGTCGACCTGTACATTTCCATATACTATGTTGACATCAATGACAACACATATTGCCAACAATCTCCCCGTTTGTCATTGATGGCAACATATACTCCCCATTAGACATATATTTCTCTCTCCCCCTTTGACATCAAGGACAAAGGGATTGATATCCTTTGCTTGTATCAATTAAATACTTGTATAGGCTCCCCCTTACAAAATGGTTTCTAAAATATACTCCTCTGAGATGAAGATTCCTCAAAAATAGATGCTATGTACATGGTGTAATACAACTATCTTCCGCAATACTATATACACCAAAAATTGTCTTATTTACATCAATCTTACAACTCACTTGGATGGTATAATAGCCTTGTAAATTACCTTGAGTTGTTGAAGAGTTGCATTTTAGTTCATGCTTTCTGAGGCAAGCCAATGGTTCTAAAATTCACACAACATGCATATCTCCTCAGATTCCTCTATGTTTCTTGGGTTGTTCATCTTTTGATCTACCTTTTCTGCTTCCCCTAGCATACCAGATAATGAGACAAGTCTTAGGTTCACTGCCTCTCTCAACTAACAAAATTGTTTCTTCAAGTTTTCTCTTTGGTCATGCAATTGAGACAATTGTGCATGAAGGTTTTCAACTTGTGCTCTAGTCACACCATTCTTATCCTTTGACAAATCATAAATTTCGGAGTCCATCTAAACTTTGATGTTCTTTGTGGAACCTGGCCATTTCAGGAATAATAGATATAATGTTGTGGCCTCATCAATTTATACTTTGAATTTCTTCAAATTTTCTTTAAGCTTATTATGTGCATTAGCACATTTGTTAATCATCTGAGCCATTGTTTTTTCATCTATTCTTCTTGCTACCTCTTGTTCTACTTTTTTCTCTACATGGGAGGAGTGAGCTTTAAAGGAGTCCATTAGCAACTTGAGATTTTTCTTTGTGAGTAGAGAGGGGTCAATGGTTACCTCTACGAACCCTTCTTATATCAATTTTATAGTATCCTCTATTGCACTAGATTTCTTTAAGTTTTATTGTAAAAACTCTTTTCTTGTAGAGGCATATAGTATATCACCAAGCTACAATTTTTGAAGAAGAGAGATGCTTGTCAAGTCAATATGTGATTCATTGGTTGTAACCCATAGTGGTTGAGGAGTGACAACTAGTTGGAATTGTATTTGTAAGTTCAAAAGGTCTTTAAAGGAGTATGTTTCTAAAGCAATTTGACCTATATCATCCACTCCTAATTGCTCTCCCTTAGTTTCTTCCTTATCCTCTTTATCCTTTTGTTCCTCATCACTCCTTCCTTTTTCTTCCTAATTCTCCTTAGAATTCTCTTCTTTCCTTTCTTCCACATTTCATGTATTGTCGTGAGGGGGAGAATCATGTCTTGTATCAAGGTTGTATGTAGGAGACACGGTTTGTTTTGTAGAGGTATCCAGAGGAGGTAGATTTGTTGTACCTTGGCCCCCTATGACTAGTGCTCTAATATCCTCGAAATGAGTAATCACCTCATTCTTTTTAGGCTCATCACTGCCTTCCTCATTTCCTTCAGAGGAAGACTAATTAGATAAATCTTCAATAATTCCCACCTCAATTTTCATCTCTATGAGAATCTCAATAGTTTTCTTGAGTGTCTCCTTTTCCAATCCCTTTATCACTCCCTCATCCTTTGACATCAGTGTATTTATTCTTCTTTTAGTTCCAAATTCCTTTGTTAGAATTTTAGATACTTTGACTCTATCTTCCTTAGAGATGGATGGACAAATCTTTTCAATTTCTCTTTTCTTCATCCCAGCTTCTTCACTCAAAGCATCATTTCTCCTTTTAGTAAGAACATCACCAAGGATTTTAGGTAGTTGGTCTATAATTTCAATTAAGGCAAAATTGTGGGCTCTCATATATCTAACTATTGGTTTCTCAATGATAGATTTGTCATTAGTAGGTGTTTCATCATAAATTCTTGCAACTTCTTTTAGGGTGCCATATTATATAATTGCATTCACTATTGCCTCAAGTTGCAAGGGAACATAGTCAAGTTTCTTGACCTTCTTTTTTTTTCCTTTCTCTTTCTCCTTTGAAATCACATCTTCTTTAGTTTCTTCTCTAGTTCTTTTCTTCCTTGCTAGAGTCCCAACATCTTCTTCCTCTTCTTCTTCTTCTTCAATGTTTTCAACATTCATTGGAATTATCTTGTCTCTTCTAGCATGCCTCTTCAATCTAGGCTTCTTCACCTTAGTGTTCTGAGTTTGTTCAAGAATCTTTGTGGTGCTTATTTTGACTAGTAATGAAGACCTAGAGGGAACAGAGGCAGTAGTTGTGGCTGATGTTGATCTTCTTGTTCTTCTTGGTAGTTATGTAGAGGAAATGGATTGTTCTTCTCCTGTAGAGCCTTCAGGAGATTTGAGTATCTTTTCCAAGTCAGTTTTCATTTTCTAGGCCTTAGATTCTTTCTTTTCTTCTTTCTCCTCTACATCCTTTTTAATTGACTTATTGATGATTTCATCATATGCCCCAAATCTTTCAGTAGAGGGATCTTTAGGTTTGGTGAGTAGCATATCAACATATCCTACCAATCAAACTCTGAAACCCCATAGGGTAAAGTAGTAATCCAAAATTTCCTAGGCTCAACAACCTCCATGTAACAGTTGTCTTTGTTAACAATGAATATTATGTCATTTTTATAATTTTCTACTGTCTTAGCAGATATCCTTTCTCTAGATTGCATATCACTCTGGAATGTCTTAAAGAACCCCCAAAATAGAGTGTTGTAGTTCTTGTGATCATAAAAACTGCTCATGTAGTCTTTGATTTGGTGGGCAATAGGGGTATTTAGATTCCACACAATTCCTTTTATTGAAGGAAACTCATTCAAAAAGTAGAACATAAGACATATAATTAGAGAGCCATATGGAAATTTGCATTTTGACTCCTTTGTCCTCTTCATATTGTCCAATAGATTTTTCCATAGGAGTTGACATAGGTCAAAATCTTTTCCCTCTTTGACCATTTGATAGGCAATGTATATTATTGTTGTAGAGGTAGAGTTATCCTTGTTAGTGTAGTAGATTTTGTATCCAATGTTCATGGTTGCATACCGGAATCCCAAATCTTCAATATCATTTGTAGTTAATGTCCTCTTGTCCAATTTTTCTCTGGTGAGCTTCATCACTTCTTTATTCTTGACTGACTTTAGAGTAGGCACTAGTCTGGAGGAGTATAAACCAGTCATAGCCTTTATAGCATCCTTAGTGATTAGATGAGAGTAATCTAAACATAAGAAGTCTCCATGAATTTCTCTTAAGGCAATTCTCACCCAAGCATCTTCATATCAGAATTTTAGAAAATTCTTCCAAATATCCAAGTGCTTAGTAGTAATGTTGGCAAATTTGGGTTTCAACTAGAAATCATTTCCCAACATATTATCATTCCCGAACTGTTCAAGCTTCAGGTGATCATATTCTTCTATTGGTGAGTGAATTTATATCTGAACATCTTTAGTATCTAACACATTTGGAGGAACATGTGAAAAGGTGCCAACTTCATTAGTCACAGTGGACTTGAAGGGATGTTTCTTAAACTTTAGCCTTGGCCTCTCAACCACATCAGTCACAACTGGTGTCAACATTATGCTATCTTCAGGAATTAGGGTTTTAACTAGTGAAATTGAGAAATACATGTTGATGCAAGGAGAAGGGTTTACTCCAATACTTTTCTGAGAATGTTTTTCTCTTGTCAATCTCTTCAACTCGCTTGACTTCATTAAAATGAGAGAAAAATGATTTAACAATGCCTATATACTCCTTTCACCAACCAATTTTAATGCACATTAATTGCCTTCATAGTTTTCCCCTAATTTTCCCTTCTCATATGTAGAAACCAATAATCACTCAACAATCCTCCACAATTAAGCCAATTCCTCTAGAAACTTTTTCAAACTTATCTATATGTTGAATGCTTTCAGTATCATGAGGGGGAGGTGAAGGATTTGCAGCAACAACTCACCTCGAGTCAATGTGTCCTTTTGGTAGATGTTCTTATCACTGAAAACCTTAAAAACATCCCCAATCTACTGCATTAAGAGATTTTCTCAAGAGTTTTCACCAAACTCCTTCATATCATTATCTTGACATTCTCATATCATTTTATCCAGAATGATGAGGAATTCAACATCTTATTTATTCAGGGGTTTGAAGAATTTTGCAGTTGTGACTCCCCCTAAATTAGTACCTTCATCTTTTAGTTACTAGAGGATCCATCAGCACTAGGCAGAGGTTTGAAAACATCACATTCTTCCTTCTTCCATATTTTTCTCATTTCCTTCTTTTGTTAAGAAATATCAATTTTCTTTTGAGGAGCAGACCTTACACTCTTTCTAAAGTGTCATGTTTGATTGCACCTATGATAGGTGAAATTTGATTGCTGAGCATTTCTATTTTTCCTCACCTTACATCTACAATTAGCTGCCTTGTGGAAAAACTTGCTACAAGTGTAACAGTATCCATGAAAGGGTTGAGGATTGTCCCTATTATTCCTTGACATTTTGGGTGAGTGCGAGATCATGATGGGCCAAACAGTGGCAATGGAGAAAAAACTTGCTAGATGAAAAAGTGCTAACATTTAGACTAATATTTAGATTTGGATGGAAAGGATGTTATTATTTCTAGTTCAAATATGGATTCCCTCAAAAAATGCCTTAGGATTACCTCATGTTTAGGCAAGTGGGAGGCTGAAAACTTGCCAAAGAAACATGCAAAACTGCCCATTTAGTGTTATCCTAAAATTTTCCACAATTTCATCCTTAAAGCCGATAGACTTTTTTATAGCTAAATTTAATGAAATGAAAATGGTTTATAGAGGAAGCTACTACAATTCTCAAAATGTAATATACACCTCATAATAATTTTAATAGGTAATTATTATTAATTTTCTACTTACGCTATGTCTGATTTCTTGATAGATATACATATTGAAAAACATCCATAACTTTCAACACATTAATCCTTTTCTTAAATCTAAAAGATGCATCACATTCTAAAATTTATTAGGTATACATTAAAATTTTAAATTTTTAAGTTTCATATATTTTTGACCAAGTTAGGTTGGCTAGAAAATTAATTTTTAATATTTTAAAAAAGTCACAGTAAAAAATTCATAAATAATTATTTATTTGCTTAAAAAATTTAGAAAAATATGCATCACATCCGTTCATGTGTCCTTTAATTAAATCCAAATCATGGAGGAAAAATATTATCTTATTCTCATACTTACGTTGGCCAGAATGACACCTACTTTTTACATTTTTCTAAAAAGTTTAGTAGCGCTTCATTGAAATATCCAATTTTCACCAAACTATTTTTAAAATTTTCAAAAAAAAAGTAGTAGCCCATAAACTACATTCAATTTATTACAAGTTTTATTACTAACATATTTCTAGATTGTGTAGATAACTCATTCAATTGGTGACATGAAGTTACTTAAGTATGTTTTTCACATTTACGTTGCCACTTAGGGGTAGTGTTTGGCCCATCATGATCCTGCACTCACCCTTTTACTTCTACATTCATTGGCCTTATGTCCCATCTTATTACAAGCATAAAACCTTATAGGATTCTGACTTAACTTACTCCTAAATTTAGTTGTTTTATGACCAACCTTATTACGAGTATAACACCTTGCAATATTTTTCTTTATCTTACTTCTACAATCAGCAACTTTGTGACCAAATTTGTTACAATCATAGTAATTACCATTGAATCTTTAAGGATACTTGATAGGAGCAGTTTATTTAGGTGGGGGCTTCCTAAAACACTTCTTCATATTCTTCCTTTGTCTTCAGATAGGAGTGAATTCATCTTCTTTTGTAACTCTTGAGGCACTCTTCTTAGGATCTTCATTGTAGTTATCTTCCTTCTTTATTCTAGACTTTCCTTCTAATTGGAAGTTATCATATAAATTTGTAGAGGCACTGATCATAGGTCTCTTCCCCTTTTCAAAGCCAAGGCCTAATTTTTTCTTTGCTTGGCTTTTGAGAGTTAATTATCTCATCAAGGATTTTAGATCCTCCTTTTAGTTTTAGCCCTTTGTTAATCTATTCTTCTGTCTTTTCCAGTTCTTTTCATAGAGTGACAACTCTTCCTCAAGTTTTGAACATTCAATTGATTTCTCATAGATCTTGATATTTAAGCAATCTTCAATCCCATTTTCTTCTTCAACCATGACTTTCAAATTTGAGATCATTTCTTCTGCCTCCTTGATCTTCATGTCACCTCATTTATCTCCTTCTATTAGAGTTTTTAGTTTGCCAATTTATTCTTTTAATTCCTTGGCCTTTGTCTTCAATAGTGCTTAAGTATGCTCATGTGTGGTTGAAGAATACTTTAATGATTTATCATAATGCTTCTATTTTGTTCAATGAATAATATTTGTTTGGCTTAGAACTTGGATTGATACCTTGGCTATATTTTAAAATAAACTAGAATCAATTATCTGCTGACCAAGAGTAAGAGTATTTATGCCGTAAATTTGGAGTTATGGGTTATTAATATATATATTTGGTGCAGAATAATTTGGCTATGGGTAATAAATGCCTTTAGTTGGCGAATATGAATTCTCTAATTTGTGGAATCTCTATTATTAGTAAAATTTTATAGAGGAGTGGGTTGTTGGGTAACGGATGCATGTCTGCATCTATTTTATGGGTTGAATCATTTTTTTTAGAAAAAAAAAAGGAAAAGTCTGGTTCGGAGGGGGGGGCTGAAATATAGAATGGAGGAATTTAGGGAAAAACAGGGGATTGGTTGCAAGAACAGAGAAAATCTCAAGGGAACTGAATTTTAGGTATGTGATTTCTCACTCTCTGTGGATTTACAATTGTTGTAGCTTGTAAGTTATATTTTGATGCTGTGAAACTCGCATGTAACTTGGTATTTAATTATCCTTGTGTGCCATGTGCGGTCAAATGTTGCCCCAACCCCTGTAGATTCCTCCAATGATGGACTCTTCTAGTTGAGCCTTCGTCTTAACCCTTCCGAATCCTTGTGTCCATATTCTGTAACCTGCTTTGTAACCTCAAACCTGTGAAATGGATGACTCCATGTGAAATCTTTCTCCTTATATTTACTTGTTGTTTGGATTTTAGATTGTGAATGTTTCAGCTATTTGTGACTTTGTCTTCATCTTGTTTGAATTCCTCTGTATGTAAATTTGATCCGATTACTCCTCTGGGTTTTCAAATTTTCTCCATGGTGGGGCATTCTATTATCATTGATTTCTCTTGTATTCTTTGCAAAGTTTCAATCCTATTGCAATCTCTGTTCAATCTTAATGCTTTAGTTGTACCTTGTAAGTACCTACCATAGTTTAAATGGTCAGCCATGCCACAAAATGATCCAAGCTTAGGTGTATTGCAATAAGAATCAATTAGGCTACTGAAGCTTTTCCAGCCATCATCTTCTAAACCTATATACCTGTAAGCAATTAAAAATGCAAAAAAAACCTACTATGGTTAAATAGTTTGAGACATCCTTGTTAAAATCTTTTTTTATGCATATCTCACAATCATGATTCCACATTTTTCATAAATGACTATCAAGAGATGGGCAACTGCAATACCAACCCAAATCTATTTTCTATTATACTTTGATGAATGTGCATTCCCTATTCCTTGGCTCCCATGTTAGCACTGACTGACCAAATGTTGATAGAGATTATACTTAAACCTACCAATGGTATTTGCTTGATTGTCTCTGAGTCCTTCTTAGTAAATTATTTTGTACTTATCCTGAAATCATTGCATTCCAAATGATCACTTTTCCTTGTGGCAATCTGTCGAATGTCAAATGATACCGTGCCTAGCGTATTATTCCACATTTCACATTCATGTTTACCACGGCACTTGCAACCGTAATATCTGACATTAGTTTAGACATTTAACTTCTTTTAAACCCCCAACTACTGCTTTATGCTGTCCATACGGTGAGTACTCTTATTGCTGGCAAAGTCACTCAACATAATCTTTATTATTCCTCGTAGCCATCAGTAGATACTTCAGAAAGAATTAATCTATCATTCATTACCTTCTCGAAATGAAATTGTGGATGCCATATTGCTCAAGGAATTCCAATTTCTACCCTAATCACCATTTGACCATCAGTATTAAGTAAATCTACCTCCCAGAGCAATCGCTCCCTGTGATCTGGTTCTTGGAATTAGATAAAAGGAATAACTTGTTATTGTTTTTTTTATTTTTCTTCTAAACAAAGATCTTACCTATAACTCATTTTAATTCCTTGAATTGGAACCTCCTTCTATTGCACTGGGTGTCATCGTACGGCCGTACACAGCTAGGATCATCAAAAAACAAATGCCTGAAAATATAATTTGTATTAGATTAGTTTAAACAATGAGTGATGCTTTTGTGAATTTGAACCTCTTAAGGCAGTTCATACCCTGCAAGCGCCTGTGTTCATGTGCAAACCTTGCAATTTTTTGAGACTGGAGTTCTAGATCCCAATCGTTGATTATGCCATACTTTAATTCTACCAATCTGCAATTCGTTCTCTCTTTATCCTTGGTGCTATCCGCACTGATATCTTCTTATCAATGTGAATTAAATCGAATCTCAACTTAGATGGATTTCCTGGTATGTGGATTTTAGAACCTTATAGTTTGTGTTGCAATAGAAATTTCCATATTCACCTTGATCATTGCCGAATGATGAGAGAGATAGGTTCTAGAATAATAGAGATTGCTATATGAAAGTTCGGTGTAAATTTAGTAACTTTCTTTCAGTAGGTTCAGGAGATGTCGATGTTTGTAGCAGTTATAAGTTAGGGTCGTAGGGGAGCCTTGAGCGAACTTGAAGATAAGCATACTTCCTTGTTTGAAAGGTTGTTGTAATTTGTTTTTATGGTAACATGGTCCATGCTCTAGGAAAGCATATAGGCTTTGTTTTGTTTGTTCTTTATGGAAGTTATAAAAGGTTAGGATTCTATAGACCTCTAGTGGTTGTTGAATTATTAATATTATGTTCTGAGGCTCATAGATATTTAAAAAGAATTTGTGATAGTGGTTATCGATGGTGAAACTATTGTTATTTATAGTATTTTTTTTTGAAATGGTATTTGATTAATGAAAAGGGTTGGAAATCCTTGCTTACAAGAATTTATGTAGGTGTTCAATGTTTGATTGGAATTTGTAATATGTTAGGTAGGAGTTATGCTTCTCAAAATTTTGTGTATTAATATAGTAGTTTGTTTGTTGAAATTGGGAATTTCTAGAAAGATTAGATAGGGAAATGTAGATCCTTATAGTTGTGATTATTAGAAATCTAGGAAAATGGTATGATGTAGGAAAAAATTTATATAAGCTTATGATGTTTTCATCAGAATTTGGAATGGTTCAATGTTATATGGTAATCTATACTTTTAAGAAATATATTGTGTTTATAGTTGTAATCCGAGGAATGTTATATGGCATGTGATTGGTCTTGCGAAATATGTTTATGTTACAAGTAATTAGGAGATACTTATACTTTTGGAAATGGGATGTTTAAGAAACAATGTAGAGCTTGAAGTTAAGCTTGTGAGGGTATATAAAGAGTTTAATTTAGTAGATTGAGGTAAATAGTTTATTTTCGATAATAACTTATGTAATTTAAGATATTTATTCTTTGCTCATGAATGTGTTCATTAGAAATTGCGGGTTGGAAGATGTTTGATAGAAAAGTTGTGATATTGGAAATATATATATATTACAGTTGTTTGATTATGATTGTAGTTGATTTAACGTTAAAGAAAGGCCTTGCTTATTGTAAATGAGTGCTTATATATGTTTTAATTAGAAATGATAACTGGCAAATCCTGAATGATAAGTTATACTATTTAAGGTTATAATGATTTGATTTATGGAATTATTATATGAGCTTGTCTTGGCTTTTGTATATGTAAGGATGATCAGACTATGGTTCACCTTCCTTGCCTTATTAATTCCTAGAATTTTGAAGTCTTGTTATTTGTGATAACTTGATGTAAGTTGTGTTCTTGATTGAATTTGGAGTCCTTTGAACCTTTTTTCTCGATCTCCTCCTTGGTCATATCTTTTGTTGTATTGGAGTAATATGTTACCTTGGGGTGGAGTTTGATCTATGTTGGTTTGTGGTGAAGTTGGAATCTAGTGTGATGTCATGGCCACTGTTATCAATGTGGAAGTGTTGACCTTGTCTAATTATGGTTTCGTTATCTTTGGTTGTACCTAACTCCAGAGGTATGGTGTCTTGATCTTTGGTCCAGATAGTGGCATGTCAATGTAATGGGACATCTGGATTTTTGTATCTTGTTATGAATGGGAATGGTCTCTTGGATATAGTACTTGGTTTCTAGATGGTATTGCTTCAACTTTGAAGGGATTTGAAGGACTTATTGTTGTGGCCAAGTGAATGGCGTAAGTTATGGTTTGGATCTCTTGGTGACTTTTACCTATATGCGGTGGTATGTATGATTGATTAGAGAACGCTAAGGGAGTGGCTTTCATGGTGGGGCTGGTGCCTAGTGAGAGGCCGCCTAGGTAACCCCATGGAAGTTGCAAGCATGTGGAAACTTATAACTTAATAAAGAGGGTTGGGTATTAAAACACTTAACAACATATGTAAGAGACCTCACCCATGCCTTGAGTGCTCTCACAGACTAAGGATGGGATGAGAAGGCCTGGTTGGCAAGGCCAACCTCCTTGTCTCCATGAGAGGACCTGTCGGCTCCGCATGTGTCACCCTATGGGGCCGGTGCCTAGAGAGAGGCTACCAGGGTAACCATAGATGGGGGTCAGCTTCAGGTGATAGATAGCTTGGGTAACCCATGATAGGACCATTCGATGACACTCTCCTTACGTAGTTCTGTTGTTTCCTGGTAGTGCCTCTGGAGTGTTGTCTTGTCTGGTGCAGTTTGATTGTGTCATGTCAGTTGACATCCTTTTACCCTTTTGGATGTTGTTTCTTGGCTTAGTGGAATCCTTGTCATTATCTCCTAGCTCAGAGGGGTGGACCTCAGGGTTCCACATGGTTGGGAGGCAAAGCTATCCATTAGTTTTTTTGGAGATGCGGTTCAGGTTCTGCGCAGAGGTGTTCCAGTTCCAGTTTTCTTCCTACCTTCTATGATGTTATACTTTCATATGTATTCTTTATAAACCGACATGATCGGTCTTGTAATCTTGCATTGTAATTTGGTAAATAAATTATCTTGCTCATGTAAAAGTTGTTCTTAACTGAAGTAGCAGTAAAATGTTTATCACTTATGTGGTTTTTACTTGTTATTATCTAATGCAGTTGTGTTTCCCTAGAGGAGTTAGAAGTGCACCTTTCCTTATGCTGCGTATTATGTCATCCTTGGTTACTTTTATTGCATTTACTTGCTTCAAAAAAAAAAAATTATTTCTAGAATTTTGATTCTGTTAGCCTAACTCTCTAGGATTGCATGACGGGGCATTACAACAACACAAAATACTACTTTAGCACACAATGAATGCCTTGAATCACTTTCGCATAAGCTTGTCAATCAAAAAGTCCATCTAGTTTCCAAATGAATCACTAATCATGCTTATATATGCAACTACAAACATTCCCGCTAAGAATTTCATAATGCAAACTTAGGATGTCAGCATAGGACCTAAATAACGGTCATAAATTGACACCCAAAATATGTCCTGACCTAAAATAGGGCAGGACTAGGGTGCGGGCACCCAAGTCCTTCCCCCTATTTAATTCAAGAATCATGTCAAGCACATCCCCTAAGTCCCATTTGCGATGAAACTTCAAGGTTTTATCATCGGGAGTCATCAAAATCATGCAAGATGCTCTAAATGCATTCTAGAGGACCCGGTAGGTAAACCTTTAGAGGGAAAATCCTGTAAGGAGACATTTTATGACATAACAACTGAAAATGGAGTCTTCTATTTCAACTCAATCATGTCTTCAAACTGATTTTGTGCACTTCATATCTTACATTCTTCTCTGCTTATTTTATTCTCACATCTTACCTTCACAAATGAATTTGATCTTCTATAAATATCCTCTGCAACACTTCAAAACATTGATTAGGTCAGCATCATAAACATCATTGGATGAAACATGTAACTCTTCACAAGTTAGCCTCAATACATATAATATGATGAAAAAAAATTGTTGCAGGACTTAGGAATTCATGAAAGGGATCAAGGAACATCTTTCCATACCTTACAAAGTTAAGTAAACTAATCAGGATCATCTGCATATATCAGGTACTTAACTAATCATCTCAAACTTCTCAAGATTGCTAACTATTCATCTTCATACTGCTAGGGAGAAGCCAAAATCTTCATGTGGACCAATAATTTAGCCATACATGATCTCAACATCATTCATACATCTTACTTCTGAAGTATCATATCTATCTATACATCTGCAGAATAAGAAACATGCCAATCTATATGAAGCAGAGCATTCTGTACCATATGTCACACTTCATAACTCAAGATATAGTATTGTGATGCAACACAATCCTTGAAACCTTTTAGAAATGATCTTAAACATCATTATGTGTTCCTTACTAGATGTGCACATCTTTATCTAATGATTCCATAGGAATACAAGGACTTGACAAAGGTAACTAGAAGTCTAAAGAACAATTATACTTAGATATTCCCTTTTAAACATAACTTCTTGATGTGGTACTAGAAAATGGAATTTATCTGCATTCAGTTCAAACTTGAGATACCTTTGAACATGTAAGACCTCCACAATAGCTTGTATGATTGAGTTGTATATATGTCATCATTCACAAAACTCAAACTTGTGTAATTAGGCTCAGGAACATACTGTATTACCTTTGTCACTTGAGTGCTGACTTTGTAGACCACCAGACCACTTGATACTTCATCATAGCATGACTTATACATCTATTAGAATTTCCTTAGAACAGCATGATTAGATCTTTCTTTATGGAGAAATGCAGACTAGAACAAGGTGACTCTATCGTAGGATATACATTGTTAATGCCTTAGTCAGATCTATGCTTCTTATCATTAAGTGTGGTACTCCCAACTGATGAGATATATGTGTGGATATAGAAAACATGCAAGGAAATGAGTATTTACTTCCACATCATGCTCAAACACAAAACTAATCACCTTACCATACTAAGATTGTTTTCTCTTCTCCCTGACTGGTTTTCCTTGACCATACTGACTATTCCTCTGTACAAGTCTGCCTATACATTTCCACATACTATGTTGACATCAATGGCAACATATGTTGCCAACATATAATCCCCATACATCTTTTACAATTTTTCCCTAAAGAAATTTAATTGATTAATGGATAAAGTCCAAAGTGTGTTGGATGCTCAGCACCTTAGAGAGAAAACCTACCCTAAAATGATGAACCCTTGAAAATAATTACAATCTTCTATTTATGATGTTCACAACTTGGATATGAGGAAAAAAGGGAAGAAAACCCTGACAACTCCACCTACTACAATAAAAAAATCATTTCCAACTAACCATTTCACATTAATTGTGATCTAGAGAGTTGGTGGCGCATTTCCACGTGTGTCACAACCCTGCTACTGAGACTTGAATGTTTGACAATTTAATAATAATATATTAAATTTTAAATCTATTTTGTTCAGTATGACAACAATAATTGATTATTATGGAATTAAATAAATAGAATGTAATGATTATTAATTTAGACTAATGGGGACTAATATTTTGATGTTGTTTCAATCTAAGAGATAAGAAATTCATCAACACTTCAATGGTCAAATATTGTGAATTCAATTATTTATCCCTTTATTAAATTTTATCATGTTTGATGATTATTATTATTTCAACTAACGAAAAACTAATCACTTGGTAATTGTTTTGAAAATGAGGCAAGATAATGGGATTCTCTCTTGTGAGAGAGAGTATCATTGGGAAGAGCAAGTCTAGCCACTGTGAAGTGAAAACTTGTTATGGGAATCTCACACACTTACATAGGAAATATTTAATGTGATGTCTTGTGTGATTGAAAGAATAGATTTATTTATTTCTTCAAAATAATTATTTATAGTTAAAAATAATAATAGAATAAAGTGAATTCAGCTTCAAGCTTCTCAATAAATAAATTTGTAAAAGTATTTTAACATTGTGGCATGTCTTCTAACTACAAAGAATCTTTTTATTTAAAATAATTTTATTTTGTGGCAGTTAAGAGGAAGTGCAGTTAAAAATTAGTAAAGGTAGAGTGTATGGAAAAGTAGTGGAAGGAAATTATTGTTTTTGCTATTTTATTTTGAGTGAGGGAAAATTTTTCTTTAAAAAGGAAAAAGAAAGAAAGATTTAGGATCAGGGGGAGAAAAAGCTTGATTTTTTAAAAAGCATCCAAAAAAGAAAACAGGGAAAAATCAGGAAAAGCTCGGAAGGGTAAGAAAATGTAGGACAAAGGTTTTGGACTTCAAGTATGCATTATCTGAGTAATTTTTATTTCTTTGATGAATAGGTAGATGATTTTGTATAGTTGTGTCAAAAATCCTTCAATAGATCATTTCTATTGGTTTGGTTTTCAATGCAAGGGCATTTTTCCCATGAAGCTTTGCCTTGTTTTGTTTGTAATATCTATAATTCTGAGTGTCCATAAATGTGATGATTCTATTCTAATGATCAATCTGGTTCCATATTGAATAAAAGACTGTTACTCCTCTATGTATTATTGTTTATATATTTGGTATATTTTGAGTACTATCATTTGAAGGCTGAGTTCTTATTCATCTAACTATGTTGCTTAGTTAGTTAAATTATATCATTAAATTACATGAGAGTTGAGTTCTCTATTAAATCTCAGTTCCATACTATTGTGATGTCCACAACACGCCCCATTTTGCTCCTTAGCAAAATGAGGACCCCTGCTTTTGCTTCTGCTTGTGTTGTTCTGTTTGGTGGTAAGGGAAAAGGGGAGTCAAATTTGCAAACCTTGTTGAAAATAGAGAAAATTGCGTTTTTAGTACCAATGCATGATGTGGTTGGATTCCTTGTGAAAAATAAGCCAGGGTTTCTTTTTGAACCGTCTTAAAATTTATCATATTTTGTAAGTTATGATCATTTAGGTAAAATGTACTATCAGGTTTTGCATGATACATAGTCAGTTGTTTGCCTTTTTCCTTGTTGGCATTCATTTAAAATTTTGAAATATACATACTTGATGGTTTCAGGTTAAATAATTTTTTTTTGGGTTCCACTCTGTATCTCACAATTGTCTGTTTGGTAGGAAAATACATCTGTGCACTTTGTTACCTTTTGAGTCGCCCTTATTTTTTATTGGTAATATTTCCTAAACAAGAGCCGGTTTATTCTGTTGTATTTCGGGTCATGCCTTTGTTTCTTAAATCGACTCTTGATCCTTTAAATTTTACCCGTTTATCATCTTTGTAGGCAAGGTTACTTAAGGTTTGAACCTTTGAACCCGAATCATTCTCAAAGTTCAAGGTTCAAACGGTTCGATGTGTCCAAAGTGTCTCAAATGCAAACTGTTGTTCTGTATAACGTCTTTGAACTTTCGGTTTGAACTTGAACCCTTTTCTCAATGGTTCAATGGTTCAAGGTTCAAAGTTCATTTTCTTCTAACAAGTCATGTCATGTAGTTACCTTGCGTAAATGATGTATCGTTGAACCATCTGCTCGTTCTCAATGGTTCAAGGTTCAATGGTTCAAGGTTCAACGGTTCGTGGGCTTAGGTTCCATATTTCCGTAAGTGGATCCTTTGCTCATCTAGATGATCCAATCAGTATGGTTGAACCACCGCATTGAACCATCCACTTCAACCCTTTTCTCAAAGGTTCAATGGTTCAATTGTTCAAAGCTTTGTGATTTTGGTCTCGCCAATAGGCAGGGTCGGTCCGATGGAAGGGAGGAAGGGTAAGGATGTGGAGGTTTGTCGGTAAGAGTCACACCGACGGGAAGGCATCAATGAGACAAGGGTTATAGGTGGGGCTAATTTTGCCCTCACCGATAGTATGGTGTCACACCGATAGAACAAACAACTAGCATCGGTGGGACTTTCTCTGATGGAAACCGAAAGGGGGCCATCAGCCAAGGTAATGTTATCGGCAAGGGGAGTTTGTGAGTCGCCGATGGAGAGAATGACGAAGGGGTCATCGGCAGGAGTCACGCTGATAGTGGTGGCATCGGTGAAATCATGGTAATCGGAGCAAGGAATTTGGAGTTCGCCGATGGCGAATCTCTCGCCGATGGCGAATCTCTCGCCGATGAGAAAGAAAGCAAGTCGATAAGGCTATATCGGCAAGACTCTCGCTGATGGAAGGAAATAAAAGGATGAGTGAGCGAGAAAGGCCATCGGCCAAACAACGAGCATCGGCCAATTGTATTTTGGGGCATACCGATAGCGATTATCACGCTGATGGGCGGGAAATGGAAGGCGATGGGAATTTTAAACACTTTTTTGGGTGCCTGATGACATTTTCTGGTCAGTGATGGTTGACCCACGACATTTTGAACATCTGTGTGCATCTTGAACGCGTGTCTTGAGAGTTTTTTGGGCCAGATTTCCACATTTTTGCAGTCACCTTGATTCATCAGATATTTTAGTTTCCTGCTGTTCATTTCATAAATATGGTACTTATTACTTGTCTTGTTTTGTAGGCTTGCAGTTGAGGAAGTAGCTGGAATTTGATCACAGTGACATCACAGAGGAAATCTGATCTCAGGAGCAGGAAGATAAAAATGAAGTGCGAAGAAGTCAGGGCCATACAGTAAAGGACAAAATGTAGCTGAAGTATTACTGCAGCAGATAAACAGAAGTTATTGCTGAGCTGCCAGAGCTTCTTATAAGGGGCAATATTTCACCCATATTTGACACTGCTCAGAGATATTTTGAGAACTGGTTCACTTGCATTTATTTCTGTAACCAGGGGTTTGAACCAGGGGTTTAGTTAGGTTTTTTTGCTATAGTGAGGACAATCAGAAATTCTTTATATTGTGCCTCTCTGCACTGTAATACTTTACAACAGGGGCTACAACAGGGATTTTAGGAACACAGGGATTTGAGTAGCTAGCTTAGTGTAGTCTAGAAGTAGAAGAAGGAGGTCACCTGTTTGTCTGCAGTAAGGAGTGCGTAGAATGTCTGGCTTCCTTACTGTATCTGTAAAGCTTGTAAATTCTCTATAATTTGATCAATGAAACTAAGAGTCATTCCAACATTGTAAATCATGTATGACTGTTTGTTTCTAATACAATAGAATCTGGAGTTCTGCATCTATCTTCTGAGTGTTCTCCTACTCTTCTTTGTGTTTTGAAATATTTTCTTTGAGAGCTTGCAATTTTAAATGTATGTTTGTGAAAATGCTCAGAACTTACATTTAAGGTTTTTACTGTGGATTTGATCAAATTACTGTATGATTTACATAGTGCATAACAGAACAATTAGATCCTTCGGTAGAGTAAATAAGGTGTAGATTAGATCTTTCTAACTTTTCCCAACCCATCTAAAATATTTAGCTAAAAACGTAGAAATCTAAAGGAAGTTGTCTCAAATTTGAAGAATATGCATAACAGAGTTAAAGGTAGACAGTTTTCATAAATGTATAAAGGAGAAAGCTACAATAATTCAAGAAAACCATCTAAAGCCTTTGCAGCACAGTAACACTTGTTTGTAAATGAATAAAATACTTGTTGATATCTATGACCTTTTGCATAATCTTAGTCTAGTAAACCACAAAGAAACCCTAAATTACGTAAGGCCCCTTGAACATTACAGCTTCACATTGACCAACTGAATTTGACCAACCATACCATTGTAGACTTGGGATTAATTGAATCTTAAATGATTCCTTCTTATCTTTCAAGTATATTTTCAGTTCATTATATGTGAATTTTAACTTATTGTTATGATTGCATCAAAACAATCACCAACAGTTTTCTAACGCTAGAAGGAGGGCCTGATTTGATTTAAAGTTGATTTTCTGAGTTTAAATGCTATGTTCTAAGATATGTTGGATCTCATAAAATTTCAAAAGCCTAAACGGGTGAAAAGAAGGTCCCATTTTCAATGGACTCATATAGGGACAGTTTTCAAGTTGACATTCCTTCATTTCAGAAGGCTTTGAATAGACAACTTTATCCTAAAAATTTCTATAGCTATGGTTTATTTGGAAGGTGTAGGATACATAAGTCCGCAGAGCATGGTGAGCTTAATTGTCTATCTTTTCTTACAAGGTTAGATCTATATTTGAAAGGACTAATCTCTCTCTCAGATGTGTATAAGGCTGAAAGTTGGCAGGGAAATGAGGAGATTATTGAGCGACGAGAGGATGCAGCATCAACGATCAGTAAATGTGTAGAGGATATAAAGATGGAACCAATGCTAAGAATAAAGTATAGTAAGATCTCTTTCCAGGAATCATGTGATGGTAAGAAAAAAAATCTGTCTTTTTGTCAAGGTCCAGTTGTGATTAAAGTTAGTGAAAAGTATAAATATCCTAAAAAATGCAGAGAAGAAATCACAGCTCATGTTCCTTTTCTAGATGATAAGCAAAAGGAATTTAATAAAAAGGAAAAGGAAAGTGAGGTTCATCTTGATACATTTGATAAATATATGGAATTACTAAGAAATATTTGTCAAGAGGAAATCTTTGGATCTGACCTGAAAAGTTTTAACGAAAATGATTTAGCAAAGAAATGTAAACAAGCATTGGCAAAATTAAAGTGCACTAAAATTCATGAAGTTCCCATTATAGCAACTAATGAAGTCTTAGAAAAGAAAGTAAATCCTAGTGTTACGACTGACTTCTTTGAATTAAATGATCAAAAATCAAGATTGTTGCAGGTCAATAAAATTAGACTCTTCACTGAATGATAAATGTGAGTCATCTGATGAACAATTCTTTAAAGCAGAGGATACAGGGGATCATATTGTTGCTGTGCACAATCAGACATCACCCCAGCAGTATTTTGAAAATGAAACAGGGGAGTATTCCTGTCAATCTAAAGATATTGTCCCACCTTTACTGTCGAGTGATCTAGAAATGATTAATTTCTGTATGTCAAATTATGATGATGAAGATACTTACTTAAGTGTTGATGTGTAGGGAACTGATGAGGACATTGAGAGGTTTGCTGAATTTGAGGATAAACTGAACATCCAGAATGTAGGAACAAAGCTAGATGAAGATGAAGAAATGATACATCTAGGGTCATTCATCTTTCAACTTGAAAAGGGACCAGACATAGAGCTGGGCAATGAAAATGCAGAGTTGAATGAAGAGCTAGCTATCAATGAACAAGCATGTCCCACAAAGCTAAAAGCACATCAGGTTGTCTCTTTCTTTTCCTTAGTGAACAATGATAAATGCTATTTTGATTATGGAAATTCAAAAGATAGGACATGCATGTGGATTAATCATGAAAATGATGGGCTGCCTCAGTTGCTCATAGTTAGGAGCTATTCTAAAAAACACAATGAATCTGGAATACCAGAATTTTTTTTAGAATTCAAAGATAAATCCGCTAGGATGAGAACCATAACTAGTACCCTGTTACTCCTACACAATCTAAAGGAATATGCAAGTAGGGGTGTTCTTGGGTCTTTTCCTAGGTTTCTGTTTGCCTTGTAGAGGCTTGTATATAGTTTGGTAGGGTAGTTGTTTTTGTTTTCTTTTCTTCTTTTGTTGTTTTCTTTTTTTTTGGTTAGCTATTTGTATAGTTCCTTTCTATTTCTTTCTATTTTTTTTGTTTCGGTTTGTACAGTGTTGTTTGTACAGCCTGTTTGTATAGTTTTTTCTGCATTTTTGCTTTTTGTACAGTCTGTTTGGTTGGTTTGTTGGTTGTCTCCTCAGCAGGGATCCTTGTTTTACTTTAGAGTATTAAGGAGCAAAACTAGCAACCATTCAAAATAATATAAAATTTAGGATATTCAAGTTAATCATTTGCAATTTACAAATAACTTGTTACTGTCATGAATGTCGAGAGTTATTTATCTTCTGAAATTTCGTATTCAATAAATGTGATTGAGAATTCGAAGCAAGTTTCTCACGATGACACACCTAAAATCCTTGGGTTTGTTGAACCTACCAGTGTAGATATTAGGTGAAAAATCAGAGGTCACCCTTGCTACCATTACAATTCTCAGCTTAATTTCAGCAAGTGTCCACTCCTTGCATCATGAAGTTACAAATTGCTATATCTTGTGAAATCTCTTTCAAAATTAAATAAATAAATAAAGCAGATTATACTGAAAATCCAGATTAAGCAATCTAAGTAACTCTACCGGGGCTATAGACGCTCGCTGGTAGTGGGGCTCTACTTAGGAGAATTGTAACGATAACCTTGCTGGGGCTATGGACGCTCGCTGGCAGCAAGGCTCTATCCGGTCGGCTATGAGGGAATATCCTCACCTACGTAGGCTAATGTCAGTCACTGGTTTGTTCAACTGATCTTCAAGATGAGGATAATTAATCATGTGCACACAATTAAACTGAAAATAACAATTCATGCACCCTTATTGAATGCCTTAGGTCTCAAGCTGAATACTAATTTGCAGGAAAGATAGTCAGAAATTATGGATTTATTTCACCTAGTTTTCTTGAACACTCTAAATTTAATTGTTTTTTTTGGTTGCTAGTTGTTGTGATGTCCACAACACGCCCTGTTTTGCTCCTTAGCAAAATGAGGACCCTTGCTTTTGCTTCTGCTTGTGTTGTTCTATTTGGTGGTAAGGGAAAAGGGGAGTCAAATTTGCAAACCTTGTTGAAAATAGAGAAAATTGCATTTCTAGTACCAATGCATGATGTGGTTGGATTCCTTGTGAAAAATGAGCTAGGGTTGCTTTTTGAACCATCTTAAAATTCATCATATTTTGCAAGTTATGATCATTTAGGTAAAATGTACTATCAGGTTTTGCATGATACACAGTCAGTTGTTTGCCTTTTTCCTTGTTGGCATTCATTTAAAATTTTGAAATATACATACTTGGTGGTTTCAGGTTAAATAAATTTTATTTGGGTTCCACTCTGTATCTCACAATTGTCTGTTTGGCAGGAAAATACATCGGTGCACTTTGTTACCTTTTGAGTCACCCTTATTTTTTATTGGTAATATTTCCTGAACAAGAGCCGGTTTGTTGTGTTGTATTTTGGGTCATGTCTTTGTTTCTTAAATCAACTCTTGATCCTTTGAATTTTACCCATTTATCATCTTTGTAGGCAAGGTTACTTAAGGTTTGAACCTTTGAACGCGAATCATTCTCAAAGTTCAAGGTTCAAATGGTTCGATGTGTCCAAAGTGTCTCAAATGCAAACTGTTGTTTTGTATAACATCTTTGAACTTTTGGTTTGAACTTGAACCCTTTTCTCAATGGTTCAATGGTTCAAGGTTCAAAGTTTATTTTCTTCTAACAAGTCATGTCATGTAGTTACCTTCCGTAAATGATGTATCGTTGAACCATCCGCTCGTTCTCAATGGTTCAAGGTTTAATGGTTCAAGGTTCAACAGTTCATGGGCTTAGGTTCCATATTTCCGTAAGTGGATCCTTTGCTCATCTAGATGATCCAATCGGTATGGTCAAACCACCGCATTGAACCATCTGCTTGAACCCTTTTCTCAAAGGGTCAATGGTTCAATTGTTCAAAGCTTTGTGATTTTGGTCTCGCCGATAGGCAGGGTCAGTCCGATGGAAGGGAGGAAGGGTAAGGATGTGAAGGTTTGTCGGTAAGAGTCACACCGACGGGAAGGCATCGATGAGACAAGGGTTATCGATGGGGCTAATTTTGCCCTCGCCGATAGTATGGTGTCACGCCGATAGAACAAACAACTGGCATCGGCGGGACTTTCTCTGATGGAAACTAAAAGGGGGCCATCAGCCAAGGTAATGTTATCGACAGGGGGAGTTTGTGAGTCACCGATGGGCGATCTCACACTGATGGAGAGAATGATGAAGGGGTAATCGGCAGGAGTCACACTGATAGTGGCGGCATTGGTGAAATCATCGTAATCGGATGAAGGAATTTGGAGTTCGCCGATGAGAAAGAAAGCAAGTCGATAAGGCTCTATCGGTAGGACTCTCGCCGATGGAAGGAAACAAAAGGATGAGCAAGTGAGAAAGGCCATCGGCCAAACAACGAGCATCGGCCAATTATATTTTGGGGCACGTCGATAGCGATTATCACGCCAATGGGCGGGAAATGGAAGGCGATGGGAATTTTAAACACTTTTTTGGGTGCCCGATGACATTTTCTGGTCAGCGATGGTTGACCCATGACATTTTGAACATCTGTGTGCATCTTGAATGCGTGTCTTGAGAGTTTTTGGGCCAGATTTCCACATTTTTGCACAGTCACCTTGATTCATCAGATATTTTAGTTTCCTATTGTTCATTTGATAAATATGGTACTTATTGCTTGTCTTGTTTTGTAGGCTTGCAGTTGAGGAAGT
Organism: Cunninghamia lanceolata; assembly: GCA_027924645.1. Classification (NCBI taxonomy): domain Eukaryota; kingdom Viridiplantae; phylum Streptophyta; class Pinopsida; order Cupressales; family Cupressaceae; genus Cunninghamia; species Cunninghamia lanceolata. The sequence goes on along the minus strand of BSBN01000050.1, from coordinate 8,407,013 downwards.
AGTTGGAACTTGATCACAGTGACATCACGGAGGAAATCTGATCTCAGGAGCAGGAAGATAAAAATGAAGTGCGAAGAAGTCAGGGCCATGCAGTAAAGGACAAAATGTAGCTAAAGTATTACTACAGCAGACAAACAGAAGTTATTGCTGAGCTGCCAGAGCTTCTCAGAAGGGGCAATATTTCTCCCAGATTTGACACTGCTCAGAGATATTTTGGAGAACTGGTTCACCTGCATTTATTGTTGTAACCAGGGGTTTGAACCAGGGGTTTAGTTAGGTTTTTTTTCTGTAGTGAGGACAATCAGAAAGTCTTTATATTGTGCCTCTTTGCACTGTAATACTTTACAACAGGGGCTACAACAGGGATTTTAGGAACACACAGGGATTTGAGCAGCTAGCTTAGTGTAGTCTAGAAGTAGAAGAAGGAGGTCACCTGTTTGTCTGCAGTAAGGAGTTCGTGGAATGTCTGTCTTCCTTACTGTATCTATAAAGCTTGTAAGTTCTATATAATTTGATCAATGAAACTAAGAGTCATTCCAACATTGTAAATCATGTATGACTATTTGTTTCTAATACAATAGAATCTGGAGTTCTGCATCTATCTTCTGAGTGTTCTCCTACTCTTCTTTGTGTTTTGAAATATTTTCTTTGAGAGCTTGCAATTTTAAATGTATCTTTCTGAAAATGCTCAGAACTTACATTTAAGGTTTTTACTGTGGATTTGATCAAATTACTATATGATTTACATAGTGCATAACAGAACAATTAGATCCTTCGGTAGAGTAAATAAGGTGTAGATTAGATCTTTCTAACTTTTCCCAACCCATCTAAAATATTTAGCTGAAAACGTAGAAATCTAAAGGAAGTTGTCTCAAATTTGAAGAATATGCATAACAGAGTTAAAAGTAGACAGTTTTCATAAATGTATAAAGGAGAAAGCTGCAATAATTCAAGAAAACCATCTAAAGCCTTTGCAACACAGTAACACTTGTATGCAAATGAACAAAATACTTGTTGATATCTATGACCTTTTGCATTATCTTAGTCCAGTAAACCACAAAGAAACCCTAAATTACGTAAGGCCCCTTAAACATTATAGCTTCACATTGACCAACTGAATTTGACCAACCGTACCATTGTAGACTTGGGATTAATTGAATCTTAAATGATTCCTTCTTATCTTTCAAGTATATTTTCAGTTCATTATATGTGAATTTTAACTTATTGTTATGATTACATCAAAACAATCACCAACACATACTAGATTAGTTCCATCAAAGTATCTTACATTGTAAATTTACTTACTGTCTTTGTATTTGCATTTGAGTTTATCTTCCTACCATTATATTTTGTCTATCAAGGTTGCACCAGATTGGTATCGGAGCCTGAGAAGTGGGCTTTTATGGAGTAGTCAAAATGCCATCAAGAATGATGAGAGGAAGAGGTTCTCGAGGTAGAGGCCAAAGAGGGCATGATGGAGGAATTTTTGATATGTTGCAGAACTTGGCAGTGAGAATGGAAGCCATAGAAAGGGCACAACGGAGAGGAGCAATAGTAGATAATATTAGTGAAGTGGTTAAGGAAGAGTAGTTATGAGATGATGAAGAAGTTTAGGAAGATCCTGAAAGATTCAAAGAGCAATTATTGAGGATAGTTATGAGTGTGGGAGCCAAACCTAAACTAGAGGTTCCTACATATTCTAGAAGTTTAAATGGGGAAGAACTCTTTGACTGAATCAATGATCTAGACAAATACTTTGAGTATGAAGGAGTTGTAGAGGAAAGGAAGGTTAAATTTTCCTGTACAAGGCTTAAAAGACATGTTGTTATATGGTGGGACTATGTCCAATTGGAGAGACAAAAGAAGAATAAAGAGAAGATTGCCTCTTAGGATAGAATCATTTGTAAGTTGAAGGATAAGTTCCTTCCAGGAGATTACCAAACTAATCTTTTCAAAAGATTGTAGAATCTTAAGAAAAATAACATGTTAGTGAAGGAATACATGGAGGAGTTTTACAAGTTTATGATTTGATCAGACCATTGTGAAGAAGACTTGGAGAATGTAGCAAGACATTTGAATGGTTTGAAGTATAGTTTGCAAGATGAGTTGAGTCTAGTATCCCCTATATCTCTTGAGGAGGCATATCATCTTGCCATAAAGGTAGAAGAGAAGATTTTATGGAAGAAAAATCAACAAGGAAGGAATAGAGGATGAGGTTATAGAGGAAGAGGACAACATGCTAGAAGAGGATAGCAACAACACCATGAAGAAGTGGTTGGAAGTTCAAGTGGGACAACTAATCAAGAAAGAGGAGGATTTCAAGATAAAGGAGGTAGATCATATGGAAGAGGAGGTTTCAAAGGAAGAGGAAGAGGCTTTGCCAATAAGTGTTTCAAATGTAACTAGTATACTAGTCATAGGAGTTGGGAGTGTCTGGAGTTCTCACAAGGAGGCCATACAAGGACTAAGAGAAGTAATCAAATTGTGCAAGGGGATCAAGAGAGTGTTGGGTCACCTTCTCATCACCAAGAAGAACTTGAATCCTAAGAGTCCATGCTAGTCAAAAGAGTGTTGTTAAAGTGACCTACGGAGAAACACGATCCAGTGCAAAAAAATCTTTGTTCAAGACAATTTAAGGCTAAAGGTAACTGCTAAAAATTAATTATAGATATTGGGAGTATGGATAATTTAGTGGCTACTAAAATGGTAGATAAGTTGGGTCTTAAGAGAATTAAACATCCTACACCTTTTAAAGTTTCTTGGCAATAGAAAGGGCATCAGTTATTGGATAATGAACAAGCTTTGGTTGAATTTCAAATTGGTAGTTATATGGATAGTGTTGTATGTCATATCATGCCCATGGATGTGTGTCATGTGTTTCTTGGTAGACCTTGGAAATTTGACAGGAAAGTTTTGCATAATGGAAGATAGAATACATACACTTTTGAGAAGGATGGAATCAAGCGTACAATCCTGCCCATGCAAGACCAAGATGGGGATAGTGGTAGTAGAAACAACAGTAAGGTAATGTTGGTAAGTGGAAAAGAGTTTTTAATTGATATGAAAAATGAAGAAGTAGGATTTGCTTTGGTGCTTAAACCTAAAATTGTGCTTACCTCTACAAAACTAGATGATTTTCTTGATGAAGTACAAGATATTTTGAAGGAACATATGGCATTGTAGTAGATGATTTGCCTAATGAGTTGCCTCCCATGAGGAGTACTAATCATCATATGGATTTGATACCTAGGGCTAGCCTTCCAAACAAGGCTGCCTATAGATTGACTCCTAAAGAAAATGAGTAGATTAGAAAACAAGTGGAAGAATTACTCAAGAAGGGTTTGATAAGAGAGAGCATTATCCCTTGTGTTGTCCCTATGGTCCTAGTATCTAATAAAGGAGGTGAACGGAGAAAGTGCATGGATTCTAGAGCCATAGACAAGATAACTATTAGATATAGATTTCCAATTCCAAGGATTGATGATTTGATGGATTATTTAAGTGGTTCAATATATTTTTCAAAGATAGATCTGAAAAGTGGTTATCATTAGATTAGGATCAGACACAGAGATGAGTGGAAAACAACATTTAAAACTAATGATGGACTTTATGAATGGTTATTCTTTTTGGGATTTCTAATGCACCTAGTACTTTCATGAGACTTATGAATGAGGTCTTAAAACCATTTCTTGGAAAGTTTCTTATTGTGTATCTTGATGACATCTTGGTTTCTAGCAGGTCAAAGGAGGAACACTTGGAACATTTGAGGATGGTTATGACAAGGTTGCATGAAAAGAAATTAAAGATTAACCTTAAGAAGTGTGTCTTTTTACAGACTGAATCGATTTATTTGGGCTGTGGTGTTCAAAGATGGATTGAAGATGGACAAGGAAAATGTTCAAGCCATTATTGATTGGCTAACACCTAAGAGTACAATGGAGGTGAGAAGTTTTCATGGACTTGCTAGTTTTAACAAGAAGTTTATTAATAATTTCAGTCATGTAGTTGCACATATACTTGAAATAATTAAGGGGAATAGAAGGTAGTTTGAATGGACACAAGAGGCTGAAACAAGTTTCAGATTTGTCAAGAAAAAGGTGAGTGAGCAGCTTATCCTTACATTACATGGTTTTAATAGGGTATTTCAAGTTGAATGTGATGCTACTAGGTTGGAAATAGGAGCTATTCTTAGTCAAGAAAGTAAACCAATGGCCTAATTTAGTGAGAAATTAAATGATGCTAAGAAAAAATATTCTTCCTATGATCTTGAGTTTTATGCATTAGTGCAATCATTGAAAAAATGGAGGCATTACTTACTTCCTAAGGAGTTTATTGTCTATAGACATAACCATGCCTTAAAGTTTATAAATAGCCAACATAAGATGAATCAAAGACATGCCAAATGGGTAGAGTATCTTCAAAGTTTTAATTTTGTGTTGAAACATAAGAGTGAGCAAACAAACAAAGTTGTTGATGCATTAAGTACAAGAAGCCTATTGTTTTATGAAATTTAGGGCAATAGTGTGGGTTTTTATAGTTTGAAATGATTATATGCTAATGATGCAGATTTCAAAGAAGCATTTGAATATTGCATCAGTCCTATTAGCAGGGATTTAGGACCATGGATGGATTTTATGATACAAGAGGATTTGTTGTTTAAAGGAACCAAATTGTGCATACCTAGAGGTTCAATGAGAGATAATCTATTGAAGGAGAAGCATTGTGGCAGCCTGGTGGGACATTTTGGTCAAGATAAAACTTATTTATAGTTGAGCACACATTACTAATGTCCAAAGACGATTATGGATGTCAAGAAGTATGTCAAAAGATGTAGAGTTTGTCAAATGGCAAAGGGAAGAAGTTAGAATGCTAGTTTGTATCAACCATTACTGATTCCATCTAGACCATGGGACTCAATGACTATGGATTTTGTTACGGGTTTGCCTTGCACTCAAAGGGGCAATGATTTGATATTTGTAGTTGTGGATAGGGTTCTAAAATGGTTCATTTTATTCCATGTAAGAGGACTAGCGATCCTACTAATATTGTAAATTTGTTTTTCAAAGAAGTGGTATAGTTGCATGACATTCCAAGAAGTATCATATTCGATAGAGACACCAAGTTTGTAGGGCATTTTTGGAGAACTTTATGGAAAAAGTTGGGTACACATTTTAGTTTCAATTCATCCTATCACCCCCAAATGGATGGCCAAGCAGAGGTAGTTAGTAGCAGCCTTGGTGATATGTTGAGATGTCATGTTGGAAACACACCTAGAATTGGGATATGGAATTGGCACAAGCATTGTTTACTTCTAATTATTTGACTCCAAATTAGAGTACCAGTTTCATCTCATTTTACATTGTGTATGGCATCCATCCTAGGGGTATATTTGAACTGAGAAATCTTGGCGATATGGAGAAATAAACTACAGATGGAGAAGAATTTGCAAAGATCATTTTTCACCTTCATGAGGAGGTTAAGAAGAACATTGAAGGAAGAAATCAGCAATAGAAATAGTATAGTAATTGGAAGTAGAGAGAAGTGCATTTTTAGGAGGGTGATCTAGTGATGGCTCATCTTAGGAAAGAAATATTTCCTACATGAACATATAATAAACTTAAAAATGAAAAGGGTTAGTCCTTTAAGATCCTTTGTAAGTTTTCCATGAATGCTTATGAGATAAGCTTTCCTTTCAGCCTGGGTATTTAACCTATTTTTAATGTGGAAGACTTGTTTCCATACAAAGATACTACAGATGATGAAACATCAGAGTTGGAACTACCAATTACTCTCGATCAGCGAGGAACAACATCATCTCCGTTATAAATTGAAAGCATTCTTGATGAGCAGTTATTACAGTAGACCCAAGGCAAGGATTATTTCAGGTATTTGTTGAAATGGAAACACCATCCTTTGGAGGATGCTTCATGGCTCTCTACACCTAAAATTGCTAGTTTAGGTTACTCTGTTGAGGATCTCATGAACATGAGTTCATGAATCTGTTTTCTCTATGGGGGAGCATGATGCAAGGACATTTTACCCATGAAGCTTTGCCTTATTTTGTTTGTAGATGTTATCTATGTTTATTAATTATCTCTCTCAATGTTATGTAGTCATCATCCTATTTAAGTAGTAATTTGTTAACTTCCAAAATTCTATGTAGTCAGCCTGGAAGTTAGACCAGTTGTAGTTAGTTCCTATCGCTGGTTGTGGAATGGTAAATTTCCTATTCTTCATGTTCCAAAACAATTTGGGAGGAACTTCCTAGATGTTGGGGGAGAGGACAAAGAATGAATGGCTAATGGGAGAGTTTTTAGAGAGGTCAACACCTCTGGAAGAGGCATGGAGAGAAACAAAATTGATGGCAGATTGGAGACCAGTGGGGAATAGAGAAATGTCACTGTAGAAGAGAATAGGAGACCAAAACATCACCTAAGTGTAAAGTTGAGATTTGGCTAAGTATTTGAAGCTAAGATAAAACCATTAACTCTAAGATCTATAAGTCTAAGTCTCCATAAATGTGATGATTATTTTCTCATGATTGATCTAGTTCCATATTGAATAAAAGGTTTTTATTCCTTTATGCATTATTGTTTATATATCTGACATATTTTGAGTAGTGTCATTTGAAGACCGAGTTCTTATTCATCTAATTGTGTTTCTTACCAGTTGAACTCTATCATTGAATTCTATGAGAGTTCATTTCTCTATTAAATATTAGTTCCATACTAGATTAGCTCCATCAAACTATATTACATTGTAAATTTACTTATTGTATCGGTATTTGTATTTGAGTTTATCTTCCTGTGTCCATATTTTATCCATCAACGATGCACCAGTTTTACTCCTATTTCTATTTCTGAGGAAATGTTTAATACTCCCATGTTAAAATTGTTGAACTCAAATGTTTTTGGTAGTGCAAAACTTTTAATATTACTTACTTATCCTAATTAATATATTTGCACATGGCTTTAAGCCACCTTAGGTGGTTATGTGTCAACTTGGAGTGTCCATAAAACTCATCCAAAATACATGTCCACACTCCTTCACCACTTGGTGGAGAAGGATTTCCGCCACTAGTGGAGTGTTGGAGTTGACTCCTAACCACCACTAGTGGAGTGTTGGAGTCGACTCCTAAATCGACCCAACCTCTTCACCTATATGTACATGCTTCTCTCATTATCAATTTACTTCAGATTTTGATACCAACATTTTGCTCAATTAATCCTCTTCTCTAATAATAAGAAAGAACAAAAAATCAATAAGATGAATGTTGATCATAAATTCAAAGTGAATTAGATAATGAATAAGGTGTTGTAGATAATCTAATTAACTCCAAATTTGTGATCAACATTTGTCTTATTGATCCTTCATTATTTCATGGTATCAAAGGTTGTGCAAGCTCGTCTGCTGGTTCATTTGGAGGCAAAGGCATGTTATTTTTAGTTCAAGGACCAAACCACATCTGAAGAAATTTGTGTAGTACCAGAAGGTGACCAAATTGAGGGAAGAGGAGGTCAATAATGTTTTTTTCTTCATGCAAATTGTTTTCTATACACATGTGTTCTTTCTGTGGTCGTAGTTGCATAGCTCAATTTGGTTATAAAGGAGGGTGATTCATTTGTAGAGGCACTATGTCTAGTGGCCATGCTTGAGAAAGGTCCTGGATCTCTTCCAAGATGATAGAGGCATTTTTTACCTACTCCAGAGGTTGTTCCATACTTCCACAGTGATCACTTGAATTCAGACTGATCCAAACTCCTTGCAATCCAATCGTGAAAATTAGGCCCAACTAGGGTTTAAGGCGTGATTCAAATTTGTGGTAGAGGCAAAAACTTATATAAAGGCCTAAGCCAAGCCTATTTAGGGAATATAAAACCTAGCATCAAGGGCATCTAAGGCAAGCTAGTCTGGGTATGCATATGTAGCCAAGGGTAAGCCTGAAACATTGCTTCAAACATCTGCTATTTCCTCTTCAACAAGTTGACCTCTGTTTTGGGGCATCAATTTCTTGTTTGAAGGAGAGAAGACTAGTGTGGAGATCAAGAGAGGGGGTGTGTGGCCCATTTACATTGATAGGTGGTAGGAACGTGTGAAAATCTCATTCTCATGGCAGGACCTTACATTAGAAGGCACCACTGTAACATAGTGACCTTGATTTGGGAGGGTTTGCCCCTGTCTGGATGCCCCTGTTTGGCTGCCCTTGCACTTCATCTGGCTACCAATGCATTTTTTTTCCACCCTTGGTTAAATTTCAAGATTTCTTCGCTAATATTCCCCTGCTTCTTTTTCCCCCATTTGCCCTAATTTGTGGGCTTCTAAATTTTTTATTTTGCAAAAAAAAAAATTAATTATTTTCCTAAAATAGGCATTTAATTGTCTAAATAGAACTAAGATATAAAATACAAAATTTGGGGGGGGGCGGAGTTTAAATTAGGGGAAAAATTGATTTGAAGGATTATTGGTTTTTAATAAACCCTTGTATCTTCACCTGTCAAACATGAAGGCTGAGGCTTGGTTTGGTAGGAGGCCAATACCCCCTCATAAATAAAACCATTGTAATATTTACTCTGTGTGGATTCCAATGAGTGGTTGGAAGGATAGGTTCATCTCACCATAGAGTATTTTTTTACCACATAGTGCATTTTTATTAAATAGGTCATTTAAAGGAAATTGAATGTGTAATAATGTTTTATTGGCAGCTCAAAATTAAGTACTAATTTTTACAAAAGTTAATTTTTTTTCATTTCCCATGCATTGGTACTATTTGCATTTTGAAATACACTAAGTTATAATGTACCACAAATCTAGGGGGCCACCTAATACTGAATCAATGGGGTGTACAAAGTCATGTGAAGAACACTTCTGAGTTGTGCCCAGAGCACTTCCAAAGAATTGTGTCAAGAGCATTTCCTTGAGTCATGTCTAGATCACTTCCTTGAGTCATGTCTAGAACACTTCCGCACTTCTTTTCATATTTTTATTTAAGGGAGATAATCAAGCAATTTGGGGGCACACACTTATGATGCAACTTAATTAGTTAATCATGTATCCAAACTACTAGAAGAAAAAATGTGATTATTGTGGAAAGAAAAGGCACACTATTACAAATTGCATGTTTAAACAACTTGATAATTTCATAATGCTCTATGAGCTTCATCAGTTACAAAAAAATTGCATTGCCAATGGCATTAGTCTGCCAGATTCTTGTAAACCAACAAATGTAGAAACATCTCCATCTATTGTTGCTTCATTAGATTTTAGAGTTGTTTCTTAAAGAGCTTCCAGTACTTCATTGCAGCAGGATAAATATATCAGTCTTCCTAGCATTACTGATTGGGATGGGCTTCTACCTGACATTGCTTGCCTATTTGTAGAGTCCCACATTGCTAATTTAGAATCACACATTGAGGACATTAGTATTCTCTTTGATGATAGTTTCGACGAAGTTGCATCACCATTATCCCTTTTAGATATTCATGCTCTACATTAGTCTACACATGGTTCTAGATTGACATCATCTTCATCTATTATCGAATCACCTAATTTATGATTATGGCATCCTTCAGCATCAACCTGAGAACACCTTTAAAGAAATATTTAAAAACATCAAAATGAGCATCATCAACCTTGGATCAGCTTTCGCATGATTTAGGAACATACCTACATCTTCCTACACATTCCTATTCTAAATGGGGAGATATGTCGCATCTTCAGTTGGTTTCATTTCTCCCCAAGGGGAAGAACATTGTTCAACATTCTTTGATCTACATCTGCATCCTTTGTTGAGCATCCAACCTTACTGCATTAGGACACATATTATGGGGGGGGGTCTCATAGACCTCATATCATTTTCTCTCCTATGGGGGGAAACATATATTGTACTTAGTGAAAGAAGTAGTACTTCTTCACTTGTATAATTTCTTTTCATGCATCTTTTCTTCCTTTTGGAGGATATTTTTTTCCCATTGGTTTTTCTATCTTATCTCTACTTCATGAGAGATTACTTTGTACATGGGTACCTCATGAGGCCTAGTAGCCGAGACCCATCACTTCTTGTACTTACCTAAGCTATGCTTAAGGGGGGCGTCAGTACAAAGCTTTAATATTACTTAGCCTAGGTAATATATTTGCACATGGATTTAAGCCACCCTAGGTGGTTGTGTCGACTTGGAGAGTCCATCAAAATCATCCAAGATACATGTCCACACTCCTCACTTCATGGAGAAGGACTACCACCACTAGTGGATTGTTGGAGTTGACTCCTAAATTGACCCAACCTCCTCACCTATATGTACATGTTTATCTCATTATCAATTTATTGTGGATTTTGATACCACCATTCTTCTTATTTGATCCTCTTCTCTAATAATAGTTTCATTAGCCTAGAATCATATATTTGACTTGCATGTGTTATGTTTTGATTTGAGACATTACTTTGAATGAATCATTTTACATGAGTCATTGAAGGCTCTATTTTTTTGTTTATGCCCATATGTTTTCCTCTTGCTTGGTCAATGACTCTCCTTTCATCTAATCACCTTTAGGGAATTTCTAATAGTTTTAAATCAAATCATGCTTTTAAGGCATCAAATATCTCCTTTCAATACAAGAATACTTGTTTATGACCTGTTTTAGTGCTTTGAATCAGTCTTCTAGAAGGTTACCTTTGTTATTTCATAAGACATGTGAACGTTTTCTCTACCATACTGGTTCGACTTGCAACATATATAATAGTTATCTATTCATAGAAAATTAATTAGTTCTCTATATCTCTATGCATCAATCTAAATGTTTACTTTCTTATCTTCATGGCCTGCTTAGTTGCTAGTCATTGCCTTTAATCTCAATCTTTTAAACAACCTATATAACAACCTAAGTCTTCTTTACTCGACCTATAATATATATAGATATATATATATATATATATATATATATATATATATATATAAGAAATAGTAGGAAAAAGCATGCCTTGTTAAGATAGGGATGTTAGTAGTTGTACACTAACATCAGTGTCTTTGTTAATGCCTAAATTCCATAAGTCCCTAGTGATTAGGGTAGGAACCAAAGATCTCATCGATAGTCTAAGTGCATGCAAAATTCACCAATTGATCCACTTCTCTTTTGGCTTCCTTGTAATAGTGAGCAATAGTGAAGTCTTCTATATCTATCAAGATGCTCCAAATGGATTCTTCTATATTCTAAAGCTTCCAGTTTGGTATCCTCCATGTTGTGATAGTGTTGATGTATATTTGGGAGTCATCCTCAGTGTCTAGCCTTGAGACCTAATTTTCCCTACACTTTTGAAGGCCAACCAAGAGGGCCTAAAACATAGCCTCATTATTTGTTCCCTTCGCTAGTAGCTTGGTTAGTGCCCAAATTAGGTTTCCTTGGTCATCTCTGAGAATGCAACATGTGCCTGACATCCCAATATTTCCTTTAGAAGCTCCATCAAAATTTAATTTTAATCTGCCACTCAATGGAGGGTTCCATTTTATTTTCACTCTCTCGATTCTCTTGTTTGAGTGCTGACCACTTGCAGAGTAGGAAGGTGTAGCATTGAGTAATTTCTAGTTTTCCATGATAGAGTCATCTCAAGTTGTGAAAGGCTTTGGATTTGAGTATTCCTATTTTTCCATAACAATTATGCATATGCTTGCTTGAAATTTTTAATGACCTCTTCAACAACAATCTCTATTTCACTAAATATCTGTTATTTTCTTATCTCCATAGGTGCTAGATTACTAAGGAGGGTGAGGCTATCTAGACTCCTTCCCAAAGGGAATTCTTGATTTATGGCCATGAGTGGAAGAGATCCAATAGGTTTGCAGGTAGCGCACTGTTGATAACTGAGAGGGGGGGGTGAATCAGTTATCCTAATTATTTCCCTTATTAAACTTTCCTTTTAATTGAAGCAGCATAAAATCAAACACAAAACATTAACCATGAAATAAGAAACACATGACACAGTATTTTTGACGTGGAAACCCTATTAAGGGAGAAAACCACGGGGTGATTAACCCAAGAATTATTCTCTGTTAGAAGAATAGGAAATTACAAAAATGGCACTTGCCAATTAGGGCTCACTGCCCGAGCACACTGCTCACAAGAGGCTCACTGCCTACAAGAAGACACACTGTCTTACAAAGTGATAAGAATCACAGTCTTGAACTGATTGGAAGCATCTGCATATGCTGGAGTTCAGTTCCGGTTAGGTTCAGTATACTGATCTGCTGCACTTCATCTTTCCTCTGTTCTTTAGTCTGCTGTCCTTTCACATACCGGATCTTTCTTGTTACTTCTGCTCTATTCTGGACTTGTTCGCATATCCTCTCACACATTCACACACTTTACAACTAAATCCATCCTCTATATATATCCGCACAAGTAATTTCATCATCTTTCTAGTCGGCATCCGGAACAATCTAGTTTCTTACAAACTTAGTTCTGTCGGCTGAATCCTTGCTCACCAAGCAATGCGGATCAAGCATATACTTGTAGATATCATCAATTATGTCGGCCAAACATGATTCATGCCTCCGCAACCTTTATCATCGTCTGTAACACATCCGGAAAGTAGTTTGATACTCAGTCAGTCAGTTCTTCCTCTGTTTTCACTGTCTCTCAGGAATCCGGTACTCAACTATTCATATCTTTTTCTTTGTCCATCTCCGGAGGCTAAATCCTTGGAATATACTACTCAAGATAGTCCTCTTGACTTCCCCAGATCCGCACTGTGCCAAGACACTTCCTCTGAGAGATCCGGACCAATCTGTCGGACCTTGCCACATGCTCTGTTCTTGTTCACCGGACCACAACAATCTTCAATCTGACTTCCGGTAGAGATATATCATGACTTGCGGATATGTGGAATGACCTTTGTTGCCATCAATGACAACAACCATGAATCCATATAGTGTCTCTTGCCAACAATCTCCCCCTTTGGCATTGATGGCAACACTTAGTGAAAAATGACTAAGTGTTTACACTATGCTCCCCCTTTGCTGATGCTCTGTCTTTATATACAATTTCCGGAACTCCCCCTGAGTTGGATTCCTCATTTTTCACTGCTCCTCACTCCCCCTTTGACATCAATGGCAAAGGGTAGGGTCCGCACACCAAAATTTTCAAAAATTTTCTATATATAGCCGCATATTTACATACTCACATATACTGCAGAATGTCTGCAAAGGATGTCTGCAGTTGAACCATTTCAGTAGCCCAACTTAGCTTCATTCTGTCCAAGATTGAAATGTGACCACTCAACAAAAATGCAAAAGCTTCTGCCCGCCTGAGATCTGTCGGATCTTTTGTATGGGCGGTGGTCTGGGCATCACTGATGGCCTCATGCATAGTTTCCAACTTAGGGACTATAATCCTTCTAAGTTCTCCCATCCGGTTGGTAATGTTCTTCCTCTCCTTCTCAAGATTCTTTATTTCATTCAAGACTGCAATAGTCTGACATTCTTGATTTATTATAGAGGAAGAGAGAGGATCAAAACTTTGAGATAAGCTTTGAAGCTTGTCCTGTTCCTCTTTTATTTTCTTGTCAATTGCAGCTGTTGCCTTTGACCAAGATATACAAAATTTGTAGATGTCACCGCCATCCTTAAGAGCATTTTCTAAGCTCTTTATTCCAATGCTTACAATCTTCCTATCCTTAGAGATTAATTCTAATATTTCAGAAAATCTCTTATCCAAAAATTCCTTCCGGACCTTTTCTTCAGCTGATTTTTCTAGAGAATTAAAATGTGTGTCAATACTGCTGACTAAGGTTTTTAGATTACCGGAAGTGGAGGCTGTCGGATCTATTTGGATTGATGGCATGATCTTTACAAGTACTCCGGAGGCAGCCTCTATCAACTCACAGTCTTCCATATGAGACTTCAGGAGCTTTTCATTTGCCTTGGCATTTGCAAATGAAGCTATCTTCATTGTTTGTACCGGAGAGAGAGAGTCAAAATCAAATGGACCTTTTAGAAGCTCCGGTTCATCAATCTCTAGAGTTTCTTTGCTCAAAAATTGTTGAACAGTTTGTGCAGTGTCTCTTGCCGGAGACAGATGTTTCTTTTCTTCTGCAGTCTTAGAACTGTCAACCTCTTTGTCTGTCACCACTGCTTCCTTCTCCTGCAATTGCTCTTCTTCTTTGGATCCGGAGACTGTAGGGGAAACCGGAGGAGAGATGCTTGCTTGTTCATGGGCCACTTCTTCTGGAGCAGAGGGTCCCAAGTCCTCACTTGTCTGTTCAGGGCTCACTTCTTCCGGAGCAGCTGTTTCTGCACCTAAGTCCTCTACAACAGGAAGATTGAACCTTTTGAAGGCCTTCCGGAGGATCTCTTCTGTCTCTTGTGCCACTTTGTCAGTCTCACCAAGCATGAGCTGATTCATCCTGGCTTTACTTCTGAACTCATCTTTGCAGTCCTTGAAGATCATGTTCATTGTCTTGGGATCAATTTGAGGATATAGCTGAATAGCTATCTGCTCCCGGATCTCAAGATCTTTAGCATGAGCATTATTTTTCCTCACTTCCATTTCCTTTTCTAGGCTTTTAGGAATAAGAGATATTATTTCAATGAAAGCCTTATTATATATGTTAAGATATTTCACTGTGGCCTCCTGCAGAGTCTTTTGGTCTGCCTCACTGAAGTCATCATAGGATTCAGTCATTGGTTGAAGGTTTCCATCCACCGTGACCGACTTGATTATGCTCTCTAGTGACAGAGTGGGCTTTTCAACAGTAACCTCTGCCATTTCATCCTTGTCTTGGCCTGTGGAGGGCTTACCGGATCCTTTCTTCTTCTGTTTCTTTACTTTTCTTACTTCCTCATCTGATTCTGTTTCCTCTTCATCCTTTTGGCTTTCATAAGCCCTTGATGCTTTTGTCTTGGATCTTTTACCGGATGCCTGGACTTCCGGTTTTGAGCTTTTGGTTGTGGAAGGTGCAGATCTCTTTGATGATCTGGTCCGGGTGGGGGTTTCAACCGGAGCACTTTCTTTGCTTTTCTCTTCTTCCTCAGCCTTTCTCCTCTTTTCCCGGCTGGCATCAAGTGCCTCTTTTGAGATGCCTAGGCCTTGAGCAATGTGCTCTACTTCTTTTCTCACTTTTCTCTTAATCTCAGGTTCCCTGAGTTCTACATGTAATTTCACGCTCAGCTCCTCAAAGGTTCCAAACCTTTCTGCCTTAGGATCTTTGGGCTGACTTAGCATGTGTTGAACATGCAGCTCTACTATCTGTTCATCAACTTCATACCCCATGGGCATGATCCAGACAGTCCTTGGCTCCACTGCCTCCATTAGGCACTGATCAGTGTCAACCATAAAACATACTGAGTCCTTGTATTTCTCAATGAGAGATTGGGGAATTCTCTCTCTTGCTTGCATCATGCTCTGAAAGTTTTTGAAGTATCCCCATAGAGCTGTATTTCTCGCTTTTGCATCCCCAAGTCCATGCAAATAGTCTCTTATCTGGACTGCAACAGGTTTGTCATTCTGCCATACCCATCCACTTGTTCCGGGTAGCTCATTCATGAAGTAAAAGAATAGACATACAATGAGAGTACCATACTTAAAGGAGTTCTTCTTGTCTTTCTTGATTTTCTGTACATTTTCCATCAATTGGCTTAGTAGTAGTTCACAAAGATCATAATCTGCATTCTTTCTTAGCATTTCATATGCTGTGTATATTGCAGTTCCGGATACAGAATTCTCCCTGCTGGAGTGATAGATCTTGTATCCTATTATTATTGATGCATATTTGATATCCGGATCCGAAATATCTTCAATGGTCATTGCCCTCTTATCATATTTTGATCCGGTGGCCTCAGTTACAACGTTGTTCTTGACAGATTTGAGGATAGGTACCCCCCCGGAAGAGTATAGACCAGTTACTGCTCTAATTGCTTCTTTTGTGATCTTACAGGGTCTATCTAGCCAAAGGAAGTTGTCATGCATCCTGCTCAGTACATACCGGACCCATTCATCTTCTTCAAAGCTAGGGAAATGAATGAATTGCTCAAATTGTTTCTTCTGGATACCCTTATACTCTGGTTTGAGCTCAAAAGCATTGTCTATCAGTTGCTTGTGATAGAGGTCTCTTAATTTGAATTCCCCAAATTCCTCAATGTTTGCGTGTATGTAAACCCTAATATCTTCAGTATGTAAGACTCCGTGGGGAACACTAGAGAAGGCTCCTAGTGGATCTACCTCCAATGATTTGTAGGGATGTTTCTTGAATGAGGGGCGAGGTCTATCAGAGATCTTAACTATGTTTGGAGTAGCCATTCTTCAAAGATTTGCAGTGAGGCAATGAAAAACGAAGAATACCTTATGCGCCTTCGGTTTGCACGGAGTGGTTGGATTGATTTCTTTATGCAATAGCTTCGGCAGGAGATCCTTGGTGTGCTTGATGAACCTTGTTGCAGAGCTCCACTATTCGCTTCTTCTCAAGTGTAGAATGAGCAGATAACTTTTGAGAAATCCCTTATATTGCTCCGCAAACCCTAATATCTGTCTGCAATAAATGCTTCACCTGCATTATTCCGGTTTACCATGTCTGGACAGCTTGGAGTATCCCGGATTAGTCCTGATCACTGAATATCATCCGGATCTTTAAATCATGAATAAATCTAGGTAACATATTACAAGAACATCCCAAACACTCTGTCCAATCCGCAAGACAAGATCGTGCACTTCCGGATCTCTCCGGACCTTTTTGTAATCCTTTATCATACCGGAGCACTTTCTTTGAACAGGTCTAACTTAATCGAACACAGCTTCTTCATAACTCCATGCGGACCTCTGAAAACTTGACTGAAGCATCTCAGGACTTATATCTACAAACCCTTTAATCCGCATCTTGTGCCACATCCGGCACAACTTGTTTGGCTGGGGGAACAGAATCTTCTTTGAGTCTCCCCCTGAGCCTGAGCTCACTTTTTAATTTCCGGAAGAAATATCAGCACCAGAATCTGGTGCGGATCCAACCTCTACATTCTCTGAGCTTTTCTTCACCCAAATCTTGCTCATCTGATTCCTAACTTCATCCGCATTCATCTTTTGTTTACCCTTGTCTTGATTCTGATTATACACCGGACCTCTTTTGTCCTGATTCTTGTTTCTGCAGACTTTAGCATTATGACCGGACCTATTGCAGATTTGGCAAATAACATTTCTTTGCATATTTAACTGATATCCCCTTGATCTGCATTGATTAGCCATATGACCTACTCTATTGCATGTAAAGCATCTACCTTTGAATGATTTGTTTACTTGCATAATTCTGCATTCATGGGATTTGTGTCCATACCTTTTGCAGTTGAAGCACTGTCCGGAGAATGATGAATTAATCTGATTCATTCTCATTCTGCACTGATTAGCTTTGTGACCAAAATGGTTGCAGCTGTGGCAGTATCCATTGAAGGATGGATATTTTTGAGCATTTGGCTGTCTTACCGGAGGTCTTCTAGGCCTGCTCCTTGGATTTTCTGATCCAAGATTCCTCTGACCGGATCCGGAGCTTTCTCCTTTCTCATATCCCAAACCATACTTGTCATCAGTCCTCTTTTGACTTCCAAGAAGAACTTCAAGTTGAGCAGAACTTATCTTGAATTTCTCTTTATATTCATTTGCTGTTTGAAGATCTCTTTTGAGAGAGGTAATTTGATCCTCAAGTTTTTCTTCATTATCTTTGGCATCTTCAAGATCAGATTCAAGATGTCTGATAATCCTGTCCATCTGGTGGCATTCTTCTGATTTTTCCTTAAGAGATTGTCTTAGATTGTCTTCAGCCTTTCTTTTTTCTTCAATCTCTTGAGTGAACTTTATAGTTCCTGATTCCATTTCATGTCTTAACATAATGACTTCTTTTGATAACTTTTCACATAACTTGGTTTGCTCAGTCAATTCTTCATTTGTATTGCTTTCTTCACTTTGTCTTGCCAACTGTTGGAGCAGCTCCTTTCTCTTTTTCATAGAGAGACTTAATTTGTCTTTTAATTCCCTCATGAATTCATCAGCCTGTTTGAGTCTTTCTCTTAATTCACTGACTTCAGAATTTGACTGTTCAAGATCCTCAAGGGCAGTCTTGAGTTGCTCCTTTAAACCATATGCATCCATTTGAAATCCCAGATCTTCCTCAAGCTGTTAGGCTCTATTAGGAGGAACTTGGCTCTGATACCAATTGTTGATAACTGAGAGGGGGGGGTGAATCAGTTATCCTAATTATTTCCCTTATTAAACTTTCCTTTTAATTGAAGCAGCATAAAATCAAACACAAAACATTAACCATGAAATAAGAAACACATGACACAGTATTTTTGACGTGGAAACCCTGTTAAGGGAGAAAACCACGGGGTGATTAACCCAAGAATTATTCTCTGTTAGAAGAATAGGAAATTACAAAAATGGCACTTGCCAATTAGGGCTCACTGCCCGAGCACACTGCTCACAAGAGGCTCACTGCCTACAAGAAGACACACTGTCTTACAAAGTGATAAGAATCACAGTCTTAAACTGATTGGAAGCATCTGCATATGCTGGAGTTCAGTTCCGGTTAGGTTCAGTATACTGATCTGCTGCACTTCATCTTTCCTCTGTTCTTTAGTCTGCTGTCCTTTCACATACCGGATCTTTCTTGTTACTTCTGCTCTATTCTGGACTTGTTCGCATATCCTCTCACACATTCACACACTTTACAACTAAATCCATCCTCTATATATATCCGCACAAGTAATTTCATCATCTTTCTAGTCGGCATCCGGAACAGTCTAGTTTCTTACAAACTTAGTTCTGTCGGCTGAATCCTTGCTCACCAAGCAATGCGGATCAAGCATATACTTGTAGATATCATCAATTATGTCGGCCAAACATGATTCATGCCTCCGCAACCTTTATCATCGTCTGTAACACATCCGGAAAGTAGTTTGATACTCAGTCAGTCAGTTCTTCCTCTGTTTTCACTGTCTCTCAGGAATCCGGTACTCAACTATTCATATCTTTTTCTTTGTCCATCTCCGGAGGCTAAATCCTTGGAATATACTACTCAAGATAGTCCTCTTGACTTCCCCAGATCCGCACTGTGCCAAGACACTTCCTCTGAGAGATCCGGACCAATCTGTCGGACCTTGCCACATGCTCTGTTCTTGTTCACCGGACCACAACAATCTTCAATCTGACTTCCGGTAGAGATATATCATGACTTGCGGATATGTGGAATGACCTTTGTTGCCATCAATGACAACAACCATGAATCCATATAGTGTCTCTTGCCAACACGCACTTGCCCATCCTAGGTTATTGAGCAACCATTTCTAGCACTTCATGGTGAAATCATAGTTAAGCAATAAATGGTCCACTGATTCCTCCTCCTTTTAATACAATACAAATTTGGATGGACCTAGGATGCTTATTGTATTCAGTCAGTACCCTATCAAGATCCTCTTGTGGAGTGCCATCCAGGTGAAGGCACTGACTTTGGGAACATTCTATTTGCTCTAGCGGAGCTCTGTCAACCAATCAATTTCATCTAATGTGGCTTGTTGAATGTTGTATCCCATCTTGGCTGAGTAGCCTCCCAATTTTGTCCCTGACCAAATCCAAAAATCCTCCTTCATATCTATAATGACCTTCCAATTAGATAGTTCTTATTTGAGGAGGGCCTTTTGTGCTTCCAACACTAAAACATTGGTGAAGTCCTACCATGGTCATCCGTCTGAAGTGGTTTCAGGTGGTGAAATGTAATCAATGAATCGCATGCCCCAAGTGCTAGATAGAGTTTCCATGATGTCTTGTAGTCTTTATTCATTAGCCAATGGGGGAAGGCATTCCATGAATCTTCCTAAAATCTAGTTGTGCACCCATTATTGATGGTCAAGGATAAATGATCAGTGACGATTAGTCTGCATTGAATTAAGAAGTTCCAAATATGTGATCCTCTTAAAGGATTAGGTGTAGTGCGGATGTGGATGGGATCAACACTACCAAGTATTTATGTTGCAAGATTTTACACCATCAGGCATCTGGTTCCTTGAATAGTTTCCATATTATCTTAGCCCCAAGGGTGAGGTTTTGTATTATGATCTTCCTAATGCCCAGTCCTCCATCAACTTTTCTTTTATAGGCTGTCTCCTAGATATTCAATGGAATGTGTTTGGTGTCTTTTGAACCTTGCCATAGGAATTTCTAAAGAATACCCTCCAGCATCCTATTTGCTTTGCCTATGATTTGTGTTCCTTAGAGTAGATAGATTAGCACTGTCGATAGGACATACTTGATCATGGTTATTTTCCTGACCATGGAAAGCCATTTGCCTTTACATGTTGAGATCTAATTTTGATACTTCTCAATTTATTCCTCCCATAGATTAGTTCACATGGCTCCTTTCAAGAGTGGTACCCCTAGGTATTTGCCTGACAAAGTTTCAATGTTAAACTCCATAATATCTACAATTCTCGTTCTTATACTAAGATTGGTGTTAAAGAAGTAGATGCAAGATTTTATGTTATTAATATTTTGACTAGATGTGAGAGCATAACAACCTAGAGTGCATTTGATATGTCAATATTCCTCTACACATGAATCCCCATAAAGGATTGTGTCATCTATGAATTATTGGTGTGTGACAGAAGGGAGGTTGTCCACTACATGGATACCCTTACAATTTTTTTCCCTAACTTCCTCTTTGATTTCTTGACCCATTGCATTTGCCATTATTACAAAAAGAAAGGGTGAAAGAGGTCTCCTTGGAAGAGACCCCTCATGGGCTCAAAAAATCCACAGGACTGCCATTGACTAATACAAAGTATCTAACTATGGAGATGCAGTTGAAAACCTAAGTGACCCACTTCTCGCAGAACCCCAATTTCTTCATGATGGACATGAGGAATCTCCAATATACTTAATCATAAGTTTTTCTTATGTCTAATTTGATAACCATGCATGACTATTTTGTGGTGTGTATGGAGTGAATTGCTTCATGAGAAATTGTGATGTTGTCTTTGATGGAGCACTCGGGGGTGAAGACACATTGGTCTTTAGAGATAATCCTTTGAAGAATGCATTTTAGTCTATCCACCATCACTCTTGACACAATTTTGTAAATTATATTACAAAGAAGAATTGTGCGGAAGTCAATGAGAGCCTCGACATTGTTGATATTAAAGATTAAAGCAATTAGCATCATGTTGATATCTTTCACAATTTTCCATATAAATATGCACTCCTCAACCATCTCCTATAAGTCTTTACCAAGTATGTCCTAGAAATGTTGGAAGAAGCCTATGGGAAAACTATTGGGACCTGTTTATTTATCTAGTTGCATTTGGAAGCAATGCTTATGACTTCTTCCATTGTTGTGCTTCTACAAAGCATCTCAATGTCTTCCTCTTTCACTAGTTCTAGTCTAAGATTAAGAAAAATTTTTTGGCTTTGTAAGTTTGAGGCATCTATGCTCGCAAGGAGGTCTCTGAAGTGGTCTTATGTGGCCTTTTGTATCATAATTGGGTTTGTGATAAATTCTCCATTTTCAAGATTCAATTGGGAGATAATGTTGTATACCCTATGGGCCTTGGTTGAATTGTGAAAGAATTTGGTGTTTAAATCTCCACTTTGGAGCTAGGTTTCCCTAGATTTCGATCACCAATAGATCTCTTCCCTCCTCAAGATTTCTTGATGGTCTTGGAGTAGTTCTTTTTTTGTTTCAAATTGTAACTGCCCCATACTGTTAACTAGAATGGATTGATTAAGTGATTGAAGATCCTTTTTGATCCTTTATTTTTATTTGAATATGTTTTGAAAGTAGATAAGTTTCATTGCTCTAGGTGAATTTTGATGGTGATAAGCCTTTTTTCTATCATGAACATTTTATAGCCCTTTTGGATCTGAGATTCCAACCACCATTTTCTCATTAGTTTTGGTAGAGATTCATGATAGAACAACATACTCTTAAATTTAAAGGGTCATCTAGTTGGGGCTTGATCATTTATGATGGAGAAGGTTACTGGATAACGATCAAAACTTGAAAGGGGTGCAATAATAGACTCTAGTAGGAAGGGTTCCTCAAGCCATGGGATATTTAGGAGAAACCTATCGAGTCTTTCTATGATGTTGGTGAAGCCTTTTGTTTAGTTTGTCCATGTGAAGGAACCATTCTTTGGAGCTAATTCCATGAGGTTGAAGCCATCGACAAAATATTGGAGGTCTCTTTGTGCCCTGCCAATATGGGATCTTCCTCCTCACTTTTCCTCATTTGATAACACAATATTGAAATCACCCTAATGATCAGTAAGTTTGGGCTAGAGATGGTAATAAAGGTGGTCATCAAGTCCCATAGTATCCTTTTCTCCTTTATTTTCATTGGCCCATAAATGCTGATGATGTGGAACACCATACCTAATTGTAGACATTGTGATCTAGCCGCCAACCAATTTGAATCTTCTTTCAGCACATCAAGTTGTACTCATGTCGATTTCTAGAGGATCCCAAGTCCTCTCAAAGAACCTATAACTAGAATGAAATGACATTTACAACCATAGACATGGGATAAAAGGACCTTCACCTCTTCCTCTTTGAGTTTCATTTCCTCTAATAGAATGAAGTCACTTTTGAGTAGTTTGATTTGACGCTTCACCAAACATTGCTAGTTAGGGGTATTCAAGCCACTAACATTCCAAGTAGACATCCTAATGACTCCCTAAGGGAGGAACATTTAGCTTCATATTCTCATGTTTTGAAGGATTTTCATCTACATGCGAGCTACGCCTCTGAGGTGATATCTATTTGTTTATATGAATCATTTATTAATTTGTTTTAGCCTCTATCCCAAAGGGATACACACTCTCTATCTAACAATGGTGTTTGAGAGACTTGAATGTCCTTCTAGGACTTGATTGAGGAAAGATCCTAAACACCATAACCCCCAACTACACTCCTTGTGATTGTAGGTTACAGGTATTGGATTTCACGAAGTGGAGTTACAGAGGAGTGTTGTAGAAGATAAGGATTCTAGATTTGATGGAACGAAGCTGGCTAGAGAATTTTTGGGACAAGAGTGCTAGTGATAGTGTCCTCCAAGGTTGCAGACACAAAAATATTTGTGACTATGATATTTAGTATCTTAAGAAGTCCTGACATCTTGAGGAACATCCCGCCTTGGACCTGGCAGTGAGTGCTAGTGTCCTCTGCAGATTCCACGACAGAAAACTGATAGAATAGTGATAAGTGTCGTAAGGAGGCCAAAAATCCCTAAAGAAAATAGTACCTTGGACTAGGGTGTGAGTTCCAAGGTCCTCGAGTATTCTGCATCATGAACTTCAAAAAATGGTCAGTAACTAATCACTATCTACTGTCTTGGTCTGTGAGCATTTGTCGTAATTCATCAATTTACTTCCGATTTTGCATAATTAGGGTTTTAAGCATATTTGGACCTTAAATTAATACATTAATTATTAACTTCTAATTTTCCACAATGTTACAAATGACATCCAACCTATAGGTGAATCCTCTTGCAAAAGTTGTGATTCAACTTGGTTGAAATGTCCTTGAATGTTTGTAGTGAAAGGAGGATTTAACCCACACATCCACTAAAATTGAAAACCCCTCTTTTCCCATAAAACATTTTAGTGAACCCATATTTTTATTGAAATTTTCACCTTGCTGAGTTTTATACTTTAGATTTGCATTCATTCATTTAATTTTCATCTAATTGCATTTGAAAATTTACAAAAAAAATTGAAATTTTTTAAAAAATTGGCATCTTAGGCTTGCATTTTGACATAATTTAATTTAATTTATGATATTTTCATTAGATATAATATAAATTACAGTATTACATCATATTACAATCATTTACATTGCATTTTCATTATTAAATTGTTAAAAATTGCTTGAAATTGTGCATTATTCGTAAAAACCTAGTCTTTGCATTAACTGGGGTTTGTAGTTAAAATCTTGTTTAAGATTTTTAATTATATTTTAAATACTCATTTAGGACTGATTTCTAATTGTAGTGTTTCACCATAGTGAATTTTTTGCATAAATTCATGTCTAGGGTTTGAAAACCTTGCATTTTCACTAGATTTTGACCAATTTTTATATAGATTTGCGTTATAGGTGTGTTGTCAATGATATTGTTGCATTATTGGATTAATATTGAGTTTATTATTCATTACCCCTCTTTAATTTCTTCACAACATCTCTTCTTTTAGGCATTTACATTGAAAAAAGTGAAAAATCAAGCTTTCTAGATCATAAGCATACATAGTTTGGCACTTATTTCTTGCATAAATATTGAAAATCTTTTAAAATCTAATCTTGCATTCATTTGAAGACATATACACATCAATTATAATTGCAACAATAATGCTAGGCTTCCTCCTAGACCTTATTTAAAAAGAAGGAGCCCTGAACCTAAAATTACATTTACACCTCATGACAAAACATTTGTAGACAATGAAGGGCCTCTTTACATCACCATGAAAATAATGGAGATTCCGGTGCATGCTACACTTATAGATCCTAATTGTATGACTAATGTGGTAATGGAAGAGTTCCTTCTCACACATAGTTTGACACAAGATTCTTATGAACCTTTGGATTTAAGGATTAAGACACATACTGGAGCTTTCATGCCTACTTTTCAGAAGATAACTTTATTGGTTATGGTTGCTAATAAAATTTTGGATCAAGTATTTGAGGTTATCCATTATCTGACCTCTTTCATGTAAAACTAGGACACCCATGGTTAAAATCTATGAATGTTGTCCCCTCAACTATTCACAATTGCATAAAATTCCCCTACATGGACAACTGCGTACTATTCAACATAATACATATCAACCTCTAGTAATGGACAACAAATTTACTCTTGATTACATTTGGCCACAACCTAATAGCGATCCTAAGCCATGAAGTGATCACTCTTTCCTATAATATAGATGATACAAAGAAAAACTTATATCTAGAGTGGCTGGGCCTCTAATGGAAACAATAAGAGATGAACAACTCGCATTAGAAGAACTTCCTAGATCAAAAGGAAAAGGACCCTATGTTGAGGTTCCTCTTCCTTCATCCCTAGAAGGATCGGGAGGTATTCATTCAGAACAAGGCACTTCATCAAGACAAATGAGCTTTGAACCAACTTCCTCTTCTAACATAAAAATACCAATAGAACAACATGGCAATACTTTTGAGGATATAAACAAAAGGACAAGAAGAAATAGACATGCAACATAAAGGAGGAAAAGACAAGATTTTGCCCAACAAAATGTACATCAACAAGAAAACATTCCACCTAACATTGAATCAAAACAAGAAGAGCTTAAGAACAAACAATTTGAAGACAAGAACAAAAGTAGAGCTACGGTACCTTATGTACCTCTTTCCACTAACATTTGAGATTGGGAAGACAATCATTTGCTTGATGATAATTGCTACCTCATTTGTGCCTTCAAGTAAGTATTTCTAACCCTTTACCTATGTGTTGTGTTTCACCCATGATGTGTTATGTGTTTTTTAGGCCTCCTTGGATGACCCTTGATACTCTTGTAAGGTCAAGGATACTAGGAGACTGCCTCTGTTGTGACCCTTCTTCTATTTGTATCATCATTCTTCTTTCTTGTTTCTTCTCTATTTTTGGTGACCTAGGGGAACCTTCCTACATGACGACCCTAAGGCACTTGTTCTCCTCTCTTGACTTATTATTTATCTTCTTCTAGTGGTTCTATGTAGCTAGCGGATGGTGAAAAACAAATAATACTGATATGAACCACATGTCCCTTCGACAAATAAGCAAAAATGGACCTAGTCCATCCATGACGATGGGGTTGATATACATTATCCGAGGCTTGGCTAGTAAAATCAATCCCTATGATATTTTGATGATATCTTATATTTGCTAACAAACCATAACAATATAGGTGCTCTATGCACTTTATTTATCTTGGGTCATGCCCTAGTTACACTCAGTTCTGAGATCTCTACAGTATAGCCCCATGGTTATACTCAATTTCTGAATTCGTAGTATAACCTTGGCTCTTGATGTGATTATGTTTATGAATTTCTTTTATCATGTGATGTGGTTATTATCTTAGAGAAATATTTCTACCCTCTCTTCTTCCAATAAATTGTGTGTTTGTGGGAACATTTGGCAATCCTAAAGTACATGTCACCTTTGCGGGCATGGGCTTTGCGTGAGCTCTTGTTCCCTTGTGTGTTTTTTCTCTACCTTAAAGTGCTTGATATCAGTACATGATATCAACCACCTTAATATGGGAGCATATAAGGTAAGTTGTCTGATGATTTTGGTACTAACAAAGCATGTTTGTAAGCCCTCTATGAAGGCAGGATGTTGTATCTCTATGCGAGTGCATATCTTTATTTTATATTGCAATAAGAAAACCCTCTCTGGATGAGGGATATCATACACATCCTTTTATTTTGATCCCTCTATGGAGGCAGAATATCAAGCATATCCTTTTATTAAAATCCCTCTACAGAGGCGGGGATGGCGTGTCTCTTGAGCTAGTGCACATCCCTTTTATTTCAAAAGTCCTCCGAGTAGATAGGGTTGGTGTATCCTCCCTTAAGCATGTCTTTGGTGGTTGTTGTAGCATAAGCCCAACCATCAGGTGTGCCTATAATGTACCTAAGATGGTGGGGGCTTAGCAATAATTTTCTTCCATTGCCTTGTTTGTCGTGTTCTAGAAGTATAATATGTCTTTCACATGTGCTATAGGGTGCTTGTGTTTTTCATGTGTCTTTCACATGTTTGTTCTCAAGTATAGTCCAAAGATAATGGAAAAATTCCCCTCCTATGAATTGGGATTTGTATGGCATGTTTTTTCCCAAGTATAGTCCAAAGAGTTTGGAAAAATGCCCGTCCTATGATTTGGGATTTGTATGGCATGTTTGTTCTCAAGTGTAGTCCAAAGAGCATGGTGAAATGCCCCTCTTGCACTCTGAGATTTGTATTGCATGTCTGTTGCCCCATATGTAGTCCAAAGAGTGTGGTGAAATGCCCCTACTACATTTTGGGTTGTGTGTTGCATTTTTACTTTCCATACATCTATATCTGCATTCATTTATATATGTGAAAATCAAAAATAAATAATCAATGCATTCACTATATTCACTATGTTTTATGTGTCTTCAATACTATCTTCTCTATGTTTTGCGTGACTACAACTGTCTTCTCCATGTTTTACATGCCTGATACTATCTTTGGTATTTTTGGCATGTTTGTAGTGTGTTTTCTCTAATGCATACCCAAGATTGGGGTCTAGAAATAGTCTCTCAATCTTTGTGTATCATTAGCTTCAAGTGTCTGGTGTGTTTGTTGTGTCTTGATTGTACTTTAATGTTGTTGGCAACTTGGAAAACATTATTGATAAACACACTACTAGTATGACAAAGTATGACTATGCATGATGTTTGAAGATGTTTTCATTGATGGAAACAAGGAAAGGTTTTGGTCCGGTGAAGATGATTTAGTCAGTTTGGCTAAGTGTTGGCAGTATACAGAGACAATGACAGAGAGAGAGTGTTTGGATTGGCATTGGTCCGCAATTATAGATGTAGTCTTGTAGTTCTAGAATGATGTTTCCAACTCTTAGATGATCTTATATTCTGAGTTTTAGACATTGATCAGTTTCAAAAGTATATCTTCAAGTAGCCTAAGTCTAGCATTGTAGAGGAAAGAGGTAATGAGAACATAACACTCACTTGTTTTGGTCCATACTCCTCTAGTGTTGCATATATCTTTATGCAATTTTAAGGTGTTGTAAACACTTGAATGAGGTGTCTAAATCCATAATTACAAAGTATGAAGTCCACCAGAAAGATAGTTATGAGCCCCTGAATATCACTACATGACTTGACAGTGTTTAACTGTGACAAGGTCTGAGTTCTTTTGGTCCGCATTTTGCCGCATGTTGATACTATATTCTATGGTTCTGGACGTATGATTTGTGATGTCTAAGGAGTCCTTGATATGATTTTGAGCAAGTCTTATGGTCCACAGTGAAAGTTGTGATTTGACAGTTAGACTAAGTCAATTACAATTTGTGTTTGAAGCCAACATGACAGTTGGATTTGTGTGTGGTAAGTTCTATTGATTAGAACTTTATCATAAGGCATTCTATAGTTAGATCTGACATATGAGAAGATTTTTAAAGTATTCTTTTGGTCTATTGTGTGATTTGGTGAATAAATTTGGTTGACAAGTTACATAAGGAATGACTACACACTACACCTCTATCAGCCGACCTAATCTAAAGATTCTAAGTGTTGCTATATATGAGATCACATTCAGTGTTTGAGGGATGAAGTGTGCAAATGTGAATATGTATGTGATGTGTGAAGTATAGTAAGGGAAACAATAGCAGAAGAAGAGAGATCTTGTTTGATGTAAAAATAGAGCACTGAAATAGAACAGTAAAAAATGAAGTGTTTTGAGACAATGTTTGAGCTTTATTATAACTGTAACCATGTATTCATAGATGCAGTCAGAACAATTCATTTTGGCAGTGAGCCACCTCTTTCATTCTTTCTTTCTCTAGGTAGTGAGTCTTCTTGCAGTGAGACCTAAGGCAGTGAGCCTCTTTTCTAATTCAGTATTATTCCTACATAATATATATTGTGAACTAATACTCACTATGGTTTTTCCAATTTTGGGTTTTCCATGTAAAAATCCTAGTTTTCATGTGTGATTTATTGTAGTTGCT
Organism: Cunninghamia lanceolata; assembly: GCA_027924645.1. Taxonomy (NCBI): domain Eukaryota; kingdom Viridiplantae; phylum Streptophyta; class Pinopsida; order Cupressales; family Cupressaceae; genus Cunninghamia; species Cunninghamia lanceolata. The sequence continues at coordinate 8,378,295 of BSBN01000050.1, read as the reverse complement.
TCTTTTGTGTTTAATTTACTTTATTTTTTGTATGTGGCAAATGGATTACTAGTATAATAAGTAAAAGGCCTAATAGAAGAATGATTCACCCCTGTCTAAGTATTCTGGGTGTTCAACAATTGGTATCAAAGCTTGGTTCCTTGGAAGAAGTCTAACAACTTGAGGAAGATCTTGGAGATTGAACACATGGCAGGTAAGAAGTATTCTACTCCTCCTGAAGAAATTGATTCAACTAAAATGATAGAAGGAGAATGCATGCTTGTTAGTAAAGAAGAACTTAAGGTTTCTCTTGAATATCTTGAAAAGATTGAAATAGAAAATAGGGAAATAAAAGAAAATGTCAAGGAAGTAGATGAGTGCATCAAAAAATTGAGGGAACAAGTCAAAAGGTTCAAAGAAAAGCATAAGAAGGTTAGTGAACAATTGAAATCAGCAAATGAAATCTTGAATGATCTGAAAGTGGAAGTTGTAGAAAGAGAAAAAGATGAAGAAATCCTAAATGAAATAATAAAGGGAAAGTTTGAAGAATGTACAAGGCTTGAACAAGAAGTTGTGGATCTGAAAGCTGATCTAAAATAGGCATGAATTCAAGAAGATAAATTCAGAGTAAGTGTTGCTAATTTTGATACAATAATTGCAAGTTAGAAGAATCTTAATGATAAAGAAGGCTTGGGATTTGAAAATGGTGAAAGTTCTAAAGTCAGTCAAGAAAAGAATGCTAAGATCAAGAAGGACAAAGAAAAATAGATCCAGAATCAAAGGAACAGTCCTAGAAGGCCACTGGTCAGGCAACCAAATGCTCAATGGTACCCTTCTTTCAATGGCTATTGTAATGCATGCAATATGTTTGGTCATAAGACTACTTAATGTAGGAGAAAAGTGAATCAAAATGTTTGATCATTCTCTGGTTAGTGCTCCACTTACAATAAAGTAGATCATAAAGATGATGAATGCAAAAGTCAGATAACGAATGGTTACAAGAATGGAAGGAATGCTCAAACTTTCAAAGGTAACTGCTTTATATGCAAGAGGTTTGGTCATATAGCTAGTAAATGCAGAAGTCAGATAAATAACAACAATAATAATGGAAGGAATGCTCAATCTTTCAATGGAAATTGCTTTACACACAATAGATTTGGACACAAGGCTAACCAATGCAGATCAAGGATGAATGGAAGGAACAATGGTCAGAGAGATGTTGTATGCTTCAATTGCAACTGGCCTAGACATATTGCAAGATTCTGCAGAAGCAAGAATATGAAGAAGGATAATCAGATAGAGATGAAGAAACTAGTACAAAAGGTAGATTTGGTAGAGATCAAGAAGGGGATGAACAAAATCTGGGTTAAGAGGGAAGCACATGAATTCAAGGATGAGTCCGCACTAGACTCTGGTGTAGCCAGTTCCTTCAGGAAGTAAACTGGGAGCTCTGGCTTAGGGGGAGGTTAAATGAAAAATCCTATTCCCCCAGCCAAATAAGTGGTGCTAACATTCAGCAAGAAGGTATAAGCTAGAAAACAAGATAATATAGCTTTTGAAGAAGATTTTGAAAGAAAATAATCTAATGTGGTGGATTGCGGAGCAATATAGATTGACTATGGATGGCACAGTAAGAGTTTGAAAACTTTTTTAATCAGCATTTATGATGATTAGGTTTTGATTAAAAAGGGTTAAAAGGGAATTCATTTGAAAAGAAATCACATTGCATTCAAACCCTCAAGTGTCTAAGGAGAATCCAAGTATTTAGTGATTGGTGCGAAGAAACCCTAACCAAAAACAAAAGGTATTTACAACTCTCTCTCTCTCTCTTGAAAAAATTTCTGTGCTGAGTCAGTAAAGATGTGACCTACTCCTCAAGTAGTAGATATTACCAAGAGGCCTCGACCCAAATTCAAGAAACACCCATTCAAATGCCTAGAAACTAATCTAGATGGTGGATTTTCTAAGGTTCCACATGGGATTATGCACACTAAATATATTAGGCCATACATACACGTAAACTTGGAAGAATATGATCATATGAAGTTAGGGCAAATATACTTGGATGAGTTGACAAATGATTATTTTGAATTGAAAGAAGAATATAGTGCTTTGCATGAGAAGAATTTGGATACCTGGTTGGATTTTCTAGTGTTCTTGGATGATGCTTGGGTTAGGTATGTTTTGAGTAGGATTCATAATGAGTTCTATTGGCTTAATGTGCCTTGTATGATAACAAAGGATGCCATTAAGGAAATCACTGGCATGTGTTCCACTAGAACATTTCTGATATTAAAGTCTGTGAAGAATAACACTATGATGCAATTGACTCATGCCAAGGTTGACAAAAGGGTACTAACAATGAATGATATTGAAAATCTAACAATACGATTTGCTTCAATGGTGATTGGTTATAAGGTCTACTTCTCCAATAGGGAAAATTTAGTCTCAACAACTACTATACACATAGCATATGAAAAGATAAAGCACAATGTAGACTATGACATATGTGAGTTACTTTGGCAACAATTGTTATAGAATCTAAAAAGGACAAAGGACACAAAATACCCCTTCAAGTATGCAACTCTAATCATTTGTCTATTCTTCTATTTTCTAAAGGAGTTACTAGGTATGGACAATATTGGTTGGCTTGATCACTCACTAGTAGCAGTACAAATTAGAAATCATCTACAAAGTTTAGGAAATGTTGATAAACAAAATGAACCATTATGGGGTTATTTTAACAATTTCCAAAAGAAAATGTAAGCTAGGGCTAGGATCCCTAAAACAGTTGTGAAGAAATATGAAAAGGACATTGTATTTATGGTACACAAAGATAAATGCCTTATGGACGCTGTAGAACTCAGAACTATGTGTGTCCCAGCCATGAGATATGAAGTCACAGAGGACATCCTAACTAGTTTGGCAGACTTGGTGTTGAGCAAACCAAAAGATCACAAGGAGGAAAGATTTCAAACATTTGAAGAATTATCTCTCAAAGCCCCTTTAGAACTGAAACAACCTGAAACCAAGATGAATGTAAGAAAGTGGGCAACTAAGTTTGTTAAAACAAAAGGATTTACAAATGAACAAATAAATGAAACAAGAGCCAAGGTAGAGGTTGTTGGCAAGAGACACTATATGGACTCATGAATGTTGTCATTGATGGCAACAAAGGTTAACCCACACATCCGCAGGACATGATGAGTCTCTATAGGAAGGTAGATTGTAGAGTGTTGTGATCTGGTAAGCAAGAACAGAGCATGTGGCGAGGTCTGACAGTCAAGTCCAGATCTCTCAGAGGAAGTATCTTGGTGAAGTGTGGATTTGGGGAACTCAAGAGGACTACCTTGACTGATAGATTCCAAGGATTTAGTCTTCGGTGATAGATGAAGAAAAAGATATGAATACTTGAGTGTTGGGTTCCTGATTGGCAGTGTGGACAGAGGAAGAACTGACTGGCAGAACATTAGGCATTATTCTGGATGTGTTACTGATGATGGTAAAGATTCTTAAGGCATAAGTTATGATTGGCTGACATGATTGATGACTTCTACAAGTATATCGTTGATCCGTATTACTTGGTAAGCAAGGATTCAGCCGACAGATCAGAGTTTGTGGAAAATATTGACTATTCTAGTTGCCAACTAGAAAGGTGATGAAATCAATTGTGCGGATATATATACAAGATGGATTTAGTTGTGAGATGTGTCGTGGTTTTTGTGACATGCGAAGAAAAGCAGTAGAGCAGAGTGAAAGCAGTAAGGTAGGTTCGGTATGTGAAAGGACAACAGCACTAAGGAAGAGAAAGGATGAAGTGCAGTAGATCAGTGTACTGAGTTTAACCGGAACTAAACTCCAACATATGTAGATGCTCCTTATCAATTCAAGTATTGTATTACACTCTTTATAAATTGTAGACAGTGAGTCTCTTGTAGGCAGTAGGCCTCTTGTGAGCAGTGTGCTTGGGCAGTGAGTCCTAATTGGCAAGTGCCATTTTGTATTTCTATTCTTCTAATAGAGAATACATTCTTGGGTTAATCACCCCGTGGTTTTCTCCCTTAACAGGGTTTCCACGTCAAAAATATTGTGTCATGTGTATTTCCATTTCATAGTTATGTTTGCTTATTTGAATTAATACTGCATTGATTAATAAGAAAGTTTAGAAAGCTAAAATAATTAAGATAACTGATTCACCCCCCCCCCCTCTCAGTTATCAACAATTGGTATCAGAGCCAAGTTCCTCCCAATTGAGCTTAACAACTTGGGGAAGATCTGGGAATTCAAATGGATGTGTATGGTATGAGGGAGCAACTTAAGTCTGCCCTAGATGATCTTGAGCAGTCAAATTCTGAAGTCAATGAATTGAAGAAAAGACTCAAACAGGATGATGATTTCATAAATGAACTAAAAGGGAAACTGAGTCTCTCTATGAAAAAGAGAAAAGAGCACCTTCAACAACTAGAAAGTCAAGGTGAAGCCAATGATACAAATGGAGATCTAAAGGAGAAAACTAGGTTGTGTGAAAAGTTATCAAAAGAGATCATTGTGATAAGACATGAGATGTAATTAGGAGTTATGAAGTATTCCCAAGAAATTGAAGATGATCTAAGACAATCTCTCAAGGAGAAATCAGAAGACTGCCACAAGATGGATAGAATAATCAGACACCTTGAATCTGATCTTGAAGATACTAAAGATAATGAAGAAAAACTTGAGGATCAAATTGTCTCTCTTAAAAGGGATCTTCAAACAACAAATGAATATAAAGAAAAATTCAAGATAAGTTCTGTTCAACTTGAAGTTCTTCTTGAAAGTCAAAAGAGGGTAGATGACAAGTGTGGTTTGGCATATGAGAAAGGAGAAAGCTCTGGATCTGGTCAGAAGAATTTTGGATCAGAAAATCTAAGGAACAGGCTTAGAAGTCCTCTGGTAAGGCAGCCTAATGCTCAAAGATATCCATCCTTCAATGGATACTGCCACAACTGCAATACATTTGGTCATAAAGCTAATCAGTGTAGAAAGATAATGAATCAAACTAATACATCCTTCTCCGGATAGTGTTTCAACTGCAAAAGGTATGGTCACAAATCTCATAAATGCAGAAATATGCAAATGAACAAATCATTCAATGGTAGATGCTTTGCATGCAATAGAATAGGTCATATGGCTAATCAATGCATATCAAGAGGATATCAATCAAATATGCAAAGAAATGTTGTTTTCCAAATTTGCAATAGATCCGGTCATATTGCAAAATTCTGTAGAAGCAAGAATCAGGACAAAAGAGGTCTGGTACATCATAATCAGAATCAAGATAAGGGAAAACAAAAAGTGAATGCAGATGAAGTTCAAAGTGAGATGAATAGGATTTGGGTGAAGAAAAGTATAGAGAATGTAGGGGATGGATCCGCACCAGACTCTAGTGCTGATATTCCTTCCAGAAATTAAAAAGTGAGCTCTGGCTCAAGGAGAGACATAAAGAAAACCTTGTTCCCCCAGCCAGTCAATTGGTGCCAGAAATGGCACAAGAAGAGTTGCAGATTGAAGGGTTCATAAGAGAAACATCCAAATAAACTATGGTTAAGATTTGGAAGATTCGCAAGATGTTTAAGATCAAGATTCATCTGGTTCTTCAAGTCATCTGAATAAGGAAAACTGGAATGACTTAGGTCAAGCATTTATTGCAACTTGACATTAGGGTTTGCAGAGCAATATAAAGGTTTTCTCATTAAGAATTTGTTCATTTTGCATTCAAGAAGAAATGAAAAGAGAAGCTCTGCAACAAAATTCCTCAAGCTCATCAAAGATCATTTGCAGAAGTCAATTCATCCAGAAATTGATCCGACTAACTCTGTGAAACTGAAAGATGCAAAAGGTATTTTCCGTTCTTAAAATATCTCTCTGCAAATCTTTTTAAAAAGATGTCTACTCTGAATATTGTGAAGATCACTAATAGGCCTCGCCCCAAATTCAAGAAACATCCCTACAAATCCTTGGAAGTAGATCCCCTAGGAGCTTTTTCCAGTGTTTCGCATGGTATCTTACATACAGAAGATATTAGGGTTTACATTCATGCAAACATTGAAGAATTCAGAGAGTCCAAATTGAGGGATATCTACAACAAATAGTTAATAGATGATTCATTTGAGCTCAAACCCTAATACAAGGCCCTCTGGGAAAAGCACTTTGCATAATGTATATATTTCGCCTACTTTACTGAGGACGAATGGGTCTGATATGTCTTGAGTAGAATACATGACAACTTCATGTGGTTGAATGGACCATTCAAGATCACAAAAGATGCCATTAGGGAAGTTACCAGTTTGCACTCATCCGGTGGTATACCTATTCTCAAATTGATCAAGAATCTGACTGTAAGTGAGGCTACCGGATCTAGGTTTGATAAAAGAGCAATGACAGTAGATGACATCACTGATCCGGATGTCAAGTCTGCATCCATGATCATTAGGTACAAGATATATCATGCTAGCAGGGAGAATTCAGTACCTGGAACTGCTATCTACACTGCCTATGAAATGTTGAGAAAAAATGCAGACTATGACCTGTGTGAGCTCCTTCTAAACCAACTCTTGGAGAACCTATAGAAGATAAAGAAGGACAAGAAGAATTCCTTCAAATATGGTGGTCTAATACTCTATCTATTCTTCTAATTTATGCATGAGCTACCCGGATCTAGTGGATGGGTATGGCAGAATGACAGACCAGTTGCCATACAAATCAAGGATTATTTGCATGGACTTGGTGATGACAAAGCACAAAACACAGCTCTCTGGGGTTTCTTTAAAACCTTTCAAAACATGATGCAAGCTAGAGAGAGAATTCCCTAATCTTTAGTTGAGAAATACAAAGACATAGTATGCTTTATGGTAGAGACTGATCAATGCCTAATGGAGGTAGTGGAGCCAAGAACAGTGTGGATCATGCTAATGGGGTATGAGGTGGATGACAAAATCGTAGAGCTAGATGTTCAGTACATACTTAATAAACCAAAATATCCCAAGGCAAAAAGGTTTGGAACCTTTGAAGAATTAAGTGTGAAGATCCATATTGAGCTAAGGAAACTAGAGATGAAAAGAAAGGTAAGAAAAGAAGTAGAAAACATTGCCAAAAGCTTTGGCATCTCAAAAGAGGCACTTGATGCCAATAGGGAGAAGATGGAAAGAGTAGAGAAAGAGAAGGAAGGTGCTGAAAAGGAAAGTGGTCCGGTAGAAGCCCCAACCTAGACAAGATCCTCTAAGAGGTCCGCTCCTACCACCAACAAGAGCTCAAAAACATCAAAACTGGAAGCAAAATCATCCGGCAAAGCAGAGAAGAGAACTAAGAAAAAGGCAACGAGGTCCTATGCAAGCCAAAAGGATGAAGAAGAAACTGAATCAGATGAGGAGATAAAGAGAATGAAGAAGTAAAAGAAGGAAGGATCCGGTAAATCCTCTACCAGTCAAGGTGAAGAAGAAAAGATAGAGGAATTTGTTGAAAAGCCCACTCTATCTTTAGATGATTTTATCAAATTAATCACTGTGGATGGAAATCTCCAACCAATGGCTAATTTCTATGATGATTATAATGAAGCTAACCAAAAGATCTTGCAAGAAGCTGCAGTTAATTATCTAAACATATATAATAAGGCTTTTATTGAAATCATATCTCTTATTCCTAAAAGTCTAGAAAAAGAGTTAGAAATAAGAAAGAAAAATGCCATGGCAAAAGACCTTGAGATTCGAGAGCAGATAGCTATTCAGCTATATCCTTCAATCACTCCAAAGCAGATTAGTATGATCTTCAAAGATTGTAAGGATGAATTCTGGAGCAAAGCCAGAATGAATCAGCTCATGCTTGGTGAGACTGACAAGGTAGCCAAGGAAACAGAAGAGATCCTCCGGAATGTCTTTAAAAGATTCAATCTTCCTGTCATAGAGGACTTGGCTGCTGATCCCTCGGCCACAACTGTTGGAGAGGAATCGACTGTGAAAATGGCAGAAGAAGTCATGGACACCAGTGCAGAAAAGGATAAGGACTTGGAATCCTCTGTTCTAGAAGAGGAAGTTCGTGAACAAACAAATATCTCTCTTTCAGTTTCCCCTATAGTCTCTGAATCTAAAGGAGAATAAAGAATAAAGGAGAAAGAAGAAGAAGCGAAAGGAAGAGAAGAAAGTCAAACTGAGAAGAACATAAGTGATAGTACAGAAGAGAAGAAGAATCTGTCTCTGGCAAGAGACACTACAGAATCTGTCAAGGACTTCTTGACAAAAGAGACTATGGAGATTGATGAACCGGAACTGCTAAAAGGGCCATTTGATTTTGACTCTCTTTCTCTGGTACAAACAATGAAGATAGCTTCATTTGCTCAAGCAAAGGCCAAAGAGAAACTACTGAAATCTCACATGGAAGACTATGAGCTTATAGCAGCAGCTTCCGGAGTGCTAGAAAAGATTATACCATCATTTCAGAAGGATCCCACAACTTCCTCATCTGGAAATCTCAAATCTCTAGTCAATAGTGTTAACACACATTTTGATTCTCTAGAGAAATCAGCAGAAGATAAGGTCCGAAAGGAATTTCTTGCAAAAAGATTATTAGAGGTACAAGGGTTGATAATTAATGATAGGAGAAATATAAATATTGGGATAAAGAGCTTAGAAAATGCTCTTAAAAATGGCAAAGAAATGTACAAATTTTGTTTATTATGGTCCAAAGTAACATTGGACATTGAGAAGAAAGTAAAAGAATAGGAGGACAAACTGACAAATCTATCAAAGAATTTTGACCCTCTCTCATCTTCCATAATAAATCAAGAATATCAGACTATTGTAGTCTTGAATGAAATCAAGAAGCTTGAGAAGGAAAAGAAAAGTAGAATAAGTAGGTTAGGTGAACTTAGATGGATAATTATCCCTAAGTTAGAGGCCATGCATGAGGCCATCAAAGAAGCTCAGATCACAGCCCGGACTAGTGATCTGAAAGATCTAAAAAGGGTAGATGCATTGGCATTCCTATTGAGCAGTCATATATCAATTTTGGATAGAATGAAGCAAAGTTGGGCACCAGAATTTGTCCAATTAAAGACAACTTTTGCAGACATTCTTCAGTATATGTGAGTATATTATATGCGGCTAAGTATAGTTAAATTTTTGAAAAATTTGATGCGCGGTTCCCACCCTTTGCCATTGATGTCAAAGGGGGAGTGACAAGTAGTGAAAAATGAGGAATCCAACTAAGGGGGAGCTCCAAAAAATGTATATAAAAATAGAGCATCAGCCAAGGGGGAGCATAGTGTAAACACTTAGTCATTTTTCACGAAGTGTTGCCATCAATGCCAAAGGGGGAGATTGTTGGCAAAAGACACTATATGGACTCATGAATGTTGTCATTGATGGAAACAAAGGTTAACCCACACATCTGCAGGACATGATGAGTCTCTATAGGAAGGTAGATTGCAGAGTGTTGTGATCTGGTAAGCAAGAACAGAGCATGTGGCTAGGTCCGACAGTCAGGTCTAGATCTCTCAAAGGAATTATCTTGGTGAAGTGCAGATTTGGGGAAGTCAAGAGGACTACCTTGACTGATAGATTCCAATTATTTAGCCTCCGGTGATGAATGAAGAAAAAGATATGAATACTTGAGCGTCGGGTTCCTAATTGGCGGTGTGGACAGAGGAAGAACTGATTGGCAGAATAGCAGACATTATTCTAGATGTGTTATTGATGATGGTAAAGATTCTTAAGACATAAGTTATGATTGGCCGACATGATTGATGACTTCTACAAGTATATCCTCAATCCACATTACTTGGTAAGCAAGGATTCAGCTGACAAATCAGAGTTTGTGGAAAATATTGACTATTCTGGATGCCGACTAGAAAGGTGATGAAATCACTTAAGCGGATATATATACAATATGGATTTAGTTGTGAGATGTGTCGTGGTTTTTGTGAAGTGCAAAGAAAAGTAGTAGAGCAGAGTGAAAGTAGTAAGGTAGGTCTGGTATGTGAAAGGACATCAACACTAAGGAAGAGAAAGGATGAAGTGCAGCAGATCAGTGTACTGAGTTTAACCGGAACTAAACTCCAGCATATGTAGATGCTCTTTATTACTTCAAGTATTGTATTACACTCTTTATAAATTGTAGACAGTGAGTCTCTTGTAGCCAATAGGCCTCTTGTGAGCAGTGTGCTCAGGTAGTGAGCCCTAATTGGCAAGTGCCATTTTGTATTTCTATTCTTCTAACAGAGAATACATTCTTGGGTTAATCACCCCGTGGTTTTCTCCCTTAACAGGGTTTCCACGTCAAAAATATTGTGTCATGTGTATTTCCATTTCATGGTTATGTTTGCTTATTTGAATTAATGTTGCATTGATTAATAAGAAAGTTTAGAAAGCTGAAATAATTAAGATAACTGATTCACCCCCCTATTAGTTATCAACAGAGGTATCGAAGGCTACAAGTACTATAAAAGGACAAACATCAAAAGCTTCGGAGAAGAAAGAAGAGAATTCTGATAAAGAAAATCCTACCTCCAGCTCCGGAAAGAGAAAAAGAGCCTCTTCATCCACAACAACTACCTCTAAGAGCTTCAGACCACTCCATGCTACAAAGGTTGAGAAAGAAAAGACAATGCCTACAAATATTGAAGAGTAAGTGCCATAGAAGAAGCCAGAAGAGAAGAAGAAAAGAAAGAAAGCAAAGGCCACAAAGAGAGTATATGTAATCCTTGGAGTTGGAGAAGAGGAAGAAGAAGAGGAAACATAAACAGATGAAGTCAAGGTGAAGAAAGCAGAAATAGATGAAATAATTGTAAGCAAGAAAGAAAGGCCCTTTGGAAAGGGTAAAGACAAGAAGAAGAAGAAAGGAGAAAAGACTGAGACCAAAGTAGAAGAAGCAACAATAAACTTGGAAGAAATAGTCAATGCATTTGCTCAACATGGAAACCTGAAACCTATTGTTGATGTGTATGATGAAAGATTGGATGTAGATAAGGTGATAATTGAGGCAATGTTTGTAAGATATCTATATATGTTTAGTAAAATATTAATTGAAGTTATAGATTAGTTAGCAGATAGTCTATCCAACATCATGACAACAAGAAAAGAAGGGTCCATGGCTAAAGATGCTGAGATAAAGGAATATGTCTTGTTGACACTTTGCTCAAACATAACAAGAGAAGAAAAGGTTAGAGTCGCTAAGAAGCTCATTGAAAAATTTAGAACCAAGAAGAGAGTCAATGCTCTAATGTTTGGTTACATTGAGAGACTAGTGAAGGAAACTGAGGAGATAAAATTACGTGTGCTACAAGAGCTACAAATCCCAACTGTTGCTAACACTAATGAAAAGAAAGAAAACATTGATGTTAATACAGTTCTGGAGATAAATATGGAACAAAACATGGAACAAATTATAGTTAGTCCTTTTGTGGGCACAAAAAATGAAGAGAAAGTGAATATAGAATATAGTATGGATCAAGGTGGAGCACCTCCTCTGATAAACTCTGAGCAAGTTAAAGAGATAAAAGAGACTGTGGAAGAAAAGAACTCTGAAGAAGAAAAATTGACACCTGAATAAAATGTCCCTGATGACTAAGGTGAACAAAGAGAAGAAGCTAATGAATAGATGACTAACAATGCTTCTTTGAAAATAGAATGAAATGAGTAAGAACTTGTTCAAGAAGACCCTCCAACAAGGCATGATGTTGAGGTGTCTCATGAAGAAGACAAAAGAGACACTACTAATAATGAGTCTCTTGACTCCTTAATAGAGTTTTTGGAGAAGCAAAAGGAAGCTCATATTTTGACTACACCTGAGCTATTGTAAGGACCAATTAAACTTGCCACAATGTCCCCATTACAAAAGCTAAGATTGGGGACACTTTTTAAAAGTATTGCACAAGAAGAGATTCTAAAATCTCATATAGAGGACAGTGAGCTAATAGGTGATGCATCAAGAATTTTTGAAAAGATAATGCCTGGAATTAAGAGAGATGCATCTTTAGGTCCTACTGCTCAATTGAAGAAGCTTATGGAATTAGTCAATTCTCATTTTGAGTCCTTGGAGCGAGCTACAGAAAAGAAGGTAAGGGTAGAGATTGATAGCAAGCGATTAGTTGAGATAACTGGCAAATTTGCCCAAGATAAAATTTTGTTAGATAAGAGCATAGAGTATGCACAGATGGGCATTAAAGAAGCTAGTGAACTATATCAATTTTGTCTTACATGGTCTAATAAGAACAAGGATATAAAAGAAACTAAATGGATGGGAAGCTCAAATAATGAGGATCTCCAGAACTTATGACCCGATAAAAGATGCTAGTGGCAATTAGAGGGCACAAGTTAAGACCATTCATTCTAAAATACATAAGTTACAGACCCAGAGGGAGGTTATAAAGCATAGAATGAGCCAGCTCCAGGAGATAGTAAACTTCAATATTGCATCCCTAACTAGGCTAGTAGCAGCAATGGATAAGACAAGGCAAATCAAGTTGAGGCCCCTACTACCATGAAGAAAGAAAAAGAGTTGGTGTCCTAGGTTAATGGGTATATACTAATTTTGAGTGATGCTAAGGTTAGTTGGGATGAAGAAGTGGTGCAAGTGAAGATGATCTATAAAATATTCTCCCTGAACAACAATAAGCAATTCAACTTCACTTGTAAATATGCAGACAACACAAACATTTTTTTGAAGTTTTGGTAACTTGTACATATTTCTGTATCATACACATTTTCCATTGATTTCAAAGGAGTAGAATGGAGCATGTGAAAAACAAAAAAAGGAAATAACTGAAAAATAAAAAGAGAAGCATGAAGTTAGGGGGAGCAGTGTGAAAAGAGTAAGGGGGAGTAGTATAATAGTTTTTAACATCAAGGGTTGCCATCAATGCCAAAGGGGGAGATTGTTGGCAACTTCGCAAACATCATTGATAGAGACATTGCTGGTATGACAAAGTATGACTATGCATGATGTTTGAAGATATTGTCATTGATGGCAACACGAAAAGAAACAAGGTTAGAATAGAGGTTTTTGTCCATTGAAGAAGACTTAGTCATTTTGGCTAAGTGTTGGCAGTATATAGAGATAGTGACAGAGAGACAATGTTTGGATTGGCATTGGTTCGCAATTGTAGTTATGGTCCTATAGTTCTGGCATGATGTTTCCAACTCTTAGATGATCTTATATTCCAACTTTTAGACCTTGATCAGTTATGGAAGTATATCTTCAAGTAGCCTAAGTATGGCATTGCAAAGAGCGGATGTAATTAGAACAAAACACTCACTTGTATTGATCCGCACTCCTCCGGTGTTCCATATCTCATTATGTGGATGTAGATACCCAAAATTGACTCATTATCATTAGCATTCAAACATCGCATTATCATCATCTTCATTTGTCTAACACACTTGAGCAATATCCCTAACATATCTATTTCTTCTATTAATTAACTAAATTTATATTTATTTAATTAATTCATTAGCCATTTCCTCTAAGCTATAATTAAACAATCTTTGATTATTTAATTATATTCATTCTATCTATTTTTAATTAAATAAATTTTATTTATTTAATTAAAAATTTCTTTCATAAACCCACTTTCCAATTAATTAAATAAATTTTATTTATTTAATTAATTTGTCTTATCATTTATCTCATGAGCTGACATGTGTGCCTCTTTCATTTAAAAAGATAAGTGGTACTACATCCTTTTATTTAATATCTTTCATATGTAGTACTTTTTTATGTACGCAAGCACACATGAGCCCTATCTTCTCTGCACTTGTCATCCTCACACTCACCTATGTCTATTATTTAATCTTAGCCATTCACATAGCCACTAAATCTCCACCATTGATTGATTTTGGTTGAGTTCTATATAAACACCCTCTCATTCCACACTTCATATATCCAGCATTTGTATAGCGTCTACATTATCATCCTAAGCATATTGAGCATTTGAGCATCCATAGCATCCATTGAGCTTATCATCATTATCATCCATCCATCATGGCAGCTTTTATCTTCATAGTTGTTCATTGTTGAAGAAGTAATCCACATCATAAACAAGGAATCATACAATCTAGGTGATATTGTGCTTGAATTGCATTTACTTTTGATCTCATTTAGATTAGATTCTTTGATGATGGTAGGGTTAGGTTTTCATGGCTATGCTTGATCTTATTAACCTAATTTTTTACCTATCAAATTTTGGCACGCCTGGTGGGACCCACGTCCTTGATTAATTTTGTTGTTTGAAGTATTTTTATGAAGATCAGATTTTCTGAGTGCTTATGACAAGTTCCAGTCACTTTTGAGAAAAAAACTGTCGCTATCTGAATACCCACGTCACCTCTGAGGTAAAACCTGTCACCGTTAGCATTTTCTGGATCGCTTTTACGCAAATAGTAGTCGCTTTTTGTTTATTTTGCATCATTTTTATACTAACAGTGGTCACTTTTGCATTTAATTGAATCACTTTTGATCTGATAGTGATCACTTTTAGTTAACCGCATCACTTATTGCAGAACTAGGGTTTTTGTTGCATACTATTTCTTTTGCAGATCCAGGTCGCTTATGAGCTATAACCAACCGCTTCTTGCTTTTTTGTATCACCTGTGAGCTTTAACAATTTGCATCTGGTGCTCTCAGCATCACTTATCATCTGCAGCATTTCACCTGTGACAGAATATAGATCACTTTTGACCGACAGTGGATTATCTCTAGTAAAAATTGTCGCTTTCAGTCTGTATCATTCACAACTTGTTTTTCTTGGCTACTAATTAGGTATTTGTACAACATCTTATTGATTGTCCAAGAAAAGGAGGTTATCAAACTACTAACATATTTGTTGCAGCTTCGATCGGTCTAAGACTTGTGGTTTTTCACTAAATTAGAAACATTTGGGCTTGGTGCTTTAAATGAATCATTGCTTGCTCCGTGCTTGATTTATCCTTTTTGATTGCTTGCATGTGATTGATTGTAACTCAAATTTAATAACAAAAGTATCCTCTCCCCTTGCCTAGCAAATGGATCTTAGGTGTATGAGAACTTACTATTATCTTTAGATGGTCTGCCTTCCTAATGTGAGAAGGGATACAACCCAAGCGGTAATGGGCTAGTCCATCCGAACCGCTATATAAGAAAAGTGTTTGTGTCGAAAGCCACAAACAACAGGTGTTGTTGCGTTATACCAACAACCAACCTCCCCCAAAACCCTCAAAGGCATAACCATTGAAGGTTGGGAGACTCCACAACAGAGAATAGCGTTGCCACATGCATAGCCACCCGAACGGATGCCCTTATTAGCAACTTTGTGTAGTAGCCAAAAACCTTCTATTTTTTGATGTAAAAGGTGGGACCTTTGAAGCTGCCCTGATTCATGTGGTTTTTAGAAGAGATAGCGGGGACAATCCTAAGGTTTGGTGAGGGATAGGCCTTATAGGAAACCTGGATCTTGGTATGTATGAGAAGTGTGTGTCGTGAAGGGGAGCTGGTGCTACCAAGATCCTGAAGCTATTCACTTTGAATATGCATGGCCAGGGGATTCAACAAATACAGTCCTTTCCTAGCCTAGGTTGTACAACTTTGTGATTGTTGTGAGTGTGATTGACGGTAATTACTATTTTCTTATCAAAAAATCACAAATCAGACATATTTCTTGATAGACACAATCACTTTTAAGCCTAATCTGCCCACATACAGATAACATAATCACTTTTGAACCATAGTTAGCCACTTTTTGCCTAAAAAGAATTTCTTTTAAACTGTAGTTAGCCACTTTTTGCCTAAACAAAGTTACATTTAAACAATAGTCATCTGCTTTCTGTTTAAATTAGTTCACCTTTAAACAACAATCTATCACCTTTGGCCTAACCTGCGTCGCTTCCGATCAACAGTAAATTGCTTTTGAGCCAATATTAATCGCCTGTGAAAAATTGGATCGCCTCTGCTTAACACTGTAACTTGTTGTCAAAACCTAAACCAGTCTACATTTGAGCTATTCCCAATCACCTTTAGCCTTTTTTGAGTCGCATATGAGCTATCAGTTGTCACCTGTGGTCTAATACTGGCAAATCTTAGTGACTTAGCTGAATTAGCCACAAATCCAGCTTGCTCAACTTCAACATTAGCTTTCAGAACTGTCTCTGATCATTAGTAGATACCTAGACTTTGTCTCTTATTTTGACCTTATCAATCAATTGCAATTCATGATCTTTTTCATCTTTTTGAGATCCCAAACCAGCAAACCAAACATGAAACCAATTGTTTCGATTAATTAGCAAAACATTAGCTTTAGCTTAAACAATCATCAGCAACATAGAAACCTTTAGTAAACAACTTTTCCCTTTAGTGTGTGAGCTATTCTCTAGGGAAAGCCAACCAACCAAATGAATCAGCAACCAAGAAAAACAACAAAGTAACCAATCAACCAACCAACAAACTATCGCCTTTATTTTTGGGTCTCAAAACTTTGACAACCTAAACTTTAGTTTTCAACATCAACATCATGCCTCAAACTAGGAGTCAATATAGAGCTGAAATGGAAGCCAAATTGTGAGCTGAAATGCAAGCCAAATTGCAAGCTGAGATGGTAACTAAGATGCAACAATCTAGATCAACACCTCTTAAAGACGCAACTCCATTCACAACTGGTATGCCTCCTCATATGTTTACACCTCATGGGTATACCATTGGAGAGTCATCTTCACAACAAGTTCAACCTCAAACATTTTTTGAAACTTTTGAAGAACAATGCCAAGAAGATTTATCAAAATTTTAGGATACCCATGTGTGGGACCAAGTTGAGAGACTTGTTTTATCTGAGCCTAATCACTACTTCTTGCAACTTGCTCACATGGGTACTAAATTACCAAGAGATTTTGACATATCCGCTATTAGAGAGCACAATTTGAACACTCCCATTGTTGTTGCAAAGGGACCATCCACTATAGTCACACCATCCCCCATCATATCACAAATTCTATCTTCCACCACATATCTTTCATTGCCTATTGTTACTTCATTTGATCCACCATGCTCAGAGTACACTCTAGAACCTTTGATAACAACAACCAATGTGCTCCCTTTAATTTCACAAAATCTAAACATTCTACCTTTCCATGTTCCTCAACATACTCCTCCTACCATGACCGTTTCAATGCCTCAAGTAACACAAGCTATCCATGTGGCCTAACCACAAACGCTCTAAACATCACAAGCTATTCCCATATCCCATAGTGTGCAAGCCTCCCTAACAATCCCAACAACACCAATAGTCCAAGCTTCACAACCATCACAACCTACCATATCCCATATGAATACCATATCTCATATACCAACTGCTAATACGCTTTCCACCATCTCTACTAATCACTCCATTACACCATATAATCCCAATGTTAGTCTTATTGATATGAGTGACCCTCCTATCGTTTCTCAAGCTAATCCTAATACTACGGTCACTTATGTTGAGCAACTTACATCCATTCCATCATATTCTTCCAATCCTTCACACACCATCAATCCATCTTCTGCTACCCAAGGCTTGCCTATTGTCACCCAACACATGACACATATCAATCCCCATGTTGTCCAAAATACAAACCCAAGTGTCCATCCTTCTTTCGCATCTACGAATCCTTCCATCACTTACCATGTCACAAATCCAACTCCAACTTCCCAACCATTAACTAGTGTCAATCCATCTTCCACTTCTCATGTGATGCAAAATCTTGGTGCCCATTCATCACAATATACCCAACCATCGCTTGTGTCTCAAGGATAGCACTCCTCAACCACATATGTGTCACATCCCAATCCTTTGACATACATTGTGAGCACCTAATCTCAACAAATGGTCATGGCTTCATATATCCCACAACAACAACCTCAATACACATCATACCATGTTTCACCCCCTTTACAACAATAGCAATTATCTCTAGTGGATGTTCAACAAACGATCAACCAAGCGGTAGGACAAGGCAAGAAGACATTTTCTCTAGAAAACATATGCTCTTATCCATTTGACAAGTCTCTTCGTATGACACCTTTTCCACCACACTTTGAAATTCCACAATTTGACAAGTACAAAGGAAAAGGAAATCTGGAAGACCATCTTCGAGCATTCTCTGTGGCATGTCTTGATGTTGCTTATGACGATACATATCTTTTGAGACTATTTCCTTGAAGCTTAGCAGGACAATCTCTTGAATGGTTCTCCCATTTACCTCCGGGAATTAAGTCTTTTTCAAAGTTAGCCAATAAGTTTCGATCGCACTTTTCTTTTAACATTGAACATGAGGTAAACATGAATGATCTTGTCAACAATAAATAGCACAATGGTGAAGCCTTTTCTTCATTCACTCAACCATGGCATAATATGGCTAGCAAACTATCATGGGAAATTCCTGAGAAGCAATAGCTCTATATCTTTCTTCAAAATCTTCATCCTGAGCTGTCATTCCAATTACAATTGCAAAGTGCTAGCACCTTTAATGAACTTGTTTCCAAAGGAACCATCATTGAACGAGCTTTAATTGCTAAAGGAACTATCAAGATCTTTCGTGATAACAAAGACTATCCTCAAAACTCCAACGATAAGTCTCAGTTTTGGAACAAAAATAGGAATGTTGTCAATGATGGTGTTGTAGATGCAAAGAACATACAAACTATGAAAGCTCCCATCAACATTCAAGCTACTTCTACAACAACACAACCTTTTCAATGAATGCGACAATGACAAACTTCCAATCCGCACCAACAATTTACACCATTAGTAGAACCTATGGAGGTTGTCTTTCGAAAGCTTCTCCAAGCAGGCGATATCATCTTACCAGATGCACCTCCCAATGGTGAACCACTCTTCAAATCTCCTTGGTATAAAGAAAATAAGTATTGTGATTTGTATAGAGTTAAAGGACATAAAATGAATGGTTGTATGTGTTTAAAACATGTCATCCAAGATTGAATCAATCAAGGTTTAATCAAAATTACTCCTTCAACAACTCAACCTACACAACAATCAACATCGAACTATGATCTAGAGGCTTTCAAAAATCCACTTCCATCTCATGACAAAACAAGTAACCCTCACGCTAGAAATGCTATTCAATACAACTATGAATCATCTACTATTGGCCGCATTGACCATGCTTGCATTTCTACCATTACTATCCAAGGTAAAGCACCTAATTGCACTATAACCACTTGAAGAGGTCACATCACCATTCAAGGAGCACCTGTTCATCCTCCTCAACTATTCTCTAACTATAATATCTTGGATCACCTTGGCAAATATCCATTCTTGAGTTGCTTCATATATCCCCTACTCACAAAGCTATCCTTGATAAAGCCTTACAAGAATCTTCGATGCCCAATGATATTGATGTCACACAATTCCAATATATGGTCACTAGCATTGCAGCCCATTGTCATTTAACCTTTTCTAACAAAGATATTCACCCCTCCATTCATCCTTTACACAACAAAGCCCTCCACATTGAAGTGTTTGTTAAACAATGCCGTATCAAATGAATCTTGGTAGATGGTGGAGCTGGTCTTAATATATATTCTTTAAAATTGATAAAACAACTGGGATATTCTAAGAAAGATGTTGACACCTCCAAGGTTATTACTATCAGAGCATATGATGATGCCGAGCGAGATACTGAAGGGATTGTTTTCTTGCCTATCCAAGTTGGGTCGGTCACCACAGAAACCTGTTGTTAGGTTCTTGATATTGACCTTCCTTATAACATCATCCTTAGTTGTCCATGGATACATGCCCTCAAGGTAGTTCCTTCCACATACCATCAATGTCTTAATTTTCCACACAACAGTGTTGAGGTTACTATCCAAGCTGATCCCATTCCATTTGAATTTTGCCGTGCCTTTCAAGCTAAATATCAGAGTCTGAACCACATTCCTATCAACACTGAGGCATATCCATATTTGACCTATATAGATCCATCTAACTTATTCAAGCCATCATCTAGTAAAACTACTTCTGACCTCTGTATCAAGTACTCTGAACATGGTCTTGGTGAATACACATTGCAAGAATCTTCATCCACATCCATTCCTGATGCAGAAACTAGATCTTCTTTAGTAAGGGAGACTTCTAACTCTGATACCATCGATGACTCCCTTCATATCACCAACCTTTTTCCAAGATCCTCCATCTTCATCTTTTCTGCAATCCCTTCATCTTGATCTAATGATGAACTCAAGTCTAGTTCCCTAAACACTCCTAGTCCCAGTGTCAAACACTAGCCTCCTCAAGCTAAATATGTTGGTAATTCTGCCATCCATCCTAAGTCCACCATTTCTTCTCAAAAACCCCATTCTAGACCCCATAAGCATGTGATTGTCCATCTTCCACCATCCCATCTACCTCTTCTTCTTCCAACTTCTAAACTCCCACCATCAACTTTATTTCCATATCCTCCACTTCCACCATCCTATAACCTGTAAAAGCATGTGACTGTATACCTTCTACTATCCAATTTACCTCCACTCCTTCCAACTCCTAATATCAATCATTTTTCCTCACCTCCATTACTACCAACACCAATTATCTCCTTATACATCAACACCATTATATTCCTAATCATGACCCACAAATGCACATACAGTCTAAGCATAAAGCTTCCATTCATTTTGCCAACCCCTCTTCTATCAAGTCCATGGGACTCAAAAATAAAAATCCTAATGCCTCTACCTCTAAAGCTAAAAATCCTACTAAGAATCCTAAAGATTCTCATGCCTTAGGGCATCAAAGTAAAGAATCACGGCCTAGCATATCTAAAAAGCTAGCTGAGCCTATAACTCCACAACAAGAGCCTATGACCAAAAGGGTCTGGGTCCCTAAACAAACAAGCAAGCAAGCTAATTGAGGCATCCTTATCCATCTCAAGAATCCCAACCACCTATATCCATCCAAGAGTCTATTTCCATCGAAAACTTCCATTCCCTTTAAAAATCCCACAAGCAAAGAAAAAATCATAAAGATATTAAGTATCTGAGGGTTCCTACATCACTTCATCAACCATTCCCTAAGTAAACATCTCTTTCACTCCCTACACTAACCTTTCCATCTACAACTTTAATGTTTAGCGGTGTGTGCAACCGTTGGTCATGATTTTCTTTATTTTGCAACATTTCCAAATACCTCCATATCTCTATCCTTCATCCACTATCATACATATCTTCCCCGTCACCTTTCTATGGTCCATGCTTTTGCATAATCCTTTCATCCTAAGTTCTTCCATAATCCATATCATAATCCCATATTTACCTATTCCATCTCATTTTCATGCAATCCCTTACCAACATTGAGGAGCATAACGACATGGTTCGTGTGATGACATCCATCTCTAATGGGACTACCAACATCCATTGAACTAGACACTTGAGTCCCTCCTATCTATTACCATGGTGAAAACCTGGCAAACAGGCACCATGTGTAATTACCTATTGTTGGATCTAGGGCATACAACTGAGAGGGGGGGGTGAATCAGTTGTATAGAACTTGTTCTATTTCAAACACTTTATTCTCTGTTGTTAGTTAGCAGCATATCAAATAATCATTCATGGAAGCACAATACATAAACACAAGAACAGATAAGCATCAACACATTGAACACCAAGATTTTGACGTGGAAAACCCGGTTAAGGGAAAAACCACGGGGTGATTAACCCAAGATTTATTCTCTGTTAGAAGAATAAGGAAAAATGAATGGCACATGCCAATAAGGGCTCACTGCCCGAGCACACTGCTCACAAAGAGGCCCACTGCCTACAAGGAGACACACTGTCTACAAAGTGATAAAAATCACAGTCTTGAACTGGAGAATGACATCTCTACCATGTCCGGATCAGTTCCAATTAAGCCCAACAATCTCTGCTCTGCCTTTCGCACTTTTCTTCGCTATATCATGCTCATCCACATGCCACACACTGAAATGAATTCACAAATCATTATTTATACAAGACATCGACTTAGGAACAAGCATCTAAGTCGGCAAACAACCATAGGAGTATCCGCAAGATGAATAACACATCCGGTCGGCTATCACAAGAACATTCGCAGGATGAACAACTCATCCGGTCGGCTAAACAGAGCAATAACTTCATCCGGAAGAATAACTTCAATTCCGGGCTCTACCATCAATGCGGACCAACAACACAACCTAAACATGATTCAAGAACCTTCACAAGTCTGTCTGAATGTCTGGATACATCCGCACTTCCTCTGCTTACTGGGATCTCTTGTCTTCCTCATCCGGAACTTCAAGAACACAGTCTGTCGCCACTGTCATAATGCAAGAGGTACTTCCAGACCTCCAAATCACACACAAATCAGGATGACACATCACAAGGACATCTCAAACACTCCTTCCAATCCGCAGATTATGATAATACAATTCCGGACCTCACCGGACCTTTTTGTGATCCTCTGTCACCTCCGGATACTTGCCGGACCCGGTTCTATACCGGCAGCCACAACGCCTTCAGATCTTCATGCGGACCTCTGAAATCTTAACTGTAGCATCTCAAGACTCATATCTACTAACCCTTTAATCCGCATCCTCCGGTTCGCAACCTATACAGTACATTTACCTTCTTCTCATCACTGTTCTTCACTGTTCCTGACTGAGTCTAATTTTCTCAATATCCTCAGCACACAACTCATCAAATCCTTCTTGTCAATGCAATATGAGTATGTTGACATCAATGACAACACTGGCTTACCTCATACTTGCAACACCTATATCTAAAAAATAAAAAATCCATCGAATTGTGAAAACTACTTTGTGGCTCTGTGGATAACAAAAAAATAATAGTATAAGATAAATAATCCGTCCTCTAGTGAAAACTTGGTAAACAGGCGCCTTGGATAAGTACCATAGTGAAAACCTAGCAAACAAGCGCTATGTGTAATGACTAGCTTCCATCATCTGCTTAGCTTGTTTGATCATCACTCTTCTAATCATATTTCACCATCCTATCCCACATAGTCCATATCATAATCCAGATGTCATCGCAATAAATAGCCTTTCCAGCTTCGCCTCTGTCAATGCTAGCTATCATACTTGAGACATTGTTGCGATAACTATCTCTTTTGGCACCTTAGCGATCTTGACTGCATGCCTTCTTTATCATCGCTTCTTCATAATAAATCTCATCCCGCACTGGGGGAATTTGTTGAGTCTTATTTGGAAGTGGATATTGCTATCTCTAGCTCATAACACATCAAACACTTTAGCTCAGAACACAACAAACTTTCAACTTCAACCACAGCGTTCATCCAAAAACAAACATGGCACAACAATTTGCAACTAGGATTCATATCTTTGTAATCAATTCGTGCTCATCCAACATCCCACAATCGCAAGACATCACCAACGCAAACATTCAAGCAATCACGTTAGTCTTTCAATATCACTCATCCAATATAATAAGCAAGAACTACAACCTAGATCTATCGTTAAAGCCTCGATCCCATGGATACAAGGTATGTAGGCAATCTAAGATGCAAAGGAAGCACTTTGATTTAGGCTAAGATGATAGCCCCTTCTTTTCATCATTCATCATTCATCTTTCTTCTAATCATCCTTCAATCTTTCATCACACATTCTTCTATCTTTCATCACACACATCATCAATAAAACCCAGAACTACATATTCATCATGTCTCATCTTCATCATAAATGTGCTTTGATCCCATGGATATAGGGTATGTAGGCAATCTGGAATACAAAGGAAGTTTCTACTACTCAAGCATAGATGATCCACCCCATCTTCTTCATCTTCTCTCATCTTCCATCTTCTTCTCTTTGATCCGCTCAAGCAGGAAGCAAACTATGTGTATACTAAAAGCTCAAGAACTTTAACCAATCAAGAATGAGCCAGAAGCTATTTGTCTGCATGCCTTAAGCCAACATTTGCTATAGCAATTTATCAACATCTTTAGCCTTCAACATGATGCAGCTTTCCTCTTAACAAGGCACCAGCTTAAATCCATCTAAGAGCACCTAAATTTAGCAAGAGAACCTGATGACAGTATCTTTTGTTTTATCTTTTGATTTACCTTTTGTCCCTTTTCTATGCCTAATCAAGACTGCCTTGATCTATCTATATCTTGGTATGTTGCGATGAAGTAAGGAATGGGGCATGGTTACATTGCTTTTGTATTTCATGTTTGTGGGATGATCTTATTCTCTTCCTAAGCATATTGGTATCTTGTGCGTGTTGGGATTAGCATCTTACATATCAATATCTCTAGCATCTGAGAAGCTAAACAGTCTCTTATGCACTTGAGACTATTCTATGTTAAGACTAGCTCCATACATATAACCAACAAGGTGTCACTATGTGTAGTGGAGATAAGCTCAAACCATTGTTTGTAGCATCAAAGTCCATCTCGAAACACTAGCTATTATTCATATCTTGTGCATGTTGGCTTAACATCTTGACCTCATGTTTTCAGACAAGATTGTAGCATGCTAGTTTTACATTGGATATCTCGACACCTTGGTCTTCTATACCCTGGTGCATAACATCCACATGCTATATCAAACATAAGGATTGCATTTATTTTCATTTTGAGCAATTACTTAAAAAGCTGCCCATCATCCCATCTATTCATCCTATTATTTCATCTATATAGTCCTTAACCAAGATCAACCATTGTCATCATCCTTCTTCCACATCTCATATCCTACAAAACAAGTGTGTTAGACATGAATAAGTCCATCATATATCATCTCATTACCATCTATCTATATGTATAAGTCCATTCATATCATAACTGTTGATGATCGTTTTGATGCAATCATAACAATAAGTTAAAATTCACATATAATGAACTGAAACTATACTTGAAAGATAAGAAGGAATCATTTGAGATTCAACTAATCCTAAGTCTACAATGGTTTGGTTGGTCAAGTTCAGTTGGTCAATGTGAAGCTGTAATGTTCAAGGGGCCTTACATAGTTTAGGTTTATTTGGTGGTTCACTGGACTAAGAATATGCAAAAAGGTCATAGATTTCAACAAGTATTCTGTTCATTTGCATACAAGTGTTACCGGGCTGCAAGTTTTAGATGGTTTTCTTGAATTTTTGCAGCTTTCTTCTTTATCTATTTATGAAAACTATCTACTTATAGCTCTGTTATGCATGCTTCTTCAAATTTGAGACAATTTCCTTTAGATTTCTACGTTTTCAGTTAAATATTCAGATGGGTTGGGAAAAGTTAGAAAGATCTAATCTACACCTCATTTAATCTATCGAAGGATCTAATTGTTTCTGTTATGCACTATGTAAATACCACAGTAATTTGATCAAATCCACAGTAAAAACCTTAAATGTAAGTTCTGAGCATTTTCACAAACATACATTTAAAATTGCAAGCTCTCAAAGAAAATATTTCAAAACACAAAGAAGGGCAGGAGAACACTTAGAAGATAGATGCAGAACTCTAGATTCTATTGTATTAGAAACAAATAGTCATACACGATTTACAATGTAGGAATGACTCTTAGTTTCATTGATCATACTACAGAGAACTTACAAGCTTTACAGATACAGTAAGGCAGCTAGACATTCCACGCGCACCTTACTGCAGACAAACAGGCGACCTCCTTCTTCTACTTCTAAACTATGCCCAGAAAGGCTCTACAATTCTGGCAAAATCCTAAAATCCCTGTGTAAAATATTACAGTGTAGAGAGGCACAATATAAAGACATTCTGATGGTCCTCACTACAGCAAAAACCTAACTGAACCCCTGGTTCAAACCCCTGGTTACAGCAATAAATACAGGCGAACCAGCTCTCAAAAATATCTCTGAGCAGTGTCAAATCTGGGCGAAATATTGCCCCTTCTGAGAAGTTCCGGCAGCTGGGTAATAACTTCTGTTTGTCTGTTGTAGTAATACTCTCAACTGCAACCTTGTTCTTTACTTGAATGGCCTTGACTTTTCGCACTTCATCCTTATCTTCCTGCTCCTGAGATCAGATTTCCTTCCTTCATGAGGTCACTGTGTTGACTTTCCAGCTGCTTCCTCAACTGCAAGCCTGCAAGACAAGACAAGCAATAAGTATTACATTTATCACATAAACAGCATGAAATTAAAATAACCGTTTAAATCCAGGTGACTGCGCAAAATGTGGAAATCGGATCCAGAATACTCTCAAAACGCATCCAAAATGCGTTCAGACTGCTCAAAATTCATCGGGTCAACTATCGCTGACCGGGAAAATGCCACAGGCGCCAAAAAAAACACTTTAAAATTCCACCGCCTCATTTCCCGCCCATCGGCATGACTATCGCTATCGGCGTGTCAAAAAATGTGTTAGCCGACATTCACTTCATCATCATGATATTCTGGAAATATGATGCTCTCCCTTCTGAAGGTCTAGATGATGTCATCATGATGTTTCGCTTCTGCATATTGGAGAAAAGAACAACATCATCATCATCATCATGTTGAAGGAGAAAAGGAGGATATGGAATATGATCCTGCTGCTGAGGAAAGGAAAATGATGGTGACGTCATCGTCATATTCGGGCTTTATTAAAATGCAAAAAATGACGTCATCATCATGTTCAGTTAAGATCAGGGGATAATTGCAATATCGTGTCACCTAAGGAGCATGATCAGGATGATGAATGTAATATGACCATTTTTGCGGCCAAGATAACCCTCTCGAAAGATCAGGATGATGATGATCATCAGGATATTTGGGGCTTCTGTCAAACTTAGAATAAGACGTCATCATCATATTCGTGAACCGGATCGTGCTTTGGAAAATATCCTGCCGAAGGGAAAATGTGATGATGATGATCATCAGGATATTTGCTTCTTCATTTATTAGATCGGGATGACGTCATCATGATATCCGGAGCTTTCGTTAAACTTAGAACATGACGTCATCATGATATTTCGCTAACCGGATCATGTTTTGGAAAATATCCTGCCGGAGGGAAATCAGGATGATGAGGATCATCAGGATACTTTCAAAAGGTCTTACTTCATCGGCAGGAGGACTTTACGAAATATCAAGTGGACAAACAAGATCATGATGATCTTGACAATATGACAGGATAAAAAAAAATGATGATGATCAACCTCATCGAATTATCATGATGACGTCATCATCATATTTCGTCTTCGGAGCATAAGGATGAGTTGAGGTCATCATGATATTTGCGCTAGGGTGATATTGTAAAATATGATCATGCTGTTGAGGAATGGAATATCGCCTTCTTCTTAAAAGATAGGGTGATCATCATGATCATGCAAAAAGAGATCAGGAGGATATGAATATAATGATCCTCTTGATCGAATATCATGATGATGTCTCCATCACTTAGCGAATTTCAGCGAATATGACCCTCGTGAAAGATCATGATGATGATGATCATCATGCAAAAGGAGATCAGGAGAATATGAAGTCGTCATCATCATCTTAGCGAACTTCAGCAAATATCAGGATGATGACCTTCCGATAGGATTTGAACATGCGCATGCAAATATGCTGAAGGTGGATTTTCTAAGTCAGGGTGATCTTATAATATCATCATGATATTATAAGATCAGGCGATGCAAAAATATCATGATGATGCTCGCGATACAAAGACCGCTCGACGGGGAAACTTACCGTGACTTAAAGTTGACGTCATCATGATATTTGGACCTCAGGATATTATTGGGGGGGGGCTTTTCAAATATGATGATGATGTCCTTGATACAGCAAAACCGAGTTTATAAAATATGACCCTCCTAAAAAAAATCATGATGCTCGCGATGCGAAAGACCTTTTGACGGGTAAAGGGCACTACCACCTAAGATTGACGTCCGGATATTGCGACTGCATGATTTTTATCGGGTGATAGACCAAGATCATGATGACGCTTGACAACAAAAAAATGATGATGATCACTTGCGATTATCATGTTTGACCAAAACTTTGACTGTGCATAACTTCCACATATGGACAAATTTTCAAGTGAAGTAAAAGGCAAACCTGCATGGAATTTCAAGCTCTTTCTAAATATGAGGTCATAGAAACAAAATATGAACTTTGACAAACTGACCTCATGATGATGACCTACCTCATCCAATATCATGATGATGATGCACCTGACCTTCATTTTTACCAAACCGCCAGAAAGCAGACAAACACAAGCAGAAGCAAAAGGCAAAACATCAGCAGGGGTCCCCATTTTGCTAAGGAGCATAATGGGGCGTGTTGTGAACATCACAACAATAACCATTTACATGTTTGCATTCTCATACCATTTTCATTCATATCATTTGCATAAACATCCATACATAATCCATGAAAATACAAATACAACATGCATAACCATCATAATACCAATAGTGCATCCATTACAACATCATATAGATTAGCAATACACCATCATGTATATATATATATATATATATATATATATATATATATATATATATACACACACACACACACGTGTCAATATACAAGTGTCTACATATACAAGCTGAGCCATAAAAGAATGTATATACAATTGGCTCTAGGCCTCATCATGATACAACATAAAACAAGGTAGCCCTAGTGAACACTAGCTGCTCCTCTGCATCTAGTAATCTCACCAACTACAAATCCCTAAGATGTGGCTCCCGTGATAACACAGGCAATAGTATATCCTACATCATGTCATTCATCATGTCAGTCCCTTGCACTACTTAAATGCTATAAAAATTTGATTGTTTATTGCTATTCTAGCTTCTATCTACCATAAGCGGTTCATTTTTCCATATGCGACTATCTGCTGATCAAAATGAACTCCCTTACCATCTGTGTTTATCTCTCACTCATATGCAATCTATTATGCATATGCGATCACTGCTGGACTACATGTGAGCTGAATCTCTACATGTGCCTATCTTTTGCCTATAAGCGAGCTCTATCCCCTAAGCGAGCATTTTTTCTGTACCTACGAGCTGTATTTTCCTATGCGCCTACTATTAGCCCATAAGTGACTTGTTTATATCTATATGTGCATTTTGCCTCTATATTTCCTAGCCAACGGGAAGTGACCTATTCTTCCTATATGTGACCAAGCCATGCCTAAAAGTGAACCTAACTACTGTAAGTGACCTGCTTTTCCTCCTAAGTGACCTGAACTACCTATCCTAAGACCTAGTCGCTTATGGTGATGTGTGTGCATTTATGACGCTTCTAGCCTATCCAAATCACACTTTTAGAAAAAATTTAGATACATACTGGTACATCTGATCCCTCTGGTCACGCATGTGTCCTCACTCACTCAGCACAATGATCTTTGCATGGAATCACCATCTTGATAGCTCTCTAACTCTCATCGCACACCAACTCTAAGGAGCTCTAGATCTCTATAGCTTTTTGCACACAAATGAGCCTATTTGCCCTTGCAGACCCTACTTATAGCCCTATCCAAACCCTAATTGTTCTATGCCAAAGCCTTTTTTCTTCTAGATAATCCCATTTGTTCCCTCCCAACCCCTATTTTCTTCGTGTCAACCTTGCATCCTAGCTTTTCTTCTATTGCAAGTCAACCTAGCCCTTCCTAGTTCACCTGGCTTACCTCTCAAGGGGGCATCACCTGCCAGTTACACTAGGGCATAACTTTGTTTATCAAATGAAATATCATATCTTCTTTGACACAACGCTTTATAAAACATTGTATCAAAGAGGGGCAAAATGTAGACACCCAAAATTGACTCATTATCATTAGCATTCAAACATTTCATCATCATCATCTACATTTGTCTAACACACTTGAGTAATATCCCTAACATATCTATTTCTTCTATTAGTTAAATAAATGTATATTTATTTAATTAATTCATTAGCCATTTCCTCTGAACAATAATTAAACAATCTTTAATTATTTAATTATCTTCATTCTATCTATTTTTAATTAAATAAATTTTATTTATTTAATTAAAAATTCCTTTCACAAACCCACTTTCAAATTAATTAAATATATTTTATTTCTTTAATTAATTTATCTTATCATTTATCTATCAGCCGACATGTGTGCCTCTTTCATTTAAAAAGATAAGTGGTACTACATCATTTTATTTAATATCTTTCATATGTACTACTTTTTTATGTACGCAAGCATACATGAGCCCTATCTTCTCTCCACTAGTCATCTTCACACTCACCTATGTCTATCCTTTAATCTTAGCCATTCACATAGCCACCGAATCTCCACCATTGATTGATTTTGGTTGAGTTCTATATAAACACGCTCTCATTCCATACTTCATATATCCAGCATTTGTGTAGCGTCTACATTATCATCCTGAGCATATTAAGCATTTGAGCAACCATAACATCCATTGATCTTATAATCATTATCATCCATCCATCATGGCAACTTTTATCTTCATAATTGTTCATTGTTGATGAAGCAATCCACATCATAAACAATAAATCATACAATCTAGGTGATATTGTGCTTGAATTGCATTTACTTTTGATCTCATTTAGATCAGATTCTTTGATGATGGTAGGGTTAGGTTTTCATGGCTATGCTTGATCTTATTAACCTAATTTTTTACCTATCACAGTGGATTTAAGGTGTTTCAAAATGAAGTATCTAAATCAAGAACTATATAGTTTGAAGTCCACCAAAAAGACAGTTATGAGCTGCTGAATATCACTACATGACTTGGCAATGTTTAAATGTGACAGGGTCTGAGTTCTATTGGTACACATTTTGTCACATGTTGATACTATGTTTTTATAGTTCTAGAGGTATGATATGTGATTTCTAAGGAGTCTTTGATATGATTTTGAACAAGTATTATGGTCCACAGTGAATGTTGTGATCTAATAGTTAGACTGAGTCAATTACAGTCTGTGTTTCACTCTGACATGATAGTTTGATTTGTGTCTGGTAAGTTCTATTAATTAGAACTTTATCATAAGTGGTTCTATAGCTAGATTTGGCATATGAGAAGATGTTTCAAGTGTTAATTGGGTCCGTTGTGTAATTTCTTGAATGAATTTGTCTGACAAGTTACATAAGGAATGACTACACGCTACACCTCTGTTAGCTGACCTAATGTGAAAATTCTAAGTGTTGTGGATATATATATGAGATAAAATTTAGTGTTTGAGGGATGAAGTGTGCAAACATGAATATGCATGTGATGTGTGAAGTATAGTAAGGGTGACAAGAGCAAAAGAAGAGAGATCTTGTTTGATGTAAAAGCAGAGTAGAGAAATAGAGCAGATAAGAAAGAAGAGTTTTGAGACAGTGCTTCTGAGCTTTATTAGAACTATAACCATGCATTCATAGATGTAATCAAAGAAGTTCATTTTGGTAGTGAGCCACCTCTTTCTTCTTTCTTTCTCTAGGTTGTGAGCCTTCTTGCAGTGAGCATTTCTTTTGGGCAGTGAGCCCTAGGTAGTGAGTCCTAGGGTAGTGAGCCTCTTTAGTAATTTTGTATTGTTCCTACATATTACATATTGTGAGCTAACACTCACAGTGGTTTATCCCATTGGGTTTTCCACGTAATAAATCCTAGTGTTAATGTGAGATGCATTTTGGTTTTTTCTTCTATGTTTAATTTTTTTTATTGTTGTATGTGGCAAATGGATTACTAGTTTAATAAGTAAAAGATGTAATAGAATACTGATTCACCCCCCTCTCAGTATTCTGGGTGTTCAACAAATGCATGTATGGGCCTTGCTTTCATGTATACATTAAAGTGGGGGCTAAATGTTATGTCATAAAATGTCGCCCTAGGACTTTTACATCGTATGTTTAGCTCTTGAGTCCCTTGTTTTGCATCTTGCATGTTCATTTTGACTCCCAGAAGAAAATGGCCTGAAACCCATGTCACTTGGGGGTTGAGGGACATTGATGAATTCGACCCTACCCTAAAATAGGACCTGAGGCCATGGTCCCTATTTCAAGCATGTCCCAAATTTGAATGATGGTTATGTGATTGTTATAAGGTTTTGTTGATGACATCTTAAGTTTGAATTATGAAATTTGTAGTGGGAATACATATATAAGCATGTTTAGGGTTTCATTTGAAAACTAGAAAATGATTATGAACTCTTGGCAAACTTATGATTTTAGAGCATTCAAGATATCCATTTTTGCAGAGACGAGTATTGGTGTTGTGTTTGTGATTATAGATTTAGCTTCATCTTCTCATGTGTTGAAGGATTTTCATGTACATGTGAGCTACACCTCTGAGGTGATATGTATTTGTGTTTGAATCATTTATCAATTTGTTTTTGCCTCTATCCTCCAGGGATATGTACTCTCTATCTAATAATGGTGTTTGGAAGACTTAAATATCATTTTGGGTCTTGATTGAGGCAAGCTCCTAAATACCACAACCCCCAACCACACTCCTTGTGATTACATGTTACAAGTATCAGATTTCGTAGAGTGGAGTTACAGAGCAGGGTTGCAGAGGATAATGATTCTAGATCTAGCAGAAAGAAGCTTCCTAGATAACTTTCAGGAGAAGGGTGCTAGTGCTAGTCTCCTCTGAGGTTGCAGACATAGAAATATTTGTGACTGTAATAC
This sequence comes from Cunninghamia lanceolata, assembly GCA_027924645.1. Lineage (NCBI taxonomy): Eukaryota > Viridiplantae > Streptophyta > Pinopsida > Cupressales > Cupressaceae > Cunninghamia > Cunninghamia lanceolata. The sequence continues at coordinate 8,345,723 of BSBN01000050.1, read as the reverse complement.
CCAGCATCTGAAGAAGTCTCGACATCCTAAGGAACATCCCACCTTGGACCTGGGTGTGAGTGCTAGTATCTGCATCTTCCATGAGAGAAATAGATAGAACAATGATAATCAATGTCATAAGGAGGCCAAAAATCCTTGAAGAAAATAGTACCTTGCACTAGGGCATGATTCCTAGTGTCCCTAAGTATTTTGCATCACAAACTTCAAAAAATGGTCAGTGACTAATCTCTGTCTATTGTCTTGGTTTGTGAGCATTTGTCATAATTCATCAGTTTGCTTTCGATTTTGCATAATTAGGGTTTTAAGCATATTTGAGCATTAAATTAATACATGAATTGATAGTTTCTAAGTTTCCATAGTGTTACAAGTGACACCCAACCTATAGGTGAATCCTCTTGCAAAAGGTGTGATTCAACTTAGTTGAAATGCCCTTGAATGTTTGTAGTGAAAGGGGGATTGAACGCACACATCCATTGAATTTGAAAACCCCTCTTTTCCCATAAAATGTTTTTGTTCTTGTTTTGTGGAGGCATTTTTCGTTGGTTTGGTTATGAGGCTGCTTTATTTTAACTTTGTACCCAATGGACTATATAAGGAAACTGGACCCCTATGTTTAGTAGGCAAACACCCCTGTAAAGTCACAAAAATGTTGTCATATTTTACCCAGATCAAAATATTCCAGAATCCCTCCTATCAGAAAGATATGATCAGAGATACCTAAATAGAAGGAGGTAAATCTAAAATCCTTCAAAATCCAAAGATTACCTTGCAAAAATCTACAAAGATCCTTGTGAAGACTCCTTGCAAAAAACCCAAAAAAACCCTAAAAAATCTAGGCCATTGCCTTAGTTTTTCACTACCTTTTGGCCTTTATCAAAAAAAGTTCAAGTTCCTGAACTAAGGCAGAAAAGCTTAAAAAATTGGCTAAGTCAAGGATTTTTTCCCTTTGGTTAGCAATTTTCATCTTTCATGAACTTGGCAGGCAATTCATTTGTTCAGTGGTTCACACATTTGGTGGTTTGCCGATAAAGCGGTAGGAGGGTGAACTTCACCAAAAATGGCCAAGGCATAAAGAAGGGATTTTCCTTTATCAAGAAACTTCATAATGTATGAACTTTTCCAAAGTTAAAATCTTCAGCAGTTTTATGATTTGAAGATTCACTAACAAGGCAAAGGGAGAGGGATTCATTAGAAAATTAACTAAGGAAGAAAGGGAACAAAATTGCCATATCAGTAAAATGTCAAAAGTTTGAACTCTTTGAGAGTTTAGAAATCCCTTAGTTTGCTGACAAAGTGAATCCTTGACAAAGAGGGATAGAGGGAAAGGTTTTGACAAAGTAAAGAACAAAAATTAGCCTTATCAGTAAAGTGGTGGTTCGGCGAACTAAAGGTTCACCGATCGACAACTTCGCCGATGAATGATTTTTCTAACAATATGAAGAAAGCCTAGCTGAGTTCCATGGAGGGGAAAATCATTGATAAGAACGAAAAGTTGGCCAAGGGAGATAGTTTGAGAAAGGAACATTTTACCCACAAGCTAGAGAGGTTCAAGGGTTGGTGAAATCATTGATAACGCAAAAGTTAAAATAAGATAAGTATCAGAAGCAAATGCTTGCCTTTATCAGCAAACCAATGGTTCAGTAAACCAAGGGATCACTGATCGATAACATTACCGACAAAGAAAAAGAAATAAGGTTCATGAAGGACTAGATGGATCAATAAACTAAAGACATCAGTAGGGAAGTTGTTTAGTAAAGTAAATCTTTATCGACAAAGAGGCCTTAGTTCAAAAGTGAGAGGCTTTTTACAATAAGGCATAAATTTGGCTAAGGCGAAGAAAATGAAGGCCTTATCGACAAGCTAGTAAAAAGGTGAACTTCCCAAAAATTCAAGAATTGACAGGTTCGCTGATAGGATGAAAGACTGATAAAGGGACTTGATAAGGAGTGAATGCATCGGCGAAGCAAAAGGTTTGGAAAAATGAGATTTTTCTGACAAAAGAGAGCTTGGTTTGAGATTTGAATATTTTGTCGACAAGGCAAAATAGGGAGCTCAAAAAATGGCTAAGGCATAGAGGGGAAATACCTTATCATAAAAACAGATAAAAGAGGAACTTTTCAAAAGTATGAGAATCTCCAGGCTTGCCAATAAGGTGATTTGCCGATAATGAAGCATGAAAATGCAAGGCCAAAGCATATGTTCAAAAAGGTATCTTTTTGCCAATAAGGGCAACAAGAGAGAAAGAAGAATGGTTCAGCAAAATCAAGTTTTACCGATAAAGAAGTCAGGGTTCATCAAGGGGAACTTTCACTGATAAAGTAAAAGTGAAAGAGAACAATGGTTTAGCGAAGTAACTTTTTGCTAACAAAGTTTAAAGTAAGACTAAAAGCAAGCTTAGTTTGGGAAAGTTGTTTTTTGCCGATAAGGAACAAAAGATGATGCTTGGCCAAAGGTTCAAAAAAGTGCAAGTTTGATGATAAAGGCAAACATAGAGTGATAAGGAAAGTTCAGAAAAGGGCCACTTTTGCAATAAAGCAAAACAAGTTTTTGCCAATCAAGTGCCATGGTTCGACAAGAGAGCCTTTTGCCGATAAGTCAAAAAGGGCCATGCAAGATAGTTTGTGAGAACTATGTTTTGCTGACAAGGGAAAAAAGGGAGGAGTTCGCCACATGATAGTTTTTCTTGTAAGGCAAAAGATAGCCCAAATGGTTATGGAAAGTGACGTCATGTCAACAACATGGAAAAAGAACCAAGAATAGTTCTAGAAATTGGAGAATAGCCAACTGAGGGTAGGGAAGATGCTAAAAAGACAAAGAAAGATTTAGAGAACAGAGAATTTGCTAATGGGAAAAATAAGAAGGGAAAAATCAATGAAAAATGCTGATACTTTAGAATATATAAGATATTTAAAAGTGATGTAAAAGATTTAAGGGCTGATTTCTAGACTTTGCAAAGTTGTACCATGCAGATTGTTCAAATAGTGCAATTCTTTACTGCATGGATACTGTTGGAAGAAAAGATAGATAAATCAGATGTTGCAGATCTAAGAGATTAAATTCAAGGCTTTATTTTTTATTGTCCCAAGTACAAAAATATGCAAGCAACATCCTTATAACATTCTCCGAGCTATAAGGCATAGGTTTTTTCTTTCCAACATGCATTTTCTTATAGAGGACTAGGATCGTATTTCAATGCTGCATTGTTGCTTGGTTGACTGGGTTTTCAAATGCCTAGGGGCTGCTATAGTGATTTGAAAATGATAGATATACAGACAAAAATGTAAAAAGGGTTGGTTGGTTGCGCTGGATCACTTCCAGAGGTAGAAAGTTTGTTGTTGGCTCAAACCTTGTGATTTTCTCTAGAAATGGATAGATTTGATAGACTTTGTTGTTCTGTTGAGCCTCTCACATCTTTGCACAAGTTCAACCATGAAGTAGGATCTATAGTTTTGTGTCTATATCATGCTTGTAATGGAATTTTTCTTCTTCTGTAATGGGTATTTAGCCTTTATGATCAATATGAACTTAAGTTGCCTCTCTCATTATTTTTTCACTATGTTTATTTGATAGGTGCAAAATGTGTATTGTTGAAAACATGGTCCCTTGCATGGTTTCATCTCTTTTCTTTAATCTCTGTCTGAATCTCCATGATTCTGTGCATTTTCCCTTCATCCTTTGAGATCATTATTATGTTATGTTAATTGCTTTCAAACATCCTAAATCTCAATGCATCACCATTTCTTTTCTTCATTCTCTCTCGCATCTTCCTTTGTGATCATTAGACTAGATTTAGTTTAATTCTCTGAGACTTAAGCTTAGAAAGAGAAACCAACTTTCTCTGGAGGTTTGATCTCATTTACAAGATCAGTCAGATTATGTCATTGAAGTGTTCAAACCAACTTCAAATAGGGTGCCATTTCACATGACAATAGATTATTCATTGCATTTGTTTGTATGTATATATTGTTTGCATGGTGTTTTTGTTATCCTCATATTATTGGTTGATGTGTATTTGTCAGTTTCTCTTAAAGGAACCATGTTACCCTCGTAGGAACATGAATATAGAGGAATTGAAATATCGTAAAATTCTTCAATATGTACTTGATTTCTTCTATCTATCATATCCTTGTTTTTGTTGATATTTTGCGAATGATAGAGAGCATTGAGACATTAAGGTCTCTTCCATGTTGACCCATTTTTTTATTTTCTTTATTTTCCTTTAAATGTCATTCTTCTCATGTTCTTGTTGTTCTACATGGTTGGAGGATGATGGGAGTTCCCTCTTTGTCCCTTCATAATTATCATTCTAGTATATTTATATTAACCCAAAGATGCGGATCCGTTTAGTGTTTCTTCATCTAAATCTTGCTTTCTTCCATGTTATATATTTTGTGTCCATCCTTGGTGACACCCCTATTATACCATCACATACCAAGCACTTTGGTAACCTCAGTCCTTGAATCATTAATCATTTCTCCTTGTAGCACTTTTTTCTCCCTAAAGTGTTCATATTGCTACCTACAACACTTTCCACTCCTTGAAGAATTTTTACCTTTTTCATCCCTTGAGGAATTTTCTTTTATATTCTCCTTTTATGTGTATATGTTTATATGTGTTTGTATTAATTCTTGAGTTCTCTATATTTTTATGCTTTTCTCTCAATTGTGAATTAGATCTAATGTTTCTTATCATGTCAAATCTAATCTTCTCTTTTCTATCTTATAGGATTACATGTTTTCTAAAATTGTGTTTTTGTAGGATTTGTGGTCTCTAATATTATGGTTTTGTAGGTTCTAGATTGGGGACATCTCACCTTCCACTTGAAGAATCTCAATTACTTATGTAGTATCCTTTTTATAGGTATCCATGCATGATATTTTTTATTATTATTTTATTTATGTACTTTAGCAAGCTTATCACCCAATATAGTTATCTGCTAAAGTGGGGATGAAATCTAGTTTCAAAAAGAGCATACCTTACAATTTCACATTATGTCTTGCACCCAACTTGGTGTCCCTTCATGTAGTCCAACATGATTTTATCCCCCATGAATCAATTTTTCTCAGAATCTATACTATAGAATTGACCTCACCATTCTTCTTAACACCCATGTCAAAATTGAGTTTATTCCCTCATGAATATAGTGCAAAGTATAGATGTCTACATGATGTGCTAGTGTCCTATTTCACACAAGTACTCAAAATGTGCATTAAAGTTGCATGACACCACCTCATAATTAATTTTAGAAATCATAACATCCATGCAAACATGCCCAACTATTCTCAACATGTTTTACTGACCAAATCTAGAAGAATATAGAAAATTAGTAAGTTACAATAGTTACTAGAAGAAATGGAAAAGTAAAGACTACTAATTAAAACTCCTCCACACACACATACATAGATATTAGAATTTTTTGAGTATTCTCCTTGGCTACAACACCTTGATCTTTGAGGTGAATCTGTAGTTTCTTTGAAATACTTCTTACTGTGTGCATCCATTGGCATATTTTTGGTAGGCATCATTCAAGAAAATAATTGTTTGTGAAGTTGATTAAAGGATGGAGATTATATCAAGGATTCCTCTAAGTTTTTCATACCATTCTCCAAAATCAACCTTCATAAAAAATTTTAGTATGTAGCATCCATATTTGCTATCTGAAATCTCTTTAAAAAATTTTCTAGGAATTGAGCTCCTTAAAAGCTTTGTATTCCACAAATATATTCTCTAAAAGCATAAGAAGTGTATTGTTGGTGAACTTCTACTTCTTCACTGAGAACTCCCTTGAATTTGTTTCTATTGAAATATCCATTTGTTTACCAAGTTCCACACATCACACCATTTGATTTCCTTTCTATTTCATACCCTAGGCCTAGTGTTATTCCTCGTATACTAGGGAGATACTCCTAGTTTGTCATTTAATCATTGTTTCTACTTATTTGGCACATATAGAATAGAAGTACAATATTCTATTTTATCTTTTGGCTATTCATGGAGGTCAAAAAATTGAACTAGGGGTTTCACCATTCCTAGAAAACTCCCTAAGAACCCCAATATTCTCTCCATCCAATGGAAGGTTATCTAGAAGCATATCAGTCATGTGGAGGTTTGCATATATATTTTAGGTGTTTCCCATTGGGATACTTAATTTTTCTATTTCTTGATTTCATAAATTATTTGAGGATACTATTCTTGTGTTTGCCTCAATTTTTATTATGTAGGTTTATCAAGACATACAAGTTGGACAAAATAATGTTAAGAAGGTACATGCTATTATACCCAATAATTTCAAACCACACTATACCCTATGAATGACCAGATAGAGTGCGAATGTCCAAATAGATCATTTGCATCTAAGGATGAGACTTTGTACCTTCAACACCAAGTTCTAATTTATATTTTGTCTTGTTTTGTAATTTCATTTTTATGGTCTAGTCATTCTATTTTCTAAAAATTTGTAAAAGCTAGTCACATCAATAGATTATTTGCAAACTTAGATTAATTTTAAGGAATTTTATACTAGTTACATATCACCATTATTAAGTGTTGAATAGGAATTAAGTAGAACATTCTTTCCTATTGCACAATCTTGACCTATTTGGTAAAGAGATTGACAAGTATTGGTGAAATCAAATATCCATTAACAAGATCATAACCTCTCTATCTATAGGAACATTGAAACTCAAATAGAAAACAAGGTAGATCATCACAAGGGAGATTTATAAGATAGCTAAATAACTAGAGAAGCCTTATAATTCTCCTATCAAAATGATCAAACCTCCCTTCAACATACATGACTATAAGAAGAACCTAAAAGTGCCAAAAATGGAGTTGCTCCCCTCCCAATTAGTCACATTATTAAAATGGTCAAACTTCCTGTCAATACACATGACTTAATGAAAAACCTAAAAGTGGAACAAATAAAGCTACTGCCTCTCCTAATGAGTCAATCACCACAACTTAGAGCATCCACCACAAGGTGCCAAGTTACATAACTATGACTAGTTGGGTAAGTGAGCACACAATCTCTTATTGCTACATTGGTTCAATGAATCAGGATGTTAGAGTCTAGAGGTGTAAAACATCTATCTTGTATACAACTTAAAAAATATAGATAATTAAGAAGGTGGTCTCAAGATAATTTTCTTTCCACTATTCAAGATGGACTCAACTAAAGGGAAACCCAATTGCCCCCATATGTCAATTTCTACTTGCATAATACAAACAATGAAGCCTTCATGCCTCATCCATCACCACCTTACAATCCAACAAACATACATTAACACAATGGTTACCCATAACCCATACGAAAAATTACATATCCCCTCCAAGTTTTTAACCAATGAACATAGGTTATGAAGCTTACCTAGTGTATTTCAGACTATAGCAACCAAATCCTAACTTCTTTACCCTAGTTGATCATCAATCTCCCTCCATGGAAGCCATGTTTGGGGGGATTCTCCATTTATGCGTCACCTATTTACAAGGACATATGTTGAGTACTTGAAGGAACCATTGGGCCATGATATAAAAAATGTGATGCTACCTTAACCTCTCCTTGAACTCCATAAACAAGAAATGAGATCCAAACTCACACATCATGGATTATACTATAGATATTAGGGAGTTCCTCCCTTAAGGGTATGTTATCACCATAATATTTTAAAAAACATTTAATGTAATTACATCAGACTATTACTACTAACTCCCCAAAGTATTTATCCACACTGAGTTTATCACTACCTTTGACATGAATAAGCTAGTTACAATTGGAACCTAAGAATTCCTCAGTGTTGAACAAGACCCAAACTAGTTAGTGGCCCTTTTCATAACTAGGTAGAAACAAGTGCTCTACTCTTCAATGAGTTTGCCACATGTCGATCATAGGAAACTCCACGATCCTTTGTTGCATGCCTTGAACAAGAACACATGGTAGGAGGTCCAAAAGCTCCATTATAAATCCTATTAGAAATAATTTGAGAGTGATCTAAGGATTGATTAGGTTGATATTGATAGTTGAAGGAGAACATACCATTCAAATGAAAGGTTGGTAACCAAAAACTAGAATAAAGGTTAGAACATGAACAACAATAATGGTAACAATAACAACAGAAATAACTACTTGACACCCAAGATAATAATGTTTTCTAAAGCATCACAATTGATAAAGTGATTGATACTCAATTAGCTAAGAATTGAAATAATAATCAAAACTATAACAACAATTATGGTGGAGGTAATAATTACACAAACACGGGATGTCAAAATGCTAATGCGATTGACTATCCCTAAGAAACAATTATAATTAGAGGGATAATATGTAACAGAGTAATTACAAGGTTGATGATAATAGATGGGACCCATAACCAAAGGCTTAGGACTTTGATCCCAATACATTCTACTCCTTCCATAAGACAAGGGAGCATACCATGGAAATATGCAAGGAATACAAATGGTTTATTTCTAAACTCCACAAGGAACAACAAGACCTATTCATGGACACATTTCTTCCTCCCTAGGAGACTCCAAATCCTCGAAACTAGGGCCCCATCACACCTCAAAACTTAAATTTATAGATCTACTAGAATCACATCCCATCACATCAGCACAACAAAACTGGAAATCAACCCAATCTTCCTAATATTTCACATTAAGATCAATAGTTGTCTCTCTCCTAGAAGGATATAACACCCCTCAATTCTGGATAAAAATGGAGAGACCAATATGTTGGGATTAATCAAAATATTTAAAAAATAAAAATTGAAAACTTTAGGCATCACCATAAGTAGAGTATCACGAACATGTTGTCTCCACATTGAACCCACACCTGATCAGTTGTCATTATGACCTAACAAAGGATATTAAAAGGAAATTCAGAAAAATCCCATTCATCAACCTTTTGAGAAAATTATTGTCATAGTTGCAACCCTTTTAGAGGTCATTGGATTGAAATATCTAAACCATGAAATGCAACCCCCAAATGAACAAGTCAAGAAAGCTGACTTAGATCTAAGACCACCCAATGTTGAATTACATGACCCTAGTTTCTACTTTGACCTCAACCAAATGACTACAAAGATGAAGCTAACTAGAAGATGATACCCCACCCTATATCTACAAGTATGGACCTATGAAACTTGTAATAAGAGCACCCTTATGGATGATGAGGTTGTGGCCAACATCATTTCTCTCTCCCTCTTAAATAAAATGAGACGTGGCCTCATAAATATCATGGCATGTAGAGATACCTTATGTGGCTATGATAACTTAAAGGTGGCCACCATTACACTCATTGCTTCCCTACAATCAAAAAGAGTCCCCATGACTTTTTATGTTAACAAAAAGGATATGGGTTATAATTTGTTGTTAGGGAGACCTTGGATCCACTAGATGAAGGCGATCCCTTCTACCCTATTCCAAGAAATTTTGTTCCTTCTTCTAGGGAAGGATATGTGACAAAAGGAGATCTATAACTAGTTAGAATGCTCAGAAAAGATGTTATAAGAACAAAGGTTTGGATATTGATAAACTACAACCTCACCACAAACAAAGCCATAATACCAAAAATTACATTACAAACTATACAACTAAGAAAGAAAAACATGACATCAAACTCAAATAAGGATCAAGGGACAATAACAATTGAAAAGGGAGAGTGTTCTAATCAATCTTCACTATATCTACAAAACTAGCTACCAGAACAACTAGGCTTTTCTAAAAGTAGGAATCAAGTGAATTTGAGTTTTATGCCCACCCAACACAACCTTTATGCCCCTTCCAATATAGAAAAAAATCCATTAGAGGATACCAACATATACACCATTTAATGGGTCAATGACAATGATGGAAGAGACACCCAAGTTTACATGGTTGAACTTACTAGTGAAGATGAAGATGGGGAGCACCAACCTATTTTTGAGCTAGAAGTACCATCATAAATTATGTTGATACCAAATAATCTTTGGAACATCCACTTTGGAAATGTTAGATAGAGGGAAAGAGGTAGAGCTATTGTAGTTCTAACCTCACCTAATTGGAGTGTTCTCCCCTCCACATTCTAATTACACATCCTCTCTACCAACAAGGCCATTACTTCTCCCTGCATTATATCCCTAGAGAGGAAACTTAGATGGCTAATTCAATGGCTACTTCCTCTTTGATGTTTAAGACTTATGTTTAGTTGTAAACTTTATAATTATTTATTATAGTATGAGGTGTTCCATGTGAAAAAATTTGTAATCTACCATGTATGCTCAACTATCTTGAAAATAGAGTAGAACCCTTCACGTGATATTATCTAGAAAATGATGAAACTATATTAGAATATTTGCATTTCTATGATGGTCTACCATGATCATTTTTACCCATCTTAAAAATTACTTTGGAGGAGAACTAGACATGTTGCAAGTCAAAACAAATCCTAGATATGCCTCCCACTCCTTCAAAATTTGAAGAGGGACATCCAACATTAGTAGGAGACATGACAGACTTAAATGTAGGCACCCTATAAAGTAAAATAATCTTAAATATTTTGGTTGAACTAATGAGTGGGGAATAGAGGAATACACAAAGTTTCATGTCAACTTTGTAGATTTGGTCACATGGACATACTTAAACATGCATAGTCTAGACCTAGGTATAGTTGTCAATAATTTAGTCACCAAACTTGAAGTAGAGTTAGTCAAGCAAAAACTAAGACCAATCAAACCCAAGGTGGATATGATGGTGAGAAAATGATTAATGAAACTTCTAGATGTCGTTTCACCAAACTACAAGATTACAAAAAATGGATGTTGAACAATGTCTAAGTGCTCAAGAAGAATGGGAAAGTTAAGATGTGCATCTATTGTTGGAATTAATATTACATCTTATATAAGTATATAATAAATAATAAATTAATTAGATTGTTAGGTTATAATTTTAATATTTATATTAGTTGGAAATTAGTTTCCCATAGGTAGTTTTGGTACATGAAAATACAAACTTTATAAAACCATATTATATTGAAATGAAAAATCAATCCTGAATGCATAATATAGTCTTCAATATTTCCATTACACTCTAATCATGATGTAGTTTCATTCCCTCAATTTTATTTTGGTATCAAAACATCCCCACAATGTCTGGCACGTGAAGAAAGTTTTAGTAGAGGCGCAAGAATTATGGATTTCTCATTTGGATAAAATCCAGCATCGATGCCATTAACATCATCAACACAATGGGCCTAAGAATGTGCAGCCTGAAGATAGATTGCTGAAAAGTACGTGAAATTAAAGTTGGCGTGAGGATTGTTTACTGCCCCTCCCTCCATGTTCAACGATGTGGACTTCATATCTATTGCATTGTCAGAATAGTTTCATGACGCCTCTTCTTTCTACCAATCATATGCATTGATCACAACTTATGTTCTAGTGTCTATGAAGTTGTGATTTTAAAGAAGCCGTGTAGAAAGGAGTAGTGCCCTAACATATAAACATTGATAGAGAAAATGAGACTGTATCCATAAAGGTGAAGCGGGAACTCCATAGAGCCCTAGCCCTACCACGAATCATGGAAGAAGAAATTTGCTAGTAGCGCAGAGAAAAAAAGTGAATCAGAGAAGAAGTAGAATCATGATAGAACGAAGGTGTGAATCCAAAACGTCTACCAGAGGAGAAGCATTTTGATCAAACTCGGCGTGTTGAACCAGTTTCAAGGTAAAAGAAGGCATGTAAAATTTGTGAATCAGTCTAACTGGAAATTACTCTTGCACAAATTAGAATGAAGAATAAACTGTGAACAATTACATTGATTGATAGCTTTGGAATTAGTACAATATTTATAGCAGAGGATGAGCCATCTAGAATGACAACTGCCAACTAGAAAATAGGCATGCAGCTCCATGCAAGATTGCACAACTAAGCAATCATTATACTAACAACCTAACAACCTAACAACTAGAAAACTTATCTAGAGGAATATCCTAGAATATAAATTCTACACTAACACCCCCGCTTAAGTGTAGCTAGGTGAATAGAGAGATATGGGTCCCGACAAGTAACCCTGATCAAGTACCCAATTACAAGGAGGAAAGAAAGAAAACCCAAGTTGAAAAACTCCTAACAATTTATTTAAACTTGGAAAGAAGAAAGCTACAACCACTGATGAACAACTATAGATAAATCCTACGATAGGATATAGATAAGTCATAGAAACCATTGCATGAGTACCCCTAGGATACTCTCGAATGCTTGAAATTGCAATTTGGTATTTAGTTTGCACTTTCCAACTAGATGGGATTGAATAGATAGACACCCGGTCTTTAGATACAAAAGCTAATTGTCTAAAGAAAGGAAGATTTGATGTTTGCAGAGATGTGCTCTGAATGGTACAAAGCTCCAGCGGTTAATTAGCAACTTTTATCCTAAGTTTGTTTATTCAGAAGCATAATGAAAGAAACCTATACTAGATACTTTAAGTAGAAACCCCCATATGGAACTTTATATAAGTTCAATTTTTACAATGCCCCAAAGTTTCCTAGATCTTTATCATGTGTTGCTCGCAAATCATGTACAATTTTAAAGAATCAACGTAGGAAGAAAGCAAGGAGCATGAAAAAAATAGGCGAAGTAACATGCATGCATCTAGAAACAAACATTTACATCTGCTTCCATGGTGGTGAAAATCTTCACGAAAATCTACTTGCAGAAAGAAGAGAAGAACTCACTTGCAAAAGATAGTAAAAGTACCTTCAACAAATTCACACATGGTAATAAATTCACATAGTATAAAACGATTTTGCACTCAAACTAACCTAGCTCTGATACCATATGAAATTTGTGAATTAGTCGAACTGCAAATTACACTTGCACAAATTAGAATGAAGAATAAACTATGAATAATTGCATTGATTGATATCTTAGAAATTAATACAATATATATAAGCCATCTAGAATGGCAACTGCCAACTAGAAAATAGGCATGCAACTCCATACAAGATTGCACAATTAAGCAATCATTATCCTAACAACCTAACAAGTAGAAAACTTATCTAGAGAAATATCTTAGAATAAAAATTCTACACTAACAAGACATTTGAAATAAAAATAAAATGCATTCATTTTTTTCATTTGAAGAATCTTTATGACATGTTAATGAAGTTGAAATCATTAACTATTGCTACATCTCATAGTGAAGTCGGCAAGAGATCTTTGAATTGAGTTGTGATTTAAGATTGTCTTGTAGAAGTTTTAAACATCTCTCCATTACAATGAATCTTCCAATAGGTGTGGAAAATAAATAGTTTATGTTGAAGCTTTATCCAATACCATTATAACAAAATATTTTTGTATCACAAAGAAAAGACAATTGATAAGATTTGAAAGGAATGTTTATCATTGTGTGTTGTTAGAATAGTTGGTCATATTTGAAATGAAATGTTATTAGCTAAAGGTTCAAATTTTAGAATGAGAATTTTGACTATCATTGTGGGCTTGTATGCTTTACATAGTTGAATCAGTGAATAGCGTAATGTGAAAGAGTGTTCATTCAAGTTCTCTTAAATTTTTTATTTACTAGCAATGTTGGAGGTAATTGATATATTTTGTAAATAGGGTTATTTGTTGCAAGAGGTCAATGGTTTGTATTTAAGAGAATAGGCATGTGTTTTAGTTTGGATATGAGTTTTGAAACTATTTTAATTTGGAGGTATAAGGTGTTTAATGTAATGGGTGCATTATCGATTGAATCTGACACCCAATCTCATGCTTTTAGTTATGACCACACATATATCAAATATTGGTTGCATATTGGTTGTATTATTGAGGCCATTTGTGCTACACTTGGAAGTGGTTCCAAGGGTCTTAGAGACTCATGTGCTATATTTGGTAGATAGATCATAATAATGATATATGGGAGATTGGGTGAATTAGAGGATGGAAGTCTATTATCATTTCAAGCTAGCTTCTCGCTCAAAGATGATACTTTGCATGAGAAGCACTAGTTTCACTTTGAGTTTCTTCATGGAGAAAGGGGGCATAAGAACTTTGTTTTGGTTTGTGGATAGTTGAGTATGTCTTGATCCATAGACTTGGTGAGTTCTACCTATGGTTAGTTAAGTATGTCTCAATCCATAGATTTACAAGTTTGTATTTGTGGATAATTGAGTATGTCTCAATCCAAAAAATGAGTGTTACTTTGGATAGTTGAGTAAGTCTCTAGATTCATGGTTGGTTGGTGTTTTTCTTGTGGATAATTGAGTGTGTATTAATCCACAAGAGAGGTGTTTTTCTTGTGAATAATTGAGTATGTCTCTATCCATAGGTGTTTTAAGGATTTGCATGTTTGATAGTCACGACGTCTACTAATGAGTTCAATTTGGTGTCTTGGGTGAGAGAGGAGATTTGGTGGAGTTTCTGCATCAAGATTAGAGATGGGCTGACGTATCTAGTCCATGCAGTGTTCTATCCCTTGTTTTGATTTGATGTAATAATGGGGGGAATATTGGAATTAGTATTACATCTTATATAAATATGCATTTGATAATAAATTAGTTAAATTGTTAGGTCATAGTCTTAATATTTATATTACTTGGGAATTAGTTTCCTGTATGTAGTTTGAGTTAGTTTTGGTAGTACAAGAAAATAAAGGATTTATAAAGCTATGTGTATTAAAATGAAAAATCAATCCTGAGTGCAAATATTTCCATTACTTTATAATCATGATGTAGTTTCAATCTGTAGTTTTAATATCTCAATTTTATTTTCTATTAAAGAGATATTAATAAAGAATGTCCAAAAGATTATTTTCCTCTCCATTTTATAGACCAAATCGTAAACTCTATTGGTAGATATGAGATGATTATCCTTATGGATGGATTCTTGTGTTCTAATTAAATCTCTATTGTGGAGGTTGATTAGAGTAAGACAACATTTACCATCCCCTAGGGAACCTTCTAATGTGTCATAATGCCCACTAAGATAAAGAACATAGGGGCCACATATTCCAAAACCTCATTCATTATATAGTAGAATGTTACATGGATGATCTACTCACAAACTCTAAAAAGAGATCAAAGCATGTCAAGGACATATGTTTGATTTTTACTTGGTTACATCAATATAAAGTCAAGTTGAATCCTAAAATGTATGTCTTTAGATTCAGATCCAAAAAATATTATGTTTCATGATCTTGTATCAAGGCATAGATGCACAGATCCTACTAAATTTGAGGCTATTCTATATGTAACTCCTCATACCATTGAATCAAATTTAGGACTTTCCTAAGCCACCTAGCCTGATCATACAATATTTTATACCATATCTTGCATTCAAAATACATATGATCAACAATCTATTAACAAGAACTTAGATAACTTGGACAATGGAAAATTTCATATTAGTTTTAATTAGGTGAATAAGTTTCTCCTCGCTCCTCCCCCTCTTATGCTACATAAAAAAGATCACCCGTTTATTCTATACTTTAGACTCATTGTAGTCTCTATCACATGCAAATTCACATAGGATTATGATGTTGGAAAGGAAAGGGCAATATACTTCATTAGCCGTACTTTAATTAATTATGGTAAAATCTATACCCAAGCTAAGAAAGATTGTTTGGTCGTAATCTGTGCAATGTGGTACCTCTAACATTACATGCTAAATTAGGAGATGTAAGTTATCATTTGGTGAGAACTCCAATGGGAATTACTCCAGCAACCAGTGCTATCAAGGAGGGTGGGATGATTCTTAGGCTTGCTCAGTGGATTCATGTTAACATATGTAAACCAAAAGTCCATGAAAGGGAAAGTGATTGCTGAATAGCTAGTAAATAATCACATTCCCCAAGAAGAGCTAGTTAATAAAGATTTCCCCAATGAAGAACTATGCACTACAGATCTCACTGAATACAATTCCTCTCCATGGTATGGAGATATAGTTAGATATCTAAAAAATGTCATCCCAAGGATCAAACCCATCATAAAGAGGGAAATGCACATCTTCACATTAAAAATGATCATTATTGATAACACTTTATATAAAAGGGCTCTGTTGTGATGCTCATAACATGCCCCATTTTACTTCTTAGCAAAATGAGGACCCTGTTGTGGCTATGGTTTTTTGCTTGTGTGTGTGGGTCTGCTTGGTGGTAAAGGGAAACGAGGTAAATGTTACAAACTATCTTGAAAATTGAAAAAATTAGCATTAAGTAATAGAGTAGAATAGAGGTGAATTCTGTGTCAAAAATGAATAAGGGTTGCTTCTTGAATCATTTCAAAAATCCCAATATTCTACAAGATATGCATGTTTCTTGGTAAAATGCATTATAGGAGGGTTTTGTATGTTGCATGTATAGGGATGTTTGTATGTGGAGTCATTGTATTAGTGGCAGAGAGTGGTCAGGTTTATGAATCGTGGTATTTTGTATGCATGTAGTTAAAGTTTTATTCTTTGCATACAACTCAGACCTGAGGTGTTTTAGAAGTAGAGTGGATAATTGGTTAGGTCCGCATTGTATCTGGTATTGTATGTTTGTCGAAAAGAAAGATACAAGGCAATATACAACGTGATATACATGTCATGGACCTGAAGAGAATATGAAATTTGGTTTTACCAAGGTACGTTTCATTGTTTGTATGTTGAATACCTTGGGTTTGTATCTTTCGATATGCATACAATGCGGATGTCAAAAGGTAATTAAATCGGATGTAAGTGATACATCGTACCTTAATGTATATTGAAAAAATGCATTCACTTTATATACATGTGTGGAGCCAAAGGGTTATGCAATATGGTTAAGAAAAGATGAGGAGTCTAGGATGATTATACAAAGGAGGTTGCATGTATGGAGGTTTGCATCGAAGAGTAGATACAAGTGTTGTTGTTTTGTCGAGATACAAGTGGGAAGGTAAAGTGGTTCCCACAGGTTGTATCTCGAGGTTGTATATTGTATCAATAGACTCATATACAAGCGAATATACAAGTCGACATACAAGTAAAGATGCAAAGAGCCACGATACAAAACAGATTTCAAAAAGAAGTTAAATAAAGGTAAGGCTTTGTATGTTTGGGCAATTGTATGTTAACGATATACAATCCCGATATACAAAGAAATGAAAGACATTGTCGAAGAGATAAAAGGTAAAGAGGGTTTGTATGAGTTACAATTGTATGTATGCTTGTATCTATTTTACATACAAGCTGATATACAAACAAAAGATACAAGGGCGGACATAAAGGAAAAGGGATAACATTGTTTATAACTCATTGCATATAGGCTTGTATAATGAATAGATGCTAATGGACATGCAAGAAATATTATACAAGGAAAGATGCAAGAAAATGTGATGTATGCAGAAAGTAAACTAATGGATAGAAGGTTTAAAATAAAATGTTGAAATAAGAAGCTGAAGCCGTAGGTGCATTAATTGTTATAATTAATGATGACCTACCACTGAAAATGGTAAAATTTAACGGGTTACGGTAAATTAAAAGTTATTTTTCTTTCAGATATGCATTGCTAAGATTAAAATTGAAGAAAGAGGGGTTGTTGAGGAAATTGAACGAAAATTCATCACGGGACGAAATTCCAGAAGTAGGAAGAGAGTGGAAAATGGTAAAGTAAGTCAATGTTGTAAGGTTGAGCTGTCAAAAGATATAGGTATTTATCTTAAACGCCGTTACAATTTAGTTAATTAAAATGCAAAGTATGTTTCAGTAATTTCTTTTTGAAATGTAAACAAAGGTTAAATTACTGTGTTTGATTGTTAATTAGCTGGTTTGGGTTAAATAATGCAAAAGTCAAAATTGGAAAAGACAAATGGGGGGTTAGGGTAAATGTGAAAAATAGAAAATTCATAGTAAAACCCTAGGTAAGAAGGTAAAACGACAAGTTAAAAAATGTGTTTTTTTTCCAGAATGGCCCCAAAATAGAAAAAGGTAGATACAGGGGGTGAAGAAGAGATAAAAAAGGAAAGAAATCCTCGCAAAGAAACTGAGAAGGAGGAGTTGCCAATATACAAAGGGTACCCTTCATTGCTCAGCACAAGCGGAGTGGGGACAGACACCAACATAGGAAATTATGACACGGATGATGTTTTGCAGAATATCAGAGCAGCCGATGCTACACCTGACATGAGGTGTATATGGGAAAGTGGATTATATAGAGCTGTAGGTTTCCCATTAGCTATGGAAGCTAAGGACCTATGTCTGGATTGTATATACTTATATGACCCAGTTACCAGAAAATAATGTTCCATGATAGGCTCATTGCAGACTTATCTATAGAGGGAATTGAAAGAACATTTGGTCTAGAGATACATGAAAAAATTGTAGATATTGATATTGACCAGTACAATGAAGATTTCATTGATAATGAGAAGGATTGTAGAAGCAACATCTTCTGTAGTTGGTATAGTGCAGAAAATAAGCCCAAGGCTGTGGCAAGAGTACATAAGGTTCTGCAAAGAATATACTTTAAGGAAGAAATATATTTGATGATTACAATGTTAAGTAGACTAGTGGGATTGAGGGATGGCAATAAGTGTGAGCCTTGGATGTTCACTGTGATACAATACATGAGGGAAGCAAAGAAAGAACAAGGACAAATTCATTGGGCTAAAGCTATTAGCATAGCCATATGGAGGCAGGCAATGTCAAGAAAACAAAAACTAATGCCTTTCTATTTGTCCTCATATGTATTATATTCCTTGCAATAATGATTCAACCATACATACATGGGATTGACAGAATTGGAACCCTAGGGAATGGCCTATATCAAAAGCTGATATATGAGCATTATCCTGATTTACAAGAGGAAAATGCATTGAGAAAGTATGCTTTAGTGAATGATGTATTTTATACATACATGGTCAGAGTTTTAAGAGAAGAACCGAATTAGAGATTGTCTAAGGATGTAGAGGATACAATTGGTTTGCACAATTCATGGTACATTCAATTCCAGAACTTTACTTATATCAAAACTGAGGGATTTGAAGGAAAACCTTTCATGCTACCTAGGTATCCTTCCAACAAGTTGATTGTTCTAGAGTTCTCAAGACAGAACTTGGATGCCTTCAGAATGTACAAAAAGAAATATAGCAGGGGAAATCTTAAGCTCCCTTGGTCAATTGTTAGATATACCTATTCCAGTGAAGAAGTGGATGGTTACTCAGAGAGGGAATTAAGGTTTTATGGGTTTGAGGAATTTCAGTTAGCAAGAAGATTTGATCCTTTTCATAGGATCCAAAATACCATCGATTCTAAATTTAAATATGAAGTACACATTGACGATTTTTGGTCAGATTGTGAGAATGATAGAGAAGTGAGGAAGAGAGCTCATAAGAGGCTGACAGTAGATCAAATGAGGTCTATGGGAGACATCTATGTCCCCCCGGAAGTTGAAGATGATGGTAAATTGTTACATCATAGTTATGAAAGTGCTAGGCTTGCTCCCATTGGAGAGCCTAATTGGTCACAACCATGGAATACATCTTTGGATACATTGTCCACACCTGCTATTTTATTCTCCAAGACATGGTTGAAGGACATAATAGAGGAGCTTAAGGATAAGGGAATTGAGCTTACATATCCAAAGAAAGGCAAAAAGAGAGTGGAAAAGAAAGATTGTAGAAGCAAAGATTGTGGAGAAAGACAAAAATGCTACATTGACAATTCCTTATGCAATAGGGGTAACAATAGTGGTATCATCAAGCACATTTGTAGAAGCAAACTCATTGAGTCATGATACCAGTACAGAGCAAGCATAGGCTACTAAAGAGTTAACAGGGTAGAAGGTTATGAAGGCAAAACCAATAGACATATCCAAATGGGAACCTTCAAAACAAATTGAAGTTATAGGAGCACAACAGGTAGGTGCTAAATGTAGTGACATACCTAGTGCATCTACCTCAGTAGAGAAAAGACAAGTATATGCTAAGGTAAAAATAGAATTGGCTAAAGAAATGTTGCATGGGTCAAAAATGCATGAAGCTAAAAAAGCTATTGAGACTGTCATTATTGAAGATGATAGCAGTGGAAGTGAAGTCAAAGAAATGGATTCAAGGACAGGAAAAGAAGTCGGCATGGAAGAAGAGGAATCCAGTGAGTATTCAAGTGAAGAAGAGAAAGACACTCAAGCTGATATGGAAGTTGAACAAGGTCCAGTGTCTGAACAAGAAAATGTACAAGAGGAATCAGGAGTAGTAGATTCATTTGGTACATTGGTATCTCTTGAAATAATAAGGGATGTGCAAGATGTAGCACATCAAATTGAAGAATCTGAAAAAGAGGACGGACCTGAAGAATCAGTGAAGGAAATACCTACTCAAACTAAAGAAGAAATAGGAGATGGTACTTCTGATGTGGATGTGTTGAATATTTTGAACATGTATGGGGAACAAAGTGAAGAAAAAAAGAATGTAGAAAGTAAAGAGGAACAGGGAAAAGAGACAAAAGAGGCTGATAAGGTAGTAGGTTCACCTTCACATACAGAGCAGGTTGACATGCCTAAAAAGGTACAAAAGGAAGGTGAAACAGCAGAGGAAACAATAAATAAACCTGAAAGCCAAGAGAATACAGAGAATATTGATGGAAATAAATCTGAAAAGCAAACAAAGGATAAAGACATGACAAATGTGGAACAAGAAAATAAAGAGGAAGACCAAGAAAAAGACTCATCAAGAAAAGAAGGTCCAAAGGAAGAGGATGAAAGTGGGGGAGATACAAAAATTGAAGAAGAGGATAATAAGGGTGAATCTAAATAGCAAAATGATCCAATGGTATAGAAACTAGCCCCTCAACATCAACCTCCTCCACAGCAATAAGAACAACAACAACAACAAGAACAACAACAGTAACAAGAAAAATAATTGTAGCAACAAGAACAAGGAGAAATAGAAAGGCCTCAAGAATAGGTAATAAATGAAGAAAAGGCCATTGAAAGCACAAAAGAGGCTCCAGTATGGTTCGGTGCAGAAATAAGAAGAGAAAAGGTGGAGGTATAGTTAGTACTTATAGACATCAAAAGTCTATTAGGTGATGCAATGCCATGAAAAGAAAAGAGGAAGGTGAAAACCATGTCAGCAATACAAAGGGGTCTAGATGGATCCAGGACACTGAACTTGGCCATACCACATAACGAGAAAGCTAAAGGAGAAATAATAGAAGATGACTATAAAATACTTAATTTTGACTTAGGACACAGAATAAGGGAGTGACACATAAGTGAATGGGAAGATATGCACTAGGCTACAATATAGATGTTAAAGAGAGAAAAGGATAAACACAAATATTTGAAAGGACAAATTGTCTAGTTACAACAATTCATTAGGGGGATATTTGATCCCAATACTACAATACACAAGTTGCCCAGTGAAATAGTAGTTTTGTCAAAAGATGAAGTAAAAGATATGGAAAATAAGAGGCTTAAGGCCAATAGTTTTGAAGAGTGGTTTAAGGCATTCATGGAAGAAGGAGAAGAGGTGATAAAACAAGCAGTGACAGGATGGGAATTTGCTGCAATAGAAAAGAATAAATGGAGTATACTTATATATAATGGTCAGTTTAGAAAAGAAGAGTGCAAGTTTGAATTAGAACAACTGGAAGAAATTGAAGAGAGAGCAGATGAATTAATAAATGAAGCAGTCATTACTCCTTTGATCAAAAATCAAGTGCCACAGGAAAGGTTGGAGTTAAGATTTGAAGATGATAATCTCGGAAGGTGCATCACAACCACTCAGGGTTTAGAGGAGAAAGCAGACAACATGATCAGGATACATAAGATGATAGTTGAAAGGCTCTTAGGTAATGAGTGTATGGATGTACCAGCATATGAACTCCATAGGGCATTAAAAGAATTCAAAGACATCTTTGCACCATGTATGGAGAATCCAGAAGCATATTTAAGTAAACAAATGATTGATTCAATAATGGAGGCAAGTGCCAAGATGAAGAAATATAAGAAGAAGAGTGAAGGTTCATGTAGAGAAGAAAAGAAACTGAAAGAGGGGGTCATAATGCAAGAATATGTATAGATAAGGAGTCGAAGGGGAGATTGCACCTTCATAGAAGGTATAATAAATAATTTCAAAGCTTATCAGAAGGAGTAGGAAAGTCTAAAAAGGGGCAAACAATACTAATGAAAGGGTGAATTGAAAGGTATCTGCGGGCAAGGTCAACAGCAAAGAAGAAGTCAAAGGAGGGGAATCCTATTTTGAAAAGATTCCAATGGCATCCTTTGAGGCAGGAAAGATACCATAAAGATATTTTGAGAAACGGTTAGGAACAAATGTACACCCTTGATCAAGAAAGTATGAGTACTGACCATAGATTGGGTTTTGTAGCTGTAGTAGTATGAAGCTTCAAATTCTATTTAAGAAGCTCTGCTACTTGTATATTACTTACATAGGTATTTTAGAATTGTAGCTTGTACTTATAATTGGTTTGAACATTTGAATAGAGAAGTATTTCTATAGTTTATAGGAGGTGGTCCCCTGTGTCTACACTAAGGAATGCGCAGAATGTCTAGTTTCCTTACTGTACCAGTAAAAACATCTATAAGTTCTTTGGCAATTTGATTAATGAAACAAAAGGTCATTCCTACATTGTAAATTCCATATGACTGTATCCTTTAAATAAAAGTAAATTTGGAATTCTACGTCTATTACAGAGTGCTTTCTGACTCTTACTGGTATTTGAAGTATTATCCTTTGAAAGCTTGTAATCTTTGATGTGTGTTCATGAAAATACTCAGGACTTTGCATTTAAAGATTTAGTGTTGATTTGATTAATTTGTTGTATCTCTCAAATACGTGAGTAACAGAGCATTTAGATCCTACAGAAAATGATTCTTAACATGATTTTCTCTAAATTTTCTCCAAACATTTGAAATAATTAGCTTAAATGTAGAAATCTTATGGAAATTGTCTTACATTTGAAAGAAGCAAAAAAAATTGTGTTAATATTTGACAATTTTCATATCAATTTGAAGAGCAAAGCTTGTTTTACTAGATAAATCATACAAGGCTTTGTGATATAGTAGTAAGTTCATTCAAATGAATGAATAATCTATGTATGTTTGTAATAGTTTGCATGATTTGAGTCCAGTACATTACAGATTATATTAAATCAAGTAAGACCCCTTGAATATTACAGTTTCACATCAACCTGTTGAATTGTCCACAAGGTCAAGACCTGACCACATAGAAACTTGGGATTAAGAACTCTTAAGTGATTTCTTTGTATCTTTCAAGACAATTTAGGTTCATTTTGTGAATTTTATCTTTTGTTATGAATGTGTAAAAACAATCATCAACAATTTTTGGTGCTAGAAAGAGGGCCTAATTGGATTTAAGGTAGAATTTAAGTAAAGCTGGCTCATAATAGTGGTAGGGTGACTAGGTCTAGATCTAGTTCAGAAAATATCTTTGTACAATTACATGATAGAAGGTAGAGTAAGGGTCCTTTGATTTGGAATCCTAGAGTATCACACATAGGAGGCTCATCTGGAACGCCTCCTAGATCACCTTTTAATATCCATAACATAGTGAGTCCTGACAGTTCTTCATTTAGACCTTTGAATCTTGGTTTAAGTCCTCCTAGGGGTCCAAGTCCTCCTAGAGGTCCTAGTCCACCTAGAGGTCCTAGTCCACCTAGAAATCTAGGTATTCCTAGAGATCTAGGCCTACCACGTGGCCCTGCAATGGATTATTTCAATGTCAATTCTCCTATAACGTTCAATGATTATCATGAGATGCCAAAAAATACTAAAAAGATATATCCTAAATGTCAATTGCATCAGGATCCAGAGGATCATATTAGGATATTCAACGAGGCATGCTTTAGGGCCAGGTTAGAATATGAGGATGTTGTGTGTAGATTGATTCCTTACACCTTTAATGAGCAGGCTTCTAACTGGTATGTTAACTTGCCTAATGGTTATATTTCTTCTTGGGCACTTATGGAAGAGGCATTTTTATCTAGGCTTATTCCCAGTTAGTGGCTCCTTACACAATGATTGCAGATGCATTATTAGCCATGTATTATGTCGCTCTTGATCCACTAACTACTATGTTTGTCAAAAGAAAGGTTCATATAGATACAATATCCAAAGCTTATAAGGAACCAACCTTAGTAAATTAGGAAATAAGACAAACAACTTATAGTCTATTTCTTAATGGAGGAAATCCTGGGATGCAAAGTCAAGCACAACCTTGGAATGGAGTTGCTATGCATAATACTCCAATATTGAACCCAATTCCTACATACACTCTTGTGTATAATCCTTCCCCAATCCAAACTATAGTTCCCTATACTGGTAATAGCACCAATAACAATCAGAGTAATGGTCAGTCGTTCTTCCAACCTCCTAAGGATACATTTGTGGAAAAGGCACAAGAGGATAGGAAAGAAATCAAAGAAATTACTGCACACCTGAGAAGATTGACTACTGAAATGACACAACTAAAAAATAAAAATTTCTATCATAGAAATAATCAAGGATGCAGTCAGAACCATAACCAGAATTATAACCAGGGTCAGGGTTCAAACCAAAACAAGAATTATAATCAAAGTAAAAATCACAATTAGGGACAAGAAATGTAAAACAGAGGACATGTTGTAGATAACAAGACCTGGGGTAATAATAATAGAAATTAGAATCAACCAAAGCCACCTAGGACATGGAACACAAGGCCAAATAATTATACTCTAGCTTCTCCATTTGAGAGTTTGGATAATCAGGAAACAAAATAAATAGCTAGAATTCAAATGGCCAACGTGGAATTAAAAAATTGGTGCAGGATTCATAATACCAGTGCACATGCTTAACTAGATTTCCCTTAATTTTATCTAGCGGCTAGCATTTTCAATGTAGATGTACAGGCTCCCACTTTTGAGTTTCTCATTCCCAAAGGTAATGAAATATTGCCCTCGGGATTTGAGATTTCTTTAGTCTTAGAGACTTTTACCTTTGCAACTAGGGATGAAGAGGATCAACCGTTAGAAGATGAGCCTTACTTTTGTGAAAACTTATACCTTCAATCAGCCTTAGTACTGAATGCATTTTAGTTTCCCTTTGAAACTAAAAATGAGGTGTTATATGAAACAAAGGAGGTATAAGATTTTCAACAATCTAACAAAAATCATACCTACAATTTGAGAAGTAAAACTAGGCATGGGGGTCCTTTCACTACTTCCACTCCTCCCAACAATTTTAACACTCCTCCCGATCAGCACACTAGTAATAACCCTGCTATACTAAAAGATAATCATCATGTGAAAGGTGGGATAGTACCATCAAAAATTCAAACAAGGAAAACATAGATAGTGGAAACAATGAGGCTAATGAGTTACTTGTCTAAAGAGGATAAAACAATCAAGGTCAATATACCTTTATGTGAATTGTTGAAAAGTCCAGGGGTCAAAAATTCTTTCATTAAGTCCTTGGATACATCTGTGACAAGAGAGGTCTCTGCTGATATGAATGTTCCTAGTAAAGATCCATAGTCCAAAGAAAATAGTAATAAAACTAAACAACCTTCAAACACTAACATGGTCATGTATGCAGATAAGAGGGAAGCCCCTCCTTTCTTGTTAATCATTAGGATGTTGGGAAAGAACATACATAATTGTATGGTAGATTCTGGTGCATCAACCAATGTAATTCCTTTAGGGATATGCAAAACTTTAGGGCTGACTCCTACCAAATTTGCCAAGGTTCTTACACAATTAGACAAAACTGAGGTTAATGTGATAGGAGAATTAATGAATATTCAAATGCAGTTAGCCTCTGATCCTAGGGTGAGTCAGTTTATTGACATTCAGATAGCGAATATACCTATGAATTACGGAATGTTGTTGAGTAGGGACTGGTCCAAAACATTAAACGGATATATGGCCACTAATTTTTCATACATGTGGTTACCTTGGAGAGGTGTTCCAAATCAGATCAGGATAGAAGCTAAACCCAGAATGAAACACATGATTACAAAATACAACAGGACTAATGAGATATTATATGCTTCTGTTGAACCTCGTGTTTATAGAGTCACTAGTAAGGGAGTGCAAATTGAAGAAATTTTGATGTTGAATTTTAGGGAAAAACCTGTTAGTAAAGAAATAGTAGTGTCCATTGAGTCTGATTGCAATTCCTCTAATGAGGAAGACAATGTAGTAAATAGTTTTTGTAAGATCATTAGGCAGGAAATAGAAAAGTGCATTGAACAAAAAATTCTAGTTTAATCCAAGTTGTGCAAAAACATGTGCAGAGTCCATAGTAAGCCTCATTTCGAAGAGAATTGTGGAATGTGCAGAGACATTATAGAATGTCAATACATAAAGTGCACAAAAGGGATGGGACTATAGGAAGGAAAGGTTAATCCTAAGCAACCAGAGGTATATTTTCATGATAACACCGATGTATTAATTACATATCTAGAGAAAGAAATAAAGGACAAGAATGTCTATCATTTTGATTTACAAATTGAGAATATAAATATGCAAGTAGGTCAAAATCAATCACCCATGAAGAAATAAGATATTTCAGCGTATGTAACAGAAAGGGTGAGACATACCAAGATAAAAGGTCAAAGGAATAAAGAAGGCATGTGGACACTGAAATGTGATGGGTCTAATCCAAACAAGGTGCAGGTGCAGGTGTTGAACTTATAGATCCTAATGGTAAGACATTTTTAGCAGCATATAGGCTACAATTTCCTTGTACTAATAATGTAGTAGAATATGAAGCTTTGATTTATGGACTTGTTATGGCTATCAAGAAAAAGGTGAAAATGATCAGAGTATTTTTATACTCTGAGTTAGTGGTCAGGCAAGTGAGAAAGTTATATGCATGCAATTATAAGAAGATGGTTTGTTATAGGCATAGAGTATGGGATTTAATAGATTCATTTGATACCTTTAACATACAGCATATCCTTAGGAAAATGAATCATAGACTAGATGCATTAACAGTTACTACTAGCACTTTGGAACCCTTAACATTGTCAGGTCTAAAATGATTTGTTGTTGAATTAGTGAATATCCTAAGCATACCAGATAATGTTACTCATTTTTAGGTATTTGAAGGGGATCAGTAAATTGTGGATTTTCTCACTTGTAATGAAGTGTTTGAAGATCAAATCATTGATGAACAGGAAAGGCTTGATGTGTATTGGGATGAAGAAGACATAATAAACTTGAAAAGTAATTTCTTACCTAAAGGGGTAATTGAGTTAGAAATTTTTTTTGACTTCGATGGGGTAGTTAGACAGAAAGATTTTCCCAAAACTAAATAGGGTAAATGTGATCCATCTAACCTAGGAATAGAGCAAAGTCCACAGAATGTACTGATTGGAAAGGCTTGCTCCGAGAAGTCAGGATAAGAAATTGTGGATGTTTTGAAAGAATACAAACATGTAATAGCATGGACATATGAAGATTTGAAGACGTATGATACGTACATCATAACTCATGTGATACCCTTGAAACTAGAAGTTAAACCATTTAGACAGAAGCAAGGGCCCGTGAATGCTATTTTGGAGCCTTTAATCTTTGAGGAAGTGAAAAAAATGTTGTCTGCCAGGATAATCTTCCCAGTAAGACTTTCAACCTGGGTAGCTAATTTGGTACCCGTGAGAAAGAAAAGTGGAGACATTAGATTATGTGTTGAATTTAGAAATTTGAACAAAGCTTCTGAAAATGATAATTATCCCTTGCATCCAATAGATGAAGTACTGGAAGTAGTAAATGGGGCTAAGATGATGTCTTTCTTAGATGTGTTTTTAGGATATAACCAAGTCTCAGTTGATAAAGAAGATAGGTTGAAGACTACTTTTACTTGCAAGTGGGGTAATTATGCATATAGGAGAATGTCTTTTGGTTTGATCAATGCAGGGGCCACTTTTCAGCGAGCCATGGACATTACATTTTATCGATTATTAGGTAAATGCATTGTTATTTATATGGATGATTTAACTATGTACTCTAAAGATGCATCCACTCATGCAGAAGATTTGAGAAGGGTACTTAAAAGATGTGAAAGGTACGATTTTTCTCTTAACCCAAAGAAATGTTCATTCGGTGTAACTGAAGGAAAATTGTTAGGACATGTCATTTCTGAAAATAGGATATCCATTGATCCCAATAGAGTAGAAGGAATAAGAAAATTGCAATTACTTAACAGTAAGAAGGAATTACAATATTTTTTTGGTAAGATTAACTTTGTGAGGATGTTTATTACAGGGTTTGTAGAGATTGTGCAACCATTAAACACAATGCTCAAGAAATATGCAAAGATAGAATGGACACCAGTAGCCAAGGCCGCATTCAAAGATATTAAGGAGGCCATTTTTTATGCTCCTATGTTAGCAAGTCCAAATTATACCAAACCATTTTACATATATTCTTTTGGATCTACACATTCAGTTGCAACTGCCTTGACACAAAAGGGAGAAGATAATGAAGAAAAACCCATAGCCTTCATGAGTGCACCTCTAAAAGATACACAACTGAAGTATCTAGACATAGAAAGACAAGCATTTGCATTAGTAAGGGAAGTTAAAAAGTTTAGACATTACATCCTACAAAGTCAATTCAAGGCCATAGTACTAGATGCAGTAGTAAAAATGCTGCTAATGTAGAATGAGCTTGGAGAGAAAAGGGCCAAATGGATTACAATATTGCAAGAGTTTGATATGGAGATTATTCCAATGAAGCTGGTTCAAGGAAAAGCATTAGTACAAACCAAAGCAAACACAAATCCAAATTTGGTAAAGCAACATTATGTATTAAACTCTAATGATGCATCAAGCTGGGATGACAATTTGAATACATTTTTGATATCAGGTAAATATCCAAGTAAGATGAAGTCTTCTCAAGGAGAGCTTTAAGGATTAAAGCATACAGATACATGGTACAAGGAGGTCTTCTATTCAAGAAGAACCATGAAGGTATATATTTAAGATGTTTAAATAGAATTGAAGTAGATAAGGTATTGTCAGAGTTGCATGATAAGTATGGAACTTCTCATGGTTCTCATTTAGCTACTATGCATAAGATATTAAGAGAAGGATACTATTGGCCAACAATGTTTAAAGATACAGAGAGTCATATTCAAAGTTGTCACACCTATCAGACTACAGCAGACAAGGGAAGGAATCAATCTAATCCATTACAGCCAGTCATTGAGCCTAGGCCATTTGCACAGTGGGGCTTACATTTCATTGGAGTTAAAAATCTTCCATCATCTGCAGGACGTAAGTTTAGATTGACAGTGATAGTCTACTACACAAGGCGGACTGAAGCCACATGATGTAAGTTTTCTACTACTGAGGTAGTTATCAAATTTCTTGAATAAAACATCATAACAAGGTTTGGAGCTCCATATTTGCTGGTATGTGATAATGGCCCTGCATTTTCTTCTCTGAAATTTTTTAAATGGCCATTTGAGTATTGGATAATTTTAAAATTTTCTTCAAATTATTATCCTTAGGGGAATGGTTGAGTTGAGTCCACAAACAAGATTTTATTGGATATAATCAAGAAACTAATTGTTAAAAATCATAGAAAGTGGAAAACATTGTTAAAGTATGTGTTGTGGGTAGATAGGATAAGGTTAAGTTAGCCTTAGGCAATGCACCTTATCACCTAGTTTATGGGACTGATCCCATACTTCCAGTGAATTTAAGAATACCTATCTAGAAGTTTGCTAATGAATATTTAGGATTTGATGATCATAGAGAAGCCAGGATAATCCAAATATTATAATTGGACGAGAAGAGAGATCAAGCCATTGAAAAATTTACTAAACATCAAGCAATGGTCAAAAGATGGTTTGACAAAAGAGCAAGAGTTAAAACATTCAGAATATCAGACTTAGTGTTGTGTTGGGATAAAGCACATGAAAAGGAAGGAAATCATGGAAAGTTTGACAAATTATGGTTAGGTCCATTACAGGTCATAGAGATAATAGGAGATAATACATTAAGGCTTAAGACCTTGACTGGAGAAGATGTGCCATTACCTTTTAATGGGCAACATTTGAAACATTACTTTTAGGCTTGAGGTGATAGTAGTTGCTATGTTATGTATCATAGTGTAAATAATGTATAGTTGTTTTGTTGGGTTTTGTTTTGTTTTGTTTTGTTTTGTTTTGTTGTTGTGTTGGTTTCTATGTTTTGTTCCCTTGGCAGGGGTGTTAGTTTTGTTTTGAAGTATATAGGAGAAGATTAACAACCACTAAAAATAATAGAAAATTCAAAACATTTAGGATAATTATTTGAGACTTATTCATAACTGGTTGTGACTGTCATGAATGTAGAAAATGGTTTGGCTTGTGAAATTTTGTATTCAATAACTGTGGGTTGAGTATTCAAGGGAGTTTTCTCACAATGACATACCTAAAATTCTTGGGTTTATTGAACATATTAGTGTAGGTGTTAGGTGAAAAATTAGAGGTCACCCTTGCTACCATTACAATTCTCAGCTTAATTTTAGCAAGTGATCACACCTTGCATCATGAAGTTACAATGGTAATACTTATAAGGTCTCTATTTTACACAAATAAAAAATATGTAATAATAAGTAAATAAACAAAATGGATTTTACTGAAAATCTAGATTAAGCCATCTAATTAACTCTACTGGGGCTATAGACGCTTGTTGGGAGTGGGGCCCTACTTAGGAGAATTGTAACGATAACCTTGTTGGGGCTATAGATGCTTACTAGCAGCAAGGCTCTATCTGGTTGGCTATGAGGGAATGACATCAACTATGTACTTTAATATTAGTCACTGGTTTATTCAACTTATATTCAAGATGGGGATTATTAATCACATGCACCAACTTAAACTCAATTGGGAGATTCATGCACCTTATTGAATACATTAGGTCTCAAGGTAAATAATGATCTGCAGAAAAGAAAGTTGGAAGTTATGAATTTATTTCATTTAGTTTACTTTAATGGTTTTAATTTAATTATTTTGTTTGGTTGCTAGTTGTTGTGATGCTCACGAAACACCCCATTTTACTTCTTAGCAAAATGAGGACCCCTGCTGTGGCTGTGGCTTTTTACTTGTGTGTGTGGGTCTGCTTGGTGGTAAAGGGAAAAGAGGTAAAAGTTACAAGCTATCTTGAAAATTGAAAAAAACAACATTAAGTACCAGATTAGAATAGTGGTGAATTCTATGTCAAAAATGAATAATAGTTGCTTCTTGAACCATTTAAAAATTCCCAATATTCTACAAGATATGCATGTTTCTTGGTAAAATGCATTATAGGAGGGTTTTGTATGTTGCATGTACAAGGACGTTTGTATGTGGAGTCATTGTATTAGTTACATAGAGTGGTCAGATTTATGAATTTTGGTATTTTGTATGCATGTAGTTAATGTTTTATTCTTTGCATAAAAGTCAGACCCGAGGTGTTTCAAAAGTAGAGTGGATAATTGGTTAGGTCTACATTGTATTTGGTGTTGTATGTTTGTCGAAAAGAAAGATACAAGGTAATATACGACACAATATACATGTTGCAGACCTGAAGAGAATATGAAATTTGGTTTTACCAAGGTATGTTTCATTGTTTGTATGTTGCATACTTCGGCTTTGTATCTTTCGGTATACATATAGTGTGGATGTCAAAAAGTAATTAAATCAGATGTAAGTGATACATCGTACCTTAATATATATTGAAAAGATGAATTCACTTTATATACATGTGTGGAGCCAAAGGGTTATGCAATATGGTTAAGAAAAAATGAGGAGTCCTAGATGATTATACAAAGGAGTTTGTATGTATGGAGGTTTGTATCTAAGAGTAGATACAAGTGTTGTTGTTTTGTCGAGATACAAGTGGGAAGGTAAAGTGGGTCCCATAGGTTGTATCTTGAGGTTGTATATTGTATCAACAGACGCATATACAAATGAATATACAAGTCAACCTACAAGAAAAGATGTAAGGAGCCGTGATACAAAATGGATTTCAAAAAGAAGTTAAATAAAGGTAAGGCTTTGTATGTTTGGGTGATTGTATGTTAATGATATACAATCCCGATATACAAAGAAATGAAAGACATCGCCAAAGAGATAAAAGGTAAAGAGGGTTTGTATAAGTTGCAATTGTATGTACGCTTGTATCTATTTTACATACAAGTTGATATACAAACAAAAGATACAAGGGCAGATATAAAGGAAAAGGGATAACATTGTTTATAACTCATTGCATATAGGCTTGTATATTGAATAGATGCAAATCGACATACAAGAAAATGCGATGTATGCAAAAAGTAAACTAACAGATATAAGGTTTAAAATAAAATGTCAAAATAAGAAGTCGAAGCCATAGGTGCATTAATTGCTGTAATAAATGACAATCTAACACTTAAAATGGTAAAATTTAATGGGTTAGGGTAAATTAAAAGTTTTTTTTCTTTCAGATTTGCATTGCTAAGATTAAAATTGTAGAAAGAGGGGTTGTTGAGGAAATTAAACAAAAATTCATCGCGGTACAGAATTCCAGAAGCAGCAAGAGAGTGGAAAATGGTAAAGTAAGTCAATGTTGTAAGGTTGAGCTATCAAAAGATACAAGTATTTATCCTAAACGCCATTACAATTCAGTTAATTAAAATGCAAAGTAAATTTTAGTAATTTCATTTTGAAATGTAAGCAAAGGTTAAATTACTATGTTTGATTGTTAATTAGCTAGTTTTGGTTAAACAATGCGAAAGTCAAAAATAGAAAAGACAAATGGGGGGTTAGGGTAAATGTGAAAAATAGAAAATTCATAGTAAAAACCTAGGTAAGAAGGTAAAACAACAAGTTAAAAAATGCATTTTTTTAACAGGATGGCCCCAAAAATAGAAAAAGGTAGATATAGGGGCTGAAGAAAAGATAAAAAAGGAAAGAAAGCCTCGCAAAGAAACTGAGACAGAGCAGTTGCCAATATAGAGAGGGTACCCTTCGTTGCTTGGCACAAGTGGAGTGGGGACAGACACCAACATAGGAAATTATGATGCGGATGATGTTTTACAGAAGATCATAGTAGCTGATGCTACACCTGACATGAGGTTTTTATGGGAAAGTGGATTATACAAAGCTGCAGGTTTCCCGTTAGCTATGGAAGTTAAGGACATATGTCTAGATTGCATATACTTATATGACCCAGTTACTAGAAAAATAATGTTCCATGATAGACTCATTGCGGACTTATCTATAAAGGGGATTGCAAGAACATCTGGTCTAGAGATACATGAAAAAATGGTAGATATTGATATTGACCAGTACAATCAAGATTTCATTGATAATGAGAAGAATTGTAGAAGAAAGATCTTCTACAGTTGGTATAGTGTAGAAAATAAGCCCAAGGCTGTGCCAAGAGTACATAAGGTTCTGCAAAGAATATACTTTAAGGAAGAAATATATTTGATGATTACAATGTTAAGTAGGCTGGTGGGATTGAGGGATGGCACTAAGTGTGAGCCTTGGATGTTCACTATGATACAATTCATGAGGGGAGAAAAGAAAGAACAAGGAAAAATTCATTGGGCTAAATCTATTAGCACAACCATCTGGAGGCAGACAATGTCAAGAAAACAAAAACTGATGCCTTTCTATTTCTCCTTGTATGTATTATATTCTTGTGCAGCAATGGTTCAACCATACATACATGGGATTGATAGAGTTGGAACCCTAGGGAAATGCCCAGATCAAAAGATGATATATGAGCATTATACTGATTTATAAGACGAAAATGCAGTGAGAAAGTGTGCTTTAGTGAATGATGTATTTTATACATACATGGTCATAGTTTTAAGAGAAGAACCAGATAAGAGATTGTATAAGGATGCAAAGGATACAATTGGTTTGCACAGTTCATGGTACATTCAATTCTAGAACTTTATTTATATCAAAACTAAGGGATTTGAAGGAAAACCTTTCATGCTGCCTAGGTATCCTTCCAACAAGTTGATTGTTCTAGAGTTCTCAAGACAGAACTTGAATGCCTTCATAATGTACAAAAAGAAGTATAGTAGGGGAAATCTTAAGCTCCCTTGGTCAATTGGTAGATATACCTATTCCACTAAAGAAGTGGTTGGTTACTCAGAGAGGGAATTAAGATTTTATGGGTTCGAGGAATTTTAGTTAGCAAGAAGATTTGATCCTTTTCACATGATCCAAAATACCATCGATTCTAAATTTAAATATCAAGTACACATTGAGGATTTCTGGTTAGATTGTGAGAATGACAGAGAAGTGAGGAAGAGATCTCATAAGAGGCTGACAGTAGATCAAATGAGGTCCATTGCAGACATCTATGTCCCCCCAGAAGTTGAAGATGATGGCAAATTGTTACATCATAGTTATGAAAGTGCTAGGCTTGCTCCCATTAGAGAGCATAATTAGTCACAACCATGGAATACATCTTTGGACACATTTTCCACACTTGTTATTTTATTCTCCAAGACATGGTTGAAGGATAGAATAGAGGAGCTTAAGGATAAGGGAATTGAGCTTACATATCAAAGAAAGGCAAAAAGAGAGTGAGGGAGCATCAAGATGATCTCTAGTGCTTTTATGAAAAGGAAAGAAAGATTGTAGAAGAAAAGATTGTGGAGAAAGACAAAAATACTACATTGATGGATCCTTATGCAATAGTGGTAACAATAGTGGTATCATCAAGCACATTTGTAGAAGCAAAGTTATTAAGTCATGATACTAGTACAGAGAAAGCACAGGCTGCTAAAGAGTTAACAGGGTAGAAGATTATGAAGGCAATACCAATAGACATATCCAAAGGGGAAACTTCAAAAAAAAGTGAAGTTATAGGAGCACAGTAGGTAGGTGCTAAATTAAGTGACATACCTAATGCATCTACCTCACTAGAGAAAAGACAAGTATATGCTAAGGTAAAAACATAATTGGCTGAAGAAATGCTGCATGGGTCAAAAATGCATGAAGCTAAACAAGCTCCTAAGACTGTCAATATTGAAGATGACAACAGTGGAAGTGAAGTCAGAGAAATGGATTCAGGGATAGGAAAAGAAGTTATCTTGGAAGAAGAAGAATTCAGTGAATATTCAAGTGAAGATGAAGAGAAAGACATTCAAGCTGATATGGAAGTTGAACAAGGTCCAGTGTCTAAACAAGAAAATGTACAAGAGGAATCAGGAGTAGTAGATCCATTTGGTGCATTGGTATTTCTTGAAATATTAAGGGATGTGCAAGATGTAGCACATCAAATTGAAGCATCTGAAAAAGAGGATGCACCTGAAGAAGCAGTGAAGGAAATACCTGCTCAAACTAAAGAAGAAACAAGAGCTGGTACTTCTACTATGGATGTGTTGAATATTTTGAACATGTATGGGGAACAAAGTGAACAAGAAAGGAATGTAGAAAGCAAAGAGGAACAAGGAAAAGAGACAAAAGAGGTTGATAACGTAGTAGGTTCACCTTCACATATAGAGCAGGTTGACATGCCTGTAAAGGTACAAAAGGAAGGTGAAACAATAGAGGAAACAACAAATAAACCTAAAAGCCAAGAGAATATAGAGAATATTGATGGAAATAAATCTAAAAAGAAAAAAGAGGATAAAGACATGACAAGTGTGGAATAAGAAAATAAAGAGGAAGACCAAGAAAAAGACTCATCAAGAAAAGAAGGTCCAGAGGAAGAGGATGAAGTTGGGGGAGATACAAAAATTGAAGAAGAGGATAATGAGGGTGAATCTAAATAGCAAAATGATCCAATGGTACATGAACCAGCCCCTCAACATCAACCTCCTCCACAATAGCAACAACAACAACAACAACAATAGCAACAAGAAAAACAACAGCAACAACAAGAACAAGGAGAAATAGAAAGGCCTCAAGAAGAGGTAATCAATGAAGAAAAGGCCACTGAAAGGACAAAAGAGGCTCTAGCATGGTTGGGTGTAGAAATAAGGAGAGAAAAGGTGGAGGTACAGTTAGTACCTATAGACATCAAAAGTCTATTAGGCGATACAACGCAAAGAAAAGAAAAGAAGAAGGCTAGAACCATGTCAGCAATACAAAGGGGTCCAGATGTATCCAGGACACTGAACTTGGCCATACCACAGAAATAGAAAGCTAAAGGAGAACTAATAGTAGATGACTAAAATACATAATTTTGACTTAGGACACACAACAAGGGAGCAACACATAAGTGAATGGGAGGATATGTAGCAGGCTACAACAAAGATGTTAAAGAGAAACAAGGATAAACATGAATATTTGAAAGGCCACATTGTCTAGTTACAACAATTCATTAGGGGGATATTTGATCCCAATACTACAATACCCAAGTTGCCCAGTGAAATAGTAGTTTTGTCAAAAGATGAAGTGAAAGATATGGAAAATAAGAGGCTTAAGGCCAATATTTCTGAAGAGTGGTTTAGGGCATTCATGCAAGAAGGAGAAGAGGTCATAAAACAAGTAGTGAAAGGATGGGAATTGGTTGTAATAGAAAAGAATAAATGCAGTATACTTATATATAATGGTTAGTTTAGAAAAGAGGAGTGCAAGTTTGAATTAGAACAGCTGGAAGAAATTGAAGAGAGACCAGATGAATTTATAAATGAAGGAGTCATTACTCCTTTGATGGTAAATCAAGTGCCACATGCAAGGTTGGAGTTAAGATGTGAAGATGATAATCTCAGAAGGTGCATCACAGCCACTCAGGGTTTAGAGGAGAAAGTAGACATCATGATCAAGATGCATAAGAGGATAGTTGAAAGGCTCTTACATAATGAGTGTATGGATGTACCAGCATATGAACTCCAAAGGGCATTAAAAGAACTCAAGGCCATCTTTGCACTATGTATGGAGAATCCATAAGCATATTTAAGTAATCAAATGATTGATTCAATAATGGAGACAAGTTCCAAGATGAAGAAATATAAGAAGAAGAGTGAAGGTTTAGGTAAAGAAGAAAAGAAACTTAAAGATGGGGTCACAATGCAAGAATATGGATGGATAAGGAGTCCAGGGGGAGATTGCACCTTCATAGAAGGTATAAAAAATAATTTCAAAGCATATCTGAAGGAGTAGGAAAGTATAAAAATGAGCAAACAATACTAATGAAAGGGTCAATTGAAAGGTATCTGTGGGCAAGGTCAATAGGAAAGAAGAAGTTAAAGGAAGGGAATCCTATTTTGAAAAGACTCCAATGGCAACTTTTGAGGTAGAAAAGATACCATAAAAATATTTTGAGAAACGGTTAGGAACAAATGTACACCCTTGATCAAGAAAGTATGAGTACTAAATATAGATTGGGTTTTGTAGCCGTAGCAGTATGAAGCTTCAAATTCTATATAAGAAGCTCTACTACTTGTATATTACTTACACAGGGATTTTAGAATTGTAGCTTGCACTTATAATTGGTTTGAACATTTGAATAGAGAAGTATTTCTTTAGTTATAGGAGGAGGTCACCTGTGTCTACACTAAGGAATGAGTAGAATTTCTGGTTTCCTTACTATATCTGTAAAAATGCCTGTAAGTTCTTTGGTAATTTCATTAATGAAACAAAAGGTCATTCATACATTGTAAATTCTTTATGACTGTGTGCTTTAAATACAAGTAAACTTGGAATTCTACATGTATTACAGAGTTCTTTCTGACTCTTACTAGTATTTGAAGTATTCTCCTTTGAAAGCTTGCAATCTTTGATGTGTGTTCATGAAAATACTAAGGACTTTGCATTTAAAGATTTAGTGTTGATTTGATTAATTTGTTGTATCTCTTAAAGACATGAGTAACAGGGCATTTAAATCCTGTAGAAGATGATTCTTAACATGATTTTCTCTAACTTTTCTCCAAACATTTGAAATAACTAGCTTAAACATAGAAATCTTAAGGTAATTGTCTTACATTTGAAAGAAGCAGAAAAAATTATGTTAATATTTGACAATTTTCATATCAATTTGAAGAGCAAAGCTTGTTTTACTATAAATCATACAAGGATTTGTGATACAGTAGTAATTTCATGCAAAAGAATAAATAATTTGTCTATGTTTGTAACAGTTTGCATGATTTGAGTCCAGTACGTTACAAATTATCTTAAATCAAGTAAGGCCCATTGAATATTACAGTTTCACATCAACCTGTTGAATTGTCCACATGGTCAAGACCTAGCCATACAGAAACTTGGGATTAAAAACTCTTAAGTGATTTCTTCATATCTTTCAAGATAGTTTAGGTTCATTTTGTGAATTTTAACTTTTGTTATGAATGTGTAAAAACAATCATCAATAGGCTCTCCACAAGATTTTTCTTAGATTCATGGATTAGGAGGAGGCACAACAATTCTTAGAGGAATTCCATAGTGGCATATATGTGGATGACATTTCAAAAAATAAACTATTGTAAGAAAATTCATTGTTTGGGTTACTTTTGGCCCAATCTTGGAAGAGATGTGATTAAATTTTTGAAGTGTCCAAAGTGTCAAATATATGCACATGTTCACCCCAACCCAAATTGAGATCTCCAACCCATTGTAATGCCATCACCATTCTCTACCTAGGGGTTATATAACAAGGGGAAGATCTCACCACCATCAACCAATGGTCACAATTTAACAATAATGGACACAGAACATCTCATGAAATGGATAGAGGTTATGCCTCTAAGTACTATCTTAGGGAAGGTAATTATTATTATTGTAGGTGTTCATTTTCCTATATTAGTTTTTATTTATGCTTGCTTCAGTTAATAAGAGTGGATAATTAATGTGAGTGGAGTGAAGTATTAGCATCTTCCATAGGAGTTATTATTTCCCATTTTGGTAGATTTTGGAGTTACATTTCCTATTGGTTAGAAATGCCACCCCATCCTTCTCACATAGCCTATTTATACTTACTCACCTTAGATGTAATTGCATGTACCATATTGTATGAACTGTATTCTTCATAATATAAAATTTGTGTTGTTTCTCTCTTGTGTTGAAGATTTTTGTGGTTGTAGGTGATCCTAGGCGCACTTGAGTCTATTTTGTGACTCTTACATGGCGTTAAAGATTCAAATCTACAATTTTTTCCCCTTGTTTGGAGAGATTTCATCAAGAAATTTCATACTATGCATCCTAGTGCAAAAGACACCCCATGGTTGAGTCTAAAAGGCCCAGAAACCTATCAATCAACATAAAACTTGATACGTTTAAACACTGGAGAATTTTTGGCCATTTTTTTATGATTTGGCAACTTTGAAGTCTTTGTAGTCCATAAAACCATAAAGATATGTATGTCTGTATCATCATGATACTCCATTACTATGCAAGTGTTCTATAATATTGGCATATTTGGTAGAATATTTTTCAATGCTTCATCTTTGGTATGGTTTCGATGTTTTTCAAAAGTTTTTTAATTAAACCATTTGTAGCTATGGTGAGTAAAATATTTGTTAGGGATGACATCATAGTGTATAGAGCCATAGTCCTTGGTTGTAAATTAGTGACCTCCACCTATTAAAACTACAAGTTACTACCTAGCCATCCCACCAATGGGCTTTTTGAACCTACACTCCACCTAACTAGAGATATGCAACTTGATCCAACCAGAACTAGATCCAACCTAGTTAGCAACTCCACCAAAACAATCCTCTAATCTTTGTTGTACTCTACCTCTTGGATGATTAGAGCCTAAGACTAGATAAGGATATGTGCCTTCTTTTCCCTTAATAATAAAGAGGTAACTAGGAAAATAATTACCTTTCATGAAGATGCAATGCCAAGTGTAGGGACCAATGTCAATGGATTCCCCATCACATATCATAGCCTCCCATCACACATATGGGTAGCTAAAGAAAATCTCTTGTCCTAACAATCCTAGTAAGCTAGAGTCAATGCATCTTCCTCTATGGGGACACCCAAAATCTCAAATACAAACCAAAAATGAAACGATGCATATGTTCCAGACCCCCCCCCCCCCCCCCCCCCACTCTCTCCCTTGGCATACCAAATTCATGTGTCTAGGAATTAGAGATGACTAGGTAGAATCCACCTTAAGTGAGCTAATGACAAATCAACCAAAATTTTAAATTATTAACCTAGAAAAAAAATTAGAACAAGCACAAATCCTACAAAAACTCGATGAAGACAATAAAAGACAAAGGGCTTTAGAGATAGTACTCCTTTGGGAGTCAATTGAGATAGAGAATTGTTGTTTCAATACTTTCCTCAACAATGCCCTACAAGAACTCAACACAATAGAAGCCAATAATGTAAATATTCACATGAGAATCACCATCACCACACCTCTCTAGAGGTTTACAAGAACATATCCCCACAATACCACAGTTATTTCATAGTTCAATATCCCCATCCATCATCAAATACTCCTTCCTTTTCAAGAGAATGAAAACGAAAACACTTCAACTCCCCCATGAACAAACCTTGCTGCCACATTTAGGATACTCCGTCCTCATGAAGATGGTGTTCTTTGATACACTCCCCCATTTCATTTCCTTTTGTCACATGAGTAGAAGTGATTTGTTAAAATGTAGGCCACACATAAATAACATGTGTGTCTCCCCACTTTTGACTCGTACATAGTATTGGTTGACTAGATTTGGATTAAAATAGGTTCTACACTCAAACATAATAAAAACACAAGGTATTCACAATCAATATTTTACACTGTAAACAAATGATTAAAACAATTAAATAAATAAATTCACTAAGCAAACATTCTTCATCTATGGGAAAGGATTCATCCTAGACATTTGGAACAACACCATTAATGTTTCTTTGTTGTCTCTGTGTCATTTAATTATTAAATCTCGACAATGTCACACTAGTCATAACTTTTATGAACCAAGAACAAATTTTGACAAAATCACATTAAAATAGACAAGGTGTTCTTATCCTTCTCATTTCTTTTTATCGTTTCCAAATATCTATCACACCTCATTTAATGAATTTAGGTTCTATTTTACAATTTTTAAGCTTACAATTTTACTAGACCATCTAAATTAAACAAATATAATTTATAAAATACTTTGATTAATATCTTAAGATTATCATATAAACTTTGAGGTAGAGATTTGCTACATGCGGCTCCACATCTAGATCATAGAAGCTGATCTCAGAGTTAATAGAGAATAGAGGAGGTTGTGTTGAGGAGATCACAAGTCTACTGGAATGGTCTAAATATTTTCTTAATAAAATTTTAATATTACTTGGTTTTATACATAAATAAGAAAATAGCTGCTAGATATCCTTCGTTTCCTTCAACTTCGCATCAAGTGCAGAAATTAGAGCCTTCAGTGCTCTCAAAGGATCATCCACATTACTCAAAAGAATTTCTATAATATCCGCAGGAACCATCTTGGCTCCACCCGCCATTTTCTCTTCCACAGCAGCGTAGAGC
This sequence comes from Cunninghamia lanceolata, assembly GCA_027924645.1. Taxonomy (NCBI): domain Eukaryota; kingdom Viridiplantae; phylum Streptophyta; class Pinopsida; order Cupressales; family Cupressaceae; genus Cunninghamia; species Cunninghamia lanceolata. The sequence continues at coordinate 8,304,376 of BSBN01000050.1, read as the reverse complement.
TCATGATCCTCAATCTGCAAATAATTTCTACCAAGAATTCTAAATGCAGGAAAGTTGCAGAAGGAGAGTTCGATATGCATGTCCATCCTCCCAGGGCGCAGCAGAGCAGGATCAATATTATCTCGGTGGTTAGTGGTAAAGATAATAATTCGCTCCTCTCCTAAGGAGCTGCACAACCCATCTGTTAAATCTAGTAACCCAGAGAGAGTAACCTTGTTATCATCTTCCACATCATTAGAATCATCACTCTTTTCAAATGCATTACACTCACTAAGCGAGCAATCAATGTCCTCGATAAGGATAATAGACTTTCTCGTTGTCTCAATCAGAAGCGTTCGTAGTTTTGCATTATTAGTGACCTTACTGAGCTCCATATCGAATATATCGTATCTCATGTAATTGGCAATGGCGGCGATAAGGCTTGATTTTCCAGTTCCAGGGGGGCCAGAAATAAGGTACCCACGTTTCCATGCACGACCAGTTTCTCTATAAAATTGTTTTTCTTCTTTAAAATTGTCAAGATCTCTCAAAATGTCTTCCTTTAGAGCAGGATCGAGTGCTAGACAATCGAAAGTGCAGGGATGGTTGAGCAGAATCCGGCTAAACCTAAAGCCTGTGTTGATGCAGAGACTTATATCTTTATCCTGCTCTTTATGTTGGTCTGCACTTTTCTTAATGTGGGCGAAATAATTATGTAACAATGATTTGCTTGGCCTGGCCACTTTGAGGGTAAAGCAGGGATTCTCTCTAAATTGATTGCTCTTTCCCTTTGGCTTCCACTTGATTGTTCGCGTCCACCACATTTTGGTTGCTTGGAAAGAATCTTCAATTATTTCAGTAGAACCAGGCTCGAAAACTACAGTTCTTTTTTTGGGAGCTCTAATTGCAATGAGAGCTCGAGGATGATGGCCGTTGCGATCGAGATTTGTGACATAGGAGCTCACACTGCACAATGTCGTGATGACGCTATAGTTGAGATTCAAATATTGCTCAAGTGATACTTGCCATTGGTTTAAGATGTCGAGTACGTGCTGGGGGATGAGGTTTTGAACAAGCCTGAGGAATCCCAGCAGAGAATAGAATTGTGTAATCACTCGATTCATAATCGACATCTTCAAAGCAGATGTTGCAAATGCTCTACAGCCTTATTCGGAAGCAGAATTTAGATAACATTTGTTATCGGATTCGGTGTTTAAAAGCGATGAAAAGAGGCGAAGCCATAGCGTGCGACGCTTTGCTCCATGGCACCACGTTTTGCCAACTTTTTTTTTTTTTTTTTTAAATTTATGGGCTACAATATTCCTTCATGGTCTCAGTCTGTATGTTAATGTCAATCTCAATTGAAATAAAATTAATAATTAAAGATGTGAAAGGGGTTGTGTTTAAATGGTAAGGTCATAATGTTCTCATGATGGAAATTTAAGTTTGAATCTTCCAAGTAACATATGGTTTCTATGTGGCTTCTAAGTTGATTAAGCTTGAATAAGTGGATATGTGGATGAAGCTTGGGACTAGAAATAACTCCTCTTACTAAACAAAAAAAAATTAATAATTAAAGATATTAAAGAGTGGGTATTTTATATGAAAATGACCAGTACATTTATAAACAACTAAGTACTTTCCATTTATTATAAGGTAGTGGAATTTAAAAATTGTTAGTTCCTTTTAATCTTTGAATTATTTGATCTTTAAAAAATCACATTTTTAATATTTTATGGACAACATATTTTCAGAAATGGTTTCTTGAAAAATTTATAGAAAATTCGGCAAACTCACTATAAAGAAGTATAATATTTTAAGTTCTTTCAACATTGGAATTTAAATTTTAGAGTTGACGAAATAACAACTTAGATAACATAATTTACACTAAAAAATCCTTGTGATAAAAACTTACCAACGAGAATAAAGATAATGTATTAATCTCAAATTTAAAGTTATAATACAATGAAAAGTTCAAATCTAACAACATATACATGTGATAAAATCCTATGTAGTCTTCTTGTCAAGCCTCCAATATATAGAATATGGAAATTGGGGAAACAACCAATAGATTCCCAAAACCATGGGCTCAAACCATTAGCCAAGTCCAAGTCAAATTGATCCAACTTGAACCCATGTGCCCTCCAAGAGTAACTTCTCCCGACTTAGAATGTAAATCCCAATTATGTGTGTTCCTATCACTAAGGGGATCCAATTGAATTGTAAAGTGCTCCATGAAGGAGCATTAACTACACTCACAATCCCTCTTATATACAACAAGACTATTTTTAATTGATGAAAGATGCTCTTTCTAATCTATTATGTAACCTATTTTCTAATGCTTGTGAAGATAAAAAGATCTAACAAAGCATAAAAGCATGGGAATGAACTTAAAAACTAAGAATTATACCTTCCCAAGATGCCTTGAAGTCCCTCACTCCTTGATAAGGTAGAAAGAGATGCACCCAAACTCCTTAGCTTCACCCAAATATGATGGAGAAATCAAAATTGACTCTCAAATTCTCAATACAATAATAGCTCAAAGAGGAAGATTTGGAGGTATTTTGGCATAATAAGGCTACTTGAAATTGAGTTGTGAAAATAGCTTGCGGAGGCTCATATTTATAGTCAATTTGGAGGGATTTGAATCCAATGGCTAGAATTCAAAGTTGAAATCAAGGGTTGAGATGAAAGGATGAGATCAAGGGCTAAGATCTCATCAAAAAAGATGGAGGCCTAGGAATAAAAGTGAATTTTAAATTCATTTTTATTGAAGGCTTTGCATTTAATGTCATTTAGACTTATGAGGAAATAAAAAATTATTTCTTTGGGATGAAAGGGAATTTAAAATTCTATTTTATGTGGAATGGTGAGAGACATGTGACACATGCACAATTCTGGGACCTTACATGTGTTATAAGCTATTTTTTTGGAAAATATTTTAACATGAAAATAGACAGCTGAGTTGGAAGGGTTATGTGATCTTTTGAATTAAAAGGTAATTTTTTATTTGTGGGTTGTATGAGAAGGTGTTAATGAAGGTTTGACCAAATTAATTAGAGGGATTAACTTAACTAATGTGGCTGGGAAAAATTAGCGGATGGGCTAATTAGGGTTTAAAATTAATTAAATAATGATTCATTTAATTAATTTAGGTCTAAGGGTCATGTAGGTTAGGGTAGCTAATTAAATAATGGTTATTTAGTCAATGAGGCTAGGTTTAGATTGATTAGTAGAGTAGATTAATTAAATAGGTATGATTTACTTAATTAATCAAATTTAGGAAAGTGGACAAACTAACCAAATAAATATTTAAAATATTTATGTAATTAATTGGGATGAAGTTGGTAAGGTATAGTGTTGAATTAATTAAATTAATTCAGGACTAAGGGTAAATTGATGGTGGATAGTTAAGGATGGATGATCAGAGATGATGTAGGGTTAATTAATTAATTAATTATAAATTTATTTAATTAATCATATGAAAGGGGAAATTGGTGATATGGATGATGCAGAAAAATGGTTAAATGGTCAAGACATTTTTAGGTGTTTACATTTGCCCCTCTCTGATGTGGCATCATGGCCTAGTATGGAAATGGTGCCAGGTCAAAGACTTTTGCCCTAGTTAATGGGAAGGAGTGAAAATGGATGAGGGATGCTTTCTCGAGAGGTCAGGTGGAAAATTTAATTTTTCCATGTGGACCCTTGAAAAAGATGGAATGGTGGTGGAAAAGAAGTGGGATAGAAAATAGGGTTGATAGGAGAAAACTAAGGAAAAAAGGCTAAGATTTGTGGCCTAGGGAGAGAAAATGGTGATTTATGGATGACATGACATCTATATATAGTAAGTGTAGGCCCAATATGCCACATTTGCATACCCTAAGCTGACTGGACAAGAGGAGAGTAGAAGGAGACAATTGGCACAATCGACATTTCCATGACACATGCATCAATCTGAGAGAGTGCGAGACTACTGACGCATGGGGAAGGTTGAGCCACAGGTATGTCATCCTATCCTACCTTTGTGGTTTTCAGTTTTGGGTTAGGTTAGGAAGTCAGGAAATGGGTAGTTGGGTATATTAGTACCATTGCGTAGCAATGTAGCACTATTAGGGAATGGTTTAGTGCTATCCTCTAGTTTATCGATATAGGGAAAAGGAAAAATTTGGGAAGTTTAGTGCCATCCGCTAGCGGTTTACTACTATCGAGTAGTTTAGCACCATGAATTTATGGGTTTTCATGGTTTAGAACTATTTATTAGCACTTTAGTACTATTCTATGGATTAGTGCAATATGGATGTGGTTTAGAACTATGTTCTTGTTTAGCTCCAGAAAAATTTATGGTTTTTTAGGTGAAATGGTGGAATAGCACAATTGGGTCATCAATTAGAGAAATCCTCTCCCTTAGCACAATATACGTGAAGATTATCCTTTGGTTTAGTGCCACCGGGGTCTGGATTAGTGATATTGTCTAAATTAGTACTATATGGCTCTCAATTAGCGCCATCCGTAGGATTAGTGTAATGTGGTCCTAGATTAGCATTAAAGCATTATTTTAGAGAAAATGAGATTACTTAGGAAAATTTTTGGATGCAAATTTAGGGAGTGGTGTTGCAATCATGGGAATGACATGTTCATTCAATTATGGCATTGAGAGCAGAGTTCATAGATGCAAATTTGGCTCAGCTTCATAGGATTGGGCTGCACATCATTTTAGAGATGCCCTAGTTATAGGCACATAGGGCCATGACGATGGCCCTAGTGGAGAGGTGAAGGAGCGAGACATGCTCCTTCTTACCACCTATGGTTGAGATTACTATCACCTTACAAGATTTATGGAGGATCCTTAGAATCCCCATAGTGGGGGAGAGGGTGATATATGATGTTCCCTCTAAAGTAGTAGACTTAGATCGAGCATTTGCACTATCATGACTGAACTACATGCTGGATAGACGAGAGATGCATTATAGAACTACCCATATGTGGGAGCTAGGCATTTTGTGTTATATGTCTACAGGTTGATTGGAGGCATACTAATGTTGGATTGATGGTTGCGAGACTTCTTGATTAGCTAAGGGCAGGTGATTGAGGCTATGATTACATAGTATGCAGTGTTTGCATGGGGACCCTACTTTCTAGCCTATCTTTACCATGAGATGTACCTAGTAGTGTACTAGGCAGATGTGAGCTTGGAGACATGGGTGACATTGCTCCATGTGTTGGCATAGGAGCACATCCATATTACAAGGCCTGAGTGTGCTTATGTGAGGATGCAATTTGGGCCCTATGTATTTGCGTACAGAGCACCTCTCAAGAATATACAACTGGGGAGGATGAGATATTGGTAATGAGAACTAGATGATATGGATACGGTCATATGGTGACTGTATATAGGAGTGGATATATGGGTGAATGATCATATACATATACCTTATACCTTTCAGTGTCGATATATGATGGTATGAATGCATCATACCATTGAGAGATATATTCTATCATGTGTGATGCAATAGTCTAGGATGAGGCATGATTTGCCTTAGGTGATGGCTTATTTTGTGTGGTGACCAATATATAGGCCAACCTGGCTTGCAAATGTGTAGCCATAGGTGGCATTGCTAGACTAGGCATCACTATAGCCAATGCAGTGGGACTGGGGGAGTCAGATAGTAGATGTGAGGATGACCCTAACTTATGACACCTGATGGTAGACAACTAGGCTAGTATAACTTACAGCTCTTGAGGCTGATCTTGGAGAGGAGGAGGAGAGGAAGGAGTATATCATGGAGGAGGTTGAGGTAGAAGATGAGGGAAATGGGGGAGGAGGGGGTGATGGGATAGAGGTTTGTGTGGCAATAGTTGTAGGGTAGGTAATGATAGGGTAGGGATAGGTGGGTCAAGCAACTGCTGGATAGGGGCCTGTTAGATAGGCACTAGTTATACATGAACATGTTGGATAGGAACTAGTTAGACAAGCTCTAGTTGTATAGGCACCTATAGGATAAGAACCAGTTGATTAGGGGCCCCATGTGGGGACTTCAGGACAGGTGGGCACCTCAAGATAGGTGGGGACCTCTTGTACAGTGACATTAGATACTGGCCTTGGTCCCACTCCATTTGCTAGTCATTGGTGGGTGGGATTGAGAGGAGTTGAGGATGAGGATACATTGATGCTATGAGCTTAGGTAATGAGCCTACATGATCAAGTGGCCAGATAATAGGAGGAGCTAGTCATTGTTACAGTAGAGTGAGACAATGCTCTTTCACAGTTGCAGAGATTACAGGGTTTAGAAGCCTTATTAGATGGGGTGAGTGGCAGAGATGGAGATCTATAGATTTAAATCTTGTAAGCTAAGATAGGCCACCTCAAATGTTATATGTAAGTGTAAATAGTGCAGATTACAATGAAGAGGGATGCTGAGAAAGTGATGAGATAGGGGTAGAGGCCTGATTACAGAGGGCTAAGGGTAGGGCTACATAGGTTGATGCACAGGTGACCTAGCTGCAGCAACAGGTCTCATAGATATAGGGTGTCATTGCTAGCACCAGCATGGTGTAGATGTGGGGGATTACACAACACAAAAACAACTCTCCTAGGTGTAGCAGCAGTTGGAAGACTAGAGAGCTAGGATCGAGTATTATTATGGGGCATACTCCATAGTGGTTCCTGAGGGATAGAAAGTACCAAGCTATAGCCAGCATAAACGATTTGGTATGTCAGTTTCCTATAGATTAGGCCACTCTCAAAGATCTATACAACAACCTTCTTAGCATCAACAATCACCATCCCAACAACAATAGTTATCTCAGTAGCAGGCACCAATGGGGCCACCTCCACTTAGTCAAACTGGTTCTCCTACAGACTCCACTAGAGGTTCCTCAACTCATGGTTGATGTTTTGTTTGTAGACCTTCATGACTCATGTATTTTTGAGATACTTTAGCCTTCAAGGAACATTTTTATATCATGACATTATATGATTTTGAGCAATATATATATATGATGATATTTTGGTGGCAATATTTATGATGTGTTATGGTGTTTAGGTGTTAATGGTTATGATAATGTATGGATATGATGGATGTGTTTATGGATTATGTTTGATTTATGGATGCATTGTTGTGTTTGTTCTTATTGATGGATACATATGTGATTAATATAAATGTTTTTATATGATGATTATGGATGGATTATGTATATATGTATGGATGTTATGGATGTATTTATGGATTATATGTTTTATGGTTCCATGATTTATGTGGGTTATGATATGGATTATGACATGGATTATGTAGTGACTTTAATAGATGGAAATGGAATATATGCTTAGATTAATTAACATTTATTATATATGTAATGTGAATGGAAATATATGCTTGTATTAATAAACATATATTATGAAAATGGATAAATGGAATAAAATAGAAATATATGCTCAGATTAATAAGCATATATTATGCAAATGCATAAATGGATAATGCAATGGAAATATATGCTCAAATTAATAAACATATATTATGCAAATGTATAAATTGAATGAAATGAAAATATATTCTTAGATTAATAAACATATATTATCCAAATGGATGATGAATGTAATGGTATGGTGATGATGTAATGTAATGCAAATGATGTTATGGATATTTTCATGATACATTGTAATGCCTAGAACCATGGAGAGGTTGTGTGGCTAGAAGATGGTTAGGATAGGTTTGAAATGGTTGGGAATGGTTAGGGATGGTTGAGATTAGTTTATGGATGGTTGGGAATGGTTTAGGGATAGTGAGTACTAGGTCAATAGATGCCACATTGTTAGAGGGGCTTTGTTGGAATGGTTTGAATTAATTATGGAATGGGAGGGTAGGAGTTTGTTAGGTTGGTTAGGGTGGTTGTGAGAAGGGATTAAATGATTAGGGGATGGGATTGGTTAGGTCCTTTTAATCATTAAATGCAAAGCCAAAGTGGTAATGTTGATGGGTTGAGGATTCAGGATGTTGGGTTTGGATGGGCATTGTGTTGATATTTTTTAGAGTAATCCTAGATTTATTATAGTAAAATGGGATATTTTCACCAAGGTATGAAAGACCAAGGTATGAAAGACCAAGGTGATGATTCATATCCGACTTTGCATGGACTAGACCCACAAACAATAGGATGATCCCATGCATGCCCAAGGTACTATAATCTTGTCTAGATGAGGGAACGGGACTCATAACACAAGTGCTTAGTACATAAAAAGGTATGATGAGCCTTAGATGCAAAAAGAAAATGTATGCTAGAACTGACCCTACACTTTGCAAGATATGAATACTTGACTTGGTGTAATGAGACCAACCCACAAGAACAACATATAGAAATAATGACCATGCCCCATTCCAAGTGTTTTTTTGCCACATTCCATGATATAGTGAGATCAAGGTAGTTTTGAAGTCATCTCTAGAATGAGACAAAATATAAAAATGAATAATCAAAAAGACCAAGAAACCAAACAAACAACCATTGTATCTCTTGCCAAGATAAGTATTGATTTGATAAGAAGATGGATTCTGCCTATTGTAGGAATTATATATCCATTAAGGCAATAATTGATGGATGATTAGGATAAAAGTTGAAAGATGGGAAAAGAAGATAATAGGTCATATGTCATGATTATAGTTGGTTGGTTGATTGAATATTTTTTCTTGAGATAGAAGTATGCTTAGCAAGTGTATTGTTTTTAGATTTAGTATAACCTAAGGGAATATGGGACCATCCAAATGGGTTGGATGGGTGCATCTTATGTATTTGCATCCTAGATACGCCCTTCATATTCTAGACTACCTACATACCATTTATCAATGGGATCAAGGCACATTAAGATGTGGGTGGTGATGAATATGTAGTTCTAGTTTGTAGTGATGATGTAGGTGTTGTTATATGGAGCCTAATCAAACTCGAAGGTTAAATTTTCCCCACTTTTATCAGTGTCGTTTCCCCCCAAATTATTTAATAGGGAGTGCAGGGGGCAGACATTTAGCCTATTATTTTATTAAGGCGTTGGGAGTTACTTTTCTATTACCGGACATAAAAACCCTATTTTTATAACCGACATAAGGCTTGATAAAAGTGGCTAAGGGTTAGGGTTTTCATTCATATTGTATTGTAGCATTTGCAGCAGTATTGAGTTGCAGGAATTATTGGTTATAATCAGTTTAATTTATTGGATAATAATACTGGACTCTTTGTTGGTGGATGTAATTTGAGTTTGGGTGAACGACGTTAAAATTGTCTCTTGTAGTTATTATTTCTATGTATTTTTCATTCCTCTATTTAATCTTTATTTGCATTTAATTGATATCTTCTACCAGCTAACCTTAACAAGTGGTATTAGAGCGGGTTGTGTTCAGTTATCATCTGCAGTAAGGTCTCATGGTTGATTTGGAGTAATGGCGGATGAGGGTAAATTGAAGGTCGATAAATTTAATGGGCAGAACTATCAGTTATGGAAGATACAGATGGAGGATTACCTCTATCCAAAGGATTTATGGAGGCCATTGGAAGGAGTATCCAAGAAACTGGTAGGAATGATGGATGAGGATTGGAATCTTCTAGACAGAAAGGCACTGGGAACCATTCAGTTGTACTTGGCATTCAATATAATAGAAGCAAAGACAACAGACGGTCTAATGAAAGCTTTGGCTAAATTGTATGAAAAGCCCTCAGCCTCAAATAAGGTATTTCTCATGAAGCATTTGTTTAATCTGAAAATGATTGAAGGTAGATCTGTGATAGATCATTTAAATGAGTCTAATATGATTATCAGTCAGTTAACTTCTGTAAAGTAAGTTTTGATGAAGAGGTGAAGGCTCTCTTGATATTATGTTCTTTTCCAGAAAGCTAGAATAGCTTTGTAATGGTTGTAAGTAACTCTGTCTTTGGTTCAAATACTTCAAAATTTGATGATGTTGTTGGTGTTATCCTTAGCGAGGAAATGTGACGGAAAAGCTCAAGGGGGTCCATATCATGTAGTGTTTTGAATGTAGAAAGCAGAGGCAGATCAAAGGAGAGAGAAAAAGATTTTTGAGGTCATGGGAAGTCATGAGAAAAATCAAAGGACAAGAGATCCTAATCCAAAGGACAGAAGGATTGCTGGTACTGTGCAAAACTAGGTCATCTGAAGAAAGATTGTTGGTCTCGAAAGAATAAAGAAGGAGACAAACAAGAAGGAAACAAAGCTAGGCAAATGTGGTAAGTAATAAATCTGAAGATGATGGTTTGATTCTTTCCCTAGATAATGCTGATGATTCATAGGTTTTTAGATTCAGGGGCCTCATCTCATGCTACGCCCCATAGAAGTAATTTTTTTGATTATGTCCAAGGGGATTTTGGGCTGGTTTATTTGGGAGATAACAAACACTGTCAGATTGTTGGAAAGGAAATAATTAAGATTAAGTTGCAGAATGGGAATCATTGGCTACTACAAGAGGTAAGGCACATTCCAAGGGTCAATCAGAATTTAATTTTAGCAGGGTAGCTAGCTAAAGAAGGTTGCACATTGTTATATTTACTGATAAAAATTGGAAGGTTTCAAAAGGTGCCTTAATAGTAGGAAAAGGTGTGAAAGTAGGCACCTTATATATTTGTATAGGTCATACTGTTCCTTCTATTTTAGCTATTGCAGAGAAAAAATAAACAGGTTCAGGAACAACTGCTGCAGGTTCGCAGGAAGAGACTGAAACAACTACTACAGGTTCTGAGACAACACTATGGCATAACAGGCTTGGGCATATGAATAAAAAAGGTATGAAGGTACTTCATTCTAAGAAAGTTTTACCAGGTCTAAAATTTATTAATATGGATTTCTATGAAAGTTATGTGTATGGCAAACAAAAGAGAGTCAGTTTTCTCAAGGATGGGAAGCAAAAGAAGGATGAAAAGTTAGAACTTGTGTATACAAATGTATGGGGACCAGCTCAGGTATCTTCTCTCAGTGTCTTTCGATATTATGTTACATTCATAGATGATGCAACTAGGAACGTATGAATTTATTTCCTTAGGTAGAAATCTAATGTATTTGAAACATTTAAGAAACGGGGAAGCTTGGTTGAGAATGAGATGGGTAAAAGATTAAAATGTATCAGATTTGATAATGGTGGTATGTATTGCAGCAAAGAATTTAAGGATTATTGTTCCTTTAATGAAATTCGTAGGCAAAAAATGGTTCCAAGGACTCCACAGGAAAATGGAGTGGCTGAACGCATGAGTAGAATAATAATATTGCATGTTGGGCTACCTTTAAACATGTGGACAGAGGCTATCAACACCATTGTATATTTAATTAATAGAGGTCCTTAAGTTCCTTTGGGTTGTCATATTCCATAGGAAGCATGGATAGGTAATAAGGTGAGTTATTCTTTTCTCAAAACCTTCAGATGTGAAGCATTTGCACATGTAGATTCTGAAAATAGAACCAAACTAGATGCAAAACTAAAAAAGTGTACCCTCATTGGATATGGCATTGATTAATTTGGTTATATGACATTGATGAATTTTTTAAAAATAAAAAAATTGTGAGAAGTAGTGATGTTGTATTCAATGAGAAGGTGTTGTACAAAGATTAGTTGCAGTAGCATGAGAAGAAAGAAAAGGATTATGTGGTGCTGAATGATACTCCAAATAGTGATGTTCCAGTGGTTCCTCATGCTCCGCAACAGCAACCAAAAATACCACAAACTCTAGTGAATGTTAGATGGTCAATAAGGCTAAGTAGACCTCCTGAAAGGTTTTCCATCTCTTTGGATTCTATTTTTTTAATAGATGCTAGTGAACTGGAAGCATATGATGAAGCTATGCAAGTGGATACATAGGTTCAATGGGAGCTTGCAATGAAAGAAGAAATGTACTCCTTGCTGAAAAATAAAACTTGGGAATTATGCAAGTTGCTTGGAGGTAAAAAAGCTTTACCAAACAAATGGGTTTATAAGCTGAAAGAGGAAGATGGAGGTAAGAAAAAATTTAAAGCCAGGTTAGTTGTAAAAGGATTTGCACAAAAAAAGGGCATTGATTTTGATGAGATTTTTTCTCTGGTTGTTAAGATGACTCCTATTCGTACTATTTTAAGTATTGTGGCTGCTAAAGATTTGTATTTGGAACAACCAAATGTTAAAATTGCCTTTCTCCATGGTGATTTGGAGGAGGAGATATACATGGAATAGCCCTAAGGATTGGAGGTCAAAGTTAAGGAGAAATTGGTGTACATATTGAAGAAGAGTTTATATGGCCTGAAACAAGCTCTTCGGCAATGGTACTTGAAATTTGATAGTTTTATGGCTGAGCAAGGCTATAGCTGGTGTAATTCTAACCATTGTATTTATTTTAAGAGGTTGGATAATGACAACTACATTATTTTATGTTTATATGTTGATGACATGCTTGTAGCTCGGTCTACCATGGATCACATAACAGAGTTAAAGTAGCAGTTAGCACAATCATTTGCTATGAAGGATTTGGGGGTAGAAAAACAAATCCTTGGTATGAAAATTTGTAGAGATAGGAAGAACAAAAAATTGACTCTATCTCAGGCAGATTATGTTGAAAAGATGTTGCAGAGATTCGATATGGAGAATGCAAAAACTATCAGTACACTGTTGCCCAGTCATTTGAAATTGACTAAGGAGATGTGTCCAAAGACATAAGAGGAGGAAGAAAAAATGTCCATGGTACCATATGCTTCAGCTATAGGAAGTTTAATGTATGCCATGGTCTACACAAGACTAGATATTGCACATGTTGTAGGAGTCATAAGAAGGTGTATGAGTCATCCCGGTTTGGAGCATTGAAATGTAGTAAAATAGATTCTCATATATTTGAGAGGTACATCCAATAAATACTTATGTTTTGGGGGTTCTAACACTGATTTAGTAGGTTATGTAGACTCAAATTTGGTAGGGGATATTGGTACCAGGTGGAGCACTACAAGTTATGTCTTTACTATAGGGGGGACAGTGGTGAGTTGGATCTCAAAATTGAAAAATATGGTTACTTTATCCACCACGGAGGTAGAGTATGTAGCTGCAACAGAGGCAAGCAAGGAGATGATATGACTACAATCTTTCATGTAAGAATTGGGCAAACAATAGGCTAACCATTATTTGTCTAGAAATAGTCAGAGTGCCATACATCTTGCAAAGAATTCCTCGTTGCATTCAAAGACCAAACACATATAGCTCAGGTATCACTTCATCCGATCAGTGTTCAATGATGGATAGTTAAGGCTAGAAAAGATACATATAGATGAAAATCTAGCGGATATGTTTACAAAGGTAGTGATAAGGGAGAAACTGAGCTCCTCTTCAGCTTCAGTTGGTCTTCAAGAATGAAAACAAAATCAGAACAACAGAGTCCAGGGTGCTTATTTCCAGTGGGAGCTACAGGGTCAGTGGTGTTATGATCAGTCTCCAAGTGGGTGATGATATGGTGTGGAGTCTGATCACTCTCTAAGTGGGAGATTGTTGTTATATGGAGCCTAATTAGACTCAGAGGTTAAATTTTCCCCACTTTTATTAGCGTGGTTTCCCCCTAAATTATTTAACAAGGAAGTGTAGGGGGCAGACATTTAGCCTATTATTTTATTAAGGTGTGGGGAGTTATTTTTCTATTAGCCGACATAAAAAACCCTATTTTTGTAACCGACATAAGGCTTGATAAAAGCGACTAAGGGTTAGGGTTTTCATTGATATTATTTTGTAGCATTTGTAGTGGTATTGAGTTGCAGGGATTACTGGTTGTAATCAATTTGATTTACTAGATAATAATATTAGACTCTCTATTGGTGGATATAGCCTAAGTTTGGGTGAACCATGTTAAAATTGTCTCTTGCAGTTATTATTTCTGTGTATTTTTCATTCCTCTGTTTAATCGACATAAGGCTTGATAAAAGCGACTAAGGGTTAAGGTTTTCATTGATATTATTTTGTAGCATTTGTAGTGGTATTGAGTTGCAGGGATTGCTGGTTGTAATCAATTTGATTTACTAGATAATAATATTAGACTCTCTATTGGTGGATATAGCCTAAGTTTGGGTGAACCACGTTAAAATTGTCTCTTGCAGTTATTATTTCTGTGTATTTTTCATTCCTCTGTTTAATCTTTATTTGCATTTAATTGATATCTTCTGCCAGCTAACCCTAATAGTAGGGATGGTTCAGGATGGGTTCCAATGATTCAGATAATATGGAATGATGATTTGGGTGATGATGTTGAAATGACTATTTTTAGGATATTTAGGTATTTTGATTTTTTTGGATTTTCTAGGTTTATTGATTCTTTGGATTTTTGGTGATTTTGTGATGTTTTTGGATTTTCAAATTTTATGTTGTACAAGGAGGAAATACAAGTCCATCCATGCACTCGAGGATATGCCTTGGGTGGATAATGAAGGGATGGGACTGGGGATGCTAAATGTTTATGATTCCACGCCAGGGGTGGATATGGAGTGATATGAAGGATGCAAGGACTTAATATTAGATTGTAGGACTGACCACTAGATATGGTACTTACAATAGGTTTTCACCATGGTACTTATCCAAGGTGTCACTGGAGTGATTTTCACCATTGGACGACTTTATTGCATTCAATTTTTCTTGATTTTTTAATTTTTTGGATATTTTTGTTTTTTTGCTTTTTGATTTTTTTTTGTACTTTTTGACTTGGGATACTTAATGGGTTAGGCATATAACTTTCTCAAGTGCATGATATTCATTGGCTCATCCAAAGGTTGCCCCTTAGGTGTTGCAACATGATAAGCTCTGGATCCATAACTAGTTGTGCTGGCATAAGGTCCCAACCAATTATGTTCGAACTTGCCCTTTTTGTAACACTCTTGTAGGTTCGTCTAATTTTCCATAAGGACTAGGTCACCTATCTCAAATCTATGGTTCTTGATCTTCTTGTTATAACTTCTACATAGGCAATTCTAATTAGCATGTAGGTAGTTAAGAGCATTTATGTGCTTCTCATCTAGAAGTTCTAGCTCATTTAGGCATGCAACTCGATACTCCTCAGTAATGATATTTTGCAATGAGATTCTGAGTGAGGGGAGCTTGACCTTGATTGACAGGATGGCTTTAGAACCAAATACTAAAGTGTATGGAGTGGCTCTTATAGGGGTATAGATTCTTGTACGATAGACCCAAACCAAAGGATTGAATTGGAGGTTCCAGTCATGACCAACTTCATTAACCATCTTCTTCAGGATGTGTAAGATGGTTTTACTGGAAGATTCATCTTGACTGTTACCTTGAGGGTAATACAGTGTGGAGAAGTAATGTTGGATGTGGAACTTTTCGCAAAGAGTGAACTTCTTGGTTCTTGAACATTTTCCTATTGTTGGTGATGATGGAAAGGGGGATTCCATGGAATATTATTTAATGGAGTATAAACTTTACGATATGAATATTTGTGGTGTAAGTGAGTGGAATGGCTTCTACACACTTGGTGAAATATTAAGTGGTGGTGATTGTTGTTGGATTTAGACTAGAAAACTAAGAGGGGGGTGGTGAATCAGTTGTCCCAAATCTTTAACACTTGTAACTATTTCTTTATCACACAAAACTAATTAATGATATAAACATCTAAAGCATGAATCAACAACACATGAGCAGAAATAGATGAACACAAAACAATAGGATTTTTATGTGGAAACCCAGTTAAGGAAAAACCACAGTAGGGGTTAACCCACAAATATTTGTACCCTATTAAAAGTACTTTAGAAAAATACAAGGCACATTCCTTTGGGTGCACTGCCTAGAGCTCACTAGTCAAAAGAGAGGCTCATTGCCTACATAATTTTTTTTGGAACAGAAAGAATTAATTGATAAATAGCATCTACTTCATGCCTGGTTCAGTTTCATTGAATGATCACAAAACTTATGATTTTCCCCAAACACTTCTTCTCTAACTCTTCATCAAAATGACTCTTGTTCTTCTACTTCTCTTCTACTATGCTCTACCTTTGATCCTTTCTTCAAATTATATTATTTTTGAACGAGGATGGTTTTTTACAACTCATCAACAAATATTTATACACTTCATCAACCTTGGAATGAACATCAAGGTTGGCACTACAAACATCTGACTTAATGCGAATCTGTAAGCTATCGACCAAACATAACTTGGACTCAAATCTTCCTTGATCAACACACCACGCTTCATAGAATTGTTCTTATATCATCTGCAACATGCTTGAATCATCCGGTCGGCCAAGACTGTGAAGAACAACAATACCAAGAAGAAAATCTTTATTTACAAGCTCAAACTTCAATCTAGACCTCCAACATAGCAGTCACATGATCCAAAGACTTCCAAAAGCACATTGAATTCAACAAAAAACATCTGTACTCCTCCAAATCATTTGAATCAGTTGCATCTTCCTCTAGAACCTCAAGAACATTGTTTGCCATGAATTTCACATTAGAAAGATTGCTTGTGGACCTCCAAACCATGAACTATTTAAATGGATGATACACATTGACTTCCCAAACCTGCCTTCAGATCCGCAGATCATCATTTCACATATCTGAAACAATCCAGACCTCTTTTCTGTCACTCTATCTATTTTGAATATTGCAAGAACCTATTCTACTCAGATGGTCATAACTTCTTTAGATCTTAATGTGAACCTCTCAAATCTTAACTAGAGCTTCTTCAGTCAAACCTCCTCATAGCCATCTAGTCTGCATCATTGATCTTTATTAATTTTCTCAATATCCTCAACAATCTGGTCTTCTATACAGGCAACAAATTAGGATACAGTTGACACCAATGACAATAGGAATATGTTGACATCAATGACAACAATGCTTAAGTACATATTCGCAACAATCTCCCCCTTTGTCATTGATGGCAACATATGATGTGAAAAGATGAATTCAACCATCAAGACAAGAATTTCTCCCTCTTTCTCTTCTCACTTCTGCAAATCCTTTCTTCATTGATCCCCCTTTCATCAGCAACTAGTTGTTCACACGAATTTTTCTCCCCCTTTGACATCAATGGAAAAGGACACATATTTGCAATCTTTTCTCCCCCCTTATGTTTCAAACTGATCTCCAAAATTTGCATACTAATTACTCCCACTAAGTAGTAGCTCCTTAACATCAATCTAGGTTATAAGATATGACTATGAATTCCACTAGACTGATGCACCTTAGTGCATCTTAGTTCTGATCAGGAGGGGTAATAACCCCTAACTTTTCTTTGAGATACTCAAAAGTATCCTTGGGAAGAGGCTTAGTGAAGATATCCACAATCTGATCTTTTGAAGACATAAACTCCAACTTGACTTCATTCTCATTTACCTTCTCTCTCAAGAAATGAAACTTGATAGATGTATACTTTGTCTTTGAATGCAACACTGGATTCTTTGAGATGCTTATTGCACTTGAATTATCACAAAAGATTGTGACTGGCTCCTCAAACACAATTCTGATGTCTTTCAACATTTGCTTCATCCACAAAACATGAGTACAATTATTTTCTATTGCTATATACTCTACCTTTGCAGTAGATAGAGATATTGCCTCTTATTTTTTTCTCATCCAAGAGACCAATCTTCTTCCCAAGAAAAATGTACCACCACTAGTACTTTTTCTATCATCCAAATTTCCTGCCCAATTAGCATCTGTATATGCAGGAAGAGTTAAGTCATTATCCTTTGGATACCACAATCCATAATCAATTGTCCCCTTGAGATATCTAAAAATTCTTTTAACTTCCACAACATGGGATTCTTTTGGATCAGCTTGAAATTTAGCAACAAGTCCAACTGCATTCATGATGTTAGGTCTGGTCTGAGTTGGATAGAGCAATCCTCCAATAATTGATCTATACCTTTTCTGATTTGCCTTGGGGGAGTCATCATATTTACTTAACTTGCATCCGGTTACCATAGGTGTACCTACTAGCTTTGATTCTTCCATTCCAAACTTCTTCAATAATTCTTTCACATACTTCGACTGAGATATGAAGATACCTTTATTTGTTTAAATAGTTTACAGACCTAGGAAGAAAATCATCTCACTAAACATTGACATCTCAAATTTACTTTTCATTTGATCAGCAAATGCTTTGCACATACATTCATTTCCACCAAATATGATATCATCAAAAAAGACCTCAACAATCAGGATGTCCTCATGATTAATCTTGAAGTAAAGATTACTAATAGCAGTACCTTTACTAAATCCTATCTTAAGAAAATATTTATCCAATCTTGCATACCAGGGTCTTCGGGCTTGCTTGAGTCCATACAAAGCTTTTCTCAGTCTGCAGACCATATTTCTCTGATCAGACAACTGAAAACCTTCTAGTTGTTCAATGTAGACTTCTTCCTTCAACTCTCCATTCAGGAATGTTGATTTGACATATATCTGATAAACCTTAAAATCTTTGAAAATAGCAAATGTAAGAAATAATCTGACTGCTTCTATTCTTTCCACCGGAGCAAAAGTTTCTTCAAAATTAATTCCTTCCACTTGAGAATAGCCTTTGCATAGCAACCTTGCTTTATTTCTTACAACTTCACCATCTTCATTTAGTTTATTCCAGAAGACCCATTTAGTTCCAATCACATTTTTGTCCTCAGGTCTAGGAACAAGATCCCAAGTGTGGTTCTTTTCAATTTACATCAATTCTTCTTTCATTACTTTTACCCAGTTTTCATCATTGGAGGCTTCACTCACTAATTTAGGTTCAATCTTTTAAATCAAACAATTCTCCTCTTGATCTTTAGAAAAAAATTTCCTAGTTTAAACACCTTTACTCTTATCTCCTATGATCTGATCTTTAGGATGATTCAGTCTTACATACCTGGGAGTTTTGGGAATTACTTGAACTTCTGCTCAAAAGAGAGGCTCATTGCCTACAAAATGTATTTTGGAATAGAAAGAATTAACTAAGAAATATCATCTACTTCATGCCTAGTTCAGTTTCAATGAATGTTCACAAAACTTATGCTTTTCCCCAAACACTTCTTCTCTAACTCTTCATCAAAATGGCTCTTGTTCTTCTGCTTCTCTTCTACTATGTTCTGCCTTTGATCCTTTCTTCAGATTATATTGTTTTCACACAAAGATGATTTTTCACAACTCATCAACAAATATTTATACACTTCATCAACCTTGGAATGAACATCGAGGTCGGCACTACAAACATCTGAATTAATGTGAATCCCTAAGCTATCAACCAAACATAACTTGGACTCAAATCATCCTTGATCAACATGCCATGCTTCATAGAATTGCTTTTAGATCATCCTCAACATGCTTGAATCATCCAATCAGCCAAGACTGTGAAGAACATCAACACCAAGAAGAAAATCTTTATTGACAAGCTCAAACTTCAATGTAGAACTCCAACATAGCAGTCACATGATTCAGAGACTTTCACAAGCACATTGAATTAAAAAAAAAACATCTGCACTCCTCTAAATCATACGAATCACTTGCATCTTCCTCCTGGACCTCAAGAAAACTATTTTCCATGACTATCTCATTAGAATGATTTCTTGTGGACCTCAAACCATGAACAATTCGAATGGATGATACACATAGGCTTCCCAAACCTACCTTCAGATCCGTAGATCATCATTTGACATGTCTAGAACAATCTAGACCTCTTTTTTATCACTCTATCTCTTCTGAATATTAAAGGAACTGATTCTACTCAGATGGTCATAACTTCTTCAGATCTTAATGTGAACCTCTCAAATCTTAACAGGAGCTTCTTCAGACAAACCTCTTCATAGCCATCTGGTCTGCATACATTGATCTTTATTATATTTCTTAATATCCTCAACAATCTGGTCTTCTATCCAAGCATGAAATTAGGATACAATTGACACCAATGACAATAGGAATATGTTGACATCAATAACAACACTACTTAAGCACATATTTGCAACAATTGTTACCTAAAAATTTGAACTTGAAAATTTTCAAATTTTCAATGCATCCTCTCATATGCCTTTGAGTCCACCGGGTCACAAAACAATTAATTTTGAAATCTATAGGAGCTAGTGTGGTTTCCTTTTGTGGGTTTGTTCATAACATCATTCTTGCTCAATTCAGCATGTTTTCATGTCAAGATGCCCTACCATTTACAAGCTTTTAAACTTCACCTTTTTCATGCGGGTGATTTGTACATGGGGTCAAAATTCAATTTTATAGATGCTAGAGCCAAAAAGGTTATGGGTTCTGCTCCTTGGTGGTAAATCCTCTAGCTACCCAATTTTGATGAAGATCAGAACTAGTATGAGAAGGTTATGATATTTTCAGTCTAGAATTTTCAAGTTTATTTACATGATAAATTTTGATGCAACATTTTGTATTTCCCAAAGTTTATAAAGGTGAAGTAAATTCAGAGGTCCCATGATTTTAAAATTTGAATGACTATATTTAGTAAGGTCAAGCATTTATGACAGTTTAAAAATATTTACAAGGGAGCTCATATTTAAAGGTTATGGATTTTATAAATAGTGGACTTTTCCTATTATCGGGCATTCCATAAGTTTTAAAACTCCTTATGCCTTCAACAAAAGTTCATGAAATGTATGGACACCTAACCTCATTCAATGTCATGGGTTTCATAAATCTCTTAAATCATGACTTTAAGGTTCTAAAGTTGTGAAAATCCTCAACTTCGCGACATCACATGAAAAGATATCTGTTCTAAACCAAGCCACTATTACTCATCACCTGCGATGTAGAAAAGGCTCCCAGACAAATGTTCTGAGAAGATTTCTGAGCTAGTGAATAGATTTGAAAGGATGACCGCATCCTCTCGAAATGAGACTAATGAATATTTAAGAAGAAGGCAAAACATTGTCTCAAGATACGCAATGATAAAAAAGAATGACTCAAAGAAGTGTTGTCTCATGGATTACCATAACCTCTGGAGCAACTTTCAAATGAATGCAATTGAATCAATATAAGATGCTTCTAAACCTAAAATAGGTACAACTGTTGTTTAACAAATGACTTGATGTACAACGGATTCACAATGGTGGGATATCCTTCGATGTATTTCCTAAAATGGGTACCAGTTATGGTTCAATACAAATAAAGTCTAGAATGCTTTGTGTGAGGGCAGTAGCCATGCTTTGGAAGTGTGTGCTTTAGAAAGGTCATAGTGATGATTGCTTTTATCTGAATAAACACTCATTTACTAAACCTTGCAGTTATTGTGCTAAAGATCAAAAAAGAGATGTGTTTGGTGCATCGAAGTTTCTGTGCAAAGGTCATTGAGTATGTGATTACATTACAATATGCAAAATGTGGTCTTGCAAGCAAAATTTGGATGCATAGACAAGGGTCGTGATACTGTATGACAAAATGCTTGAAGATCTATTGAAATAGCTTTAGAAACTTTCAAGGAAATGCGGTCGACTATTTGAAGGTGCTCCCCAATGCTGTTTGATAATATCTCTGATGGCCAGCTTCAACTTGCTCTTGGCCTGCGTCAAAATGGGAGTTTTAATTGCATTTTCGAAGGGTCATCTTATCCAATAAATGGAGTTTGAAATTTATCCTAGTCATTCCAAATTTTGATCTTTATCATCGAATGAGGCAACTTTGAGAAGTGGCAGTGCATGACCAGGTTATCGCATCTGACGGGGCTTCGAAAACTTGTGAAATGAAGAAAGTATTTTATCCAAGTAATGTGCTGACATGTAGAATGTAAAAGCACAACAAGATGGTGATTTTGGTCTGATTGACAGGTATGTGAAATGTGAAAGCATCACCAAAGCATAAGGATGATGATCTCTGATAGATATTACATTTTGAAATGCTCCAACAGACATGTATATGAAATTGTGGAAGCATAGCCAACATGAGCTCAAAGAGATGTAATCTCTCATAGGCTATCATGAGTGCCAGATATGCACAAAATTGATTTGTTGAATTGGTTCTAGAAAATTTCAAGCAAATTGCAATAGTAGCTAGTTCATTCCAAAAGTAGATCAAGGAACGAGTGGCCAAATATAAATTGGAAAATGAGCAATAACATTGGAAGATTGATTCAATCTATGAATTTTTTAAAGAGACATTCGCAGAAGCTACCAATGTTTCTGAGGGATATTTACCTGGTTGTATCACTGATAAATTGCAAGAAGCACAAGTCCAAGACAATTCAACAATGACCTTGCATAAAGTAATTAAATGAGTAGTGAAGGAGACATTGGACATTCTGAAAAGACAAACATGAGTGTACTGATTCAGTGGCATTTTACTATAGCAGATTCTAGAACCTGGATGATAGATGGAAGAATTGCATAGCTTTATGGAAAAATGTTAGATGAAAAATCTAGAAAAGATGTTTTGTGTTGCCACCTGTACTTGAGAAGAAGGTATTCAATATCAAGTGGGGAACATATCTCCCAAGGCATAGAACATTGAACGGAAATACAAATTATGAAGCCTAATATGCACAAAGTTACTGGAAAAGTGCCTTAAGCATTATCACAGTATTGTTACTATGGGTTGGAATGAGTTTGAAGACAAAAGCTCTCGGATGTGAGATGATGTGAGAAGACATGTTTATTAAGACTACAGGTGTTAATTAATCTATTTGAACATATAGCAGAGGGGAAGTTGCTACTCAAAATATTTAATGGATTGATTTCTAGAATGATTACAAGGCTTTTGATCCTTACAATGTGAAGAGTTTCGGTCAGTTTTGAACAACTCAAGGAGATTATAAATCTAGTAAGAAGAAAACAAATTAAAATGATCTATTGAAATATCAAGATGGATTTCAAGAAATATCTTTCCTTCCTCATAGTTATGAATAAAGAGAATCAAGAGTCACTTAAATAATGAATTATGGGAAAATAAAAGTAGTTTTATTTATCGTAGCTCACTTCAAGAAGTTGTTTGGAGAGAGTGAAAACTTCTTTTTAAGAAACAGTTACAGGAACTAAAAGGTTACCGGAAAATGTTATAAATATGTAATTGATAGTCATGGGAAGGGAGTATCTTTTTCCATTCTTTTGTGCTATTTGGGAACAGGGGAAGCAGGGGCAGTTTTGTTTTCAACCATAGTTTGTTGTATAGAATAGGAGTCTGTGAGCTCATTTTGTATTTGGAAAATGAAGAAGATATTCTTAAATATGTGAATTTATGAATGTTTTCTTTGGACCGCAAGTGTTCTTTGTGGCAATGCAATCACTTCCCAATACAATTTCTGTTATGTCAAATTGTGTAGATGTTTATTTTTAAACCTTTGAATTTAAATTAATTCATCTATTGAGGGGAAATTCATTGCTTGTTCTTTTCTTGTTTCTCATCTGTGGGTGTGGGATAGATGCACTTTGTATCATTTTTCTGCATTCATTTAATTCTGAATTTAATCTTTCACATCTATTTCATGGCTATGGGTAGATGGTAGTGTGCCTTTTCCACTTTCTAGTTAAAAATATACCCTATTTTTATTCATTGCATATCTGTCGAAGGTAGTTACACCTTGTAAAACAAGTATAGAGCACTTGCAACTATCATTGCAAGTGACTCAACTATTGGTCTATTTGTCATTAGTGTGGGCAAGGGAGTATAAATTGAAGTGACAAATCTATTAAACAAGAGTTTTTTGGTGACTCCACTAGGGAATTTGAAATTGAAAGATCAGTGCTCTTGTTTTCCTAGAAATTTGAAGGTGCCTCCCTAAGAATGGAGGTTGGCTACTCTATGAAGTGGAGAGCATTCAGAAGTGTTTTGTTCTAGTGAAGACTTCTACTAGTTTATTTTCTAGATTTGTATTATGGCTTTAATTTCTTCCAAGCCATGGAGAAATCATTTTGGGCCTCTCTCTTTGTCACAATATTCACTATTGTCTGAAGGATCAAGAAAATATTTTCCAAAGTTTAATGGAGAAGACCATCAAGATGCTGAAAATCACATTCTAGCATTCATAGTTGTCTGTGGTATTTTGGGGCTAAGAGAAGAAATATTTTTGTAAGATTATTTATTGAATATCTTATTGGGCCTACAACAGATTGGTTTTATTATTTGGAAGAAAAGTGTATTACTAATTGGGATTCATTGAAGACTAAGTTCTTGGAAAGATATAAAGGCCCTGTTGATGAATTTGCTCTACTATGTCAATTTTTCAATATTCAAAACCAAAAGGTGAATCCATTAGAGATTTTGTGGATAGGTTCAACCGATTGCTCAAAAAGATTCCTACCTCCATTCAGCCAAGTGAGCAACTTAAGCTTTGTACTTTTATTTGTTCTTTGCATCTTGATGTTTAATTTGAGTTGAAACAAAATAAAGTGAATAATATTAAAATTGCACAATAAGAGACTGTGAAAATTGAGGATGATTTAATTTTGAGTGGGTTATGGAAAGCAAATTAGGTTGTAAATTATTTGGAATGTGAATCTGTGAGGAAGCCTATAATGCAAAAATTAGTCTCCCAGCCTATGAACTATCAATACATGCAGCCTCCTTCTAATAAATATCTTAATCTCACTATTTTTTATTCAAAATATTTTGGTAGAGATGAATTAAGTGCTACAGGAATTAAACCTCATATGAATAGAAGAATTGAGGCACATTTTTTGCATTAAGAACAAAATTATGATGAATCCATAAGCTCATCAAATGACAGAGAAAGTGAACAACTCTCTTGCGATGTTAATGGAAAAGAAGGTAATGCAAATGAAGTTGTTTCGACCTCCTTGTCTACAAAAGAAATGTAATCATTCACTTTTATCAATGAAGAAGAGCAACTTGAGGATGCACAACATGAAGATAAGGTATTCAATATCCTTACACCAGAGTGCATACAAACTGATTATGAAGTCTTCAAGTTTTCAGAGCAAGATGACACAAAAGTATAGTTGTGTAACAAGAGGTCAGAAATAATTCTATTTTTGAATCCTTCCATTTCAAAAATTTGAATGCCAAATTTTTAAACAAGATTTGAAAGATGAGGTTAAAAGTAGCCATGATAGTTCTAATATAAGTGATCAAATGGATGAACATGTTGAACCTCATGTTGTGTATATTCTGAATTGGCGTCTTAATGCCTGTGAAGATGAGTTTTTGTGTGGAAAAGAGGTTGTCATGCCTGATCTACAGAATATAGATAGAGAAGATGAAATGTGTCATGACATTGTTGAGTCAAATCTTACAGAGAAAGAGGAGACAATTTTAGTTGGGGGTGATTTTTAGCCACTCTTGCATGAGATTGATGATTGGTCTTATAGTGATTCAATTAGTTGTTTTTAGGTTTGGGATACTAATTTGTCTACTGTAAAGAAGGATGATTCGACTAGTTGGGGACCGAAAATTTTAAACAATGCTGTCACCTCTACATACAACACTGTAGAAGGGTTTTTATCTCATGATTTGTGTGTGGGTTGTCCAATCTGAGGAATGGTTTCTCCATGATTGCAAAATCAAGTGCACTCTAACATTACACATGAAGTTATACAAGCAGATGTTGGTAATCGTATGTTGGGCAATGTTGATATGAGTCAACCATTTATAGATGTATATGATGAAGAATGGATTTTTGAGCATCAGATCACATCCAGAGCATCTTTATATGATGTTATTCTTATCAGTTTGATCATGGTGGTCATAAGTTGGCAGCGGATTATGTGTGGGCTCCTCATTCATCGAGCTCTATTTCATATTGGTAGCTATTTGTCCCAGCCTATCAATGTATTTGCATGATTACTCTAGAGTCTTTGAAGGTAGGGTCTTCCTTCCATCTATATATTAGGAGTTTTTGTTGTGCTGGTAGTGTAGTTTCCTTTCCTAATTTGCCCTATTTTTGGCTTACTCTGGCTCCTTTGTCCCCTGTGCTCTCTGACTCTGTTGCCCAATGGATTTATGCACTGGCCTATTCTTGAGATTCTAAGTTCCTTGCTTTGTCCTTTGTAGCTCTCATCCTCAATCAGAGCCTATTGTTACCCAAAAATTTGAACTTGAAAATTTTCAAATTTTCAGTGCATCCTCTCATACACCTTTGAACCCACCAGGTCACAAAACAATTAGTTATGGAAATTTATAAGAGCTGGTGTGGTTTCCTTTTGTGGGTTTGTTCATAACATCATTCTTACCCAATCTAGCCTATTTTCATGTCAAGATGCCCTACCATTTGCAATATTTTAAACTTCACTTTTTCATGTGAGTGATTTACAAATAGGATCAAAATTCAATTTTCTAGATGCTAGAGCCAAGGAGGTTTCTGAGTTCTGCTCTGTAGTGCCTAGTCCTTTCATTATCAAATTTTCATGAAGATCGGAGCTGATATGAGAAAGTTACGAAGTTTTCCGTCTAGAAGTTTCAAGTTTATTTACGAGATAAATTTTGGTGGAACATTTTATATTTTCCCAAAGTTTATAAAGCTGAAGTAAATTATGAGGTCCCGTGATTTTTAAATTTTAATGACTTTGTGTAGTAAGGTCAAGCATTTATGACAGTTTTAAAATATTTACAAGGGAGCTCATATTTAAAGGTTACATGGATTTTATAAATAGTGGACTTTTTCTATTGTTGGGCATTCCATAAGTGTTAGAACTCCTTATGCCTCCGACAAAAGTTCATGAAATGTACAAACACCTGACCTCATTCATTGTCGATGGTTTCATAAATCTTTGAACTTGCAACTTCAGGGTTCTAAAGTTGTGAAAATCCCTAACTTCATGACATCACAGGAAAAGATATATGTTCCATATCAAGGCACTATTACTCTCACCTACGATGTAGAAAAGGCACCAAGATAAATGTGCTGAGAAGATTTGTGAGCCATTGAATAGATTTGAAAGGAAGATCTCATCCTCTCAAAATGACACTAATAAATATGCAAAGAAGAAGGTGAAACATTGTCTCAGGATACACAATGATCACAAAGAATGACTCAAGGAAGTGTTTTGTCATGGATTACCATAACCACTGGAGCAACTTTCAAATGAATGCAATTGAATCAATATCAGATGCCTCTAAATCTAAAATAAGCACAAATGTTGTTTAACGAACGGCTTGATGTGAAACTAATTCATAATGGTGGGATATCCTTCGATGTATTTTCTAAAATGGGTACCAGTTGCGGTTCAGTACAACTAAAGTCTAGAATGCTTTTTACGAGGGCAGTAGCCATGCTTTGGAAGTGTGCGCTTTAGAAAGGTCATGCTAATGATTGCTTTTATCTGAATAAACACTCATATACTAAACCTTGAAGTTATTGTGCTAAAGAGTAGAAAAGAGATGTGTTTGGTGCATCGGAGTTTTGTGCGAAGGTCATTGAGTATGTGATTACATTACAATATGCAAAATGTGGTCTTGCAAGCAAAATTTGGATGCATCAACAAGGGTCGTGATACTATATGACGAAATTCCCGAAGATCTATTGAAAAGGCTTTAGAAACTTTCAAGCAAATGTGGTTGACTATGTGAAGCCACTCCCCAGTGTCCTTTGCTAATATATCTAATGGCTAGCTTCAACTTCCTCTTGGCCCGCGTCAAAATGGGAGTTTTAATTGCATTTTCAAAGGGTCATCTTATCCAATAAATGGAGTTTGAAATTTATCCTAGTCATTCCAAATTCTGACCTTCATCATCGAATGAGGCAACTTTGAGAAGTGGCAGTGCATGACCGAGTTATCACATTTGACGAGGCTTGACAAACTTCTGAAATGAAGAAAGTATTTTATCCAAGTAATGTGCTGACGTGCAGAATGTAAAAGCACAACAAGATGGCGATTTTGGTCTGATCGACAAGTATGTGAAATGTGAAAGCATCACCAAAGCGTAAGCATGATGATCTTTGTCAGATATTACATTTTGAACTGCTATGGCAGACATGTATGTGAAATTGTGGAAGCATAGAAAACATGAGGTCAAAGAGATGTAATCTCTCATAGGCTGTCACGAGTGCCAGATATGCACAAAATCAATTTGTTGAATTGGTTCTAGAAAATTTCAAGCAAATTGCAATAGTATCCAGTTCATTCCAAAAGCATATGAAGGAATGAGTGGCCAAATATAAATTGGAAAATGAGAAATTACATCAGAAGATTGATTCAACCTATGAATTTGTTAAAGAGACATTTGCAGAAGCTACCAATATTTCTGAGGGATATTTACCTGGTTGTATCTTTGATAAATTGCAAGAAGCACAAGAGAAGGCCAAGAAAATTCAACAATGACCTTGCATACAGTAATTAAATGGGCTGTGGAGGAGACATTGGACATTCTGAAAAGAAAAACCTGAGTTTTTTGATTAAGTGGCACTTTAATGTAGCAGATTGCAGAACTTGGATGATAGATTCAACAATTGTATAGATTTTGCAAAAAAATGTTAGATGAAAAATCTAGCAAAGATGTTTTGTGTTGCGACCTATGCTTAAGAGGAAGGTATTCAATATCAAGTTGGGAACATATCTCCTAAGGCTTAGAACATTGAAGGGAAATACAAATTTTGAAGCCTAATATGCACAAAGTTATTGGAAGAGTGCCTTAAGCATTATAACAGTATTGTTACTATGGGTCGGAATGAGTTTGAAGGCAGAAGCTCTTAGATGTGAGATGATGTGAGAAGACATGTTTATTAAGACTATAGTTGTTAATTAATCTGTTTGAACTTATGGAAGAGGTGAAGTTTCTACTCAAAATGTTTGATGGATTGATTTCTAGAATGATTACAAGGCTCTTGATCCTTACTATGTGAAGAGTTTCAGTCAGTTTTGAACAAATCAAGGAGAGTATAAAGCTAGTAAGAAGAAAACAAATTAAAATAATCTATTGAAAGATCAAGATGGATTTCAAGAAATACCTTTCCTTCCTCATAGTTACGAATAAAGAGAATCAAGAGTCACTTAAATAATGAACTATGGGAAAATAAAAGTGATTTTATGTATTGTAGCTCACTTCAAGAAGTGGTTTGGAGAGAGTGAAAACTTCTTTTCAAGAAATAGTTATGGGAACCGAAAGGTTACCAGAAAATGTTATAAATATGTAATTTATAGTCTGGGAAGGGGGTATCTTTTTCCATTCTTTTGTGCTATTCGGGAACAGGGGAAGTAGAGGTAGTTTTATTTTCAACCATAGTTTGTTGTATAGAATAGGAGTTTGTGAGCTCATTTTGTATTTGGAAAATGAAGAAGATATTCTTAAATATGTGAATTCATGAATGTTTTCTTTGGACTGCAAGTGTTCTTTATGTCAATGCAATCACTTCCCAATACAATTTCTGTTATGTCAAATTGTGTATATGTTTATTTTTAAACCTTTGAATTTAAATTAATTCATCTATTGAGGGGGAGTTCATTGCTTGTTTTTTTCTTGTTTCTCATCCGTGGGTGTGGGATAGATGCACTTTGTATCATTTTTCTACATTCATTTAATTCTAAATTTAATCTTCCACATCTATTTCATGGCTATGGGTAGATGGTAGTGTGCCTTTTCTTCTTTCTGGTTAAAAGCATACCCTATTTTTATTCATTGCATATCTGTCGAAGGTAGCTACGCCTTGTAAAACAAGCAAAGAGCACTTGTAACTATCATTGCAATTGACTCAATTGTTGGTCTATTTGTCATTAGTGTGGGCAAGGGAGTATAAACCAAAGTGACAAATTTGTTAACCAATAGTGATAATGAACTTATGTCCATTAGATGATGGTGGATGGATTTTACCTACAAGTTTGAGCCCCATTGTGAAAAGGGCTAGGGCTCATGATTGGTTGCAGTTCCTGTGATGGTGCATGCATAAGATCACTGTGTTGTTGACATGGAGAGTATTTCTTCACAAATTGATGGGCATCCTATTCCATGGTGGGCCAGTAGTATCCTGTCCTAAGAATCTTTTTCGCTACTATAGGTCCACAATAATATGCCCACAAATACCCTCATGTACCTCGTGTAACTTTGTTTCAACTTTCCTAGAATCGAGGCATAGTAAAAGAGTACCATCAAGACTTTTGTAGTAAAGGGTATCACCTATGATGGTAAAGTGACAGGCTTGGTGGATGAACGTATGGCATTGTGTGGATGTTAGGTTAGGTGGAATGATGTTGTCATGGAGGTAAAGGTAGGTTTCTTGGTACCATGGGGAGAAGAGACCAACAATATCGCATACTAGCTCAAATTGTAGAACATCATAGGCCAACATTAGAAGCTCTTCAATCAGGGACTCACATTTCTTACTATCCTTTTTCATGTCAACCAGAGATCCTATGATAGCCATGGTGTCTACTATTTTCTTATTCAACCTTGGTATTTTCTTGAAATGCATGTCATGGAAGTAGTCCTTAAAATCATCAACCATTCCTTTATAGGGTAGGAGCTTATCATCCTTTGTTTTGTATTCATTGTTGACTTGTTTCTACAGCTAGCTATGAGTGACCATAAACTATGAGCTTTTCAATATTCCATTGGATGGCCATACGAATTCTTTTGATGAGGGGCTCATATTATGCTACGTCGTATGTGCGTGGAAATGTTATTTTGTAGGATTTTGGAATAGTGTCTCCTTCAGGGGTAACAAACAAGCTGCCTATCCCCAGCCATGATGTGTGTATGATCCATAAAAATACATTTTCCATGTGTCTTCTATTCGTGCCACTATGAATATGGACTCATTTGGGAATTCTGAAAGCAATGGTTATTCTTTTGGGATAGGTGCATCGACTAACTGATCAAAATTTACTTGTCCTTTGATAGTCTTTCTCTCTATGTACTCAATGTCAAACTCACTGAGGATCACAACCCAATTATCCATTCATCCAATGAGAGTTGCTCTAGTGAATATATATTTTAGCAAGTCAATTTTTGTAAGGAGCTTTGTCTTATGATCGCGCATATAGTGTATTACCTTCTATGTGGTAAAGACAAGTATGGGGCATGCTCATTCAATAGGAGTATAATTCAATTCATAGGTCACCAAAGTGCAACTGATGTAGTATATGACTCTTTCTTTTCCACGTTCACCATGTTGTTCTAGAAAGACCCCTTTTGTTGTTTCTTTTGTTGAGATGTATAGGAGGGGTTTCCCTTACTTTGATGGAATAAGGACAGGTGGCATGGCAAGATATTCCTTTATCTATTCAAAGACCCTCTGACAATTGTTATCCCATAGAAATGATGTAATCTTTCATAGAAGATGTTTGAATGGCTGACACTTATTTGCAAGTTGTGCTATGAAGCAATGGATAGACTGAAGCTTCCCTTTAAGGTTATGGAGTTGCTTGAGTGTTTTAGGTGGAGCCATCTCCACTATATCCTTGACCTTAGTGGGTTTGACTTTAATACCTCTTCTTGATATAATGTACCCTAGGAGTTTTCTGGAGTTGACCCCCAAGACACATTTCTTAGGATTGAGCCACACCTTGTATTGTTCTAATCTGTCTAATATTTTTTCCAACACATTCAACTAACCTTCTCTAGTCTTTGATTTTCCCAGCAAATCATCTACATAATCTTCCATTATGTTGTGGAATAGGTCATGGAAGATTACTATCATGGTTCTCTGAAATGTGGCTCCTATATTTTTCAACCCAAAGGGCATCACAACCTAGCAGGAGGTTCCCCATGGGCGAATGAAGGTAGTTTTATGTTGGTTTTCTTCTCCTATGCTAATTTGGTTCTAACCAAAAAATACATCCATTAAGGACAAAATTTCACATCCAGTAGTGAGATCAACAATGATATCTATGTTGGGGAGCAGAAAGTCATCTTTAGGGCATGCCTTATTGAGATCTCTGAAATCAGTGCATACATGGATGCCCCCAATGACTTTGTCTACCGGCACAATATTCAACACCCATTTAGGATAGTCAATAGGTCTAATGAATCCATCATCTAGGAGCTTCTTACACTCAACTTTGATGAGGAGTGCAACTTGGGGATTCATTTTCCTCACCTTTTATTTTATCAAATTTTCTTGAGGATGTACAGTGATATGGTGCACTACCAATGCAAGGTCCAACCCTGACATATCAGCATATGTCCATGCAAGTTATGACCTCTTTATTTAAATAAGGCCAAGAAGGCCTCTTGTTCTAATGCTCTAAGGGATTCTACTTAGAATGTGATCTTGGGTGCTTCTTTGGTTCCAAGGTTCATTTCATGTGATGCTTCTACTAGGATTAGCGACCTTTCTTGATACAATTCTGGGACTTCGAGGAGGTCCATTCTCTCATCCCCTAGTGCTTTGGAGAGGTTTTCACTCGGGGATATGTCCTTTATTTTGATTTTTTCATCATCCAAAAGTGCCACAAAGTAGTTTTCACTGGGGGATGTTATTTTTATGTTCACACTTTTGTGACTAAGATATTGGATTTTCTCCCTAGAGTATGCATATGTATCATTGAGTTCCATTATGTAGCTAGATCTATGATATTGAAGGGGCACATGGTCTCTAACCCTCGTTAATTCTGCAATGGCCTCATCATTTTGTGCGATATCAAGGATGGGGAGCCCTTGTTGGTCCCAATCTATGAGTTGGGGATAGACTAGAGGAAGGTCAGTGGATGTTGATGTCATGTTTGATAGGGTTTAAATGGTGCATATGGAAGATTTGAAAAGTTTGGTGAAATTGGAAAAGGGGTCTTGATGGTCCTCTTCATTTATATTATCAATTGTAGGGAAAGACCTAACAACCTCAATCAAGATATACTCAAGTTTGGTGGAGGTAGATTTCTTTTTTTTGTAACTTAGTCAGTGGAAGTGAGGATTCTTCATTGCTTGAATAGGATCAATAATTCCTTGTTCATGAAGGCCTATGTTGCCTTGTCCATTATAGCCCATGTGGTTGACAATCTCAAGACCTTTTCCATAGATCTCTGTTGGGAGGATATGAGCTTCTTGTTGTTCATCTTCATCTTTATTGTTGGGATAAGGTGCCATTAACCTTGTAAATCCCAATATTGTATTTATTCCATTTATTATTTGTAATTTGTAATTACCCATAAGGGATGTACAAGTTTCACTAGCAGGTTGTTACAGAGTTACTTTTACTGCTAAAGGAATCTCGATAAATAGTAAATGAGGTGAGGTGGAGAATCTTGGTGCCTATTTTAGGGAAATGCATGTTTGGGCTGTTATGACACATGTCATAAGTTTGTAAGAGCATCTATGACAACTTACAATTGTCATAAGGTGTAAGAGATTCTATGATAACAATTATTGTCTTGTAAGTTCTTATTCTTGGTTCTAGGTGCCTATATTGGGAAGATGCCTATGACAGGTGTAAGGGAATCTGTAAGAAGATGATTTTGTTGTATCCCAAGATAGAAATATTGGATTTTGTCCATCTCCGACGAATTTCTTTGGTGGGTACTCATTTTGGATAAATATGAGACTTGAGAGTGAAGTTTGGTGGTGTAATAATGAGAGGATATCTCAGTTTTATAGGTACAGAGCTGCTGTTGGATTGAAGAGTGAAGAGGAGATTGGAAGTGGATGTATTGTAATCTTGTTTTGAAGATAATACAACTTGGGCCTCTCCTCTTGGTGGAGTTTTTTCCATCAAGGGTTTCTCCACGTAAACACTGTGTTATGTGTTTGACCTTTTGTTCCATTGTTGCCTTGTGTTGTGAGATCTTGCTTTATTATGTTGCTAATTTGTGCCTCTTTGTTGCTGCTATCTTATGGTGATGTTATTGCTGTTATAAGTTCATCTAAGTTGTTTTTATCAAGCATGTTAGAGTGGTTGTTTTTAGCATCATAAATAAGTTGAATTGTTTCATGGTTTTTCAAGGATTAAGCAAACTTATTTTAAGATTTCTATATTGTAGTAGTCAAAACCTTGTATCTCATCAATTGGTATCATATCTTGGTGATTTGATGATTAAAAATTGGATTAGAGATTGTTTGTTTATTCCAACATTTGGTATCAAAGCATAAGGTTGCTCCACATGGCTTGCATTTGCTCTTATGTGCTTGCATGTTCTTGCATGTGAGTTGAATGTACTTGTATGTTGCTTGCATGTGGTTGCATGTCCTTGCATGGGCTTGCATGTTGCTTGCATGTGCTTGCATGTGATGGCTTCATGGTAATTTGGTTCTAGGTATTCCTCCACTTTTTGAATTTTATCTTGTAAACCTTGTGAATTTGTTGGAAGGAATTGTACAGTTGGAGGTTTTTTGGGCTGCAGTGGATGTTTTGTATGTTGGCATTGTTTTATAGATATGTGAGATTGGAAGCCATGGTATCTAACTTTCAAATGGATATTGTCAATGGAATCTACAGTGAGCTCTTGAGGCTCAGGGTTATGGATTTTCATGGAGTTGATCTTGTGGTAGTGATCTGGAGCTCTGGCTTGGTAATATGTAAGTATGCTCTTGCATGATAGTTATGTTCCTTTATCTTGTGGTCTTGTGAATGGGTTTTCATGTTGGGTGGTTGATTTTGGTACCCTGGTTACATGGAAGAACATTGATTTTTTGGACTATAGTATGGGGTGCTTATGTTGGATTCATGGGTTTAGCCCTTGGTTACATGAAAGCATTAGATGATTTGCCACTGGTTGCATGTGGGTTGTGGAGTTGGTATTTTAGTGATATGGAAACTCTTGGACAACCTAGTTCCTCCTTTTTCATATTCATGTTATTTTGGATATGTAGGTTTTATAGTTTTCCTATTACAAAAAGCTGTGAATTGTAGATCTATGATATTTCATTAGTTCAGATGACATGTATGGTGTGAATATCTGGATGTTAAAGTGATTTTAGATTTATAGAGAGATGGTTTTGCAGGTTTTACATGTTAACAAAAGTCTATGGTTTGTACATCTATGGAAAGGTTGTGTTCAGACTCATCATTATAGATTTGCAGGGCTACTTGATGGGTTCTTATGATCTATGGTTACTCTTATGTGGATTTGTTTGGCAAATTAGGTCTGCCGTTGATCCTTGTGTTTGAGTCATGGAAATCTACATGTTATTCCTTGTTATCTTTGTTCTGCATGTTATCGATGTGGTTCTGAATCTATTTTTTAGTTATTTGAGATTGGAGCATTGACCATGTTTTTTTCTTCTTTGAGATGTTGCATGAGTGTAGATCTTGTAAATTATCTAATGAGGATTCTATTTGGTTGGCCTGTTCTTGGTCACCTTGTTTACATTGGTATGTTTATTACAGTGAGATAGAAGGATGGTTTAGAGTGCATGATATAGTTGTTCATTAGAATCTATAGCAGTAAATTATGGTGCATGAGAAGCTCTATTCACTTTTAGTGGAATCTTTTTTTGCCAATGATGTTGGTCGTGATACCATGTCTACAACTCAGTATCACTTTTAGTGGGAGTTTTGTGCAGTTACATAGTGCATTCTATCTTCTTGGTTTAGAGATTATGGTTTACTCGACCTTTTGGGAGCTATGTCGTTTACAACAGATTCTTTGATTATGTTGAGGCCATGGATGATCTTCATTTGGGAGATGGTTATCATGATGTCATGGATAGCTTGGTTACATGTTTCAATGGGAGCTTTTGACAATGATGGTTTGATGTTTATCTTGTTGCCATGTATAGCTTGGTATCATGGTTTAGTGGGAACTTTGGCAAGATATGGTTATCTTCAAGTGATTTGAAGAGGTTTTAACATCTTGTTTCATGGAAGACCCTTAGAGTCTTTGGTAAAGGTGTTATTTTTATTCCTTTGGAGAGGATGCAGTTCTCTTTAGTTTTGAGTATTAAACATTTGTTTGGAGCTTCATGATTTTGTAGGCTGCATTTGAAGTTGGCATGGATTGATTTGTGGGTGCTCATGGATACTAGAGAGACTTGGGTTAGGCTAAATATTTCTTATGTTAAGAGATATGTGTTGAAATGGTTACTTGTTATGAAATTTTTTGGATAGTAAAGACTGAGGAGCGTACACCTAGGAATGGATGTGAGTCCATCATAGACCTGATGAGAAGTTTGTCTTTATTAAAAGCTTATATAGCTTGGTGTTGTATGCATAGGACAATCTTGTATCCTACTCTTCGTCTACTTGGAAGGTGAATGATCTAAGAGGTGTTGCCTGCCTAATTATTAGATGCATTCTTTATATGTATCTTGTCTTCTCTTGTGTATTAGTCTTGAAAGTTGAGTTTTGAGCAGATGTATGATTTTATGTATTTATGTTGTTCTCCTTGAACTTGGGTGAGTTCTAAGGATTTGGTAGGAGAGGTATAGGAAATGGTTAGTGGCTTTCAGCATATTGCCTTATGTTGTGGGAATGTTTGGCTAGTTTGATCTTCTTTGTGTGATAGGTTTTACATCTATTTTTGCCATATTTTCATTTGAATTGAATGGTTAGATGTTGATATTCTTTTAGTTTAGAAGTGTTGGAGGAGATCTTACTTTACACAGTTTGGCACATGTTAGTGTGGTATAAGGACATAGTTGATTTGCATGTTCTCTCTTTCCTGGTATAGTGTCATCTTCCTAAAGGTTCTTATGTTTATGGAGTTGAGGTTATTAATGGAGTCATGTGATGTTGTTTGTACTTCATTGTTTTTGGCAATAGTTTGGTAGCTCCTCGATCTCTTTCTTCATTGGTTTGGAGGACTTGGGAGAGTTATTTGGTTTGGCAATGAAAGATGTATTTTGCATATATTATATGCTTCTTTGACACTATGATAGAGGAGTTAGCCATATCATATATGTGAAGTGCTATAGGAGAACTTGTTAATGTTGTGATCTTGTTTTCAGATTTGACATTACCTGTGTAGTGGGAGTTTTGGAAGGTATATGTGTTTTGTATGGGAGGGGCACCTCTCTTGAACTGGGTACACTTTACTACAGTGAGTCACTTCAAAAGTTTTTTATCGCATGTCTATGTGTGTTGTTACCTTGGAGTCTTGTTTTGCAGGATGGTGGATATATAGGGACTTGTTTGCAGATTTGGGTTGTTATGTTGATAGCATGAAGTTCTACCTATGATAGTT
This sequence comes from Cunninghamia lanceolata, assembly GCA_027924645.1. Taxonomy (NCBI): domain Eukaryota; kingdom Viridiplantae; phylum Streptophyta; class Pinopsida; order Cupressales; family Cupressaceae; genus Cunninghamia; species Cunninghamia lanceolata. Next base: position 8,267,478 of record BSBN01000050.1, on the reverse strand, counting down.
TGTTTACCCTAGTTTGAGGTATGGATAGTTTGAATGAGCTAGCAACTTGTTGTGGTTTCTATTCCAATTTGGTATGAGTGTGGCAGTCACTCGGAGTCATTTGTTATCATTTTAATTTGATGCTTGTGTTCATGTATAGATTGGTGTAGGTTTTAGTGACAGTTGATATGTTTCACCTTGCAATGTTCCTTGTCCCATCATGGGTAATATGATGTGGGGTTTTCTTGCTTGAGATGGTGGTTATCATGGTTGCTTTTGTAGGCATCTTGTTGGAGCACAAAAGCATGTTGAAGAATCAATGGTACATGGTTGGCTAAGGGGTGTTTTTCCCTTGTAGAGTTTTCCTATGGGTTTATTTACAACGTATAATGTCAAGTGGGAGAATGTTGGGATAAGGTACCATTAACCTTGTAAGTCCCAATATTGTATTTATTCAATTTATTATTTGTAATTTGTAATTACCCATAAGGTATGTATAAGTTTCACCGACAGGTTGTTACAGAGTTACTTTTACTGCTCAAGGAATCTTGGTAAATAGTAAATGAGGTGAGGTGGAGAATCTTAGTGCCTATTTTAGGGAACTGTATATTTGGGCTATTATGACGCATGTCATAAGTTTGTAAGAGTGTCTATGACAACTTACAATTTTCATAAGGTGTAAGAGATTCTATGACAACAATTATTGTCTTGTAAGTTCCTATTCTTGGTTCTAGGTGCCTATATTGGGAAGATGCCTATGACAGGTGTAAGGGAATCTGTAAGAAGATGATTTTGGTGTATCCCATGATAAAAATATTAGATTTGTCCATCTCCCACAAATTTCTTTGGTGGGTACCCATTTTGGATAAATATGAGACTTGAGAGTGAAGTTTGGTGGTGTAACAGTGAGAGGATATCTCAGTTTTAAAAGTACAGAGGTGCTGCTGGATTGAAGAGTGAAGAGGAGATTAGAAGTGGAAGTATTGTAATCTTGTTTTGAAGATAATACAACTTGGGCCTCTCTTCTTGGTGGAGTTTTTTCCCACAAGGGTTTCTCCATGTAAACACTGTGTTATGCGTTTGATCTTTTGTTCCATTGTTTCCTTATGTTGTGAGATCTTGCATTCTTATATTGCTGATTTGTGCCTCTTTGTTGCTGCTATCTTATGGTGATGTTATTGCTGTTACAAGTTCATCTAAGGTGGTTTTATCAAGCATGTTAGAGTGGTTGTTTTTATCATCATAAAGAAGTTGAATTATCTGATGGTATTTCAAGGATTAATCAAACTTATTTTCAGATTTACATATAATTTTTAGATTTCTATATTGTAGTAGTCAAAGCCTTGTATCTCACCAATTGGTATCATATCTTGGTGATTTGATGATTAACAATTGGATTAGAGATTGTTTGTTTATTCCACCATTTATATAACCATGAGGATATATCTTCAAGGACATCTTTTTCCATAAAGTGCTTTCGCTTGTAGATTGGGGATTGCTTGCATTTGATGATAACCATAGAGACTTCATTGTCCTTAGGGTACCGAATGTCTTAGGAGATGGTGGGAGTAAGCCTACACAAAATGTGCCATGTAGATCATATTTTCATCTTGACCTTAGGAGGGGTAGGTGATTTCAAGGTGGATGTGATGTTTGTAGGATTGATTTATGAGATGGAAGGTTTTGGATTGGTGTTAGGGTGTATGCTTTTGTGACATTGTTTTAAGGGTAGAAAGTTCTATTGTGTCCTTTCAAAAAGTTTTGTGGCATCTTGTTGGAGCACAAAAGCATGTTGAAGAATCAATGGTACACGGTTGGCTAAGGGGTGTTTTTCCCTTGTAGAGTTTTCCTATGGGTTTATTTACAACGTATAATGTCAAGTGGGAGAATGTTGGGATAAGGTACCATTAACCTAGTAAGTCCCAATATTGTATTTATTCAATTTATTATTTGTAATTTGTAATTACCCATAAGGTATGTATAAGTTTCACCGACAGGTTGTTACAGAGTTACTTTTACTGCTCAAGGAATCTTGGTAAATAGTAAATGAGGTGAGGTGGAGAATCTTAGTGCCTATTTTAGGGAACTGTATATTTAGGCTATTATGATGCATGTCATAAGTTTGTAAGAGTGTCTATGACAACTTACAATTTTCATAAGGTGTAAGAGATTCTATGACAACAATTATTGTCTTGTAAGTTCCTATTCTTGGTTCTAGGTGCCTATATTGGGAAGATGCTATGATAGGTGTAAGGGAATCTGTAAGAAGATGATTTTGGTGTATCCCATGATAAAAATATTAGATTTGTCCATCTCCCACAAATTTCTTTGGTGGGTACCCATTTTGGATAAATATGAGACTTGAGAGTGAAGTTTGGTGGTGTAACAGTGAGAGGATATCTCAGTTTTAAAAGTACAGAGGTGCTGCTGGATTGAAAAGTGAAGAGGAGATTAGAAGTGGATGTATTGTAATCTTGTTTTGAAGATAATACAACTTGGACCTCTCTTCTTGGTGGAGTTTTTTCCCACAAGGGTTTCTCCATGTAAACACTGTGTTATTCATTTGATCTTCTGTTCCATTGTTTCCTTGTGTTGTGAGATCTTGCATTCTTATATTGCTGATTTGTGCCTCTTTGTTGCTACTATCTTATGGTGATGTTATTGCTGTTACAAGCTCATCTAAGGTGGTTTTATCAAGCATGTTAGAGTGGTTGTTTTTATCATCATAAAGAAGTTGAATTGTCTGATGGTATTTCAAGGATTAATCAAACTTATTTTCAGATTTGCATATAATTTTTAGATTTCTATATTGTAGTAGTCAAAGCCTTGTATCTCACCAATTGGTATCATATCTTGGTGATTTGATGATTAACAATTGGATTAGAGATTGTTTGTTTATTCCACCATTTATATAACCATGAGGATATATCTTCAAGGACATCTTGTTCCATAAAGTGCTTTCGCTTGTAGATTGGGGATTGCTTTCATTTGATGATAACCATAGAGACTTCATTGTCCTTAGGGTACCGAATGTCTTAGGAGATGGTGGGAGTAAGCCTACACAAAATGTGCCATGTAGATCATATTTTCATCTTGACCTCGGGAGGGGTAGGTGATTTCAAGGTGGATGTGATGTTTGTAGGATTGATTTATGAGATGGAAGGTTTTGGATTGGTGTTAGGGTGTATGCTTTTGTCGCATTGTTTTAAGGGTAGAAAGTTCTATCGTGTCCTTTCAAAAAGCTACAATATTGAAAGGGTCGAGGATCGATGTAGATAGTAACTTCTATGTCGTTACATGAGAATTTGAGACATTGATGGAAGGTGAAGGGAATGACTCTCATAACATGGATCAATGGTCGGTCGAGGAGGATGTTGTACGGGAGGTCAAGATCAAGAACTTGACATTTGGTTTCTAAAATCTTTCATCCCACTTAGATGGGGAGTTTGATGGTGCCTTCAAACAATGTTTCAATATGATCATATCCTTTTATGGTGATGCATTCACTAGAATCTACAACCACATCTGAGTATCCCAAGTGTTTTAGTAATTTGAAAGTGCAAATATTTAGGTCACAACCACCATCTATTAAGACTTGTTTGATGGTATATTTGTGGATAAGGACTTAGATATGTAGGGATTCATTGTGGGATGCATTGGATGCAGGAAGATCCTTTTTAGAAAAGGTTATATGATGTAGTGAGGCAATGTGTCCCACCATGGCTTGGAATTAGTCTACATTCATATTGTTAGGAACATGGGCTTCCATTATGGCTTTCTCGAGGACATCCTTATCTAGGGGGTATGTATGAAGCAACTCAAGAATGGATATTTGTGAGGGGGTCTCTTCAAGGTGGTCGAGGAAGTTATACTTGTGAGTAGATGGAGGATTTGTAGGTGAAGATGTAGTATCTTTATTGTTGGTGGGGGCTCCTCGAATAGTTATGTGGACGCGATGAGTAGTGATGTCAGAATTGGGTGTTTTGGCTCAGATGGTGATGGTGTTGACTTGGTTAGATGATTGTTGTATACGACCCATTATGCAATCTAAAGAAGAGGGTGGAGGAACTATGTTGTAGGATTGATTTGTGGAAGAGGATTATCCCTTGTTATGATATAGAAGTGGATCCTTGTATGCTCCTAAGTTGGAGTTAGGTGATTGTTTAGGAAGTTTATCATTAGTTATATCACCTCTATCTACAAGGTCTTGGATGCAATGCTTTAGTCTCATGCAGTTAGATGTTTTATGCCCTTTCACATGATGCTATTCACAATAGACATTTTGATAAAACCAAGAGGGTTTAAATTGATTATCATCATAGGGGTGAATGAGTGGAAATGTGATCAAATCTACCTCGACAAGGTTTCTCAAAACATCCTCAATAGGTTCACCTTGAGGTGTGAATCTCCTCTTGGGTGCATTTTTTTGCTTGTGTGGTCCTTTAGAAATATTCACATTGTTGCTTGTGGATGGGTTTGATGGTGTGGTAGTTTGTACATTTTCAATAATCTTAACATCGGTGAAACCATTGTTAAGAGTGTTTTGTTTTTGCACTAAAAGTGAGGTTTTTCATGGGATTGGTTATTGTTGTTGCCATTGATCTTATTGTTGTTGTTGTTATTTTTGTTTTCATTGTTGTAAATTTTTATAGCCCCCTTATCAATGAGGGCTCTCTCAATGGTGGTTCCCTTGTCTATGAGTTTTTGCAAAGGTTGACACACATTGGATTTGTAAATGGAAGATCATTTTCAGTTTAAATTCATCACAAACATGGTGACTAATTGTTTCTCTAGAATAGGCCAAGAGAGTTTCCCTGCTAGGATTCTTTGCCTTTGTAGAAAGGCAACGAAGGATCCCTACTATTTTGTTTAGTGTTGCAAAGGTCCATCATGGATATTTCATGTTCAAATTTATAGGATAAATGATTTACAAATTTCTTCGTGAGCTCATGGAATGTTCTAATGTTGGGGGGAAGATGAGGAAACCATTTGGTGGCTTGACAATCTAGGCTTCTAGGAAAGAGTCTCATCAAATATGTGTCATTGTATGAGACCTCTAGGAAAGCAATGTAAAACTCCCTAATGTGTTCCCTAGAGTCCCTTTCACTTTGTACTTGTCATAATTAGGTGTTTCAAATTTTTTTAGGGAAAGGTGGCATGGGGATCATTCTATTGAATGGGTATGGACAAATAGATCCTTGAATGAGTATTGTTTTCTTTTGTTCCCATGTTGGATATTGTCAACCTTTTGGATTAAGGTTTACACAATGCTAGATAAATCCTGGGTCAGTGGAGGTTGGGGTAGGCATGATTGTTGTTGATATATTAATTATTGGAGAAACTTAGGGATTTGTTGATGTTGAGGTGGATTTTGGTTTTTATTTTGTTGGTCTTGGTTTTGTTGGCAGGCAAGGAGTTGTTGTAGAACATGTGGTGGAATGTTTTGTTGGTAGGGGTTTTGTAAGGTTTGAAGGGATGTTGATACAGAGGGGGGTTGTGAAATGAGTGGTTGAGAGATGGGGGGTTGTATGTATGTGAAGTTATATGAGGGGTTGTTACATGAGTTATTATTGGATGTATTATAAGGTGGTTGGGAAAATAATTACATTATGAAGGCTATGGTGTTGGAATCAAATTGATGAACACTCTTGGAAGCACTTGTGTGTGTGCTGTTAATTGGATTGTTGAGGGTGATTTTGGGAGTGGATGTGGTTACAATCTATGTTGATGTGGAGATAGGGATTGATATGGCCGATGTGGAGGTAGCATTTGTGGTGGTGTTTGAAGTTTGGGATGTGTTAGGGATGTTGTTGGATGAGGATGGCTGTGATGAAGTGGGTATGGCGGTACCATTTTGGATGAGGAATTCAAGGTATTTGTTTGGGTCCAACTTTAGGACTCTATCTAGTATGTCCACAGAGTTAGCATCTTGCATGAATTCTAGGACATCTTGATCCACATTATTCTTGTTGGATGGGGGTCCTTGTGATTGGATTCCAAAAGGATTTACCATAACATTGGCATCAAGGGATGATTTGTAGGAGTCCGGACAACACTGAGAGGGGGGGTGAATCAGTGTTGTATTAATTTTTAAACATTTTACAACTTTTAAAAGCTTTCTCTTACAGAACAGATGGAAAGGAATACATTAATGATTTGTTGAGTTTATATGCACAAGACTTTCAATAACAGATGTAAACAAAACATGATCAAACCAATAATATGCACACACATAGAAGAAATTAAGACACAACCTTTTTACCGAGTGGAAAACCCTCAGGGGTAGAAAAACCACTCATGAAATGCCTCACTGGCTTATCTGAAAAATATGCCTCACTGGCAATACAAATTGTCTCACTGACAAATATTAAGGTCTCACTGACCACAAGCTTCACTAGCATAGAATGGTCTCACTGACCACAAGCCACACTGGCATATTGTGCCTCACTGGCAAACCAAATTACCAACAAATGTAATAAGCAAATCAGAGGGATACTCTGTTTCATTCAATACAAATATATATCTGTCAAATACCCATTCTATTCAATCTGACATCCAGATATACTCAACAATCCTTTATTCTGATCCAATCAACACTGCATTCTAATCCATTCAACAACACTGCATATCAAATATGTATTCTAATCCAACACTTCACAACACTGTATGTTTCATCTCTATCCTTCTTAATCACTACATCAATGCACCTGGAAAACAAATTTATACAAGTTGAATGTCTTTTCACTGTCTTGGAACCTTTCACATTCCTTCACAAATTTCTCCTGCATCTTCTGTATGTGCAAAATCAATCTCTTGTTATATTAAAAATATTATTTCTCTATCCACTTTAGAGCCCTTTCATCTTCTGCAGATCTTCATCTTTATTTCTCTTCACACTCCTCATAATTTCACCTGCAAGAAAATTCTTTTCATATTCGTCTGTACCTTATTCAATTTCTCTGCAAAGATAAATCTTTTCATATTTCTTTAATATCTCAAAAAAAATCTTTTCATTTTCTCTTCTCTATAAAATAATATCTGTACAATAAAGACTCCATCTGCAATTATGAAATCTTAAATAATGTTAATCAGTGCCCTGTAAAAGACTCTTCTTGTATCCTCTTTTTGTCCTGCAACAAATTACATTTCTTCAAAATAAAATCATTTTCTTTTCAATTTTCATTTTGAATAAATCTTCATATTCCACATCTCAAAACAAATCATCTGTAAAAAAATTTCCTTAAAAACTTCCAAGCTTTTACTTTCAAAACCCTTGAGCTTCTTCTTCTCAATCTGCAAGAGTATCTTCAATCTCTCTTTAGATTTCCTTTGTATGAAGACAAGGAAAAAATAAAATCATATTAACACTTAAAAAATCTTCCACAAATTTGTTTATCTTCTCTGCAAAAATGAATCATCTCTCCACAAAACTTCTTCTAAAAAAAAACAATCTTGTCATCAAAAATATCTTTCATTCTTTACACTTCTCAAAAAATCATCTTAAAACAAAATCTCTTTCCTTAACAAAATAGAAAGAAAATCAAAAACTTTCTCTTTTAATTCTTTTGCCACGAGAAGATATAGAAATAAATCCTCTTCTAAAAGCAACTATAGGAATTAAAAATTCCTTTCCAATCGGACATAAACTGCACCTGTTAAAAGAAACTTTCTAACATACAAATCATAACTTTCAATAGTAAATACGTTCTCTGGAACGTCAAAATAAACCACCGAATCAGACTGTTTGAATTACCCCGTGCGCCTTTTGCAAATTCAAACTTAGCCTTTGATTTTGTCTTTGCCGCCCGATCGCTTGTAAGGGAGACCGATAAAGTCGGTAAGGGATAGGAAGTGGGCCGGTCATCGCCATGGGTAAGAAACCCTCTAGCAGGTCATGTATAAGTGACTGACCTGTATTAATAGGTCAACATTAAATTAAAACAAAAAGGTCATTATTAGAATGACGGGCAGAGAGGGCCTATGTTATAAGATTTAAGTGTTATAAAACTTGATTCAATACCTTTGATCACATACATGTGATCCATCAAGACCCATTTAAAATAATACCTATGAAATGATATTTCTCTGATGTAGAATATCATACCACTGAGATCCAGACAACATGAAGATTTATGACATGAAAGGAACAACTCAAAATACTAATGGAATACATTCATAATCCAATCACTTGTGCCTTAACATGAAGAGACCAAGTACCTGTTAGATACACTTTCCACCTCCATTTTAAAGCATCTCATCTGAATCATACTAACACACTTCAACACTGAGATAAGCATCTTCATGAACCATAACTGTGACACCCTGAAGAATATGAAAGCAAATGATTTGGTCTAACCAAAGCATCATATGACATGACATGTATGAACCTATCCATTCCTCTTGGCAGACCAAGATCAGATATCACAACTCACTGCAGTCTAAGCTCATACAACATCTCTTGTGAGAACATATACCATCTCCTGTAAAGCATCTTATGCATGATCAACAAATACGAAGACAATAGACAAATCATATGCACACCTTTGGATACCATATGAACAGTATACATCCTAATCTTCAACTACCACATGAAAAGCATATATCCTGATCTCAACATCACACATCAAGTGTATTCATGTGATCCTTTGAATACCAACAACTGATATCATCAACCTTGTCAAGAACCTGATGAATAATGAAGACCATGCCTACCAAGAATATGTCATGTTCACTGATATGACATTGTGAAGAACACATCTCTCCAACTGATTGATATGTCATGTTCACTGATATGACATTGTGAAGAACACATCTCCTGATGATGCAAGATCAAACCTATGAAGTAAAAAATCATTCTCTATATCTGCAAGATGATGTCTCATGCTCCTGAACACTTTTGACATCAATGACAACCTAACACCATCATGATTGTTGTTGGATTATAGGGAGGTTATTTTAGTCAGTGTTGCGCATCCGAAAATTCATTCTAAATGGTTCCATCACCTTGATTTTCCTAGCTTGGGACCTTGTCAAGGGCATGCAATGGATTGGGTATGGATTGATTTGGTGTTGAAAGGTGGATAAAGGTTGTGACCTTAGAGAATTGATTTCAAAATATTGGACCCAAGGATGAAATGATGAATGGATAATGAAAGATAGGGATGATTTTGATGACCTTAGAGATTGATTATAAAGGGATTTTTGGACCAAAGGTTGATGGATGTGAGGATGATTTTTGGGTATTTGATTAAAGAATACTTAGGATAATTTTGGAGATGATGATTTTGGAATGGATGACTAAGATATGGATGATTTTGGAGAGTGATTTTGGACAAATTTTATAATGTTTTGAAAGGATGTTCACATCAAAGGAGAGCTCAAATAAATCTATATATTTTGGATTGCAAAGAATGTTCTCTTTTTACCTAAGGTAGACTAACTACCTTAAGCAAAAAGAGAAAACAATTATTTTACTTGAGGGTAGACTAATAACCACCAAGCAAAATGGGATGCCTTAGAGTTTACCAACTTAGGAGTTGTCTAGGCTTCTAAATTGATGTATCTAAGGGTTAATAGAAGGCTAACTTATAAAAGAACTTAAGTTAGACAAATTCTTAAGCTCCCTATAAGTTATAGGATGATGAGATCTAGATTTACTTTTTGTACAAAATTTATTTGAAGGATGTTTTTGGATGTTGACATTGTTGATTAGGTTTAGATAGATTTGTTTTTAGATTGATGTTAGATTTTGTATAAGGTTGATAAGGTTTGGATAATGTTGGTTGATATTTGGGATAGGGTTGATTGGACTAAGACTAAGGTTGGAATGATTTTGGAATTTTGATTTGGATGAGGCCTGGTGAAATGTTTGGGGAAACAGTTAATTTGGATGAAATGGATGGAATGGAAAGGTCAAAAAAAGTCAAAATATTTCTCTAAGGTTAAATGGATGATAATGAACTTGGATTAGGGTTTTTGAAAACCCTTTTTAGAAATAGAGTGAAGGGTTGGGGATGATAATTGATTGATGAATCAAGTATGACCAAGGGTCCAATGGGATGATGTAGATTGATTTGGACAAAGGATGAGTTAGGTTGGATATGGAAATGTGCACAAGGGTTGGGTTCAAAAGGGGTGATTTGATTTGTGGTGATTTTGACAAGGTTTCTATATGCTAAGGTCAAACTAAGTTGAGGAATTCAAGTACAAATCAACTGATGGGTTTTGGACATGGTCTTAAAATGGTGCTAATACATGCCCAAATGGCACTAATGGAGGGACAAATGGCTCTAACAGAAGTGCAGGTAGCATTGATTGGTGGGCAAATGGTTTGAAAGGGAAGACACTAGCTGTCAAGCATATGACACTAAATAATGAGCATATCGCATTGATTAGATTTTTGTCAAACTTGGATTATTTGTATTTTTGGCTCAAATGTTGGATTTCAAAGGTTAAAATGTTGGATTTAGATGATGTCAAATGTTATTGGTAAACACAAAAATTAAACAAGAGAACACAATGGCTTTGACTCAAGGTGGACTTTAGATAATTTGGCTTGTATAGGTTTTGAGAAGAAGATAGACCATTCACATGAACATCCTAGCATTAGTCAAGTGGGGGTGTCATACCTTTTAGATCTCACAAAATGGCTATGGATCAACCTTAACTCATCACTAAACTAAGTTTCCTACCGTCATTAATACATTCATGCCTTTGTTTAGATAGATAGGGAAAGAAAGTTCATGGACCACCTACCCCACTTACCAAGGAGCTTTTTGTATTGCCCAAGGTAATGCCTATCTCAAATAAAGTGGTATGGTGAGAAATATTTCCCTCCTACTGTAGTGATGCACCACAAGGTATGACAGCCAAAGGTCTTAAACTAGGATATTATGATTTTCTAGGGAGTCCTCTTCATACACAAGGTACATGAGGCACAAGACCATGAACACTAGTCTGTTAAAGGGATCTAGTAAGCCACTTCACCTTGTGTCCAAAATCACTCAAGGCCTGAAGGCTGTCCCAATGATAATGCAACTAGATTGGGGTAAATGTTTCCTTCTTCCGCTTTGATATACCCCACCAATACATGTGGTTGAGGTCATCCCTTGGGGTGATGAAATCCTCAAACATGCCTCCTAAGAAGAAATTACCCCTTTCTTTTAATCACCCAAGATCGCATTAGGCGCAAAGGAAGAGCATATGCAATAAAGGTAACCCCTTTGGGTGTAACACTTAAATGTGATAAAATGTTTGAGAGTAAACTTTTGATCCCCAAGATCACCCTAAGGTGTGAGGGGAAAGCATACAACTACTAACAAACCAAACATGACAAACAAAGTTAATTCCCAAATAACTACTTTAGTGAAAACAAACAAGGTCTTGGACAAGCGAAAATGCACTAAAATATTAGTAGTTTGATAAAATAGCCTTGGATAGATGCTTATGATACCTACAAGAATAGATTGGATTATGCATAAACCTTGAGAAATACTGTCAAAGAATAGCGCTAAAACAGAGGAATATAGCACTAAAATAAAGATAAATAGCACTAAGACAGAGCTAAATGGTGCTACTATAGAAGTAGATAGTGCTAAAACAGAGGTAAATCACACTAAAATATAGAAACTGATATTTTATACCTTTTTTGTCTATCTAGTAGAGAACTATATGGAACGATTCTAAGTGTAGATAGTGCTAATCTGTAGAAATTAGGGACCTGCACAAAAATAGAGAGCAAAATTGCACAAAAATGATGAAAATAAAAGACAAAATAACTTGTAAGGTCAGTCAAGGTGAATAAAATAGTTTGCACTCCAAAAAAATAGGTTATTTTGCCCTAGAAATTGAAAAGGAAACTTCAAACTTAGTGTTCTTAAAGTGTCTAAAGAAAAAAAAGGGCATAGTAACCCCTTACAAGAAAGAGACCCTGTAAAAAAATAGAGAGTAAAATCCTACAACAAACAGTGAGAAACACAAAACAAACATAAAAATTTCCTTGACTTAAGATGTTAGAAAATGTCATAAGGAAAATAGTGGTAAAACAGAGGAGAATAGCACTACAAAAGAGGGAAATAGCGCTACGACAAAGTCAAATGGCACTAATCCATGAGAATATAGCACAACTGTGGGAGTGGATAGCACTAATCCATCTTGTTCATCAAGACACCTTCACAAACACTCAAATGCAAGTTATATTGGGACCAGGGGCTCCTACTGAATGTTCCAAATGAAGATGAAAAGATATGACAAAGCATAAAAACATGGAAATGAACTTAAAAACTAAGAATTATACCTTCCCAAGATCCCTTAAAGTCCCTCACTCCTTGATAAGGTAGAAGGAGATGCACCTGAACTCCTCAGCTTCACCCAAATATGATGGAGAAATGTGAATTGAATCTCAAATTCTCAACATAATAATAGCTCAAAGAGGAATTGTTACCAATTTTTCACCTACAGCTCCAATTGGCAGAGTTGAAACATTTGTTCATTTTAAGGTGAAAGATTTCAATTTATTTCTTCTTTTCTTAAACCTTTGAATATATTGAAGTTTATGAGAAAAGTTCTATTGTTTTAGTACAATGTGTTTCATAAAGGAAAGCATTTAGTTTGTAGTTTAGTTGTTTAAAAGAAAAGAGACAATTCGTTCATCATTCATTGCTTGCAGAGTATTCATCAGTGATATGTTATTTCAATTCATTACAATGATCACTCAATTTTACAAATGAGATATAAATGGAATAAACATTACATTGAATGAAAACATGATAGATCAAATGTCCCACACAAGCCATGGGAATAGATGAACTAGTACAAACAGAGGAAATACACTATGTATCTGAACATAGGAAGGGAAAAGCATATCCATCATTACTTGTTTGGGGTCTTGGTTGATCTTAATTGAATTTGGCTCCTCCTCTCTCCCAATCTCTGAATGAACCTATCCCATGACAAGGAGGATTGTTAGAGCTTCGGATATAGTTTCCTATGTGCCTATCAGCAGGAACATAATATACTTCCTATGGTATAGTATATCAAATATCAACTCATCCATAGACAAGAGAAACAAGAAATGAAATGATCATTGAGCTCCACTATTTTAAACTAACATGTTTGTTTCCTCTGTAGGTATATAAGAAGTCAAGTTGTTGTTTTGAAGACATTTCAGCATGTGGTACAAAATGGGCTCCCACAAGGGTAGAGCTCAGCATGCTACCCCTTAGTCTCAGGGGGAATGAGATAGGAGTACTTACTCATACTATGCAAAGAAGAATATTTCAACTAAAGGAATGCTACATCAACTCAGTGCATGAGATTTCAACCTAGTGCTCATCCATGAATAACAATCCAAGATATTATGAAATCAAAACCATGAATCAACAGTAAGCTCATTTAAGACAGCTCAATAATGTGTGAAACTGAGCCTTACATATGAAGAACAATATGAATAAAGGTGATGACAAAATGTAGTCTATAAGTGTTCACATGAAGATGGAAAACAATCTATTGTTGATCAGATAATGTTCAATTCCAACATGAAGGTGCCTTCTAGGTTATATTTGTATATAAGGGATATCATATAAATGTTTCAGTGAAGTCCTCTTCAAGGAAATAAGAGAACAACAATCAAGAAAGTAAGGGTACAAATGCATGGAGTACAAGGTAAATCGTGAACTACATCATCTCATGATAAAATGATAGGTATTTCTTTCATTTTGGTTGTTCCGAAGTATAAAGTTATTGAGATAGCAGCCAAAAAGATCATAAGTTGTAGGTGTAGCTACAAGAGATAGCATATAAAGAAATGATATATACGGAAGCATTCTACCCCAAACTAGTGAAAGGAAAGAGTTATTATCATTGAATATGATATAACATGAGCTATATCGGCCTTATGACATATATTGTAGCTATTGAGTAGAAACAATTGTAAGAAATGAGCATCTTTATCATACAGGAAAAGACAATCAAACTGATGCGATGAAGATATAGTTGCAAGAATATAGAATCAGATGTATCCATGTTATACATTAAAGGAACCTCAACCTTCAATATGGTATGTATATGAATGTATTTGAAAGGATACAGTAAACTGGACTAGCAAAGGGAATGAGCTATAATTTTTTCTCATACTGATTTCATCAAATAGTGTTTCTTGCAAATTAGAAAAGGTAAATGTGTTGTTGCATTCTTGTTCATGTAATAAACCTTCATGCTATTACAGAGACATAAATTTAAATATCAAGAGCCATGGTGCTATATGATCCTATAGAGAGGTTTGGATGTTATAGTTTCAGAGATAATGAAAGTGTGATTTCATTACCTTCAATATACAGAAAGTGGTTGAAGAAAATATAATTCATATTCTCAAGTTTTGTTGCCTAGGAATTCTTTTGTAACAAACCCTTCTTATGAAATAATGGACAAACTTCGGATATAGTGAAGATAATGAGTTTCCTGCCATAAGGGTTTGTTAAAGTTCAGAAATGATATAAAGAAAAAATTAGATATGTCAAGCCATGGCTCAGTACAATGTTTATCTTCCTATTTTTTTTAAATGAATAACATTTTAGCCTCATCATCTTCTATATACATGGGATAAATAAAATACAATCTTGTTCCATTGAAGTCATGGTCTGTAATGGAGGAATACATCTTTTCCTTCACAACAAAGTTAAACCCACATGGTTTTTGAACCAGATCTCAGATGTGGAACAAGTAAAATTTTTCAACTATGTAGAATGTCAAAATACTCAGACATGGTTTGACCAATGGTAATGATGGGTTTTAGAACCCAGGAAGTAGAAACCAGAGATTTATTTTATCGAACCTCATGCAAATTTGCATAAATGAAAATTACTCATACAGAGAAGATAAATGTGTTTCAATCTATGAGAGTTTGAGAGGTTAAAAATGCTCAGAAATAACATATAGCCATGACCTGTAATTAGATGTAAACATACAGAAAATGATTTATGAAACTCATTCATATGCCATCAAGAAAGAATCTTTTCTCTCACGACTAAGTTAAACCCATCCCGAGTTTCAAGTAGAAAATCACAAGCGAAGATTAAATGGAAAGGCTCAAATTTGTAACAAAACAAAGGATGCTCAGAAATAGAATACACAAGAATGTGACCTCTGATATAAAGAGATACTACAACGAAAGCTACAAAAAAAGAAGTAAAGCCCAAGTGAAATGAATATTACCTTTCATTTTTTCTATAGCATGCATATGTCAAGATCACGGTGAAATGACTTCATAGGTGGCTCTCGTGGAGGCCCAAAACACAACACAGGGAAGTAATAACAAAGAAACACAAGAAAAGAAATACATCAGATAAATATGACATAGCTGCAGCTAAAAGAAACCGAGTCTTATATCTAGAATGAGAAATTTTAGGTTCAAAATCAAAGCATGGGTTCTTACCTTCATTCATATAGAGGTTCTTCAGAAAATTGCAGAGATACAGAGAGAGATCGACATTTTCCAGTTCAATCCCTAACAATAGCAGCAGTAGTAGAGCTAAGAAACCCAAAATTGAAAAGTGTGAAATGAGCCTGAGATTCTAGGGCATCGTTGTTTTGTGATTAGGGTTTTCATTTACCCTAGGATCAAATGTGGTATTTTATCACATCATTTTCATTTTCATATGCATAACTAATACCCATCGTGGTATTATAATTCACCTTGTTTTCATTTACTCTTCATAATTTAGAGCATCACATGGCTTAGGCCCTTTTTGCCTTTATGCTGTAGAGCTCTCGTTTACATTTGAAGGTTAAAACATATAGCTCCATATGCCCTTAGATATTTTTTGTAGATCATTTGGATGATAAGCCTTATAGGATTTTATTTTTGCAAAACCATATATTATGCCTTCATAATTTTATGATTTTTATAGAAAATCATATGCTAGATAAGATGTATTATACTTGGCAAGAGAGACCTATCAATCCTTGTGATATTTTTTTGCAAAAATCAAATCAGGTCAATTAGGGAATAAAACTACAAATATTGTAAAGAAAATATTTAAAGCAATATCCCTTATAAATTGCTTTTAAATATTTGTTATTTAAATTGCTTAAAGCAGGACTAAAATAGACAAAATCTTTCTTTTTGGATTCTATTTCCTTTGGGAAAAATTAAGTAGAGAAGCACAAATTGGAACTTTCATTGAGTAGATAAATCATGTTTTAAAGGAGATTTTGGTGGGGCCACTTGACAGAACATTTTGGCAACTTCTTTCTTCAATTTGGAGACAGTTTGGTAATAGTTTTCAAGGCTTTTTTATTGATCTCAAAAATGATTTGGGCAAAGCTTTTAGGGTGATTTTTGCAGTTTTCCTATGGGGAAATTAGAGGACATATAGGAGCTCTAGAAATTCAATTTTTTCTCCGTTCTTATTAACAGTTTCTCTCTTGTTCATTGGAAAAGAGATTGTAAAGATCTTGTAGTCAGATTCTTAGTTTCTACTCCTTTCAGTCTCAATAAAGCAGCAGAGTTCTCCTTTTCATTTTTCTAATTTAGTTTTGCAATCAATGATTTGATATTAAATTTGATTTAAGTTTCAAATCCCTTTCCTATGTCTCATTATTGCTAGTTTGAGTTTGAAAGCTTTATGTGATGCAGGTTGTATGTCATCTTTAAACTGGTTAGTTGGATTGAAACTGTGCTAAGACTTCAATTTGTCCTTCATACAAACTTCTAATTTCTAAAACCTTCACACAAATCACTTATGTATTGCATTAAATCTAGTGGAATTGTGAGGATTAAAAGGCTTTGCGAGGCTGATTGTGAGCCAAGATAAAATTATGGTAAAATATCCTTATGTTTTTTTTAGAATTTAGTTTTTAGTTATCTTCTTAACCCTTTCCTTAGGAAGTCTTTTAGATTAGGTTATTTACCAAGGGATCCATCCCACTCTAGAGGTCCACTCTAAGTTTTAGGCAACCCACAGGCCTAGGAGTGTTCCCAAGTGTCAACAGATAGCTAAGTTAATAGATTAGTATGGGTACATATCTGATTGATAACTATTTTTGGCACACCCGGTGTGATTGATTGGACTATTTCTATCCAATAGTATGTTTATATATCCTAATATTTGGTGTGTATATCAATGATCTCAGCCTTTGGAGGTAAGGAAACAACACATTTGGCAACTTCAAACTCAAATTTACTAGATTTCAGTATGATCAAGTGCTGGTATGTTACGAAAATCATCAATCCACTCCATTTTCCATCTTTTATATGAGTAAAAATATCATATTTTCATAGCCAACATGTATACCCACCCCCATATTATAAAAATGCTACTTATATGTCTCCATGTTAGCCATATCAGACTAATTATACTATTGTTTCTAATTCCATGGCTTTCCAAAATTAGAATGCCCAACATTATTACCACCCACCCACCCCTGCCCAATCTTCCAAATAGCATCAAAATCCTAAAGTTATGGAGCTTAGAGACATTTTGTTAGACTATAATAAGAAAATGGATGATATTAAGAGGCAACATGAGTATAATCAACAACAGAAGGAGATTGCAAGCATGAAGAGTATGTTGTTTAATTTCATCCATGACTTCACACAGCAGGTAGAGGAGATTAAGAAATAATATGAGTATAACTTATGGTAGGAAGAATGGGCTTGCTCAGGTTATTAGTACCAACAAGAAGGGGAATTTAATGGAAGGTAATATGAAGAGTCTAATTTGTAGCAACAAGAGTTAGATCACCAAGCCTACTTCCAACAGCTCGAGCAGCAACCTTGTGAAACTTTTAGTTCTGACCAGGAGATAAAGACATAGAGGATGTAATTTGAAGAGAATCTTTAGAGGGAGGTAGCTACTCAAATAAAGATTTTGCTTTCTCAAGCCCAAGTAGCTCCTGCCATTCTAGAACAATCAACTCAAGAAGAGGTTCATAAGTATAATCTTCCAAGTTTCAAGCAAGGTGAATCTCTTATCCCTTCCAAGGTCAAGATTCCCAATTACAGAAATCCTTTACCCTTGCAAGAACCTAGGTTGGTACAATATGAACTTGTTATGCTTCAAAACTAGCCACTTGAAGAATTCTTTTCCCTTCAAGAGATTGGTTTTGAATGCAAACAGACTCCTCAGAAAATCAAAATCCCAAGTTTTAGAAGTTTGAATTTTACTTAGGAGCCTATTTGCATTAAAAACCAACCGATTGACCAACATTTTTAGTCGTATCTGTTGCAAGTATGAGGTTAACCAGTGTTGTCATTGATGTCAACATACTCATATTGTATTGATAAGAAGGATTGGATGAGCTGTGTGTTGAGGTTATTGAGGAAACTAGTCTCCATCAAGAACAGTGAAGAATAGTGATGAGAAGAAGGCAAAAGTACTCAATAGGTTGAGGATTAGAGGATGTAGTTTAAAGGGTTTGTAGATATGAGTCTTGAGATGTTCCAATTAAGATTTCAGAGGTCTGCATAAAGATTTGAAGAAGTTATGGCTGCTTGTGTAGAACCCGTTCCGGCAGGTGTTCAGTGGAGACAGAGTGTCACAGATTGGTCCGGTGAGATCTGGAATTACATTATCTCATTCTGCGGATTGGAAGGAGTGTTGAAGAAGTCAGTGTGAAGTGACAACTAGATTTTTGAATGATTTGGAGGTCCAGAAGAACCTTTTACATTATGACAGTAATGACAGACTATGTTCTTGAAGTTCCGGATGAAGAACAGAAGAATTCGAGTAAGCTAATAAAGTGCAGATATTCTTGATGACTCAGGAAAGGTTTTAGTGATCTTTGGATCATATTCTATTCTTATTGGTGGTCTGCATTGAAGTTAGAGTTTGCATTCAAAGAATAACCATGGATTTTGGTGTTCTTCTTACGACTGGCCGACCAGATGTATTACACATCTTGCAAATGATCTTGTAGGTGTTTGTCGACTTAGATGATTGTTCCTAAGTCGATGCCTTGTATAAATAAGGGTTTGTTAATTCATTTTGAAGTGTGTCTTGTGGTGATGAGAGTGATGTAGCGAAGAGAAGTGCAAAAGGCAGAGCAGGAGTTTTTGGGCTTAAATGGAACTGATCCAGGCATGGTAAAGATGTGAATCTCCTGTTCAAGTTTGTAATACTTGTTATCTTGTAGACAATGTGTCTCTTGTAGGCAGTGTGCCTCCTTGTGAGTAGTGTACTCAGGCAGTGAGCCCTAATTGGCATGTGCCATCTATTTTTCTTATTCTTCTAACAGAGAATAATCCTTGGGTTAATCACCCCATGGTTTTTCCCTTAACCGGGTTTTCCACGTCAAAATCTTGGTGTCTCATGTGTTGATGTGTATCTGCTCTGGTGTTTATGCCTTATGCTTTCATGAATGATTAATTGCTATGCTATTGATTAACAAAGTGGATTTAAGTGTTTGAATTGTAAGCAAATTAAGGATAACTGATTCATCCCCCCTCTCAGTTATCAACAATTGGTATCAGAGCCAAGTTCCTCTTAAAAGGAGCTTAATTGCTTGAGGAGATCCAGTATGTCATCATACAAGAAGGATAGTCTGAAGTTTGATGGAACCAACTTCTCTCTTTGGAAAGGTCACATGAAATGTCACTTGGAGTGCATGGGAAAAAGCTTACTTGTCCATGGTCACAAAAGCATATGTACCTCCACAGGGTGGTCTGACAACTCTAAATGAAATCACAGATGTTGAAAACAATCTGTGGACTAAAGAGGCTCTTCTAAGTGCATTAACTGACTCAGAGATCTCAAATGTTATTGACCTACCAACTGCCTATGAGATCTGGATTAAACTGTAACTTCTGCATGAAGGAGATGAATATGTTAAGAGTGCAAGGTTGTAGAGTCTCAAAGGGAAATTTGAAAGATTGAAGATGAGAGATGATGAAAATATCACTACCTTTATGCCAAGAGTAAATGAGTTGGTGTGTGGAATTAGGAATGTTGGTGGAGTTTTGGATGAAAATGAGATTGTTTGCAAAATTCTCAGATCCCTTCCTGCTGCCTACAAAATCAAGGTTGCTGCCATAGATGAATTTAGAGCACATACAACTGTCACAAGAGACCAATTGGCTAGCAAACTAGCTGCATTTGAAATGACCGAGTTTGGAGATGATCCCCCCAAGACTTAATCTACATTCAAAGCCAGTGCCTATGTGAAAGGCAAACATAGATTTGATCTAGGATAAAACTCTTCAAGGAAGCTGTCATGGTATGATCAAGCAAGAAGAGACATGGAAGAGGAAGAAGCAGAAACAAGTCAACTTGAAGCCTTCATTGCAAAGAGACTGCCAAGAGGATCCAGTAAGTATGAAGGAAAATTACCTTTTAAATGCTTCAACTACAATAAGATTGGTCACTTTGCCTCAAGATGTCCGGAAAGATCTACAAGGTCAAATTCTAACAAACAAAGGTTCCAAAAGAATTGTTATTATGTTCATGAAGAGGTTGATAATGAATGAGTAATAGATGATGAATCAGAGATAGGAGACAAATCCAGAAATGAATGGGTGTTTATTGCCATCAAGGAAGAAGATCCAATATCTATCAATCATAAGGTTGTAGAAAGGGCTTTGGCTGCCCAAGTTGAAGAAAAGGATGATTGGGTTATTGACAGTGGATGCTCTCACCATATGACAGGTGACAAGAACAAGTTCTTAGATTTGGAAAGGTATGAAGGAGGAGTGGTAAAGTTTGGTGATAATTCAGCTAGTAGAATCAGAGGAAGAGGAACTATTTCTTTTAATGGAAGAAACAAAATTGGTAATATGCTATATGTTGAAGGTTTGAAGCACAATCTTCTCAGTGTTGGATAGTTGGTGGACAAAGGCTATGATCTCCAATTCAAGGATGGAAAATGCAAAATCTTTGAAAGATCTGGAACAGAGATTGCATCTGGTACTCAAACTAAAGGTAATATATTCCACTTGGTTGGTGCTGATAAAAGTTGTCTGCTTGTTTAAATTGATCAGAGCTGGTTATGGCATAGAAGGATGTGTCATGTAAATTTTGATAACATCATCAAGATAAGCAATACTTAGGCTGTAAGAGATTTTCCAAAGTTGGTAAAACCTACAAATAGTTTGTGTAAAGAATGTCAGCTAGGTAAACAGAGTAGAGTCTCATTCAAAAGCAAGGATCAGTCCTCTACCAGATTATTGGAATTAGTTCATACTGATCTATGTGGTCCAACAAGAATCAAGAGTATGCAAGGTGATAGATATTTCATGTTACTGATTGATGACCATTCCCGGATGATGTGGGTTACCTTTTTGAAAGAGAAATCAGAAGCTTTTGAGAAGTTCAAAATCTTCAAGGCTATGGTAGAGAATCAAACTGGATTAAAACTGAAATGTTTGAGGTCTGATAGAGGTGGTGAATTCACATCTGGTGAATTCATAGACTTTTGTGAGAAGCATGGTATAAAGAAACAATTGTCTGCTCCTAGGACTCCACAGTAGAATGGAGTAGTTGAGAGAAAGAACCAAACCATCCAGGAAGCATCCAAGACAATGATGATGGAAGCAAATGTTCCTCAGATGTTTTGGAGAGAAGCTGTCAGCATTGTAGTCTACACTCTCAATTGAGTTCAAATCAGAAGCAATACCGGTAAGACTCCCTATGAACTTTGGTTTGGCATCACTCCTACGGTGAGATATTTTAGAGTATTTGGTAGAAAATGTTACATTAAGAGAGATGAAGATCTAGGAAAGTTTGATGCTAGAAGTGATGAAGGAATTTTCTTGGGTTACTCCACTCAAAGCAAAGCATACCGGTGTTACAATAAGAGACTGAGAAAGATGATAGAAAGTACAAATGTGAAGGTTGATGAAGGTATTGAAAAGCCCTCAAGATTTTTTGAGTATGATGAAGATGATCAGAATGGTGTTCTGATTGAAGGAACTCAATCCTCTCCTGAAGGTCAGATTCAGACTGATCTGGTAAATCAGGAAGAAGAGATAGGTCTGGATGAGCCTGATCAAGAAGCAGAAGTGCAAGAAACTCCCAAAGTTCCAAGGTATGTAAGACTGAACCACTCTGAAGATCAGATCATAGGTGACAAAAGCAAAGGTGTGCAAACTAGAAGAAATGTTGCTCAAAATCTAGATGAATGTTGTCTGATCTCAAAGATTGAACCTAAGACAATAAATGAAGCCTGCAATGATGAAAATTAGACCAAAGCAATGGAGGAAGAGTTGATACAAATTGAGAAAAATCACACTTGGGATCTTGTTTCTACACCTAGTAACAAGAATGTGATGGGAACCAAATGGGTCTTCCGGAACAAACTAAATGAAGTTGGTGAAGTCAGCAGAAATAAAGCCAGATTAGTCTGCAAAGGCTACTCTCAAATAGAAGGGATTGATTTTGAGGAAACCTTTGCTCTGGTGGCAAGAATTGAAGCATTCAAACTATTTCTTGCATTTGCTACCTTCAAAGATGTCAAAGTGTATCAGATGGATGTCAAATCTGCTTTCCTGAATGGTGACCTAGAAGAAGAGGTGTACATTGAACAACTAGATGGATTTTAGTTATTTGAGCATGGTGATATGGTTTGTAAATTAAAGAAGCCACTGTATGGTCTAAAGCAAGCCCCAAGAGCATGGTATGAGAGGCTGGACAAACATCTTTCGAAGATTGGTTTCAACAAAGGTACTGCTAATAGTAACCTATATTTCAAAATTGATCATGAAAACATCTTGATTGTTGAATTATTTGTTGATCATATCATCTTTGGAGGAAGAGACAGTATGTGTAAAACCTTTGCAAACCAAATGAAATGTGAGTTTGAAATGTCAATGCTCAGTGAAATGAATTTCTTCTTAGGTCTACAAATTACTCAGACGGAGAAATGAATCTTTATCTCTTAAACCAAATATGTGAAAGAACTATTGAAGAAATTTGGAATGGAAGATTCAAAGCCAATGAACACTCCTATGGCTACCAGATGTAAGTTGAGCAAAGATGATGACTCTCCTAAGATAGATTAGAAAAAGTACAGATCAATGATTGGAGGATTACTGTATCTCACTCAGACTAGACCAGATATAATGCAGGCTGTTGGTCTTGTGGCGAGATTCCAGGCTGATCCCAGAGAATCTCATGTCATGGCAATCAAAAGAATTTTTAGGCACTTGAAAGGAATAGTTGAGTATGGCTTATGGTATCCCAGAGATCATGACTTTTCTCTTCATGCATATACAGATGCAGATTGGGTAGGAGATGTGGATGATAGGAAGAGTACAAGTGGAGGAGCATTCTTTTTGGGAAAAAGGTTGGTTTCTTGGCTAAGCAAGAAATAAGAAGCAATATCCCTGTCTACAATAGAAGTAGAATACATTGCAGCAGCAGGTAGATGCACTCAACTTTTGTGGATGAAGCAAATGCTAAGAGATATCCAAGTAGAATATGAGGAGCCTATCACAATTTTCTGTGATAATTCAAGTGCAATAAATATTTCTAAGAATCTGGTATTGCATTCTAAGACCAAGCATATATCTATCAAATTTCACTTTTTGAGAGAACAAGTGAATAAGGGTGAAGTCATATTGGAGTATGTGCCCTCCAAGGATCAGCTTGCAGATATTTTTACTAAACCTCTTCCCAAGGACTCTTTTGAGTATCTCAGGTCATGGCCCCTTCGGTGATGAACTAGGATGCACTGATGTGCATCAGTCTTGTGGATATCATAGTCATATCTTGTGATCTGGATTGATGATGGGGAGCTGCTACTAAGGGGGAGCAGCTGGTATGATTCTGATGTGTTAGAATTGCAAGTATGCTCCCTTTACCATTGATGTCAAAGGGGGAGAGAAGACATGTGAAAAACAAGTGGTTGATGATCAAAGGGGGAGCAATAAAGGAAGAGAAGACATGTGAAGAGTTGCTACTGATAGGGGGAGCTGTGACAGAAAGGAGAAGTTCTTGTCTTGATGGTTTTTCACATCATTTGTTGCCATCAATGACAAAGGTGGAGATTGTTGCAAGTATGAGGTTAACCAGTGTTGTCATTGATGTCAACATACTCATATTGCATTGATAAGAAGGATTGGATGAGCTGTGTGTTGAGGTTATTGAGGAAACTAGTCTCCACCAGGAACAGTGAAGAACAATGATGAGAAGAAGGTAAAAGTATTCAATAGGTTGAGGATCAGAGGATACAGTTTAAAGGGTTTGTAGAAATGAGTCTTGAGATGTTCTAGTTAAGATTTTAGAGGTCTGTATAAAGATCTAAAGAAGTTATGGCTGCTTGTGTAGAACTAGTTCCGACAAGTGTTTAGTGTAGACAGAGTGTCACAGATTGGTCCAGTGAGATCCAGAATTACATTATCTCATTCTGTGGATTGGAAGGAGTGTTGAAGAAGTCAGTGTGAAGTGACAACTAGATTTGTGAATTATTTGGAGGTCCAGAAGAACCTTTTGCATTATGACAGTAATGACAGACTGTGTTCTTGAAGTTTTGGATGAAGAACAGAAGAATTCGAGTAAGCTGATAAAGTGCAGATATTCTTGATGACTCAGGAAAGGTTTTGGTGATCTTTGGATCATGTTCTATTCTTATTGGTAGTTCGCATTGAAGTTAGAGTTTACATTTGAAGAATAACCACGGATTTTGGTGTTCTTCTTAAGATTGGCTGACCGGATGTATTACACGTCTTCCGAATGATCTTGTAGGTGTTTGCCAACTTAGATGATTGTTCCTAAGTCGATGCCTTGTATAAATAAGGGTTTGTGAATTCATTTTGAAGTGTGTCTTGTGGTGATGAGAGTGATGTAGCAAAGAGAAGTGCGAAAGGCAGAGCAGGAGTTTTTGGGCTTAAATGGAACTAATCTAGGCATGGTAAAGATGTCAATCTCTAGTTCAAGTTTGTAATACTTGTTATCTTGTAGACACTGTGTCTCTTGTACGTAGTGTGCCTCCTTGTGAGCAGTGTGCTCAGGTAGTGAGCCCTAATTGGCAAGTGCCATCTATTTTTCTTATTCTTCTAACAGAGAATAATCCTTGGGTTAATCACCCCGTGGTTTTTCCCTTAACCAAGTTTTCCACATCAAAATCTTGGTGTCTCATGTGTTGACGTGTATCTGCTCTGGTGTTTATGCCTTATGCTTTCATGAATGATTAATTGCTATGCTATTGATTAACAAAGTGGATTTAAGTGTTTGAATTGTAAGCAAATTAAGGATAACTGATTCACCCTC
Source organism: Cunninghamia lanceolata (assembly GCA_027924645.1). Classification (NCBI taxonomy): domain Eukaryota; kingdom Viridiplantae; phylum Streptophyta; class Pinopsida; order Cupressales; family Cupressaceae; genus Cunninghamia; species Cunninghamia lanceolata. Next base: position 8,242,300 of record BSBN01000050.1, on the reverse strand, counting down.
CCCCCCTCTCAGTTATCAATAGTATCAAGAGCCTACACCAAATCATCAAATTGTCTAACAACCATGGTAGCCTTCTTGTACTAAGTATCCTGGTTATAAAATGCCTAATCATGTTAAAGCTACCCCTCCCATACCAATCCAAGATCAAGAAGAGGAAAAAGTAGTAAAATCTGAACTAGTCAGAATTCCATGTTTCAGTCTAGCAACTGAAGGTGCATGTGTAGAGGAAGTTGATCCAGGCTTGATACTAAACCCTTTGCATTTTGATTCATTTGAAAAAAATTCTAATGTTGTCTATATGATGAATCAAAGTAGGATACAGAGACTGGAGGGTGAAAGACTCCAATTACAAAGACAAATTGCCCAAGATCAAATAGAGAATAAAATAGATAAAGAGGAGGATTCAGTTTCCTTGTTTGATCAGTTGTCTGGTTTTGTTCATGATGATGAAGACAACATGTAGGAATCCAACTTACTAGCTGATTTGGGATAGCCAAAAGATATTGCAGAAAATGATGTACTGCTCTTTCATAAAGACAATGATGAGATTGAGGCCTCAATTCAGTTTGACGAGAAAAGAGACATTTTTGTTTTTGAATCTAGCATGCATGTTTCACATGAAGATCTTGACTACCAGGTTCAACATGAAGTTAAATCAAATCAGATTCTCCATGATGATGAGGCATCTAATTTTTTCTCAGACCTCTCATGGTATTGCAATGAAGAGGCTAACACAAATGAGACTAAGGTAGCTTGCCTTGAAGAGAAATCAAGTGGGCCAGCTAAATATGATCAACCTTTTCAAGACAACTTTATGCTTGATTGTCAAGATCCTGATTGTTTGACTTGAAGAGAGCTTGCCACTTTACTGAATTCTTGTAGTGACTAAATGCCCAGTTTCAAGTAACAGGATGAAAGGAATCAGTTATGTAAGGTGCAGATTCAGGAAGAATCAAGTAGGCACAATCATGTTTTGGAAGGTCAAGAGGTTGTTTCACAAGGAAAGGTTGTCATAGATATTAAAGGTATGAGTTTTCAAAGCCATTATGAGGATAATTTAGAGCATATATTGCATGATGAAATTGTTCATCAAAAGGATTTATCCTCAACTATCGTTGAAAAATTTTGCTCTAACATTGTTGATAGCTCAGTGCCTTTCAAGACAAATGTTTGTGATCAATATGATCAAGTGAGCAAGGAAGTTGTAGTTGATAGAACGATTCTGAAAAGAGAAGCCAGCAAGAAGAATTTCCAATTGATCATCTCAAAAGGATGCCCAATCAGGCATCTTTCTAGGATGGAGCCCAAGCATGGAAGTGCAGTTAAAGAAGAATAGATTCAAGTCATTTTGCCACCTTAGGATAACAATGTTTATGTTCCAAACAAAAAGGTTAATGATCTTGTATGTGTTCTTCCCGATATGGTGTAGCTATTTCATGGCCTTTCATGACCTTTCATCCATTATTCCTTTTCATGTAGCTGTCTAAAATCATGTAAAACATCAAATATTTTGTAGAAGAGGCAACTATTTCACCCAATCAGTGAATGGATTTGTTTGACTAGGTTCTCTAGCTAGTTAGAGTAGGTTAGAGTTAGTGTTTTCAGTCAATAAGTGCTTCATCAACATTTCCTTTCAGTTGTTTTTGTTTCCTTAAGTACTGTTGCACATGTTTTCTGGCCACTAGGGCCTTTTAGTTTTCTTTTAGTTTGGTTTGGTTTTGTTTTTTGCTACTATTTGGAGTAGTTTGCAACTAAGTTTCAAAGTTTTTTGAGTTTGAGATGAGTAGAATATGACTCTATGCCTAATGGATAGTTAAGGCAACCAGTCTTGATGCTTAGCAAGCAAGCATGTAGCAGAAGTCACCAGAAATGTTACCTATTTTTCACCTACAACTCCAATTGACAGAATTGAAACAATTGTTCATTTTAAGGTGAAAGATTTTAATTTGTTTCTACTTTTCTTAAACCTTTGTATATATTGAAGTTTATGAGAAAATTTTAGTTTTTTTAGTACAATGTGTTTCATGGAGGAAAGTATTCATTTTGTAGTTCAGTTGTTTAACATAAAAGAGATAATTAGTTCATCATTCATTGCTTGTAGAGTATTCATCAGTGATATAAGTTATTCAATTTCATTACAATGATCACTCAAATTTTACAAATGAGATATAAATGGAATAAACATTACATTGAATGAAAACATGATAGATCAAATGTCCCACACAAGCCATGGAAATAACTGAACTAGTACAAACATCAGAAATACACTATGCATTTGAAGATAAGAATGGAAAAGCATATCCATCATTGCTTATTTGGGGTCTTAGTTGATCTTCATTGCAGCTAGCTCCTCCTCGCTCCTAATCTCTGAATGAACCTGTGCCATGAAAAGGAGGATTGTTAGAGCTCTAGATATCGTTTCCTATGTGCCTATCAACAAGAACATAATATATTACCTATGGTGTACTATATCAGATATCAAGTCATCCATAGACAATAAAAATTGGAAATGAAATGATCATTGAACTCCATTGTTTAAAACTAACATGTTTGTTTCCTATGCAGGTATAGAAGAAGTCATGTTACTATTTTGAAGACATTTCAGCATGTGGTACAAAGTGGGCTCCCACAAGGGTAGAGCTCAGCATGTTGCCCCTTAGTCTCAGGGTGAATGAGATAGGAGTAGGTATTCATACTATTCAAAGAAGAGCATTTCAATTGAAGGAATGTTGCATCAACTCAATGCATAAGATTTTAGCTTAGTGCTCATCCATGAATAACAATCCAAAGTATTTTGAAATGAAAACCATGAATCAACAATAAGCTCATTTAAAACAGCTTAATAATGTGTGAAACTGAGCCTTACATATGAAGAACAATACGAATAAAGGCAATGATAGAATGTGGCCTATAAGTGATCACATGAAGATGGACAACAATCTATCGCTGATCACATAATGTTCAATGCCAACATGAAAGTGCCTTCCAAGTTATATTTGTATACAAGGGATATCATATAAATGTTTCATTGAAGTCCTCTTCAAGGAATAAGAGAACAACAATATAGAAAGTTAAGGTACATACGCATGGAGTACAAGTTAAATCTTGAACTAAATCATCTCATGATGAAAGTGCAGCTATCAAGAAAGCAGTTTAACAACAATGACACATGTATTTCTTTCATTTTGGTTTTTTTGAAGTATAAAATTATAGAGATAGTAGCCAAAAAGGTCATAAGTTTGAAGTGTAGCTACAGGAGATAGCATATGAAGAAATGCTATACACCATGAGCTATTATCATTGAACATTGAACATGATATACCATGATCTATATTAGCCTTATGATATATATTGCATCTATTGAGTAGAAACAATTGTAAGAAATGAGCATCTTTATCATATAGGAAAAGACAATCAAAATGATGCCATGAAGATATAGTTGCAAGAATGAACACTCAGATGTATCCGTGATGTACATTGAAGTAAACAAACCTCAACCTTCAATATTCTATGTATATGAATGCATTTGAAATGATACAGTAAACTAGAGTAGCAAAGGGAATGAGCCATAATCTTTTCTCATACTAATTTCATCAAATAGCATTTCTTGCAAATCAGAAAAGGTAAATGGGTTGTTGCATTCTTGTTCATGTAATAAACTTCTATGCTATTACAGAGACATAAATTTAAATATCAAGAGTCATGGCCCTATACAATCCTAGAGAGAGGTTTGTATGCAGGAGTTTTGGTGTAGGGCACCTAGGAGCACCTTGGTTCCTCAAGTCATTTTGATTGCATTTTTTTTTGAAAGGTTGTGGTTTTTGTTTAATGTGATCTGTAATAAGGTTGTAGCCATGGATGTAAGGTCCTCTTGTGTGGTCAAGATGATTGGGGTAATCATATAAACCTCAATCATGCTTAGTCCACTTGGATCCTTGTTGTACCAATCCGGCCTAGAAGGTCTAAGGATTGGTTTTTGAGTTTTTTTTAATTGTTTTTGTGTTTTGTCATGTTTTAGGGAGTATGTTAGTCATTTGAGATCCATTACACAAGTTAAACCAATCGGTTTCTTTGTGTTAAGGCCAAAAATGCCATAGTGTCAAGTGTTATCAATGGTGTCAATGACACATTGACCGGTTCCAACTTCATTTTAGTTATTAAAACTATTTGTAGAAGTTGTATACCAACCTGGATAGGTTGATATGGAGGACATCTTGCTTGAGTATGGAGGAGAAAATTTTTGTACAGAATTTTGGCACAAAAATCAAGAAAACTAACTATTTTTCCCTATTTTTCTTGCTGTGTATAGCCTGTACATATTTTACAAGTGAGCAAATGTACTTTTTCTAAAACTAGACTGAGTCAGGGTTCGAATGCAACTAGTTTGAGGTTCTGAAGTGGTTGTAGTGAAAAGTTATTGCATTTTTAATCTGGACTGGTCTAGAAACCCTATTTTCTAGGGCTATCCCACAAATTTGACCCTAGAATGCATTCCCACTAATGAAATTTCATGCCACTTGGTGAAATGTAGGCTAGGGGTGTATACTACTTGATTCCAAAAGATTTTTGTTGGGAAATGCAGTCTTCTATTTTTAAGGTGATGCCCTAGGTCAAATATCTCTATGTATTTGACTAAAATTATGCAATTTGGTGATGTAAATGACAAAAGTCTGATAGAGTGAGCAAATGAATGGTGGATTTGAATTGTTTGGGTATGGTAGAGTCATTCCAAGTTCCTGTCCCTGATCTATGCACCCAATTTTGAGCACTTGCTTTGTAACCTAGCCTAAATTGATCAATTAGGCCTAGAAGACCAAATGAGTGTTCTGGATTGCTAGAGTAGAGTTGGAATAGGAGACTTGGGAGTTTGATAGAGTTCTATAGAGAATATCTAAAACAATCATTTGTTTGGCTAGTCATTTGGGATTTTGTCAAGTTGTGTGAATAAAACCTAGTTTGGAGGGCTAGTAGCCTTACTAGTCAAGGTATAGGTTGGAGAGTTTTGGGAAGTTGGTGATCAAACCAAGTGTTGGTAAGGTGTTTTTAGACCTGCATGAAGGTGTCGACATAGCCTTGAGAGTTGGACAAGAGCCTATGTAACAAATCCTTCATTTACCCTTGAATGTGCCTTTGATTGTGTTGGATTGAAGAAGTGAAGTGGGTGAGTGGGCTAAGGAGAAGAAACATTCTTTGTGTTGTGCTTCCCTTGTGCCACCTCTACATCAAGTTTCATAGATAATGAAAGTGTGATTTCAGTACCTTCAATATACAGAAAGTGGTTGAAGAAAAAATAGTTCATAATCTCAAGTTTTGTTGCCTAGGAATTCATTTTTCTTTTTTAACAAACCCTTATTATGAAATAATGGACAAACTTAAGATACAGTGAAGATAATGAGTTTCTTGCCATAATGGTTTGTTCAAGTTTAGAAATGATATAAAGAAAAAATTAGATATGTCAAGCCATGGATCAGTAGAATGTTTATCTTTCTATTTTTTTTGAAATGAATAACATTTTAGCCTCATCATCTTCTATATATAGGGGATAAATGAAAGACTATTTTGTGCCATTGAAGTTGTGGTCTATAATGGAGGAATACATATTTTCCTTCATAGCAAAGTTAAACCCACATGGAGTTTTTGAACCAAATCTCAGATGCGGAACAAGTTAAAATTTTCAACTATGTAGAATGTCAAAATACTTCAAGATTTGGTTTGAGCCATGACAATGATGGGTCTCAAAACCCAGTAAGTAGAAACTAGAGAGTTATTTTACCGAACCTCATACAAATTTGCATAACTGAAAATCACTCATACAGAGAAGATAAATGAGTTTCAAGCTATGAGAGTTTGAGAGGTTAAAAAATGCTCAGAAATAACATATAGCCACAACCTGTAATCAGATGTAAATATATAGAAAATGATTTATGAAACCCATTCCTATGCCATCAAGGAGTCTTTTCTCTTAGACAAAGTTCTACCCATCCGGGGTTTCAAGTAGAAAATTGCAGGCTAAGAGTAAATGGAAAGGCTCGAATTCATAACAAAGCAAAGGATGCTTAGAAATAAAATACACAAGATTGTGACCTTTGATATAAAGAGATGCTACAATGAAAGCTACAAAAAAAAGAAGTAAATCTCGAGTCAAATGAATATTACCTTCTTCTTTTTTTTCTATAGCATGCATATGTTGAGATCACAGAGAAATGGCTTCATAGGTGTCTCTTATGAAAGCCTGAAACACAACATAGGGAAGTACTAAAAGAGAAACAGAAGAAAAGAAATACACCAGATAAACATGACATAGTTGTGGCTAAAAGAAACCAAGTTTTGTATCCAGAATGAGAAATTTTAGGTTCAAAATCAAAGGATGGGTTCTTACATTCATTCATATAGAGGTTCTTCGGAAAATTGTTGAGATACAAAGAGAGATCGATATTTTCTAGTTAAAGCAGGACTAAAATAGACAAAATCTTTCTTTTTGGATTCTATTTCCTTTGGGTGAAATTGAGCAGATAAGGATGAATTGGAGCTTTTATTGAGCAAATAAATCATGTTTTAAAGGATATTTTGGTGGGGCCACTTGACAGAAGATTTTGGTAGCTTCTTTCTTCGATTTGGTGATAGTTTTCAAGGCTTTTTTATGGATCTCAAAAATGATTTGGGTAGATCTTTCAGGGTGATTTTTGTAGTTTTCCTATGGGGAAATTAGAGGATATATGGGAGATAAATTTAGTTTTTTCTTAGTTCTAATTAACAAGTTCTTTCTCTTGTTCACTGGAAAAGAGATTGTAAACATCTTGTACTCAAATTCTTAGTTTCTACTCCTTTCAATCTTAATAAAGCAGCAGAGTTCTCCTTTTCATTTTTCTAATTCATCTTTGCAATCAATGATTTGATATTCAATTGTGATTCAATTTTTGAATCCTTTTCCTATATCTCATTATTGCTAGTTTGAGTGTGAAATCTTTATGTGATGCAGGTTGTATGTCATGTTTAAACTAGTTAGTTGGATTGAAGCTATGATAAGACTTTGGTTTGTCCTTCATGCAAACTTCTAACTTCTCAAACCTTGATACAAATCACTTATGTATTGCATTAAATCTACTGAAATTGTGAGGATTAACAGGCTTTACGAGGCTGATTGTGAGTCAAGATAAAATTCTGGTAAAATATCCTTAGTTTTTTTTAGAATTTAATTTTCAGTTATCTTCTTAATCCTTTCCTCAAGAAGTCTTTTAGATTAGGCAAGGGAGCCAACCCACTCAAGAGGTTCACTCCAAATTTTAGGCAACCCAAAGGCGTAGGAGTGTTCCCATGTGTCAACAAATAGATAAGTTAATAGCTTAGTCTAGGTGCATATCTGATTGATAACATGAATATTTGGAGGCATTTTGGCATAATAAGGCTACTTGAAATTCAGTTAGGAAAATGGCTTGTGGAGGCTCATATTTGTTGGCAATTTGGAGAGATTTGAATCTAATGGCTAGGATTCAAAGTTGAAATCAAGGGTTGAGATGAAAGGATGGGATCAAAGGGCTAAGATCTCATACAAAAAGATGGAGGGATAGGAATAAAAGTGAATTTTAAATTCATTTTTGGGGAAGACTTTGCATTTAATGTGATTTAGACTTATGATGAAATAAAAAATTATTTTCTTGGGATGAGATGGAATTTAAAATTCCATTTTATGTGGAATGGTGAGAGACATGTGACACATGTACATTTTTTGGACCTTACATGTGTAAGCTAATTTTACAGAGAATATTTTAACATGAAAATAGAAATTGAGTTGGAAGGATCATGTGACCTTTTGAATTAAAAAGTAATCTTTTATTTGTGGGTTGTGGGAGAAGGTGTTAATGAAGGTTTGACGAACTTAATCATGAGGATTAAATTAATTAATGTGGCTGAAGAAAATTAGTGGATGGGCTAATCATGGTTTAAAATTAATCAGATAATGATTTATTTTATTAATTTAGGTCTAGGGGTCATGTAGGCTAGGGTAGCTAATTAAATAATGGCTATTTAATCAACTCGGTTATGTTTAGGCTGATTAGTAGGGTAGATTAATTAAATAAGTATGATTGACTCAATTAATCATGTTTAGGGAAGTGGACAAATTAACCAAATAAATGTTTAACATATTTATTTAATTAATTGCGATGAAGTTGTTAAGGTATAGTTTTGAATTAATTAAATTCATTTAGGAAAAATGGTAAATTAATGATGGATAGCTAAGGATGGATGATTAGAGATTATGTATAGTTAATTAATTAAAGAATTTTTAATTTATTTAATTAATCATATGAAAGGGGAAATTGGTGATATGGATGATGTAGAGAAATCGTTAAAGGGCCAAGACATTTTTAGTTTCTTACAACTATCATTAATACAACAAGTACACATGGAATAGTATGTCATCCAAGCAATCTGAATGTGTGTCACCTCATTCCATGAAGTCCAAAAATTGTTACCATTATAATTTATTAAATCATTATATTGTTCCCATGATTTGCTAGGTGTACAACACCTAGTCCTAAAAATATCTCACTTGTTGTATAGATTACAAAATAACATAATGAATTCTGACAATATGAATTAACTAATAAGGGCTTAAACACTCATAATCATCCAACATAATTTATTCTTATTTGTGCTCAATAGATACATGTTAATATATCTAGAATGCTCCTTGAGGTATTAACCTTCTTAATCATTGCAATCGTTTCTTGCATAATGTGACAAAAACATGATATTGTACATCCATGTGCTTTGTCTACCCATAAAAGTTAGGGTTCTTATCCAAGATGATAGCACTTTTTATAATCATAATTTATTTGCATAGTACCCTATCTCAATCAAATATTTGAGCATAATTTCAAAATAAAAACTTCCTCTTTATAAGTGTTAAGTATCTAGGTTAGAGGTTATAATAAAATATTACATTATGCAATTAAATCTTGTTTAGTACATTGTAGTAAATCAGTAATGAACAATAATAAAAGTAGAAGTAAAGAATTGTAGTGGTGACAAGATTATCAACAAAATCTAATGTTGATATTATGTTGGAAAACCCTTTTCGGTAAAAAATTCTACCAAAGATAGTCACAAGCTTATATTTATTTGTAATAAGAGAAATCATAATACACTTACCTTCTACCTTTAATCATTATCTCCTTCAATCTACATTCAATCTGATAGCCTTTAGGATGGATAACCTTACTTTAAAATATGATGTAAAACTACTATCCAAAGCCCTCATTTTACAGAAAATTTGACAAAGGTAAAAATACTAGGATAGTAAGCCAACAAAGAAAAACTACCAAGAAGATAACATGGTATGTGTCTAAGAGATTCTTGCAACATTTTTTATGACAAGAATTAAAAAAAGAGAAATCGGTTACTATCCAATGTAGTGGTAAATGACTAAAGAGACAGTCACAAAGATCTGTCTTAGTTGGCACAGGGATAATCAATGATTTTATGCCTCTTAACAAGATATTCACTAGTTTATAGAGCTCTCAGACTAGTGTATAGTCTCTTGCAACACGTAAATATAGAAAGTAAAGGATCCAAATACACAAAAAGATTCTTAAAAACAAGTTAAAACTATAGGATAGTCTTCCTTTAATGCAAATTTTAAGCTATAGGCTCAATTTTGGGGTCTCAAGTCCCTTCTAATAGAAGAAATCTTCCAATTCCAAGGTTCTCGTTAAAGAAAATCGTGATTTGGAAATATTGTTTAGTGGTGATGCATACAAACAAAGTATTTCACACATCATTTTAGTAATGAACAAACCATATCAGTTTCAAGCCAGAGTTCATCCACCATTTACAATAGGGTGAAAGTTCAAAGTTGTGTCACACTTTTATAAAGGAAACGACCAACACTAATCTAACTTTTCAATTGGAATCACTACAAAGTGACATATATGTTTTGAATTTTAAAATGATGTAAACTAACAGAATGTAGATTTTTTAGTGTATTTTATGTTTGTATTTAAAAAATAAAAATAAAAAATTATTTAAATGTAGTATTTTATAAAATTGACACTATATTTTAGTTGCTAATAAAATGTTGAAAAATAAGGTTGAATGGGACATCACACATTATATATAGTAATTTTTTTATTTTCCTTCTAAAACTTTAGTGCAGGGATTAATTTTCCCCAATTTGATAAATATATATTTTTAAATAAATCTTGGAAGTTGCATGTACTAAAAATACAATTGTTTCGATGGGATGTCAACTTTTGTCTTCACTATATTTCCAAAATAGGAAAAATATATCATCTTGACAAGGAATCTCTCCTCTAGTGCATCATATTTTTTTCAAATTTTTTTGATAAACTTTACTATTTTCTCTTTAGAGGACAATCAACACTATATTTTGGTGTTGATGACCTACTTTTAGTAGAAATAAAAATAAAATATAAACACTAATTTAAATGTTTAAAAAATTGTATTTTTACAAAGTAGACTTATTGATCTACAAAAGTGTATTTTTAGATTCTTTTAAACTAATTATTTGCACAAATAGGATTTGTTAGAACGTCAAGTTTTTCAAATAATTTTATTTTTTTGGTGTATGAGCCCCAAAGTGATACTATATATGTTTTTAGTGGATGGTTCCAATTGGAAAAGTTGTGGCATAGATGTAATTTAGCTAGAATGAATCCAGATAGAATATATATTCCAATAAAAATGACTTTTAGTTGGAAATACTAAAATTCATTTATGCTAATAAGTTGGAGCAAAGTGTGATATAACTTTGAACGTTTATCCAATAGCTTATCCTACATCAGTGAAACATATCCTTGTTTTGATGTTGTTCACACCCTTATCCATGTGATTGGGAGAGTTTTCCTTCTCTATGTCTACAAACATTTATTACGAAGTATTACTAAAGGTTACAATCTATAATGAATTATTCTTCTATCTTTATTGGACTCTGCATGGGCTCTTCCCTCTATTTCTTGGCTCATTTGTTTCCAACAAAGCCTCTCCCAAAAACCATGTTTTTTAACACCTTTTTTTTTGTTTTCCAAAAAAGAAGAATGAACTATCCCCCATTGTGGGGAAAACAAAAACTACCCAAAGAATTCATGTGCAACTCTTTCTTGAGGAGGTATTCAGTGATGTTGAACTGCAACAACTAGATGAAAATAAAATAACTATCTTAGATCCTTGAAGTCATTCCTCAACATGAAGATGAGAACAAGAGAAGCATATACAACATCATGCCATTAAAAATTTCAAAATAATTCTTTGGCGGAAACTTTACCCTCGAGTCTCAAAGGCTAAAGTGACTCCAAATAATAATAGCAAACCAAAATTGGGTACAAAAACCCCAAAACAAAACATTAAACAAACAATTGAAACCAAAACTCCAAGAGGATGATGCTCCTGCATTAGGCTTCCCATAAGAGAAATAAAATATTGATCTCCTAGTCATGAGGTCATCAATGTTATGACCATAGTTGGAGATCTCAGCAGCTAATAACCAAGTGGCATCCTCCAAAGGATGTTCCGATCATTTAACCAAGTACTTGAAATATTTCTTTTCCTTAGTTCTTCTTCAACAACTGCTTCTCCAAGATACATTCATTATTAAATTTATCCATCTTGGCCACTTGTTCCCAACATGGAATCATCTCTATTTATGTTGTTCCATCTATTTCAGCACTTTTGTAGGGATAGAGATTAGCCACATTGAAGATAGGTGAGATACCCATGGATGGAGGAAGATCTATCTCATAGGCATTAGCTGAAAACTACCTGAGAACCTTGCAAGGACCAACCTTCTTCATTTTCAATTTGTTGTATTCCTCCTTTTGAAACCTCTCTTTCGTGAGATGAGCCAAAACAAGATCACCAACCAGAAAATGTACTTCCCTTCACTTCTTATCAACATATTGTTTGTACTATTTGTTACTTCCCTCAGTCCGTAGTTTGACCACTTCATGAAGGTCATGGATAACTTTGGCAAAGTCCTCTCCATCTGCACTTCTCCTCTCTAAATTACCAAGATCTTTGAGTTCAAATACACCCCTAGGATGCATACCCTAGACAATATATAATGGGCTCAAACCTATACTCCTATTTGGAGAATCATTATACACATTTCATCTTGTGCTAAAGCCATATCCCAACTACCAGGTGTGTTTCCAATAGACATCTCAACATATTACCCGAGCATTTGTTAACTACCTCTATTTGATCATCGACATGGGGATGGTAAGTTGAACTGAAACTAAGACGTGTGTCCAACTTCTTCCAAAGTCTTCTCCAAAATCGACCCACAAACATAGTATCTCTGTTAGATACTATACTCATGCGTATACCGTGTAATCTCACCACTTCCTTGAAAAACAAGTTAGATATATTTTTTGCATCACTAGTCATTTTGTAAGGAATGAAATGAACCATTTTTTAGAACGTATCCACAACTTTGAATATAGAAACATTGCCTCTTGGAGTTCTAGGAAATCGTACAATAAAATCCACACTTACAAAATTCCATGGTCTATGTGGAAAAGGTAATAGTTGGTACAAACTAGTGTTTTGGCTACTTCCTTTTGCATGTTGGCATACTCTACATCTCTCCACATACCTTTTCACATCATCCTACATTTGTGGCAAATAATAGTGTGTACTCAACTATAGGTAAGTTTTATCTTTTCCAAAATGTCATGCTAGGCTGCCACAATGCTTCTCTTTTAAGAGATTCTTTCTCATTGACCCATTGTGACTGCACAATTGATTACCTTTGAATAACAAACCCCCTTGCAACATAAATTTAGTCCATGGTCCTTTATCTTTGCTAATAGGATTTCTGCAAGCTTCATAGGCATCTTTGAAATTAATATCATCTACATATAGCTCTTTCAAGCTCTCAAATGCAATATTATTTGCCTAAATCTCATGTAGAAATAAACTTCTTCTGCTTAAAGCATCAGCCACCTTATTTTCTTTCCCACTCTTATGTTTCAACATAAAAATAGATCTTTAAATGTATTCTACCCACTTTGCGTGCCTTTGATTCATCTTGTGTTGGTTGTTAATAAACTGTACTGCATGGTTATCTATGTAAGCAATAAACTCCTTGGGAAGCAAGTAGTGCCTCCACTTCTTCAAAGATTGTACCCAATGCATAAAATCTAAGGTCATAAGGTGAATATTTATTCTTAGCATTATTTAGTTTTTCACTAAAGTAAGCAACTAGTTTACCTTCTTGACTTAGAATAGCCCCTATTGCTAAGCCAACAACATCACATTCCACATGCAAAACTTTATTAAAATGATTATTTTTCTTTATTTATGTTTAAATATTTTTAGTTATTTAAGAAAGAAAAGGAAATGAGATTTTTTGTTTATTTATGTTTAAGGATATTTAATATTCCAGTTGGGACGTTACACAAACTCTCAATCATCATTAATAATATAATCATCCACTCTATGATGTTCACTAAATGCATGAATTAAAAAGCCATTATGAAAACAAACATTAGAATTTAAATCCATAAATAAATGCTATAACTAGATCATCTATCTCCTATAAGAACCAAGAATTCTTAAGCCACTACTGATTACCAATTTGAAGTAGATTGATAGTTGAACAAGACGAGTACATATAGGTGACAAGAGGAAGTTATTTAGTTGAAGAAAGAACTCAACTATGAGTGGTGGCATGTTGCCTCCCTAAAAACTAGCATGAGTGGCTAGTTAGTAGGCAACTTGGTGACAACTCTCCTAACCGCCCAACAACCTTGACACCTCAATGAGGCATGTGTCAAGATTGTATAAGGGAACACTTATGTAGGCTTAAATCATATAGTGTAGATAAATGAAATATATACACTAACACCCACCTTAAGCATAGCTTAGGTGGGTACAAGAAGGATGGATCCTAGTTACTAGGCCTGGTGAGGTGCCCATTTACAAAGTAATATCTCATGAAGTTGAAAAAGGTAGAAAACCCTGTGGGAACAAACTACACTCCAAAAGAGAGAAAATATGCATGAGAATTATACAAGTGAAGAAGTACTAATTCTTTCACTAAGTACAATATATGATTCCCTCTATACGAGAGAAAATGATGGAAGGTCTATGAGACCCCCCATAATACATATTCTGCTACAGTGAGGTTAGATAGTCGACAAAGGATGTAGATGTAGATCCAAGAATGTTGAACAATATTTCGTCCCTTGGGAAGAAGTGAAACCACTTGAAGATGCAAGATATCTTCACATGTGAGAAGATCTATGTGTGATCTTAAATCATGTTGAAGTTGATTGAAGGATGGTGATGCCCATGTTGATGTCTTCAAAGAGTGCTCAGGTGTCCCCATGTTGATGTAGAAGGATTCTATAATCAACTCAAGTGCATGACCAGTAAATGAGAATGATGATGATCTAGAACCATGTGTAGGAATATGTAGAGCATGAATATCCAAATAGGATAATGGTGATGCAGATTCATCAAAACTATCATTGGAGAGAACACTAATGTCCTCAATGTGTGCTTCCATGTCAATAATAAGGGGCTCTACAAACAGACAAGTGATGTTAGGTAGAAATCTATCCCAATCAATAATGCTAGGAAGACTGATTACCTATTCCAAAGAAGTGTTGGAAGCTCTCAAAGAAGCAACTCTGAAATCTAATCAAGCAATAATAAGAGGTGGTGGTAGAAAATCTACCAATGTAGGTGATATAGAGAGAGGAGATGCAAGTGGGTATGTCTATGTGTCATCAGTATAGTCAAGACTTTCCCAATATGCAAGTTCCTCTTTAGTATCATCGTCATACAAAGGCTCATCAAAATCATCAAGGGAAAGAAGCATTTATATAGTAAGATCATCTGGGAATGGAGGTTCATTAGTGTCTCCATACATTTCCCATAGTTTAGTCCAAAGAGCTCTAGGGCAGTCAATGTGTGATAGAGGAACCCACTGAGTGTGGTTCCTAACACTTAAACCAATTAATCCTAAGACATGACTATTTTTATTTTCCCATATAATTTTCTACCAATATGTACTTGTTTCATGAATAAGCCCATACAGATGTGGCAATAGGTGAATCCATTGGTAGTGCGCTAGGACTTGTAGTTTTCATTTTCCAAAGTGATGGCAAATGGATGAATTGTTATCCCCATTAGTTGACTTAAATAAAATACCCTCCTTTAAACTTTATGTTAGTTCAATGATTACAAAATGCCTATGTATAATCCCCCAAGATAATACATAAAAGCAACACTTTATAAGATTAGTGCATGTATAACCCTTCGTCTTTGTTAGGTGAAAATACAAGAGTTAAATACCACCCAAAGGTTGCCACTTCATGAATAATCTCCTTTGCGTATTTTTCCCTACCCCCTTAAATGTGGCACTTAATAGAAGTAGTTCTTTTAAACTAGTCCAATTGGAGCATAAATGGACACTTTATAGGTTGAGTGTGATGCCTAATGGATTTATTCTGTAAAAAATCATACATGAAAAATTCAATCTTAGGGATATGAAGGGAAATTTATAAATCTGGCTTAACTTTTAATTACCCCATTATTTTATATTTTATTTACATGGTGATTTTTAGACAATTAAAGTGCCTATCCTAACACAAGAAAGCATAATTTTAAATGCTTTTTGTAAAATTAAAAAAAAAATAGGAGCCCAAATTAGGGAAAATATAGAACTCGTGGTGAATTAGGGAAATAAAACAAAAGGATGTAGGGATAGATAAGATACAACATACAGAGGTAGCCAAAAATGGTAGAGGGTAAATCCTAGGGCATGCAGCCCTGTAGAAAATCCAAACACATAGAATATAAATCAAAATGCCCTAGTGGATACAATGTAGACATCTTTTAACAAGGGATCTTTGAATTGTTTGTATACATTTTTCACCTCTAGATCAAATGAACCATCACAAAGGATGCCATTGAACAAGATAGTTAGCCCTCATGATGTAAATTGTATCAAAATAGGACTAAATACCATTGCAAGGATCTTCCTGCAACATTGAAATAGGGGTTGAATGCCTTGTAGAGAGGGATTATAGTAGTGAAGGGAACTTAAGGAGGAGGTTATGGTATCCCACAAAAAGAAAGCACAAATCAGCCACTCTTTCAAATCATTCATTGTGCTACATTACCTAGATGCCCAAATAAATCCTTTAATATTTATTTCAGAATGAGACAAGACCAAGTGACACCTTTGAATAGGGGATATTCCTACAGTCAAAAGCACCTTGAAATAGGCCACCCAATAATGAATCTCTATGGAAAATGAAGCCTCATGCCTTACAAAATGAAGGTGATTCTCTCTATATTCCAAAATGCCTTGAAATCACAAAGACACTACCTTGCACCTTCTTTCAAACAACCTAGTTTCCCATGCCCAACACACGGGGCTTTCTCCATGGTGCACACCATAGAGAATGGAGGGTCAGAAATGGAGGATCCACACCTGATTTAGATGTCTGTCATGAGAAAACACAAAGAGTTCAAAGCTTATAAACCAAAAGAATATGACTCACCATCAAAACATGTATATTCTGAGCTAGGGTCATTCAAAGGCAGGAAGGGGTAGCATTGGGATACTTTATGCCTCAATGCAACCTTTTTCCATAGGTCTGGGGCCTTTGGTTGAGGGCTCGCAAGGCTGCATGGCTCTGAATGAGCCTGCAACCTTCTATCAAAAATAAGCTTGTGGCCTTCTTCATGAGGTTGTGAAAGCCCTTTAACTAGGTCATTCTTCCCTTGGTGTAGGTCAATCAGCCTTCAAAGCAAGACATTCAACCATGAGCCTTCAAAACGCTGCTCAACCTTCAAACAAATGGAGTCTCCAATGTGCTCACATCACTAAAATGTCGTCAATGGAATTTTAAATAGTACTAGGGAAAGGAAACATGCCTCCAAACAAACTGATAACAAACTCATCCTCGTCCTGATACCATATAAGAACCAAGAATATAGACCACATAATTTTTTTTATGAAGAATATAATTCTATTTTTTTTTTCGAATTTAGATTTGTAACTACAATATCTAGAGGATGCATTTAGTTTCATAATATTTTATTGAATATTTTTTTTAAATTAAGTTTTGAAGTGAAACCAATTACAATTTAAACATAGGTGTACTATAAAGAGCATAACTTTTTCTGTATGTATCATAATTCAATTTTTTTTTTGTTGGAATAAGGACATCAATACCTAGAGGACATGTACTTTTTAGAAAATTTTTTCTATATTTTCCTATTTAATCGTATGTATGAAACAAAGACCTTGATGTTCATTGAAATTTACCTGCATTCATGAGAAATAAAAAATGAATATAATAATCAAAATAAATATATTTAAAATTATTGTTTTTGGGAAGATTATAGTAAGGACTACATACTTACAAAACATAAATTTTAAATGAATTCATTTGATCCCCCAAAAGGTAAATCAAAAGTGGTTTTTTGTCAACATTTGGATAGGTGTAGAGGAGACTCCATTATAGGTATGGTTTAAAACTAGTGGGGTTCTATCCAAGGGGGTTTGATCTAAGGGGGTATGGTCAAACCCTCTTCAATTAAAATCCTTTAAATAGAACCTTTCAAGACTTAAATCATTATATTTTCTAAACATATGTGATTTTAGCAAACATCCAGATGTCCTAGAAAGTGTAAACCATTATTGTAGTAGTACCCATAAATAAGTCACCCTTTAATCATCTCTCCAAAAATATTTAATGGGCTTATCATTTTCCATATCATCAATTAGCACATATGTAAAAATCTTAATCTATGAGTCTCATGCACTTATGGTGTGTAGTTCATGTAGTGTCACCATACTATATATGCAATGTTGGCACACCCTAATCTATCCTAAGATATTGTAGCACTCTCTCATAGAAAAATATTCTTAAAAATATTCTATTAAGCAATAGATACTATCAACTCCTCT
Source organism: Cunninghamia lanceolata (assembly GCA_027924645.1). NCBI lineage: Eukaryota > Viridiplantae > Streptophyta > Pinopsida > Cupressales > Cupressaceae > Cunninghamia > Cunninghamia lanceolata. Next base: position 8,224,350 of record BSBN01000050.1, on the reverse strand, counting down.
AAATTTTCTTCAATTATAAATAATCCTAGAGTTAGCTTTGTAAAAATATATAGGTCTCCAAATAATTTATCTATATCTACCAATCCATCTAGTGTGCATATGGAAATTCAAACCCATTTCCCTCCACTCCCTAAGAATGGGTGTGGTCCACCATTTTACATGTTGAACATCATCTTGAAAATCCAATAGTATTCCCAGTAGCCTCATCACTATTATATGCTCAAATACCCAGCAATGCAGTAATATACCTACCTTAATGTTGTGTCCTCTCTCACATATGAATCTATACATATCATGATATAGGTGTAGTAATAGGTACCATGGTCTTCCCATAGGTATATGAAATAATCTTTCTCCATGGATCTAATTATGTGAACCATGTCATATGCCATTATCAGACCTCTCACATCTAGAGAGATACAAAAGTAATAATTGTTTTTCATAGTCACTTGCACACATGTGGCACATCCTCCTCTACGATATCTTAGAGTGGGGTTCCCATTCTCCATATATGTCCTACTCTCATTATGCAATACTCATAAGCAATCTTCTTTATGGTTGTGATCATCCTTATGTTTGAGGGTAACATGTCTTCCCCACACAAGTAATATCAATATACATCATACACCATGCAATATGATAGTCATCTCCCATATGAGTAAGTGGAAGTTATGTGTATATGAGTTTCATCTCTCTACCAATTTCATCAACATCTCACCATACAAAATCATCCTAATATAACAACACAATAGTGTCTCACATTTTGGCCTTAATGGCCCTTGAAAATAAACATTTTAAAAGTAGTCATTTACACAATTATTTCTATAAAACCATTAAGAATATGAAGATAATGTAAATTAATCATTTATGAGATTTTCTATCTAGAGTTTATTTCATTTTTTCTTAAATTTCAAAATAATTTTTCCCGTTTTTAAATATTTGTTAATATTTTTTTCTTATACTTCTACTATTTTATAATGAGTAATACTTTTCCATAACACATAACTTCAGCTAGAAATAAAATATTTTTATATCTTCTTAAACATAGATCAGTAATAGTGATATCTAAGTATACATATTTTTTTTAATTTTTCATTGCACAGTTTAATTATTATTAACTTCTAAATGAAACATTATAAGTTGACATATTTTTCCATAACGCATAATGAATTTTACATATACAAAATTCAAAAAAATATTTGTTGAAAGAAATGCATCAATATATAGAGGTATCTTAGTTTTGGAAAAAATTTCAATGTTTGCTATTTTTACAAATGTCAAATAAAGATCTTTATTTTTTTACAATGAACCTATGTTGATTAGAGAATTAAAAAAATCAATAAATAAAATAAAATAATACTAAAATCTATATATTTTTTTGTCGATTAAAGATGGTTCAATCATATTACCAAAATTGTAGAAGTTTGAATACAATCTTTGTGGCCAAGGGAGCCACCTTCACAAAGATTCCATATTTATACTATTCCATACAATATATAGTTAATTATGTAGATGGATATGAGGCTTGAACATTATGAAGATCTTCCTATGTGAGTCATTGAATCTGAAGCTAAACCTACCCTGTCAAAAGATATCATTTTAAAAACTAATCAAAACACTACCCATCGTAAGAAGTCTTTGAATGAGTGTACACCAATATTGGATCAGATTCATACTTTTCAAAGTTTGTTCTTCCACAATCAACTCTATCATTCAAGATATTAGATTCACTAGGAGAGTCCACATGTGGACAATCCCACTACATGTCAAGAGGCTTGCTAATCCCTTGAGAGCCATCATCTTTTTTTTTTTTGCCTACTAGCAATCCTAGGTACAGAGAAGTGAGGAGCTTTGTACCTGTTCTAGGGATCATCAATCCTTATGTTAAAATTTTGGTAAGCCTTACCTAGATCCTAAGTTTTATCATCTGGCTACGTAGAATCTTCATTGTGAGTCACATTAGATCTTTGTTCAGTAATCTTTAGACAACTCTTAAATTGAGTATCTAATGGAAGCACTACATGTATAAACAAATCAGCAAGTGTGAGTCTTAAATCAAACCCAGTAAAGCTCCTTCTCCTACCTTGAAAATGGTCCTCATTTCTTATCCTCCATAAAATCCAAAGAATTTATGTTCTTTATAAGAGCCAAAAAGCATTAATTTTAGCATTAAACCTAGAAATAGAGCCAAATAAAACTTCCAACTAGCATTTACCATCACTCAATGACCAGTTTGATACATTACACATGAATAGACTCCAAACCTGGCAAGCAAAGGGACATTAAAAAAAATGTGATCACAAGTTTCAAAGACATTACAGACAGCATAGACATAACTATTATGACCAATAGGCAACTTCTTCAAGATTAATAACTATCTAAAACATCTTTTTTTGGGTTCCAAGGGCTTAAACTGAAAAGACCTAAAGGCTGCAACTAGATGCTTAACATTAACATTCAAGTTCCATGGTTTGACACAATGCTCATATATCTGAACCGAGTTTGGAAGTAAATTATAAATCTTTTTGGATTCACAAACTTTCACCTTAGATCTATCTTTCCAACTCAATTTGTCCAACCAATCCTCCTCACTCAGCATTTTGGGTTGAACAAGATTAATTGAAAGAGCTGCTAAAACCACTAAGTATGTCCTTTTTTTAATTATATTTCAACCCAAATTCTGATCTTAGACTATCCCAACTTTTAATGTGATAACCAAATAACATATCTTGAAAGGTTGACAAGCCTAGTCTATGCCATTTTAGGCCTGAGAAACCTTGAATCAGCTCCAAGGGTCTATCTTTATACTTCAAATTCCACTAGATAGAACAATGTCCTCCCCACTGCTTCAAAGGGAAATTCACCTCAGAATAGGAGATTAGGCTTCTAACAACCTTCCAGGCTTTCCAAATGGAGCCAAAGACAATCGACCCAAAAGGTTTCACCTTGATGTCCCCAAAAAGACAATCATAAGGATGCAACTTACTCTAGCTCTAATCTCTTTTAGAGTGAGCCAACCTGATATTGTTCCTAATAAGGACCTTCCATGGCTCATCGCCCTCCAAAGATTTAATTATCCATTTTTTCCACCTAAGCCATGCCTTAAAGCCTTAGGTCCTTAAGACCCAAACCTCCAAATTCTTTGTTGACACAACACCATTTCCAGTTCACAGAATGTTTCTTATTCTAACCTTTCCCATCAGACCAGAGAAAACTCTTGATCACTTTTTGAATGCTTTCAATTTGTACATTTGAGAATAACCACATGGAAGAATAAAAAATAGTATATACAAATAAAATCTTTTGACAAACCTGAAATCTCCTAGCCAAAGACAACACTTGCATGTTCCAATTTTTAAGCTCGACTTCAATTTTGGTAAATAGCCAATATCACATTTGCTTTAGAGAGGTGTCAATGGAAAAAGGAACTCCTGAAAATCTAACCAACTTTTTGGGGCCACCACATTGCCATTCCCCATCACCAACCCCTTTAGGGGGAGAGTCAAACCAACCTAGAAGAATTTAGATTTATTGGGAGACACCTTAGCACCTAAAGCATTACAAAAACTATTTAGTTTGATATTTAAATTCTCTAAGTTTTCTTTTTCCGTGACATGATATAAGGCAGTATCATTTGCAAACTACATCTTTAATAGTGAATTGTCATCATGAAGTTCAATTCCTTCAATGCTACTAGGGATTCTGTCTGTTCTCAATATGTAAAACAAAGCTTTTGAAGAAATGAAAAAAAGAGCAGGCGCCAAGTGGCAGCCTTGCCTAATGGATCTCCCCATTGAAAAGGAGGAGATAGAAGAGCCATTAATTTCAATTTGAGCTAAAGCATATCTAAACAACATCTCTACCATTCTCCTAAATTCCTATAGAAAACCAAAAGCCTTGAGAATAGTTAAAATCAAAGACCATTCCACTATATCATATGCCTTCTCAAAGTCCAGCAAGAGAATGCCAACATTCTAACCTGACTCCTTTAGCCCATTAAAGTGCTTCCCAACTAGTTAGCAAGTTTTCTAGAATATATCTTCCCTTGATGAAACCAGTCTGAGTCACATTAATTATGGAATGTAAAATATTTACCAGTCTTCTTGCCAAAACTTTAGCTATAATTTTGTACAAGACATTTAGAAGGGAGATAGGTCTCCATTTTCACAAATTGGACTTGTCACTCCCTTTTGGAAGTAATTTAATAAGGCATCTATTGATCTCCTTTCCCAAAGTACAACTCTATTAGCCTCATGATATACCTCAGAAAGATCATCCACCACCTAGTCAATATTAGCTTTATAAAATTCAACAGAAAGCCCATGTATCCCTGGAGACTTACAATTACTCATTGAAAGAATGACATTTTTAATTTCATCCTTAGAGATTTCTTGTTTCAATTTCTCAACCATTGACACATCCACCTTCCTCAGACAGATAAGTGTACATAAATTTTGAGCTTTAGCACACTCAATCCTTCCATCTTCTACCTTGAAAAGAGTCCATAGAACTCTTTAAAGAGTTCCTTAATGTTGTTCAAATCAGTTTAAATAGTACCATTTTCTGTGATAGATTCTATATGTTCTTGCCTAAACTTGCATCTTGGGAGATCAAAAAAGTCCAAGTAGAGCCTCTATCCCCATCTTTGAACCAGTTCATTTTGGCTCTAGTTTTAGCACCCTGTGCCATGAGAGTTTCAAACCTCCTAAGCCTATTTTTAGCTATCCCTAGCTGAGCAACCAAATCAACATCAAAAGGAGAAACTTGCAGCCTTTCTCAATGTCCAAAAATTTAACTTGAAGCTCCTTTTCCTCCCTTCTTCTGTCTATAACAGCCTTCTTTCCACATACTTTTAACAAATCTTGACAAGATTTAACAAGTTCTTCCCAATACTTGATTGCACTAGAGTTTTCATAAGTGACTTTCAAAATATTCCTTAAGCTGATAATGCCCATCATACAATCTTCATTTTCTAGAAGTTACACATTAAGCTTGAAAGATTTTTTAGACTTTGGCTTAGGGGCAGAATCATAATTAATAAAGAGAATATCTGCAGATATAGGATGATGATATGATAATGAACTCAGGGAAACTTTGACTGCATTATCATCTTGAGGGGAGTTAAAATCCATAAATTCTTTATTAACATACATTCTATCTAATCTAATCTAGATCCTTTTGTTAGTTGACTAAGCATTGTACCATGTATACCAAATCACATTCCTTCTACACATGTTACCTTCCAATGGGTTTATTAACCTGAGAGACTTTTTGAATCTTATCCAAAAAAAATTTCATTACCTTTCCATTCTGCATTCTTTCCATCAATTTTATCCTCATTGTATTATACAATATTGAAATACCTAGCAAAGATCCAAGGGACCTTGGGAAGGTGATTAGTTAACCAATCCAAAAGGACACCCCTCTCTTTGTGATCACTAGAAGCATACATGGAACAAAGACCAAATTTTATATCTTGTCTATTAAAAGTTACCCATGCACATATATTACATGGGGAAGACCCATCTGGACTGAGTAATGAATTGACCCCATTCATTCTTGATGAGCAATGCAACACCACCTTTTCCCTTCTCATGCTTAGAATATAATTTAAATGAATCTTTCTAGATGAATCTTAGAGCATTATCCATTTGAAACCCTATATCTTTAACTTCCTGAAGTATTAGAAAATCCATGTTTCTATGCTTATTAACAAAATCCCTAACAATGTATTTGCTATCTAGGGATTCTAAACCCCACATATTCCAACTGAAGCATTTCATGGGATAGAAAAAGGAATTCTTAATGAGTCTCTTCTTTAGCAATACCCAAATTATCAAAGCATTTGGGGAGTTCCCCTCCCTTCACCCTTTTTCCATCACTCAACTTTCTCCGAACATACTTCCTTGTTTTTGTCCCCTCATCCTTTTTTAAAACAAATTGTTCTCTATCTTCCTTCTCATCCTCAGTGCCTTTAATGGGGGCTTCACTATTAACCTTTGAGGGGTCTGGTGGTTTGAACTAAATAGGGAAGACACAATCTTTTAAAATAATTTCCATACTCCTCATCCACATATCCTCTCTAATTTTTATCAGGGCTAATTATTGAGTGTTCTTCTTTGTGAGTGCCATAGCCAAAGGGTCCCCCATGTTATTTGAAAATGATATAGGATTGGGTTTTTTAATAGAATTAGCTAACTAAAGACTTTTAAAGACCGAGTTATTAGAGTCATTCAAGAGTGAGTCCTAGATTGTTGTATCCTTCTCAGAGAGAGGATAAACACTATTTGGTGAATCAGATTCAACCTCCATCCTTGGAGACACCACATTCTCATAGACAAGATTCTCAAATTTATCAATTCCTAAACTGCTAAAGACCAGCTTAGGTCTATTAAAAGTAGGATAAGAGCCAGGAGCCATCTCAACCATTGGGGATAAGGTATCTGTACAAGAAGGGACATAATCAAGCACTAGGTTCTCTAGACTCTTATGCACTTCCTTAAGAGCACCATCTAGAGGCTTGACATTCAACTGAATGGGTTTAGGACAGAGACTTGACCCGGAGACCAAAGGAAAAACAACCTCTCTCCCATGCTTTGGGCCACTTCTTTGTCCCCCACCCATTGAGCCCAAACCATTTTTAATAGAGATCCCTAGCTTAAAACTATTATCAGGATTTCTTAACTTTATCACCAGACAATCTTTTTTTTATAACTATCTGATTTGTAGAGAAAACATGAGTTAAGCCCCCCCAAACCCACTATAGCACATTTAACCAATTTGTCATCGAGACTAACTTGTAATTCTTTTGGGATAACAACCCCAGGTTTTAAGGAAACCAACACCCTTGCGTGCAGATGAGATAGAGAGATCCTTGGATCCTCTACTTTTAAAATCTTACCCAAGGATTCTAAGAGATTAGGCAAAAAAGCCCATAATTAGACTGGGAGATCTTTAATTAATAACCATCTCGGGAGTGAACAAAACTTGATATCTCCAGGCGAGGCCTCTGGGCTGCACGAGAATACCTTGAACAAAGATTTCCCAACATTCCAAATATCTCTACCTAATACTATTCTCTGCATTGAGTGATTTTCCAAGAAAATAACAAAGATGCCTTTCAAAACCATTCTACAAAATGAAACATGAACACCCATCCTTTTTCCCCAAATAGTATTGAGCCAATTATAAAAAAAATGCCTTGCAGACAACTTTTCTACATCTAAACAAACAAAAAATAGAGAAACATCTTTCAATATGTTTTCCTCATCTCTAATAGCCTTTTGCATAATCAAGTTAGGATGAATCACCAAATTCCTCTGTAGAAGAGAAGCCTTACCTTTTCCAACACCTGTGTTCTTCCCTTCATCCCTGAAACTGCTGCCCCACAACCTCCATCGCTCCCTTCTTCCTCCTCCCGCACCTGGAAGCACACATCCTTGGGCATAGAGGTGACATTTTGGACTCCAAAAGCATCCCTAAATGATCTTTTCAAGGCTTCCACATCATTATTAATATCCCCTACAACCCCATTCACTTCCACCAGTGCTTCCATTAATGCGCCTAGCTAAGGAACAAGAGGCTCAGTTGAAAATGTGCAGCATGAACTCCAACAAGCATATGTGACCCAAGAACAAACTCTCAACCCAAAAAAGCGGGAACCCTAATGAATTTAAATTTAAAACTAATAAACATAAGAATAGAAATATAGAAAACAAACAAAGGGGAAAGACAACTAGGGCATTATTACACCAAGCACAACCAATGTATCAAAAGAAAAAATAATGAAATTTACGAATCTTGGAGAAAAAAGAAATAGGAGGACCAATTTTCAAACTAGGAGGAAGCCCTACAACTTTCCCAATGAGGGAAATCAAACCCTTGAACAACTTGCAGAGCCTCCTCAAGCCTCTCTCAAAATTCACTCACTAAAATCTATATATTCTTTTTAAATCTTACTACAAAGAATGCTTTATTGAAAATTTTCTAGTTATGATGGATTTGTCATGAAAATCTTGATCTAAATTGGTAGTTTGAATCTAATAGAACAATTGCATGTTTAAAGGACACACATATACATGTTGAGAGTGTCATCTACAATTCAATTAATTTATTTTTCCTTCTCTCCCAAGATTGGAGCATTTTATGAATTCTTAAACCAACATGTGGCCAAGGTTAGAGTAAGACACCGTATTTAACACTCTCTCCTCATCTATATCATACCCCAATATATTAATTATCTATAACATGGAATTGCATAGTCTCTCCAACACATTAATGATGTTTTTCACATAAGTAAATTCACAAAAAAAATTAAAACATATATTCTCATGATAATCATAATGTATCACAAAGTATCAAAATAAATGATTATAACTTTAATAAAAAAATACATTTGAATAGAATCATATTATTTGAAACAATTATAAAATGTGGATCAAAATCACAAATTATTCTTTTGCAGATTCAAATGCAAGCTAACAAAGTTGCACTTGAAGTTTCTCACCTTCAAGAGCTGCTGGATCACTGGGGAAATACCCCTTGCACTATGGCACATGTACCTCCCTCTCCCACTTCTTCTAGGGGCTAGTTTCCTTCATAGGGCTAGCGAAGAAGTGGCTCTACTAGGGACTGTCACCCCTGTTCTTAGCTTCCTTCTCGTCATAGCTCTCACCCTCGCCAACAACAGTCATCCTCTCCCCATCTGCCTGCTATGCTGGGGTGGAATTCTAGCGACACTTTGGGGGAAGGAAGCGAAGACTCTGGGTGGTCTTCTAGTGGATCCATTCATGGTGGTAGTTCTGGTTGGCCCACAGGTGATTCTAAATGGGTTTCACATTTAGATCTAGAAATGTCACCTCTTCGTGAAGAAAATGCTATAGAAAAAGAAAAGGATGATGATGGTTGGGCTCCTCTTGATGTCATCCTAGACCTTTCTGCTATATGGGATAACCCAGATGACAAGAATCCTCCATATGTTGGAAATGCTCTGGTTGCATAATAGCCTTCTCCTTTACTGTTTCTGTTATGTTTTGTTAGTTCTAGGCTTAGGCCATGACATTTTGACATTTTGGGAATTGCCCATGTGACTTCGGGGTGTGCCTTTTTACTACCCATCCTTTTTTGTGAATATGTGTACTCTATTTTATTATTAATATAGATATTGTCACTTATTCATTAAAAAAATCACAAATTGTAGGAGACTATCATGGGACAACATCACAATGTTTACACTAATATCACAAATTTTAAGACACAAGTCCATTTACCAAAATTTGATGAAAAATATAATACCCTAGATTTTATCAAAATCTAGGCAAATTTTGAAAATTTAAAGAATTATAAAAAACTAAACATTGGCTTACCTACTCAAGTACAACATTAGAAATAATAACCTCTCTAAACATCATATGCAACACTAATCTATGTATTCTCATCCTTGGAACATGCTATCAATATTGATCAAAGCTAGGTAATCATGAAGGTGTCATAGGCAAATGAATGTGACATGTCACTTTTACCTTTGATATATATTTTGGTAACTGCCATCATGTGGAAGGCTCCCATTATATTATATAAGAAAATAAAGAACATAGGGATAACCTTTGTAGAGGTGCCTACATATATATATTAAGCAAGGTCAAAATGACGTACTGTTACATAATAACGTGCATGATGGCCATCATACCCTCAACACATTCATTCAGATGAACAATTTGCTCTAGAGAAAATATAGTGCCCTACCCTTGGGTCTGTTTCTAAAGGGTCTCCATGCTTCTACATTTGATCCCAGCCTTATAGGCTACTAGCATCCTTTTTGCTACCCTTCCATTCTATCCGGTCTTCTTAAAAAAATCTCCATAAAGCACCCCTTTAGCAAAATCAAGACCCGCAGAAGGCACAATTGCCATAACGGCTTCATGGTTTGATTCATTAACCAACCTAGCACCCCATGATACTCCTCAGAAGTCACCTAACACGACTTGTGTGATGTTTGTGAAGAAAGTCTGGTAGACATCATCATCATGAACATGGTCATTGTTCCACAATCTAATTCCTATGATCTATAGGACTACTTCCCTCGCTGCATCCTCTCAAAGCTAGAACAACCTCCCCACCTGCTACTCTTTCCACTTTTCCTAACATTCACACCTAACTCCTAGGAGTCGATTGGCCACCATCTTCTTTGTGCCTCTAATGAGCCTTTTATTTCTATTAATAAACAACCAAGGCCTCCCTTTGATCTAGGCTTTCTAAGAAAAACTACTAGTTTTGCAAGGAGTTGCCCACAAGTATGAACTTCTTTCCTTGTTTGGATCTCTATAATCTACTCTAGGACTCCTTCCCTTCCATCCTAAGGCCAAGAATGGCAGACATTTCCTTTTCTAATCCTAGAGCAATATGACTCTGTGCCCTCAATCTGTCCTACACGATCTGCTTGCAAGATTCTTCCCAAACCATCCCAACTGAATTCATTTGAACTGCACACATCCTCCATTGATCCCAAAACACCTAAGTTAGCTAGCATAGCTGCTGCATGATTTGATTCCCTATATATGTGTTGAATTGAAAAGTCCAAGGACTATAAGGCCTCCCAAGCTCTCTTAATCCCCTTGTTTAAAAGCCAATTTTCCATCCCTTTTGTTTTGATAGCATCCACAATCAACAATGAATCACCTTCAATGTTTATTTCATGCCACCCCTCAGCCTTACACTCCTGAATATTGTGCACTAATGCCTTCAACTCTACCACATTATTTGAGGCTACACCTGCAGAGCGAGACATTGCCCAAATTAGATGGCCACTTTCATCCCTGATTAAACAACCAAATCCTGCCTTCACAGGGTTGCCTTTGGCAGCCCCATCGAAACTCAACTTCAATCTTCCTCTTGGAGGAGTCACCCATTTGTTTTGATCCCTCTTCTTCTTCCTTTCCCCCATGCCTTTTGGAACTTTAAGCTTGGGCCACTGCTCCATTAGATTATCATCCCATAGGGTGAATTTCAATCCCCTGCTTGCCCTAGTGCTAGAGTTTAGGATCTCTGCAACTCCATGTTCAATCTTCCTAATCACCACCTCGCTACTATTTTCTTTTTCCTTGAAAATTTTTGAATTCCTTTCTCTCCAAATGTGCTACAAAATCATAGAAGGAAGCATAATCCAAATCCCACCTTGAAAGCCTTTGTTAGTGAGCCTTGGCCAGCTCTTGAGGAAATCAACAATGTTACTATTTTTTGGCCCTTTCCATTCAAGGTGATCTAAGAATAAATTCCACCATCTTTCCAAAACTTGGTAACTCAGCATGAGATGGTCTAGACTCTCTTCCTCCTATTTGCATATTACACACCTACTTGGGCCACTTATTCCTAGATGCATTAGATGGTCACTAGTTAAGATTTTCCTATGGCGAACAATCCAAGTGAAGACTCCAGCCTTCAGCAAAATATGCTTGTTTCAACATAGTTCCTTGGGCCAATGATCCAAATTTTCTTTGCTTCTTTCCATTTTTAGTATGTGATATCCTAATTTTACCGAATACTATCTAGATTTGGCCTTGCACTAGTGGATCTCATCTTCTTATTAATTGTTTCCCTCCTCTCCCTCATGAGCGCTTTGAATTTATCTTTTGCCTCTTCATCCACAAAGAAAGCTTCCACATCCACCCACACTGCTCTACCTTGATCATTATAGCACTCTATATAGTCTGCCGCCTTTTTGCCACTTACCTGTACCATTTGTTCTTCTAGTAATACAAACTCCTGAACTTTATCCAATGAGGAATATCCTTCCCATGAGTCTGACCAGAAATTTGCTTTTTTTGCATTGTTAATGAACCATGTTAGATGATCTACGATAATCAGTCGACACTTCTTCATGAACTACCATATTGCTGATATGCCATGTAGATTAGCTACCATTAGGATTTTGTTTGGATCTGGCTCATCAAGATATTTTTCCTGATTGATTCTACACCAAATCTTGTGAGAGGATTTTACCATTTTCCAAATGAGATTCCCTCCTAACGATTTGTTTTGTAATTTCTAGTCCCTCATGCCCATGCCCCCTCTATCCTGAGGGAAGGTAGCTTTTCCCCAATTTATCAAAGAGAATAGTTTAACTTCCTTCTCTCCTTCCCATAAGATTTTTTTCCACATTACTTCCAACTAGGATTTCACCTTATTCAAAACAAGTAAGCAAGACATCATATGGATGGGGATGATGCCCAATACCTCCTTAAGCATTGTGATTCACCCAGTCGAGGTAAGCCACCTTCCTTTCCAAGCCTCCATTTTGCTCTTCGATTGAGAGATCACTTCTTCCCAAAGATTTGATTTAAGTACTCTTGTAAACATTGGTGTTCCAAGGTATTTAGATGGAACTTTGTCAATCTAGCATCCTAATATGGATGTGATCTAGTTTTGCCATCTTGTAGATATATTGAAGAAAAACACTCTTGATTTCTCCTTATTAATAAGCTTCCCTGAGAGTTTACTATAAGCATATAGGACCTAGGTCTAATTGCCTCCACTTTAGCATGAATGGGTTCCACAAATATCATTATGTCATTTGCAAATTGAGCATGAGTAATAGGAGCTAGATTCCTAGCAACCCCTATGCCTTTCCACCCTCCATTTCCTTGATAATTCTTTATCAACCCTCCTAATGCCTCGACCATCAGTACAAATAAGAATGGAGATAGGGATCCCCTTGCCTTAGTCCTTGAGTCATACTCAAAAAGATGCATAAAGAACCATTGACTACAACTGCAACTCTTGTTGTTGAGATGCAGGAATAGATATTTTACAGCCATGAATGTCCAAACCCCATTTGCTTTAGAACTCTTAGCAAAAGTCTCCACTTTACTCGATCGTATACTTTACTTAAGTCAAGTTTGATGAGCATACACCTCTTCTTTGATTGGTTTATGGAATGTATGACTTCATTTACTAGTGTAATACTATCCACTATCTCTCTGTGAAGCCATTTTGATTTTCTGTGATAATCCTCCCCATTACAAACTATAGTCTATTTGCAATTGCTTTCGAAAGAATTTTGTACACCATATTGCATAATGGTATATGTCTATAGTCTGCAACTATTTTACACTCAACCTTCTTAGGAATAAGTGTGATCACTGTATTATTAATTTCTTTGACAAACTTGTTCTTTTTTCTGAATTCTTCCACAATCATCCAAACTTCTCTTCCAACTATCTTCCAACATTTCTGATAAAATAGGGTTGGAAAACCATTAGGACCTAGTGCCTTGTCTAGATGTAATTGGAAAGGGGCAACTCAAATTTCTTCTTCTGTATATGCTTTATTTAACATATTGTTTTCATCTTCACCAATTACTAGAATGATATTCTTTAATCCCTCTTCTAAATTGATGCAATCATGTCCTTCTGGTGCAAGAAAATTCTGGAAATATTATGTTATTTCTTTCTCTATATCATCTGGGTTATTCAATATTCTGCCTACCTTGTCTGTTAGTTCTAAAATTTTGTTCATCATCCTCCTCACTTTGACTGTGTTGTGAAAGTGTTTGGTATTTTGGTCACCGGCTTCCAGCCACCCTTCTCTAGCTTTTGCTTTCCAAAACTCCTCCTTGCTGGCTAAAAGCTCTCCATGTTCAACCATTAGTTCTTTCTCCTTCAAATAATCTAATTGAAACTTTCCATTCTTTATTACCCTCTTATTTGGGCCTCGATTTCTTTTTCTACTTTGTCTTTTTCTTGAAAAATGTCTTTGAAGGATTCTTTGTTTCATTCCTTTAGCCTTTTCTTTAAATGTGCTAATCTTCTCTGGAAGACAAAGCTAACTGATCATCTAGCTTCTGGGATCTCTCTCCACCACATTTCAATCAAGTCAATTACATCCTACCCCGTCCACCACATCCTTTTGGACTTGAAGTATGATTTTCTTTCTCTATTCAAAGAACTAATTTCCAACTTTACCGGATAATGGTCAGACATGTAATATGTGTGTGTGTGTGTGTGTGTGTAGATAGATAGATAGATAGACATATAAATACATACATACATACATACATACATACATACATACATGCATTCATGACTCGTGTATATTTACTTGCATTCTAAGATAAGGATAAAATCTAGAGGATAAGAGTGAATAGTTTGCCCTTTTTCCCTTTAATCTTGCACTCATTTTAACCATGTCTTGAGATGTGTTGATTTGTTACAAAATTTGGTTCAGTTAGGCACAAAAATTGGAAAAAACTTTGAAAGCATCCCTACACCTAATCACTTTAGCCTGCATTCATCTATACACGTAACAATGCATCCTTTTACACATGTCCCAAATGAAATCACACATATGATTCTATCCTCAAATAGGATAGTTGACACGATCACATTCCCTAAATTGAAGTGTACTTTCAACTTATTCTAAGTTGAGCCAATTCAAAATTATGATTAATATCCATTAGATTGTGCACCAAATTTTTTTGTATTGGGGCTTAAGTTCTCATGTTTAAAGACATTCCCTAGAACCATAATTTTGAATATGATGGTGTAAACCACCTCCCAAGAGCACAATCTATAGAATAAACCTTCACAAATATGAGAGAAGCAAAGCTATTTCACCAATGAGTGAATAATGATTGAGATGAGATGATATTGGTATTTTACAAAATGTAATATATAGCTTTACATTTCCCATAATAACTATTCTAACTTGTTATGGGAATAACTTCCCAACCTAAATATAAATTATTATGTGCCTAAGTAAACTTAAGCAAGTAAATAGATGAAATCCTATTTACTTGAACACCCGCCTCCTTAAGTGCAACTTAGGGAGAAGAATTATTATGCAAGACTAATATGCAAAATGCAATATATGGGTCCAGGCAACTAGACCATGTTAGGTACTCATACACAAATAATCATACAAACTAAATATCTTGCAAATAGAGAAAAGGAGAAAACCCTATGGGACAAAACTCCTCTCCAAGAAAGAGATAATGCAAGTGATAGATCATGTGATATATGGAGATCTCCACAATACCCCCCAAGAACTACATCCATCATGATAATATAATACAATTAACCCTCCAATGAAGGGAAAAATAGAGACAACATTTCCTCCCCCATAATTAAGCATCCTCAAAACCATTGAAGTATGTACGAAGCCAAAAGAGAATCCAATGATGACAAACAACATGTCCCCCCATTGGGAAGTAACACATCAACTACTACTTGTAGAAGAAACTCCATATCCATGATGAAATGAGAAGAAAGAAGTCTGACAAATGAAAATCTCAAAATAAAAGTCAAGTGCCTCCAAAAGTGTTTCATCAAGACTAGGAAGATCCTCAATCAAAGAAGAAACAATGGATGAAGACTTAGGAACAAATCCTCCAATGTAAAGTTTGAAAAGAGAAGTGATACCTCCTCAAGCATGTCCTCTACAAATGAAGTAGTAGAATGAGAGGCCATGTCAGATAGGCCTGAAATGAAACCATCTTGGAACCACAAATCTGAAAAACCAATAACATCATGCTATGTCAAAGTCCTAGAATCTATGATGACTATCAACTCCGATGTAGCAGGTAATGGGAGAATCATGATTAGATCCACAAACACATTTGATGGTACCAAATTACTCCACACACTAGATGGAGGAGTGAAATGAACATAAGGATCATCATCATCATCATCATCATCATCATCAATGAAGTAATCAAATGTAAATACATTGGATTGATGATCAGCCCTACCCACTGCAAAAATTTCTCTTGTAGCATGACGAATGAACACTGAATCTAAAGTAAACTCAACTATGTTGCGTACCTATGTAATCTAATATAGTAAAAGTAAATTATGGGAAATCTTTGGAATGTAATGAAAATTAGCCACCAAACCATCACCCAAATAAATATTACCTATTGCAGCAACATGAACAACCTGATTATTTGCAATCGAGAGTCTATATTAATATGTCTCTCTAAGAGTACCTAGAACCATAAGATTAGGTCAATGAGTAATAGGAACTGAAGCTCCTGAATCAATAATCCATCTGACATCTCTAGGTACATGAGTAGTAATTAATGCATGACCCTTTCCTTTGTTACTAGGAAAAGTAATTTTATCCTCATGTTTGGTAGAAGAAGAAGAAGATGAACTAGTTGAAGAACGAATATAAATTTGATGTTCCTTGAGTAATTTTTTCAACTGATGAATTTCCTTCTTGTACCAATTTTGTTCACTATGCCCATCTTTCTTACAAAAGGTACATTTGGGTTTCTCCTTCTTAGGATTAACCTCTTTAGAAGAGATGGTGGAAGTCTCATTAGATTCTATCTTGGGATTGTTCTTTTTCTTCCCTTTCCCTTTGGGTGAAGTGGCAACCAATGCATGAGACTTAGTGACATCATTTTGACAAAATTTTGATTGTTCCCTAATCAACCTTTCACAAACAGTCTCAAAATATGGCATTTCAAATTTGTCACCTAGCCCATCCATAGTGGAATAAAAGGAAGTGGAAAACTATGCAAAGTCACCTGTCAATTTAAACAAAATCAAGAATATACATTCCTTATCAGTTTTCTCTTTCCCACAACCCATCAACTGAGATTGTAAAGACTTGAATTTAGCAAATAATCCTCTATAGAAGGAAATGTATCAATAGAAAGAGATGTAATTTCTGCTTCTGACTATATATCTTTAATATCACTAATTGAACCAAAGAGATCCTGAAGCTTATTCCATACCTCTCATGGTGTATTGTACCCCTCTATGTAGAAGAACATGGAATCTAAAATATGTAGTACAATTAAGCCCATTGCCTCGTCACACTTATTCTGATATACAAACTTCTCAAACTCCCTAGTGATATTTAGTTGTTCTTCATTCAAGGTAGTCCATAATCCCTTTGACCAATGTAATCTTTGCACTCTCACCTTCCATGTATGATAATTATGAGGAGTAAGAACCTCAAATCATGATTCAACCATGTGAGCCACAACAGATTGAGAAAAATAGCCAGAAGTTGAGAGAAACTGGTTTGAAACTCCCTAATTAAAAATAGTCAATGGGCTAAAAACAATGAAGCAACTTGATTTGTTGTAAAATATGGAAGGCCCACTGATTGGGCTTGTCAATATGTTGGTGGGATACTCGTGCCAACCAATATGTCTCCACAAGTTTAAGATAGTCTAACATCTCCAAGTCACCTGTCATGCCCACATTTGCCATGTGGTCATGACACGAAAACCCACATGTCATACCCACATTTGCCATGTGGTCATGACATGAAAAACCAAAAAAACATTTCCACCAGACCCTAAAACCTTATCTCTCTAAGGCGGGGAAGGAAATAAGGTGCAAAATAAGACAACAACAACACCTTGCCAAGCTAACGTGGACCTATGGAAACCAACATGAAGCTTTGAAACACTTACTCAATGCATAAAGAAGTACAATAAAGTAATCCATTCATCTGTAGTTAAGTTAAACCATTTATAAGAAGATGAGCTACAATCTTGTTCATTCTAACATATAAGAGCATTATGAGAATTTCTAGACAAAATGAATTGAAACCAACTCTAGACATGGCATGGATTCATTAAATAAAATACGAGGGCTTCAATATACAGATTAGACAATAATGCATAATTAAGGTCATACACAAAAAGAGATTTTTCATATAAAGAAAGAGTGAATATTTAAATATAATGATAATGTAATACAATTACATTGCAGAGGCTATCTTCCCAACATGGAAGCATCATACTCCGATTATAAAATTACAATGGATAAAAGTACAATAATATCAAATAACCTCCAAGGTGCTCTACCAGCAACTTGAATGACAAGAGTACATCATAATGACATAGAACAAAGATCCAGCCAAGTCTTCAAAAGATCATCTAAACAGAGACCAATGAGGGATATTGCCCACATCCCAACCATATTGTCATTGTCGAGCAAAATAGATGTCTATTGTGCCCTAGACAACCCTCAAGCTACAAAGAGAGGAGATCAAGGAATCCACTACTAGCATGGCCAACTCACACAACTAGGATCTCAGGTATGATAGTAAGTTTAACCACATAAATACAAAACAGGAGTCACACATACCCAACACATTGTCAAGGGGAAACAATTGGGACTAGAGAAATGAATGCACACAACATACATGCAAGGCATAGTTTCAAAACAAAATTCATCATAAGGACACTCGTGGCCCAATAATGAAAGAGGGGGAAAAGGAGGCTACTACTAAGAACATCAATACAATAACTTCATACCTACCCTTTTCCTAACAAGGACACTATTCATTTTGTTTCTATACAACCAAGAAGAGAAAAGAAAGCACCCAGGCCACAATATAGTTCACCCATTGCCACACACTAAGCTATTACATTGATACAAGGGGTTTGTACAAAGAAAACAAATACAAGGTAAGGCATCCATGTGTCATGTATACATGCATAGGACAATCGAAACATTATAATAATGCATAGGGGTTGTAACCCTTAAACAAAATCGACTGAAGCAAGAGGGACCATTTTGGTCCTAACATGTAAAATAATTCTCTTATTGAATCCTTCCTACATGCCGCCTTCAAAGAAAGATTCCCACATTCATTTATTTATTTACCTGCATAGAACCTATTAATAGTATTTAAGCTCAGCAAAACAAAAGGCTTTAACTTACCAACACACATTTTACAAAAGCATTAAATAATTAAATAAAGGAAAAAGAGAAATCGTTGTTTTCTGTTAGAACTATCTCCTTCCCATGACTTGTGGTTAACTATGAGAATAGCCTATAAGTTGCTATCTAAAATAAACTAAGGTCAGCTATGATCGGACTCAACTATCTAAAGAATCTTAGAGAGTAAAACAAATTAGTTGATTTGCAAAAAAAATCAAACTGTCCCTCAATTTAAAAGTCAAAAATATTTTTCTTTTTGAGTCTTGAACCAATCTCAAATCAACTAAACCCAAAAGTGGATTTCTACATTTATTTTACCTCAGCTGGCCTATGTTTTATGACACCGAACAACGAAGTCTAAGTCTGCACAGGAGAATGTGATCTACTGGAAGGATTCACTTCCAGGAGAGGGAGAAATCCAAAAAGAGGGTCAAGCCTCTATTCTCCTCTAATGTACCCTCAAATGATGCAGTGCCTTCCTTCCTGATGTTGCGCCCTAAAACCCAAAAGTTGCTTTGTTTTACTAAAATTTAATTCTTCATTTGCATTGCAGCGTCTAGATCTATCGATGGTGCTACCTCTGTTTTGAACGGTTTGAATCTATTTTCTATAATATACATATTTTGTTCACTTATGGTCTTTGTGTCTCCTTATTTGATGCGCTCTCTTTTCATGGTATATAATGTGTTAATATGTGTCATAATGTTTTTTAATAAGAATCCAATATACATTCCTATCATAAGGATTTGCTTCTAAACACATGACTAAAGTAAACACAGATGTTCGATTTGTTGGTGGGTATCTGGGAATATAAATTGTAAAAGAACAAAAGTGCAATAGCACTAACCCATTTGAGATCTCGGTATGGGTATCTCCAGCTTGGGAGTGGCGAGGGCAGTCTCCTTCTTATGGAAAGCTTTGCCTGGTCCTTATTGTCATAGAATGGCTCTGCTATTTCTCTTCTCAATGTTCTTAGTCTTCTCTTCTTCTTTAAACTCATAGATTTTGCCACTCCTATTGAACTTAGCTGGTTGATTCTGCAATCTATTAGCTTTTCTCTTCATTATCCTCCCCTCTATTTCCACTTCCTAGGTTTTTCTTAAAAGATGCCCTTCCCATGTTCAACTCTCTCTCCCTAAAGCATTTTAGAAAAACCCTAACATTTTAAAATTTAAAAAAAAAACATCTTGCCCCAAGAACTCTTAACCCTCCCCATCCCAAAGTAAAGAAATGCCTATCCTAAAAAAAAATACCATTCAATTTTTTTTTTTAAAAGACTATCGTATGAAAAGAGAGATTTTGGACAAACTATCAAATTTTATATAGGATTATGATGTGATATATATATATATATATATATATATATATATATATATATATATATA
This sequence comes from Cunninghamia lanceolata, assembly GCA_027924645.1. Taxonomy (NCBI): domain Eukaryota; kingdom Viridiplantae; phylum Streptophyta; class Pinopsida; order Cupressales; family Cupressaceae; genus Cunninghamia; species Cunninghamia lanceolata. The sequence continues at coordinate 8,204,282 of BSBN01000050.1, read as the reverse complement.
TATATATATATATATATATATATATATATATGGATTTTATATAATTTATTATACTAAGGTATGCCATAATATATTTAAGGGCACCTTTGAAAGGATAATTGTCATACAAAAACTACATGACAGGTAGGGTCAACCATCAAATTTAACCCATGACCCTGAGCACAATTGTATGCTCACATATAAAAGCCTATCGGCTAATAACAAAAGGTATCGTATGAAAGGAGGGATTACTTTATACAACTTTCCATATATATATATATATATAGGTTGGCAAGAGACACTGTATGGAATCACTAGTGTTGTCATTGATGGCAAAAAAGTCTAACCCACACATCCACAGTACATAGTATGCCTATACCGGAAGCCAGATTGAAGATTGTTTTGATCCGGTGAACAAGAATAGAGTATGCAACAAGGTCTGACAATCAGGTCCGGATCTCTTAGATGGTATAACTCAGCAAGTTACGAACTTGGATAAGTCAAGAGGGGTATCATGACTACTATATTCTACAGATTTAGCCTCCGGTGATAAAGCATGAAAAAGATATGAGCATCTGAGTGTTGGGTTCCAGATAGGCAGAGTAGATAGAGAAAGAATTGACTGGCACGACATTAGACTTCAACCCGGATGACTAAAAGGTGTTGATCAAGCTATTTGGGGGATTATACATTGTTGGCCAACATGATTAATGACTTCCATGCCCATGTTTTTTATACGTATCACAAATCAAGCATGGATTATGTCGACAGATCAGTAACTTGTGAATATCTTGAAGTCTTCTTGTTGCTGACTAGGAAGTTGATGAGAATCCTTTATGTGGATATATATACCAGATGGATTACAGTATGTAGGTGTGTGTGGTGAAGTAGGGATGAAATAAAGTGCGACGAAAAGTAGGGATAAGTGTGAAAGAAACAATATAAGTTCGGTATGTGACAAAGCAACAGGACTAAAACAGAGGAAGAATGAAATGCATCAAATTAGTATATTGAGCCTAAATGGAATAGAACTCTTGCATTTGTAGATGCCTCTCATCAGTTCAAACACCTGATTACCTTCTGTAAGTTTCTTGTAGGTAGCGTCTTCTGAGCAGTGTGCTCAGTTAGTGAGGCCTAATTGGCAAGTGCCATTTTGTACTCCTTTATTCTTTTAACAAAGAATACAATCTTGGGTTAGTCACCCCGTGGTTTTTCCCTTAACAGGATTTTCCACGTAAAAATCCTTGTGTTATGTGTGTTGATTTTATTTTTGTTCCTATGATCACATATGCTTATATGTTTTGATCCTGCACTAATTATTAAAGAAGAAAAAATAGTTAAAGTAATTTGAGATAACTAATTCACCCCCCCTCTTAGTTATCTACCTTGTTTCCAACAATTGGTATCAGAGCTAAGTTCCTTTGAACAAAGCCTAACATCTTGAGGAAGATGTAGAAATTTCAATGGATATATATGGTATGAAGGAACAACTTCAGTCTAACCTAGATGACCTTGAACAATCCCACTCTAAAGTGAATAATTTGAGAGAAAGACTCAAACAAGCTGATGATTTCATAAATAAGCTAAAAGTAAAACTTAGTATCTCTGTGAAAAAGAGAAAGGAACTACTTAAAAAATTAGCAAACCAGACTGAAGCCATTAATACTAATGAAGATCTAGATGAGAAAAATAAGTTATGTGAGAAGCTGTCAAAAGAAGTCATTATGGTAAGGCATGAAATGGAATCAAGGGTTATGAGATTCACCCAAGAAATTGAAGAAAAGAGGAAAATTGAAGATAATCTAAAACAATCCCTTAAGGAGAAAACAAAGGACTGCCACAAAATGGATAGAATAATCAGGCATCTTGAATCAGATCTTGAAGAAACTAGAGACAATGAAGAACAACTTGAGAATCAGATAGACACTCTTAAACAAGATCTTCAAACAACAAATGAATACAAAGAGAAATTCAAGGTAAGCTTAGCCCAAACTTGAAGTTCTCCTTGAAAGCCAAAAGAGGGTAGATAATAAGCGTGGCTTGGGATATGAGAAAGGTGAAAGCTCTGGATCCGGTCAGAAGAACTTTGGATCAGGAAATCAAAGAAACGGGCCTAAAAGACCTCCAGTAAGGCAACCAAAAGCTCAAAGATATTCATCCTTCAATGGATACTACTTCAATTGCAACAATTTCGATCATAAAGCAGCTCAGTGTGGGAGGAGAATGAATCAGACTAATCCTTCCTTCTCCAGACAATGTTTTGACTGCAAAAGCTATGGTCACAAATCTCATGAATGCAGAAATATGCAAATAAACAATTCATTCAATGGTAGATGCTTTGCATGCAATAGAATGGGACATATGGCTAATAAATGCAGATCAAAAGGATATCAATCAAATAAGCAAAGAAATGTTGTCTGTTACAATTGCAATAGATCTGGTCATATTGCCAAATTCTACAGAAATAGTAATCAAGATAGAAAAGGTCTGATGGAACATAATTAGAAACAAGATAAGGGCAAAGCTAAAGTGAATATGGATGAAGTTCAAAATGAGATGAGCAAGATTTGGGTAAAGAAGAGTACATAAAATATTGGGGATGGATCCACACCAGAATCCGGTGCTGATATTCTTTCTGGAAACTAAAAAGGTAAGCTTTGGCTCAGGGGGAGTCACAGAGAAAAATAAATTCCCCCAGCCAGTCAATTAGTGCCTAAAATTGGTACATGGAAAGTAGTAGATTAAAGGGTTCTCAGAAAAATATCTAAATAACCCTCAGTAAAAATATGAAAGATCCACATGGAGTTTTACTTGAGTTTAACCACTCAAGTTGATCCGGTTTGATAGCCATAAGATAAAGCAGAATCTTCATAGACAGATCCAGTATGATTTAGAATTAAAATACCTTGATCTATGGACCCATGGCATGACTGAAGAAAAGAAGATACATTGTCAATCCTCACTGACAATGATTCTAAGATTAGTACAATGATTTGAGAAGATCTCTCTTAAAACAGGGTAACTCGATAACTTAAGTTGTGCATTTATTACAAAAGGAAATTAGGGTTTGCACAAAAATAAAAGGGTTCTTTCACTCATCATTTACACACTTGCATTTGCAAAGAAGATAAGAAGAGTTCTGTAATGAAGTTCCTGCAATTCACTCAAAGATCAATTGGAAAATCGAATTCAACCAGTAATTTGTTTCGGCTCCTATTTTAAACCCTAAAGTGTAAAAGGGTACTTCTATTTTGAAAATCTCTCTCTGAAACTTTTGCAAGATGGCTACGCCAATGGTTGTAAAGATAACTGATAGGCCGCATCCTAAATTCAAGAAACACCCCTATAAATCTCTAGAAGTTGATCCTTTAGGCGCATTTTCTAGCATTTCGCATGGGGTATTGCATGTAGAAGATGTTAGGGTCTATATCCATGCCAACATTGATGAATTTGGAATCTCTAAATTGATGGATATCTATCGCAAATAGCTAATAGATGAGAGTTTTGAACTCAAACCTCAATTCAAGGCCCTCCAGGATAAACACTTCAGACATTTCATACACTTTCCCTATTTTGTAGAAGATGATTAGGTCCAGTATGTCCTAAGAAGGATGCATGATAATTTCATGTGGTTAATGAGGCCCTTCAAGATAACAAAAGATGCCATCAAGGCAATGACTGGACTGTATTCTTTCAGTGGGTTACTTGCACTTAAATCTATCAAGAACCAGACAGTAACTGAAGCCACCAGATCTAAGTTTGACAAAAGAGCAATGACCATAGATGACATCATAGATCCAGATGTCAAGTTTGCATCGGTGATAAGTGGGTACAAGATTTATCATTCTAGCAAGGAAAATTCTGTCTGGGACAACAATCTATACAACATATCAAATGTTGAGGGAAGATGCAGATTATGACCTATGTGAACTTCTCCTAAATCAACTGTTAGAAAACTTATAGAAGATAAAAAAGGATAAGAAGAATTCCTTTAAATATGGTTGTCTAATAGTGTGTCTATTCTTCTATTACATGAATGAGGTACCCAGATCAAGTGGTTGGGTTTGGCAAAATGACAAACCGGTTGCAATCCAGATTAGAGATTACATGTATGGACTTCGTGATGCTAAAGCTCAAAACACAGCTCTCTGGGGTTACTTTAAGAACTTCCAAAGCATGATGCAAGCCAGAAAAAGAATACCTCAATCGATAGTTGAGAAATACAAGGATACAGTGTGCTTCATAGTTGACATTGATCAATGCCTAATGGAGGCAGTTGAGCCCAGAACAGTGTGGATAATGCCTATGGGATACGAGGTCAATGAGAAAATCTTGGAGCTACATATTCAACACCTATTGAGCCAGCCTAAGGACCCTGAGGCAAAAAGGTTTCGAACCTTTCAAGAACTAAGTGTAAAAATACATGTTGAGTTAAGACAACCGGAGATAAAGAGGAAAGTAAGAAGGGAAGTCGAGGAAATTGCCAAAAGATTTGGCCTATCTAAAGAGGCAGTAGATGCAAACAAAGAGAAAATGGAGAAGGCTGAGAAAGAGAAAAAAGAAGCAAAGAAAGGAGATGTTTTGGTAGAAGCCTCCTCTCGAACTAGATCTTCCAAGAGCTCTGCACCTGCCACTCCTAAAATCTCAAGGGCCACCAAACCAGAAGTCAAGACATCTAGAAAAGGAGAAAAGAAGATGAAGACCAAAGCCACAAGGTCATATACAAGGCTCAAAGGTGATGAAGAAATAGAATCTGATGAAGAAATCAAGAAAATGAAGAAGAAGAAAATATCTGGGGAATTCTCTACTAGTAAGAATAAAGAAGAAAAGGCAGAAGAATTTGTTGAAAAGCCCACTCTTTCCATTGATGACATCATCAAGGCAATTACTATGGATGGGAACCTGTAACCAGTAATAGAGTTCTATGACGAATACAATGACATTGACAAGAGGATTTTGGAAGAAGCTACTATCAAGTACCTAAATATTTACAATAAAGATTTCATTGAAATTATATCATTAATTCCCAAAAGTCTAGAGAAGGTACTTGAACTGAGAAAAGAGAATGCAAAGGCAAAAGATCTAGAGATTTAGGAACAAATAATGATTCAACTTTATCCTTCTATCACTCCAAAACAAATGAGCATGATTTTTAAAGATTTTAAGGATGAGTTATGGAGTAAGGCAAGAATGAATAAACTTATGCTTAGAGAAACTGACCAAGTAGCAAGTGAGACAAAAGATATCCTCCATAATGCTTCAAAAAGATTCAATCTTCCTGTTATAGAGGAATCAATTGAAGAACCTTGTACCATGGATGTTGAAGGATTAAATGTAACCAATGAAAAATCTTCTGATATAGAAGGATCAAAAGAGATAAATGAAGAGAAGTCTAAGGACTTGGATTCCTCTATTCAAAAAGAGGAAGTTCATGAATCAATAAACATAGGTAACATCTCTCCTCCGGATCCCACTACAGACATTCTAGCTTCTGAAGCTGAAGGAGAAGGAAGGAAAGAGGAGAAAGTGAATCAAGAAGAGGAGGTTAAGGGAAAAGAAGGAAAACAAACAGAAAAGACCAATGATGACTATTCTGATATCTTAATGAAGACTCAATCACTGGCAAGAGATATTATAGAGGCAGTGAACAACTTCTTGAACAAAGAAATGATGGAGATAGATGAACCTGAGACATTTCAAGGGCCACTAAATTTTCACTCTCTCTCTCCAGTCTAGACAATGAAAATAGCATCTTTTGCTCAAGACAAAGCAAAAGAAAAACTCCTAAAATCTCGCATGGAAGACTGTGAACTGTTGGAAATGGTATATGGGATGCTGGAGAAGATCATGCAATCATTCCAAAAGGATCCTTCAGCCTCACCATCTGGAAACCTAAAATCTCTGGTAAATTTTGTTAGCACTCACTTTGAATCTCTACAAAAATCAGCAGAAGCAAAGGTCTGGAAGGAGTTTTTGGGAAAAAGATTCATTGAAGTACAGGGACTCATTGCTAATGATAGGAGGACCCTAGACATTGGATTAAAAAGCCTTGAAAATGCCCTTAAACATGGTGGGGACATGTACAAATTTTGTCTATCTTGGCCCAAAGTAATAGAGGATATTGAAAAGAAGGTGAAAGAACAAGAAGGTAAACTATCAAGTTTATCTCAGAATTTTGATCCCCTTACTACCTCTCTAATGAATCGAGAATGCCAGGCCATTGTCATCATAAATGAAATAAAGAGGCTGAATAAAGAAAAGAAGGATATAATAAATAGAATGAGTGAACTCAGAGGGATAATTATCCCTAAATTAGAGGCAATGCATGAGGCCTTGATAGATGCTTAAACCATAGCCCGAACCAGTGATCCAGGAGATTTAAGAAGGGCAGAAGCATATGCATTTTTATTGAGTGGTCACATCTCCATTTTGGACAAGATGAAGCAGAGCTAGGCCATAGAGTTTGTACAGTTGAAGGCCACTTTTGCAGATATACTTAAGTTTATGTAAGTGTAACATTTATATATACTTATACGGCCATGTATAGGTTAATTTTTGCAAAATTTTGGTATGCAGATTCCGCCCTTTGCCATTGATGTCAAAGGGGGAGTGACGAGTAGTGAAAAATGTGAAATCCATCTAAGGGGGAGCTCCGGTATAATAGTACAAAAGACAGAACATCAGCTAAGGGGGAGTTTATTGTGACACTTAGCCATTTTCCACTAAGTGTTGCCATCAATGCCAAAGGGGGAGAATGTTGGCAAGAGACACTATATGGCTTCACTATTGTTGTCATTGGTGGTAACAAAGTCTATCCCACACATCCATAGTACATAGTATGCCTATACCGGAAGTCAGATTGAAGATTGTTTTGATCTGGTGAACAAGAACAGAGTATGCAACAAGGTCTAACAATCAGGTCCAGATCTCTCAGATGGTATAACTTAGCAATTTATGAACTTGGATAAGTCAAGAGGGGTATCATGACTAGTATATTCTAGAGATTTAGCCTTCGGTGGTAAAGAATGAAAAAGATATGAGCATCTAAGTGTTGGGTTCCAAATAGGTAGAGAAGATAGAGAAAGAATTGACCAACAAAGCATTAAACTTCAATCCAGATGACTAAAAGGTGTTGATCAAGCTATTTGGGGGATTATACATTGTTCGCTGACATGATTAATGACTTCCATGCCCATGTTTTTTATACGTATCACAAATCAAGCATGGATTCTGCTGACAGATCAGTAACTTGTAAATATCTTCAAGTGTTCTTGTTGCCGACTAGGAAGTTGATGAGAATCTTTTATGCGGATATATATACCAAATGGATTCTAGTATGTAGGTGTGTGTGGTTAAGTAGGGATGAAATAAAGTGCGAAGAAACACAGGGATAAGTGTGAAAGCAGCAATTCAAGTCCGGTATGTGACAAAGGAACAAGACTCAAAGAGAGGAAGAATGAAGTGCATCAGATCAATGTATTGGGCCTAACCAGAACTAAACTCTTGCATTTGTAGATGTCTCTCATCAGTTCAAACACCTGATTACCTTCTGTAAGTTTCTTGTATACAGTGTGCCTCTTGTGACAGTGTGCTCGGGTATTGAGCCCTAATTGGCAAATGCCATTTTGTACTCCTTTATTCTTTTAACAGAGAATACAATCTTGGGTTAGTCACCCCGTGGTTTTTCCCTTAACAGGGTTTTCCATGTAAAAATCCTTGTGTTATGTGTGTTGATTTTATTTTTGTTCCTATGATCACATATGCTTATATGTTTTGATCCTACACTAATTATTAAAGAAGAAAAGAAAGTTAAAGTAATTTGAGATAATTGATTCACCCCCACCCCTTCTCAGTTATTAGCCTTGTTTCCAACAATATATATATATATATATATATATATATATATATATATATATATATATATATATATATATATATATATATATATATATATATATATATATATATATATATATATATATATATATATATATATATATATATATATATATATGGTCTTTATTTAATTTACTCATACTAAGATATGTCATGGTATTTTAAAGGCACCACTGAATAGATATATAATGTAAAAGAATACATTACTTGACAAGCAAGGTTGACTATCGAATTTAAGCTTGATATACTACCCTTAGAGCATTACCAAAATTTCTTTCAAAATTTTAATTTTCTATACAAATGCTACAAGATTTATACAAAACAAGAGTAATCGTAAACAACTTTAATCTCCTACAAGTTTATTGGAACAAATACTTGTTATGCTTACATACATTCCATAAAATAAGGCAAATAGAAAACATTTTTGTACTAAATTTAACACTTGGACTAAATAAATCTATTTATTTGTTGAACTCTTGGACTATCTTTTATCTCAAAAAGCAATTTGAGAAACCAACTATTAAAATGTGAAGGACCCCTCTACAAAACCAGATAAACTTAGTCAACATCACTTTAAAAAACACAAGGGATATATGCAACACACCAACGCAAGCATAAAGAAAACCAATGAAGAGACAGGGACGTCAAATCAACCATACTCACATGACGAACAGGACACTTCACGAGTTTTAGCATAACACAGGGATCCAAAACTAAAAATGATTTTAGATAGAGGTAAATGGGTAACTACTAGAATAGTCCTCAATTCAAAAATTGAATAAGATGATTTACATGACTGACATACCACAAGAACACCTAGCCAAACACTTGACTGATGGACTAGGTAAGGTGAGGTGACCAAGTGGTTCCCTGTCTCCTCCTCCACATCCATCCATTGTTCAAACACTTGTATACATATATCCTGCACACTCCAATCGAAATATCAAATCCAAGAATGTAATCATAGTCGAAGCAACATTAATAGACCAATGAGGAAGTGAAAACTACTAAGCCCCACATTCTTCTTGAATTTACATCATTTAACAATCAAGATTAATATATCATTTAATCTATTCATCTAAAATAATATGGCACATAGAGTCACACAAGGGAAGGCACTACATCAGCAACTGACGTCACAAGGCAAGAATTACCATTAAGCCCCGCATGAGCATGAGACTTTGGAGAGCACTCACAATGCAAATTATGATATGAGTGCTGGTATATAAATACCAAAAAAGAGCTTCACACAAACAATATGGGACTAAAGCCCCGATCCTTGCCCAAAAAAGAATGGAATATTTGCCCACCACTAGCAACGCTCTGATGAAAACCCTAAAATACAATATTTGTTGTGATGTTTCAAAATACACTTTCCTGGGCACCAGTAGTTAAGAAGATAGTGTCTGATTAACATGTCTTAGGGGAAATATATCCCACACTTTCATTACAAGCTCTGATTTTTTTATAGAAGAATATTTAAGCATGTTACTAGACAAGACTCTTAGCATGACATTGTTTGTGCTACGAGAATTGAGAGGAACTACATCGAATAGAGGCTCTCTTTGCAAACCTTTCATATCCACATTCATGCCCAGTAGGTATACCTTGACTATAATATAAGTTCCTTGGTTCTTATACTATGCTTCAATGTTGGATTCCTCACATGCATCCTCGGGAGGCCACTTCTTGCCAAATGCATAGGGGCCTTGGATGACCGGCGTTGGGTTTTCAACAACTACAAATGAAAGCAAATCGAACCCTTGACAAAGAATCCATGATCAAATCAAACCAAAACATGCCCAAATATGCCTCAAGAAGATAATAAAGGCCAATATGCCCCAAAAACAACCACCAATGAGGCATCAAGACCAGTAACAATTTATATCAATAAGGCAAAATAGAAATTTATAAAATTTTAAATGCCAAAAATATCATACCACCAGAAAATGCAGGCATGGATTGACGCCTATTGGATTGATCTTGAACACAATCTAGTGAAAACTCTCAGGAAGAAAAGTGTTGAAGGATTGATGGCTCTGATACCATGATGGTGTAAACCACCTCCCAGGAGCACAATCTGCAAAATAAACCTTCATAGATACGAGAGAATCAAAGCTCCTTCACCAATGAGTGAATACTGATTGAGATGAGATGAAATTGATATTTTACAAAATTTAATATATAGATTTACATTTCCCATAAGTAACTATTTTAACTTGTTATGAGAATAACTTCCCAACCTAAGTATAAATTATTATGTGCCTAAGTAAACTTAAGCAAGTGAATAGATAAAATCCTATTTACTCTAACATAATATTCTCAAATTGTCCATTTTCCAACCAAAGAGATATGAATCAAGCATTGAAAATCACAGGCCTATATCTACATCGAAGAATATATATCACATCAATCTTCATACCAAGAATTCTACATCAATCAAATTGTTGATCTTGTGGACAATAACATGGGTCTTACTAAGGAATAAGAAGTCTTAACACTTCAACCATCACATAATAGACTCCTAAAGGTGTCCCTCAACACCACAATCCCCATTTCACAAATTTTATGTAATTGAACTAGAATTTTAACATTTTAGGTGCTTAGGAAGTGATCATAGAAATAGGATAATATCATGGTAAAGAAGATCAAAACCACAACTAAAATTTTATCTTAAAATACATAACAACAATATTAGTATGCCATAGTGGTGTGCACACCTTTTTACTTTTTTTATCTAGTTCACAAAAATAAATTAAATAAACATTTCCTTATGCCTTCTCCTAATTTATCAAATACATTTTTACATATATATTAATGAGTTGACTGCCTTCTATTTTAGTGTTAATCATGCTGATTGTTTTTGTTTTTTAATTTATTTCCTTTCAATTTTTTTTATAGAAATTGAGCATTAGTTTTCTCACGGCAAATAGCTGAAATAAAATTTCAAGAATAAAATCTGAAAAGTTGGCATCTGGAAAGCTCCCACGTAAACAACTTGCACATTGTCGTGTCGACTATTTACCAAATTTTTGACTCTATAAAATTTTGACCTTTCATTGTAACTTGTAACTTGTGTCTTTGTCAACCTCTTCCAGTTTCTGCATAGAGACAACACAAATTAACTTGTTAAAAAAATTTCGACTGGGGTACATTTACAATAAGGCCTATTTTATTTTTTGAATAATTGAAAATAAATTATATTTACTGTATAGGTAAAACTAGGTGTCGTTAAGCCTTTTAATTACGCAATCCACATTAGTTACCAGAATGTTTACCTAAAATTTTGTTGACGTGTAACGTCGATAGAAATAGACAAAAAAACTGAAACGATGCCTTAGCACTATAAAAGAAAACACTGAAATTCTCCATGACGTGCGCATCTATTGAAACGATCGTGGGGTGAACGATGAGCATAAAAGAAAACATCTACCAACTGTTTTCAAGCAGTCAAAGAACTGTAACCCAATTGATAGGAAAAATATGGTCATTCACAGGAGTCTTAACGGCACTTCAGAGTATTCTTCCCGAGGAGGTTACCCAAATCTTAAGCAAGTTCTTCTTATACAGAATTGGAGCATTTTTCAATCTCTACAGTGAGATGAAGATAAAGGAGTACGAAAAAACGTTAAATGGATATAGTATAAATGGATATGGTTTAAATCCTCTGTATTTGGCATCAGAGGAATATGTGGGAAAGCTAGAGAGCATCACCGAGGCTCGAAAATTAAGCATAGATTATGTTAGACATAGCTGCTCAGTCGATAAAGTGACGATAAGTCCAGATTATGGTGAAGTAATAAGGGACTGCTTCCAGGGCGTCACAGTATGGTGGACCATGTCCAAGATCAACCTCTTCTTTTCCCGGGATTGGCTGTTCGAGACTCGAATGCTCACTCTTAGAGTCAAGAATCCAAACAGAGATTTTTTTCATGCTTATCTTTCGCACATTGAAAGAAATTCAACCGACTATATTAGAACAGATAATGATCTCACAATCTCCTTCAATAACGGTGATTGGTGGTCGTCCATGCGTTTCTATCATCCTTCCACTTTTCATACCCTGGCTCTCGATCCAGAGCTTAAACAAACCATTCTCTCGGATCTTAACCGGTTTACAGAAAGCAAAGACTTTTACGCACGGATTGGACGTTTGTGGAAACGGGGGTATTTCCTTTACGGGCCTCCTGGAACGGGAAAGACAAGCCTCATTGCAGCCATTGCTAAGTATATGAAATATGATATTTTCGAGATTAAGCTCTCCAAGGTGAAAGACAATAATGAGCTCCGTGATCTTTTTTCGCGAACATGGAACAAATCTGTTATTATTATTGAGGACATCGATTGCTCTCTAAACTTATCTGACAGGGGCGCTGGTAAAGAGAGAAAAATGGAGAGGTGTAGTGGGAATAATGTTTCGCTTTCTGGTTTGCTGAATGCTCTAGATGGACTGCAGTCTTATCTTGCAGAAGAGCGTATATTTATCTTAACTACAAATGATAAGGACATGCTGGATTCTGCACTTCTCAGACCTGGTAGGATGGATTTGCACATACTGTTATCATTCTGCAATTTCCCTGCGTTTAAAGTTCTTGCCAAAAATTATTTGAAGGTTGAGAATCATGAGCTCTTTTCTTCTGTGAAAGAGAGAATTGAATGTGGGGCTGAAATGACTCCTGCGGAAATCATACAACTTATTGCTAATAAAGTGAAAGATCCTCATGAAGCACTGAGTGCTGTTATTTCTGCCCTCGATGAAAGGATAACCAAAAAGGAAGAAATTGTCTTGGCTAAAACAATCCAGTGAAGAGAATTTTGATAATATGGTACGAAGATGAAAAGATAATGGCCAGTTTAAATATTTTTGTTGTAGATAGAGACTGAGCAGGGAGGGCCCAAACATCAATTCTGTGAAGCCAAATTAGTTCTCGAAAATGAATTCATATTAACGCACGACCACACAGTGCATACAGTTTTATAACAGTGACATGTAAATTTCCTATAGCAAAGCTACAGTTTGTCAATAGAGGAATTTCTTGTAAACTTTCCTTACTGTCAAGATTTCATGCTTGTAGAGTCCTTAATATTATAAAATAAGCGTTTAGAAAAATGCTTGGGAGTTTCGAATCGATGTTTGGATAACCCTGCCTGCAAATACCTTCTCAATCCCCTCTAAATATATTCCAATGTTACCCTGTCTTAGACTCAAGTTACGTTATTAAAATTATGTTGGTTATTTGGTTTATCTAAAAATAAAGATTGTTGGGTCTTTCAATTGAGGTTTTGTGGCTTTACATCTCACAACTTTGTTGTTTTTTTTATGAAAGGAGTAAACTGGAATGCACATAAACATACTCATTTGCCTTTTGATGTTAATCAATTGTGCTTAACTATGTGGATGGAGGAAAATTGATAGCCTATTAATCAAACTCAAAAAATAGAGGAAAAATATGTCAAAAATGAAAAAAATATAAAAATATTAAGTTAAAAAAATTATTTGTGATAAAATTTTAATCACAAAAGGTTAGTAGATGTGGATGGAGGAAAATTGATAGCCTATTAATCAAACTCAAAAAATTAAGGAAAAATATTTCAAAAATGAAAAAATATAAAAATATAAAACTATTAAGTTAAAAAAATTATTTGTGATAAAATTTTAATCACAAAAGATTAGTAGATGTGGGCAAATTTCGTCATAGAGGTATCACCAAGAGTGAGCATAGTGCAGAATTGTTTTTACTAATGGACGCTACACAATTACAAAATCCAATTGTAACTATGTTGTCAACATTAGGATTAAGGAAGAGTCTAGAAAATTTTAGTTTTTACCATAATATGCTAACATCCACATCTATATATGGTCAACAAAGAAAGAATATAATATTTTTATATTTTAGAGTCAATGTGGATGAATAGGCAATGGGTGATCATTTTGTTCTACCCCTCAACAAACCCACCAATTCGTATCCTAAAACTTATTATGTTTCCAATAGTCTTTCATCTTGAAACTCAGTATTAACCGAGCTTTAGCCTCTATTTTCTATGTTACACAAGGAGAAATTACAAAACTTAGTAAGAATTCATACTCTTTCTCTTCAACATTCACAAGTTATGAATAAGACTCCACTATAAAGTAGCGGTAAATAAGATCTATATGAAGATTGAAATTTTAAGGCCCCTAAAGCTACCATATCCATGAATTCTTGGTGATTTCTTTCTCCTTTGATCCATTACCTCATCCAATCCTCCATTCTCCTCTATTGGAATCCATATATTGATATTTTCTCTATATCCCTTGAATCCATGGCTAAAAACTCTTAGCATAGCCTTCCATGATCAAATATAAATCTTTTTTTTTTCATTTCCATTGCATCCTTTTTTTTAATCTCCATCTCCCTATTTTTCTATGCTCACTACACATAACACAATTTCATAGCCCATCCCCTAGTGTTTGTGTTTGTCATAACTAAATCCCTTCACAGACCACATCTACGCCATCACTAGGTCTACACACACATTCCTATTTGCATAGTCATACTATTGAGATTTGAATACACCACCCAAGAGACTAACTGACGAAGTTTAATAGCACACCACTTTCCCCCTTGTCCTCAACTTTAGCCTAGGATATCTCAAATTTGAATTATGATGTACACATTCTACAACTACGAGGAAGATCAAAGAATTTTGGCAAGTAAATCCTAAAATTTTTAGAGGCATTAATCTCCCAAATAGCTGAAAGTTCATTTATGTGACACTTTTATAAGGGAAATGGACAACACAAGCCAAACTTTTTTAACTTGAAACACCTAAAAATGAAATATTTTTTGAATTTTAAAATGATATAAACACATGAAATGTATGATTTTTAGTGTAGTTTATGTATGAAATACTTTAAGAATTATTTGGATATATTTTTTTAAAAAATCGACACTATAATTTAATAATTGGAAAAAATATTAAAAAAAACTGAGGTTGATGGTCTTCCACTTGTTTATATTAAATTTTATTGTTTTCCTTAATCAATTTTTCATTTTGTTAACTTGAAGCTTGAGTGCATGGAAGACAAAAAAGAATTTCGATAATTTGTTTTAGATAAATGTTTAAAGTTAGGTGTATTGAAAAGATAACAATTTCAACAAGCCTCTAATTTATGTTTTAACTATTTATTGTAAATAAAAAAATACTCTTTTGAGAAGGATTCTCTCCTAGTGCATCATATCTTTCACAAATTTTTAAAAGAAAATCTAAAGAGTATACTTCTTAGAATATCCAGTGATCCCTATGTTTGATTATAATGATGTATTTATAGTGAATTTTAAAATATTACTAAACATAATTTTTTCCTACAATCATATCCTATAAGTGTTGCCCTAGAGGTATATCTAAGGGCTATAGAGGTCAATGCAATAAGGAGACTACATTAATATTTTTGTACAATTTTTTTTCATGAGATTATTATTTGTTCTTCCTCTAGATATTCACCCCAATCATTCCTCTTATCTCTTTTCTTCTTCTAATTATCTATCATTTTGTCTAATTTTTTTTTATCTAATCTAGGTTCCTCATAAATGATCTAGTGAAGTGATCACAACTTAAAATCTAATACCCAAGGCTTACAAAAACTTAAAAAAATGAGTACCATGTATCTTAGTGCCACTCTATTCTTTTGTATAATTTGGCTTAGGAACTAGAGATATATTTATATGATGTAGTGTTTTGGGTTTGGAGTTTTAGGTTTTCAAAGGATTTAGGTTTTAGGTTTTGTGATGTATATTTTTAGGTTTATAATTAGGGTTTCTATTTTAGGGTTTTTTAAAAGTTTAGGGTTTTAAATCTAGGAACTATACAAGGAACTAAAGGTGTAAATGGTTCAAGGTTTAGGGTTTGGTATCTAAAATTTGGGGTATCTAGGTTATTAAAATTTTATAGGGTTTGAGTTTAAACGAGTTTTGAGTTTACAATGTAGAGTATAAGATTAGGGATTCACATTTTATAGGGTTTTTTATTTTAACTAAAGGTTTAGGATAGTTAGTTGACTTATGCAATAGACTTTAGAATTTTCAAGTCTAGGTTTTTAAAAGAGGGTTTAAGATTTAGTGTTTACCTAATTATATATGTTTTTTTGGGATTCTTTAAGGGTTTAAAGGGATTGGGGTTTAGGGTAACTTGCACTTGACTTATAGTTGTAATTCATTAGTATTTTTTCTCTCTTTATTTACTTTGAGAGTGAGAGGAAATGTCTAGAGATAATGTAGTTTTTGGTGGTTTAGAGTTTAAATTTGTATGGATTTAGGATCTATGTTTTAAATGATATATAGTCTTTTATTATGTAGCATCTACAATATCTAGGGTGTATGGTTTGGAAGGGTTTAGTGTACATACATTATTTAGGGTTTAGAGTTTATGATTTCCCTAGGTTTTTACAAGTAGGTTTAATATTTACCTTTTACGTAATTATAAGGATTAAGAGTTTCCTTAAGGTAAAAGGATTATGGAAGAGGTAAATACAATAACTTATATTTTAGAATTTAGGGTTTAATGTATGAACTTTAGGCTTTAGGGTATCTCAAATTTGATTAGGTAAAGAGGGAACTTCTCTAAGGTTCAGGATTTAAAGAGTAAATTATGTATGATAATATTTTTAAAATATGCATGTATGAACTTAAAATTATATGTGGGCCTACATGTTGTTAGGGTTAGCTGATAGAAGATATCAATTAAATGCAAATAAAGATTAAAGAGAGGAATGGAAATACACAGAAATAATAATAGAGAGAGACAAGTTTTAACGTGGTTCACCCAAACTTGGGCTACATCCACCAACAGAGAGTCCAATATTATTATACAATAAATCAAACTGATTACAACCAGCAATCCTTGCAACTCAATACCATTGCAAATGTTACAATACAATATATCAAAAACCCTAACCCTTAGCTGCTTTTATCAAGCCTTATGTCGGTTACAAAATAGGATTTTTTTATGTCGGTCTAGGAAAATTTAGTGTACAGTACTTTCCTGATCAGTCACCACCCACCAACACATGTGCAAGTGAATTTGCACAATTTGTGATGGGGAATAAAAGGAATAGATCAAAGGTTAATGATTAGAAAATATATTGTGAAAAGAAATTTAAAAGGAAGAGAAACGTTTCAGGTGAAAAGAGGGGTTTTCAATTTCAATGGATGTGTGGCTTAAATCCTCCTTTCACTACAAATATTCAAGGACATATCAACCAAGTTGAATTGCACTTTGGCAAGAGGATTCACCTACAAGTTAGGCTATCACTTGGAACAATGTGGAAATTTAGAGATTATCAATTAATGTATTAATTTAATGCTCAAATACTCTTAAAACCCTAATTATGCAAAATAGTAAGTAAAATGATGATTTATGACAAATGCTTGCAGACTAAGGTAGCATGCAGATATTAATAACTAACCATTTTTCAAAGTTTGGGATGCAAAATGCTTGGGGACACTGGAATTAGTGCCCCTATCCAAGGTGGTATTTTCTTTGTGGAATCTTGATCTCCTTTCAACATCGTGTTCACTATATTTTTTGTTTCTGTCTCGGGAGATACGAAGGACATTGGCACTTGAGCCCAAGTCTAAGAAGGGTAATTTTCAAGATGCTAAAAGCTCTTCAGATGTTGATTGTCACTATCTAAATGATTTCTATGTTTTCAACCTCAGAGGACACTAGTATTGGCACCTGAGTCCAAGCGGTGCTTTTCTTCAAAGATTTGGAATCTGCACACTATGTTACTTTTCCCTACAACTCCACTCCATCAAGATGCAACACTTGTAACCCATAATCACCAGGAGAGTGGTTGGGGGTTGTGGTATTTAGAGGCTTTCCTTAGTCAAGATACAGAGAGACAATTCAAGTCTTCCGAACATTGTTGTCAGATAAAGAGTGTGTATCCCTGCAGGATAGAGGCAAAACAAATTGATAAATGATTAAAAAATAAATAGATATCACCTTAGAGGTGTATAAATCACATAGATTAAGTCTCTTCAACACATGAGAATATTAAACTAAATCTGCAATCACAACCAAAATAACAATGCTTTGCTCCGCAACAATGAATATCTTGAATGCTCTAAAATCATAAGTTGGCCAAAAGTTCATAATCATCTTCTAGTTAGCTTCTAGTTTTTAAATGAAACACTTAACATGATTATATATGCAACTAAACTTATTCCATCTAAGAATTTCATAACTCAAACTTAAGATGTCAGCATGGGACCTAATTAACGGTCACCAAACCAACATTCATATTTGGGACATGCCTGAAATAGGGTAGGACAAGGGTGCTAGTGCCCATGTCCATATGTAATTTTCAAAGGCAGGATTAGATGCCATAGTGTACTTCATGCCCCATTGGACATGGGTTCCAGGCCATTCTCTTCCAGGAGTCAAAATTAACATGCAAGATGCAAAACAAAGGACATGAGAGCTAAACCTAGGAGGGAAAATTCTAGGGAGACATTTTTTAACATAACATTTAGCCTACACTTTAATGTATGTATAAATTTAAGGACCATACATGCATTAAAGTATGGTCAAAACAAAGCAAACATGCCAAGCACTTGAAGCTAATGCATACACAAAGATAGAGAGACTATTTCTAGCCCCCAGTCTCAAGTAAACATTAGATAAAATGCGTTACAAACATGCCAAACACAATGAAGATATTAATACGCATGTAAAACAAGGAGAATATAGTTATAGTCATGCAAAACATAGAGAAGACAGTATTGAAGACACACAAAACACAATGAATATAGTGAATGCAATGATTATTTCTTTTTCATTTTCATATACATGAATGCAAATGCAAGTACATGGAAAGTAAACACACCACCCAAAATGTAGGAGGGACTCATTGCCACACACCTTTAGACTACACTTGATAAGAAACATTCCATACAAATCCCAAAGCATAGGAGCCCAAACTTATCAACACACGTCTCTAGACTATGCTTGGAACAAACATGCCATACAAGATGAAAACACATGGAAGACATGAAGAAAAAATGACAAACAAGCGATGGAAGGAGCCTATTGCTAGGTTCACCACCATCTTAGGGACATTACAGGCACACGTGATGGTTGCGCTTATGCTACAAAAACCACCAAAGATACGCTTAAGGGAGGATAGTCTTAGATCCAACCCCACCTACTCGAAGGACTTTTTAGAATGAAAAGCATGTGTACTAGCTAAAGAGATACACCATCCCCACCTCTGCAGAGGGTTTTCAAAATACAACCCCACCCACATCATGAAGACACCTTATAGTGAAAAGGAAGCATGTTCTCAAAAGTATACAACCCCACCCACATCACAGAGATGCCTTATAGTGCAAAGGAGGTATATGCAATAGATCAATGTATGCAAACACACTTTATCAATATCAAAATCATCAAACAACTTACCTTATATATACCCCTACATTAAAGTGGTTGATATCATTTACTAATATCAAGCACATTGAGGTAGGATACACCAAATAGTTTGGCTTATGCCACAATAACTGTGAAAGACACACTTAAGGGAGGATGGACCAACCCTACCTACTTGAAGGACTTTTCGAATAAAAATGATGTGTACAAGCTCAAGAGATACACCATCCCTGCCTCCACACAGGGCTATAAAAATTTAACCCCACTCGCATCATGGAGATGCATTACAATGAAAAGGAAACATGTGCTCAAAAGTATACAACCCCACCTACGTTATGGATATGCTTTATAGTGAAAATGAGGTATACACAACAAATCAATGTATTCAAACACACTATATCAATATCAAAATCATCAGACAACTTACCTTATATATGCCCCCACCTTAAGGTGGTTGATATCATGTACTGATATCAAGCACATTAAGGTAGGAAGAAAACACACAAGTGAATAAGAGATTTCGCAAAGCCCATGCTCCTAAAGGTCACATGTACTTTACGATCACCGAATGTTCCCACAAACACACAATCTCCTGCAAGAAAAGAGGTTAGAAATCTTTTTCTAAGATAACAACAAAATAACATGATCAAAGCAATGCATAAACATAATCACATCAAAATCCAAGGTTATACTACAGATTTGAAACCTGAGTATAACCGTGGGGCTATATTGCAGAGATCTCAAAACTGAGTATAAGCAAGGTGAGATCTAAGATAAACAAAGTGCACGGAGTAGCAACATGGTTATGGTTTGTTAGTGTGATAAGACATCATTAAAATATCACATGGATTGAATCTTACTAGCCAAGTGTCAGATTATATATATATATATATATATATATATATATATATATATATATATATATATATATATCAACCCTATCGTCATGTATGGACTAGGTCCATTTTTGCTTACTCGCTGAAGGGACACATGGTCCGTATTGATCTTACTTGTTTTTCATCATCCGCTAACTAGATAGAACCACTAGAGGAAGGTAAAATATAAATCAAGAGAGGAGAGACAAGTGCCCGAGGGTCATCACATAGGTAGGTGACCCCAGGTCACCAACTACAACACTATGCCCCTAGGACACAACACACAACAATGAAAATAAAGGAGAAACAAGACAAAAGAATGATGACACAAACAGAAGAAGGGTCACAACAGAGGTAGTCTCCCAGTATCCTTGAACTTACAAGAGTATGAAGGGGCATCCAAGGAGGCCTAAACAACACATAACACATCATGAGGGAAACACAACAAAAAGCTAAAGGGTTAGAAATACTTACCTGTAGGGACAATTTGACTAGCAGTCATCAATAATTAAGTCATCGTCTTCCCAATCTTGAATGCTAGATGAAAGAGGTTCATAAGGTACTAAAGCCCAACTTTTATTCTTGTCTTCAAGTTTTTTAGTGTTAAATTTGTCTTTATTTGATTCAATGTTAGGTGGAATGTTTTCATGTTGTGGTGCATTTTGTTAGGCAAAAGCTTGTCTTTTTATCCTCTTTCTTTTGCTTGTCTATTTCTTTTTGTCTTGTTACTTATATTTTCAAAAATATTTTCATCTTTTTACATATGTTTTCGCATGTTAGAGTAGGAAGTACCATCTTCAAATCTCATTTGTGTTTGTTGGTCTCTTACAATGATTTAGCAACTGAGCTCTTAAAACTGTAACTCAGAGATTGGACATCTAACCTTAGTAGCTATCTTAATCACTATGGAGATGCATTTCACTTGTCAACCCAGGGACGTGAATTTGAAATGGGTCAGTATGGTATGTGCACTAAGAACTTCCAAATTAGCCATGTTCATTCTATAGCTAAGAAAGACATAATGCTGAAGATAAATTGCTAAAAAGGAAATAACAGGAATGCTGAACAACAACCAACAACTATTCTAGGATCAAGTACATGATAGAAAGTAAAAGTCTGGGCAAACAAATAGGAAACTACTCTGTCTGCTTTGGCTACAGGAACATACACAAAATAGAATTCTAGTGGCTACAGGAATATTCAATGCTAGATTTAACTAAATGCTTAACAGAAAATTTAATTTAAACTAAAGAGTGGAATTCTCACCAAGTGGGCCCCCTTGGATGCGTATTCCCTAAGACAAATGTAAACTCAAAAATGTGAACTTACAACATCATTTTATTCATTCGAAAAGATGAGTACAACTGAACAATATAACTATATTACCAAAAATTGGATAATGCAAGTACGATCTCTGAATATTCAACAACCCCTCAGAAGGAGTATCAGAGTCTTATTTATAGAAGGAAAACTACAAAACTAACTACCTAGCAGGACAGTCAACTCCAACAGAATAGGAGGATGCCTCATTATGGAAAACATAGAAAGTGGAAAGGAGGTTATGCATGCAGGGGAATCTAGTTAAGCGAGTTGCTTTAACGCAGATCTAGCATAACAATAACTCCTAAATTTCCTCAATAGGTATTTAAGATTAGTTACAAAGTAGTTGCCTTCCCTCCATTTGACATTTGAATGACACCATGTTTGACTTTTTATGGCAAGCGACCAACCAGCAAAATCTTCATCTTCTTTATGGATGTTGATTATATCTGGATAACAATATTAGTACACACAATAATTAAACATTTGTAACTACCTTGGAGTAATATTCATTAACCATATGTAAAATTAACATAGATAGTTCATATAGCATGTCTTTGTCATAAAAGGATATAAGCAATGACCTATGCTCAACAAGTTATAGCTTTGGGGTAATGACATAAAAAGATCAGGATTAAAGTACCAAAGTCCAAGATAACTACAACAAATAGATAATAAAGTGTAACAAAATCGAGTCATAAACTAGACTCATCACTCTCCCCAACCTAAGACTTTGTTGGTCCTCCAGCAAAGGAAGGGTTGTTCTTTTGCTTGGTTAATGCTTTGAAGTTAGCAACTACCAATTGTCCTCTATCAGTCTCTCTGGTGCATGAGGTAGGATCCCAATAGAACCCTTGCTGCCTATCCAACCTGGTCCATCTTTGTCTTTCTTCAGCAATATCATACTGGTAAAATCTATAATTTGGCACCGACCACAATAGGATAGGTGGTTGAAAGATTAAGGGAAGCCATAATTGTCCCTTTGTTGTCCCCATCTGTATATATCTATGCACTATTTTACATGCTACAACATAATTCTGCAGAGAGTGAGGCTCTGTTTGTTTTAGCTCATCAGATAAACTATTCCACCTTTGTGTCAAATGTCCTTTCACAGATTATCCAATAGTGTGTGTAATCTTCTCATATTCTCTGTAAGCTACTTCTCTTTTAGGTAGGATTCTGTTACCATAGTTTGCCTATAAAGTATTCTATGCCAATCATCGAACATGCTTCCTAGATTTCCAGATTCAGTGCTAATAGGCAATGGAGTGCTAAATTCTAATTTCTTATAAGCCCTAAACTATTGTTCCCAACTAATCTCATTTTGCATCCAGGACATAAATGCCCTCAACTGAACATCCCCAACATACAAGGGGTTCCACTTATGTTCTTGGGACACAGTAAAATTATGTAAATAGAATTCACACAATAAATTCTTTATTTCTAGAGGAGTAATCCTATAAGCATTGAAAAATTCAAGAGGAGATTCAATGGAAGGGTCCAAACCAGAAACAATCCTTTCTAACTTAAAAGAGAGGTATCTTTCATTTAAATGCAGAGCATAGACTTTTGTGGGAGTCCTACATTCTAATACCTAAGGCACCAAAGCTGCCATACTATCCACTCTCTCTTTTAAAGTTGCAATTTTTGCATTCTTGTCTTTAATCTCTTCATCCTTCTTTTGAATTTCATCCTTCAATCCACATTTTTCCTTCTTCCATTCCTTTTCTCTCCTCTATATTTCATTCCACAGATTCACCATGTGCATTGAAAAATCAGGAGGTCTATGTATGCCTACCAAAGGCTTTCCTAGCACAGATGGTTGATCTTCATGCAGCATAGGCTGCAGGGTTTCTAATTGTTCAACCAATTCTGGCTGTAGGGTGTCTTGCTGTAGGAACTCCTATTTATCTTCATGTTCCTATATCTCAATATGCTCAGCATTAGCACAAAGGCTTGCCAGAGTTACATCTATTGCTTCCTTAATTATGTCTTTTTCTACATCATTCACATGTCCCATTGGGGTCTCTCTATCCTCAGCTGTCATTTCATCAACCCTAGGGCTTGCCTGCATAGATGCACCGGAGGTAGACTCGGCAGGTCTTGATTTACTAGAAGGGCTCTCATGTTGCTCTTCGGCTGTAGGAAGAATAGTGTCAGCTTTTCATTTCCTAGAGTGCAACACCTTCCTTTCTACGGTTTGCTTTTTGGTTTTACCCTTCTTTATTTCTGCCTTTCTCCTTTGTGCCCTAGTTTGAATTAAATTGCTAAGATGAATATCCTCATTGTTAGAATCTGAAGATTTTATTTGTTTGCATGCTCTTCTTCAGAAAAGCTAATCTCAATAGCTTGTTTTGTTGTAGGAGGGTTTGCACTGGAAGTTGAAGTTCCTGGAGTAGCTTCAATAGAACACACCCTTCTCCTAGTTCTATGATGGTGTGGCACAACCACATGTCACAAATGACTAGGTCTTATTTGATCAATATTCAGAAATTCCTCCCAAGTCATATCAGATACATCATGCAAACTTTTCAACAAGCAATTTGATTAAACAGTGGTGAGAGACAGAATTAGGCCTACCATTTTGGGTTTTGGCGACCATAATCGAGAGAAGTTCATAAAGTATGTTTGTCACGTTCATTCTTCTTCCATGCCTCATATGATTTAGCAATTTGAAATGCACAGAATGAAGGTTTGACAGATGAACTTCGCAAGTAATGTACTTCACCACATGGATAGCTACCTATTTCCATGGCTCAGGCAGAGAGGTTCTTTTGGCTCCCTGCTTGTCTATAGTCAATCAAGGATCACCAGGTTCTATAAATTCATCCCTAGCTGACTTGGCATCTCTGGCAATAGGGTAATCTTCACCATCAACAGGCAGACCTATAACTTTTAAAATTCTCTCCTCAGTGGCCAACACCTCCAATCCTCTTACCATGGCTTTACCATCAGACAATGTCTGAGCAAATTCTAACGCAACATTTTCATCAAAACCATTTAACTTCAAGAAATAGTCCATCCATCCATAGTTTCTAAATTCGGCCTGACTAAGTGCATCCTGCAATAATAGATCATGAACTATGGGTTCATTCCAAATTAATCCTCCTCCCATTGACTTAGCTGCCTGAAAACAATCACACTGCAGAGTTTTTTCTCTGCAAAAAGTTTTCAAACTACTTCACCTTCCTACAACCCTGTTAAATTTGCAATAACTCATGCTATCTGTATTTTCTTTTTCAGCTTCTTTTCTTGGGAATGTAAGACAACGGTGGTACAGGCAGTAATGACTGATCGATGAAGGTTGTCATCTCACACTTGTGAGCCATCAACTCACTTAGAATTCAAATCATTCAATTTTAAAACTTTGCTGACATTTTGGCATCAAGCATATGGATGGACTAACACGTGGACAACATATTAACACTCCCTCTCCAACCTAAATTTAGGCATGTGTCCACACATGCGGAATTGATGCGTGCTATGAGAAATATCGATATTAATGTACAATAATTAAATGAATGAACCACAAGATAATTAACAGAGAATTATTAAAGTGTGTGTACTCAGAGTTGTGGAAGATCAGTTGCAAAAATCATGGAGAAAGTAACAGGTAATGCTTAAGAATTTATTGAGCAATGAATGACTGTGGAGTCGGCTGAAGTGAGATGGGATGAAGTGTAATCAATACACATGATGGAAGAGAGAAGAATGGATATGGGTGGGTGGATGGGAGAAGAAATGAAAGAGTGGACTCCCACAAATGTGGAAGTCTTTATTATGATGTGTCGTACCTTGGTTAGCCAGAAGGAGGGACACTAGGTCCACTACCTTTGGCTGCAGGAAGTTTAGGAGTTGCATGATGAGCAAATTACTACAGGAATTCCTCTTTGGAGGCTGGCTTGTGATATAACCTTAGTCGATGACCATTGACTAATAGTTTAAATTTGACAGGGTCAATAGTATTAAGT
The DNA here is from genome assembly GCA_027924645.1 of Cunninghamia lanceolata. Taxonomy (NCBI): domain Eukaryota; kingdom Viridiplantae; phylum Streptophyta; class Pinopsida; order Cupressales; family Cupressaceae; genus Cunninghamia; species Cunninghamia lanceolata. The sequence goes on along the minus strand of BSBN01000050.1, from coordinate 8,178,829 downwards.
TGAATAGTACCATTGGAAAACACTTCAGCAACCTCATATGGTCCTAGCCACCTTGTCTATAATTTTCCTGCATTATCCTGATACCTTGAGTCATAAAGCAAAGCCCCCGTCACGAAGCTAGAATTTCTTATCTTTGATGTATTTGTCATGCCACCTGATTCTCTAATTCTGCACCACTTCTATATGATGTAAAGCTACTTTTCTCATCTCATCCAAAGCATTGAGCTACATGATTCTTTCTTTTTGTGCCTTAGATAGATCCATCCCCAAGTCAAGTGCAATCTGAAGAGTTCTATGTTCAAATTCAATAGGCATCATGGCTATTTTGCCATACAGTAACTCAAAAGGAGTAAAACTAGTAGTTGTTTTCCAGGTTGTCCTATAGGCCCAGACAGCTTCTGGTAGCCTATTTGCCCAATCCTTCCTATGCACAGCCACAATTTTGGTCAAAATGGCTTCTATTTATCTGTTAGTCACTTCAAATTGACCATTAGCATGGGGGTTATGAGGAGTAGATTTCTTGTGCCTTATGTTGTATTCCTGTACTAGTGCTACAACTAGAGTTGAGGTGAATTGAGCTCCTTGATCAGTCACTAATTCTCTAGGAACTCCATACCGTGTAAAGATTTCCTCATAGAGAAAATCTACAACCTTACTATCTCTTGCATGCTTCATGGCTTTAACTTATATCCATTTAGTTACATAGTCAGTGCATACTAAGATATAGGATTTACCATTCGATGGAGGATCAATAGGTCCTATATACTCTAATCCCCACTTATCAAATGGAGTAATCACAAGCTGAGGATAAAGGGGCATCTCATCAAACTTTGTTGGCCATCCCATCCTTTGACAACTATCACATTTCTTGGTATATCTTGCTGCATCTTTGTATAGTGTAGGCCAATAATAACCTACATTCAAAATCTTCATTGTTGTTCACTTTGCTGTAAAATGTCCTCCAAAAGGTTCATTGTGATGGGCATGCAAAATGTCATATGTTTCATCTTCTCTCACACATCTCCTCATGACATTGTCTAGTCTAGTGCAGAACAAATGTCTAGCAATCCATGAAAAAGGAAAAGATTTTTCAATGAGTACCCTTCTTTCCTTAGGAGAGAAGTGAGGAGGGACTCTTCCTGTGACTAGGTAATTGGTTGTGTCAGCATACCAAGGTGTTTGCATAGTGAGTGAAAACAAATGTTCATCAGGAAGAGAGTCATCAATGACCTAGTTATCTTCTGATCTAGTCATTCTTGAAAGAAAGTCTGCAACCACATTGGCCTTTCCTAGCTTATCCATAATAGTGATGTCAAATTCCTGCATTAACAACACCCATCTTGCTAATCAACTAGTTATGAGAGGTTTGTTCATGAGATACCTAATGGCTACATGATCTGTGTACACAAAGATTTGATAACCTGTTATGTAGTGCCTAAATTTATTAAGTGCATAGATGACTGCTGACATTTCCTTCTCTATCACTGTATAGTTGAACTCAGCACCCTGTAAGTTTTTGCTAATAAAATAAATAGCATGCTCAATGACTCTTTTGTTCTGGCCTAAAACTACTCCTATGGCATAATCTGATGCATCAGTATGAATATGGAAAGGAAGTTTCCAATTGGGGCCTTTAAGTACAGGAGCATGGGTTAAGGCTACCTTTAAATCAGAAAATGCTTTGTCACAATCTTCATTCCACTAAAATTCAGCATCCTTTGTAAGAAGAGTATATAATGGGGATGCCATTTTGCTCAAATCTTTGATGAAACATCTATAATACCCTGCATGACCCAAGAAACTCTTGACATCCTTTTGCTTTGCAGGAATGGGTAGATTGATGATGACTTCAATCTTTGTTGGGTCTACTTGCATTCCTTTTGGAGAGATGTAGTGGCCAAGTACTACACCTTCCTGCATCATCATGAAGCACTTTGTACTATTTAAGGATAGGCTGTGGTCTTCACATCTTTCCAACACCTTGCCTAAGTTTGCTAATGCCTCTTCAAAAGTAGCACCATAAGTAGTGAAATCATCCATATAGATTTCCATACAATCATGTGAGATATCAGAAAATATGCTAATGACTGCTCTTTGGAAAGCTGCAGGTGCATTGCATAAGCCAAATGGAAGCACTAAGTAGGATATGTCCCCTAAGGACATGTAAATGTGGTTTTCTCTTAATCTTTAGGTACAATCTGAATCTGATTGTAACCACTGAATCCATCCAAAAAGGAAAAGTATCACTTTCCTACAAGTGAGTCCAATACTTGGTCTATGAAAGGAAGGGGAAAATGATCCTTTTTGGTCGCAGAATTTAATTCTCTATAATCAATACATACTCTCCATTTTCCTCCCTTCTTCGGCATAAGAACCAAAGGGGGCACCCATTGGCTATCTGAGATTGGGTAGATAAATCCTGCATCTAATAGCTTCTGTAATTCCTCTTTGACAATTTCTCTTAGTGCAGGGTTGATTCTCCTTTGTGGTAGTCTTACTGGTGTACAATCCTCTTTTATGTAAATCCTATGGGTGCATAATGTAGGATCCAATCCTTTCATATCATGATAATCCCATGCAAAAGCATTTGTATGTTTCTTTAACAAATTTGTCAAGGACAACTATTGTGCTTGAGTCAAGTTGCTATTAATATTGAGATATCTTTCTTCTAAAATTTCCACTTGAGTTGTGAAGTCAAACATAGTTATCTCATTAATACTAGGTACCTTAATTTCTTGTGGAACCAATGTATGTAACATACCTGATGCTACAAGAAAAATTGGAACAAGTACCCTTGCTAGATCAGCAGAATGAGAGGATGATGCTTCCCCTACTTCATAAAGATTTTGAATTATATTAGACAACACCTCCTCCTCTTCTTGAAGCTGCAGGAAAGAACTTCTGTCTATCATCATAAGCTGCTCCATAGAATTAGGTTCCTCTACCTCTTCACCAACATGAGGCCAAACAGGATTATCCATATCATGAGATGGCTATGTAGGTGGGTAAAGAACAAGTGTTTTAGTGCTTCTCCCATCAGTGATGGTCATGTCTCCTGACCAACACCCAATATAAGCATCTGCCATGGCTAACCACGGCCTTCACAAATGATGGGGTATCCTCCCAATGTAGTTTTAGGAGAAAGTATCATGAAATTAGCTGGATATTCCCATCAGTCCAGGGATACCACAAGATCCTCAACTATCCCATCAGGTTTAATAGTAGGGCTATCAGCAAGCTACAGGACAGTAGGAGTTGGTCACATGGTTGCAACATTTAGTTGCTGCAGGATATCCTTTGTCATTACATTTATGGCTTCTCCAAGATCAATTAGAGCATTTCTGATTTGGATTCCATTTATAACAACTCCTACCACAAGACTTCCTGGATAATTATATTTGGGAACAATCACTTTTTTAAGCATGATGTCAGCCAACTGTCCCACCACATGAACCATAGTGGGGTCTTTCCTTTTTCTACCTGGCTTCTTAAGGCATGCTTCTTTGATTGCTTTGCCATATATAGGAACATCTTTTATGGCTTGAAATAGGGGAATCTTGACACATACATGTTTCAACTACTGTAGAATATCAAAGGTGGGTTCCTCTTCTACTACCTTTTTTTCATAGTTTCTAACATTTGTGGAAATGTTGGTTCTTGGGGAGTCTATTTGACTGCCATTGGTTCAGGATTTTTAGGTACATCTGATTGAATGGGGGTTCACTAGGTTCCACTTCTTCCTTAGAAAGCTCAGTAATCACAGGTCTTGAAGGAGTTGCCAAGGTATTTCCTGGACGTAGATGTATATCACTTACATTCATAGCATATGTAGGGAATTGATTTGGATCAGCAGAATATACTGGTTGTTGTTGTCATCTATTATTTGGGTTAGGTGAGGGTTGAGCTGGTATCTAAGTAGGTTTAGGTGTGTTTGAATTAGAGCTAGCAGGTGAAGGTATTATAGCAGGCTATTGTGGCTGAGGAGGTGACTGCATGTAATTAGTGGTCTAATTTGGCCATTGCTGTCCTCCTCTCCATTGAGATGTTTGTTGCCAATTTACTGGAGGTGACTACCAATTCCTTGGAGGCTATTGCCACTAGGGTGTAGGGTTTTAGTAATTTAGCCAAGTATTTTGAGGGTTGTTTCAAGGCTGAGGTGGATATCCTCCATAACTAGATGTAAATGGTTGTTTCCATTGGTTACCAGATGCATAAGTATCAAAATGTGGTCTAGCATATGATAATGGATCTGGTGACATACCTTGTCTTGGAGCCCATGGCCTCCTTTGTGAAACATAGAAGACTTGACCCTCGTCAACTTTTATTGGCTTGAACTCAAGTGGAATCTGCTTGATGTCTATGTTAGCTACCAGCTTGCATCTGCAGTCCCTCTTCTTCTGTCTGTAATGAGGACAATATTCAGCCAACATTACCTCAGCCTCTTCATGCTTCTTCTTTGTTGGAGTGTGTCCAACTCGGTGGCCATATTATTTATAATATCTTTCTTAAAATCAGATAGCAACTGCTTATCTCTATCCTTGAAATTCCATTGGCAGAGGTTTTGCCCGTAAGGGAATGGTAACCTCTTCCTTTCTTCATGGCTACTCTAGAATAATTATGGCACAACTTCTTAATATCATCCCAAGACACTTGGGTAATATTTCCTCCTCCTATTAAATCCAAGGCATCCGTTCAATGCTCACATGTTCCCCTAAGGAAGAGTAGTTTCTAAGAATCCTTAGTGAGTGCATGATGGGGAGACTTTTGTAAACAAAATAGGAACCTTGATATGTAATCCTCCAAACTTTCATCTTCTTTCTACTGCATTCTGAAAACATCATTTCCTCTCATATCCCCACTCCTACAGTAGTCTTTATATTTCTTAAGAAATTTATCTTTCATTTCTTCCTAGGTATTGACAACATCACTACCTAGACTCATAAACCACCTTAATGTAGCCTCTTTCATGGTAGTAGGAAATAACTTAAGTTTATGAGCATCAATAGTGTAGTCATAGCTTCTGCAAAGGATATCAAATTAAAACAAGAAGGTGTCTGGGTCCTCTATTGCAAGTCCATAGAACTTGGGGAGAGCTGAAGCAGGTATGTTCTTAAGATTAGCAACTTCATTTTGGAGAGCAATCAGAAATGGAAATGTTGGTTGATTAGGTACGTTTTGGGCAGCCATGACCTACTATCAAGGCAAGTGGATTTTCAACTAGATTTGGGGTATCTTGTTCTTCAAAGGATAGTTTAGAACTATTCAAATTAGGAAATACATCAAGGAAAGGATTCACTTCTGCTTCTTCTGCTAGGTGAGTCAAATCACTGGGAAGGAATCTCCTTAAAGCATCTCTTCTCCTACCTCTATGCATTCAATATACTCAGTATCAACCACTTCTCACACAAAAAATGTTGATGGGTTGTAGATGGTTTCTTCCTAACTAAAAACACATTTTAAGGAAAAAACTATAAGGAATAATACTAAAAATGACTCCAAAGATCTTCTTAGTTTGACACCATCCCCGGCAACGGTCCCAAAAATGTTGGTCTCTTACAATGATTTAACAACTAAGCTCTTAAAATTGTAACCCAGAGATTGGACATCTAACCTGAGTAGCTGTCTTAATCACTATGGAGATGCATTTCACTTGTCAACCAAGGGATGTGAACTTGAAATGGGTTAGTATGGTATGTGCACTAAGAACTTCCAAAGTAGCCATGTTCATTCTATAGCTATAATGCTGAAGATAAACTGCTAGAAAGGAAATAATAGGAATGCTGAACATCAACCAACAACTATTCTAGGATCAAGTACATGACAGAAAGTAAAAGTATGGGCAAACAAATAGGAAACTACTCTATCTGCTTTAGCTGTAGGAACAGACATAGAATAGAATTCTAGTGGCTGCAGGAACATTCAATGCTAGATTTAACTAAATGCTTAACAAAAAATGTAATTTGAACTAAAGGGTGGAATTCTCACCAAGTGGGCCCCCTTGGATGAGTATTCCCTAAGACAAATGTAAAATCAGAAATGTGAACTTACAACTTCATTTTATTCATTCAAAAATATGAGTACAACTGAACATTATAACTGTATTACCGAAAATTGGATAATGCAAGTACAATCTCTGAATATTCAACAACCGCTCAGAAGGAGTATCAAAGTCTTATTTATAGAAGGAAAACTACAAAACTAACTACCTAGCAGGATAGTCAACTCCAACAGAATAGGAAGATGTCTCATTATGGAAAATGTAGAAAGTGGAAAGGAAGTTACGCATGCAGGGGAATCTGGTCAAGCGAGTTGCTTTAATGCAGATCTATGGTGCAGTGCACCTAGAATAGTCATTTAATCAATTTTTTTGACATGTTAGTGTAAAAAAGGCAAAATGAAGTTTGAAATAATGTAAGAGAGCCTCTGATAGGCATGCTCATATAGTGGAGATCAAAAATAGTTAGTTTCATTTTAGTTGTCTGCAGTCATCAAGAGTATGATAGTCTATTTTTAGTAAAATCAGTTTTTTACTTAAAAAATTAGTAGTTTTAGGCTATTTTGAGCCTTTCCCACGATGGGAATCTTGGAGAAAAGATTATAAAAAATTGAAAAGGCATTTTAAAGTGTGTGTGGTCAGATGTATGGTATTTTTGAAGAAGTTTGAAAGGAGAAAATGAAGGAAAAAAGACTATTTTGTTGTCCCTAACACAGTTTTCTGTATTTTTGTTGTTCCCTTATATTTTTCTCAGGCCGTACAATACTGTTTTGGCTTCTTTTGTATGTAATGTTAAATTAGTTGGTCTTACCTCTGTTTTGAATCTAGTTGGAGGAAATTTTATGGAGATTAAAGCACTTTTTAAAACGTTTTGTTATGACTGCTCTATTTCCAGTTTTGTAACTATTTTTTTTGTTGTTTCCCATTATGGTACCTGCCCATACAAGGCTACCAAGGACACCAATGGACATGGATGTGTAAAGGGTTGAATAAAATTTCATATGAACCTAATTGGAGGATTTAAGAGTGGAGAATAAGCATTTTGTGGCTATTTTTGTGAAATCAGGTCTGTAGTTAGGATTTTAGAGGGTTTAAGAGATTTTTATGAAATCGTTGGTTTGGCAGCCTAATCCCCAAACACCATGAACATGAAATGGATTCAATACATGTTTTTTGGCATGTTTTCAATTGGGTTTTGTCCACAGGAGTAGGGGAGTGGAAAAAGTTGATGTTTGAAGCCAAGAAGGTCTTATTTCTTCATGTGTTAGTTGAATGCCATAGGTAGTGAGTGGTTTGATGAGAAACCCATACTTGAAAAACCTAAAACCCCTAAAAAGGTCTATTTGGGATGTGTCCAAATTCACCAAAGTCAAATTTTGGTTGTGGGCTTGAGATTTAGAATACTTCCTTTGTAAAAGTGGGCTAATTAGGCCTCTTGGACAGTAGGAACAGTCCAAATTAGAGCCTTGGGTTCCAAAACAACCTACCTTGCATGTTTAGTATGTTTTATAACTCCATAATGGGTACTCAAAAAGGTGATTTTTTAGTGGGTTTGTCATGTATTTTGAAATTTATGCTTCAAAAACCTCTCTGACAGGGCTACAAGGAGATAGGTCAGTCTGTGAAGGAAGTGGTACAAGGAGGTACCCTCAGTGAATTTTTATGGTTTTGTGAGCTTGGGACACTCAAACTTAGTTGGTCTAGGGTCCCTATAAAGTTTGGAAAGGTTCCCATGTATATGAACCTATAAATGGTGTTATTGTACTATGCTGAAACCATGGAGAAAGAGTGGACAGTCATGTCCTGTTTGATGTCAAGTCTTGTAGTTTGGTTCACTAGGACCTAAAAGGAGTTGTTGACCCTACCATCCCCTATATTCTCTTCCTCCTGTGTAGTTGGTTGTGATCCCTTATTGGTCCTTTGTGTTGTTACCTCTGCATCAATCTAGCATAACAATAACTCCTAAATTTGCTCAGCAGGTATTTAAGATTAGTTACAAAGTGGTTGCCTTCCCTTCATTTGACATGTGAATGATTACCATGTTTGACTTTTTATGGTAAGCGAACAACTAGCAGAATCTTCCTCTTCTTCATGGATGCCGATTATATCTATATAACAATATTAGTACACACAATAATTGCACGTGTAACTACCTTGGAGTAATATTCATTAACCATATGTAAAATTAACATAGATAGTTCATATAGCATGTCTTTGCCATAAAAGGATATAAGATATGACCTATGCTCAACAAGTTATAGCTTTGGGGTAATGACATAAAAAGATCAGGATTAAAGTACCAAAGTCCAAGATAACTACAACAAATGGATAATAAAGTTTAACAAAATTGAGTCATAAACTAGACTGATCAGTCGTGATGAAGTGTTTTGTTTTTAGTGAATGCTTCCCGATCCTTGTAAGGATGACAAGGGAGGAATCTCAACATAGATACCATTTCTTTGTGGATGAGGTGAGTTATGGATTTTTTTCTTATCCACTTCTATCATACCAATTCTTTCATTATAGTCATAATAATCTTGGTTTATTCTTATTTCATTTTGTCCTCTAGGAAGTCCTTCTAATGTAGGTTGTTTGTCTCTTTCTATTTGAATAGGAGGCCTAGCCACTCTAGATATAAGTTTTTTCTTTGTGTCATCTATATTGTAGGAAAGAGTGACCTCTTCATGGCTCAAGGTCTCTATAAGGTTGTGCAAAAAAGTAATCTAGAGTAGAATTATTGTCCATTGCCAAAGGTTGATATATATTACATCGAATAGTATACACTTGTCCATGTAAATGGAATTTTATGCAATTGTGAATAGTTGAGGGGATAGAGTTCATAACTTTTAAGCATGCATGTCCTAATTTTATACAGAAGAGCTCTGATAAAGGGATGACCTCAAATACTTGATCCATAGATTTATCAGAAGTTCTAACCAATAAAGTTATTTTCTGAAAGGTAGGCATTAAAGCTCCATTATGTGTCTTAATCCTTATATTCGAAGGTTCATAGGAATCATGTGTCAAATTATGTGCAAGGAGAAACTCTTCCATTATCACATTAGTCATGCAATTACGATCTATCAGTGTACCATTCACTGGAATCTCCATTATTTTCACAGTAATGTAAAGAGGCTTTTCATTCTCTACAAATGTTTTGTTATGAGGTGTAAATGTAATTTCAGGTTCAGGGCTCCTTCTTTTCAAATAAGGCCTAGGAGGAAGCCTAGAATTATTGTTGTAATTATAAGCCATGTGTATATGTATTCAAATGTATTCAAGATTAGATTTTAAAAGATTTTCAATGCTTGTACAAGGAAAAAATGCAAAACTATGTATGTTTATGATCTAAAAATGCTTGATTTTTCACTTTTTTCACAATTTTTTAATGCAAATGACTAAAAGAAGAGGTGTTGTGAAGAATTTTCTGAGCGGAAACAAATAATAATCTCAATGTTAGTCCAATAAAGCAACAATATCCTTCACAACATCCCTATAATGCAATTCTAGAGAGACGACAAGGCCAAATCTACTGAAAATGCAAGGTTTTCAAACCCTAGACATGAATTTTTGCAAAAAGGACACTATGATGAAAATGTACAATTAGAAATCAGTCCTAAGTGAGTGTTTAAAAGAGTAGTAAAATACTAAGCAAGAATTTAACTGCAAACCCTAGCTAATGCAAAACTAGGTTTTTTATGAAAAATATGCAATTTCAAATAATTTTTTAACAAATTAAGCATGAAAATGTGATGCAAATGATTAAAATAAGATACATTTCTACAATTTATATCAGATATAATGAAAATAAATGGAATTAAATTAAACTACTGCAAATTATGCCAAAATGCAAGCCTAAAATGCCAATTTTTAAAAAAAAATTCAAAAACTTCAATTTTTTTCAAACTTTTCAAATGCAATAAAATGAATGAATGCAAATCTAAAGTAGAACACTCAGTAAGGTGTAAAATTAAAATAAACATGGATCCACCAAAATGTTTTGAATTAAAAGAGGGGTTTTCAATTTCAATGGATGTGTGGGTTAAATCCTCTTTTCACTACAAACATTCAAGGATGTATCAACCAAGTTAAATCACACTTTTGCAAGAGGATTCACCTACAGATTAGGTTGTCACTTGGAATGATGTGGAAATTCAGAGATTGTCAATTATTGTATCAATTTAATTCTCAAATACCCTTAAAACCCTAATTATGCAAAATAGTCAGTAAAAAGATGAATTATGACAAATGCTTGTAGACTAAGGTAGTAGGTAGAGATTAATAACTAACCATTTTTCAAAGTTTGGGATGTAGAATGCTTGGGGACATTGGCATTAGCACTTGTCCAATGTGGTATTTTTTTTGTGGAATCTTGATCTCCTTTCGACACTGATGTTCACTTTATTTTTCATTTCTATCCTGAGAGATGTGGATCACACTGACACTCAAGCCCGACTCCAAGGTAGGGTGATTTTTAGGATGTCAAAAGCTTTTTAGATGTTAATTGTCACTATCCAAATGATTTTTATGTTTTCAACCTCAAAGCACTGTTGACCCATTTTCGTGTATCTAGAGTCAAACAGTCCAGCTTGAAAATCTCCTGGATATCCCTTGGAATATAGCCCAACAGGCCTTAAATCATTTATATCCCCATGCTCTGCCTTGCAAAATCCCTAAAAACCCATCTAGAGAATCTTGTAAAAAACCCAAGAAAACCCAAAAACCTTTTATCCTCTATGTCTTCCTTCACGGGGATTTTCTACCTTTCTACTTGGTCTTTTGTATGGATATCTAGTGTCAGGATATTTGGATCTTAGTTAATATCTGAATCCTATCTTAATATCCTAGATCGTAGTTAAGATATGGATGCTTTAGAATATGCGGACCTTAGTTAATATCTAGATGTTCTCTTAACATCTAGATCTTAGCTAATGTCCAGATCTTTCTCATATCCATGACCTTGTGAATGTCCTAATGACATCATCTTCCCCTCCCCAAACAAGCGCATATGATGATGACATTATCTAGACATTCCACCTCCAGTATGTTATCTTGCATTGATAAATATCCTGATGACATCATCCAGATCTCCCCTTCAACGAAGCTCTTCATGTCGATGACATCATCAGGATATTAATAAAAGGCATCTGGATGTTAAGTTAGCACACAGATATTAAAAGTTAATATCCATGCAGATGACAGCTTCTCCATGCCATGAAGGTAAATTTGACTAGTGCATATATAGATATCAGGATTATGAAGGCTCTTATGTTCAATCCAGGTAAATGAAGTCCCCATAGTGCCATCGGTGGGACTTGTTCATTTTGGTGGGAGATGATATGTTGTTCCCCTGGTATGGTGGAATGTTTTCCCTTTTAGCCCATATCTTTTATGGTGGGTCCTGGGTAGATCTACAAGGGAGAGTGGAGATTGGCTGAGTGTTGATCAATGGTGCTTGTCAAAACGACTTTCAAAGTTCATAGAGAGTTCAGTTAGTGTCTCTTTGATGGTTTGAAATTTCTTTGATAGTTAAAGTGGTTTTGTTTGGTGTATATCATCTAAATATTTGCAAATGTGCAAAATTTTAAGATGCTCATGGATATCCATATGCCCATTGACCGCAACTTTGACCGTAACATTGACTGTGGATATCTCCCTCATCCTAAGGAATCTCTACATGATCCAAAAGGAAAAAGTTCTTAGAATTTCCCTCTCTTTCATTTGGTTGGCTTTTGGGGGGATATTCTCATTTCAAAATATGATCCAAATTTCATGACCTAGATTTGCACATCTGAATATCAGGATGGTCACTGACTAGAAATAAATAAGCAGTCTCGACCAACAAGACATCTTAGCAACTGATTCAAAGTGTTGTGAGGAATTTTCAAATGTATATATTTATACCATTTATGGTTGCAGATCAGTGATTCAACAGCTCGCATTGAAGGCCTAAAATATCTCCCATCTACCTAAGCTCCAGATATATTTTGCAATGAATTCTTTTAGGCTAACATTCCTTTTGGCAGAGATATTATCTGACAGAGCCCATGGGGTGAATTTATTGTAACCTAATTAGGTCATTTGGAATTAGATGCTATATATGAATGAATGTAAGATGTAAAAAGGGTTGGAAAATAGTTGGACATTCTTAATGTCTTTGTGTTCTAAATAGAACTTTACTCTACTGTAACTATGCCTCTTGATTAATACACATGGTGTTTTCTTTTTCATGCTTTTAACTCTATGTAGCCTTAGAATTGGCCATTATTTGTGAATATTTAATTAATGGAAATCCATTCTTTACCTCTGTTAAAATCTTCATCATATATGTAAGTTATCGACTATATTTCTTTATTTGTGTGTTTTAGCTCTATGAATGTTCTTTATTCAAACCTAGTGTATCGACTCCCTTAACTTTAAGTTTTACTCCCTCTTCCTCTTTTCTTATTAGGTGGATAGATTAAGTTTAGTCTTAGGATCACTGAATTTTTCTCATTTAGCAAAGGAACCAGCCTCTCTCTAGAGATTTGACCTCCCTGTAGGGTCCCACACCTAGAGGTCATCTCAATGTTTCACTAGATAGTTGGAGCTCTAAAAGCCTTCAACACTGGGTACAAATCTATGACAATAGTTTATGGCATGCTTGGTGGGACCAACCAAATTATCCTTATCATCCAATGAAGAGTTCTAGTGTGCTCTTCATTGCATCTTTCCATTCAGGGCAGGCTGTCTAACACCATGGTGACTCTATTGGTCAAATCTACTGGTGAAACTAGCCCAATTGCCTAAAGAACTTCAAGAATCAGGATTTCAATGGTATTCCTAGTTTAACATGCTTTTAGAAGCATTTCAATTGCCTAGTGACTCCCTAGTATGAATGGATCTCTCTGAAGGGCAAACCTGTTTGCTCTTGCTTTTCATGATTGTTTGAATGTTTCTTGGTTCTTAATGCTTCAAAAAGTCACATTTTTATGGAGACTATGGAAACTCCCCTCCATATAGCCAGAGTGAAAATCATGTGCCTCCATATCATCCTTTTTAGGCCTAAAACACCTTTGGTTTTATACCATATGCCCCTGCTCAGTCTTCTTGGTAGCCTAATCATACATATTTTCAACCCCAAGAAGACCTCTTTAGCTCTAATCAATATGATTTCCCTCCTAACCCATCTCAAGTGAACTATGATTTTGATAACATGAGTCCCATGGTCATAATGATGGACCTGCAAAAGAGGTTGGAGGAGATTTAGAGAGAAGCAAAGCATAACTAGCAACAAGAGGAGCTTGCTTATTAGTTCCAGTCGTAGTAGGAAGCACAAGAAAGGGTTTTTCAAGAAAACGTTGCTATGAGGATTGTAGTTCAACAAGAGATGAGGCAAACATTCTAATCAGTTCCATCCTTTCCTCACTTCAGCAAGAGAGTTCCTTTGTATCCTCACTTTCTAGTTTGAACCCCCCCATCTATCACTATAGTTTAGCCTATAGCAGAACAACCTCGACTTCACAAGTTCCAAGGTTTTAAAGGCTCTCTCCTTTCACAAGCCCCTATTCCTATGCAAACATAGTTTATCACTCCCCTAGAAAAAATCTTCCCAAAACCCTCTCCTCTCCAAGAAATTAAAAAAACCATTCAAGCCTCTTTCCCATACACTATTTCAATTTTAAGGGTGGACATGTTGTCTATCGGTCTAATTGGGAGAATGAGCCAAAGGAGGAGGTGGTGTTGTCTCTCAGATTTACACCCTTGCTGTAGTTGTAAAACTTTAGCAATCTGGAGAAACATGGGATCTTTCCACGGTCTTTGGGTCACTTGTGTTTTGAAAGAACCTCTGGAGAAGGCTAGTTTCCTAGCTGGTTATCACCTAAAATCTACTGAATTTGCAGAGGAAAAGGGAGAAGAAATGTTTTTTAAATGAAAGATAAAATTAGAAAAATTGAAAGATAAGGGTGATGCACCAAACAATAAAAGAAACCTTCACAGAACTGAGAAAATGCACAAAATGATTGGATACAACCAATGAACATACACAGATCAGGTTGATTTTAATAGAGGCAAAGAGCAAGAGATGACTAGAAAGAATTAAACATTCACAAACATATCATTCTTTGATCACACAGGGTTAAAATAGCATGAAGAGGTAAAATAACCAGCATGTATTCAATCAGAAGGCATGTTACATTCTAGGAATGCTCTGTTTGGAATCAAAAGCATAGAGATAACTAGATCTTCCAATGTCCAACCTCTTTTACATCTCATTTCTATACATATATAGCATTTTTAATTTGACCTAAGTCAGTTACAATAAATTTTCCCCATGGGCTGTATTAGGAAAATATCTGCCTCTGAAGGGACGTCCACCTACAAGAAGTTATGGAATAAAAGATCTTGAACTGGGGCAGAAAGAAGATATTTTGAATCTTCAATGTGAGCTGCTGAATCATCAATCTGCACCCATAAATGCCACAAATATCTGCATCTGCATATGTAAAAATAAAAAAGGTTGTTGAAACATCTAGTTGATCAAGCCTGTAGAGGTGTATCAAATTTTGAAAGTGAAATATCCTCCTCAAAGCCCGCTAGATGAAAGAGGAGGCAAAAACAAGCATATTTACCTTTTGAAGCATGTTGAAATTCACCATAATGAGGGAGATATGGGTGGTCAAAGCTGTGGTCAAATTGCATCTGTATATCACTTTGCATATGCAACTTGAATTGCCATCTGAATGACCCTTTGAATTGGCCTTTGCATATGCAAACTGCTTTATATATATCAGGTTGTCGGAGTGACCTCCACTAAGACATACCAATATACAAAAGTCTTGCTGAAATGTTCATATACGTGCTTCTACTTTTTAGCATGTTAAACGGCCTTTGAAATCGCCTTTGTATATTTACTTGTATATGCATTTGCATATACAATACAATGGCTACATACAAGAGTGGGCCCCTACTTTTACATTTCCCTTATTCATTGCATTTGAATCGACTTTTGGATTAGTTTTGACAAGTGGCACTATCTGATTAGCCACTGAGATGTCCTGAGACCCATCACTTGAACATTTGCATGCTTTATCGGCCATCAGAAAGATCTTAAAATGAGCCACTGATATACATTGTCTCACCAAAAATCCCTTGTATATGACCTTTGTATATTGACTTGTATATGAGATACAATCGCATATACATACAATGCGGAACTCAGGAGATTATCAACTATATTGGAACTTCAGAACAGGTCTGGCCCTTGTATTTTTTCTTCTTTGCATATCGGTATATACAATGCACTTCAACATACAAACTGCGGAACTCAACGCTGAATTTGCCAATTTTCATTTTCCAGTCGGGTCTGCTTTGTATATTGACGTTGTATCTAACCTTTGTATTTGTGAACATACAATGCAAACATACAAACAAAAGATGTATACAATCACTTGTGCCTTTATCAACTAGAATGAATATTCAATTCGGGTCGAAGCCTAGTATCTCAGGAATGTATATTCCCTTGTATATGCGATTGTATGTGCAAAGATACAATCGCATATACAAGCAATTGGTGGACCCCGCCTTTGTATCTGACCTTTGCATATTTCCTTTGTATATTTGCCTCTTGTATATTCCCCTTGCATCCACGATATACAACTTGATATACATTCATCTTCGTATTCCACCCTTTGCATATGCCCTTTGTACATCACCTCTTGTAATTGTGACTTGTATATGAGATACAATCACCTTTACACAAAAAGCGGACCCCACCTTTTGTATCTCCCCCTTTGTATGTGCACATGCATTGGGTATTGGGGAGACCTTTAGCTGAGTCACCAATATGCAAAGTCTCACTGAAGACACTTGTATCTTTCCATTGGCACCTTTGCATGTCTGCCTTGTATGCTTCATTGGCCACCAGAGGGACTATGAGTTGAGCCGCCGATAAGCATGTCACGCTGAAAATCCTTTATATGTATGTCTTGTACATTCACCGTTGCATCTTTCCTTTGTATCATTTGCCTTTGTATATTCTCTTGTATATGTGGACATACAATGTGAACATACAACGAAACATATAATTGTATATGCATATGAAAATGACTAAGTATAAAAATGAGAATTATCTGCGATGGAAAGCACTTGAAGACAAAATATTTTTGGGTTTTTTTTGGGTTTTCTGCAAGGATTCTCCAGGCGAGATTTTGGGATTTTTGGCAAGGCATAGCATGAGTATTTGAAGGAGTTAAGCCTTGTAGAAGGTGAACTATTTAGCTCTATTAGTATCATTTGCCTTTGTATATTCTCTTGTATATGAAGGAATATACAAGGTGAACTATTTAGATCTGGGCAGAGGAAAATAGGTCAATGGGTGGATAAAAAGATACTAATGAGGAATAATTTCTTGTTCCTATGCTCATAGTGGTGGAATTACTTGAACCTATTTTACATATGAGTATTGTTAATTCAAATAAAGGGCTGAACCCTCTAAACTTTGGTTCTTTTGAAGCTTTTTCTCATGCATCTGATCAAGAAAACAAGGTTGAAATGCAAAGAGTGCATGGGGAAAACCTTCATCTATAGATATAATTTAAACAAAATCTAGTGGAATTGCAGTCAAGTAATGAGGGTATTAAGGATGAAGCTATTACAGAGATCACCCCAGAGGTGGATGATGCTGCCTTGTTTCATGAACTGCCTAGTCACATTGAAAATGAGGATGAAGATAGGCAGGTACCAATAGACCTAGAACAACATGGAGGCAGTGAACATGATTATGAGTTGCTGGCATGTGAGGAGATGCAAATAGGCATTCCTACAATAGAAGGTACAGACGCTAATAATATAGACTTGTTTGAGGAGCTCCCATATTTTATTGAAAATGATGATCATGGGATTGAACATGGACAAGAATAAATTGAAGATTTTTTCTAAATTATCTAACAGGGATATCAACTTCTTAGTGGGGAAGATTTCTCTTTTGAGCATGCGTGTGGCTAATTTTTTAAGCCTAATTTAGAAAATCAAGAGCATCATGATCAGAAGGTGGAGATAACCTTATTTCTAGTTGGTATAGAAGAGATAGAGCATTCAAGCCAGCAAAAGATTGTAGGATTAGAGCATGAACATAAATGTAACAATTATGGCTTGCATACCATTTTCAGTA
The DNA here is from genome assembly GCA_027924645.1 of Cunninghamia lanceolata. Classification (NCBI taxonomy): domain Eukaryota; kingdom Viridiplantae; phylum Streptophyta; class Pinopsida; order Cupressales; family Cupressaceae; genus Cunninghamia; species Cunninghamia lanceolata. Next base: position 8,161,682 of record BSBN01000050.1, on the reverse strand, counting down.
GGATGTCCTATCAAGCATTTGGCCTAGCCAGAGAAGTATCAGAAGGAGATCCTACCTATCATGATTACTTCAAAGCATGAGGTTGAGCATCATAGAGGGATAGATCAGCCCGCTTATCTACTTCTAGGTAGCTGCATTTTCGATCAATGCAAGTGGATAGGTGAGTTCCCCTTTGTCCTTGTGGAAGTTTATCATTATTTAGTTATATGCCCATCCCTGCCCACCTCTTTTTAACTATCCACATGCATGAGAAACATTGAAAATTGTTAAGAAAGGGTAGTTACTTTAAAGAACTTGTCAATGTCTTTGTTTGAGGTCATTTCCTTGTTATCTTATGATTAGAGTAGGTTTTATTTTAGTTTTAGGTTTACTATCCCTAAGTGCTTTTACACAGGCTGCATTATCATTAGGAGAATGCAAGTCTTCTTCTTTTTTGTTTTGGGAGGTAGGTTTCATTTGTCTTGACCCTTTGAATTCCTCTTTTCAACTCTATGCTCAATGGATGCTTAATGCTACTGACCTATTTGTTTATCAAGAAAACATCCCTAAGAGGTCACCAAAATGTTGACCCATTTTCCTCTGTCCAGAGTCAAATGGTCCTCCTTGAAAATCTCCTAGATATCCCTTCGAATATAGCCCTACAAGCCTTAAATCCTTTATATGCCTGTGCTCTTCCTTACAAAATCCCTAAAAACTTATCTGGAGAATCCTTGTAAAAACCAAGGAAAACCCACAAACCTTTTGTCCTCAATGTCTTCATTCACAGGGATTTTCTACCTTTATACTTGGTCTTTTGTATGGATATCTAATGTACAAATATCTAAATCTTAGTTAATATCCAGATGCTATCTTAATATCTAGGATCTTAGTTAAGATCTGGATGCTTCCCGATATGCAAACCTTAGTTAATATCCAAATGTTTTCTTTACATCCAGATCTTAACTAATGTCTGGATCTTTCTCATATCCATGACCTTGTGAATGTCCTAATGACATCATCGAGACATTCTACCTCTGATATATTATCCTGCATTGATAAATATCTTGATGATGTCATCTAGATCTTCCCTTCAACAAAGATCCTCATCCCAATGACATCATTAGGATATTCATAAAAGGCATCCAAATGTTAAGTTAGCACTAAGATATTAAAAGTTAATATCCATGCGAATGACGGCTTCTACATGCTATGAAGCTAAATTTGACGGGTGCATATCTAGATATCAGGATTGTGAAGACTCTTGTGTTCAATCCAGGTAAATGAAGTCTTCATGGTGCCATCAGTGGGACCTATTCATTCCGGTGGGAGCTGATATGTTGTTTCCCTGATATGGCGAAATGTTTGCCCCAATGGATTGTATCTCTTGTGATGGGTCCTGGCTAGATCCCGAGGGAGAGTAGGGTTTGGCTGAGTGTTGATCGATGGTGGTTGTCGAGATGACATTGAGAGTTCAGAGAGAGTTCATTTGGTGTCTCTTCAACAGTTCAAAATATCTTTAAAAGTTAAAGTAGTTATGTCTGGTGTATATCATTTGAATATTTGTGAATGTGCAAACTTTGAAGACGCTGATGGATATCCATATGGCCATTGACCACAACTTTGACTGTGGATATCTCCCTCACCCCTAGGAATTTCTACATGATCCAAAAGGAAAGTATTCTTAGAATTTCCTCCTCTTTCATTTAGTGGGCTTTTGGGGGGATATTCTCATTTCAAAATATGATCAAAATTTCATGATCTAGATTTGTGCATCCAGATATCAGGGTGGTTGCCAACTAAAAATGAATATGCAGTCTCAACCAACAAGACATCTCGGTGACCGATTTAAAGTGTTGCAAGGAGTTTTTAGATGTAGATATTTTTGCATTTATGGTTGCAGATCGGTGACTCAACAACTCGGATTGAAGGCTAAAAATATCTCCCTTTTGCCTAGGCTACAAGTTTTTTTTTGCAATGAATTCTTATGGGCCAACATTCCTTTTGGTGGAGATATTTTCTTACATAGCCCATGGGGTGAATTAAGTGTAACCTAATTTGGTCATTTGGAATAGGATGCTATATATATGCATGAATGTAAGATGTAAAAGGGTTGGAAACTAGTTAGACATTCTTGATGTCTCTGTGTTCCAAATAGAACTTTCCTTTTCTATAACTATGTCTCTTGATTAATACATATGGTGTTTTAATTTCTCATTCTTCTAGCTTTGTGTAGCCTTAGAATTTGTCATTATTTGTGAATGTTTAATTCTTGGTCATCCATTTTTTACATCTATTAAAATCTTTATGATCTATGTAAGTTATCAGCTATATTTCTTTATTTGTGCATCTTAGCTCTGTGAATGTTCTTTATTCAAACCTCATGTGTCACCTCCCTTTAATTTTAATTTTACTCCCTCTTCCTCTTTTCCCATCAAGTGTAAATATTAGGTTTAGTCTTAGGGTCATTGAATTTTTCTCATCCAGCAAAGCAACCAGCTTCTCTCTAGAGATTCAACCTCCCTATAGGGTCCCACACTTGGAGGTCATCTCAATGTTTCACTAGATTGTTGGACCCCTAAAAGTCTTCAACATTAGGTGCAAATCTATGTGACAACAAGGAAACTGGCATTGGAGACTAATTTCGAGTAGTGCTTTTCTTTAGAGATCTAGAATATGCACACTGTGTTACTATTCCATACAACTCCAGTCACTCAAGATGTGACACATATAACATGCAATCACAAGGAGAGTGGTTGGGGGTTATGGTGTTTAGAGGCTTTCCTCAGTCAAGCCCCGAAGAGACATTCAAGTCTTCTAAAAACTGTTGTTAGATAAAGAGTGTGTATCCCTAGGAGATAGAGGCAAAATAAATTGATAAATGACTCAAACACAAATAGATATCACCTTGGAGGTGTAGATCTCACATAGATGAAGGCTCTTTAACACATGAGAAGATGAAACTTAATATCTAATCACAAACACAATAATAATGCTCTACTTTACAACAATGAATATCTTGAACGCTCTAAAATCATAAGTTAGCCAAAAGTTCATAATCATCTTCTAGTTAGCTTATAGTTTGCAAATGAAACACTAAACATGCCTATATATGCAACTAAACACATTCCCATTAATAATTTCATAATTCAAACTTAAGATGTTGGTATGGGACCTAATTAACAATCACCAAACTGATATTCAAATTTGGGACCTGCCTGAAATAGAGAAAGACAAGGGTGCTAGTACCCATGTCCACAGGTCCTTTTCCAAGACAAGATCAAATGCCACAGTGTCCTTCATGACCCATGTGACATGGGTTTCATGCCATTCTCTTTTGGGAGTTAAAATTAACATGCAAGATGCAAAACAAAGGAACCAAAAGCTAAACCTAGGAGGGAAAGGTCCAGGGAGACATTTTCCAACATAACAAGAAAAAAGAGATTAGTGAAAAAATTAGCTGCATCCTATTAAGAATAACAAGGTGGAGATGACATTGTCGAACATGTACAAGAGGATGTGGTTAAAGAAGAAATTAATGATATGGTGTTTCTTTGTAAAATGAAAAACTTCATGGATATGGATGAGGATGATAAACATTTAGTAAGATTCTACCTAAGATTATGTTACCCAACACTACAATAAATTTTCATTGTAAAAGAGATTAACATCATTTCTAGAAAAAAAAAATAGTAATTGGAAAAGCACAATTATGTTAGGAATTATTTAGGTGAAGAGAAATGACCCTATTTTAGATTTTCTAGGGGTTTCTAAAAATAATTAAAAAGAATATGTTAAATAGATAATAATTGAAAATATGCAAGAAGTGAACTAGATTCTATTCAAACCAAAAAAGTAACTCAGGATTTAAGTGGTGTGCATAAGACATTTACAAAAAAATCAAGTAAAAGAATGTTATGTAAGCAATAAGTGAATACAATTGAAAAACTACTATGAGTATCTAGGAGAATAATTAATAGATATATTGTGACGTTGAACTAGCTAGATGAAAACATAGGAAGCAATTGGATAATTATTTTCCATCTATTTCGAAGAGAAAAAAAACAATATGGTGATAAGAATATGAATAAATTTGTTTTGACCATTCATATGAGCATGTTGCTTCAAGTAATATTCCACATCCAACCAATTTTGTAAATCTAAAACTAAAATTGAGTTGTTTAAAACATTCAAACATCAATATTTCTCAAAGATTCTTTATTAAATTGAAGTCATCTTTCATGCAAATAAATAAAGCATTTGATACATGTTGTCAAAACCATGTTGGTTTGATCTTCATCTTTTAGGAAAAAAAAGGTGTGGAGCAGCCACACGAGGAATATATTAAAGACCAAATCAAAAAGTACAAAGGGGGCCCAAAAGGGAAAAGACACAATTACCAATAGAACAACCATACTAGCATGCAACAAAGCATCCCAAGGATAACATTATAAAAGTGGATGATGAAGAGAAAATAAAAGGACAAAAGATGGTGAGTGGATTGCCATAGAATTAACCACAAACATAGAAAAAAGAAATTCCCAGAGTGGCTAACTACTAGCCACACACTCTTAATGTAAATATATTAACAAGATAGCCCCAAAAACATCTGCCAACCTCTTAGGAATTAAAAGAAAATCAACAGAGGATCTACTCATTGGGGATAGAAATAACATCAATTTGTCATCGACGTGATAGTCCATGGATGATATATGCATGGAAAACATAAATACTAAAATTTGAATCCCTCAACCTCAACATCAACCAACTCCACCACCTGTCCCCCAATCCTCTCCACCTCCACCACCAAACACACAACCACCATCCTACTCCACCTCCAAGGACACTTCCAATTCCCTGTCCAAACCCAACACCACCAAGAACTCCCATAGTACCACCACCAAAGACGTCTATAGCACTGCATCCCACAACCCCACATCAAATTTCTCAAACTTGCACTAGCTCCATGGACACCAATAGATCTTTCAACCTCCTGACCACCTCACCTATCCTGAAACCAATGAAATAACCACACTCTAGAATCAAAGCCAAATTCAACACCTTATACCACTGAAGATCTGTACAAATACCGCAACTGTTCCTGATCAAAAAACTAGATGGACATATGGGACACAAAACAAGCAATAAAGGTCATGGAACAACCACCAAGTACAAGGAAAACCTAGAAAATATAACATTTGGTAACTAACTGACATAGAGGCTAATAAACAAGATAAGATGAAAAAATAAAAAAGAAAGTGAATGACCCTAATGACCATGTGGTACACCCGAAATGGCTATCAACCTAAATGAATAGCCAAAAATCATGCTAAACTTGTTGGTGGTAAATATCAAATCCACAAGACACAAGTATATTCAGAAACACACATATGAACAAACACAAGAATGCACACAACATTCATAAATCCATTGCTCAGTGACCAAAGCTATTTCTATTTCTTGATAGATAAACCATTACATGATCTGCCTCTATTTATAGGGGTCTTTTTCCATTCTAGGCTCTTTCAATCCTTCTTCTTACTCATCTATAAACCTTATCCTCTAGAACATTTCTCATCTAGAACTTTACATTTAATTATTTGTGCATCATTTACTAATTATGGTCTTGGAGTGGGAAAAATTACATATCCCAACACTCCTCCTTAATTTCTACCTCATATGCTTAAGTATTCACAAACTCTATCTTCTTCAATTAATTTGTAGATCTACAAAACTTAAAATAATTTTCTCCATTTCCAAAAATATGGCTCCCATAATCTCGTGCTATTCCACTTGTAATATTTTCCCTAATATCTTTTCTACGATCTTATTTTCTTTGATGGTAGAAACTTCAGTCCTTCTAATCTGCAATCCTACAAGATCCTTTTGCTTCTTCCTATTAGATTCTCACTATTGTTTTCCTTCAAGCAACTTCCCTTCAACTTATTTATTTCTTGTTGACTGCTATAGTAATCTAACTTTCTAATTATCTCTTGCCTCTTTTATTTGGTTGTTTCTTTCTTTAAATCTTTAGATTGACTCCTTACAAACCCTTTTACACTTCTGACTTCGAACTCTGTAATATTCAAATGATTACAAACCCTTGTTATTTCCCTTTAGACTTGAACAACATTTTTTTCCAAACTATGATTCTTCACCCTCTGGTTCCTTATCCTTGCACATATTTCTATTGCTTCTTCCCTATATCTTCTTTGGTGACTCAAGAAAACTCTTTTACCTCTGCAATTTTCATAGCTCACTATTGGAATATTAATTAATCTATAGTCAACATTTATTTTATCTATGATCCCCATGGTAGTTTTTGGATCCACTCCTGAAGCCCCTACCATCAATTATTTTTGTAGGTTATTCTGAATTTGTTTTTAAGTGTCAATTTTTAGCATGGAATGAAAAATAAAAAAGGAGAGAATGTTATGGTCAGTTTTTGAGAAGGAATATTTAGAAGTGTAACCCTGCAACAACAATAGAATGAATGTGTGAAGCAGAATAATAGAGAACAATAGAAGAAGACACCATAAGAGAATGTTGCAACAACAATAGTGATCTACAAGCATCTACAAAGTTTTTGGACAATAGCTCCATAGTTGAAATAGTTTGCACCTCCAAAGATTGGGGCAAGATGGAAAAATAGACCACCAACTTTGCACTAAGTTGTATGAAGTTTCTTATGTATTTTTCAAAGGAAAATGTATAATATATATTGATGCTTTTGTGTATTCTCTATCTCCTTTTGTGTATTTGTTTTCTTCTATCCATAATTGATATAAAATTTGTTTGTGGAAAACCATCAAGCCCCGTGTGTACCAACAAGTGGTATCAGAGCCCTATTTTTTTGGGTAGTAAGAAATATTTTGTCAGTGTTTTTGAGAATCCCTAGATCTTCTGGGCATTATCATTCTTCTCAGATTTGAAGAAGAAATGCAGGTGGGGACAACAAAGGTCGGCAACAACCACCTAACATTGATGGGCATGTTGCAAGTATGGGCCTAACCGGTGTTTTCATTAATGTCAACATACTCATGTTACATTGACGAAAAGGATTGGATGAGCTGAGTGCTGAGAATATTGAGAAAATTAGGAACAGAGAAGAACAGTGAAGATAGTAAGGTAAAAGACCAAGATAAGATGAGGATTAGAGGATACGGTTTAAAGGGTTTGTAGATATGTATCATAAGGTGATTCAGTAAAGATTTAAGAGGTCCGCATGAAGACCTGAAGAAGTTGTGGCTGTTTAAGTAAAACCGGTTTTGGTAGGTGTTCAGAGGTGACAGAGTGACATAGATAGGTCCGGTGAGATCCAGAAATGAATTATCCCATTCTACAGATTTGAGGGAGTGTTGAGGAAGTCTTTTTAAAGTGTCAACTCAATTGGTTCATGGTTTTAAGGTCCATAAGCATCTATTCCTTTGTGACAGTGGTGACATACTATGTTCTTGAGGTTCCAGATGAAGGAGAGAAGGATTTCAGTATGCAGATGAAGTATGGATGTTCTTGATGATTCAGGCAATCTTGTGGAGGTCTTTGGACCATGTCTAGATTGTGTTGGTGGTCTGCATTGGAGTTGGAGCCCACAATTAAAGAATAACTTCTGAATGATGGTGTCCTTCCTTAGACTGGCTGACCAGATGTATTACACATCTTGTGGATGTTCATGTAGATGTTTGCCGACTTAGATGATCATTCCTAAGTCAAAGTATTGTATAAATAAGGAGTTGCAAAGTCATTTCAAAAAGTGTGGCATTGAAATGTGAGTGTGGTAGCAAGGAGGAGAGCGAAAGGTAGAGCAAAAGTATTGGGCTTAAATGGAACTAATTCAAGCATGCTAAAGATGCTATTCTCCAGTTCATGTATGTAATACTTATTACTTTGTAGATAGTGTGTCTCTTGTAGGCAATGAGCCTCTTGTGAGCAATGTGCTCAGGCAGTGAACCCTAATTAGCATGTACCATTTTGTTCTTTTTATTCTTCTAATAGAGAATACAATCTTGGGTTAATCACCCCGTGGTTTTTCCCTTAACCGGGTTTTCCACGTCAAAATCTTGGTGTCTTATGTGTTGATGTGTTTTTGCTCTTGATTTAATGCATTATGTTTCCATGATTCATTTGTTGATATACTGCTAATCACTAAGAAGATTTAAGAGTGCAATTGGAAAGAAAGTTTTAGACAATTGATTCACCCCCCCTCTCAGTTATCTATCCTGAATCTAACAATTGGTATCAGAGCTAGGTTCCTCTAAAAGAGCTTAACCACTTGAGGAGATCCAGGATGTTGTCCTACAAGAAAGATAGTCCTATGTTTGAAGGAACAAATGTTAATCTCTGGAAAAGTCGCATGAAATGTCACCTGCAATGTATGGGAATGCAATACTGGAACATGGTCTTAACAAAGTATACTCCTCCACAGGGTGGCTCAAAATCCCAAAGTGAAATCACAGATTCTGAAAACAATCTGCAAACTATAGAAGCTCTTCTAAGCGCATTATCTAATTCAGAGATTTCAAATGTTGTTGACCTACCAACTACTTTTGAGATTTGGGAAAAACTGGAACTTCTGCATGAAGGAGACAAGTATGTTAAATGTGCAAGGCTACAGAGTCTAAAAGGAAAATTTGAAAATCTAAAGATGAGAGAAGATGAAAATATCACTACTTTTATGCCAAGAGTGAATGAACTTGTTTGTGGAATTAGAAATGCTGATGGAGTCTTGGATGAAGATGAGATTGTTGGCAAAATTCTCAGATCTCTTCCTGCTTCTTATAAAATCAAGGCTGCTGCCATTGAAAAATTGAGATCCCATACAACTATCACAAGAGATCAATTGGCTGGTAAATTGGTTGCATTTGAAATGACCAAGTTTGGAGATGCCCCCCCAAAGAATGAATCTGCATTCAAAGCCAGTGCCTCTATTAAAGGTAAACAAAGGTTTAATCCAGGAGAGAACTCTTCAAGGAAACTATCATGGTATGAAAAAGTAAGAAAAGACCTAGAAGAAGAAGAAGCTGAAACTGCTCAACTTGAAGCCCTTATTGCAAAAAGACTGCCAAGAGGATCCGGTAAGTATGAAGGAAAATTGCCTTTTAAGTGTTTTAACTGGAATAAGATTGGTCATTTTGCCTCAAAGTGTCCGGAAAGATTTTCAAGGCCAAATCCTAACAGATCAAGGTTCCAAAAGAACTGTTACTATGTTAATGAGGAAGATGATAATGAAGGAGTAACAGATGATGAATCAGAGACAAGAAACAAATCTAGAAGTGATTGGGTGTTTATTCCCATCAAGGAAGAAGAACCATTATCCTCTGAATCTGTAAATCATAAAGTTGTAAAAAAAGCTTTGGCTGCCCAACTTGAAGAAAAGGATGATTGGGTCATTGACAGTGGATGCTCTCATCATATGATAGGTGACAAAAATAAGTTCATAGATTTGGAAAGGTATGAAGGACGAGTAGTAAAGTTTGGTGATAATTCTACTTGTAGAATCAGAGGAAGAGGAACTATTTCTTTTGATGGAAGGAACAAAACTGGTAATGTACTGTATGTTGAAGGACTGAAGCACAATCTTCTTAGTGTTGGTTAGTTGGTGGACAAAGGCTATGATCTTTTGATTCAAGAATGGAAAATGCAAGATCTTTGAAAGCTCTGGAATAGAGATTGCATCTGGTACTCAGACTAAAGGTAATATCTTCCACTTGGTTGGTACTGGTAAAAGTTGTTTATTTGTTCAAGTTAATTAGAGTTGGTTATGGCATAGGAGAATGTGTCATGTGAATTTTGATAATATCATCAATATAAGCAATACTCAGGCTGTAAGAGATCTTCCAAAACTGGTGAAACCTACAAATAGTTTGTGCAAAGAATGTCAATTGGGAAAACAAAGCAGAGTCTCATTTAAAAGCAAGGAACAATCTTCTACCAGATTATTGGACTTAGTTCATACTGATCTTTATGGTCCGGCAAGAATCAAGAGTGTGCAAGGTGATAGATACTTCATGTTACTAATTGATGACTATTCCCAGATGATGTGGGTAACTTTTCTTAAAGAGAAATCAAAAGCTCTTGATAAATTCAAAATATTCAAGGCTATGGTAGAGAATGAAACCGGATTAAAATTGAAATGTCTGAGGTCTAATAGAGGTGGAGAATTCACATTTGGTGAGTTCATAGATTTCTATGAGAAACATGGAATAAAGAGATAGTTGTCTGCTCCTAGGACTCCTCAGCAAAATGGAGTTGTTGAGAGAAAGAACCGGACCATCCAAGAAGCATCTAGGACAATGATGATGGAAGAAAATGTTCCTCAGATCTATTGGAGAGAAGCTGTCAGCATTGCAGTCTACACTCTCAATCAAGTACAAATCAGAAGCAATACTGGTAAGACTCCTTATGAACTTTGGTTTGGCATCACTTCTACTATGAGGTATTTCAGAGTCTTTGGTAGCAAGTGTTACATTAAAAGAGATGAATATCTAGGCAAGTTTGATGCTAGAAGTGATGAAGGAGTATTCTTGGGTTACTCCACTCATAGCAAAGCATACCAGTGTTATAACAAGAGACTGAGAAAGATAATAGGAAGTACAAATGTGAAGGTTGATGAAGGAATTGAAAAACCCTCAAGGTTTTATGAATATGATGAAGATGATTAGAATAGTGTTCTGATTCAAGAAACCCAAGCCTCTTCTAAAAAATAGATTCAAACTGATTTGGTAAATCAGGAAGAGGAGATGAGTTTGAATGAGCCTGATCAAGAATCATAATTGCAAGAAACTCCCAAAGTTCCAAGGTATATAAGACTGAACCACTCTGAAGATCAGATCATAAGTGACAAAAGCAAAGGTGTACAAACTAGAAGGAGAATTGCTCAAAATTTAGATGAGTATTATCTAATTTCAAAGATTGAACCTAAGACAGTAGATGAAGCCTGCAATGATGAAAACTTGACTAAAGCAATGGAGGAAGAGCTGATGTAAATTGAGAAAAATCACACTTGGGATCTTGTTCCCAGACCTAGAAACAAGAATGTGATTGGAACCAAATGGGTCTTCCATAACAAACTAAATGAAGTTGGTGAAGTAATCAAAAATAAAGCTAGATTGGTCTGCAAGGGCTATTCTCACATAGAAGGAGTTAATTTTGAAGAAACTTTTGCTCCGGTGGCAAGAATTGAAGCAGTCAGATTATTTCTTGCATTTGCTGCCTTCAAGGATTTCAAAGTGTATCAGATGGATGTCAAGTCTGCCTTCCTAAATGGTGACTTGGAAGAAGAAGTGTACATTGAGCAACTGGATGGATTTCAATTATCTGATCATGGTGATATGGTTTGCAAGTTGAAGAAAGCACTGTATGGACTGAAGCAAGCTCCAAGAACCTGGTATGAAAGATTGGATAAACATCTTTTGAAGATTGGTTTCAAGAAAGGTACTGTTGACAGTAATTTGTATTTCAAAATTGATCATGAAAATATCTTGATTCTTAAAGTGTTTGTTGATGATATCATTTTTGGAGGAAGAGATGGTATGTGTAAAACCTTTGCAAATCAAATGAAAAGTGAATTTGAGATGTCCATGCTTGGGGAAATGAATTTCTTCTTGGGTCTACAAATCACTCAAACAAAGAAAGGAATCTTCATTTCTTAGACCAAATATGTGAAATAATTGTTGAAAAAATTTGGGATGGAAGACTCAAAGCCAATGAATACTCCCATGGCAACTAGATGCAAGTTGAGCAAAGAAGATGACTCTCTCAAGGATGATAAAAAAAAATATAGGTCAATGATTGGAGGACTGTTGTATATCACTCAAACTACACCTGAAATTATGAATGTTGTTGGTCTTGTTGCTAGATTCCAAGCTGATCCTAGAGAATCTCATGTCATGGTAGTCAAAAGGATTTTTAGATATCTAAAAGGGATAGTTGAGTATGGTCTATGGTACCCTAGAGATCATGATTTCTCTCTTCATGCCTATACAGATGTTGATTGGGTAGGAGATGTGGATGACCAGAAGAGTACCAGTGGTGGAGCATTCTTTTTAGGGAAGAGATTGATTTCTTGGATAATCAAGAAACAAGAGGCAATATCTATGTCCACTACTAAAGCAGAATATATTGCAGCAATAGGTAGCTGCAGTCAAGTTTTGTGGATGAAACAAATGCTAAGAGACATGAGAGTGGAGTATGAGGAGCCTATCACAATCTTCTGTGATAATTCAAGTGCAATAAATATATCTAAGAATCCGGTGTTGCATTCAAAGAATAAACATATATCCATCAAGTTTCAATTTTTGAGAGAGCAAGTAAACAATAATGAAGTCAGATTGGAGTTTGTGCCTTCCAAAGATCAGATTGTCGACATCTTTAGTAAACCTCTACCTAAGGACTCTTTTGAGTATCTTCGAGAGAAGTTAGGGGTTATTGCCCCTCTAGTATTGAACTAAGGTGCACTGATGTGCATCAGTCCAGTGGATATCACAGTCATATCTTGTGATTTGGATTGATGATAGGGAGCTACTACTCAGGGGGAGCAGTTGGTATGATTTTGAAATGTTGAAATTACAAGTATGAGCCCTTTGCCATTGATGCCAAAGGGGGAGAGAAGACATGTGAAAAAATAGTGGAGGCTGATCAAAGGGGGAGAAGTAAATAAAGAAAAGACAAGTGAATGGTTGTTGGTGTTAGGGGGAGTTGTGTTAGTAAAGAATAGTTCTTGTCCTGATGGTCAAAATAATTTTTCACATCATATGTTGCCATCAATGACAAAGGGGGAGATTGTTGCAAGTATGGGCCTAACTGGTGTTATCATTGATGTCAACATACTCTTGTTGCATTGATGAAAAGGATTGGATGAGCTGAGTGCTAAGGATATTGAGAAAATTAGCAACAGAGAAGAACAGTGAAGATAGTAAGGTAAAAGTCCAATATAAGATGAGGATTAGAGGATATTAAAGGGTTTGTAGATATGTATCATAAGGTGATTCAGTAAATATTTTAGAGGTCCACATGAAGATCTGAAGAAGTTGTGGTTGTTCAAGTAAAACTGGTTCTAGCAAGTGTTCAGAGGTGACAGAGTGACACAGATAGGTCCGGTGAGATCAAAAAATGCATTATCCTATTCTACGGATTTGAAGGAGTGTTAAGGAAGTCTTTTTAAAGTGTCAACTCGATTGGTTCATGGTTTGAAGGTCCGTAAACATCTATTCCTTTGTGACAGTGGTGACAGACTGTGTTCTTGAGGTTCCAGATGAAGGAGAGAAGGATTTCAATATGCAGATGAAGTACGGATGTTCTTGACGATTCAAGAAATCTTGTGGAGGTCTTTGGACCGTGTTCAGTTCGTGTTGGTGTTCCGCATTAGAGTTGGAGCCTGCAATTAAAGAATAACCTCTAGATGATGGTGTCCTTCCTAAGACTAGCCAATCAGATGTATTACACATCTTGCGGATGTTCTTATAGATGTTTACCGACTTAGATGATCATTCTTAAGTTGAGGTCTTGTATAAATAAGGAGTTGCAAAGTCATTTCAAAAAGTGTGGGGTGGAAATGTGAGTGTGGTATCAAGGAGGAGAGTGAAAGGCAGAGCAGAAGTATTGGGCTTAAATGGAACTGATTCAAGCATGCTAAAGATGCTATTCTCCAGTTCATGTATGTAATACTTATTACTTTGTAGATAGTGTGTCTCTTGTAGGCAGTTAGCCTCTTGTGAGCAGTGTGCTCAGGTAGTGAGCCCTTATTGGCATGTGCCATTTTCTTCTTTTTATTCTTCCAACAAAAAATATAATCTTGGATTAATCACCCCATGGTTTTTCCCTTAACTGGGTTTTCGACGTCAAAATCTTGGTGTCTTATGCGTTGATGTGTTTCTACTCTTGATTTAATGCATTATGTTTCCATGATTGATTTGTTGATATACTACTAATCACTAAGAAGATTTAAGAGTGCAATTGGAAAGAATGTTTTAGACAACTGATTCACCCCCCCTCTCAGTTGGTTGTCCTGAATCTAATAGGGCAGAACTATAACATTTGGGATAAGAATATAAAAACTATATTGGTTGCAAATGACCTATGTGAGTTGGTCATTAATGGTTTCATCAACACTACAAACCCAGTAACCTATGAAAGCCTATGTAATGTCCAAAGGAACTAGTTAAAGGAAACAAGGATGAAGTATGCAAAAGCCCTCAGTTTGATTGAGACAGCCTTGATAGAGGCTATTTTCCCCTATATTGCAGAAAAAAACTACTCAAAATAGGCATGGTAAATACTCCAAAATAGTTATAAGGGGACTGATAAAGTGATATTGGTAAAGCTCTAGCTACTAAGGAGAGATTTTGAGACTTTACAAATGAAGGACAATGAGTCCATTTCTTATTTTCACACTAGGGTTTCTACCATGATTAATCAACTTTGGATAAATGGAGAAACTATGGAAGATCAAAGTATTATTGAGAAAATCCTAAGGTGTCTACCCTCTATATTTGACCCTATTGTCATAGCCATTGAAGAGGTAAAAGACCTATCCAACATGATAGTTGAAGAGTTGATGGGTTCACTACAAACCCATGAGCAGTGGTTGAATAGATCTATTCCATCCTTAGAGCAAGCCTTCAAGTATGAAATCAATACAAGAGGTAGGGGAAGAAGAAGAAACAATAGAGGTAGAGGTTAAAGAGATAGAAGAAGAAACAACTCTGTAAGAGGAAGTTCAATAAACCAAGAAGAGATAAGCACCTCTCAATCATCTTACTATGACAAGAAGAAGAACAACAACTTTAATCAGAGGTATGAAAAAAATCAATGTGTAATGTTGTTACTATCATAAGCTTGGTCATTATACTAGTGAGTGTAGGAAGAAACAACGTGATCATGGAGGCCAACATGCTAATGTAGAAAATGAGAACAATGTTGAAAATGAAAAACTATCTAATGTATTTATTGTTTGGAACCTTGTTGAGTGAAGTAGTGATGAGGTATGGTATTTAGACATTGCTTGTAGCAACCACATGAGTGGTAACAAATTTTTTTTGCCTCCATAGATAGTAGCATAAAAACTAAAATAAAAATGGGAAATAATGAGAAAGTTCTTGTCATGGGAAAAGGTATAGTCAACATCCAAACCAAGCTTGGTGAGAGGAGGAAGATCTAGGATGTCTGTTATGCCCCAAACATAAAACATAACCTATTGAGCATTAGACAAATGGTCCAAAATGGTTATAAAATCCTGATGGAGAATGGAGAGTGCATAATATTTGACAAAGGAGGCAGCAATAAAGTGATTGCAGTAGTTCAAATGATAAGAAACATAATTTTTCCTCTTAGAATGCATATTGAGTCTCTAGTACCATCTTTGGTACTATCTCTAGTGCTATCTTTGGTGTAGTTTCCGTCACTATCTCTGGCATTCATAGCAGTGGGACAACAATCTTCCTTTAGGACAATCATCAAAGACCCATTCAAACTTTTGTATTTGAGGTATGGGCACTCAATTTTTATTGTTTTGAGTTTATTGTCCAAGAAAGGCATGGTTAGAGGGCTACCAAAACATTTTAGAGCCTGATGGGAAATGTGAAGCCTGCATTTTACAAGAGTAAAATTACCATTGGAGTTGTTGCACTTAGATTTGTGTGGTCCAATGAAAACCCACACTAGCTAGAAATACTTATTTCATGACATTCATAGATGATTACAATAGGAAAATTCTCGGTTTATTTATTGAAAAATAAATCAGAATCCTTCGAGAAATTCAAGTGGTTTAAGGACTCAGCTGAAAAGTAAAGTGGGCACTATATCAAATCCATAGGAACAGATAGAGGGGGTGAGTACATCTCCAAAGAATTTCTAAATTTCTATAGTAATGAAGGCATAGAAAAATATTTTACAACAAGGTATACTCCACTACAAAATGGAGTGACTAAAAGGAAAAACAAAACCATTCAAGAGATGGGATGAAGAATGTTTAAAGTAAAGGGACTATCACATAATTTTTGGCATGAAGATATAGCAACATTAGTCTACTTATTGAATAGGTGTCCTACAAAAGATGTTTGTGATAGGATTCAACAAGAGGCATGGACAAACAACAGATGGATTGTTGAAAATCTAATAATCTTTGGGTGTGTGGCATATGCATTCACGATAAAAGAGAAGAGGTAGAAATTTGATGATAGAGGTAAAAAAATGTATCTTCATAGGCTATAGTGATGAGTCAAAAGCCTACACACTATTTAACCCGATCACCAAAATGACTGTGATCAATAGGGACATTGAGTTCATTGAGAATGAAGCATGGGATGGAATAGTGGACAAAACAATGGGTATTCCAATCACAATACCCCATGAAGATGAAGAAGCTCAAAAGGACAACAACTCTAGAAGAGCTCTAGAGAGTAGCAAATTATGGATAAACTATTGTAGAGCATTGGAGAATAGTATATTCAGAGGTGTTCAAAAGTACAACAACTCTAAAGGTGGATAATAGTACAACATCTCCAAAGATCAACCGCTCTGAAGGTTTGCAACTCTGAAGATTAGCAGCTCCTTTTTTTAGTAGAGCAATAGCTCTAGAGGTCAGTAGTATAGTAGCTCCAGAGGTAATTCAGACCCTACACTCGCATCATTGATGTCATGGAGGACAAGGAGTGTGAGGGAGATTTATGATAGCACAAGCTATGCTGATTTTGATGAAAATATAGATTTTAAATTATTTTCTTATAGTGATCCAATGCAGTTTGAGGAAGCTATGAATGAAGAAAAGTGGTGTAAGGCCATGATTGAGGAGTTGGATGACATAGAGAGGAATGACAAATGGTAGCTAACCAATTTGTACAAGGGTAAACAAGTGATTGGAGTTAAGTAGGTCTACAAGACCAAGTCTACTACTGAACGAAATATTGAAAGACATAAGGCAAGACTAGTTGTCAAAGGGTACAAGCAGCATCTTGGAAGAGATTATGATGAGACATATGCACCAGTTGTAAGGCTACAAAAGTTTAGGTAGTCATAGCAATTTTAGCCCAACACAAGTGGAAGTTATATCAAATGGACTTGAAGTCAACCTTCTTGAATGGAGTGCTAAAATAGGAAGTGTATGTGGAGAAACCACTTGGCTATGAAGTCCTAGGGCAAAAGGATAAAGTATAAAGGCTCTAAAAAATCCCTCTATGAGCTGAAACAAGTACCTAGGGCATGCTACAATAGGATAGACTCATATCTAGTGAGTAATGGCTTTAGAAAAAATCATAGTGAGCCCACACTTTACATCAGAGCAACTCAAGGTAATATTTTTATTGTTGTTTTGTATGTAGATGATCTAATTTTTACTAGAAATATTGATCTCTTCATTACTTATTTCAAAGAGGTAATGGAGAATGAGGTTTAGATGACAAACTTAGGTCTGCTGAAATATTTTCTTGGCATTGAGGTCAAACAAATAGAGCATGGCATATTTATTTTGCAAACTAACTATGCCAAATAGATTGTGAAGAGATTTAAAATGGAGAATAGTAAAGCTTCCCCAACACCAATAGCTATAGGTTTGAATTTGAGTAAAAGAGGATATCAATAAGGAAGTAAATCCCACACTTTACAAGAGCGTGGTTGGAAGCCTCATGTACTTGACAACTACTAGGCATGATTTGATGTATGTAGTAATCTTGATTTCTAGGTTCATGGAGAAACCTAAGGACACACATTGGCAAGAAAGAAAGAGGATCATGATATATGTGAATGGCACATCTAGTTATGGCATCTTGTATGCTGCTTCTAATCAGTTTAAGATGGCTGGTTTCATAGATAGGGATTGGATAGGTAAGGTATATGATAGGTAGAGCACATCAGGCTACGTCTTTCACATGGGTTCAAGAGTAAATTCATGGGCATTCAAAAAGCATCCCATTGTCTCTCTCTCGACAATAGAAGCTTAGTATATTATAGCAAATGAGCAGCATGTTAGGCTATCTGGTTGAGAAGGATCGTTGTAGATTTGAATGAGCATCAAGAAGATGGTACAACCATTCATTGTTACAATGTTCCATGAATAGCCTTGACAAAGAATCTAGTCTTCCACTGATGAAGTAAGCATATTGAGATCCATTATCACTTCATAAGGGAGTTGGTAAAACAAGGAGAGATTGAGCTTTAACATTGTAGATCTGAGCAACAACTCACTGGTATTTTTACCAAAGCATTGCTAATAGATTATTTTGAACTCCTAAGAGATAGTCTTGGCATTGTTGATAGCTCTAGAGGTTCAACTCCAAAAAGACGGTTACAGTAGAGCTCTAGAGGTTCCACTCTAGAAAGTCTGTGCATCTTTGGAGGTGCTCCAAAGATGTAAAAATAGAGCTCTAGAGATGCAAGAAGTCAACTCCAAAGATGGAGGAAAACTATTCTAGAGATGTAGAAAAGAGCATCAGAGGTGATCTAGAATAGCAGAAATACTTCTGAAGATCTACTTTGAAAAGGCAAATACATAGGTTTAACTCCAGTGACCAGTTCTGGAAAGAAAATTGTTGAATGATGGTGACTTCAGATTAAGGGGGAGTGTTGGAAAATTAATCTATACTCAACATTTATTTTAGCCATGCCCCACATCAGTTTTGGGATCCTCTTCTGACACCCCTACCAATAATTAATTTGGTAGGTTATTTTGAATATATTTTAGAGTGCTAGTTTTTGGCATGGAATGAAAGAGATAAAAAGAGAGAATATTATGGTCAATTTTTGAGATAGAATATTTGGAAGTGTAAGCCTACAGCAGTAGCAGAAGAAATGTGTGAAGGAGAATAACATATAACAACAAAAGAAGATAGTCGAAGGGAATGTTGCAGTAGCAACAATGATGTATAGGCAGCTATGGAGTTTCTAGAAAGTAGCTCCAGACTTCAAATAGTTGGTAGCTCTAGAGATTGGGGCAAGACAAAGGAGTAGAGCAGTAGCTCTACACTAAGTTGTATGAAGTTTTGAATGTATTTTTGCAAGGAAAATATAGAATATATATTGTTTTTTTGTGTATTCTCTCTCTTCTTGTGTGTTTATTTTATGGTGTCCACACTATTTTAGCAATCTATTTTTGGATAACCATCAGACCCCTGTGCCTACCAACACTCAATTCCTATGGCGGCAGCTTCAACACTTCAAATTGCATTTCATTAATAGTAGAGAATGCATGTCCTTAACACTTTACCATCTTCTTCAAGACCTTGCTTTGATTTCTTCCAAATATCTGCTTGTATTCGAACCCTCAATCTTCATCTAAAATAAATCCATAACCTTGCAATTCCACAAAATTCTTTTGAAACAAAAATCAGTCAACAACTTCTCAATGCATCTTTTACTTGTGAACCTTTTGATCTTCTTGTTGGCATCTAGATAACAAACATGATCTTTTTTCACCTATGAATTTATCTTTAGTAATTTTGTTTAGACTTGGCCAATTTACCACCCTTTACTACAAACTCTATTTAGTCTTTTAGCAATTTGATGGACTCATAAAAATGCATAAAACAACTTCTTTATAATACCTCCTATTTTCCTTGGCACTTTACCTATTTGATAGAGGTTTGACTTTTGTGATCTCCTCTCCATTCTCTTTGTTGACTGGGTGCTTTCTAAGAACAATGATTTCCCTTTTTGTTGACAACAGTGACATCTTCCTTCCTTATCCTCCTCTATCTCCTGTGATCTGATTTAGGTTGGCCAGTGATCCTCAATTTTTTGTTGTTTGACCATTTGTATCAAAATTTCCTTATAGAAATGGATGTTGTCGCTTGTCTTTTCCTCCAAATTGGTAGAATTTCCTATCTCTTGTGTTGCTTGATAAACAACAATTTCTTTATTAATTGTGGTGAATAAAAACACACCTTTTATCTTTAGATTTTTATCCATCAAAATAATCTCCTTAGATTCCTATTTCCTTGAAAGGCTATAGCTTAATATTTTTATCTCTTGAGAGAAAAAAATCTGCAACCAAAAAAAGAAATAGTTGTGGTTAAATCTGATTTTTCCTATTTTGGTTGTGGCCTCTTCTCTTCTTATGGTAGTATCTAACTTGAATATTTTCCTTCAAATTCATGTCCTTTGTCTACCACTTATAATGGAAATTATTTTCTTTCATGATTTTGATCTTTCCTTCAAGTTGGCTCTAATACCACTTGTTGGTGGTGGATATCAAATCCACAAGACACAAATTTATTTAGAAACACATATGAACAAACATAGGAATGCACACAACATTTAGAAATCCATTGCTTGGTGATCAAACCAATTTCTATTGCTTCATAGATAAACCATTACATGATGCCTCTATTTATAGAGGTCTTTTGCCTTTCTAGACTCTTTCAATATTTCTCCTAACTCATCTAGAAACCTTATCCTCTAGAACCTTTCTCATCTAGAACCCTCTAATCATTACCTCTTTCTATAACTTTACATTTAATTATTTGTGCATCAATTACTAATTGTGTTCTTGGGGTGGGATAAATTACATATCCCAATAGAATTATGGCATAAATGAACATCCCTACAAGCACAAATCAGTTTGTGATGTTCTGTCTATGTGAGAAATTAGAAGGTGCAAATGAATACGATATTGATTATAGTAAAGGCAAATGCACATATTATGGGGATTTGAAGAAAATTCCAACAATTAAGAATATAAAAGGTTTGAGGGATATTATTTGAAAATAAATATAAATATGAAAGTTATACTTCTAAATTGAACATAGCATAAAAGGATTGTCCTTAAAAAAGGTAATCTTCCTTCTATTGCTTTCATGGTCAAATTTTATGGTCTTATATATTGACATATATGTACTATTTTCATCATGCAAGGTGGTAGGCTAAATAATTTTTTGATTCAAAGAATTACTTGTTGTAGCCTAGTTGTATTTTGTCTATTAGAGATTTTGTTGATAATTATATATTTAGTTCTCAAACTGAGACTAAAGCTTATATTAACACTTAGAGAAAGTAGAAATTTTTGTGCATGTGTGTTATAGATGTGTAGAGCTATATGTGGATGGAGTACAAAGCAATACAAATGAATGTGCCATAATTAAGGAAGTTCACTTTTATATTGGTATTGATAGTTAGCATGATAGAAGCTATGTAGTTATTTGTCTTTCTATATTTCCTGAAGATTTGAGAATACATCGCATAAATGCCTTAGAACACTTGATTTAGTCTAATGAATGTGTTAGTTAGTGTTGAACTTAACACTTGAATCTTATAAATTAATCATGAATAACTTCATTATATAATTTCAGTCTACATAAGTATTTAATTGGTTAATGTAGTAGCATGCAAGACATAATATAAAAATGTTGTAGACTTTTTATGAGTGGACACAAAAAAGGAGAGTGTGATGGAGAAAGAGCTTGTGTCAAGTGTGCACTTTGCCAACATAAACTTGTACGAAACACCATACTACAAAGGTGTCTCAACATTGCATTCATAATGTTTGTACTTGATAATTTGTTTGCATTTACTATTTCATATTTAGTGATTTTGTCCACAAAGGAAAAAGTTAGAATCCCACTTTGATGTGGTACTATTATTTATCTTTAGTGATTACATCCTCACAAGAAGAAGTTGGCATCTCATATTGAGGTGGCACTTCTGCACATGTGTAGGCATCTTGGGAGTTGTGTAAGGGTATGTTCAATCACCATGATGGGAGTTACTTATGACACATAAGAGAACATAAGAGGGAGTTAACATTAGAATCTTGACCAACATTATGATAAGTTTAAACACTTTTCATGGACAATCTTTATGCTTTGGGACTGAAGACAAATTGGGGAACCTAAGTTTGGGTGGTCAATTATTACATTTGTGACATATGACATGGTTTAAGGAATAAGCTACAAATAGCTTGGAAGACCCAAACCAATAGGGTGTTGAAATATTTTCCTTGACCATATGGGAACCTTACATCTCTTGGCTTTGCTCATGGTTCTTCAAAACCATGTGATGGTTTCTAGTTTCTACTTGTTCTATAAATTGGTGCTTGAAGTTAGAGTTATATATGGTTTCCAATTTTGAGTTTCACAATGGCATTTACATTACTAGCTCATACCTATGTAAAAGGCATAAATTATGATATTCTTGTAGTAATACCCATATCTAGTGGTTATTGAAGAAAGGAAGAAGTATAAAATGAAGTCATCAACTAGAAATAAAAACAAGGCTATCTTACCAAAATAATGAAACCTACACACATATGGTACATAACATTATTTACATTTAAATATTACATAGTTCATTATCTACATACATGATGATTAAAAATACTAAAACATACATTAGTGAATGTTAAGATAAGACTACTACCTCCAACATCCACAAATTCAACATCAAATTGGCATTTAAATATCAAAACTGCGATATAAAAATAACTCAAGGCACATAATATATTTACTAAATTATTACAAATATACTTAATGACTATCATTCTTATAGAAGTATGTGATGAAGTTGCATGGAATGTAAGATGCAATGTTTGAACCTAAATTTTTATAACAACATACATAATTTTTTATTAATTTTCATTCATAGTGAATTAATATAGTTAATTCTAAAATTTGATAGGAAATATACTAAAATACTTAACTATTTAAAATTATCTATGGCTCAATATCAAAGGTCAGCTCTAGTAAAGCATATGTTATCACCATGTTTTCCAACATAGAGTAATAATGTGTCTCACATTGTGTGGGATACTTGTTAGTAAACATAGCATTTTATTCAGTCTATGGAGCATGATGCTTAGCCTCTATAATAGCTTCATCAATATATATGCCCTTGTCTATGTGCCTCACCATACATTACTCTAGATCATGAATACATACAATCCTACAAGCATAGAAAATCTATGGTGATACCTCATACCTCAAAGGCTAACCATCATCACCCTAATATAGATGCATTATATGCTCAACCAAGGACTATGTGAGTAAAATAGTAGACTATAGTGTATAAACCTCTACACTCTCCTAAACAACTAAAAATATTGTGACCTAGTGAATGAATGACTAACCAAGAGGTCTCACTACTTGGTCATATGCACAATGTACCTTCTCTCAATCCTACACAAAATCTTTGTCTCAAACCTATTAATCATGAATATAAAAATAGTTTGGGATCTCATTAAAGAGAAAATCACAATAGAGTATCCTCAAGAAATATTGAGGCATTCAATGGTTATTAAATAGGGTCTAGTCCAAAATCATCCACCACCTATCCCAAAAGTTGTTCTTTATTTGGTCATGGTTGCACTAGTAAATATGAAATCTTTTGCAACTTGTTTCTAATGATGCATTTTTCTAGGCCAGTGAACAATGCACATAATTGGGTAAAAGAAAGAAGTTGGGTCCACATATAGGGAAGCATCAGGCAAAAAAATCCCATTATAGATGATGATGTATAGTTTTTAAATATGTAATTTTTTTATTAAACTTGTTTCTCTATTTATTAATTAATTTATGAGCAAACTAGTCCATAAACTTGAAATGACAGGGTTTTGCATTTTTTTAATAACTTTTAATTTTTAATGTTTTTTTTAAGAATTATGTCATAATATACACATCATTCTTTACATAATGAAAAAAATATTCATTTAATGATTATTTTTTCTTAAATTATGTTGGCCCTACATGAGGGGTTTTAAAAAACAACAATTAGGGCCAATAAAAATTTACTTTAAAAAATATTTGGAAAAAAATTAGAAAAAAATATCCTCATCAAACTTCACTATAATACACATCTTTACCCAAAAGGATTTAGAAAAATACTTTTATTTAGGTCAAATTATGTTTGGTTATACACATGCATGGTATGGTCCTAAAAAGGTGTCTTTTAAAAAGTGGTTTTTGTACAATCTTATGAAAAAATAATTTAGATATTTAAGAATAAATTACATATTTGAAAACTATATTCAAAATAATACATTTAATATTACTAGACTTTCTTAAGATTCTATGTGTAAGTGCTTCAAATTTTGACTCCAATTATGACAAACTTTAATTTTCAAGGAAAACACTTCCACTTTTTAGGCAAAAAGTGGACCCAACTTCTTGCACTCACACAATTCATCTTTGGTAATTTTTTTGTCCTTCACCATATAATAAGATAACTTTGTGGCATAAAATTGATGACAATTTTTTTTATGACTTGCCCATGTGTATCTTTGGCTAGTGATAAAATCAATGTGAGATATCAAAGACTCTAATGATGTTAAATGACCTTGTTGATGCATGGTTGTTGCATTAGGACTTTTTAACATTTGTATAAACATTTTAAGCTCAATTTTTTTGTTTTCAATTTGTCTTAAAATATTTGGTGTGTTTTAAGAGGATGCATGGAAATTATAGGAGTAGTTTGAGGGAATTTTGTACATCATGTTCTTATAGCTCATTGCATTCATGTATTTCATTAGATGGAGAAGAGTTTAGACTAACTAAAAATAAAAATCAACAAATAAAGACAAAAGGCAAAAAGGATAATTTAATCTTAACTAAAATACTTTTTAAAACGATATATATTGCCTGTTACATGTTGGGGCATAAATGATGAGATGGTGATGGCTTGAATTCAACTTGGAAACATGATAACACTATTCCTCACTTGTGTTTTGTTGCTAATGGAGAAAATAGAAAGAAAAACAGTAACTCTCAACTACTATTTTTCATTTTATGATATTTATAACACAAGCACATTTAGATTTAAATTAACTAAACATAAATCCACTCACATCTATAACATGATCAATCCTGAACATTCTCATTTTATAATGTGAATGCATTATGTTTTTTCACAATGTAAGTTTGTTATCTTTTATTTTTCATCCAAAACATTTTTTGGCGACTTTGTGGCCCCCAGATATGTGCAAATACCCATATAGGGACCCTTTTCACTATTTTCCAATGATTCCATTCATAATTAGCCATAAAATAGCTCAATAATTTGACTACTTGGTAAATGCCTAGTCTAGTGTAGATCATAGCATAAATATGGCTCCACACTACAACAACATAATGTACATAACTTATATATCCTCCATCCTTCTAAATGTTCAAAGGGCACTTCTTAACTAGAACCATCATTCCCATCGAAATAGGAACTCACTATTTTGCTACTAACCATGTTTAAATGCTACAAAACAAAATCAACATACTTCTTCTAACCCAACCAATGTTTTATGTTATCTCTATAATGTGTAATCTCTATCCAAAATAAGCATAACAATTCCCAGATCTTTCATTTCTAGCTATAAAGAAAGTGGAGACCTCAAGTCACTAATCATACCCTTATTACTACCAAATAACAACATATCATCAACATATAAAATGATAACAATAAAATAATCACCATCATGTTTGTAATAAACATAGTGATTTAATATTAGACCTAATAAATCCCAATCCTTAAACATATGAATCAACATCCTATTAAACCACATTCTAAGAGACTATTTGAGACTATACAAGGTTTCTTTAACTAATAAATTAATTTTTTTACCATTTTCAATGTAGTGTTCTAGTTATGACATACATATCTTCCTTCAAGTCATCATGTAGGAAATTTATCTTCAAATCTATTTTCAAAACCTTAAGGTCAAATATAATAGCATAAGAGAATAATAATATAATTGTGTTAGCTTAGAAATATGATATGTAAGATATCATCAAAATTTACATGGACTCAACCTAGGAATGTCCCTTCACAACCAACTATGCTTTGTACTTCTCAACAGTACCATATGAACTAAACTTCTTGAAAACTCATTTGTATCCAATAGTTTTTTTAATCTTAAGAAACTAAACCAAATCCCATTTGTCATTCTTTTCCAATGTATCCATTTCCTCATCCATGAATAGACTTTAAAACTTACTAGATTATTCATTTCTAATACCTCCTTCATAGTTTTAGGCTAACTAGCTTGTTTGAAAGAAAAAATGGATCTCAAATTAGACAAAATATATTTTCTATTTTCCTTCACGAATGAATGGACCTCTTCCAAGAATGAGGTGGAGTTTATTTCTCCTTTGAGCTCATAGATCTCTCCATACTATCCTCCTCATCTAGTATATCATGAACCTTTGGTTAATCCTCTTGTGTAGCCTTCTCAATATTTGGCTATAGGTGTACAACTAACTTAACATCATTCTTAGATTTGTCAGTAGTATGAACTAACAAGATCTCCCTATAGACCACATTCTAATTGTGTGTAGTCTTTCTAGTTAAATACAATTCCAAATCTTTTATCCTTTCACACCTTCATTATACATTCATGAAGACACACATAACAACTACAAGATTCCAAATCTTATTTTCTCCAACTACAATATAACTATCAAACATTCAATATGTGAGATCATATCAAGGACAAAGAAGTTCTAATACAAACACCTTTTGTAAGCACCATAACCCCATGAAAAATCTTGCACCCTTCTTTAGTTGAAGAATACCTACACACCTACATCATATATATTCCTTATAAATAATATATTTCATGCAAAACTTGAGATGTGAAAACCTCATAAGAGGCTTCTAATCCTCCAATCACTAAATATGATTTTAACTCGATTTTGTTTGACAATATTGAGAGATGTATTCTCACTAAGGTAGACCTTTCAACCACCAATCTTGTCATACTTTTAAAACCACTCCTTGTTGTGTGTTATGTGAAAAGAAGCAACTAAGTTTATCACCTCTACATCCTCACATTCATACATAACTATGGCTAGAAAAAGTGCATTGATTTATCCTAAGACTTTTTAGAATATGTATCAATATCAAATCCATTCTTTAATTTCTTCTTCTCTTTATAGTCTTTTTGGATTTGGTATTTCTTATACTATGGTTCCAACATTTCACCTTGGGATTACTAGGAGACTTCAATCTCCCTCTAGACTTGGATCTTCCTTTATTTTACTTCTTGTCTTTCTTCTTTAATCTACCATAAAGAAATATAGCATCCTTAATGGTATCTTGTGCTTTCCATATCATCTACTCTAAAATAAGAGTACCCTATGAGGACCACCCTTGTGCGACTAGATTAGTTTGCCATTTTAGATCATGACGTTTTGTTTCACCCTAGCTAAGGGTTCGGGTATGGAATGGTGGCCCTATCTTGGAGTCAGTATAACGGTGTTGTGGACCTCTTGTATATGGTGGTTGTGATTGTTTGCAAGTGCATAGGCAATGCACATCCTAGTTGGGATGGATTCAAATATCACCTTTTGTGCTTGAACATGATTCTTTAAGTGATGTAGTGTGAGGGCAACTCTTGTTGCACTTCATGTTTGGTCAATGGAACTTGTTGTTTAGATTATGTGTGATGCATAGATGTTTGAGGACTAGTGATCCCTCCTATTTGGACATTTGTCTATTTTATCTTGTGTTAGATGAGCTATTGAAGGATGGAGTTATATCTTACTTGTGTGATTATATATTGTGAATTCTATGATGTTGAAATGTGTTATGGATGAAATTTAAATTGGTTAGTTAGAAGATCTATGCTATTTTGATGTTATAGATTACATGTTAGAATTCATTTGATGATATTCTATTTAAATTATATGTTGAATTAGATGCAATTGGTGATATCTCATGCTTGATATGATCTAGATTATACCTTGTGAAATGTGAATTAATTGAATATCATGTTAATGTTAGTATGTGTTTATTATTGATGATATATGTGCTTATGTGATCTTGTGTGTGTTTATATAATCCATTTCAATTTGGCTATATGTACCATGTGCTATTAATGGGTTTGTCTAAGTGTAGGTAATTTTCCATGCCTATGGAAAATCGGAGGTCAGACAATAACTCTATGTGATATCCTTGTTAAGCCAACCTAGTCCCTAAGATGGGCTAAGGTCATTGTGTTTGAGAATGATGATTATGATGTATTTGATTTATGATACTTTGTAAGGTTTAAACCCTTTTTAATATATCTCCTTGATGTGTTGTAAGGTTGTAATGTTTGGTTTGCACAATTTTTAGTGCTAAATGTTTTGAGCCCTTTTCATGTGGGTTTATGAGTTCCCTAGAGTTGATAATGGTCAACTATTGATCCTAGGTCATACCCCTAGAGTCTAGAACCACTATTAGCATGTTTAAACTTAGTGTAACCTTTGTATAGTCACCTAAACTTGGCCCTCGAATCAAGTGGCGAGTTTGGGAGTTTGGGAGATTAAGGACTCACACACCTTACTATAGGGTAATGTATGGTGTTAGTCAATTGTATGGGCATCTTGGAAATGTTTAGGATTGTAAGGATGCATTAGAAAGTTGAGTTCATTTTGGAAGAGATAGTAGGTTGGTAGTGTTACCTTTTTGGTTGTTAGTGGTTAAGTGATGTGAGCGACACGTGTGATTGACATAGATGCTTTCACTGGGTCATTTTTGGGCATTATTAATGTGGTGGCTTTGAAATTAAGTTTAGTTGTGAATGCCTTGTTTGGGGTTCTCCAACATTGTTGTATTGAACTTGGTGCTAGGATAGTTGACATGATTTTAGTCACGACTAGGGTTGGTTTGGCTTAGCCCCCACTCTAGTATCTTGGTAACTTAGGCAAGTTTATTGTTGGAATTATGCATTGTATTGTGTGATTATATAATTCTATGGAAGATAGTGGTTTTAGTTAGGATTGGTAGTATCCATGAAAATGTAGGTATGCATTCCTTGCTAAGAAGTACAAAGGTACCCCACTTTGAAAGTGACTCGTAGGATACATGACTCTTGGTAAACCTTTCCAAGCATGTCCTAGGTTGCCTAGAGTATGTGGGAAATCGTTACTTGAGTTGATCATGACCTTAGTTGAGAATGTGACCACTATTCCTCTTCTCTCTTTTTGTGACTATGTGTGTATATATATATGATGTTGTAATGTGCAAATTGTGGATAATTATTTAATTATTGTTTGAATTTGGATGTTTTACAAATCTAGCAGTATTGAGTTTCTTTACTTGGGATACTTAGCTGACTCACTTTCTTATAGTCCTCTTACCTCAAGGACTTGTTTAATCATGTTTCAATTTAAATTTTGTATGTTGCACTTTGGCGCCATTTTTGGATTTGACTTAACTTTTAAATTTTATTTATCTTTTGGAATCTTAATTCATTGAATTTTCATTTCGATAAAACTCATTTAAGACTTATCTTTTGCAAGCCCTTGTTTTTTTGTGAGGATGTTTGTTATGTTGGTAACTTTGTAGTGTTGTGAATTATGCAACCTACCTTACTCATAGGCGGTACTTGGTGAGAGGAAAAGGGGAATTGTCAGTCTTGATTTGATGTCTTAAGTTGAGGATGTTTAGAGGGTCAATAGTGGTGGCTCAGGTTTTCCTTGTTGACCTTGTGTCCTATTGAGTAATGCATTGAAGCCTTTCCATTTTGGGGAACTGAATCTTTCAGTAGCAAGGATGGGTGCTAGAGGGGTTCAAACGAGTAAACAGGTTGGGTAAACCTTGAGATGCTCCTGTCGTTGTGTGTTCCCATTGTCCTCGTGATATTCGCTCCCTCATTTAAACTAGCCTTGTGTTTGTTCCAACCTTTTGGAGTCAAACCATGAGTTTTGTAGTAGCATAGTTGTTTAGTTTGTGCCTTGATGCTAGAGGCTCTTGGTCATGTTTGGTTCCTACCTATTTTCAAGTTTTATCTAGTTAGTCTATAGGGGACCTGTTGGTAGAAGGGGTAGTCGAGACTTGAGAGTCTCATGGTTTTTTCTTGGAGTCATATGCCTTTAGCTTAGCATCAGTGAAAAGTTGAGTTAGTTGCATGTTGGGGCTTGATCGGTGGTTTTGTAGCCTAGTTGTTTGGCCAAGCATTTTTTTTGGTTTCTTTTTGTTAGTTGGGTTATGGATGGCTAAAGAGACTAGGATTTTGATTCGGTTAAGTTAAGGTTTTAGAAAGGCCCCTCCCGGTCCTAACCTTCTTGGTGTGTCCTCATCCTTATTGACCTTAAATTGCAAAGAGGTCTATCTTAGGGCATCTAATGCCCTTGGGTCTTTTAATGGTCATAAAGTGTTTAGGTTGAGCAGTTGTTAGATGCTTGGTCCCTCCTAGTCAGAGGAGGGTATCTTTGGGAGTATTAATATGTGAATTGTTTATTAAATTTCTAATTGTTCCTTACTTCTATGTTGAAATCAATCTGATTTCATTATCGTGTTAGGATGGCTTGTAGGTGGGTGACTCTATGGTACCTCTGTGTTAACTTCTAGGAGTAATTTTAGCTCTAGGGGAGGAGGATGTGAGGCCCACCCTTGTGCGACTGGATTAGTTGCCCATTTTAGATCATGATGTTTTGCTTCACCCTAGCTAAGGGTTTGGGTATGGAATGGTGGCCCTATCTTGGAGTCAGTATAGTGGTGTTGTGGACCTCTTGTATAAGGTAGTTGTGATTGTTTGTGGGTGCATAGGTGATGCACATCCTAGTTGGGATGGATTTGAATATCACCCATTGTGCTTGAACAAAATTCTTTAACTGATGTAGTGTGAGGGTAACTCTTGTTGCACTTCATGTTTGGTCCATGGAACTTGTTGTTCAGATTATGTGTGCTACATAGACATTTGAGGACTAGTAATCCCTCCTATTTGGACATTTATCAATTTTATCTTGTGTTAGACTAGTTATTCAAGGATGGAGCTATATCTTACCTGTGTCATTATATTATGAATTCCATGATGTTGAAATGTGTTATGGATGCAATTTAAATGGGTTAGTTAGAATATTTATGCTATGTTGATGTTATAAATTGCATGTTAGATTTCATTTAATGATATGCTATTTAAATTCTATGTTGAATTAGATGCAATTGGTATGTGTAGTGATGATGGAATTGGTGATATCTCATGCTTTTTATGATCTAGATTATACCTTCTAAAATGTGAATGATTTGAGTATCATATAAATGTTAGCATGTGGTTATTATTGATGATATATGTGCTTATGAGATCTTGTGTGTGTTTATATAATTCAGTTCACTTCAGCTATATGTACCATCTGCTATTAATGGGTTTGTGTAAGTGTGCAACTAATTTTCCATGCCCATGGAAAATCATAGGCCAGACAATAATTCTACATGATATCCTTGTTAAGTCAACCTAGTCCCTAATATGGACTAAGGTCATTTGTGTTTGAGAATGATGATTATGTTGTATTTGATTTATGATACTTGTAAGGTTTACCCCCTTTTTAATTTATCTCTTTGATGTGTTGTATGGTTGTAATGTTTGGTTTGCACAATTTCTAGTGTTAAATGTTTTATCCCTCTTCATGTTGATTTATGAGTCCTCTAGTGTTAATAATGGTCAAATATTGAGCTTGGGTCATACCCGTAGCCTCTATGACCATTCTTATCATTATTAATCTTGGCCCTTTAGTCAAGTGACTAGTTTGGGAGATGTGAGAGGTGGTTGGCATGTCCCCATCTCACCTAACCTACCCTAACTCACTAGGGTAAGGTTACCCTTGGCTCAAGTGTTTTAGAAGCTCCTAGAATCTTCTCATATGTGTGAGACCTCTTCCCTATGTTCTCACACATGTGTGAGAGCATATGTGGGGAAGAGTGAAGCATAGTTGAATGAGAAGGTGACATGTATTACCTCTTCATTCATGAGAAGGTGACATGTGTCACCTCCTCATTCATGAGAAGTTTACCTTGTGTGATTCCTTCTCCCTATGCTCTCACACATGTGAGAGTATTTGTGGGAGAGTGTGTAGCTTGTGGAATGAGGAGATGACAAGTGTCACCTCCTCATTCTTGTGGGGTTGTCAAGTGGGTTATGTGGATGGAAGAGAGGGTGACAAGTGTCACCTTCTCATCCATTAGGGCTTGTGAGAAAAGCTTATTTATCTCTTTCTTTGAGAAGAGATGGGGGTTCTTGTTGGAAATAGGATAGACAATTGAGAGGGGGGGTGAATCAGTTGTCTCAAAACTTTGTATCTTTCTAGAGTTAATCCCTTCTATTGCTACTTAATAACAATTGAATAACTTAACCATGAAAATGTTCAATCATAAGTGTAAGAGAAGCAATACAATAACACATTTGACACAAAGATTTTGACATGGCAACCCAATTAAGGGAAAACCCACGGTGGGGATTAACCCACAAAAATTAATACCCTGTTAAAAGTATTTTACAAATGGGAATGCCTATGTATTTGGGCTAACTACCCAGAGCTCACTATTCAAATGGAGACTCACTGCCTATAGAAATATTATAAAAGAATAACAAATATTTTGAACTGAGAAATAGCATCTATCCATGCAAGACTTTCAATTCTGGTTAAGTATAAAAACTAATCTTATACATTTCACCTTTGCTCTGCTCTTCTTACTGCTTGGCCTTCATTTGCATCTTGGATTTATGCTCTTCTCATATTTGCACCTCATTCACATACACTTCACACACTAAATCATCCAATTCCATCGACTATATATATTCGTAACATGACCTACAATCATTTTACCAGTCAGCTTAAAAACATTTAGAACTTTGTTGAGAACTCTACTCTGTTAGCTAGATCCATACATAATATGATATGTAGACAAAAACTTGCACTCAAAAATCATCAATTAGGTCGACCACTAACATCGAGTATCACCATTTTCCCAAAGAAGAACTTCTATACATCTGGAGTTGAGATCATTCATAAAGTCAGCCTGTTCTTTTTTTGTCTATTCTATCAGACTAAAACGTGATACACAGAAGCTAATATCTTTTGAGTCCTTCATCACTAGAGAAAAAAACTCTAGATTTAGAGTGTCTTAACAATTCTTTCAATTACCTTAGATTCGCAGCAAACCATGCATTTCCACCAGAGAGATTAGGACCAAGATACCGGACCCTATTACTACTCTATTCCTAACTGCCCAGACTTACACAAATTCTAATTTTGACTTTCGGTAAAAACAAATTGTCTTATTGGGATGATCTTAGTTGTAATCAATGACAACACTTGTTAATGTGAAGTAGTGTCTCTTGCCAACAATCTCCCCCTTTGGCATTGATGGCAACACTTAGCAAAAAATGACTAAGTGTTTAATGTATCTCCCCCTTACTCTGTATACTTGTGCTTGTCTATTTGTTTCGAAGCTCCCCCTTTGTTGGATTCCTCATTTTTCACTACTCTTCACTCCCTCGTTGACATCAATGGCAAACGGTGGGGTCCACAAGCCAAAACATTCCAAAATTTTTGTGTATCATGCCGCATATGTACAAGTAATCATTATATTATATTCACGTGAACTTAAGAATGTCTGCAAAATTGTTTTTCAATTGCACAATTTCAGAGGCCCAAGTTCTCTTTATTCCATCCAAAAGTGAGATGTGTCCACTTAGCAAGAATGCATATGCTTCTGCCTTTGTCAAATCTAGATGATTACTTTTCTGAAGTGTAGTCTAAGCTTCTGATAGAGCATTAAACATGGCTTCTATCTTGGAGGCAACTAGTGCCTGGAGCTCACACATTCTCTTCATAATGTTACCCTTTTCTTTACCAATCTTCTTTATCTCATCTATCAGGTTGATTACTTGACATTCTTGACTTATAGGTGAAACTGTTAGAGGATCAAAATTTTGAGAGAAAATTGACAATTTTTGTTCTTGCTTCTTTATCTTTTTCTCAATATCCTCATTAACTTTGGGCCATGATAGACATAATTTGTACATATCACTTCCATCATTTAGAGCATTTTGAATACTCTTTATGATAATACCAAGTATCCTTCTATCATTTCCTATCAGGCTCTTTATTTCACAAAATTTATTATCCAAGAATTCTTTCTGAAATTTTGCCTGCACAGACTTCTCAAAGGACTCAAAATGAGTATTTACAGAACTTACAAGATTTTTCAATTGTTCGGAGGGGGAATTAGATGTTCTCTTCTGCTAAGTAGGCATTAACTTTTCCAAAATTCTAGATGCAACCTCCAGTAGCTCATTGTCCTCCATGTGGAATTTTAACATCTTTTCTCTAGCCTTTACTTGGGTGAATGATGATTTTTTCATCAGTTGAATTGGAGAGAGAGCATCTAGATTGGCTAGACCTTGGGGTAGTTCAAGTTCATCAAGCTCAATCATCTCTTTTTCAAGAAGACTTTTCACTACATCTGTAGTGTCTCAAGTGCAACATTTTCTGTACCATCCTTTTGTTCATCAAATTTCTCAGTATCTACTTTATGTGATTCAACATTTGCACCATCTTCTTCTACTTTATCTTTTTTTCTCTTTCTTCCTCTTTCTTTGCTTTATTTTTCTCTCTATTCTCTACAGAGGGACTCTTTTATGATTGTTCACCACTTGCTACCTAATCCAGAGGGCTCTCTGTAGTAGCAATATCCTCTTCTTTTCCAGAATGATCCGGTGGAGGGGTTACTTCTGCATCAACTACTTTATCCAATATTTTTGTATCCTCCTGATTTGCTTCTTCTACTTCTGGAACAAAGGCTTCACCCAACTCAGATTGCTACTCAATGATGCTCTCTTCTTCACCATCCAGAACTTCTTCTATGACTATGGGAAAATTGTTCTTTTTCAGTGCTTTCCAAAGAATTTGTTGAGTTTCTTCAATGACTTCACTTGTTTCTCCAAGAATGAGTTTTTTCATTCTCTTTTTACTTCTAAAGTCATCTTTGACTTCCTTGAATATCATATTTATTGGATCAGGTGAAATCTAAGGACACAAATTTATTAGCTCATGTTCCCTAATCTATATGTCCTTGCTCTTGGAATTTTCTTTTCTTAACCCCAAAATATTTGCTAGATTTTGTGGTAACTCAAAAGTTATCTCAATTAGTGCCTTGTTGCAGATGTTGAGATATCTGATAGTTGCTTCCTCCAACACCCTTTTATCCACATCACTGTATTCATCATAGAATTCAATCATGGGTTTTAGATTTCCCTCTATAGTGACTGACTTTATCACATCCTCCAGGGAAAGTGTGGGCTTCTCAATATATTCCTCGTATGCTTCTATCCTTTTCTTTTTGCTAGTCCTTTTGCTTTCGAAAGACTTTTCTTTGGTTACTTTTGTAGCTTTTGTTCTAGTGGCCTTTAGTTCCTTGATTTCAATGTCATAATCTATATCTTCTTCTTCTTCTCTTATGCTTTCATAGGTCTAGGATGCTTTTGTTGTCTTCCTTCTCACCTCTTTTTCAAATGATTTTTCTTCTAGCTTTGCAGGGGCAATAGCAAAGCTCCTAGTAGTTCTTGAAGTGGAAGTGGGTTCCACCAGAGCACTTGTTTGTTTCTTATCTTGTTTCTCTTTCTCATCTTTTTCAGTTCTTTCTCTGAATTTCATCACATCCTCCTTAGTTAGGCCCAGAGTTTTAGCCAACTGCTCAACTTCTTTTCTTACATTCCATTGGTTTCAAGTTTTCTTAGCTCAGTATACAGTTTTAAACTTAGCTACTCATATGTCCTAAATCTCTCAACTATTGTGTCTTTAGGCTTTCTTAGAAGATGTTGAGCATACATGTCCAGAACTCTCTCATGCACCTCATAACCTATTGGCATTATCCATACTATTCTTGGTTCTAAAGCTTCCATCAGACATTGATCAGTGTCAACCATGAAGCATATTTCATTTTTGTATTTCTCAATAATTGAATTTGGGATTCTTTCCTTTGAATGCATTATACTCTAAATTTTTTTGAAGTAACCCCATATGCAGTTTTCTAAGCTTTGAAATCACTAATGCTACAAAGATGATCTCTAATGTGAATGGCAACTAGCTCATCCTTAGTTTAGTGCACGCCTTTTACCCCAGGTACCTCATTCATAAAATAGAAGAATAGACATAGACCCAATGTACCATACTTGAAAGTGTTTTTCTTATCTTTCTTAATTTTGTTCAAATTCTTAATCAATTGATTTTGTAGTAATTTACACAAGTCATAATCAATATTTTCCTTTAGCATCTTTAATGCAGCATATATGGTTGTTCTGGAGATAGAATTTTCTCTGGTTGAGTGGTAAATCTTGTACCCAATCACCATGGAGGCAAATTTCACATCCAGTTCTACAATATCATTCATGGTCATTGCCCTTCTATCAAACTTGGCACCAGTAGCATCAGCCACTGTCTAGTTTTTCATGGCTTTCAGTATGGGTAATCCACCAGTTAAGTTTAATCCAGTTACAATTCTGATAGCATCCTTGGTAATCTTGAATGATTTTAACAACCAAATAAATTCATCATGCATCCAACTTAAAACATATCAGACCCATTCATCCTGATCAAATGTTAGAAACCCCATGATCTAAATAAAGTGTTTATCCTGTAGTGCCTTCTATTCAGGTTTAAGTTCATGATTTTCATCCCTGAGTTGTTTCTCAAATAGGTCAACATACCTTGAATCTCTAAATTCATCTATGTTTGCATGAATACAAACCTTAATGTCTTGAACATGCAGCACACCATATGGAACACTTGAAAAAGCACCTAACGGGTCGACTTCTATTGATTTCTGAGGATGCTCCTTAAATTTGGGTTGAGGTTTTCCAGTAATGTCAACAACATGAGGAGTAGCCATCTCAACAATTTTTAGATTGAAAGCTTCACAGAAAAGTACCTTTTTCTTCCGCGGGGTTAGGGATGATCAATTGCCGGTTGGATTCACTCTTTGTGCTTCAGTCTCTGGATTTTCAGGTTGAGTTCTCCTTTTATTATTTCCTCCAAATGCAACATGATTCAAATGTGTAAACAAGTGACCTTTTATCTTTTGCAAACCTTGATTTGGCGTTTTAATAAATGTGTTGCCCTAATTTTATCTGGTTACTCTATTTTTGATAGTTCTTCATGAATCACTGTGCAAGTTCTCATATCAACATCTTTTCTTATAGAAATACTTCCAAAGGTTCTAAACAAATTCAAAATATCCTCTTTTATTATGCCAGATTCAGGCATCCACTTACTAACTGGGGGAATTTGATGTTCAATGCAACTCCCCCTAAGCCAGAGCTCCTGACTAAATTCCTGAAGGAATTGTTAGCACCTAATTCCAGTGTCAACCCATTATCATTGTTTATTTTGTCTTTCTTTACCCAAGTCTTATTCATTTTGTTCAATATCTCATTCACATCAATTTTCATTTTGCCTATATTGGTTTTGCTCATCCGATTTTCTGTTTACCAGACCTCTTCTTCTTTTGTTCCTATTTCTACAGAATCTTGCAATATGACCAGATTTATTGCAGTTAAAGAACACAACATTTATTTCCTTATAAACTTGATTTCCTCTTGATCTGCACTAATTAGCCATGTGTCGAAACCCATTGCAAGAAAAATAGTAAGCATTGAAAGATTTGCTAATTCCTTTATTGTTAGCATTATTCACTATCATATTTTTACATTCATTGATCTATGACCATACCTCTTACACTTGAAGCATCTACTGGAGAAGAATGGATCATTTTGATTTACTCTATTTCTGCACTGAGTAGCTCTATGACCAAATTTATTACAATTGAAATAATTTCCATTGAATGATTGATATCTTTGAGCATTAGGCTGTCTTACCAAAGGTTTTCTAGTTATGTTTCTCCTATTCCCTCTTTGAAAATTTCTTTGTCCGGATCCAAAGTTTTCACTTTTCTCATATCCAAGATCATGCTTGTCATCACCTTTTTTTTGACCTTCAATTAGTGCTTCAAGTTTAGCTAAGCTTATCTTAAACTTCTCCTTATACTCATTTTCAATTTCTAGGTCATGTCTGAGAGTGATAATCTATCTCTCAAGTTTTCTTTCATTGTCTCTACTTTCTTGTAGATTAGATTCTAGGAGACCATCTACTTCATCCAATCTATAGCATTCTTCAGATCTCTCTTTAAGATTTTGATTCATCTCTTCTTCATCTTTCTTCCTATCTTCAATTTCCTTGGTTAGTCTCATCACCCCAGTTTCCATCTCATGTTTTAGGATAGTAACTTCTTTAGTTAACTTTTCACATTCTTTTGTTTTCTCATTCAAGGCTTTGTCTTCATAATGCTTTTCCATTTGAAGATGTCACTCCTTTCCTTTTGCATTGGATTTGCTCAATTTTTCTTTCAAAATCTCATTGAAGTCTTTAGCCTTTTTGAGATTATCTTACAGCTCCTGAACTCCTGCCTTGGATTGCTCAAGATCTTCTAGCGTGAGATTGAGTTTCCCTTGAAGGTTATATTCATCCATTTTACTGCCTTCCCATATCTTCCTTAAGCTATTAAACTTTTTCAAAGGAACTTGGCTCTGATACCAATTGTTGGAAATATGATAGATAAATGAGAGGGGGGGTGAATCAGTTGTCTCAAAACTTTATATCTTTTCTACAGTTAATTCTCTCTTTTGCAACTTAATAACAATTCAATAACTTAACCATGAAAACAATCAATCATAAGTGTAAGAGCAGCAACACAATAACACATTTGACACCAATATTTTGACATGGAAACCCAGTTAAGGGAAAAACCATGGTGGAGGTTAACCCACAAAAATTAATACCCTATTAAAAGAATTTTACAAATGGGAATGCACATGCATTTGGGCTCATTGCCCAGAGCTCACTACTCAAATGGAGGCTCACTACCTAGAGAAAGATTATAAGAGAATAACAGAGATTTTGAACTAAGAAATAACATCTATCCATGCAAGAGTTTTAGTTCCAGTTAAGTACAAAAACTGATCTTACACATTTCATCTTTGCTTTGCTCTTCTTACTGCTCTACCTTCATTTGCATCTTGGATTTCTACTCTTCTCACATTTGCACCTCATTCACATACACTTCACACACTAAATCATCCAATTCCATCTGCTATATATATCCGCAACATGACCTACAATCATTTTACTAGTTGGCTTCAAAAACATTTAGAACTTTGTTGAGAACACTACTCTGTCAGCTAGATCCATACATAATATGAGATGCAGACCAAAAATTGCATTCAAAAATCATCAATTAGGTTGACCACTAACATCAGTCATCACCATTTGCCCAAAGAACAACTTCTATACATCTTGAATTGAGATCATTCATAAAGTTAGCCTATTCTTTTTCTATCTGTTCTATCAGATTGAAACCTGATACTCAGAAGCTAATATCTTTTGAGTCCTCCATCACCGGAGGACAAAACTCTAGATTTAGAGTGTCTTATAAATGCTTTCATCTACCTTAGATCTGCAACAAACCATGCCTTTCTACCAGAGAGATCCAGACCAAGATATCAGACCCTATTACTACTCTGTTCCTAACTGCCCAGACTTAGATAAATTATGATTATGACTTTTGGTAAAAACAAATTGTGTTATACAGATGATTGGGATGATCTTAGTTTCCATGAATGACAAGACTTGTCAATGCGAAGTAGTGTCTCTTGCCAACAGTTCTTTCTTTTTGCATTTGATGTTTGTTTTGGGAAGGAGAGACGGACTTGGAGAGACTTGAAGGATTTTAGGAAAGGACTTGAGGAAATCTCTTCACCATCATCCTCTACTCTTGGACCTTGAGAGGTATGCTCTCAAGGCTTCAATCCTACTTCTATTTCCTTATGTTATATAGATATGCATGTTTTTATGTTTGTTATGCTTTTGTGTTTTTAGTTTTTTATTATGTGGGTTTTAAAGGGTTGTGTTGGTGATCTCTCCATGTGAGAGAGCTCACCTTTGTCATGGGTGAGAGAGGTATGAACCTCCTCGGTTTACCCTCATTGTTTTCATATAGTTTTTATGGCCATGGGCCTTGTACTGAAGTTTGAGTTGTATGGGTTTTATGGCAAGAGTGCCTTGTGTTTGAAATATGAGAAGTTTATGGCAAGAGGCCATGAGATTATGAGTATTATGAGTATTTGAGTTTTGGGTTTCCTTGAGTTGAGAGTTGTGCACTCTCTCACCCCTTAAACTCATTTTTAAAATGCGTTAGTATGTGATTTGCCTTGGGAGGGTGTTATTGTGTTTGTTGTGATTGTTTTGTAACCCTTGTTGTATGATATTTGGATATTGAATGCCCCCCTAGCTTTGGGGTGGCCTACTTTTAGGCCTAGGTTGGGAGGAGAGGTTCCCATGGGCTTTGTGAACCATGTTTTGTGTTTTGTAGGTTTCATGGTGGCTTTGGAGGAGTTTGGAGGTTGGGAAGAAACTATGTGTTTAGTGGGATTTGGTGAAATGTTAAAAGGATGGCAATGAGATGCCTTATCCCTATTTGGTCTTGTAATAAGTTGGTATTTGTTAAGAGTTGAGCTCTCATTAAGGTTGTGGCCCCTTTTCTCTCCTTGTAAATATTGTATTTATATTTAAAAAATAAGGCAATAAGTTTATCTTCACTCCATTTTATGAAAGAAAATGTATCTCTCTTTTTCTCTCTCTATTTTGTTATAATGTTATGCATGAGAATAATGATTTGAGGAAATAAAATGAATATATTAAGATCCTTGTGGAAATGAAATAATGCATAGTATGCTTGTTTATATAAAAGAAAGTAAATGAGAAAGTGCTTGTTATTGCATTTATGTTTTGAAAATAAAGTCAAATGGATACTTATTGCATAGTAAAACTAGTTTTACTCATGCCTTGGATATTAACTTTCTCCCTTACGTATTTGTTTATTGGGTCATATATATAGATATAGATAAGATGAGCTCACTGTTATTTGGGGAGCTCATTGTGTTTTTTTTACTTTCATGAGATTTATGATAGAGACCTATTTATATATATATAAAGAGGTATCCTTTTATTTTTCAAACTTCTTATATATTTCAAACTTTAATTATAATTTTTAAGCTATTAAATGTTGCTTTGAAATCAAGAAAGGGCCAACTCATGGCCTAGGGTTTTGGCACATTTTATACAAGTAAAAAATAAACAAATGCAGCAAAGGCACCATCTTCTCCTACCTAGGGCACAAGACCGAGTGGATTTGTGCGACTGTGGCCTGGGATGGGGAAAAGCCCTACCCCAATGGTCATGCATTGGGGTTTAAATCCCCCTCGAAACCCTTTCCCCTACATACTATATATTGCGTCTCTACGGATTAAGGAAAAAATGCAGGCTGCCATTTATCAGCGACTCGGTCCTAATACACTTGTTCTCTATGCTTCTTCTTTAGTTGTGTGTGTGTGTGTGTGTGTGTGTGTGTGTGTGTGTGTGTGTGTGTGTGTGTGTGTGTGTGTGTGTGTGTGTGTGTGTGTGTGTGTGTGTGTGTGTGTGTGTGTGTGTGTGTGTGTGTGTGTGTTTAAAATTAAAACCATATATATATATGGTTTTAATTTTTCTCTCTATTCAATATATATATTTCATTTTAAAAAAAGCACGGAGGGCTAGGAAATTTAAATAGAGACCTATTTTGGTATTTTTATATTATGAATAACTTAGAAATATTTAAACTAATTAGCATTACTTAATAAAAAATAGGAAACTAGTCTTATCCTTGAAACATAGTATGTTGCACATGTAAATCTTAGAGAATGGAAATAAAAGATTAGTTTTAAAACCGGATAAATGTTAGGGGATAATCATTCAACATGTTGAAAAAGATATAGGTTAGAAAACTAAAATTTTTAGAAAAACATTTATATGGGAGACCAATAATCTTCTTGGGGAAGATACCCTCTAGTTTTGAGAGTACCTTCCCACTTGCCCATTCTTGAAACCTGCAACGAACTAGAGAGCACAAGGTTAGAATGAGAGCAAATGAGATTAATGCAAACTTTTGTAAATTTGGTTCTTGGGTTTGGTACCCTAATAATTAGGAGTGGATTAGGAGACTTAATTTAGTTTTGGTTAGACTAAAACCACTTTGAGAGTGGGAAGACCTTTTCGTCTCTTGTGGGTGTGTGCTTTTAATATGTTTTATTTATTTATATAATTCCCTCATTTAATTCTTGGTAGGAAATGTAATTAAACTTATGTGTGATTCATTTAAATGTATGGTTTCTATCTCTTTTCTCCTTGCAAACCCAATTACTAATATAAGTAATTTTAAATGTTTAGTTTTAATTTATTCAACCTTTAGGGTTTCTAATTTTTATTTTGATTTAAACCTTGTGAAGGATATTCTAGAGAAATATTCATTTATGCATTTTATTTGTTTAAATTCTGTAATAGTTAAAATGCTAGATTTTTTTTTAATTTTACAACTCTTGTTGAGATGATGAGATGGTGTTATGCTATCAAAATCACTATAGGATTTATTCCATTTTGACTCGTTATGCCATTAAAATTTCTCTAGACTTAGATGGAAATATTTGTTTAAATTAGTTTGATTAATTACCCCTTGTTGCATTAGATGCTTTATTTATTTCTTTAGTTGAATTTTGATTATAGTATTATTTTAATGTTATCTTTGTTAAGTTGATAGTTGTCTTAAGGTTAGATTTTGATTTATATCGAAATCATTTTTCCTAGCTTAGTAAATCCAAGGGTTGGATCCTGATATAGGAACCAACCCTCTTAGCATTGCTTCACGCAACTCATACCCCCTTAGCAGCCATCACCTCATAGGGATTGTGAATTGAGATCACATTATTGCGATTAAGATTAACTGCCCCACCTTCAGGTGACATGCCTAATGTAGGTTGCTGACACAACTATGTTACGTGCATGTGTCACCGAGTGTGCTTGATGCATACGAGGGGGTTTGTAGAGTCAGGTTGAAATTTTTTTGATATTTCATGTCATGACCACATGACAAATGTAGACGTGACACATGTATAGTGCCTCATGAACACATGGCAAATGTGGACATGACACACCCACCACCTCATCAAATATGAACTTAGTGGAGGTACTTCCAATGGCCATAACTAAATTTTCACATGAATATAAAAGGTAATATAGTAGTGTTATACATTGATCCTTGTCATCTATCACAACACTAATAAACTCAACTTGCTAAGCATTGCATTGAACACATTCAAGTGTTTAGATGTAAATTCACCATTAGGGTAAGTGCAAGAAGATGGGGGACCAAAAAGTGGCCAAACCACTTTTTACTCCTAGAGAAATATAACACCATCACGTTTTAGGCTTGGTAATACTAATCCTAAAACATGATCACATTTTGGACTACTAAATATTAAAAAAAACAAATTGAGAGTCATAGTTTTCACCTCGTTTTTAGTTTGAGACCCAAAGCGCGCCTAGGGTTATTGTGTGATCGTGTTTGGAGCAATTTGAAGAAGAAATCACACCAAAACACAATGCCACCTCAGTATTCCCATTGTAGATGAGTTCAACAAAGTTGGTAGGCTCAAGAAGGTAGGATTTGAATCTTTTTTGTAAACTTGAAAATGAAATGAATTGAATTTGTTTTTCATTTTTTGAAAAATTGAATTTCTATTTTAAAATTTTTGGGTAATGAATTACCCCAAAGGCTTAATCTAATAGATGAGAATCCAATTGAAGAGAAGGCTCAAAATTCTCCTCAAACTCCACTTTTGTTTCCTCACCACCCTCGTGGTACACAAAATAGTTATTAAGGGAAATCAAAAACAAGAAAAAACAACTTGAAAACTTAGTTTATCAATTAAAAAAACCAGATGGAAGCAATTATCATTGGAGATCCCATGCCACTTCCTTAGAGTCTATTAGGGTAAGTGCAAGAAGTTGGCTCCACTTTTAGTGGAACACTTGAGCCGAAGTATTTTTAGAAGGGATGGATTGTAATGCCCCACTAAGGAACCCCAGAGGACAACACTAAAATAGGTCAAATTAATAGATTTTTTTTTTTTAAGTAAATAACAATAGAATACATAACATAACATAATAATCTAAACCTATGACCTCTAAGGTTCCTCGACTGTGCTACTCACAAATCAAGATGACAAGAACCAAAAGGCTACATAAGGATTTACAAATAGAGATACATCCCAATTTACAAATACTTGATAAGAGATCTTCTCAAACAAGAAGAAGACAACTCTCATGCATTTACAAACAATTATAGTAAGAACCATAAGGTTCTTCATAGAATAGTGGAAAAAACATATTCTTTCCTCCAGTAATCTGCTAAGTTAACAGACTTGTATCTGTGCATCTAAAAGTGAACATTAGTTCCACAAGGATTATCAATAAACATAAAAGAGAACTATATAGTAGCCTAAGGCCCTAAGAAGCCGACCTAATGTCTTGGGGCTCATGATGGCCTTGCCTACGTATGTGTAGTGCACATACTTCATAGTTCAAAGACTCGAACATGCAACCACATAAAGGTATCATACAAATCAAAATCTCTAAAATGTTATTCACAAGATAGAGACATCCTCTGAATCTTAGATAAACATTTGCAATTAAATCCATTCTTAAGGGTAGTAGAAGATCGAGGTTTACCTATCTCACGAAATACCCAAACATTTTCCAAACATAAATGATCTTCTTCAATTCAGTATACAAGTTTCTACTATGGTTACCAATCATGCAAGGATAATATTAGATCTTATTTTCAATGTAAACAATATTTATTTCCCCAAGATAATAAAATAATAAAATGTAGTATAAGCTTTATCTTGCAAGTAAGAATAGATTATAAAGATATTTCTTTCTTTATGATTAGCTCTACAATCCTGATTTATTCTAACTAGTTGCCCTATTTAATACATTACCTATATCACACTTTGATACATACCTATACATCTTGAATAGACAAGTAACAACAATCCTTTTCAATAACCAAACATCACAAGATTCTCATAAAATTAGGAGGATACCTA
Source organism: Cunninghamia lanceolata (assembly GCA_027924645.1). Classification (NCBI taxonomy): domain Eukaryota; kingdom Viridiplantae; phylum Streptophyta; class Pinopsida; order Cupressales; family Cupressaceae; genus Cunninghamia; species Cunninghamia lanceolata. The sequence goes on along the minus strand of BSBN01000050.1, from coordinate 8,117,005 downwards.
GTTCTAGCATCATCAACCATTGATTGTTAATAGTTATTGCATACCCAAAAATCATAATAATATTAACATTCTTCTCACCTCTTGCATGCTAACCAAGAATCTCATATAATTCACTAGATGGTTTTGCACAAATAATACATTTCATTTCACTAAAATATGACTATTTTCTTAATGTTATAATAGAAGTGTTATTATCCTATCATTGGAAATGAATCTTTTACAAGGACCATACTATAGTTTCATGCAGATCAATTGTACTAACTTGATAAGTATGAATACAAAGAAATCATTATTCTACTTGAAAATAATTTTCAAGTTTATTTCAATATAAGGAGAAAATATGAACATCTACAACCCTACCAATATTAACTAAAAATCTTCTTGTATGTACAAAATTAAAATATATTCCCTTTAGATAAATGATTTACACAAGAATTGGTTAACTTACTATTTAATTACATTTACTAAAAAGTATAAACTTAGTAGATACTTCATGATCCTAACTTAAAAGGACCTTTCAAAAGCATAAATTTGATTATGGATGTTGACTTACCGTTAGCATTACGGAGAAACTGAAAGAGGTTCAAAGTAGAATAGAACATGTAGACATATCAAAAGACCTATAATCCCTTGAAAAGAACCTCTCTAGGGAATGGACCTGGATGGTTAAGAAAGAGGAGGTTTACTAGAAACAGAAGTCCAGAGTTCAATGGCTCAGGGAGGGTGATACAAACACCTCGTTCTTCCATCAATCAACCCTAAAGCATAGGAAAAGAAACACCATTAGGTCACTTCGGGATGACCAAGGGAGGTTGGTGGAGGACGAAGGGGAGATTGGAGACTTGGTAAGTAAATTCTTTGCATCTTTATTGACTGGTCAATAGTCCAATGTCCCTAAGGAGGATCTTGACTCTATTTTGGATATCATTCTGATGATTCTCTCTGAGGATGACAACTACTTATTGACCAAACCTATTACTCTTGAAGAGGTTAGAGTTGTTGTTTTCTCCATGGGGTCCTTCAAAGCCCCTGGCCTAGATGGGTTTCCTCTGACCTTCTTCCAAACCTTTTGGGAGATTGTTGGGAACGATGTCTTCTTGGTGGCTCAGGATTTCATTAAGATAGAGAGACTCCTATGGTAGTTGAACAACACCTTTATTGTCTTAATTCTGAAGAAGACTGATGCTAGGACCATGACCAACTTTAGGCCTATTAGTCTTTACAATATGGTTTTCAAAGTCTTCACCAAAATTCTGGTCCTCAGGTTGCATCCCCTTCTGGACAAACTCATTGCCCCAAATCAAAAGGGTTTTGTCCTGGGCAGGTAGATTTTGGATGCGGCCATCACCACCCATGAAGTCATTCACTCTATCCATAAGAGAAACACCCCAGGTATGATCTTCAAATTGGATATATCCAAAGCCTACGGTAGGGTCAGCTGGGACTTTCTTTTAAGAGTCCTTAAAAAAATTGGGTTTAATGAAAGAATCATCAACATTATCAAATCTAGTGTATATCTACACCCAAATTTTCTATGTTGGTCAATGGTTCTCCTACAGGTTTTTTCCCTTTTGGAAGGGGCATTAGAGAAGGGGACCCATTGTACCCCTATCTATTCATTTTGCTTGCTGAGGTTTTGGGAAGAAATTCTTGTAATCTGTTAATGCAAGGAACTCTCTATGGGATCAAACCTGCTTCAACAACCCAGAGAGCAGTTATTCAACAATTTGTAGATGACACTATTCTGTTTCGATTAGGCTCGGTTGTTGAGGCCAAAAGGTGGAGGGAACTTCTAAATAACTATGAGAGGGTTTCAGGCCAGAGCATTAACTTTGAGAAAAGTCATAACTATTTCCTGAACATGCAAGAAGATCTTCAGCAGAAAATAACTAGAGTCTTGAGCTGCTCAAGTGAGAGGCTTCCAGCCACTTATTTGGGTCTTCTCCTCACTACCACTAAATTTACAATGGATTTTTGGAAAGGGTTGGTTGAAAGAATTCAGAGAAAGTTTGCTGGTTGGAAGGGTGTCCTCTTAAGTCAGGCATGGAAATTTCAACTTCTCAAGGCCTCTCTGCAGGGGATGCCCAATTACACATTACGTCTCTTTAAAATCCCCAAGAATGTGGTTGATAAGATTGAACAGATTCAAAAAATTTCTTTGGTCTGGGGTGGAAGAGAAAAAAAGAATTGCTCTGGTGGGTCGGGAGAAAGTTTTTCCCCCCAAATAGCAAGGGGGATTGGGCCTAAGAAGAATTCATTTGATGAACAAGTCTCTCTTATCTAAGATTGGGTGGAACCTTATTCAAGGTGGCTCTGACTAGGGAGAAACCATTATGGCTAAGTATCTCAATGGAGGACAAGGCAGAAGACTCCTTTCGGATGTAAGTTTCTCCAAAGGCTCGGTTATATGGAATGGGACTATTAGAACTCAGGGCCTTCTTCGACAAGGTTTAAGATGGAGGATTGGTGATGGTAGTGAGGTTCATTTTTGGAAGGATAGATGGCTAAAGGATAAACCTCTAATGGATATGGAGTATGGCAAGGTTGAGGGTAGGGTCTGAGAGGTCCTTGGATCTAAAGTTGCTAACTACATAAGGACTTGTGGGGGTTTTCAGACTTGGAAGATGGTTTCCACTTATGTCTAAGATGGCTATGGGATGAAGGTGGCTTCTCAACTCCAAAGAGATCTCAAAGACTACAGACTCTCTTTCTTTCCCAAGAGAGATAAGATGGTTTGGGATAAGGATAAAAAGGGCTTGTTTATAGTTAGAAGCACCTATAGACTACCATTAGACCTAGGAGAGGATAGAATGTGAAGAAAAATCTAGATCTCCAAACTTCTACCTAAGATTAACTTCTTTTTGGTGGACCCTGATGCATAATAAAGTCCTGACTCTGGACAACTTGAAAAAAAGAGGATTTCAAATGCCAACCAGATGCATCCTTTGTGGATCAGAGGAGGAGTTGCCAGCTCATCTCTTTCTTCATTGTAATTTTGCCTAGGAGGTTTGGGGTTTAACCCTTCAAAAGCTAAACCTAAACTGGTCCTTGAATGGTAACATTGAGATGGTGGTCTGGGAATGGAAGCCCCCTTTTAGCTTGGTTTTACCGATCTCTAAAGAAATCTAGACTCAAATTCCCCCCATTTAGTCTAGAGTCTGTGGAAGGAATGTAACAATAGAATCTTTAGAGAAAAGAATAGAACTCATTTGGAAGTTTTTCAGAGTTTCTCCAAATTACTAATGGAAAGCATTAATTCTTGCAAGTTTAAAGCTATGGATAGCCCCTCGGGGAGAGAAGAACATAGTATGTTAAAAAATTGGAACATTGACCCTAACTCCTACCAGGTGGAGAACTCCAGAAGGTTAGTCAGAGTGAAAACTAAATGGACTTTACCATAGCAAGGGTGGTTTAAGCTCAACTTTCATGGTGCGTCTAAGGGAAACTTAGGTGCTACAAGTGGTGGAGGCATTATAAGAACAGACATGAGAGTTTGTGTTGCTGCCTTCTTAGGGGGCATTGGTGTGAAGATCAATAACCAAGTGGAGGCTACAGCTATGCTCTGGGGAATTAAGCTTGCTATCTCCATCAATATGAAAAGATGCATATCGAAGGTGATTCTCTGTTAATTGTTAATGCTACCCTGGGTCTATCCCAGATCGAGTGGAACTTGGAGGATATTATTGGCAACATTAAGATACTTCTTAAGGGTTTGGAGGACTATAAGATTAACCATATTTACAGAGAAGGAAATGATGTGGCTGATGTCTTGGCTAACGCGGGGAGTGGCAAAGAAGGGTGGCAGTGTTGGAGAAACATATCCAGATTACCCTGAGAGATATACAATCTTATCGTGCAGGATGGTAATAGCCATGAAACATAAGTGGCTTATGTTTTTGGTTAGCCTCTAGTGTAGCCAAGATGGGGGAGGGGTTGAAGCTCTCTATTCTGATCTTTTGAATAGTGGTTATGATCACATCGTAGGTGGGACCAACAATTCAAATTTTCAAATAATTCTTGGTAGGATAGAAAAGGTGGTGGATCATTGGTGGTCCAAATGTTTGACTAAGCCCAAACATAGTGGTATGATTGCCTATGTGGTTGACAAGTAGGATGGGGAGGATGACTAGACAATAAGTGGTGTCATGGATAGGTCATGGCCTAGTAGACAACCCTCAACCAATAAGAGCAAAGTGAAAGAGGTCTACATGGATCTCGAGATGGACACTGCTGATCATACTATTTGGAGGTTGATGGGAAAGTCTAGTTGGCATGTTAATAGGCATAAGGACATTGGTATTGGTGGAGATTTGGAGGCTAGATTCTACCACTCAAAAGGGATGACACGTGGATTTATGGCAGGGATATGGAGGATGGATGGGATTGTTGTCTTCATGGTTAATTATGGTTGGACAAAGCCATTGGTTGGCATCACCTATCATCACATGAGGTGGCAACTAAATCCTCCCAAGGAGATGTATCTAGGTGGTAAGGATGTGGAATGTCACATCAATAATTACGCTGCCATAATTACCCCTTCATAGTGGAATTACCATTTTAATGGGCTTCTTGCTAGCTAATTTCAATATTGTCGGTTGTAAGCATTGCTATTTTGAACGCACCCAATTCAGTGGCTTCTACAAATTACAGTCTGAAAAAATGGGAGGAGATATTGTGAAAATTGAACCTAGCTCCGTGGAGAAATTTAAGCAACACCCAATTGTTTGGCATATTATATAGCAAGGGGAGGTGGTGCCTTTCATGGAAGGAATGGTAGGCCACGATGAAAATCTGTCATGGTAGTTTGCTGAGTCATGGGATGAGGAAACTAGAGAGGTTAGAATTAGAGCTATCAGCTTTTGAGTGTCATAAGAGGTGATAGGGCAAGCCACTAGGTTACCTATGAAAGGTAACAAGCATTTGGGGAGAAGTTGAGTCCCTAACCCAGAGCACATGAATCGTTTCTTTTGTGAGGGAGAGAAGCCTGTAAAACTCCATGGAGGGTTTGAGAGGGACAAGCTGTTGGAGCCATGGGGACACATCTACTTGATACTAATGAAATTTTTTATGCTGGAGGGAAGATTTTGGGTATATTATCTTTACCACTTTGCTCTTCTCAATCATTTCATAAATAAAATTAAGATTAGCTTTCCTTTTTTTGTTGTCTTCGTTAGACAACTCCATTAAGTCTATTAGGGAACTTAGGGCTAAGAATGCTACTCATCTGCTTATCCCCATACACCAAGGCCTTATTATGAGACTATATCACTTTCACCTGGCTCTATGTCCACTAAAACAAATCCAAGTCAAAATTCTTGAGGACCCATAGCCGAGTACATCCCTTGGGGACAAAGGAAAAGTGAAGGTTAGTATGGGGACCCCTAAAATCTCTAAAGGTGGCCCCCATGGTGGGGAAGATAACCGTATGGGACCCTTTCTACTGCTAGGAACAAGAAGTTGAAGTATACCACCCTAGCGACTGAAAAGAAGACTACCAAAAGAGATAGAGTGGAGGTGGAGGAAATGGAGACTACCTTAAAGAAAAAATCTAAGGTAAAGGTGCTGCTACTGTGGATGTTCATGTGAATATAGTTGGGCTTGATCCTAGGCTGGATCATTTGGGTAGTGGTGAAGGTGGAGAGGTTGTTAATCTGAGGATTCATTAGTCCAAACAGATCACTAGTAAGTCACTGGTGAACCCATAGGGAGTGGATGTTTTTGAGTAATCTGAGTTTGTGGAGACTGTAGAGGAAGGTGGGGGGGAAACCCCCATGGAATTTGTCCATGAGGTTGAGGGCACTAGTCATTTCACCTCTATGAATGAATCCAATTCTGAAGGTGTGGGTGACATTGTGAAGATGGCTATTGGTCAGGACACCATGAGGGTTGCTGTGGATCAAGAGAAGAAGGGGAGTTGCACCTTATGTAACAAGAATAGAGAGGATATTCAGCACCTCCAGAGGAAAATGGAAACCATGCAGAAGAAGTGGAAGACTATGGCTAAGTTTTTGGCCAAAGCTCTACACTGGATAGCTTCCATCTTTGTTGCGGTGAAAGATCTAGACAAGATCAAGCAGGTGGGAATCAATAGTTTGGGTGATTACAAGGATATGGTCGAGTTCCTTGGTGCAGGAGCTCCCTAGTTTAGTCAATTCGTTGGCTATTTCCTAGTTGGTTTTCATGTTATTTTCTTTTCTTCTAAGGCTTTAAAAGCCATTTTGATATTTTGTAATAAAGACTTAGTCATTTAGATTGACTAGTCCATGAGGATGTTAGTAAGGCCTATTTTATAGGAGTGCTTCTTTTAGAAACTTGTTTTTTTTAAAGAAAAAGCTTTTCCCATCATTTCATTGCCTCTCATGGTAGTTGTATGGACATAATGGGAAGTGGAAAGGTCAGAAAACTTTCTATAAGCTTCATTTTGTAAAAACATGCCAATAATGAATGGAGAGGAGGAGTTTATTAAGGAAAAAACTGTGTTTTTCTGCTTTTGGTTGAAAACAGCCTTCTTGTATGGCCTGGTACGGACAGCAAGAGATCCATGGTCTAGTAAATGTTGTTGTAGGTTGAATCACCTTTCATTTGCATTTATTTAGAGCCCTTGAAACGTTTCTATTGCTTTGTTTGAACCCATTGTATGCAAACTAGTTTTTAACCCTCCATAGCTAGGGTTTTAGACAAAATGCTTTATTCTTCCTCTATCCTCTGAAGGTGGTCACCCATTTCTTGGTGGGATGGAGGAAGGTAAAGTATTTTTCATGTTTTTTAATGTTTGTTTGGCTGTTCTCCTTCCTCCATGGTGTGTGGTATGCTTCTAACTAGTCAAAAATAGTGACTAGTTAGTTTTGTAAAGGCAGAAGACAGGAAGAATGCAAAAAATAGTTAAAGACTTGACCAGGTGGTGGGTGATCTCTGTGTTTTAGATGGAAGGCAGACCTACACAGGAGCTCTACTGATTCAGGCAAAGGGTCCTTGATACATATCTTTCCCTACCCTCAAGTTAGAATGGTTTCTAGAAGAAAAAAATAGTTTGCTGACAGAAAAAATAGTCTACTATCCTAATCCGTGCTGACAGAGTATGGTGTTGTACGTTTGCAGTAGGTAATGAATCCATCTTGGATGGTTGGATGGGTATAAGGTCTACATGATCATTGGAAGGTCTATGGATTTGGTTTTATGTGGTCCAATCCTAAGAAATACAAAGAAGTAGTCTCCTTTTGACACTGTCATAGGACAGTCACATAGCAATTTGCTGTCCCTGTCCTATATAGTACAGTATGGGTCTACATGTGAGTAAATGGTATCTTTTCACATTGGGTATTTAGTATGCATTAAGCACTGATGGTCATTTGAGGCCTTTGAGAAGTTATTGTTAGTTGAATCAATTCTATAAAGGTTAAGCCTTCTTCAAACACTGTCCTAGAATAGTCTTACTGTAGATGCTGTCCACTGCCTTGGGGAATATAGAAATTAGTCTTTTTGGTCAGAGACCTCATGATAGTCATATTTTCTTGACAAGTATGTGTTAACAGTTATATGAGGACACTGTTGGTAGAGGTGTGGGTAGTAGGTTGTGAGTCCTTAAAAGGTGTATTGTGCATATAGGTTGGATTGAGCAATGACTCTCCAAGTTGAGAAGTGGGTAGCCTATGAGGAGGACACTAGATAATGGTCCTAGGCTAGGTCAATCTTAGTAATAGCCTTTTGTAGGCTTTGTCTTCACAAACACCTTTGTAAACCTCTTGGAGGAAGTTGAGTGATCTAAGTTCATTGAGTGAACTTCAACAAACACTACCTTTACCTTTGCATCATTCCTTGCTAAGTTGCAGGTGACTGATAGCCCTTAGTTTCTTGTTTCTGATATTTTTTGTTGTCGTTGTTGTGTCCGTGGTTTTTGATTAGTTGTGTTTTGGTCTGCTATTCAAGTGTTGTGTATCTACTATTTTTGGCTTCTTAATGAACTGATGCCTAGGGGGCTATTTTGTTAAAGGGATTTGTACCCTCTTTTCTAGCTGAAGTAATAAAAAACATTCTAATGTATCATGCATTTCAAAATCATAGAACATTCTTGACTAGCCAAACTATTACCACCTGACTAAATACACCTCATTGAATATTTCCCTACATTTATTCTAAAATGTCAAGGAAATTACTAATGCATCTCATGCATTAAAAGAATCCAAATCTAAAGCTATAACATTTTATAGAATCACTCTTATAATTCAAAAGACATACTTATGATAGATGCTAACAAATTTGATGAATCCTAATGGCTATCGAAATGTGGCATATTTCATAGCTCATCAGATAGAGTAAAGGCTATTAATAATAGTAAAAAAAAACTAAAGACCACCGAAGGAAAAGAAAGATCCCATTAAAGAATAACGATGCCCTCGTAAAGATCAACTAGCTCCAAATATAATCAAAGAAATGTATTAGTTATTGGGAAACAAAAGATTGCTATTTCTGCGAAAGTTGGTACAAAAGGCATAATCGCCTAACATGATATGGGTTTTTCAATCATTATGTGCTAAACATAAAATAGAGTAAGCGAGCATAGAGAGAGATATGCTTCCTATATCACCATTGTAGACACCCAAAATTGTCCCAACTTTGTCCATGTCTAGCAACACCTTGTTAAAAACATCACTTAGACATCATGTAGCATTTTGTCTTAATCCCATCCTTATCCCACTTAACCAATTAATTAAATAAATTTTATTTATTTAATTAATTTCACATTCATAATCCCACTTTCCAATTAATTAAATAAATTTTATTTATTTAATTAATTTCCACATCATATCCCAACTAATTCAAATATTTTATTTGAATTAAGTTCCCCACTATCTAATTAATTAAATAAATTTTATTTATTTAATTAATATCCAACTCATATCCCAACTAATTCAAATATTTTATTTGAATTAAGTTCTCATCATAAGCCGACTTTCCAATTAATTAAATAAATTTTATTTATTTAATTAATTTATCTTATCATTAAGCCGACATGTGTGCCTCTTTCATTTAAAAAAGATAAGTGGTACTACAGCCTTTTATTTAATATCTTTCATATGTAGTACTTTTTATGTACACAAGCACACATGAGCCCTATTCTCCTTGACACTTGTCAAATGACTACAACTCCCTTGAAGAGTGGGAATAACCTAATCAATCCTAGCCGTCCACATCAATCATTTAGCTTTTTAATCTCAACCGTCCATTGGAACCAAGCCTTTCCTATAAATCAAACCCTTCACAAGCCATTAGCATGCATTGAGCTTCAAGTACCCTTATCCTGCCAAATCTTCTAGAATGCATTGAGCCGCAAGTACCCTTATCCTGCCAAATCTTCTAAAAGGCATTGAGCCTCAAGTAACATTATTCTGCCAAATTATCATTAGCATGCATTGATCCTCACGTATCCACATGCTGTTGAAATATCATTAAAGCCTTTGCATCATTCATCTATCATCTTCATCTTAATGTTATGCTGCAGAAATGAGCACCCAACATTCTTCCAACAATAATCCTTCAAAATCTTGCATGCTCATGCGAGGTGGAGAAGAGAAATGGAGATAAATCAAGCATAGTGTGGAGATCGGTTTGCATTTACATTTCTTATTTTGATTTTCAGGTTGTCTTGTACTTCATTGTGCATTGCTAGGGTTTTATCATTGCTGGTTATTCATTTGCCCTAATTTGCAATTTTACCCTAACTACATTTGGCACGCCCGGTGGGACTCACTTCGTTTGATCTTTTTTGCAGGTTTTTGTAATAAAAATTTGCATTCATATAACCCCCATTGTTGAGTTTTGCAGGTTTAATTAACTTTTTGTTGCAGATCTGCTACTTTTTGGACAAAACCCTAGGTTTTAAAGATTTCATCATATCTTCCAAACGGCTGCGAATTTTTCTACAAGATTTTAGCACAAGTTTTTCCATGATATAAGAAAGCTACAGCAGAAAAATTTTGGGTTAATCGCGATTTTTGGGGGATTTATCACGTTTTTATGTTTTTTCATAAAATCACAATTCTGGGCGCAAATCAGCGAATTTTTCAGAAATTTTTACATTTTTGGAAATCTCTTGAAATTCTAATGAGGGTCTGTGTTTTGCAGATTTAATTTGGAGGTCGTTTACTATGCGAAAAAATCAGATCTTTGCCGACTATACCATTTTCATAAATCCGCATTCCTGGGCGCAAATCAGGGAATTTTTCTGATTTCTTTACATTTTCGGAAAGCTCTCTGAAAATTAATGGGGGTCTTTTCTTTGTTTTTTTAATTTTTGAACCAAAAATCTATCAAAATAATCAAATCTAATTCGGCTATGCATCTAAAATTACAATTTTTCTTGCCTGATGAGCCTATTTTTATGCCTGCATTATAATATTATTTTTTTTTATGTTGTAGGTGATCATAAGGAGCTGGAGCAACATTGACATCAACATCTACAACAATTTGGATAGTGAAATAATCAGGTGCACTCATTCTAATCTTTCATCTCTTTCATCTTCTAATCTTGTTTGCAAACACATTTGATTTTGGGCTTAAAATAAACAATTGTTTGCAAATTCACATCAAAACATTGGGCTAAAACAAACCATTGTCTTTCATCACATTTGGATTTGGGTTTTAAAACAAACAAGTGCTTGCATTGTCTTCCACACATTGAATTTCTAAGGTTAATGAACCCCATGCGAGTGTGACCAAATAAATGTGTATGCTCTCTCCTCGCGTACCAACATGAACTTGGAGATCAAAAACATTTACTTGTGTTGCTTTTGTTTAGCCTTAGAGAGGCCTGCCTTGGTATCCACCCCAAGGGAACGACCTCAAGCGGTACTTTCATCCGGTCCGCTATAAAAATTAGAGGATAAGGCGAAAGCCAAGTCTAACCGGTATTAGCGCTCACCATACAGTGCTAACTCGAAAGGAGGTGTACCTTTGTGTATATTAAAACTCCTAGTAGGGTTAGTTAAAGTCTTAAGTGGCTTGCTGGATGCTCGTGGGGTGCCGGTCCCCCGGATTTTCACTAGAACCTCCTTGTGATAGTGGCCTTGCCTTAACTAGGACTTGTTGAAGTATCTTCACGTGCTTGCTTAACCATCATCACATTCTTCCAAACTAACAACTTGCTTATGTGTCTTGCGTGAGTGATTCATGTGTGTATATGCATAATCATTTGTTTTAAGATTGCCACATCAAGCTCTAAACACCCAAACACATAAAGACAAGTCATCCTACACATTCTTCCAATAACATTCAAACCCAATCACTTTCATCTCAAACATAGCCAAGTCATCCAAACAATCCACATCATCATCCAAATCCCTAAACAAGCACTTGCTAAAAGGACTTAAGGCAAACACTTGGGTGACAACATGTCTACACTAGAAGACCCAACAATCAAATTTCAAAGATTCCTCCAAAATCTTTATCAAGGATCACAACCCCTAAACCAAGACGCCATTGAAATATTACAATTCTTTATCCAAAGAGCTCAACCCCATGCAAGTCAATCACCTCAACTACAACACTTCATAGCCCAAGTCCAACACCTTTTAGCTACTAGTCAAGCTCGACAAGCACAACAATACTTAGCCATTCACTATCAACATAATCCATCTCATAGCCACATGTCATATCCATCCACTTCCTATCAACCTAATCCACCTATCCACCAAATCAATGCCACATCAACCTATGAACATCCACATCAATCTTATCCAATCCCTCATGCCACCATTCCTATGCACTACCAAGCCCATCTACAAGGCAATAAAGTGATTTTACAAGAACAACATCCAAGTCCAAATATCCCTTTGTACATAAATCAAGCAGGTCCAAGTACACCTTTTCAACAAGACCATCAAGCACCATTGATAGACCTAAGTCTACCTCTGCAACAAGAAACACATGCAAGTCCAAGTGGCCCCTTGTACATAAATCAAGCAAGCCCAAGTTATCCTATGCAAGATCTAATAACCTTTGACAAGGGAGATACCAATCTAGAGTGGCCACCATCATGCAATCCCATGCCAACACATGAGCCAACAAGTCCTATCCCAACACCATCATGTGATCCTACTCCTAGTACATTGGTCCATCAACCTTCCAAATCATCAAGCCCTTCATTACCTTCATCACCATGTCATTCTAATCCTTCACCAAAGGATGCGGCTGAGAGAGTTTTACAAAGGATGCTTGAAGCAAAACTCATTGAACTTCCTAAAGTCAAACCATGTGAAGAAAGTCCATATGATGAACATGATTATTGTGCATACCATAGGACCAAAGGCCACAATACAAATCAATGCCCAATATTTGTACCAATTGTTTACAAGGTGTACCTACCTATAATGGGAAATCATGCCACATCATCCCCATCCTATGTGTCACCCCCATCTAGTCCAAATCCGAATCTGTCCAATCCAATTAGCCCTCAACCTAATCCTAATCATAAGCTTACAACACCATCTACTATTATCATCCATCCATTATATTGCTCATCCACTCATACACTTGCAAAGGATGTGATCCATTGGCTACTAGCTAGGAATAAACTACCTCCATGTCAAACACCCATTTATGAGCCTACCAAAGAACTTCCAAAGGTCATGTCCAATCATATAATCCCATCATGTGGTCCACCTATCCTTGAGCCTATCCAAGAGCCTTCCATTAACATACCTAGCCCTTCAAGCCCATCATGTGACCTACAAGACATCAAGCCTATTCAAGAGTCTCTTATTGTGAATCCAAGTCAAGAGTCATCATGTTCTCATGTTGTTGACCAAGAGTCATCTACCTCCATTCAAGCAACCCAAGAGGTATGTCAAAGGTTTAATCCTAAACATGTGGAAACATTAAGCCCTAGTCCAACTCATGATCAAAACACTTTCATTCAACCTATCCATAACATGTACCTTCTCTATGATCAAGATGATACCTATGAAGAAGCTATCCATGAGCACCTTGATCCTATCCATAATCCTATATCTATCCATGAGCAAGATATCCAAATTGCTCCTAGTCATCTACCATCTAGCCCTATTCATAATGAGCAAACATCCACTTGTCATAATGAGACATGTGCCTCTCAAGAACACATAAGCATAGAAGATCAAACAACTAGCTTGGATCTTAGCGAACATAATCAAGATCCTAATGATCATCCTTCCACATCCACCATCGATTCCACTTCAAATCCACCATCATGTCCACTTGGTCTTACCAGCTTCCTCCATGAATGTTCTTCCTTAGGACAACAAAGACCTTTATCTACTTCATCTTCTCCATCCAATAAAGAGTTCAAGTCTAATGTTCAAAGCACACCAAGTCCTATAGTCAATCGCATACTCCAAAACATGAACTACAAAGGTAAAGGTCTAGGCCTTTATGAACAAGGTATTTTGGAGCCAAATCATATCAAGATTCCTCAATGCTCATATGGCCTTGGATACACACCCCAAGCTAAACAAGCTAAAGATGTTGGTAATCCCTTCATGCATCCTAAACCTAAGTCCACTTTCCATCACAAACTCCATCATCTACCCAAAACATATGTAGCCATTCCATCTCCATCATCCTATAAATGTCAAAAGCATGTGACCATACACCTTCCGCCATCCACCTTGCCTCCACTTTTACCAACTCCAAATATCCCTCCATCCACCTTGCCACCATTGCTTCCAACACCTAACATACCTATCATTCATAAGTATCCTTACATCCCTAATCATGGCCAACAAAAGCACACATCGTTTAAACATAAAACTTCCAATCATTCCACCAAACCCACTTCCATCAAACCCATGGGATTCAAAAGAAAAAATTTTGATGCCTTTATCTATAAAGCCAAAAATCCTACTAAAACTCCTAAGGACCCTCATGCTTTAGGGTATCAATGTGAAAAGTCTCTAAATCATCCATCTTCAAAGCAAAGTACATTCATAAAGTTATCTAAGCCCACATCCCCAAAAGCAAAGCCCACAAGTAAAATGGTTTGGGTTCTTAAGCAAACAACTAGCAAAGCAAATGAGGCATCCTCATCCATATCTAAGCCGCCATCTAAACCCTTACCTCCAAATGCAAAGCCCAAAAGCAAAATGGTTTGGGTTCCTAAGCAAATAGCTAGCAAGTCAAATGAGGCATCCTCCTCTACATCTCAAGAATCCCAATCACCTATATCCATCCAAAAGCCTACTTCCATCCAAAACTTTCATTCCCTTCAAACATCCCACAAGCAAAATAAAAGCACTAAAAATACTAAATCTATGTGGGTTCCTAAATCACTTCATCAACCATCTCCTAAGCAAACATCTCCATTGCTTCCTACACCACCATCTCATCAAAAGCTTCAATGTTTATCATGGTGTGTGCAACTGTTGGTCATGATTCCCTTCCACTCCGCAGCACCTTCACATATCTACATCTACCCATCTTCCATCCATTATCTTGCATATCTCCGCCATGCTATCCCTATGGTCCATGCTTTTGCATAAGCCTTTTATCCATCTATCCTTGCATGAACCTTTCATAATCCATTTCATAATCCACTATCTACCTAATCCATCTCCCATCCACGCAATCCCTTTATCAACATCAATGAGCACACTTGACATGGTCCATGCGAAGACATCATCTATCTCTAATGGGACTACCAACATCCATTGAACTAGCCACTTGAGTCCCTCCTATCCATTACGATGGTGAAAACCTGGCAAACAGGCGCCATGTGTAATTGTCAACCCATCTAAAAGCAAAAAATTGAAAAAAAAAAAAAAAGCAAAAAAGCAAAAAAGCAAAAAAAAAAAATCAAAAATCAAAAAATCAAAAAAGTAAAGAGAAATCCCTTCGTCCAATGGTGAAAACCTGGTAAACAGGCGCCTTGGATAAGTACCATGATGAAAACCTGGCAAACAGGCGTCATGTGTAGGTTGATCTTCTATGTCACTTACACTTGGGGGCACATTGTCTCATCCAACCTATCCATTTCTAAACTATCTATCCCATTATATCATCCTACCATCCTTAGCCATTACATAAACAAGCCTATCCTATTGAACCCATTTATCCATTCATCCATCCTTCTGCCTTTTGATTTTGATGAAGACATTGGGGCAAAATCTTGAAACATGCTTTGGATATCTCTTGGTATACCTCATACCTTCCTCATCAATCCATATTATCATTATCCACCTATCATACACCTTGTCATGTAAAACCTATCATGTCATCCCATGGTCATGAACTTTGTCATGTAGAATCCTAAGCATTACCACCTAGAATGGGGCAAGTTCTTCCTATGCGACATAGCCTTTTAAGATCACATCCTATCTCCCTTATGATCCATCCAATATGGCATATCCTTATCATAAGCTTTCCATCTTATAGCTTATCTCCATCCATTTATCATGAGCTTTCCACTATAGCCTACCTATTTGTTTATCATGAGGCATGCATCCATCCCTTTTATGGCCTATCTTTTTATCCATCCACATATCATGAGCCTTCCATCCCTTATTGCCCATCCTTTTATCCATCCAATCCCATTCATCCATCTTTGCACCTAGACTTGGTTTTCCCTTGTCATTGGTATCTAGCACAACAGCTACCTAAATTGTAAATCCATTGACATCCCAAAACATTTCAAAAACTACAAAAAAAAATCAAATATGTCAAAAAATCCAAAAAAATCAAATATCCAACAAAAAATCCAAGCAATAAGATCAATTCAATCATCATCCAAAACAACCCACTCCATCAACATCAATCAAAATCAAAATTATCATCATCAATTCTTCTTATCAATAACATTCATTCATCCATTTCAATCAATCCATTTCCAATCATATCAATCAAATCAATCTAAGCAATGATCTTAAATCCAAGTCACATTAATCCATATGAAGCAAGATAATCAATCAAGGAACATTATCCAATCAAATCAATAGGTTTTGATCCTAATCTTGTCATGAGCCCAATCAATCATCATCAATGGGATAGAGCGTTCCCACATCCTTGTGTTGATCTAGGGATATAGCTTTCCCCACAATGACAACACTATCTATCAACAATCAGCAATCAATCATTGGTTTATGACTTGACAAGGGCAATACCTTGTTTGTTTTACATCCTTTGAGCACACTGAGAACATTTGCTTATGCTTAGATTGAGTGGACACTCTAATCATCACACCATCACTATCATCATTCTAAACAATCCAATTGTCAAAACAATCAACCCAGCAACAACAAACATCACAACCAAAGCACATCAAGCTAGCCATCAAAACAAATCCAATAACTTCAGCAAATCAAAAGTAGCTCAATCCACCACATATCATCACATCATCAACATTTCATCAATCTCAATCCATTTTTATCATCTCATCAATAAAACACAACATTAGAACTACATTTCATTTCCATCGTTAAGTGCCTTGATCCCATGGATATAGGGTATGTAGGCAGTCTGGAGTACGAAGGAAGTGCCCAGATTCAGGCACAAGCGATTTTCCTCTTTCTTCTTTCATCATTTCTTCTATCATCTATCTTATACATCATCAATAAACAACTTCTTCCAATCAATCTATCATAGCACATCAATCCAATCATCACTTCATCTAATCATCCTTCAATCATCTTCCAATCATTCCAAGCAATGATCCAAATGCAAGCCCATCCTTAATCCATACCAATCAAGTTAATCAATCAAGCCAAGTTATCCAATCGCAATCCATGGTCTTGATCCTAGCCTTGTTGTAAGCCCAATCAATCAGTCAATCAGCCAACCAACTCAACAAACAACCTTGTGTTGATCTAGGGATATAGCTTTCCCCGCAATGACAACACTCTCAACTATCAACAATCAGCAATTAATCATTGGTTTACAGCTTGACAGGGGCAATACCTTGTTTGTTTTTGAATCATTTGTGCATGCTTGCTTGCTTGCTTGTGTGTGTTATCATTTTATCTTGCATTTGCATCATATCGGTATCAATCCAGCTAATATTCATATCTTGTATCCAGACAAGGTTGTATTACGCTGGGGCAAAAGACACCTCGTCACCCTGGTCCTTCTACCTTGGTGCATAACGTCTAATGCTATATCAAACATTATGGTTGCTCACTTTCATTGCAGCATAACGCATCATTCATTCCCTTAGCTATCTTTCTTAGCCAAGCCATTTCTTTTCGAGAGCCTACCCGTGTTTGTCCAACCCGCCTAACCTCTCGAGGGGGCATCATCATCCTATCTTTCCATCATCATCATCATCATCATCCCATATATTTTTCCTCTATCCATACCTTAGCTTCTTTGAAATGATGTTACTCAACATAAATCTTATCATCTCGAACATCATCTCAAAGAGGGGCAAAATGTAGACACCCAAAATTGTCCCAACTTTGTCCATGTCTAGCAACACCTTGTTAAAAACATCACTTAGACATCATGTAGCATTTTGTCTTAATCCCATCCTTATCCCACTTAACCAATTAATTAAATAAATTTTATTTATTTAATTAATTTCACATTCATAATCCCACTTTCCAATTAATTAAATAAATTTTATTTATTTAATTAATTTCCACATCATATCCCAACTAATTCAAATATTTTATTTGAATTAAGTTCCCCACTATCTAATTAATTAAATAAATTTTATTTATTTAATTAATATCCAACTCATATCCCAACTAATTCAAATATTTTATTTGAATTAAGTTCTCATCATAAGCCGACTTTCCAATTAATTAAATAAATTTTATTTATTTAATTAATTTATCTTATCATTAAGCCGACATGTGTGCCTCTTTCATTTAAAAAAGATAAGTGGTACTACAGCCTTTTATTTAATATCTTTCATATGTAGTACTTTTTATGTACACAAGCACACATGAGCCCTATTCTCCTTGACACTTGTCAAATGACTACAACTCCCTTGAAGAGTGGGAATAACCTAATCAATCCTAGCCGTCCACATCAATCATTTAGCTTTTTAATCTCAACCGTCCATTGGAACCAAGCCTTTCCTATAAATCAAACCCTTCACAAGCCATTAGCATGCATTGAGCTTCAAGTACCCTTATCCTGCCAAATCTTCTAGAATGCATTGAGCCGCAAGTACCCTTATCCTGCCAAATCTTCTAAAAGGCATTGAGCCTCAAGTAACATTATTCTGCCAAATTATCATTAGCATGCATTGATCCTCAAGTATCCACATGCTGTTGAAATATCATTAAAGCCTTTGCATCATTCATCTATCATCTTCATCTTAATGTTATGCTGCAGAAATGAGCACCCAACATTCTTCCAACAATAATCCTTCAAAATCTTGCATGCTCATGCGAGGTGGAGAAGAGCAATGGAGATAAATCAAGCATAGTGTGGAGATCGGTTTGCATTTACATTTCTTATTTTGATTTTCAGGTTGTCTTGTACTTCATTGTGCATTGCTAGGGTTTTATCATTGCTGGTTATTCATTTGCCCTAATTTGCAATTTTACCCTAACTACAACCATAAATACAGAGAATACGCCCATAGAATCAACCAACAAAATTTGAGGATTTCCGGTGTGGTTATTCTCTTATTTACGGCATGGGACAATTCTCTGAGCAAAATTATCATGATATATATTTATTCTAGACTTCCCAGAGGAAAGATAATTTAAGATAACATTTATAGATTAGTAAATTTCATGCAAATACAATTAGGCAGGCGTAATATCATATTCCATGACCTGTACTAGTGTCAAGTGTTTTCAAGAAAATGATCAGAGGTTGATCGAAAGATAAGAAAGGTAAATGGCTTGTCATAATGCCTCCCGAGACATTCTCATTGATTGATTGGTAAAGTGTAACATAAAGATTCAAAGGTACAACATAAAGATTCAGAGATGCAATAAATTGATTTAGAGATGCAACATAAAGATTTAGATGCAAAATAGATATATTCAAAGGTGTAGACTTCTGATCAACCAAATGGGGATTGAGTTGCAATTTGTTGCTTGCTTTCCAAAAACTTTATTATTAGAGCACTATACCACCACCTAGACTCGAAATGAAGAGCATGGATGGAAGATATTTATGGCAGTGATCGACCTTCTAAGACCCTCTAGAGATCAATATCTATTAGCGATAACAAGAGAGACTACAAAGACAAAGTAAAAAAACTTATATCTTAAAGACTATGATGCTACAGTGTGTAGCCATCCTCTAAACTAAACTTCATGGCTATGCACCAGAAAATAAAATGCAGATCTTATTTGTTCGAAGAGCTTGAAATCATCATTTCTTAAACCATGGAATGCCTATCCTACAATCAACATAAACTAGGATACTTTGTGCGGATGATGAATATTGTCAACTAATTGATATGTCTCCTGAATGTTGTTCTACTTAGGATACATGTCTTAACGGATTTCCACAACTAAAACATCTGACAAATACTCCTTAAAAGAAATTACAAGGATAGTTAAAGATTATCAAGAAAATACCCAGATGAAAGAATTCCAAATTCTCAAGTTATAAACATATTTTGAAGAATCAAAAAATGGAGAATCCATACCCATCTTGAAAATGGAGAACCTTACGAAATCTCCCTATAGTGCTCTCTTCCTTTATCTTTGCTACATTCTCTTCTTTTATATCAGCATACTCTTCTTCTAGATTAGTATTTTCTTCCCTCTATATCTACATATATTTCTCTTATAATTCTTTCTCATTAAACTTTGCATGCAGATCTCAGCATTCTTATAGATATTTCATTTCATTGTCCCCCTTCCTTCAATTGCACTTCACAAATATCTCTTATATCTTCTTGTAGAGGAGAGATTCCACGAATGGATGCAACTCTCACACAGGAAATGACTCTTAAGTTTCTTTGTATGCTTCCATAACATAAGAGCTTTATTTAAAGCTTTATTTAAATTACCTTTATAAGGATCAGCTCCAAAAAATTGTTTAAGAAACCAAATATTTACTAACACATGAAGACTTCATTCCCTTTGTCATGATTCAACCTGAAAGGAAGCTAGGTGCGTGGAAATCACTTCCTACACTAATCTAATGAGTGGAGATCTATACAAATTCAATTTAATCTTTACAATTACTACAACTTGAAACATATAATAAAGATATTACAACAATACACACAGAACCAGAAAGAAGATAGAAGAAGAGATACAAGATATATCCTGGGGAAAACCCTTATCGGTTAGAAAACCCCACACTCAGAAACCTGCATAATGTATTATCAAAACTGAATATGGTTTACAATACACTTGATTCAACCTTCAATAGTCTTCAACACTCGTGTCTGGAGTCAATCTGGCAACATAACAGTACCTATCAATCACATACTACATATCCTCCTCCAAGCCCCTATTTATATAGAATATACAAGGAAAAACTAGCTCTATCCTGGAATGGGCATCCAACTTGGCCTCATGGCCCAAAACCCATGCCTATAGACACTTGGTCAACATTGTAATATGTATCTGACACTTGTCCACAACCCCCATCCCAAAGAGGTTGCCTATTTCCAAAATGGACTATGACAGATGCTCTTATGACTCTTACGACCATCATAGAATCTGTCATAGCAGTTACAACTTACAGCTGTAAGAGAATCTATCATACATAGGCTATAAATAGCATATTCTCTTACAACATGTCATAGTCCACATTGGGGTGCCCAAAGTTGCCTTTTTCAAAGATGCTTCTTGACACATGTCTTCAGCTATCTTACAAGCTTTTATTTCTGACTCTTACATGTCATAACTTCGTCATAGGAATCTGTCATAAATGTTTCAGTCAACATTCCCTTACACAACATCCAAGATGCTGACACATGGCAAAATACTCCTACCAAAATGTGGGATGCCTATCTCCTCATGTGAGGACAAAATTACAAGTTGTCATATTCCATGTAGGATGACACATCACTGTGCCACGTCCCACAAAATGATAATATGGAATTTACAATTAATTTACATCACAGGCAATGAATAAATAAATAGAATTAAAATAATGCAAGGAATTACCAAGGTTGAGACACCTTAATTCCCAACATTCTCCCGCTTGTCGAACACCTTGTAAGAGCTAATAGAATAACAAGATTTAACTGCTATAGGCCAAGAGGCCCATAGACTCCAAACACCATGTGAACTTCTCTGTGCTAACTAGTTTTGTTAATACATCTGTAACATTCTTCAAAGTATCTACCTTCTCCAAATTTACATTCCCATCCTCTACCATGTCTTGCAGAAAGTGAAACTATACATCAATATGCTTTATTCTAGCATGGAAAATTGGATTCTTCGCAAGGCAAATCACACTCTAACTGTCACAACTGATTGTAATCTAACTTGCATCAATGCCAATATCTGAACATAATCTCTTAAGACAGATGACTTCCTCACAAGCATGAGTTGCTGCCGTATACTCAGCTTCTCTCATGGACAAGACAACCACAGGTTGTCACTTACTCATCCAACTAATAGCACCACCAAACAGTGTAAACACATAAGCACTGGTGGATCTCCTGCTAGCAATGTCATCTACCCAATCTGAATACACAAATCCATGAATATCAACAAAATGTAGAGGTCCTGTAACATTACCATGATAGCATATGGAATACTCAGAAGTACCCCTCAAATATCTGAACACTCGCTTAACTGCATCCCAATATACCCGTATAGGATTAGCAATAAATCAACTAAGGACTTCCACTACTTGCACAATGTCTGGTCTTGTGCAGACCATAGAATACATCAAACTACCAACAACACTAGCATAAGGTACTCTGCTCATGTCATCCACCTCACTAGGGGATTTTGGACAATCATTAGCAGACAAATTTGTCCCCAAAGAAACAGGAACACACAATGGTCTACAATTTTCTATGCTGAACCTATCCAATATGGTCTTCACATACTTACTCTGGCTTAACCAAAGTTTTCTATTAGTTCTATCTCTTCTGATTTCTATTCCTAGAATGTACCTAGCTACCCCTAAATATTTCATTTCAAACTGTGCTGATAACTGATATTTAAAATCAGAAATCATATTCTTACCCTTGCCAATGAGCAACATATCATCAACATATAATGCAATAATGAGAATACAATCACCATCAAACTTATAATACACGCAGTGATCCGATTTTGATCTCACAAATCCAATTAACAACACAAAGGCATCAAACTTCAAGTACCACCTCCTAGGAGACTGCTTCAAACCATACAAAGACTTTTTTAACTTGCAAACCAAATTTTATTTACCTTTCACCATGTAATGCTCTAGTTGTGACATGTAGATTTCTTCCTCCAAATCACCATGAAGGAAAGTTGTCTTCACATCCATCTGTTCTACCTCTAAGTCATAAGCTACTGCAAGAGATAATAAGAATCAAATGGATGTTAGCTTTGCAATGGGAGAGAAGATCTCACCATAATCTATACCCTCCACTTGTCAATACCCCTTCGCAACCAATCTAGCCTTATACTTCTCAACACTACCATCTGCACCAAATTTCTTGTTGAACACCTATTTGCATCCAACAGGTTCCAGTCCTGTAGGCAAAGGCACCAAGTCCCAAGTTTGATTCTTTTCCAAAGAAGCCATCTCATCCTCCATGGCCTTCTTCCATGAACCTACATATTTCATATCCATAGCCTCTGATATAGTTCTAGGTTCATCATTGTTAGTAAGCAAAGCAAAAGCACAACTAGAATCAAGCAATGTATAACCAAACCTCTTAGGTTGCTTTCTTATTTGTGTAGACCTCCTCAAGATCTGATTTTGAGGTTCAACTTCTTCATCTAAGCTTTCAGAGCTGCAAGAACTCTCCTCATTATCAGGTCCAACATTGTCTTTATGTTCAGTCTTCTCAGGGGTAGCAAGAAACTGAACAACATCCTCTTTCTTTTCTTTTTCTTCTGGTTGTAAAATAGTGGAAGAAGGTGTTAGCTCTCTGAAGATGACACTTCTTCTATGCAACACTTTTTCAGCCACGGGATCCCAAAGCTTGTATCCTTTCACACCGACACCATAGCCAATGAAGATACACTTAACAACCTTGTTCTCCAATTTTGATTGCTTCTCCCTAGGCACATGTGCATATGCCTCACAACCAAAAATATGAAGATACCTTATTGAAAGATTTCTACTAGACCACACCTCCATGGGTGTCTTACCAACAAGAGTTGATGTAGGAGATTTGTTTATCATATAGCAAGCAGTGATAACAACTTCAGTCCAAAACTTTGTTCTAGGCTAGGTCCACTAAGCATACTCCTAGCCTTCTCCATCAGTGGCCTATTCATCCTCTCTACAACTCCATTTTGCTGTGGGGTGTATGGATTTGTTTTATGTCTTTCAATCCCAAGTTCCTTGCAATATTTATCAAATTCTATAGAATAGAACCCACCACCGTTGTCAGCTCTCAAACAGTTAATTTTTTTACAAGTCTGATTTTTAGTAAAGGCTTTAAACTCCTTAAACTTACTATAGACTTCAGATTTGCTTCTAAGAAAATAAATCCATGTCCTTCTACTGTAATCATCTATGAAAGATACAAAATCTACATATTTTGATAATGAAGGAACATTAACAGGAACAAATACATCAGAATGAACAAGGTCCAACACACCAGAAGACTTATGAGGACTCGAATAAAACTAAACACTGTTTTGTTTTCCATATATACAATGTTTACAAAAGTCAAACTAAAGATTACTATCATCTAACCCCTCAATGAAGTTTTTATTTTTTAGGGTTCTAAGACCCTTCTCACCAATGTGGCCAAATCTCTTATGCCATAACATTGTCTTTTCAGTAGGAAGCTTAACTTCTAAGGCATGAATACAACCATCAGGACTAGATACAATAGATTTCTTCACTACTCATTCAGATGATGGGGATGAAGTGACTGCTTCCCTCTTTCTTGAGTCAGAAGAACTATTGCATTGTGAAATGTATGCCTCCCACTGAAATAGAGTACCTCTCCTACTACCCCTAGCAAGCACCGTAGATCCTCTAGTCATCTTGCATCCTTCTTTCAAAAAGACAACCTGCACACCTACATCATTCAACATACTTATAGAAAGCAGGTTCTGTGCTAACCCTTCGATGTGCATAACCCAAGATATCCCCTTCACTCATCCATCAGGGAATCAGATAGACTCTTCCATGACCAACAATCTTCATATGAGATTCGTCACCCAGGTACACTCTTCCACCATCAAACTCCTCATACTTAGTGAACCAGTCTCTATGTGAGGTCATGTGGAATGATGTACCAGAATCAATCAGCCACACATCATCAGATGCATGGGTTTCCAGGGTTGTGATGAAAGAATGACCATCATCTTGTGACTTGTCAGAATCTGAATCTAGGTTCTTTTTCTTCTTTTTCTTTTCCTCTTTGCATTCCTTTCAGAAATGCCCTGGTTTTCCATAGTTCCAATAGAGAGCCTTGGACTTCCTAGGAGATTTGGATCTACCCTTCTCAACTTTCTTGTCCTTCTTTTCCCCTTTCTCCTTGGGTCTTCCATGAACTGCAAGAGCCTCTTTGGCTGCCTCAGAAGACTTTCTTTGCATCTCTTCAGATAACAATGAAGAAACCACTTCATCCATTTTGAATGTTGATGTGGTGCTTCCAATAGCCATGACAAGATGATCCCATGAGTCTGGGAAAGAACAAAGTAAGGTCATACAACAATCCTCCTCCTACATCTTCACACCAACGGACGTCAATTGTACAACCAACATGTTGAAAGCATTCATATGATCTGTAATAGATCCTCCATCCTCCATTTGAAGACAATACAACATCTTTCTAAGAAAAAAGTTTGTTAACTATGGATTTGGCTTGATACACATCTCCCAACTTCTTGCAAAGCAAGTTTGTAGTTTTCTCCTCATGGATATTTAATAGGATAGAATCAGCAAGACTAAGTCTTATGAGACCCTTAGCTTTCTGATCCTTGAGATCCCATTCATCTTGTGACATTGCCATAGGTTTTTTCCACTAATACTTTCCCAGAGTTCTTGATCAACAAGCATGTCTTCCATGTTAAGTTTCCACAGCTTGAAATTAGTGCCATTAAATTTCTCCACCTCTATCCTTCTGGATTTGCTTGCCATCTCCTTGCTACAATAAGATTTAGAATACTCTATGCAGACTCCCACTCAACTTAAGATCAGCTCAACAAACCCCTACCCAACAACTAGGACCAAAGGTGATCAAGCTCTGATACCAACTGAAAGGAAGCTAGGTGTGCGAAAATTGCTTCCTACACTAATCTAATAAGAGGAGAGCTATACAAATTTAATTTAATCTTTACAATTACAACAACATGAACCATATAACAAGGATATTGTAGCAATAAACATAGAACCAGAAAGAAGATAGAAGAAGAGAGACAAGATATATCATGGGGAAAACCCTTATTGGGTAAAAACCCCACACTTAGAAACCTGCACAATGTATTATCAAAAATGAATATGGTTTACAATACACTTGCAATGCAAGTTTCAATAGTTTTTGACACTTGTGTTTGGACTTAATCTGACAGCATAACAGTACCTATCATTCACATACTACATCTCCTCCTCCAAGCACCTATTTTTATAGAATATACAAGGTAAAATTGGCTCTATCTTGGAATGGGCATCCAACTTGACCTCATGGCCCAAAACCCATGCCTATGGATAGTTGGTCAACATTGTAAGATGCATCTAACACTTGTCCACAACCCCCATCCCAAAGAGGTTGCCTATTTCCAAAATGGGCTATATCAAATGCTCTTGCGACTCTTTAGACCGTCATAGAATCTGTCACAGCAGTTACAACTTACAGCTGTAAAAGAACCTGTCATACACATGCTATAAATAGCATATTATCTTACAACATATCATATTCCACCTTGGGGTACGCAAAGATGCCTTTTTCAAATATGCTTCTCGACACATGTCTTTACCTATCTTACAAGCTTATATTTTTGACTCTTACATGTCATAACTTCATCATAGGAACCTATCATAACCGTTTCAGTCAACATTTCCTTACACAACATCCAAGATGCTGACACATGGAAAAATACTCCTACTATAAAGTGGGACACTTATCTCCTCATGTGAGGACAAAATTACAATTTGTCATCTTCCATGTAGGATGAGACATCACCGTGCCACATCTGACAAAATGACAATATAGAATTTACAATTAATTTACATCATAGGCAATGAATAAATAAATACAATCAAAATAATGCAAGGAATTACCAAGGTTGAGACACCTTAATTCCTAACATAACCTTCTTCATATTAATTTGCTACTTTAAAAAGATGTTTATGACTATACACACCACTTCACAAGTTAATCGATGTCCTTCTTCTTTGTATATTATGAGACTGTCTTATTTACAAATCGTTGGATGTTAGTTTTTGTTATCAGCTCCATGTATCATTTAAATATGATACATTTATTTATATTTAGAAACTATTGTGTGGTTGGACTCATTAACTTGATCGGTGTAATGTTCCATCTCAGGGACATGACTATATATATGACTTGGTATATTTCCTTTTGCTTGATTTTATATGACTTCCTTCTGATGAAGATAGCTTTCTTTGATTTGATGTACCTCGTATATTCGTTAGTTTGATTGATTCAATAATAGAATCCTTTAAATATCACTATTATTTTACCTTCATCCCAAAGTTCCTAAAGTCAACTACCTGCACATCCACAGTGAGAATGGAGGGGCACTACATCCTCCCCCCCTAAAACTTGACTTACTCCTGCAAGTCACAACTAGGGTTGAAACACAACATATTAGTACAAAAAAATTGTATTACCAACATCAAAGATAATTCATTACATCAGAATAATATACACTAGTTTTGCCTATGAAAATAATCCATCTAACAAGGACACATATTTCAAGCATGACCTATCCTTTTAGTCTTTGATGTCACAATAATAACACAGTCAGGACTTGCATTTCAAAAATGATTCCATAGTACATAAACCACTTAAAATCCTTACATATTAACATTAACATCCATCGGTTTCTTTCTAAACAAGAAAACATTGCACCCTTTTAACTTCCTAACTAGCAGAATTTATCATAACAAAAACACAAAAAAAATATTCAATTTCAAAGGCATTACCATTTCATTTTCTTTACCCTTAAATTACAATTCTTCTTCAAATATACTATTAAGTAATCAATACATCATAATACTACACTTCCATAAAACTCAATAGAATTATACACACCAAGCGCACATTATTCATTAAATATCCATCAATACATACCACTTTATTCATTTTACAACACTAAATCTCATAACATATTCAACAAACACCATGATTTTACATCTTTTTTAGAAGCATGTAAACACAACTTATTATTTCATAAGTATTATATTCATGATTTAACATACATTCTTCACATACACATGAATGCACATCACCGAGAATCACATCACAAGTCTACACAAGGGTCCATCTGGACACTGGTAAGCAGCATACTAAACCATGATACATAATCCATGAACCATAGCCAATATCCATCTCACATAATCCATACCTGACACTTAGTGGCTTGTTGGTTTTAGGCCACACACATAGGGTGAGACCATCCAAACAAGATCACAGTGACCTCTCTCTTATTGTATAAGGTGGTTAGGCTCTAAGAGATAGTCATCATACATAGGTGGGTAGTGGTCCTAGCTGTATAACAACCTCACATACCCCCATCCTCCAGGTTCCCTATGTGTACACTAACCAAGTCCACCTCATACATCCTTGGAGAGGAATCACAATATGACACATGGCCGACATAAAAAATAATAAGGATAAACTAGTTTAGCCACCAAAGTCATAAAGAAAGATCAAATAAAAATTCAATTTCAACAATAAAGAAAGAAATGCGTGTAATTTCAACACTTAATCAAATGTAACCATGATGGCTACGTCCAATAAAATCACAAGGTGTGGCTAAACCATCACAATTAAATATAAACAAAATGTCGACCTTCATAGTCAATAGAAAATCATCAATACCATAAAGAAAATACACAATCTTCAAAATTACATTGTACAACACTATGTGACTAAATACTAGCCACCAAAAAAGGAAGGAGGGAACAACATCATGCTATGATAGTAGTCCTTATGTGGTACGAAGTGAACACACCATCCACATGGCTCAGAGTGTACTCCTTGACTACACGCTACATCACGTCATCACGCGGCATGGACTAGCCAAGTGCCCCATGTACTACTTGGTTTGCCTCATGGAATGTGTACCTCGACCACATCCTGCATCATATATTAGTGTGGCATGGTCATATGCTAGCTAGAGAAGGCACGTACTGGTCGTATGCTTCATGGCAATGTGTCTATGTCTCCCTGGAAGTAGGCATGCATAGAACACACCTCACATAGCGATACCTCATGGAGAAGGCACACACAGATACTTGTCATAGCCAAAGGTATACATGGCTAGGACATACCCATTTGCTAACTGATCCAAACACTATCAAAATCAAACATGAGTATCCCTCTACAACTGTATGAGGCCTCATTACGCTCATCACACAAGTAGGCTATCATATCATAATCTCATAGTGCACCTTCAAGTGTCTATGCATGTGACATCATGTCCTTGAGCCCAGCTAGCTACCATCAGCAACATGGAATCATCACCAGAACTATGTCAGAATATCAATGGGGTGTGGCATCATATCCATTGCATCATGTCAGAACATGTGCAGATATGATATATATATATATATGGGGCTCCATGAGCTTCACCTCTCATATGGACAAGGTTGACTCGCTAATGCTAGCTCAACGCCCCTATAGGCAGCCAAGCAATGCCAGTTCAACATCCCTATGGATGACAAGACATATATTAACAAACCAATGTTGTTGTACTCAAAACTGTGGGGATCAGGCTAGCACATATGAATCAAGTATCGTGATCCATCATAAGGTGAAATAGTGAGTACTTTCCTCAGGATCAATTGAGCTAAGATTACTCTGCATTGCAATATGCATATGCTGCACACCCCGCCCAAGGATCTTCGTGGATGCTACTACCTCTTCAAGGACTAAGGGACTGGAGAACCAAAGGAAGAGAATCTATGAAACCAACTTTTGGCTACTCTCATATATATAAATTTCAACCACACATGGGTTGGCCATCAATCAGGTAACAAACATACACACACACACACATAATGCTATGGTTAATCCCACACCTCAAATACAACATATTCCCCATGGATGGGTACTCAGTATCACCATTCTATGGGCATACAAAGCAAGTATAGGGTATTCACAACAATCAACTAATCCACAATTATTGGTTTCTCACATTTACATAGTCCATTTCATTACTTTCAAAAGATCACATACCATAAGTACATTTATTTACACAACCAATATGATTCCTTTTTCCAAAAATCATATTATTACCTGTTAGGTACAACCCAAAGGAGATGACTAAATCACCCTCCTTGCAAGAATCACTAAAACTACATTCATTTTAAACACCAAATTCAAATATTCCTAACACCCATTTCCACTCATCAAGACATAATCATCATAGATTCACTTGAAATGCTTTCAACATAATACAATAATGCATGAACATGTATAGCATCATCACTACCATCTTTACATTAGTACATAAACATAAGTAACATCTTCACAATCATCATTACATTCACTTCTATAATCACATAATGATATACATCTCATTTTACACCCATTACACTCTCTTCTCATAATAACACATAATGCGGCATCATATCACAAGTCACAATAATACCATTCATTCACACGAAAATGAGAACTAGAAACACAATTAGATGAGTTTTGTTGAGGGCACCTAGTCATTTGTCAACATTCACATCCATACATATAATCATAAGTAACCTTGGCTATGTCAATGGTATTCACTTGCTCACTTAAAGCAAGACATGCAACATTCTTATTACCTTAGCATTCACTATTTTAGTTTACAGTAAAGTACAAGTGTTCACCTATATGATCTCATTAAAATCACAATGCAATAGAGGAGATAAAATCTCATTAACGAGATATATCCACTAAGCAACTACCATCCTTACTCAAGCTTATTAAACAAGGAGGCACTAGTTGACATATAATCACCTTCAACACATAAGCATAAGGTCTTGTTCACTCCTATCTCACTAACTCTTTTACTTATTGGAATTTTAACATACTAATTAAATCCATATGCCATTATTCTAACTTCTTGTGAACTATTGACAACTAAGAAGAGGAGAGAAAGATAGATTTCATCTTAGATTAAGACACTACATGCCATCCAATATTCATCATATGTAAACATGCAAATTATACTAAGGGGAAGTTTAAGGCACCAGTAATACACCAATTACTTCAATTCATAACTAAAAAAATGATAAATGTAGTAATCTTGCATATCAAGAGGTTACAAGCAAAATTTGGTCACATGACACCAATTTCAATAACCGTACATCACTTACTAGATAACATGCAACATTCATTCTAATCTATCCAAATCCACAAACATCTACACACTTTCATCCTTTACATCTATAATACAAGAAAGAATTACAAGAGTAACTTATGATCAATTAGGGTCATCTCATTTACTAGCAACATAAAGGAAGACACAAGAAGAGCTTGTCCAAGCAAGAGTAATTAGGCAACCCAAGTTACATTCAACCCACAAACACACAAGGCAGAACATTCCTACCCCTGTCTTATAACATGGGAGAGTGATCACTCTTAACCATGGGAGATCTTAGCCAAGGTCAATACTCTAGTCCCATTGAGTAAGGTAAGGCCAAGGTGGCTATTTCCTCCATGATTTCTAAGCATGGGGTTATAATTTAACCTACTAATGCCATGTTAAGGAATGAAAGCAATCAATACTATAAAAAACAATATAACAAGCTCATACCACACAAACCAAACACAATGAAACATAGAAGGCTCAAGTACACCAAAGCTCCTAGTGTGTGAACATGGGCTCTAATACCAGGTGTAACGCCCCACCAAGGAACCCTAGATGACAACACTAAACTAGGTCAAACTAATGGATTAATTTATTTTAAAAGAAAATAACAATAGAATGCATAACATAACATAATAATCTAAACCTAGGTCCTCTAATGTTCCTCGACTGTGCTACTCACAAATCAAGATTACAAGAACCAAAAGGTTACATAAAGAGTTACAAACGGAGATACATCCCAATTTACAAATACTTGATAAGAGATCTTCTCAAACAAGGAAAGACATCTCTCGTGCATTTACAAACAATTATAGTAAGAACCATAAGGTCATTCTTAGCATAGTGGAAAAAACATATTCTTTGCTCTAGTAATCTTCTCAGTTAACAGACCTATATCTGTGCATCTAAAAGTGAACGTTAGTTCCACAAGGATTATCAAAAGAGAACTATATACTAGCCTAAGGCCCTAAGCAGCTGATTTGTAAATAAGAGTCTCATTTCCTTTGCCTCCCGAGCTTTTGTCCTCTTTAACCCCCCCCCCCGCCGCCCCCCACCCTTTTTTTGATTCCTCTTGCATACACAAACACACACAATCCCACACATTCCCTTGTTATTAAGTTTTTTCTAAGTTCTCCTTGGTTTTTTGTTTCCATCCCCTTTTATAGGTTGCTTTCAAAGACCTTTTTCTCATTCCTTTCACATACATACATACTTACATGCTTGCATACCTTCATATATATGTATACATATGTATGTATGTTTATATTTGCACATATATTTATGCCTTTTTAGCCTTTTTATCTTTTTATTCCTATATAGATATACATATTTATTACTTATAATATATATATATATATATATATATATATATATATATATATATATATATATATATATATATATATATATATATATATATATATATATATACACACACACACACACACGTATACATATACATGTATGTATGTATGTATGTTTATATTTGCCCATATATTTATGCCTTTTTAGCCTTTTTGTCTTTTTATACCTATATAGATATACTTATATATAACTTATATTGTGTGTGTGTGTGTGTGTGTATATTTGCATATATATTTATGCCTTTATTGCCCTTTTGCCTTTTTATACCTATATATCTATAGTTATGTAATTTTATGTATATATAAGGTTCTTTTATATATATATTCATACCATAGTTTGCTTTGTGGTTTTTAGGTCTAGGTTTAGGTTTTTCTCCCTTTTTAGGTGGTGTCGCCCCTGCTCTAGTTTGTCCTCCTTTTTACTCTTCTTCACTTTTTAGTGTTTCTTTTTTTGTGTCTTGGTTATATATATATATATATATATATATATATATATATATATATATATATATATATATATATATATATATATATATATATATATATATATATATATATATATATATATATATATATATATATATATATATATATATATATATATACTTTCACATACATGTACTGAAAAGCAATTATAAGGATAGTTAAAGCTTAAAAGAAATTACAAGGATAGTTAAAGCTTAACAAGAAAATACCTAGATGAAAGCATTCCAAATTATCAAGTTAGAAAGATATTTTGAAGAACCAAAAAATGGAGAATCCATACCCATCTTGAAATTCGAGAACCTTACGAAATCTCCTTGTCGTGCTCTCTTCCTTTGTCTCTGCTACATTTTCTTCTTTTATATCAGCATACTCTTCTTCTAGATCAGTATTTTCTGCTCTATATTTGCATATAGTTCTTCTTTATATCAAATATATTTCTCAATTCTTTCTCTGTAAACTTTACATGTAGATCTAAGGAGTCTTACAGATATATCCATTTCATTCTCCACCTTCCTTCAATTGCACTTCAAAAATATCTCTTATATCTTCTTGTAGAGGAGCAATTCCATGAATGGATGCAACTCTCACATAGGAAACAACTCTTAAGTTTATTTGTATCCTTCCATAACATAAGATCTTTATTTAAAGATTTATTTAAATTACCTTTAGAAGGATCGGGTCCAAAAAAATTGCTTAAGACACCAAATATTTATTAACACGAGTGCTTCATTTCCTTTGTCACGATTCAACCTTCTTCATATTAATTTTTTGCTTTATAATGATGTTTATGATTATATGCACCACTTCACAAATTAATCGATGTCCTTCTTCTTTGTATATTTTGAGACTCTTATTTACAAATTGTTGGATGTTAGTTATTGTTATTGGCTCCATGTATCATTTAAATATGATACATTTATTTCTATTTTGAAACTCTTGTGTGGATATGACTATATATATATGACCTGGTATATTTCCTTTTGCTTGATTCTTATATGACTTCCTTCCAATGAAGATAGCTTTCCTTGATTTGATGTACCTCAGATATTCGTTAGTTTAATTGATTCAATAATAGAATCCTTTAAATATCCCTAATATTTTACCTTCATCCCAAGTTCCTAAAGCCAACTACCTGCACATCAACGATGAGAATGGTGGGGCACTACATGGATTTTGGCAATATGGATGGCAATTATTTTTTCTAAAATTTTTGGATGTAATTAAAGCCCATTTTAGATGAAAATGTCTAGTTTTAAAATATGTAATTATTTTTAGTTTTGAACATATTTTTCTATTTATTATTATTATTATCTTTAAAAGCTTCAAGATGTTTGGAAGGAATGGACTTTTATAATATGGTTGATAACTTTTTTTAGGAATCTTTAGATGAAATTAAAACCCATTATAGATGGACATGTCTAGTTTTCAGATATATAATGATTTTTAGTTTTGAACATATTTTTCTATTTGAATAATTATTTTTTAAACAAAAACCATCCTAAAATTGAAATAAAATATATTACTATCTTTTTAATCACTTTTGATTTTATTTTTATTTTTAAATTACGTCTAACCAATCTATACATCATTCTATACAGAATGAAAAATAGTTTTATGTTACTGTTGACATATTTGCCCCTCCCAAGCTCAATTATTCTTTAGAGGTGTCTTAAAAATATTTATTGGTCTTATGTTTTTTGAGTTTTTGTCTTTAAAGGTCTTTAAGGTTATTTAAATGGCTTTTAAAATGTAATACATATAACAAAATTTCTCTTTTGGGTCATGTTAAGTAATCCATGATGGTCTTTATAGTCATGAAAGGGAGGTTTGTATGATGGAAAGGAGAAATATTGTGTTTATTGTGTTATGGAAATTAACATATTAGAGTTTTGAAGTTCAAACAACCTTAAAATTATCTAAATGACATGTTTTTGGACTCAAAGGTTTCTTTAAAACCTTGGACTCTCCAAATTTTCCATGTGCATGTTTTGAAGGAAGCTCTAATTTGAATAGGATTTCTGAGTGTTTGAGTTTAGACATAAATTTTTGTGTTTATCTCGAGTAGTTAGAGTTTTTCCATTTCTAAGGTTTTCTTTTGATCGACCATACTTGCCTTACATCTTGCTGAGAAAGCCTACCAGGTGTATGCAGGATAAGAAAACCTATGAAATCAAAGCATAAAGTCATAAAGAAGAAGGAAGTCTTCTTTTCTTAGAGCAATAATGATAGATCCCCTATGTTTGATAGGTTACAGTGTGTAAAGAAGATGTATAAGTTTGAAGTAAAAAAGATGAACACTTGAGATCATAGATGGGGCATGTAGTGCATGTTGAAGGTTCTAAACCACTAACATGAAAAAGGTGAAGGCATAAAGGTTTAATCAATAGAAAACCAATCTACATGATCTATCACACATGTACATGCTCTTAAAAGATAGTCCAATGTTCTATAAGACTATGAAGGAAGATAGAGACCTACATGATATGAAGGACTACTCAGTAGATCAAAGGTAAGGGAATGTTTGTCAAAATTTTCAAAGATTTTTTAAATGTTATTTAGAGAATAATGTAGTTACAATGAGTCATTGCTTTGTCAGACCATAACCCTATCATGCATGATAAAGTTTTCCAATGGTGTAAAAGCATATCACAGAGAACTCATCAATAAGCTTGTATCATCATCTGGAGGAACTTAAGGAAGATGCAAACATGTACCCATTATGTCAAGAACCATAGTGTTTATCATGCATTTAACAAGATGTCAAAGCTTGCATAAAGAGGTACAAGTATAATAAAGGAGATGTAGACAACCATAACCACAGTGTGTATGATACAAAATGGTGAAAGACAATGAGGAAACAGTGTTTATTTCTGAGTCTCTGACATATACTTAGGCTCTGAGGATTTCATCATTTTATAGAGTCCTCATAACCTAGAATATTTCAGAGAAAAGGCCTGCAGGTGTTATAGATAGCATACAAATGTTGAATGGATGAAGCCACATTTTGAGAGCATAAGTCAAGAACATGAATAACCTAGCAATGATCTCATGTGAGACTACATTGATAAAGACATAATGAGGATACAAGAGACTATGAATATTAACACATATATAAAGGAAATCCTAGGTATCATAAACTTGCTTAGAGAAGTTTCGAGCACTAGTAATTATGCAAAAGCATTAGAAGGACCATGGGGTCATGTTGAGGTTTGTGAAGAGAGTTAACAGACCTTGCACTCTCATTATAACCTTTGCCAACTTAGAGTAAACATTCAAAGGCAAAAAAAGAAATGGTTCCTATTTTGGACACTACTCATTCAAAGGTGGGAATTCAAAGATATGCCCCTAAAATCTAACCATCATCTTTGAGTCAGGGTAAATGTTCAGAAGTTACAAATGCATTTAAGGTCAATGTATGCAATCTCAAGCTCTATCAAATAGCCTTAGGTTTACAAATAATATGCAAGATTTGACTATCTTATGCAAGGTTCGTTAGCAATTTAAGATTTCTAAGTATTGTTGAGTTGAAAGAAGACTGCAAGTTACTTTAGGGTTAGTCATGGTCTTTGGAAAATTGTCAAAATTTTATGAAGGTCTACATGGACAATAGACCCATGAAGAGTCACTAGACAATAAACATGGGCATAGTCCAAATTGATAGCACTTAATAGTCATACTAGACAATGGTGTAACACGTCCTAAATCCTTGTTTTAACCATGGAGTCTTATAGCTATTATAGTGAAGGTGGTATATGTTGGGAATGCATTATTAGGTTTTGTAGAATAATATGAAGATGAGGATAACAAAGTAGATAGGGATCTAAATGTGCAGTGTAGGGAAGAAAATTGAGGATAGTGGGGGATCAATCTTATATAGGCCATGAATACTATTTCTTCTTATATAACCTCAATGATAGAAATTGATACAGGGTTTGTTAAAGAAATAAATAGTGAAGGCCACTAACAGACCCTTTACTTTTACTAAAACTAGTCGATAGTTAATGCATGAGAAGAGATAGTGAAAAAAAGTATAGTAGATCTTGATGAAAATACAATGTGTGTAAATCCTATAAATATCTACATCTTTCCCTTAAAGAGTCTCTTGTGCAACAAAGACAAAAGATCGAGATACAATGTTGCATACCTATAGACATTTAACGATGTAGTCTATTGGTTCCAGTGATTTCAGTGGCTAATATTTTCCAATTGGCTACTAATTGAAATCAGGGATTCAAAATTCAGCTAATAGTACAAGCTGTAATGTGACGTGAATTGCCACATTTTTACAAAATTTTATTTTAGTCCTAGTTAAATCACTAGAACATTTATTTTATTAAAATTTTAAACTCAAAGATTCACCACAATATTTGATACTTGATTAGATTAGATTTTCCTAAATTTTATAAGTTATAGTACATAATGAAATTAATTTGCCAATAATATTATATAATTATTGGTTACATTAGGGTCATATCACTAATTGTTAATCACCACCATTCATTTTATTTATAATCTAATGATTTGGGTTGTATTCCATGGGTTAAAATGTACCACATAGTTTGAATGCCCATCGAGCCCAAAATTGTCTTTGGGCTATTGATCTAAATTTGTAATCTAATGGCTATGGTTAAATTTTATAGGCAAAATTCTAACTGCGGAGCTCCAATGCCCATGGGGCCTAAAATTGTATTTGCGCCATTGATCTCCATT
Source organism: Cunninghamia lanceolata (assembly GCA_027924645.1). Taxonomy (NCBI): domain Eukaryota; kingdom Viridiplantae; phylum Streptophyta; class Pinopsida; order Cupressales; family Cupressaceae; genus Cunninghamia; species Cunninghamia lanceolata. The sequence goes on along the minus strand of BSBN01000050.1, from coordinate 8,079,882 downwards.
GAGATCAATAGCCTAAATGCAATTTCGGGCCCCATGGGCATTGGAGTTTCACAGGTACATTTTGGCCCATGGAATAGAACCCAAACCATTAGATTATAAATAAAATTAAGGGTGGTGAAAAATAATTTAGTACCGATTTAAAATATTCAATGTTTAATTTAAAATATTAAGGAATTATAGACACAAGCACCACACCTTAAACTAGTCAATCACTTCCACCCTCAGACACGTACTTTTCCATAGGAATTTATTTTTTTAAAAAGGAAGGATTCACCATGGTAATCAATGCATTTACCTATTTTTCATCAAGATTCACTAAGATTTTCTATAAATTTCTAGTTATTAAAATAAATTCACCAATAAAATTAATATTTTTTTCAAAAAGAAGGAAAGATTTGCCAATAGAAATTAATTTAATTTCCAAAAAAATGAAAGATTCACCAAAATTTTACGTTTTTTTTGAGGGGAGATTTCTTAAAGTTATCACTGATTGGTTCCCAAAATTGCTAAACCCAATCCCTAGAACACATACTCACTCCTAGGCCAGGGATATCATCAAGGAAGTGAAAAATGGGGTTCATCAATAGACTAAAGATGAGTTTGGCCAATTAACAGGAGTGGGTAGGCTTCTCTACATTTTGAGCTCGGCATAGACTCTAGAGGGATATTCCAAGCAATATACCTTAATAGGTATTGACTTCAAAACTAGATGAACAACTAAAAATAGAAGGACAACAAAACTTATATCATTTTCTTGGCCCCAAAGACTATCACTGAACCAAGAATAACTAATTTTAATAAAACCCTATATAGGTGATGAGAGCAATCCCATGGAATGAGGACACCTATGGAATTGTTAAGTGTGACAAAGGTGAATGATGAAAGCTAGCATTCACACTAGATCAAACCCTCTTCCACAAAAACATTCAAGGACAAGACTGAGCCAAATCACTACCAAATTAAGGTGGACTTATCTACAGATCTTGTGCTCAAGGGTGGTATGGAACAATTATATTTAGTCAATCCTTTTATCAAACCCTAGGTCAACTAATGCACTAAACAAGAGATGGACAATAGATACTTAGAAACCAATTTCACAAGAGTGATCAGAGATATATTAGAACCTACATCCTCGAAGCTAGAAAGTTGGAGGACTATTTCGTGTGTGCCCAAGACCAAAAATATGGAATCCTTAGAAATTGAAAACTAGAGGAATGTCACAGAGGATGTCTTGATTCCAAATTTAGTACCTATTTTAGAAGGAAGACTATTTCACGGGCACTCAAGTCTTCCACAAAGAAATATTCATGAAATTATTTCAAATCCAAAAATTATTTCTCTTACCTATTCTTCATATACCCTCACCTCTTCAGATTTCACACCTATAACATGCACACAAGAATAAAATGGGTTTGGGGCTTATGGTGTTTAGGTATTTGGCTCAGTTGAATCCTAGGATAGCATTCAATCTTCCCAACACCATTGTTTGATAGAGAGTGTGTGCCCTATCAAGATAGAGGATAAACATAAATCAATGAGATGAAATCAAGTGATGATGAACACAAATCATATCACCTATGTAATAAGACCCTTAGGAGAATCAATGCCCTTCAACTCACAAGGAGAGATAGATGATAACTTCAAAACCTGCAACAATACACAATGGCAATACAAATCTACTCTAGAATCACAATGAATGCTTTGAATGCTCTTTACTTGAATATGTTAAGTTCTCTATCACCATCTAGTTTCATAATGAATTCAAAAACACACTTATATGTGCTTTCGTGCGAACATTTGTGAATTAAATCAAAAGAGCCAACAAAGGTGAACCTTTTTAAAGGTCCTATGCCAACATGTATTAAAATTTTCCCTGACCAATCAAGGAGGACTTCGGCATGGGCATCAGAGACCTATGACACCTTTTTGGTTTGGGATAAGATGTAATATGGGATCCTTGTTCCCAATTTGCATTGGTCTCAGGGAGTTTTGCATTAAGATGAATGTTTTGTAGGTATAACATAATAAATTGGACCTAGGAGCTAAAGAATGAGGTAAAAAGTCAAGTGTCTTATTTTTACTCCATAGAATTTATAACCCACTTTAATGCATGTTTGATCTTACAATCATTACATGCATTAAACTATGGTCGAAGCACATCAAACATTGGAGTGAAGACACACCCTAAGATTGAAGGACTATTTCTAGCCCCCAAACTTAGGCAAATATAAGAAAACACTTGACAATCACATAAGACACAATGAATACAATAAGAAAGCACATAATACACAAAGAAGAAGATAAAACATGCAATACATGATGAAGACATGAATACAATCATGCAATAGACAAGGCATACACAAAGAGAAGACATGATTAAACAAATACATACATATATATATACATACATACATACATACATACATACATACATATACATATACATATACATATATTAGACACACACACACACATAGCATGGGGGGAGCTCATTGCTACACACCTTTATACCACAAAAACACACAAAAAACATGGCATGGGGCCACTCATTGCTATGCACCTTTATACCACTTAAAACACACAAAACATGTAAGGAAGACATGGAAAACACATGAAAACACATGGAAAACATGAGTGCCATAGAGTATGTCATCGACACACTATATACACAACAAACAAAGGTGATAGGGAGGAACTCATTTCTATGCTCCACTATTTAAGACACACCAAACACACATGAGAGTTGAGCTATGCTACCACAACTACCAAAGACATGATTAAGGGCAAATAACTTAAGATCTAGCCTTGCCTCCATAGAGGACTTTCAAAAGGATGTGCAACCACACAAGGGAAGACAAAATCTTTCCTTCCATAGGACATTCAAAATCCAACCCCACCCATATCCACATATGCCTTATGGTGAAAAAGAAGCATGATCAGAATATACAACCCCACATACATATGTAGATGCCTTATAGTGAAAAGAAAGTATACATAAAACAAAACAAATTACACAACCCCACCTACATCTATAGATGCCTTATGGTGCAAAGGAAGCATACAGAAACACATTTTACCAAAATCTAAAATATCCAAGAAAAATACCACAATACATGCCCCCACCTTAAAGTGGTTGATCCCACTTTTTGATATTGATTACATTTAAGGTAAAGTGAAAACACGTAAGGGAACAAGAGATTTTTCAAATCCCATGCACCAAAGTGACATGTACTTGCAATCACCAAATTTTCCCACAAACACATCAATATGAATTTATGAAAGTTATGCAAAAATAATTTATCATATCACTTAATAAACGAAGGCTACACTTACAGGTTCAAAACTGAGTATTTCCATGGGGTTATACTATAGTTATCTTAGAACTGAGTGTAGATACAAGGTGAGATACAAAAAAATCCAAAGTACCTAGAAGCAAATTTAGAGTATTGCAAAGGTTTGTTACAAGAAAAGTCACAATATGAATCACAAAATAAGGTGAGTATACTAGTCAAGTGTCAGTAATATATCAACCCCATCTTCATATATGGACATGGTCCATGTTTTCTTTTTTTCTATAGGGATGAAAGGTCCTTATTAGTATTTATTTGTTTTCATTATCCATTGACTAATAGAGCCACTGAAGAATGAAAACACTAAAAGTGAGAGAGGACACAAAAGTTACTTAGGTTCACAATGTGGGGAGATAATAAGAGACAAGAGAATAGAAGAATGGAGAAACAAATAGAAGATGTGTCACAACAAAGGTGGCCTCCTTGTATCCTTGACCTTATAAAAGTATCAAGGTTCATCCAAGGAGACCTAAACAACATTTAGCACAACACAGGGAACACCAAACAAAACTATCAACATATATATCTAGGAGAAGGCCACACTTGAGAGCAACTAGAATAGGTCCTACAATGAGTGTTGCTAAATGAGGGAGAAATACTTACCTATTTTGATGGGATATTTCCTAGAGAACAATCCATGTCTATCATCTTAGGATATATCATATTTAATCTTAAACTTGTTGATATTGTATTAGCGTTAAGAGTAGAATCACAGTAGGCTTTGGTGGGTTTCAAAGGATAGTATCAACCGAAGATTTAGGTACAACAACTTCTAAGGGGACCTTAATTCCTTGTTGTTTTACACCACAACCACTTCCTACATAGTAACATTTTTTGTAAATGATTTGAAATCCATGACCATAGAGAGAGTCCATCTCTTTAGAAGATGATGGAGCCTCATAGGTCTCATATTTCATAGTGTATGTAAAGTTATGAACTTTGTTTTCTATTAAAGAAACTTTAGGTTTCTTAGGTATTTCCAAAGATTGTTTAGGCGATATTGTCACAACGTTTGATGTGTTAAGATTATTAAGTTTATATTCCCCTATAAAGGTGGAGTAAAATCCAATGAACCCCAACCGTCACTAAGGAATGCTTTCTATGATGGTTTAGAATCTTGCACAACATTATTTGTAGTAGGAGGTTTGATGAAATGGCTCTTAAATTGTTGAGAAGCTTGTGATTAATAACTTGTTTTTGGATTTCAATTTGTAAACAACAATTCAGCTCTAGATCGGCTTCAATGGTGTGAAGTTTATTTTTAAAAATAAACTTTAGTGATCATTGAAGGGTAGATGAAATTTCCCCGATGGCACATGATCTACTAAGAATCATATTATATGAAAGTGCACTAGGCATGACATGAAAAAGGGTAAATAATGTCATAGGTCCAACCTTTATAGGTAAAGTTATCATACCTAGAGATTGTGTACCAACATTATCAAAGCCATGAGTGTTATGTTTGTCTAGTTTAATTTAATTTATATCAATGTTGATTTTATGTAGCAAATTAATACCACAAACATTAAGAGATGATCCATTGTCAACCATAACTCATTTTATCAACAATTGTTTTATTGTGATAAAGATTATAAGAGGATCATATTGATTTTGAAATTCCATTGATGGTAACTCATGTTGTTGAAACAAAATTTTTGTTTTTGTCACGTGCATACAATCTAACAAAATTGCTACATCATTAGGCTTAGCAAAAGGTAGTACAATCTCCTTTTGTAAAGCTTCCTAGAATATCCCATGGTATGTAGTTAATTTTTATATGAGTTCCCCAACAAAGATCTTAGTAGGAGTAGTGCGAAGCTGCTCAACAAGATCACAAAATTGACAAACTTTATGAGTAAGATGAGGTGGCTGAGGAAGCATAGGTTGGGAAGTTAGTAGAATGATCAAAATGTTTGATTGTTGTTTAATTTCTTTATTTTGTATATTGTGCATGTGAGAAACCACATTGTAATACATTTGTTGTGACACATTTTGATATGCTTGATTTCGTTGAGTAATTTGTTTTTTCAAATTGATAATGTAACTCAGGAGTGGAGGTGGTGTTAGAGCACCTTGAACTGTAATAACTAGTTTGAGGCAAGGAGGCACATTATGTGCCCCATTAAAAATGATTTTAGGAACATTAGAGCACTTTTTTTTTTTTTTTAAATGCGCCTGGTAAACTTTTTAACGTGACCGGCGACGCTGGTGCGACACGCCCTCCGGGTCCACGCGAATGCTTTTGCCCAGAGCAATGAACCGGTGAGGCCACAACTGGGGGACCTCATCCCCTAGGAAGAACACTTCAAACCCACGAGCTCATTGGCCCAGCGAAGGCGTAAAGCCTTGCGAGCTCGTTGGCCCAGCGAGGGTTTGAACTCTGGTGGCCGCCACTACAACCGAGCGACTTAACCACCGAACCATGCCATCATCGGCAGGAACATTAGAGCACTTATCCATAATCCCCTTAATAGATTTCATAAGTCTATTAGTGATGATTGAATTAACATTGTTTTTGCTTTGATTAAGCTCAACATCCATCCCTAAAGGATTTAATGTGATAGACCTTTCTTCATGCACCAATGCTTCATCTTTTAAAGGGAGATAATTTGAATGAAGAGAGGGTAAGGTGATATTAAGGAATGTATCAATGATCTCATTCTCTTGCACCAAAATGTCCTCACAAGTGGGAATAATGCTTGGAGAGGGATCTAAATCATATGGTGAAATAGGTAAAGTGAGGTCACCATCACATGCATTAGAGAGTAAATTCATATAATAATTATAAACATCATCTTTATCATGACATTTCATTTAGATGAAATTAGTAAATTCATTTATTATCAAAGGATATTCATTCATGAGAGTTATGAAGTAATTAAAATCAGATACATAATTAAGGATTTCAAATGAAGAGCATTGAAAGATATCTCTATCATAAAAATACATATTAATGAGTTTGTAAAAACATTCAAAATATTTGATATATGCATGCAAAGATACCAAAGAGGAACAATTAGAAGATGTCATAATGAAATATCTTAGAAGAGTAATATATACTCAGACCATATTTTTTTATCATGTACCACCAATATGAGAGACTTTTGTACACCACAACACTAGTTTGAGGGAATCAGGTTTCCTCAAATATCAAAAACACACTAGTGTCATTACAAACCAAGTGAATCTAAGGATCAAAGTTCTGCATAAAAGGTAATATAGAAAATTTTAATATTTCTTGCAAAAAAATGCTAAAGAGACTTCAAATTTCTTATATTGAAATACACAATGTGTAATTACAAACATGTGAATTTTCAAACCAAGGTATGAAATGATGCAAAATTTTCAATTGAATAATGAAAATATGTTATAAATTAATGCTAGATCTAAAATGAAGATGTTTATGATAGCAGAAAAATCTGAAATTAGATTTTGAATACAAACTGTAGCTTTTGAAATTGACTAGGTTTTAGAAAAAATGCAACCTTTTCAACAAAAACCCTAGAAAATGACATCTTGAAATGCAAGATACAAAATCATGAAATGATTGTATATTGTAATATGGAATAGACATGATGCAAAAATCAGAGATTAACTCTTTCTATGAAGATATATATCATAAGCAATGCTTGATTTTTTCACTTTTTTCAATGCAAATATACAAGTAAGGATGATAAACCATAGAATCCTAAAAGCATTTAATAAATACAATAATGCAGCAATATTTACCACAAAGTGCCAATCTTGAAACCCTAGGTTAAAGATTAGCTAGATTAACTAAAAATACAATGATTTTTGAAACCCTAACAATGAAATTAAGCTATGAAACTATGTAAAATGATGAATGAATGAAATCTAATCAGATCTGAGGTGGAAAATAGCTCTTATCTGATGCAAGAATGATACCAAAGTGTATGATACTATGGTTTCACCAAAATTTTAAGGGTGAAAAAGGTGAATGATGGAAGATAGCATGCACACTAGATCAAACCCTCTTCCACAATAACATTCAAGGACAAAACTGAGCCAAATCACTACTAAATAGAGGTGGACTTAGCTATAGATCTTGTGCTCAAGAATGCTATGGAAAGATCAGATTTAATCAGGCCTTTTATCCAACCCTAGGTCAACTAATGCACTAAATAGGAGATGGATAACAAATACCTCGAAACAAATTTCACCTGAGTGATCAGAGAGATATCAAAACCTGTTCTAGAAGATGGAAACTTGAAGGATTATTTCATGGGTACCCAAGTCTAGAAAGATGGAATCTTCATAAACTCAAAACTAAAGAAATGTCACAGAGGATGTCCTGATGCTAGATTTAGTACATGTTTGAGCAAGAAGAATATTTCACTATCACCTAAGTCTTCCATAGAGGAATATTCATGAAATGCTTGTGGATCCTGAAACCCTTTCCCTTACCCAATCTTCCTATACCTTCACCTCTTCAGATTTCACACCTATAACCTGCACACAAGAAGAAAATAGATTTGGAGGTTATGTTGTTTAGGGATTTGCCTCAATCAAATCCTAGGATACCATTCAACCTTCCCAACACCATTGTTTGATAGAGAGTGCATGCCCTAGCATGGTAGAGGCTAAACATAAATCAATGAGATGAAATCAAGTGATGATGAACACAAATGATATCACCTATGTGATAAGATCCTTAGGGGATGAATGCTCTTCAACTCATAAAGGAGAGATAGATGACACCTTTAAAACCTATAACAACACACAATGACAATACAAATATGCTTTAGAATCAAAATGAATATTTGAATGCTCTTTACTCCTATGATTCAAGTTCACTATCACTATCTAAGTTCATAATGAATTAAAAGCACAATTATATATGCTATCCTGCTAACATTCATGAATTAAATCAAAAGAGTTGACAAACATAAACCTTATTAAAGGTCTTATATTGACATGTTTTAAAATTTTCCTTGACCAATCAAGGAGGACTTGGGTGTGGGATCCCAAGTCTCGAGCCATTGTTTTAGTCCAAGACAAGGTGAAATATAGGCCCCTCATTCCCAATTTGCATTGGTTTCGTGGGATTTTACATCAAGATGAATATTTTGCATGTATAATATAATAAATGGGGCCTAGGAGATAAACAAGGAGGTAAAAAGCCAAGTGGACAGTTTTTACTCAGTTTATTTAAGATTGATATACTATTTGGACATTTTAAAAAAGATTGGGTGAGCACATGCTTCTTCGACACCTATGCCTATCCATTGGACTGTACAGTTTCATGTTTATCAGAGGAAAACAATATCAAGATAATACATGATTGCCTATTTGAAGGTTCAAATGCAAAACAATCATTATCAAACCATGAGAATACTTAATAATCCAATGCTATATAAAATTCTCTCATATGTATTACTAAAATGACCATTTATAGATCCTGAAATGGATTAAGAATTGACACATTCATTTAAATTAGATTTTACAATCACACTACTAAATATAGAAAGAGAAACTCCTAACTGCGATAGAAATTTCTTGAAAAAACACTTACATCAATAATTTTTTCCATGATTAAATCGCAAAGCTTTCCAATTTTTCCATCCTTTAAATAATACACAACATTCTTAAATATTTTAACATCCACTAATTGTCCAAAATTATTGTAATGCCCTGCCATGAACTATAATGCCCCATCATGCAACCCTAAAGAGTTAGACAAACAAGAGCAAAATTCTAGAAATAATTTTTTTTTGAAAGCAAGAAATTGCAATAACAATAGCCAAAGATATCATTATAGACAACATAAATAAAATGCACATCTAACTTCTCTAGGGAAACATAATAGCATCAATAGATCATAAAAATCTTAACACAAGTGATAAACATCATACTGCTGCAAGTAAGTAAAATATTAACATTTGCAAAGATGATTAATTTACAAAGTTATAATACAAGATTACTAGACCAATCTCGTCGGTTTACAAATGAATACATATGAAAGTATACAACTCTGAAGGTGTAATGCAAATCTAGAACTAGATCACTTCTGTACTGAACTCGAACTGAATCTCTGAGAAGACCAATGGATAGCTCTGCCACCCAACCATGTGGAACCCTCAGGTCCACCCCTCCGGGCTCGGAGATAGCAACGAGGATTCCAAAAGGCCAAAGGACACAACAACAAATATAATCGAATGAATACGGATATGACACAATCGACCACCAAAACAAGACTGCTCAAGACAAGGCAACACTCCAGAGGCAACAATGAAAACATAAAGAAGGAAGTAGCTAAGCTACGGCAAGGAAAGTGTCATCACATGGTCCTAATCATGGGTTATCCAGTCTATCTCTCACTAGAAGTCGGCCCCCATCTATGGTTATCCTAGCGACCCTTTGGTACCAGCCCCATAGGGTGACACATGCGGAGCTGACACATCCTCTCATGTGGACAAGGAGGTCGACCTTGCCAACCAGGCCTTCTCAACCCATCCTCAGCCATTGAGAGCACTCAAGGCATGGGTGATGCAACATACTTATCTTGTTATGTGAAAGACTACCCGACCCACCTAGATGTATTTTTAAGTTATCACTTGATTACAACTTCCATGGGGTTATCCAGGTAGCCACTTTGGGCACCGACCCCACCATGGAAGCCACTCTCCCTTCTACACTAGCAACCCTTAACCAAAATTTGAGACAAATGACATGCATGAGCAAGGGACTATAAGACATCTAACTTTTCACAACCCAACATGTTACATAAACAGTTAGCAAGTACCATATCCACAAGACTTTCCCATCCAAAACAACTCGATTCATTAATCCCATTCCATTGTCATGCCACAATTTTGAACCAAGGACTAAGAAGATACACCTCTGGAGTTAGGTAAGTTGAACATAAAATGGGTGTTAAAGTAAGAATTTGCTTACACGGCTTGACACAAAGTAGTCATGACACCTCTGGGTGTGTGCAAGAAATTGTCTCCACTTATTGGCCAAAAAGTGGAAGTGTTTTCCCCGATTTTCAGAATTTGTCACATTTGACCTAAAAATTTGAAGCACTTACATAAGGAATCTTGGAAAAAGTCACTAAATATGAAATGTAGTACTCGGAGTCTAGTTTCTAAATATGTAATTCTTTTCAATGCCCAGATGATAGAAATTTATTTTCAATAGGCGTTTCTAAAAACCACTATTTAAAAGTCACTTTTTTTTTACTATACCATGTACGTGTACGTCATCCATATTTTGACCTAAATAATCATATTTTTCAAAATCCTTTTGGGAAAAGATTTGTGACTCACTGAAGCACCTTTCCCATATTTTTTTGTAATTTTTTATTGAATATTTTTTATTTTATTAATTTTTTATTGGCCATTTTTTGTCTTTTAAAAAATCATTGTGTACGTCACGCATAAGATGACCTAAACTTAACATTTTTTGATTTTTTTTAATTGAAAAGAATTGTCTAAAGTACGTTTTCCTAAAAAACAATTTACAAAAAAATATTTTAATAAAAAGTTATTAAAATACTAAAAAACCCTGATAATTCAAGTTTATGGACCTATTTCATCAGAAATTGATTAAAAAATAGAAAAATTAATCCAATTGTAAAAATAATTACATATTTGAAATTTACATTGTCTCATCTATAATGGGTTTTAATTTTGTCAAAATATTCTGCAAAATAGACCTTCAGATATATGCCCAAAGTCACTATTTTGTTGTGACATTGACAAGACCTTCAAGGACCTTCAAGTTGCAGGTCAAACCAGGTCCAGAGGTTAGGTTCGGGTCCCCAAAGCATTTCTCGAACTAGGTTACAAAGCAAAACCTGAGCTTAAAATTCAAATTTTAAATAACGGGATCCCATTTCTTACTCCACTAGTGCAAAACTAAATGGGATCCCGTCTACTAAACGAGATCCTGTTTTGTATAATGGGATCCCATTTACTAAACGGGATCCCATTTTATATAACGAGATCCCGTTTATTAAATAGGATCCCGTCTATTATTTATTTATTTTTTTAATAAGACTGTACTATGACTGTCAGCCCTGCAACTTGCTCTACAGTACGACCGACAGTGACATTTGCAGCATTCTCTACCATCTTATTTTCTTTTGCAGGTCCATTAACTTGGAATATTGTTTGAATTTTGATAGAAGCCATCATTGAGACACTGTTTGAGTGAAATTTTGTTGAATTGGTACTTGTTTGAAGGACTTGAACAAAGAAGAAAGGCTTTCAAGTTTTTGACATTCATTTGTACATGGTTGATAAATTTTTGAATCATGGGATCACAAAGTCGTAATAAGAGAAAAGATAGGAATGTATTAACCCCTGAAGAAATTGAAGCAAAGAGAGAGAAGGAGGCAAAAAGACAAAGAGATAGAAGAATAAAGATTCAATCAATGAATAATGCTGAAGCATCAAATTCCACAACTATTAAAGATAAAAACATTGAGGAGACAATGGATGTAGATGATGCAAATTTGCAAGAGGTGAATGTGGAAACTAATACGATTATACAAACTACTCCTGGTATGTCTTCAAATCCCTCTGTCAATGCTATGGAGAATGTTTCAATAGGCACAAATCCAGGTACTTCTTCAAATCCTTCTTTGAATGAAATGGAAATAGTGTTGACAGGAGATTTAAAACAAGATGGATATAACAATGTTGAGATTGATAATATTCATAGAGATCTAAATTTGAAACAAATTGTTGTTGAAAATGAAAATGAAAATTGTTTTGTTGTTGAAAATGAAAATGAAAACCATTTTTTTGTTGAAAATGAAAACGAAAATCCTTTTGTTGAAAATGAAAACAAAAATCCTTTTGTTGAAAATGAAAATGAAAACCGTTTTGTTGTTGAAAATGAAAACAAAAATCCTTTTGTTGAAAATGAAAACCATTTTGTTATTGAAAATAAAAATCATTTTGAAGTTGAAAATGAAAATGAAAATCCAGGATGTGATGTTGAAAATGAGAATTATTTTTTCAAAATTGAAAGAGATGTTTTGGATAATCTTCCTGGTAAAATTTCTTGGAGACAAATAAGAACACATGCCAATAGATTATACAAGTAATTTTTTAATCGTAAAAAACTATCATTTCAATGTCAACTAATGATGCAATTAATGAGAATGTGGAAAATGAGAAAAGTAATGAAAATGTTAGGCATTTTTGTTAAACCAAGAAGAAAAGATCAATCACTAAAACATGCTATGTCTACTGTTGCTAGTGCCATTGAGTCTATTGGAAGTAATAGTCAATCCAAATATAAGAATACAGCAAGACGAGCTATAACAACTGCTATAGTGAATAAAACAACTTTGAATAAAAGAATGGTGAGCAATATTAGTGGAATTCTAAAAATACATCCTAAAACATTGGTAAGAGCGGCAAAAAGAAGAGAAAGTATAGAAAATGATCAAATTAACCAATGTTGGAGTTTTAGTGGTCAAGTCCCAAGATTTGACATGAAACTGAATGTTGAAATTAGATCTTTGATCAAAAAATATTGGCATGATAATACTATGGTATCATCTAATGCTAGAGATGTTTTAAAATTAAGAGTGGGGTCCAAAGTTCACGATCCTCATCCAAAACACCTATTAGATACAACGCAAACTGAATTTTATAGAAAATTTTGTAATGAATTAGTGTTACCTGGTAATATTAAAATAAGTCAAAGATCATTTGAAAAATGCAAACCATGGTATGTAAAGATTAATAAGCAATGAATATCTTGTTGTTGTAAAACGCATGTTTAATTTCGTTATTATTATGATGTGTTTCAATATATACGTTGTACTTTACATAGTAACATGATTATATAGGAATGTGATATTAATATGCCAACTGAAGTAATAAAAGAGTTTATATCAAGTTTGTTCTGTGAAAGATCTAATAAAAAATCATTTTATTTAAGTTCATGTATTTCTGGACAATGCACTAGTTGTGGCAATATTTCTTTGTTAAGAGTTTGTATGCATGAAAGTGTTGAAAATGATTTTGGACAACAATTAGTGGATGTTAAAAGATTTAAGAATGTTGAATATTCTTTAAAAGATGGAAAATTTAGAAAGCGTTGTGATTTAATTACAAAAAAGGTTAGTGTGCATGCATTCATATCAGAATTTAGGAGTAAAATTGTACCAAAATATGTCAAGCACTCTAAACAAGCTCGATGGCTTGATGGATAATTTCGTGAATGTAGAAACACATTTCCAGTTGGTACTATACTATCAGTGGTTGATTTTGTGGAAAACTATACTTTAGCTCCGCAAGAGGAAATTCAATCACAATATTACAATTCAGTGCAGGTTGCTATGTTTGTTCATATTGTTTATAGACATGCAGATGATAGCATAGAGAATGATAGAAAAGTTTTGAGGGAGTATGGTTTCTATTTTGAGTGACAACCGGTTACACTCATCAGATTTTGTTTAATATTGTTTCAGTATATTTTATACAAATTTAAGAGAAAGAGGAATCTAGATGACTAAACATCTTATATGGTCAGATAATTGTACGGGGCAGTTCAAGAATGCTCGAATGTTCTGTTGGTTAAGTAGGGTTCACAAGGAGAATAATGTCCAACATATGTGGAATTTTTTTGAAGCTAGACATGGTAAAGGAGAACATGATGGAGCTGGTATGTGTCTTAAAAGAATTCTTTCTAGACAACAATTAAAATTTGAGGATGCAGTAAAATTTAAAGATGCACGTGGGATTGTAGATTGGTGTAATACAAGATTATGTACACCTGGATCAAGTGAGTACTCTATAGTTCGTTGATTTTTTTGGTTGGTTGAAGAAGAAAAAATTCTACCTAGACTTGATTGTCAGACAATCAGTGGATCTACTAAATGGCATTCATTTAGGAGTTCGAATGCAAGGACATGGACTATCTGGACAAGGGAGCTTGTATGTTTTTGTCAGTTTTGTATTTCAGGAGATTGGGAAGCATGAGAGAATACAGAATGGGTTGAAGAGTGGAAGCAAAGACCATTGACAATTGCACAAGCACACAATCAAAATGAAACAACAATTGAAGACCATGATCAACTGTTTGCATCAGACGATTATGACCGTGTTTCAGACCTTGTACAAGAAGGTAATTTAATTCAAATTATTTCATTTTATTTCACTTCATTACTAATTTGTAGTGCTTTTATTTATTTATATGTGTACATATGAATGCATGTATGTTGATTGGGAAAATTTTATGGACATGTGCAAGTTATTGAATCAAAATTTGTTTACAGGACATGTGTATGTTGTTGTTGCACCAAAGAAGAATGAAGAGGAAACAGAATATTCGTTGGCTCATTGTGTGGAGGCTAAACATAAGTTAACAGCACCTTGAGAAGATGATGATGGCTATGCTTATCCAACAGGTTTGGTGATCCCCTTAAGACATCCCCTTAAGAAAATTTTGATAACAAGTCTTTGATCCCTTTAAGCAAATTTTAAGAACTTCTTTGTTCCCCTTAAGAAAATTTTAAGAAATTCTTTGATTATGGCTATCATTATCCAATAGGTTTGGTGGTGGTTGTTGGAACTTGGCTACCGAAATACTTAATAAGGAAGAATGGTTTTCCTACATTCCAAGATTATGAAACACATAAGAATATTATACACTACTCACATTTGGTGTTGGCAACAAATATAAAACTGGAGAGGTATCGTGGAAAACTTACAAATAAAGAGCTATGGAAAATTTCTATGGAAGACCATGAGACAATCATCGATGCATTGGAAAAAAGAGAGGATGGATATGGTACAATGGAATAAGTAAATACAGGTAAATATAGTTAAATAGATTTATATTGTTCTTTTAAATACATTAAATACATGTTTTGATATTTCTTGTGCGTTATTAGTTTAAATTGATTTAAATTGTCCTTTTCTATCCCTAGGCTATCATCACAAATTCATCACATACTTTGAAACAAAAACTTGAGAGGCACTTGTAAATACAGGTACAAATTGTGTATATCTAGATAGTTTTATATAAATTATTAAAATACATGTTTTGATGATATATTGATAAATTGCTTGTATTATTTTTATATCAGGTGGCGTGAAGACCTACTACATTCCCCACAAGTTTTGTAAACATTATTTTGAGTTGGCATATATGTACATACACAATTACATTATTACACATTTTGTACACAAATTTGAATACATGTGTATGTACACAATTTTATACTCTACACTTTTATATATCAAAATTATTATTCTATATATTTTATTTTTTAAAAGCACATGTTTTTCTATTTTGAATTTACTTTAAATTTGATTTTATTATATTGTTAAATTTGGTTTCTTTGGGCAACTTCACCAGATTTTCAGAACGTAAGACGCCCCCTTAAGACATCGTAAATTAGGACCCCTTAAGACATCCAAAAAGTTAGCATCTTTGTAGGTTAATTAACATGGCCAATTTGAAGTTGTTAATGGACCATAGTACATCCTACATGTAGTTATGTTACTTCTATGTTTCAATAACCATATATCTCTCAATCCAACTAGATTAAACTATCATCTTTATTCTATCCTTAAAATTTCTTTATATTTGACATACTCAATAATGAAGATGAATTATTATATGTCCATGATGTGAATCATGCATGTATATGTCCTCTCTATTTTAGCAATGATATGAAATTAACATATGTGACTACATCTAAGAGAGGGACTCAAAACTACATGGATATCACCAAATATACCTTCATCAAGTCTAATAATATACATCATATATCTAGAATGATGTAATTGATTAGTTAAATTGAAGGGCAATATAAGGGAGTTAAATGGTGTTTCATCTTTTTATAACATACTTATATTTAAGGTACTTTTCAACATCATCAAGTTTTCATACATATATACAAACATGGGTGAACAAAATCTATAAGTCAAAAGGAGTAGTGGAATAATCTATGTGGTGACAAAGCCTTTGATGTTTAGATTTATAGTGATGACCTCTTCCCAATGTAAACAAAAAGTAATGAGAAAATCCATAATTCTCAAATAAATTCTAATCCAATAGCATAATCTAGATCTTGATTATCAAGCATATTTTAGAAGAAATAATCTAGCATCAACCATATAAAATCTACAAAGAGAGATAAGCTATTCCAAGCCTCTTGTTTATATTTGCATTTATGAGTCTCAACTCATTTATTTTATTTTAACTAATTAATAAAATTTAAAAAGCATTCTATTAGACCTAAATAACTATAGGCTATGTTTATTTTCCTACACAATCCTAGACTAGAAAAAAAAATAGATTTTTTAAAAATTAAACAAATATAACTTATAGATCACTATGACTAAAGTTATGAGAAAGTTCTATTTTGTGTATCAAATTCTTAAATGAGCCATGACCTTTTACTATTTAGATGATGTGATATATTAGTGTGGGTTTAGGTCGGTACTATTTAGTTAGTTCCATAAAATAGTAAAATATTGTTAAGAAAATATTAACAATAAAAAAATATTATGATTAGCCATAATTAGAAAACTTGTCTAGTAAAGCCCATATGTGAAAGCAAGACATGTTAGTACACTTATAGAATTTTAGAATTTGTGGTTGTTTTCCATCACTATTTTCACATCATGATGAATAACCCAAGTGATTTATCTCATGATTTATAGAACTCTCTATTTATTTATTTTTTGTATTGGAAAATTTTCAAATATTGATGTGTTAATTTGTTGATATTTTCTAGAGTGATGAAAAGACCTGACAAATCTTAGAAGCCCTAGTGAAGGATATCAAGAAATGGGGCACAAGGGTAGTCAAAGCTCCACTAATAAATTTTACCAAGACAAAGCAATTGAAGAGTGTAGCTTCTCCTTCTCACCTTTATTTTGCAATTTTCTTAAATAAAATCTATTAGATTGGGATTAAACTTAAAGTATTCTAGATTAGTATCTAGTCTAAGATGTCAAATTTTTACCATGTTTGAAATTGCTAAAATTCCTTGGTAGGACTTGTATGTATTCCTGTATGAAATTATTAATGAATGTCTAAAACTGAACATGTACATGTTTGCTTTATCTTTCTTACTAAGTAACAAGAATAATTGCAAGCAATGTCTTGTATTTCATTCCTTTGATTTCATTGGAGCCCCTCATATGGGACAATCAACATCTACCACTATGTTATTCACACAAACTAATTTTTTTGATAAAGAACCTTGGGGGAAGAAGTTCCCTTTCAAGTAGGGAACAACTAGTTTCATATATTATTGTGACGAAATATGCATCAACAAGTGGTGAATCAATTTTGCACATCATCAACATTATTCTTCTATTGTTGATATTAGAACTAAGTAATTAATTCCTCATTTAATTATCATATTATTACTATCAATTTATCAACCCGACTCTAGATTTTATCTGGTTTAATAATGCTTAATTATTTGCATTAGATTAATTAGCCTAGATAATTTATACATAAATCATTTATTTATTTACATTTATTAGTGAACCCAACATTGCTTACATGACTTAAGGTTCCCCCTTAGGGTTTCTCTTTCATTAGGGTTTTTTAGATCAATAATTTCTAATTAGTTTATCATATTTGGATATCTTGTTAGGGTTTATATGCTCTATTCTATTGTACTTTATAGGGTTTATATAATGTATAGATAAATCTAAGTTCATACCATTAAATTGTGGCATGTATAACACTATACAATTTTTCTTTCATCCAATACAATTATATTACAAAAGTCTTATGCTCATCTTGAATGTGTATTTGCATACTAATCCAGAGTTTTTTATGGATATGAACTACAAATTCTATAACATAATGCACTAAATTACAAGTTTGGACATCATCTAATCCTCCTAGGATTCAAATCAAATAAGATAGGTTCAAAACATGTTTTTTCAAGTGGTTTTTTTTGCATATACAAGTTTTGGAAAGAACTACTCATAAATTTGTTAATTTATGAAATACTTTTCAACCAAACAAAGAGTATGTAAATATATAAAGTCATTTACAACTTCCTTTATATAAAGTCACAATGGGAAAATTAAAGATATATTTAACCTTAAAAAATCTATAATTATAAACTATTTAAATATAAAGTCAGGTTGTATAAACTCCAGGTTCATGTTCAAAAAATATACAAAGTCCCAGACATTCAAAATATAAAGTCCATGTTCAACAATATATATATATATATATATATATATATATATATATATATATATATATATATATATATAAAGTCCATGACAAATAGTATATAACATAGTCCATGAAATAGTTAAATTATGTAGCCCATGTTCAATGACCTATCACATACTATCTCTATAATCAAGAGTCCTCTTCACACCATGTGAACTACTCAGATGACCTGAATCGCTCTGTAGAAGATAATGATTTAGATGAAATCAGATGTAAGATGATTAAAAATGATTTAATGACAATTTTTAAATTTATAATTTTTATCATAAAATTAAATTTCCATGTGAGGCTGAGAGGCATACTCTGGTGCACCTGGACCTATCTCTACATGCTTTGAATCAATCTATTTAATACATGAGAAAGTTCAAGTTGAAATTAGATGTAAGACGATATTAAAAATGATTTAATTCTATTTAATTTATAATTTATCATATTTAAATTATTATACCGTAAGAGGAACTTGTTGTGTATCCTCTATTCCAGGACCTATCTCTATAGGCTTAGCTACATTACATGTCTCAAGCTATAAAAGAAAAAGAATTTTGAACATACGTCAACATATATATCTATCAAGAAATTTACTTTAAGTTCACAATGTATATTTTAATTGAATTTAAATATAATCTAAATTTTAAATTATACTGTATGAGGCTGCCGATCTCCTCTGTCCTCCTGCTCTACATGTGTTGTTTGTTGATGAAAGGTGTCACTAACAAGCTCCTACAAGGTCATTATAAGTTAGCACATGTGTGTACAAATTAGGTTTTCAAACATATATATAATTGACTTGTGTACATGTTATACGTTTTTGAACAACCTGAAATGCAGTCGACTCCTAATATAAACTTGGATTATCCAAGTGTGCTGCAATGCCCATCCTCATTGTTGTGTCAACCTGCATAGACATATTTTTAATATATATTAAATAGTACATGTGCACGTTTTCAGATACAGTGATATCAAAATAGAAAAATCTAAGTATATATAGTTTTTTAAAACAATATAAATACTGTAAGAGTGTTATGTGAGAGGCCCAATGATGGAGGAGCGCTCGAGACACCCTGAGATGGAGGATTCAATGTGGAAGAACCCTGAACTAGTTCATAAATAAGTTCATAAATATTTAATGGTACACACATTCAAGACTGAATTACAAATCAAAAATCAAGTAAATAAAATTAATATTTAAAATATAAATCATTAACAATGTACCCCAAATGGGTGCCCGAGATGAACAGGTGTCGATGAAAAATTAATTCGATCAACGGTCCCTGTTGCCATCATCTACACCAAACAATTCAGTTGTTAGAATATTGCAATTTAATTGATCTATATGTTTATTAAAAACACGTGCTTAAAAAATTGTTATAAATTCAACATGTGTACATAACCTATATATATACCTATGTCGAATGATTAGTGGGATGATCCTCAGCAAATAGATAATCAACAAATGATTCAGTGCCCACATTATCAAATGATGCATGTGTAGCTGAAGTGGGTATAGCTTCCTGATAAGGTCCATAACATAACTGATTGCAACTCATACATGTATGAGGCATCAACACATGTGGAGTGGTACTAGGACCACTTCCATCATCAACTCCTCCATGCTCTCTAACCCGAGCTACCATCATAGAAGTCTACTCATGTAGGCTACCTGAGAGTGCACTCAATGTGCCTAGTGTGGATACCACTGCATGATGCTGGAAGGGCGAAGGAATGGCAGCAACAAGAGGGTCAATAAAAGGTTGAACAAGCATGGGTCGTTGGGGATCAACCCGTGCTCCCAACCTCTATTGTGGCATGCCACCACCAATACCCTAGAATGATCTAAAATCAAAGTAGTTGGGTTTTTTATTCAAAACAAACTCTGCATATAATTTTCTCAAAAAATATAAAGGAACCTCACAATTAGCATGAGGTGGATAATCAAACGCCATCCATCATCTATCCCAAAAATTGGTAGACATTCCTTAATGCCTACACCACCTGATTGATATTATTTTCTTATTTGTAGGAATAGGTACATTTGTAATGGGATGTCTAAAATATTGCGCTAAATGAGCTTTTGTGATTTTAAGATCCAAAATAGTCTTATAGGAGAGGCCATTAGCATAAAATTAGTGCCTCCCCTCTCTCCATTTCTGGAATCCATCATAGTTTGAGTTAATAGACCTCACAGAATCTACAATGTTTTGCATCAAAGCTACAAAACATACCACGTGAGGTGGCATGAATTGTTCATTACAAATGGAATTCAATTTTTCTTGTATGGAATCCACATTTTCATTAATTATGGCTCGCAAGTGAGCCTAGTCAGTTCCAGGTGGGGTGGAGGTGGGGGTGGAGGTGGGTCATCTAGAGCTGGGGCATCTGGAGGTGGGGCATCTAGAGCTGGGGCATCTAGAGGTGGGGCATCTGGCGCTGGGGGTGGGGGTACGGGTGGGGCTGGATCATCTTTTGCATTGAGGAAGTCCTCAACATCAAAGTGAATATCATCCAGATTCATGATATATATATATAAACAGATATGAACCTGCATATATACATATAAACATACAAACTTGAGTACAAATTTAAAATTAAATCAAGAATATATATATATGTATATATGTATATATACATATATATATACATATATACATATATATATATACATATACATATATATATATATACATACATATACATATATATATACATATATACATATATATGCATATGCATTTGATTGGATGATGATGAAGGATACCCATAAGATGCATAATCTAGAGTGGTGTTCCCCTTGTCAAAGGTAACATAAGGACTTAAGGACACTTGATCTTGGTGAAAAGAGTAACTTGGACTTGCACGTTCTTGTTGTGAAGGAACTTGATAGTCTTCTTCAAAATATATGCATAATGATCTACAAGGTTCTCATGATCATTGGGAGAAAATTAGGGACCTCTTAGGATTGTGACTTTGGGTTTGGCATGGTCAAGTTGGAGAGGTTGTGTGGCATATCCCTATAAGAGGATGAAGGGTGATAGGAGGTTGTAGGATGGCTAAAAACATTCACATGATGATAATGTTCAAGTTTAAATCAAGATATGCATCATGGTCTACAAGGTTCTCTTGTTCAAAAGGTTCATCATAATCTACAAGGAACTCACAATCATTGGTACCAAATTCAAGACCTCCTATTATGACCGAGGGTTTCCTATTGATTATGAGTTCAATAAGCTTCTTTTTTATTGTCACAACCATTTTGGACAAAAGAAATGAATTAGAATAGATGCATCTATGCTATTGAATGATGTCATAGAAACCAGTGGACTATCATACCACCTAGGTAGAATCATAATGAACATTTGCTTCATACTATAACTAGACTTGGAAAACTACCTTGAGGTGGATATCTTGTGCATGCCACATGATCTAAAAACCTAAATTTGGTGAAGTTACAGGCTATGGCAACCAAATTTGATGACTACTAGTTGCCTAGGACTTAATCTGAGTATGAAGATGAATATATTATGATGATTTGTGATTTAAATTTAATGAAGAATTTGATTCTTTGATTAAATGAAGGGTGAATATTCAATATATATCAATATATATCAATGACTTCGGTGAATGTTCAGATGCATAGATATGCTATTGAATGATGTCATCTAGAAACCAATGGACTATCATACCACCTAGGTAGAATCATAATTAACATCTGCAAGACTATAACTAGACTTGGAGAACTACCTTGAGGTGGATATCTTGTGCATGCCACATGATCTAAAAACCTAAATTTGGTGAAGTTGCCTATGGAAACCAAATTTGATAATGGAGATAGTATTGAAGTTACTAGTTGCCTAGACCTGACTAATCTGAGTATGAAGATGAATATATTCTGGTGATTTGTGAATTAAATTTAATGAAGAATTTGATGCTTTGTTTTTAACTTACATGATTCTAGGGATTCAATCTATCTAGAAAAAGATAAATTAGTCAAGATGGTTCTAGCTCGATTTTGTTTCCTATTTCCTATTTGTAAAATTATTGTTTTCTATTTAGTTGTTAGTCCCAACTCTTTCCTTTTAAGAAGTATATCAAATCTAATGTAGTAGTAGGTACTTCTACATATACAAGTTTTTGTTAGGAGAAAATATCTTTTGCCAAATTTGTATAGAGTTGTCTATAGTGTGTTCTAGGGTAATCAAATAATGTAAGTCACAATTTAGAGGGTTGATGGATAAGTTTGTGTTGAGTCTATAGGAGGTGTTTTCTTACATAGACCTCTCCATAATCTAGGTGTCTCCATGTCTAACTCAAATTTTTCAAGGGATATTATATTCAGATTAATGATAACATTTTATATATATGGCTATGAGATCCATGATCATATCAATGTTTGGTAGAGAAAACTTATCTTTAGGGTATCCTTTTTTGATGTCTCAAAAGTTAGTGCAAACATGAATTCCCTTAGTTTTCTTGCTAACTAAGACCACATTAGAGAACCATTTAGGATAAGTAATAGTCTGTTCATGAACCCCACATCCAAGACTTTATATAATTCTTCTTTGACCAAGATGGCTACTTGGGGGTGCATTTTGCGTAGCTTTTATTGAATAGGTTTGGCATTGAGGTGAACCACAAGATGATGCATGACTTTAAAGATGGAGACTCAAGGCATATCACCATAATACCACATGAAGAAATTAGCGTAATCTTTAAGGGTGATGCTTATGCCTTCTTTGATATCAAGGTCTAGTGGAGCTACTATCGTAGAGAGTTTAGGGTCCTCTTCTATTCACAGGTTGATGTCTATAGCATCCTCAACAAGGAGAGGGGAGTCATCTTGTATCTGAGTGGTATCTAATGGAAGGTGAAGTTTGTCATTGCTCAGAGCTCTTGGGAAGTGTCCATTTTTATTGTATAATTTTAATTGATCACAAGTTTCTTCTTATATCTTTTTGTTATTATGCCTACTAGGGTGCCTTAGGACTAAAGGGTTCTTCTTCCTCTCCAAAATAAGTATAGGTGTTAAGTATGGTGAAAAAGTCTTTCTTATGATTATAATGGGGATGTGGTCTTGACACTTCATAAGTTTCATGATGGCTTCATCATTTTGGAAAACATCAAATCATAAAGGGTTGTGTTGGTCCCAATCGATAAGCTCAAGGTATTAAAGGTCTAAAGAGATGGTGAGGATAGTGACCTATCATGAAAGAGGTTAGTGGTGGCAAGATCTTTGTAAGGATCATGAGAGGGGCCTACATCAATGTCATTAAGATAAGGGGAAGCATTACCAATGAGGTTAGGCTTGTATCACAAATAACATCCCGATGTTCATCCCAGGGGCATAACCTAGCTAGTGAGGACAACTACAAGTGTCTCTAAAGTTACATTTGTTGGCTTGATTTCATTCTTGATTAGTTGGCTATCACAAAAACTGTAAAATTTTCTC
Source organism: Cunninghamia lanceolata (assembly GCA_027924645.1). Classification (NCBI taxonomy): domain Eukaryota; kingdom Viridiplantae; phylum Streptophyta; class Pinopsida; order Cupressales; family Cupressaceae; genus Cunninghamia; species Cunninghamia lanceolata. The sequence goes on along the minus strand of BSBN01000050.1, from coordinate 8,055,885 downwards.
AATTCTTGATTAGTTGGTTGTCTCTAAAGGTTTGATTATGAAGGACATGATAAAGGTTTTATTATGGTTTGTTGTAATTTTTTTACATGACAGTTACCTATTCAATAATGCCTTTAAAATACAATGACATACATTGATATAAGTAAATTTTATAAAAACCAAATATATATATCATCCCAATGCTATATAATTTTTGACAGTTTATTCAAAATCTCTCCTTTCATATGATACAATCGTTTCAAAATTTCGATTGTATTTTTATAGCTAAAATGTCTAAATACAGCTATTCAACACTCGAATTGAAATCAAATTTTGACAGGTTGTTCAAAATCTCTACTTTCATATGATACAGTATTTTCAAAATTTCAATTGTGTTTTATAGCTAAAATGTCTAAATACAGCTATTCAATTCTCAAATTTAAACAAAAATTTGACAGTTTGTTCAAATTCTATCCTTTTATATGATATAGTCTTTCAAAATTTCAATTGTATTTTACAACTAAAATGTCAAAAAATAGCTATTGATTTCATAAATAGAAACCCTAAATAATAGTTTATAATTTAAAGTTTGATTGTATTTTACACCAAAACAAAAAAGGGAAACTTCAAAAGATTCATTGCTAAATTGTAGAAGTGGAAAAATCCACTTACCTACTGTGTTGATGGTGACTCAACTCGGGATCTCATTCTCAACTGTCGCTCGTCACTGGGAAAAATGGGGTCTCTACCATTTTTTAAAAAAATTAATACTTTTTCAAAATGGGATCCTGTTTTATAAAACGGGATCTTGTTTCATAAAACAGGGTCCTGTTTCATAAAATAGGATCCCGTTTTTGGTTCTAGGCTTGGGATCATGTTAAGGAACGGGATCGTGTTTTGGATTTTAGGCTCAAGATCTCGATACAAAATGGGATACCATTTTATAGAAATGGGATCCCTTTTTCAGTCACCCGATTTCGGATTTATTTCTAACTCTGAAACTTCCACCTTAAGTGGACACAACTTCTTGCATTTACCCCTCTCTAGATACTTCACTTTACACTTATTGAATGCATAGTCATAAACTCAAACCTAATAGATACCATGACCCAATTTAAACATATCAACACGATGAGACAAGGACAGAAACTCGCATTGAGATTCAAAACCTCTTAATTATAAACATGAAATTAAATCTGAGGTCTTTTACTTCCTTGGAAAGAAATCCTAGATTATGAAAACACAATTTCTATACACTCCAAGAATAAATTTCCTAGCTACATTCTAATAACTACCATAACAATAACTATAAAATATTTTCTATAAGCAAGAACTCCATCATCTTACTAACTACAATTTCTGACAAGAACAACTACTAATATAAATACACATTTTTGTTATAACAATAATAAATAAAATAAAAAGAAAATTCCCATCAATCATTTAACCACTTACAATTTCTAATAAGGAAACCCACTATAAATATAACTATATTTTCCTATAAGAATAAATTACCATCTCTCTTTATATAGTTACAATTTCAAAACAAAACGCTGTACAAATTTACCTACAAGCAAATATTAGCATTTAACATTTAACAATTACAATTTCTAACAAAAACACTATAAGCATATGTATTTTCCTAAAATCATGTAACCCTAGAGAGTTATACTAACAAGAGAAAAATTCTAGAAATAATTTTTTTTTTGAAAGCAAGAAATTGCAATAACAGTAGCCAAAGATATCATTATAGACAACATAAATAAAATGCACATCTAACTTCTCTAGGGAAACATAATAGCATCAATTGATCATAAAAGTCTTAACAACACAAGTGATTTACATCATACTACTGCAAGTAAGTAAAACATTAACATTTGCAAAGATGATTAATTGACAAAGTTACTGTAGTGCCCCCTCATTGTTAGCTTGTGATGGTGGTAGCTCTGCATTGCCCTCTATCAGTCAGAGATAGTTGTTAATCGTTCATTTCATTGATTTAGTTTTGAGACAATTGATTAGTAGGTTATGATCTATGTTTATCTGATGAACAATCTTTGACTGCTATATTTAGACATCTGTTATGAGTTATGATGACATTATGAGTACTTTAGTTATGATGTGTTGAATAAGTTTAGTAATGGATTATTATTTACATGTTTCATAGATATCTATTTTTGAATGTTATGATTATAATCTTATCCAAGAGCAGGGACGGTGTAGCATTACTCGTTTTGAGTACCCTGCTGCGCCATGATTCTTTGACTCTCTATGTGTTGACATAAACATACTTGATCGTATTTAATCAGTGGTTTGGATGCAGGCTGCAGGTACCGAACCTTGACTCCACTTGATATAGCAGGTTTGAGCGGGTTCTTTCACCAATGGATATTAGTGATGGGAGATAACACGAGGTCTAATCCACTAGGTCGGTCCTTGTCTTCTGTTGTGGTCTCGAGTCATGTTGGGACACTTGGTCTTTGCCTTGTTATGTTTGGTTATCCCACGCTTTCCTTTTGCTTTCTTTATCCGTCTATGAGAAGTTTAGATAAGGTAGTTTTATGGCTGCATTACTTCTTTCCTTTTGGGTAAATACTAAATAGATCACAAGTTATATAAGAGAGTCTTATTGTGTAGATATAAAGTAAAATCACTGGAGCAGCATAAGTTTAAAGTAACCCCATCCCTAACTGTGTAGTTGTTGTACCCTTGATTGGTGTGATGTGGGTATTGTGGAACTAGATTGCTTACGCAATTTGATGAAAGCACTTTGCTACTGTAAACTAGATTTATTATAAGAGATTGATGATAATAAATTTTACTTATGATATGTTACTCGGCATAAATACATACTGCAGCCTCATAATAATATTTGGCCACCAAGGGGTTGTACATGGTGTAGAACAAAGTTTTATACCTAGCAATTCATCACCACTATATGTGAGTAACAGTCAGCAAAGAGAACTTTAATAGGATTGATAATCCAATTCGCTCTAATGTTCCAACTCCCAAGAGCTATCTTCAACTAACGATCAAATACATTCAAAAGAAATGGTACAATGTTAAACACCCCTTCATGCACATTCTATCTTTCTAACATAAAATTCTTGTACCATATATTCATAATCTCTTTTAGCTTAAGGTGAATAAAATGGTCAAAAGCAAAAATGCCTTTTAGACTACTTTTTGTCGCACCTATAGCTATTTACTTTAGCTAACTATGGTTGTAATGAACCCAAAACATTTCACAAGCAAATACTACTTGTGAATAAAGCACGAGTATTATCCATGTAGATAAGAACAAAGGATATTAGTGATAATATCTACATGCACATCAACGTGCATCTAGTTTGCATGTTACTGAAATTGGATTTGTTTTCGCTAAGTAAGGTGCATTTCACAAAAGATTGGATGCTCTTATCTTTTCCAAACTAAGAGATAAGGTTCAGTTTATTTAAGAACAATTTAGGATAGTGCAATAAAATAAATTAGAAATATGATAGCACGCAAAGGCTAGCTTAGGGGAAATATTATTTGAAGGAGCTTTATCATTAGGAGTGTGTCAAGTCTTGGAGATGACTTTCTTCTCTCTCTACATATGAAGACATTGTAAAAGGGAAACATTTGGAAAATCTATAATTTAGTCAAGTATATCAAATTGCAATATTCGAGGTTGGGTCACCTGAAGGCTCTCTACCAAATAGGTCACGTGCCTCATCAATGCTACCGGAAAATGCATGCATGGGCATCCTTTTAGAGGAGGTTTTTGGGGGCTCATTTCAAACTCTTGAACCTTTGATGTGGGAAGATTTCTCTCTCTATTCGGCCACCATGGCTAGGGTTTAGACTAAAAGATAGTCGATTTCCTCCAATTTTCAATACAATTTTCTAGAAGAATCCTTGTAGAAGAGGAAGGTATGAACTCTTTGTCAAATGTTTGATCTATTTTCTTCATTTTTACTAGTTCTCTAGCTCTCTGCCATGGCCATAAGAGTTTCTGATGTATTTTATGGTCTCTTTGTTTTCCTATGACGCCACATTCTTATCTCTATGTGAGCCCACCACTACTACACTCCTGAGTCTACTGAAGGTAATTTAAAAGCATATAATGGGTGATAAAACACACGGCTTGTGCACTCAACACCACTTAGAACAGAGGTGAGTTCATGGACTATCTATCCTTCATTTCCTATATCTTTTTATGTATACTTGTCCACCAGAACTGCCAAGAATGATCTATTTCTGGGTGTTCCTTTTCTTATATGAGCTCAAAATTTTTATTTCTTACTCTGAATCTGCAATTTATCTGACACCCCAAAGTGTGCTCGACTAATGTGGAGAATACACTTTACTCCGACATTGCCCACGACCTCTATCCATATTTATGAGCATTACTATGTGTCTTTACTTAAGATCGAACCCTCTGTAACTGAAATTTGTGTGCAAAACCCCGTGTAGGTTAATCTCTCACCATACAGGGCCACAGGATTAATGTGCTCAAATTTTTGTAATACTGGCAGTAGTAATGATTGCTATAGAAACAAGATTGTAGAATAGACAATCAACTCCATTTACTCTTTTCCCTGTCTTGTGTGTTTTCACTGATACTAGGATGAGTTTCCTTCAAGACTACTATCTTTGGGTAGCATGGTTTTGGTAGAGGATTTTGGTGGGCTTTATCATTACGTGAACGGGCACTCTCAAATTGATATTCCATCCCCTACATCCCAACTCCATGTTCCTTGATGACTATGATGTTTGATAAATATTCCCTCACATTGTGCTTCGATGGATGTCAACACCCTGTTCCAAAGCTCACGTGTAGGCACGGGAAAGGAAAATGCTAGCAAGTAGTGGAATCTGGCTTATAACTACCAGTCACATTTGCTTAGAAGACTCTTTAGCCTATTCAATAGATCCATGATGTGTGTATCCTACAATTATTGCATTCCATGAGATAACACCTCCCTGAGACATTCTGTCAGACAGTTTTTAAACATTGGACTGAATTCCCCATCTGTATGCTAGCTGAAACTCCTTTCATCATTTACGGAGAGCTGGTTATTGTACTGTGTAAAATCAGTAAGCCATGTTAAGTTATATTGAGTTGTTTGAGATTTTTTGTCACTCGATTTCTAGTCAAGACAGTCATTGGTCTGTTTAGTGACTCTTGATCATCTATGACAACAAACTAAATTGATCTATAATTACTCTTGGGCATTGTAATGTCTTTGATGTATATGGAGTGGAGAGAAAAATGATATTAGCTAAGTACAAATATGAAGAACCACTGATATATCATGCCTAACAAGGAAATTCTAACATTCATCCTATTTGGCCATTGTTCTATCCATTTGTCAGACAGGGTTGCACCTTGTCTTTGTATTTCAATCACACCCAACTATCCATCTTCAACTTTTAGGCAAATTTCCCCTTTTTATTCTTGCAAATCCTTTTTGTCAAGAGAATGCTAAAAAGAATGTTGAGAACTTTTGTAGTTTTGCATGTGTTGCTCTTGGATCGTATCTAGAACTGCAAAACAAAACTGAAATCTGGCTACTAGATTCATCACCTCAGTGTATCTTTAACAGTGCTTCCTTTTTTTGTTTATCCTTTCAAATAATCACACATCTATTCAAAATCTTGGAAAGCAAGGAAATCCTCAGAACCATGAATATCTCTCTCAATCACATGTAATCCAAGATACATTTACATTATCTAGTAAGTGCTTTGTCATGAGATCCATAGTATCTCTAGTGTTTTAAGCCACGATCCTTTGCCTTTAAATTTCTTTTGATGGATGTTTGTGGAGGACCATAAAAAATGAACCTGAAATATGAGATAAAAGAACAAATGAGAAGATATTTTACCCCCTCAAGTTGATTAACTTTTTGCCTTGAATGCTTGATAGCGTTTTTTGCTATGGGCACTGTTAGCAAGTGATATGACCAAGGTTTTGTTTCTTGTAGGTTTGGAATGTAGTCAGCTTAATGAAGTGGCCTAATTTGAGTTTTTTTTTCACTGTACTGTTGTAATGTCCCTTTAAAACTTTCCTTATTTTTGTTTAAATATAATAAACACTAGCTCACAATTATAATAGTTTGCACGATTAGTATAAACATGAAATCCTTATGATTCAAAAATTTCTGCTAATAATTAATTCTATAAATCAGATTATTCTGGGTTTGGACAGTGAACACATGTATGCCTATTGCTCAAATAAACATGTCATTCACCAACCCACGTGTAGATAACATTGACTATAATTTCTACCACATAATTTTATCATTCAAATGCAAACCAAATGACTTATAGTTCTGATTTCTGAATCTTTATAACTGCAGTGTCTGTCAATCTTCTTAATTAAAAAGGTTTCTTTATTGGAATTTCATTATTATAAAGATTCCTTATTAATCTGTTTGGTTCAGTAATCTATAGAAATCTGCTTTTTTTGGAAAGAATATTTGCTCTATTTCAAATGAGGGTTTTGATAATGTGATCAACTAGTAAAGCTTGCTTCGAGTTGATCTTTAACTTTAGTTAAATTATTGCAATGATTTAGGGACAAAGTTAATAATTGTTTAGTTAGTAAAGGTTCGTAATATATTTTCTATGTGAAATTATCTATACTAGAAATAGAATTAAGGATGATATTGAGCAACTTTGCGTTATTTAAGATATAGACATTAGTGTATAATTAAGTATTGGTTATACTCCTTTCACCCTGTTCAGTAAATTTGTTAAGTTATGATTTTGTAAGAAGTAAATAATAAGTGGGAATTTTAGAGTGTAGTTTTACTTAACAATAATATTCTTCTTGATAAATGAACATTTTGTGATAACTTTACCTGTTCTTAATACTTCCTGTCGAACTTGAAAATTCAGTTAAATAAATGGATTCACCTTGTGATAGATCATCCTAGGTAGTGGATTAAATAGTTATTTTATTCTTGTTAATTAAGAATCACTTCTAGAAATGTAGTAGTTAGGTATATTTTTTTTATACCACTAGGTAGAAGATGTATTTCACTTGCCTTGTGTCTTGTTTGGAAATAAAAACTTATGATGTGTAGGGTAAGTATACACTTTGTTTGTATTACTAAATAGATTGTTTGATCTAAGATATGGCCTAAAGGTCGTGACACAAGTGTTTGGTTAATAACTCGTATACTCAAGTTATTGTATTATTTATACTTGGTTAATTTGTCCAAAATGGTTGTGAGGAAGCTTTGTTGTACAATTTACAGTTTGTCCTACGATATATTTGTTTCGCAAGCTTAGATAGAAATCCTCGTAACTGTTATAGTAGAGTAGGATTGCTCAGCATTGTGAAGGGAAACTTTATAATATATATATATTGTTTTAGCAGTTGGAAGTTAATAGAAATTGAGATAGTTAGATGACCACTGAAAGTTCATGTTCTTATTGCAATTGTTTGATTTGATTGTATTTGGCTAACATTAAAGGTAGACCTGGCTTATTATATATAGATGTTGGGTAAGTGCAGGAAGATGGGGGGCCAAAAAAGGGTCTTAAGTGGCCACTTTTTTTTTTAAATTAGGAAATACTGGCCTTGGATGAGAAATTGAGCATAGTTACACTCAAAATTTGGAGATGTAACCAAAACAATGTTCGTAGTGCTCCGAGTCTACTTTCTAAACTACTATTTTGTTTTGAAAATGGCATAGATTAAGGGGTTCAAAAGAGGGAGCCACAAAAATTGGTGTTGTTTCTATCGAAAAAACATAACATAGCATGTTTTGTGGCTCCCTCAAAAGGTCAACTTTTTTTTGGTATTTTTAAAATCGCTTCAGTGAGAAATTAGCTAATAGCATGTAGTTTATGCTTGATTTTTTTGATAATTTTTTGATGAATATTTGATTTTTTACTAATTTTTAAAGTGGACACATCCTAAAAAATAGAATTTTGGCCGTGCTACCCCTATACATTTTGAAAACTAATTGAAAATCATTATTTTAATTTTTTAATATTTGTAGAATGGAGTCTAGTTTCTAAATATGTAATTTTTTTGAAATTTGAATGAATAGTTATTTTACAATGAAAAAAAGACCAAACAGTGGTTTTACCTAAAAACAGACACACAAACAAAAGAAATTAAAGATGAAATGCTTAACATTGTTAAAATGTGAAAAAAATCACATCGTCAAATAGCTAAGAGAAAGCCTAACATTACCCATGTGGTCGATTTGTTTGACCTTGAAACACATGCAAATCTGAGCGTTAGCATGAACGAAATTATGTGAAATTTTAAAGAATATAGAAAAACACGTCTGTGACTATTCATAAGGCACTCCAAGCCTTTGGGTTGGAAATCCAAAGCAAATCCCAAGACCAAGGCTTGGGATTCCCAAAGAAAGAAATAACGCGAGCGCGTTATAATGCACTCGCGTTATGTTTTGCCTTGCATTTTTCTTTCCCGCAAGTCTGTTTTTGTCATGTTTGACATAACGCAAGTGTGTTATAACGCGCTCACGTTATGTCCCCCTCAAATTTTTTTATGTTCAAGGCTATTAATCATGAGGGTTAAGGGATAAGGGATAGAGTGGGAGGGTTTAGGGATAAGGGATTAGCGTTTAAGGTATAGTATCAAGCCCGTTGAGGGTCTAGGAATAGGGATAGCGTTTAAGGTTTAGGGATGAGGGATGACAGATTATGGTTGAGGGTTTAGGGTTTAGGGATAGGGTTGAGGGTCGACGGATCAGAGTTAAAGATTGAGGGATTAGGGTTTGACATTGAGGGTTGAGGGTTGAGGTTCAAGGGTCAAGGGTTTAGGGATATGGTTTAAGGTCGAGGGATTAGGGTTAAAGTAGAGTGTGGAGGGTGTAAGGATTATGGATAGGGTTGGAGGGTTTAGGGATTAGGGATTAGGGATTAGGGTTTAAGGTATAGTATCGAGTCTGTTGAGGGTTTAGGAATAGGGATAGCATTTAGGGTTTAGGGATGAGGGATTATAGTTGAGGGATGATGGATTAGGGTTGAGGGTTGAGGGATTAGGGTTTAGGGATAAGGTTTAGGGTTGAGGGTTGAGGGATTAGGGTTTAAGGTATAGTGTTGAGGGTTGAGGGTTGAGGGTTTAGGATTAGGGTTTAGGGTTGACAGATTAGCATTTAATGTTGAGGTTAGGGTTAGAGTGTCGAGGGTAGAGGGATTAGGGATAGGGTTTAGGGTTGAAGGTTTAAGGATTGAGGGTTGAGGCTTTAGGGATGAGGGTTTAAGGCTTAAGATATAGTGTCAAGTGTTGAGGGTGTAGGGATAGGGTTTAAGTTTTAAGGGTTAAGGGTTGAGGGAGAGGGATTAGGGTTTAAGGTATAGTGTTGAGGGTCAAGGGATCAGAGTTAAGGGTTGAGGGATTAGGGTTTGATGTTGAGGGTTGAGGGTTAAGGATTTAGGGATAGGGTTGAGGGTCGAGGAATTAGGGTTAAAGTAAAGTGTGGAGGGTATAAGGATTAGGGATAGGGTTGGAGGGTTTAGGGATAAGGGATTAGGGTTTAAGGTATAGTATCGATTATGTTGAGGGTGTAGGAATAAGGATAGCATTTAGGGTTTAGGGATGAGGGATTAGAGTTGAGGGATGATGGATTAGGGTTGAGGGTTGAGGGATTAGGGTTTAGGGATAAGGTTTAGGGTTAAGGGCTGAGGGATTAGGGTTTAAGGTATGGTGTTGAGGGTTTAGGGATAGGGTTTAGGGTTGAGGGATTAGGATTTGACGTTGAGGGTTGAGGGTTGAGGGTTTAGGGTTTAGGGTTAGGGTTGAGAGATGAGGGATGAAAGTTAAGGGTTGAGGGAATAGGGTTTGACGTCGAGGGTTGAGGGTTGAGGTTCGAGGGTCAAGGGTTTAGGGATAGGGTTGAGGTTGAAGGGATTAGGGTTAAAGTAGAGTGTGGAGGGTGTAAGGATTAGGGATAGGGTTGGAGGGTTTAGGGATAAGGGATTAAAGTTTAAGGTATAGTATCGATTTTGTTGAGGGTTTAGGAATAGGGATAGCATTTAGGGTTTAGAGATGAGGGATTAGAGTTGAGGGATGAGGGATTAGGGTTGAGGGTTGAGGGATTAGGGTTTAGGGATAAGGTTTAGGGTTGAGGGTTGAGGGATTAGGGTTTAAGGTATAGTGTTGAGGGTTGATGGTTTATGGATATGGTTTAGGTTTGAGGGATTAGGGTTTAGGGTTGATGAATTAGGGTTTAATGTTGAGAGTTGAGGGTTGAGGGTTGAGGGTTGAGGTTGAGGGATAGGGTTAATGGTCAAGGGATTAGGGTTAAATAAGAGTGTCGAGGGTAGAGGGATTAGGGTTTAAGGTATAGTATCGAGCCTGTTGAGGGTCTAGGAATAGGGATAGCGTTTAGGATTTAGGAATGAGGGATTAGAGTTGAGGGATGATGGATGACAGATTAGGGTTGAGGGTTGAGGGATTAAGGTTTAGGGACAAGGTTTAGGGTTAGGGTTGAGGGATTAGGGTTTAAGGTATAGTGTTGAGGGTTTAAGGATAGGGTTTAGGGTTGAGGGATTAGAGTGAAGGGTTGAGGGATTAGAATTTGACGTTGAGGGTTTAGGATTTAGGGATAGGGTTGAAGGTCGAGGGATCAGAGTTAAGGGTTGAGGGATTAGGGTTTGATGTTGAGGGTTGAGGGTTGAGGTTCGAGGGTCAAGGGTTTAGGGATAGGGTTGAGGGTTGAGGAATTAGGGTTAAAGTAGAGTGTGGAGGGTATAAGGATTAGGGATAGGGTTGGAGGGTTTAGGCATAAGGGATTAGAGTTTAAGGTATAGTATCGAGTCTATTGAGGGTTTAGGAATAGGGATAGCATTTAGGGTTTAGGGATGAGGGATTAGAGTTGAGGGATGAGGGATTAGGGTTGAGGGTTGAGGGATTAGGGTTTAGGGATAAGGTTTAGGGTTGAGGGTTGAGGGATTAGGGTTTAAGGTATAGTGTTGAGGGTTGATGGTTTAGGGATAGGGTTTAGGTTTGAGGGATTATGGTTTAGGGTTGATGAATTAGGGTTTAATGTTGAGATTTGGGGGTTGAGGGTTGAGGGTTGAGGTTGAGGGATAGGGTTAATGGTCAAGGGATTAGGGTTAAGTAAGAGTGTCGAGGGTAGAGGGATTAGGGTTTAAGGTATAGTATCGAGCCTGTTGAGGGTCTAGGAATAGGGATAGCGTTTAGGGTTTAGGAATGAGGGATTAGAGTTGAGGGATGACGGATGACAGATTAGGGTTGAGGGTTGAGGGATTAGGGTTTAGGGACAAGGTTTAGGGTTAGGGTTGAGGGATTAGGGTTTAAGGTATAGTGTTGAGGGTTTAGGGATAGGGTTTAGGGTTGAGGGATTAGAGTAAAGGGTTGAGGGATTAGAATTTGACGTTGAGGGTTTAGGGTTTAGGGTTAGGGTTGAAGGTCAAGGGATCATAGTTAAGGGTTGAGGGATTAGGGTTTGATGTTGATGGTTGAGGGTTGAGGTTCGAGGGTCAAGGGTTTAGGGATAGGGTTGAGGGTCGAGGATATAGGATTAAAGTAGAGTGTGGAGGGTATAAGGATTAGGGATAGGGTTGGAGGGTTTAGGGATAAGGGATTAGAGTTTAAGGTATAGTATCAAGTCTGTTGAGGGTTTAGGAATAGGGATAGCATTTAGGGTTTAGGGATGAGGGATTATAGTTGAGGGATGATGGATTAGGGTTGAGGGTTGAGGGATTAGGGTTTAGGGATAAGGTTTAGGGTTGAGGGTTGAGGGATTAGGGTTTAAGGTATAGTGTTGAGGGTTGAGGGTTGAGGGTTTAGGATTAGGGTTTAGGGTTGACGGATTAGCATTTAATGTCAAGGTTAGGGTTAGAGTGTTGAGGGTAGAGGGATTAGGGAAAGGGTTTAGGGTTGAAGGTTTAAGCATTGAGGGTTGAGGCTTTAGGGATGAGGGTTTAAGGCTTAAGATATAGTGTCAAGTGTTGAGGGTGTAGGGATAGGGTTTAAGTTTTAAGGGTTAAGGGTTGAGGGATAGGGATTAGGGTTTAAGGTATAGTGTTGAGGTTCGAGGGATCAAAGTTAACAGTTGAGGGATTAGGGTTTGACGTTGAGGGTTGACGTTTGAGGTTCGAGGGTCAAGGGTTTAGGGATAGGGTCGAGAGTCGAGGAATTAGGGTTAAAGTAGAGTGTGGAGGGTATAAGGATTAGGGATAGGGTTGGAGGGTTTAGGGATAAGGGATTAGGGTTAAGGGTATAGTATCGATTCTGTTGAGGGTGTAGGAATAGGGATAGCATTTAGGGTTTAGGGATGAGGGATTAGAGTTGAGGGATGATGGATTAGGGTTGAGGCTTGAGGGATTAGGGTTTAGGGATAAGGTTTAGGGTTAAGGGCTGAGCGATTAGGGTTTAAGGTATAGTGTTGAGGGTTTAGGGATAGGGTTTAGGGTTGAGGGATTAGAGTGAAGGGTTGAGGGATTAGGATTTGATTTTGAGGGTTGAGGGTTTAGAGTTTAGAGTTTAAGGTTATGGTTGAGAGATGAGGGATCAGAGTCAAGGGTTGAGGGATTAGGGTTTGACGTCAAGGGTTGAGGGTTGAGGTTTGAGGGTCAAGGGTTTAGGGATAGGGTTGAGGTTAAAGGGATTAGGGTTTAAGGTATAGTGTTGAGGGTTGATGGAGCAGAGTTAAGGGTTGAGGGATTAGGGTTGAGGGTTGTAAGGATTAGGGATATGGTTGGAGGGTTTAGGGATAAGGGATTAGAGTTTAAGGTACAGTATCAAGTCTGTTGAGGGTGTAGGATTAGGGATAGCATTTAGGGTTTAGCGATGAGGGATTAGAGTTGAGGGATGATAGATTAGGGTTGAGGGATTAGGATTTGATGTTGAGGGTTGAGGGTTTAGGGATAGGGTTGAGGGTTGAGGGATTAGGATTTGACGTTGAGGATTGAGGGTTTAGGGATAGGGTTGAGTGTTGAGGGATTAAGATTTGACATTGAGGGTTGAGGGTCGAGGGATTAGAGTTGAGGGTTTAGGGATTAGGGTTTGACGTTGAGGGTTTAGGGCATTTTCTATGAAGAACTTGATAATGAGGGCTTCCCCCTTCATTGTTATGCCTATCATATGGCGGAGCATCTGGCAAGACCTTAACGGACAAAGATGTGATCAATGCAAAGGATGTGATGAATCTATAGCAGGACAAAATGCGAGGGCGTTATAGCGCGAGCGCGTTATAACGCGCTCACATTTTGTATTTCTATTGAAACGGTAAAAAAGTTGTTACCCCCATGATCCAGGCCCACATGCTCTATTTTCTTACTGATTCTGCACGTGCTCCGACAAAAATGAAGTGCTTTAATGCTATTGGGAAGTTCACATGCACATTTGACACATTGTACCACCTTTACATGATCTTTCCACCACCTTTTCTGCTTTGCCAACTTGAGAAGGAGGAAATAACATAGTTTTCACACCAAGTTTGATATATATCTATTCAATTTTCAATTTTTGTAGTGTTGCAATGTTAATTGTGATTCAATTTTAGGAATTTAACATTGAAAAGGAAGCAAGTGGTGAAAAACTCAAATTGTTGAGGAGTTTGATGCAAGAAGATAAAAACACTACATAATTGGGTACTCTCTCCATTCAAATCTTAGTTTTTTAGGTATGTCAAGTCTTTACATGCATGTTCTTTACATTTTCCTTATTTCGGATTGAATTACTTTATCATGCTTTATCATACATGTTTAAAATAGACACATTCCCAATCAAGAAAGCAACCTACAATCTCACATGATGCCATGTATATTTTCTACACTTGGGCTCTTTAATAATTATGTGTAATAAACAAACCTTAGTTCATACCATGATGTCAAACTATACAAGAATAAATCCTTACAACATAAAAAAATACAATCCCACTATTATCTTGTATTCATTTCTTAGGAACTAATATTGGTCTCTTTGTCACGCTACAGACAAATTCTCTGTCATGCCGAGGAAACGATAAAGAATTAAACCAACACAGGAAGAGATAGAAGCTAAGAATGCAAAGAAAGTAATGGCTATGAGGGAACTTCGTGAGAAGAGGAAATTGGACATGATAAATGAAGACATACCAATTGAAGAGGAACCACAACCATCACAAAGAGAACAAATGCAAAAACTTCATGGTACGAGAGATTTGAATACCATAGTTGGAGACACGTCCTTTACCGCAAGTCAACATGTAGGGACACCATCTACCACATCTCAAGTTGAGAGTACATCATCACTCACATGTGATGGAGGTACGCCATTGTTCCCACATCAACCTCAAGGTATGTCATCTATTCCATCTTCGATCAAAGGTATGCCATCTAACCCATCTCATTTAAATATTGATGAAATTCCTAATGTTGAGATGAATTTACTTAACTTGACACCACCTAGAATTTTGCATAGAAAGCCAAAGTATTTAATTGATATTGATGAGAATATTTTGCAGCCAATGGAAGGTAAGATTCCAAAACGCACTTGTAGAAGATATGCTAATAAGATTTGGAGATTGTTCTTTGAAAAGTTAAATGAGACTGCAAGATGTCAACTATTCATTGAAATGATGCGAAGTATAAAGTATAGGTCTATCATGAAGATTCTTGGGTTGAGAACATCAGAGGTTTCAAGTGAAAAATCTATTGTCAAGAATCTAATGAGTGCGTACGAGAGTGTGGGTAACACCTCACGCACAAAAGATAGTAATGCAACACGGCGTGTGATTACATCGACTATAGTAAGTAGTCAAACAAGGAAAGCTCGTCTCATTAGAAAGACAAGTCAAGAATTGAGAATTAATAGGAAAACTTTATCAAGAGCCATTGGAAGATGGCAAAGAATTGAGGACACTAATGCCAATGAATTATGGTCATTCTCAGGGAGACTACCACAAAAAGATAAACCAATTGTTGAAGCATTGAGATCACTAATTGAAGACTTTTGGAAGAATTACACAAGGGTATCTCCGAATCAAAGGGATGTGGTAAGAAGGAGAATCGGTAGTCAGAACCGCGAGCCACATCCAAAGAATTTTTTGGATGAGACTCAAACACAGTTTTATGGTAAATTTCTAGAGAATTATCCTCAAATTAAAATTTGTCAAAGATATTTTGAATTGCTAAAACCTTTCTATGTTAAGATAAATCACACACGCACTACTTGTTGTTGTAGATTACATATTGAATTTTCTAACCATTTTGATGCTTATAGGTCTATATGTTTAGATATGCATACTAATAATGATTTGCAGGGTTGTGCCATATGTGCCCCACCAACATCCTCAAGAGACTTCATATCAAGAATTTTATGTGAAAGAGAGGAAGGTCAAATATTCTACAAGAAATTATGCTTGGATGGCACATGTCATCGTTGCGGTGGCTTGCAACATTTGCCAATATGTGAACATATGGAAATAACACATGTGGTTGGAAACAAACTAGTAGAGTTTGGCAAGTATAAAACAGTGGGATACAATACAAAAGATGGTAAAGAAGCAAAGAGGTGTGAATTAGTTATTGAAAAGATTCCAGTGTATCAGTTTATGCCTATATTTCGTGACAGCATAGTGTATGAGTATGCAAGACATGCCCATAGAGCTCGATGGTTGGACTTGCAATTCAAGTTATGCAAGGACACATTTCCAGTTGGTAGCATTGTTTCAGTCATCAACTTTGCAGAGAACTACAGTCTACAGCCACAGCGTGAGGTGCAATCACAATATTACAACTCCACACAGGTTTCTATATTTGTGTACATTGCATTCATTCATGCGAATGATAGTATAGAGGATGACAGAAAGATCATAAGGGAGTATAATTTCTATATTAGTGATGATCGCACGCATTCTACGGAGTTCGTGCAAGGTTGCTTTCAGGTGTTCTACAATGATTTGGCTAGAAGGGGCATATCATTCAGTCAGCATATCATATGGTTAGATAATTGTGCGTCACAATTCAAGAACTCGCAGAATTTCTATTCGCTAAGTATGAGGCATAATTTTACAGGTATTCAACATATGTGGAACTTTTGCGAGGTCGGGCATGGAAAGGGGGAGCATGATGGTGCAGGAGCATGTATCAAAAGAGCCATAGCATGAGAAGAGTTAAAGTATAAAGATAATGCAAAGTTGACAGATGCAAAATCGATTGTTGAGTGGTGTAATACTTCCATGGGTCCAGGTAATAAAGGTAAGTCTTTAGTTCGTAGATTTTTTTGGTTGATAGATGATACTAACTTTGCACCATATGAGGATTGTTGTACACTGACAGGATCAAATGAGATGCACTCTTTCAGAAGCTCAATTGCAGGTTCATGGAGTATCCATACATGAAAGATGTCATGCTTTTGTTCTTCCTGTACAATTCAAGTCTGGGATGACTGCGAGTCAAAAGAGTGGGTTGATGAATGGCAGTTAAGTTATCTTAGCCCACTTGACACGTATCGACCCCTGACGGCACTGGAACTAACACAAATGGAATCATCAGTTGACTTTGACCACATATCAAATTTAGTTCAACCAGGTAATATAGGGCACGTATATGCATCTAATTTCATCTAGTTCAACCAGGTAATGTCATCTTACTTTGTAGTGGTTTTGTAATGTTGACTAATTTCATCTAATTTGCTACACATATCAATGTAGGGCACGTATATGCAGTTATTGCAGATGAAGATAATGAAGAGGGAATAGATTATTACTTATGTCATTATGTTGAGGCCAAAAAGAAATTAGAGGCCCCTGTTACAGATGGAGAAAACATCGAATAACCTACAGGATCAATGGTTATTACTGGAACATGGCTTAGAAGGTACCCACATAAGAGTGTTAATATTTGGCTATTTCAGGACTTTGACATGCATCAGAAGATTCTTCATTACTCGAACCTTGTCATGGCATCCAATGTTCATTTGATAAAGTATCGGGGTAGACCTTTGAACAAAATATTGTGGAAGGTGCGTGAGTCTGACCATGAAGCAATACTTGACACAATAAAGAGTAGAGCAGACCCTGATGGTTCATTGGATTAATTTGTAAGTATTCACATTAATTTTGTAAAGTTATGTTACATTGAGTAGTAAGTATGCACATTAATTTGTAAGGTTTGTCTTTTTCTATTTCCTCCTACATTTTTACACATATGTACACATTTTTACATCATCATGTTATGCATTTTTGGTGTCCTGCTCCTGATGCGACCAAACTCATAACACACCCTACTAGACACCATTTGATGATCTCTCCAACACTCTGGATCCAGGGTGCCCAATCATGATGATGACCTATATACCATTCTCCCAAGGCGCTCATAATGAATGAAAAGAAGACCAAGGGTGCCCAAGCTTAATAGACTTATTTCTTTCAATTTTCATGATCCAAACTCTTGCAATATGACATCCACTTTCATGCCTTTAGATCTTCCTTCACATATATGGCGCCAAGTCAAGTTGAAAAATCTACATAAGGGTGCCAAACTGGATGAAAGGAGACATGAAATGCGCCTTAGGACTCCATGCTAAGGTTTGAGCCATTAAAGTCTCTTGATATTAGGCGCTCATGATGATGAAACTTAGAGCTTTTTCCTTTCCTATGCGCTCATGTAAGATGTTTGAATGATAAGGAGCGCCTTGACCTCTATAATGTACATTGGGCACCAAATCAAGGTAATTTTAAGTCACTTTGAGTCATTTGGGGTCAGTTTGAGTCTTTGAGTCATGTTGCAAAAAAGTGTCAATGTTGTCAAGTTACACAAAGCAACTTTTGCATTTTTAGTGTCCTGCTCGTGATGTGACCAAACTGACTATTCCAATGCATCTGGATGGCTACATTTATGCTAGGCATAGTCCTATTTTTCACCCAAACATCTCGAAATAGTTGGAGCTACATTGTACCGACGATATCCCTAAAGAGTCCAAAGTGCAAAAAGACAGCAATCTTTGATGAGATGTTACTTGAAAACCATGTCACTTAGAAACATTCTGTATTAGGTAACATGATTATGTAGAGTGCCTCTACAATAACCTCTCTCAATTTTTTATAGCTCTGAGGCATTTGCCCATGGTGAAAGTTTTTCTGCTGCCCCAAAAATCATCAGAAGGAGGCAGTGTAAAGTTGCAAAGGGGTGTAACTTTTGTCCTGCTCCTGATGTGACCAAACTGACTATTCCAATGCATCTGAATGGGTACATTTACGTTAGGCATGGTCCTTTTTTTCACCCAAACATGTTGAAACAGTCGGAGCTACATTGTACCGATGATATCCCTGAAGAGTCCAAAGTGCAAAAAGGTAGCAATCTTTGACGAGATGTTACTTGAAAACCATGTCACTTAGAAACATTCCATCTAAGGCAACGCGATTATGTAGAGTGCCTCTACAATAACCTCTCTCAGTTTTTTATAGCTCTGAGGCATTTGCCCGTGGTGAAAGGTTTTCTGCTGCCCCAAAAATCATCAGAAGGAGGCAGTGTAAAGTTGCAAAGGGGTGTAACTTTCATCCTGCTCTTGATGTGACCAAACTAACTATTCCAACACGTCTAAATGGGTACATTTACGCTAGTCATGGTCCTATTTTTCACCCAAACATGTCGAAACAATCAGAGCTACATTGTACCGACGATATCCCTGAAGAGTCCAAAGTGCAAAAAGGCAGCAATTTTTGACGAGATGTTACTCGAAAACCGTGTCACTTAGAACATTCCATCTGAGGCAACGTGATCATATAGAGTGCCTCTACAATAACCTTTCTCAGTTTTTTATAGCTCTGAGGTGTTTTCTCGTGGTGAAAGGTTTTCTGCTGCCCCAAAAATCGTCAGAAGGAGGCAGTGTAAAGTTGCAAAGGGGTGTAACTTTCCTCCTACTCCTGATGCGACCAAACTGACTATTCCAATGCATCCAAATCGGTACATGTACGCTAGGCATGGTTCTATTTTTGACCCAAACATGTCGAAACAGTTGGAGCTACATTGTATCGACGATATCCCTGAAGAGTCCAAAGTGTAAAAAGGTAGCAATCTTTGACGAGATGTTACTTGAAAACTGTGTCACTTAGAGACATTCTATATGAGGCAACATGATCATGTATAGTGCCTCTACAATAACCTTTCTCAATTTTTTATAGCTCTGAGGCATTTGCCCGTGGTGAAAATTTTTCTACTACCCCGAAAATCGTCAGAAGGAGGCAGTGTAAAGTTGCCAAGGGGTGTAACTTTCGTCCTACTCCTGATGCGACCAAACTGACTATTCCAACGCGTCTGAATGGGTACATTTACACTAGGTATGGTCCTGTTTTTCACCCAAACATGTCGAAATAGTCAGAGCTACATTGTACCGACGATATCCTTGAAGAGTCCAAAGTGTAAAAAAGTAGCAATCTTTGATGAGATGTTACTCAAAAATTGTGTCACTTAGAAGCATTCCGTCTGAGGAAACGCAATCACGTAGAGTGCCTCTACAATAACCTCTCTCAATTTTTATAGCTCTGAGGCATTTGCCCGTGGTGAAAGGTTTTCTGCTGCCCCAAAAATCGTCAGAAGGAGGCAGTGTAAAGTTGCAAAGGGGTGCAACTTTCATCCTGCTCTTGATGCGACCAAACTGACTATTCCAACGCATCTGAATAGGTACATTTACGCTAGGCATGGTCCTATTTTTCACCCAAACATGTCGAAATAGTTAGAGCTACATTGTACCGACGATATCCCTGAAGAGTCCAAAGTGCAAAAAGGTAGCAATCTTTGATGAGATGTTACTCGAAAACCATGTCACTTAGCAACATTCCGTCCAAGGCAACGCGATCACGTAGAGTGCCTCTACAATAACCTCTCTTAGTTTTTTATTGCTTTGAGGCATTTGCCCGTGGTGAAAGGTTTTCTACTGCCCCAAAAATCATCAGAAGGAAGCATTGTATTAAGTCAGGATGAAAGCCTATTCACTCTAGGTGCCTGTTTTTGACCAAATCACACATGCGCCTTGAACAAGTGGTGAACAAAATGGGCACCTTGAAGAATTGAGCCCTCCAAGACATCTTGCAATTGCCTAAAAGTCCAAAATTTACATAAGTGAGTTAAGGCACCATTTTCCATCTCCAGAGCCTCCTTTGAGTGCCTTAACATGGAGTGAATGTTTTAGTCTATGAAAGATTGTGCCTAAAGAATATAACAACCCCTTGAGTCACTAGGATGAACTAAGTTAACAAAAGGAACTTCATTGAGGGAGGCGCACTTGTGCATCTAGACAACTCCAGTTTAGCACTTGAGAAAAAGCATGTTTAGAGACACCCCTCGAATGAACCCTCTAGAACCAATAACCATAGCTCAAGATCCATAAAAATTCATCTAAAGGATGGGAAATACCTCTTAGATGATAGTCTGGCGAGTAGACCAAGAGTGGGGAATGAGAATGCTTGTCGAAAATACACCAAGCCACAATGACTCTCTCCAATAAGAATCTTCTCTAGGTCCATAATTAACTCACGCCCATATCCAAGTGAAAATCTCCTTGGTCTTCCTGCTAAAAGCTCTAAAGGGTAACCATCTCAACAAGTGTCTCTAATCCCAAGAGAACTCTAGCCTCACCCAAGTCTCAAAGTATATATGAGAACCTACAACCAATCAATCCATGTTAAGCTCCAAATGCAACACCACATTATCATGAAGCTCCCAAGCACATGACCAATGTACTCAATACCTAGAGAACCAACAAGACCACTGTCAAAACTCTAACTACAAAATTAGGTATCCAAACATGACATCATGATCTGACATCTCCTCCTGGAAGATCACATGCACCAATACAAACATCCTAGTCTCAAGAGAACTTGTATCATGCTAATACTCTAATCTAGAATCAAGAGTCCACCAAGACACACTACCAAACACCTCTAAACCAAGGATCAACATCTACAACCACATGAAGATAACCATTACACCCAACCACTATATAAGATCATCCATCACTAGGTGACGAATACACACCACTATCAGAGCAACATCCATCCTCTCATCCCAATGCAACATACCAATGCACAAATGAGCATAGACAAGGAAAAATAACAAAGTCATCCCGTGGATATAGGAAATATGCATTCAAGTCATCCCACTACAATCAATGAGGTGTGCATCCCAAAAAAATGCATAACTTGTAGATCCCAACCATTGAAAACATGCAAAATCATCATCACATTAGTAATCATCATCACATTAGTAAACATCATCACATTAGTAAAGTAGTAAACATCATTTGCATCCATACTTAAACCAATCTTATTGTTGTGTTTGATGTGTCCTCTTTCAAACAACCATTTAACAAAATTTGAGTTCAAACAATAAACATTTACAACCATAAACATCTCAAAGTCCAAAATCCAAACATTCTATCATCCTTAATCATTTCCATCATGGACCCTTGGTTTGAAAAAATCATTATGCAAGATAAAAACCCTATGCCTATTACCTTGTCCGAGGCTCATGCAAAACCCAAAATGATTAGCATAGTACCATGTGTCATGTCCCCGTTCCCGGCTTGATCATTAAGTGTATAATGGATTAGCCTATTCCTCATTCCTGGAGGCTAATTCCAAATGAATGAGGGAATGAATTGGTTTCAGACTAACTCTATCTATTTGTTTTGTAGGAACAAGGTCAGAACCCTAAAATTTGACTAAGTATGGAAGCTTGGGAGCCTAGGCGCCCATTTCACTCTAGTTTTCCTTACTAAGTGCCTAGCACAAGGATCATCCAAATTAAGCACCTAAGAACCTCAAGGCACCTATACATGTTTCTAGGGTTCCTCCAGTTGAGCACCTAGCATAGATGGATGAAGATTGAAAGTTTTCAAGTTAAAGATGTCCTTTGGGTGAACTCACAGCACTAGGCGCATGTGTTGGTTGGAACTCCTTGGATCTAGCACCTAGGATTGAAAGCCTTTGATGAGGAGAGAAGTCTCAAGGCCTGGTCTGGTGCCCTCACTTGCCTACCCCACCCTTAGAATGTGCCTAACGTTCATAAGGTGCTAACACTCTATTTTGAGCACCTAGCAGGGGGTAATGGATAGATTGAAGGCTTGGGAGCTAAGAAAAGTCACTTAGATGAATAATCAAGATTGAAATGAGAAACTCCTAGCCAAGGCGCAAAATTCCTCAATTCTGGCATCCAGAAATCAAATCTAAGTAAGGCGCTCTTTCCATTTGCCAAAGGCTCTATTAGCGCCCTTGGTTGATGATCTCTCCAGACACCTGAAATGGCACCCAGTGGATCTTTCAACTTGTAACAAGAATAACGGAAGCATTCTCAGTGTTGTTCAGATAATCTAAGTTGTAAAGTTAACAAGGAATAGAGCCAGAGGACAAGGCGCACTTATTGGTCTCCATCACCTCAGAAATGCACCTAATGTAGTTGGTGTCAACTTCCCTCTTTCTAGCCTCCAAATGGTGCCTAGAGTCAAAAAAGGATTTCACTGAATAATGTTAATGTTTTGAGCATCAAACTCTGCTTGGCGCATACCTATGTTCTTGCAACCTCAAATTGGCGTCTAGGGTTCAGTCATCCTCCTAAGGCGTGGTTCTGCTCCTCCATAACCTTGTTTTGGTGCCTAAACTTGGAAGTACCTTGAAGACTTGGATTAAGATGGAATTCACCTCCAGAATGTTAGGCGCTTGATAGAAGATAAAGGTGCTAGGGTAAAAGAGCTTCAAAAGATTGATGTGAAGTGTGAATTGAGATAATAGGCGTTGATACTAGTTGACATTACTCCAAACATGCGCCTAAGAGAGATGCAAGTCCCCAAGACCAATTTTGGAACAAGGCGCTCCATCAGAGGGTAAGATGATAATCCTTGGAAGTCAAGTGTTTCAAAGATTCTTTGAGAAATTGACAAGTTGTAACCTAGGTGCTAAAACCCCTAAGAATCCTCCTATCTGGCACCTAGTTAGAAGAACACTAATATTGCGCCTAAGTGAATTTGAGTGTCAATATAGAGTCATCAAACCCCACCAAACGTTCATCCATGTCTCTACCACCTCAAGGAAGCGCCCAGCTTAGGATGGCGCCTAGTATGGTCTCTACTACCTTTAGTTGGTGCCTAACCCTAAGAGTCTTGCAACTATGACGTTCATCCATGCAACAAGAAAGGTGATGCTCCCTTGTGATATTGTGAGGTGTTGACATTTAGTTGACATCATTGAGTTTGATTGAGTTGATCAAGTGTAGACGCCATTGTAAACATCAAGGCTTCAAGGCCTTTCTTTTGTATTTCCATTGAATAAGTTGTAACTTCATGCTATTGAAAGCATTATCCATGTAATAAGACATTGCAAGTTGATTGAGTCAAATAACTAGACAAGTACCCAACTCTAAGGTTGATTCATTCAAGTAGTTATCTTTGATGTATATCTTTGTGTTGTTGAAGTAGTTGATGAATTGATAGCAAGTAAAATTGTTTAAGTAAGGAAAAATTTTCGTAGAACTAGTTGGGTATCTTACACCATGCCTATCCATCAAACATCACAATGCAATCAAAATCCTAACAACATGCCCATGATCCAAGATCAAGTGCAATCATGCAAAGATATTATCAATCACAAGCCTATTAAGAATGAACTAGAGTCTTCTAGTACCATACTTTTCCATCAAACACCATCATGTAATCCATGGCCTATCAAGCATATCAAAGAAAATGCAAACATCCTATGTAATACAATCAGACTTTAAATATTTGAAGTAGCCATCTATAAATATCCATTCAAAAGTGGATTTAAAATGAAAGTATGGACGCCATCAATAAAAAAGATTTGTATTAACCAAGTATCCATATAGGCATACATCAATATCTGTCGATATAAGTATAACATATATACAAAATAGCCATATAGGCTTACAAGAATGACATATAGGCATACAATGTCAACTATGTATAATACAAAATATATGTCCACAAATGCCATATAGGCATACAACAAAGGAACACAATAAAAAGTCATTCCCCTCTGGCTGGTGAAGAGAATAAATCACGAGCAGCCTTTGATCTTCTAGGGGATGGAGACATGCATGTGGGTGGTCTACTACGAACCCGAGGGCTACTCCTCCTATTTAGTTCTTCCTGCACCTTTACCTGTTACAAAAAAAAGTATAGACATTAATATATAGAAATTACATGTTAGAAAAAAATGAAACATTTAACAAAATAATCACTTACTACTAACATATAATCTGTCTCCTCGCTTGCCTCAGTAGCAAGAATAGGCCCTGGTGATGTCATGTCCTATAGAAACCATCCAGATAGAAATTAAACTTCAAATCAATAATCTTTTGATTTTTAAAAAATAGACAACTATAACAATGAATGTAAATTAAAATTTACTAATCTGCCTCATACCCCTGTCAATGCCATGGAGCTATGAATTGCAGAGGCCACACCCTGCTCCATTTCCCTATGAACATGGGGGGTGTCTCCGCAGCCTGCATCATCTGGAAATAAAACAACATTATTCAATTACGAAAACTATAATAGTGATGCAAATCATGGCTCCTAACATACACACTAAACATGGAAGTACACACAAATCACATACAACAATTTAGTAAGTACAATTCATTCATTAAACTATTTGTTTTATTACCTCCGTAAAGCTTTGAAGTCCACCACCGCTGGCAGGTGTTGCCATGAAATCTACAGTATTAACCTATTCAACATCCAAAATCAGAAATTAGAATACCATTCATATAATGATGCTATTAACATGTAATATTTATAATTGTTTACTAGTTACATACCTCGACAATAGATGATCTAGTGAAAAATGTAGGTGGAGAACCACTGAAAACTGCATCGACGCTATGACCCTAAAATTTCATTAAAATCATCAATTTAAATTAGTTAATCTTGTATTTCAAAAATAAAATTTAATAAATTAAATTCAATAAACTTGCTAATATTTACCTGAGTATCAAGGCCGAAAGTCTCACTCAGGAGGGCATCTGTCATCACCATCTGCTCAGCTGCAGATGTAGCCTATGCACCTGCATCCTAACTGTCCATGGGGTCATAACCATAGGCTGACCCGCAAGCCTGGCAAGTATGCGGTGGGACCCTACTCCTCGCACTATCTCCCAACCCACTCTGTGTTGCAAGATCGACATGCTCTATGATACTTTGGGTCAAGGCACTAATCGACCTCAGTGTATCGACCTCAACACTCTCCTTCACAATGGAAGGGATAGAAACATGCTCGTGGGATGGTCTGCGGATTACTCGTCTCACTACCCGCTGTGGGTCAAGACGTGCCCCTAGTCTATCCTGTGCTGAGCCCCCACCTCTACCCTGGAAGTCTCACATATCAAAATAGTTTGGCACTTTATTGAGGACAAACTCGCAGTAGAGTTTCCTCAAAAAGTGATGCAGAACCTCAATATTATTACATGGAGGATGGTCAAAAACCATCCACCACCTCTGCCTGAAATTGTCCCTTATCACTTGGTTGTTGCACCAATGGATAGGGAACCTCTTCCATGTAATGGGTGGAGGTTGATTTGTTTGCAGGTTTGTGAAAATTGAACACAAGTCTAATTTTGTAATTTATAATTTTTTGACATCTTGGTATGACAACTTGTCTACATAGTAATCTCTAAACTCTCTCTTTTTATCGGTCCAACTAGTTATTTGCTTGCTAATTGAATTTACATTTGATAACATAGACTCAAGAGATTCGGCAAGCGTGGACCTATGCAAGGTTGAAGTGGAAGGATCTTTCAACCTTGCAATTATATCTTCAATTTGTTTTTTGTTGTTTTCAATTTGCCCCATTATATTATCTTGTGTTCTAGGGGCATGTTGAGGAATGAATGGAGGAGGTTGTTGTTCTGCAGGTATTTCCTCCTTAGGATTTTGTGGATTTTGAGGAGGAGGAGGTGCATTAACATTTCCTGACAATTAACCAAATATACATCAAAAATCAACAAAAACATACCTATTTAGAAAGAAATTCAAACAAAAAAACAAAGATAACTCACCCCTTTGGCATGCTCAATGTCGCGGTGGCATTTTGGTGACGAATTGATAAGCTTTTTGTGTTGATAGGCATTTTGCAGAACGTGAGCACATTTTTGAGGGTTTGAAAGCTGCGAGCAGAGGAGAGAATGAGAGTGAAATGAAATTCAATTGCTTTTTTTTTAATTTATACTAGGTCATAATGCGAGCGCATTATGACTTAAATTTTTTTGAAATTATTTTGGCCACTTTTTGGCCCCCCATCTTCTTGCACTTACCCTGTTTTAATTAGAAATGGTAAGTGGCAATTCCAGAATGGTAAGTTAAACCATTTACTATTATAATGATTTGATAATGGAATTACTTCTTGAGCTTTCCATGACTTTCATGAAGAAGGAATGTTTGGTTTATGATCCTCCTTCCTTGCCTTATTAATTCCTAGAGTTATGAAGTTTTGCTTTTCATGATAACTTGGTGTAAGTTGTTCCCTTGACTGGATAGGAGTTCATTGAATCTCTTATACTTGATTGTCACCTTATCACTGGTGTTGGATCTTTGTGTCTATTTTGGGGGGTGAGTTGTGTTTATGTGTGTTTTCTTGCGAAAACGATACATTGTCAGATATGAATTTTAGTCATGTGGTCAAGTTGTATTTCCAAGGCCTATGATGTTTATGGGTATTTCAGTTATTATGGTATATTATGGCTCTTGTTCATGTGAGGGAAACCTTCCAATGTAATGGGAAGGGATGATGCAATTGGTCTAATCTCATTTCTTAGTTTGAGTCTCTTGTTGCAAACAAGTGTCAAGTGTTAACCCATGGTTTCCTTTTTGGATGGGGAACTTCTTTGTCATATAGTGTCCACGTACCTAACTCCAGAGGGGTAGTTCTTGGCTTTGGTTTGAATTATGGCATTGGGTTATCTAGATTTTTGCATCTTGTAATGATTGGAGAATGTTCTCTTGGATATAGTGCTTGGTTCTTGATGGTTTTACTTCATTTTGAAGAGATTATGGATTTCTTATTATGGCCTAGTGAAAGGCATATGTTATGGCCAGATCTAATTGGTGACTTTTATACCTATATGTTGTGGTATGTATGTTTGACCCGAGAACGCTAAGGGAGTGGCTTTCATGATGGGGCTGATGCCTAGAGAGAGGCTGCCTGGGTAACCATAGATAGGGGCTGGCTTCTGGGGATAGATAGCCTAGGTAACCCATGTAGGACCATGCGATGACACTCTCCTTATGTAGTTCTATTGTTTCTTGGTGGTACCTCTGGAGTGAAGTCTTGGCTTGTGCAGTTATGTTGATATGGTCGGTTGTGTCATGTCAGTTGTCATCCTTTTGCATGTTGTTTCTTGGCTTAGTAGAATCCTCGTCATTATCTCCTAGCTCGAAGGGGTGGGCCTCAAGGTTCCACATGGTTGGGTGGTAAGAGCTATCCATTGGCCCTTTTTGGAGATATGGTTTGAGTTCTGCACAGAGGTGTTCCAATTCCAGTTTGCTCCCTACCATCGATGGTGTTGTTTACTTTCTTATGTATTCTTTTGTAAACTGACATGATCAGTCTTATAATCTTGTAATCATGTAATCCTATACTGAGACTCTGTAATTAATCTATTCTACTTCAATAAAAGTTATTTGTATCTATTTTAGCAGTGTAATGGTTATTGCTTCTGTAGTTTTATTTTTTGTTATTAATGCAGTTATGTTGCCCTAGAGTGTTAGAAGAGTGATTTCATTTTATGCGGTGAAATAAGATATGTTTGGTTACTACTTTGCACTATCTTGCTTTCAAAAAAAAATTATTTCGGTAACTTTTGTGCTTTCAGTCTAGCACTCTAGGGTTGCATGATGGTGCATTACATTTGGTATCAGAGCGCGGTTTCAACACTGGGATCTCTAGATTAATGCTGTTGCCCATGTTTAACTATAGTAGTGCTTTTTATGCAAGTGGTAGGAGACTCCTGAGTAGGATACTATGCTTGATCTATACACGTAGCTTGATGTATTGGATAGATGATCATGATATTGACATTCTACGTCGTGTGATATGTAACAACAGTAGAGTGAAAGGAAACTAGAAAAAGGAAGTGAATAACGAGTAATGTTATGATTTTGCAAAGGGAATCACATCGTTATGGAAATAAATGTGCTTATGGCAGTAATGAAATTGTGTATGTGAAAGTAAATCTTCCCCTGTAAATGTGAGAAACCAGTAACTGTGCATTGGTTGAGTGTTGTGAATATCCTGTACTTGCTTTGTGTGCCTATAAGATGGTGATACTGGGTACCCATCCATGGGGAATGTGTGTATGTTGGTGTGGAATTTGCTATACCATTATATGTGTTTGTATGTCTGTTAACCAATTGAGGGCCAACCCTTATGTGGTTGAAAATATATATATAAAAGAGTAGCCAAAAGTTAGATACATAGATTCTCTTCTTTTGGTTCTCTAGTCCCTTAGTCTGTGAAGGGGTAGTAGCAGCCACAAAGTTCCTTGGGCAGAGTGTGCAGCGTATGCTTATGACAGTGTAGAGCGGTCCCTCGCTCAATTGAACCTGAGGAAACATACTCACTACTTCCCATTATGATGGATCAGGGTACTTGATTCATATGTGTTAGCCTAATCCCCACAGTTTCTGAGCATCTGGATGGTATTTCTTGGATGATCATTTACCTTGTCTTCACAAAAGGTATGATATGCCACATGAGTTATCAGTTGGGGGCCGAGGTCTAGGACCTGCATGGACAACCCAACTGGAACTATGTGATGACATGAGTCATCACTTGGGGGCCGAGGTCTAGCACCTGCGTGGGTAACCCAAGTGAGACCATGTGCCCCATGTATATTTTGAGGTCTAGCATGTGGAGGGAGATTTGTTACCCATGCTGAGATAGATTCCGTATCTGCACATGTTCCGACATGATGCAATAGGTACGATGCCACACCCCATTGAGGTTCTGACACAGTGCTGGTGATGATGCCGTGTTGCTGATGTTAGCGAGCTGGGCTCGAGGACATGATGCCACGTGCATAGACACGTGAAGGTGCACTACGAGATTATGTTATAGCCTACTTGTGTGATGAGCGTAATGGGGCCTTGCACACTTGTAGAGGGATACCCATGTTTGCTTTTGATAGTGTTGGGTCAGTTAGCATATGGGTAGGTCCTAGCCATGTATACCTTTGGCTATGGTGAGTACCTGCGTGTGCTTTTTCCATGAGGTATCACTATGCGGGGTGTGTTCTGCACATGTTTACTTTTGCGGAGCCACAGACACACTGCCATGCGGCATACGGCCAGTACGTGCCTTCTCTGGTTGGTGTATGACCATGCCGCACTGAGATGCAATCCGAGATGTGGCCGAGGTGCATGTTCCATGCAGGTAGCCAAGGAGTGTGTGGGCCACTTGGTTAGCCCATGCCACGTGACGACGCGATGTAGGGTGTAGCTGAGGAGTACACTCTAAGCCATGTGGATGGCGTGCTCATTTTGCACCACATGAGGGCTACTATTATAGCCTGACGTTGTTCCCTCCTTCCTCATTTGGTGGCTAGTATCTAGTCACACAGTGTTGTACAATGTAATTTCAAAGATTGTAGACCTTCTTTATGGTTATTGATGATTTTCTATTGATTGTGAAGGCCGACACCTTGTTTATATTTGATTGTGATGGTTTAGCCACACCTTGTGATCTTATTTTCTTGTAGCCCTCGTGGTTACATTTGATTTAGTGTTGAAATTGCACGCATTTCTTGCTTTACTGTTGAAATTGAATTTCTATTTAATCTTTCCTTATGACTTTAGTGGCTAAACTAGTTTATCCTTGTTGTTTTCGATGTCGGTGATGTGTCATATTATGATTCCTCTCCAAGGATGTATGAGGTAGACTTGGTGAGAGTATATGAGGAAGCAGATGCAGGGAACCTTGAGGATGGGGGTACGTGAGGCTGTTATATAGCTAGGACCCACTACTCACCTATGTGTGATGACCACCTTTTGGAGGCTAACCACCTTATACAACAAGAGAGAGGTCATTATGGCTTGTTCGAAGGGTCTCACCCTGTGAGTGTGGCCTAACACCAACAAGTCACTGAGTGTGAGGTATGGATTATGTGAGATGGATTTGACTCTTCGCTCGTGGATTATGTATCATGGATTAGTATGCAGTTTTTGGTATCCAGATGGACCCTTGTGTAGCCTTGTGATGTGAATCCCAGTGATGTATATTGGTGTGTGTGTGAATAATGTATGGCAAATCATGAAAACTGTACCTATGAAATGATAAATTGTGTTTCCATGCTTCAGATAGGTGAAAAATTATGATCTTTTGTTGAATATGTGATAAGATTTAGTGTGGATATTTAATGGAATATGTCAATATTATTATACTATGTTTCTACCCTGATCTGTGACTTCTAGGAGTAAGTCAAGCTTTAGGGGGGGAGGATGTAGTGCCCCCTCATTGTTAGCTTTTGATGGTGGTAGCTCTGCATTGCCCTTTGTTAGTCAGAGACCGTTGTTAATCATTCATTTCATTGATTCAGTTTTGAGACAATTGATTAGTAGGTTATGATCTATGTTTATCTGATGAATGATCCTTGACTGCTATATTTAGACATCTGTTATGAGTTATGATGACATTATGAGTACTTTAGTTATGATGTGTTGAATAAGTTTAGTAATGGATTATTATTTACATGTTTCGTAGATATCTATTTTTGAACGTTATGATTATAATCTTATCCAAGAGCAGGGACGGTGTAGCATTACTCGTTTCGAGTACCCTACTGTGCCGTGATTCTCTGACTCTCTGTGTGTTGACATAAATGTACTTGATCATATTTAATCAGTGGTTTGGATGTAGGCTGCAGGTACGGAACCTCGACTCCACCTAATATAGCAGGTTTGAGCAAGTTCTTTCACCAATGGATATCAGTGATGGGAGATAACACGAGGTCTAATCCACTAGGTCGGTCCTTGTCATCTATTGTGGTCTCGAGTTGTGTTGGGACACTTGGTCTTTGCCTTGTTATGTTTGGTTATCCCATGCTTTCCTTTTGCTTTCTTTATACGTCTATGAGAAGTTTAGATAAGGTAGTTTTATGGCTGCATTACTTCTTTCCTTTTGGGTAAATACTAAATAGATCACAAGTTATATGAGAGAGTCTTATTGTGTAGATCTAAAGTAAAATCACTAGAGCAGCATAAGTTTAAAGTAACCCCATCCCTAACTATGTAGTTGTTGTACCCTTGATTGGTGTGATGTGGGTATTGTGGAACTAGATTGCTTACATAATTTGATGAAAGCACTTTGCTACTGTAAACTAGATTTATTATAAGAGATTGATGATAATAACTTTTACTTATGATATGTTACTTAGCATAAATACATATTGCAGCCTCATAATAATATTTGGCCACCAAGGGGTTGTACATGGTGTAGAACAGAGTTTTATACCTAGCAATTCATCACCACTATATGTGAGTAACAGTCAGCAAAGAGAACTTTAATAGGATTGATAATCCAATCTGCTCTAATGTTCCAACTCCCAAGAGCTATCTTGAACTAACAATCAAATACATTCAAAAGAAATGGTACAATGTTAAACACCCCTTCATGCACATTCTATCTTTCTAACATAAAATTCTTGTACCAAATATTCATAATCTCTTTTAGCTTAAGGTGAATAAAATGGTCAAAAGCAAAAATGCCTTTTAGACTACTTTTTGTCGCACCTATAGCTATTTGCTTTAACTAACTATGGATGTAATGAACCCAAAACATTTCACAGGCAAATACTGATGCAGAGTGGCACAAGGGAAGCAACAACACAATGGTTTACTACCCACTCACCCACTCACCTAGCCTTCAACCAAGCTAAGTCACTCACCAAGTGCAAATTATGAATTTGTGGTCTAGGCTATTGTCTAGCTTCCAAGTCTTCTTTCACACCTCAAGGTAGGTCTACAAACACCTTTTTGACAGTTGGTTTGGTTCCCAACTTCACACAACCCTCTAACCTTGACTAGGCCTAGTGAGGCTACTAGCCCTCTTCTACTAGTTTTCTTCACACCAAATGACAAAATCCCAAAGGACTAGGAAAACAAATGATGGAATTGAACACCCTTCAGGGGACCCTAACAAACCTCCAAATCTCCAATCCCAACTCTACTCCAGCAATTTAAAACCCCCACTAGGTCTCTAGGCCTAATTGATCACTTTAGGCCTAGGTTACAAAGCAAAGGGTTCAAATTGGGTTCATAGGTCAGGGGCAGGAATTTATAATGTCTCTACTAGGTCCCTACAACACAAAACCACCATCCTTTCATTCACCTTGTCTAGATTTTGTCACCTACA
Organism: Cunninghamia lanceolata; assembly: GCA_027924645.1. Classification (NCBI taxonomy): domain Eukaryota; kingdom Viridiplantae; phylum Streptophyta; class Pinopsida; order Cupressales; family Cupressaceae; genus Cunninghamia; species Cunninghamia lanceolata. Next base: position 8,023,567 of record BSBN01000050.1, on the reverse strand, counting down.
ACAGCAAATAGCATAAAACAGGCCAAATACATGGTAATACTTGACCTAGGGCATCAAATTAAAAATAGAAGACTGCATTTTCAAACAAAAATCTTTTGGAATCTTATAGTACAAACCCCTAGCCTACATTTCACCAGTTTTTGTGAATTTTCAATAGTGGGAATACATTCTAGGGCCGGATTTCTATGGCTACCCTGGAAAATAGGGTTTCTAGACCTATTTTGAAAGAAAAATCTATAACTTTTGATCCTGACCACTTCAAGACCTCAAACTAGTTGCATTGGAACCTTGAGTCCAAGAATGTTCAAAAAAAGTACATTTGCACCCCTAGAAAATTAGTAGAGGCCATACACAGCAAGAAAAATAGAGAAAAATAGTCAATTTTCTTGATTTTTGTGCCCAAATTCCGTACAAAAACTTTCTCCTCCGTACTGGAGCAATATGTCCTCCATATCAACCTATCCAGGTTGGTTTACAACTTCTCCAAATAGTTTTTATAACCAAAATGAAGTTGCAACCGGTCAATGTGTCATTGACACCATTGACAACACTTGACACTATGGAATTTGTTCATTTTCCAAAGGATGGTGATTTGTTTTTCTTGTCCAATGGAATCAAAACATCCTCCATGCTCCCAAAACATGCTAAAACACACAAACAATAAAAAAAAACTTAAAAACCAAACCTTAGACCTTCTAGACCTAAGTGGCATAACAAGGATCCAAGTGGACTAAGCATGATTGAGGTTTATATGGTCACCTCAATCATCTTGACCACACAAAAAGGACCATATACTCATGGCTAAAGCCTTATTACAATCAAAACCACAACTTTAAAAAAAAATGCAAACAAAGTGACTTTAGGAACCAAGGTGCTCCTAGGTGCCCTGCACCATACACCCACTGTCAAAGAGAACTCAAGTCTCTTGAGTTGGAATGCTGTCAAATGTGAAACCTACCTTCTCAATGTCTACCCTACTCATCCAAGTAGCATCCTCCTGAGGTTTGTTTAGCCACTTCACCAAATAGTCATGATAGGTGTGCCTTCTAGTTTGTTTTGCAATCCTATTGTCCAAAATGCACTCAATCTGATTTAGAGATGAAGGAATGAGCTCTTGGAGTGTCTGATCAGTTTGATCTGCTACAACGGCAGTCTGAGGATCAGATCCTTTATAGGGATAAAGGTCTGAAACATTAAAAATTGGAGACAAAGCAATGCCATCCGGAAGTCTAATTTTATATGCATTTTCTCCACATTTCTTGAGCACTTCACAAGGCCCAATCTTCTTCATGAGTAGCTTGGTATGTTTACCTATAGGGAGCCTCTCCTTCTTCAGATGGACCATTACCAAATCACCTTCCTTGAACTGCAAATCCCTTCTTTTCCTGTCAACAAACTATTTGTACTTTTGTGAAGTGGACAGCAATTTCTGTTGTACTTGTTCATGGACATCTTTCATGACTTGAACAAAGTCTTCAGCCAAGGCAATATTGTTTTCCAGTCCTTTAACCTCCCTAAGTTCCAAAATACCCCTTGGGTGAGTGCCATAAACAATTTGGAAAGGAGACATGCCAGTGCTTCTATTGACAGTGTCATTGTATGAGAACTCTACCTGAGCCAAAATTGAATCCCAACTAGCACCCTGCTCCTTTGTTAGGCATCTTAGGAGGTTACCAAGTGACCTATTAATCACCTCCATTTGTCCATCAAACTGAGGGTGATAGGCAGATGATAAGGACAAGTTTGTACCTAGTCTCTTCCACAGTGTCCTCCAGAAGTGTCCTATGAACTTGGGGTCTCTATCTCAGATTATGGACAAAGGTAAACCATGTAACCTGACTATTTCTTTGAAGAAAAGACCTGCTATGTGTGAGGCATCATGTGTGGTTTTATATGGGATGAAGTGAGCCATTTTTGAGAACCTATCTACAACCACAAAAATGCTGTCATGTCCATTCTTTGTCCTAGGCAAACCAAGTACAAAGTCCATGCTGATGGAATCCCAAGGCTTTGAAGGAATAGGTAGAGGAGTGCATAAACCTGCATTTGATGTATGCCCCTTTGTTCTTTGGCAAATTTGACAAGTTTCAACAAACTTCCTTACATCGGTTGACAATTTTGGCCAAAAATAGTACCTCCTAACCAATTCTAGGGTCTTGTCAATACCAAAGTGACTTGGCATGCTGCCACAATGCTTTTCCCTAATTATATTCTCTCTAATAGATCCTCTTGGGATACACAACATGCTACCCTTGAAAAGATATCCATCTTGCAACAAAAAATATAAAAAATCAGTATTATACCTTTCTATCATGGCCTTGCAAGAGAGGTATGGTTCTTTGAAGTCTTCATCTGCTGCATACTGATCTTTGATGGCTTGAATACCTGTACTTCCCAACTGTATGGTCTGCACAACAAGATTTCTCCTACTTAAGGCATCAGCTACCTTATTGGCCACTCCTTTCTTATATTTTATAGAGGTGTATGCTTGGATGTACTCCATCCACTTGACATGTCTATGATTCAACTTTTGCTACCTGTTCAAGAAGCTTAATGCATGGTTGTCAGTAAAAACTATAAATTCCTTTGGCAATAAGTAGTGTCTCCATTTCCCTAATGACTGAACCATGGCATATAACTCTAGATCATAGGTGGAGTAGTTTTGTTTTGCCTCATTTAACTTCTCACTAAAGAATGCTACAGGCCTTGCATCTTGACTTAAGACTCCCCCAACAACCCTCTTACTTGCATCACACTCTACCAGAAAGACCTTGTCAAAATTAGGTAGCAATAGGACTAGTTTTTCTAAAAAATTTTTCTTTAATAGTTTAAAGGCTTGAGTGGCCTCATTTGTCCATACAAACACACATTTCTTGCCCCTTTTATGGTGTCAACAAGTGGAGGACAAATTCCACTAAACCCTCTAATGAACTTTCTATAAAATCTACATAAACCATGGAAACTCCTTACCTCCGAGGCTATTGTAGGTGTTGGCCAATTAAGAATGGATGCAACCTTACTTGGATCCATTTTTAGGCTGCCCTTGGAGATGACAAACCCTAAAAATATCAACTCTTCTTATAGGAAGACACATTTGTCAAGATTGATTCTCAACTTTTGCTCTTGAAGCCTCCTGAGCACTTGATGGATATGCCTTATGTGGTCTTCCTTGCTGTCACTAAAAATCAGTATATCATCCAAATATACAACAATAAACTTGTTAAGGAAAGGTTTTAGCACTTCATTCATCAATCTCATGAAGGTGCTTGGTGCATTTGACAAGCCAAAACGCATGACAACCCATTCAAATAGTCCTTCATTGGTTTTGAAGGCAGTTTTCCACTCATCCCCCTCCCTTATCCTGATTTGGTGATAACCACATTTTAGATCTATCTTGGTAAAATACTTAGCCCTACCCAAGCAATACATTAAATCTTCTATTCTAGGCATTGGAAATCTATACCTGATAGTAATCTTGTTGATGGCCCTAGAATTAGTGCATAGTCTCCATGTTCCTTCCTTCTTGGGTGCAAGTACTACAGGTACTGCACATGGGCTAATACTCCTCCTGATAAGTCCTCTATCCAATAAGTCTTGGATTTGTCTTGCCACTTCAGCATTTTGCTCTGGGGTCAACTTGTAGGCTGCTTGGTTTGGTAGAGTGGATCCTGGGATGAGATCAATGTAATGACTAATCTCTCTCTTTGGTGGAAGGGCATCCTTGCCTTCATCGGCTATCACATCCTGAAACCTCTCCAATAGTTCTTCCACTTCCTTTGGTCCAATCCTCCTAAGAGGTTTCTGTAGTTTGACCTTCTTGGGATTCACATCCTTGGGCTTGATGACTACTGCAAAACATGGCACTTTCTCTTCCTTGAGGTTAGCCAAAAACTCTTTTTCACCTACCAACATAACTGAACTAGAAATGACTTTCTCTTTGCAATCATCAATCAAAGGAGTCATTGTAAACTTTTCACCATTCTTGGACAAATGAATCACATTGTTCTTACCATCATGTTGGGCACTTGTGTCATGTTGCCAAGGCCTTCCAAGAAGAAGGTGGCATGCATCCATATCCAATATCTCACAAAGAACCTTATCATGATATTCACCTATCTTGAATTCAACCCAACATTGCTCTTTCACTACAATTTGTTGTTCCTTGGTTAGCCAAAAGACTCTATAGGGGTTAGGATGAGGCATTCTTTCCAATCCTAACTTAGTCACCATTTCATTAGAAGCCAAATTTTTAGAAGAACCTGAATCTACTATTACCTTGCACACTTTTCCTTTCACCTTGCAAGTGGTTCTGAACAAGTTGTTCCTTTGGGGCTGCTCCTTGGTGGCTGGCATGATGAGGGATCTATTAAACATGATGCATTCTCCACTCTCAGGTGCTGCAGACTTGGAAGAGGCTGTTTGGTAACTTGTGGTGCTTTGACAGTCCTCTTCTTGAAGGAGTTGTACTCTTCTTTCTTTCTGATTTGCAGCAGTGTTTCCCATCTTCTTCGGGCACCTAAAGGACTGATGTCCAATCTGATTGCAAGAGAAACACCTTCCAGTAAACACATTGGGACCTCTGCCCCCACTTCTCCTCTGTCATTTCCTCTCCCTCTAAACTGACCCTTATCAGCACTATTTTTATTAGCCTGCCCTTGGCTGCCTTCTTGTGATCCGCCACCTTGGAGTCTAGAGAAATTATCTCTGTTTTGAAATTTGCCCCTGCCCCTAAAGTTTTGATTTCCTCTACCTCTGTTGCTGCTGTATGAATCACCTTTTCTTCTTTGTTTATCCTCAATTCTCAATGCCATTTGAAAACACTTATGGACTGTCTCCGGGTTAAAGAGAGTTAATTCATCTTGAATGGAGAACTTGAGGCCATTAAGATACCTTGCAAGCTTCTATTTTTCATTCTCAGGCATCTTGGCTTTCAATGTCATCTTTTGAAACGCCTCTGTTTAGGTGCTCACGTCCTTCTATCTCAAGTTGTGCAACTTCTTGTTCAAGTTGACTTCATAATCCTCAGGGACAAATTGCTTCTTGATTTCAAGTACCATCTTCCTCCATGTAGAGATAGGATTCCTATCATCTTCTATCCTCTCATTTTGAATAAAATTCCACCAACTCAAGGCTGGCCCTTTCATTCTTGATTTGGCAATCTTCACTTTCTAATTTTCTGCCACTTCTTCACATTCAAAATAGTTCTCCATTGCCTCAATCCAATCAAGGCACTCCTCTGGATTCATCTTACCAGGAAACATTGGTAAGTCTACCTTAGTGTCCTTCCTACTCAACTTTCCAAGTGCATCTAGGAATTGTCTCTCTGACATGCCTCCCTGTGGCTCTTCCATTGGCACTTCTTATTCTTCATCTTGATCCTCTTCATCTGAATCCAAGATGACCTCTGGCTTCTTCTTCTTGTCTTTATCTTTCTTCAACTTTTCTATCTCAGCCTCCATCCTTTTGTTCTTGGCTGCTTGCTCTCTCACTATCTTTGCCAACTCGGCATTAGTCACTCTTGAAGGGACTTCCTCCTCTTCTTCTCTATCTCCCATCTCTTTGATGGCTTTGATACCACCTGATGCAGAGCGGCATAAGGGAAGCAACAACAAAATGGTTTACTACCCACTCACCCACTCACCTAGCCTTCAACCAAGCTAAGTCACTCACCAAGTGCAAATTATGGATTTGTGGTCTAGGCTATTGTCTAGCCTCCAAGGCTTCTTTCACACCTCAAGGTAGGTCTGCAAACACCTTTTTGACAGTTGGTTTGGTTCCCAACTTCACACAACCCTCTAACCTTGACTAGGCCTAGTGAGGCTACTAGCCCTCTTCTACTAGTTTTCTTCAAACCAAATGACAAAATCCCAAAGGACTAGGCAAACAAATGATGGAATTGAACACCCTTCAGGGGACCCTAACAAACCTCCAAATCTCCAATCCCAACTCTACTCTAGTAGTTCAAAACCCCCACTAGGTCTCTAGGCCTAATTGATCACTTTAGGCCTGGGTTACAAAGCAAAGGGTTCAAATTGGGTTCATAGGTTAGGGGCAGGAATTTAGAATGTCTCTACCAGGTCCCTACAACACAAAACCACCATCCTTTCATTCACCTTGTTTGGATTTTGTCACCTACAATAGCAAATAGCATAAAATAGGCCAAATACATGGTAATACTTGACCTAGGGCATCAAATTAAAAATAGAAGACTCCATTTTCAAACAAAAAGCTTTTGAAATCTTATAGTACATATCCCTAGCCTACATTTCACCAGTTTTTGTGAATTTTCAATAGTCGGAATGCATTCTAGGGCCGGATTTCTATGGCTGCCCTAGAAAACAGGGTTTCTAGACCTGTTTTGAAAGTAAAATCTATAACTTTTGATCCCGACCACTTCAAGACCTCAAACTAGTTGCATTGGAACCCTGAATCCAAGAACTTTCAGAAAAAGTACATTTGCACCATTGAAAAATTAGTACAGGCCATACACAACAAGAAAAATAGCAAAAAATAGTTAGTTTTCTTTATTTTTGTACCCAAATTCCATGCAAAAACTTTCTCCTCTGTACTGGAGCAAGATGTCCTCCATATCAACCTATCCAAGTCATTTTACAAGTTCTCCTAATAGTTTTAATAACCAAAATGAAGTTGCAACCGGTCAATGCGTCATTAACACCATTGACAACACTTGACACTATCGAGTTTGTTCATTTTCCAAAGGATGGCGATTTGTTTTTCTTGTCCAGTGGAATCAAAACATCCTCCATACTCCCAAAACATGCTAAAACACACAAACAATAAAAAAACTCAAAAATCAATCCTTAGACCTTCTAGGCCTAAGTGGCATAACAAGGATCCAAGTGGACTAAGCATGATTGAGGTTTATATGGTCACCTCAATCATCTTGACCACACAAAAAGGACCATATACTCATGGCTAAAGCCTTATTACAATCAAAACCACAACTTTCAAAAAAAATGCAAACAAAGTGACTTTAGGAAACAAGGTGCTCCTAGGTGCCCTGCACCAAATACAACTTGTGAATAAAGCACAAGTATTATCCATGTAGATAAGAACAAAGGATATTAGTGATAATATCTACATGCACATCAATGTGCATCTAGTTTGCATGTTACTGAAATTGGATTTGTTTTGGCTAAGTAAGGTGCATTTCACAAGAAATCGGATGCTCTTATCTTTTCCAAATTAAGAGATAAGGTTCAGTTTATTTGAGAACAATTTAGGATAGTGCAATAAAATAAATTAGAAATATGATAGCACGCAAAGGCTAGCTTAGGGGAAATATTATTTGAAGGAGCTTTATCATTAGGAGTGTGTCGAGTCTAGGAGATGACTTTCTTCTCTCTCTACATATGAAGACATTGTGGAAGGGAAACATTTGGAAAATCTATAAGTTAGTTGAGTATATCAAATTGCAATATTCAAGATCAGGTCACCTAAAGGCTCTCTGCCAAACAGGCCACATGCCTCATCAATGCTACTAGAAAATGCATGCATGGGCATCCTTTTAGAGGAGGTTTTTGGGGGCTCATTTCGGACTCTCGGACCTTGGATGTGGGAAGCTCTCTCTCTCTCTATTTGACCGCCATGGCTAGGGTTTAGACTAAAAGATAGTCAATTTCCTCCAATTTTCAATACGATTTTCTAGAAGAATCCTTGTAGAAGAGGAAGGTATGAAATCTCTGTCAAATGTTTGATCTATTTTCTTCATTTTTACTAGTTCTCTGGCTCTCTGCTATGGCCATAAGAGTTTCTGATGTATTTTATGCTCTCTTTGTATTCCTATGACGCCACATTCTTATCTCTATGTGAGGCCACCACTAATACACTCCTGAGTCTACTGAAGGCAATTTAAAAGTGTATAATGGGTGATAAAACTCATGGCTTGTGCACTCAACACCACTCAGAATAGAGGTGAGTTCGTGGACTGTCTATCCTTCATTTCCTATATCTTTTTATGTATACTCGTCCACCAGAACCACCAAGAATGATCTATTTCTAGGTGTTCCTTTTCTTATATGAGCTCAAAAGTTTTATTTTTTACTCTGAATCTACAATTTATCTGAAACCCCAAAATGGGCTCGACTGCTGTGGAGAATACACTTTACTCTGACACTACCCATGACCTCTATCCATATTTATGAGCATTACTATGTGTCTTTACTTAACATCGAACCCTCTGTAACTGAAATTTGTGTGCAAAACCCCATGTAGGTTAATCTCTCACCATACAGGGCCACAGGATTAATGTGCTCAAATTTTTGTAATATTGGCAGCAGTAATGATTGCTATAGAAACAAGAGTGTAGAATAGACAATCAACTCCATTTACTCTTTTCCCTGTCTTGTGCCTTTTCACTGATACTAGGATGAGTTTCCTTCAAGACTACTGTCTTTGGGTAGCGTGGTTTTGGTAGAGGATTTTGGTGGGCTTTATCATTACATGAACGGGCACTCTCAAATTGATATTCCATCCCCTGCATCCCAACTCCCTGTTCCTTGATGACTATGATGTTTGATAAATATTCCCTCACATTGTGCTTCGATGGATGCCAACACCCTGTTCCAAAGCTCACGTGTAGGCACGGGAAAGGAAAATGATAGAAAGTAGTGGAATCTGGCTTATAACTGCCAGTAGCATTTGTTTAGAAGACTCTTTAGCCTATTCAACAGATCCATGGTGTGTGTATCCTGCAATTATTGCATTCCATGAGATAACACCTCCCTGAGACATTCTGTCAAACAGTTTTTTTAACATTGGACTGAATTCCCCATTTGTATGCTAGTTGAAACTCCTTTCATCATTTACAGAGAGCTGGTTATTGTACTGTATAAAATCAGTAATCCATGTTAAGTTATATTGAGTTGTTTGAGATTTTCTATCACTCGATTTCTAGTCAAGACAGTCATTGGTCTGTTTAGTGACTCTTGATCATCTGTGATAGCAAACTGAATTGATCTATAATTACTCTTGGGCATTGTTATGTCTTTGACGTATATGGAGTGGAGAGCAAAATGATATTAGCTAAGTACAAATATGAAGAACCACTGATATATCATGCCTAACGAGGAAATTCTAACATTCATCCTATTTGGCCATTGTTCTATCCATTTGTCAGATAGGGTTGCACCTTGTCTTTGTATTTCAATCACACCCAACTGTCCATCTTCAACTTTTAGGCAAATTTCCCCTTTTTATTCTTCCAAATCCTTTTTGTCAAGAGTATGCTAAAAAGAATGTTGAGAACTTCTGTAGTTTTGCATGTGTTGCTCTTGGATCGTATCCAGAACTGTAAAAAAAAAATTGAAATCTGGCTACTAGATTCATCACCTCAGTGTATCTTTAACAGTGCTTCTTTTTTTTGTTTATCCTTTCAAATAATCACACATCTGTTCAAAATCTTGGAAAGCAAGGAAATCCTCATAACCATGAATATCTCTCTCAATCACATGTAATCCAAGCTACATTTACATTATCCAATAAGTGCTTTGTCATGAGATCCATACTATCTCCAGTGTTTTAAGCCATGATCCTTTGCCTTTAAATTTCTTTTGATGGATGTTTGTGGAGGACCATAAAAAAATGAACCTGAAATATGAGATAAAAGAACAAATGAGAAGATATTTTACCGCCTCAAGTTGATTAACTTTTTACCTTGAATGCTTGATAGCACTTTTTGCTGTGGGTGTTGTTAGCAAGTGATATGACCAAGGTTTTGTTTCTTGTAGGTTTGGAATGTAGTCAGCTTAATGAAGTGGCCTAATTTGAGTTTTTTTTTCACTGTACTGTTGTAATGTCCCTTTAAAACTTTCCTTATTTTTCTTTAAATATAATAAACCCTAGATCACAATTATAATAGTTTGCACGATTAGTATAAACATGAAATCCTTATGATTCAGAAATTTCTGCTAATAATTAATTCTATAAATCAGATTATTCTGGGTTTGGACAGTGAACACATGTATGCCTATTGATCAAATAAACATGTCATTCACCAACCCACGTGTAGATAACATCGACTATGATTTCTACCACATAATTTTATCATTCAAATGCAAACCAAATGACTTATAGTTCTGATTTCTAAATCTTTATAACTGCAGTGTCTGTCAATCTTCTTAATTAAAAAGGTTTCTTTATTGGAATTTCATTATTATAAAGATTCCTTATTAATCTGTTTGGTTCAGTAATCTATAGAAATCTGCTTTATTTGGAAAGAATATTTGCTCTATTTCAAATGAGGGTTTTGATAATGTGATCAACTAGTAAAGCTTGCTTCGAGTTGATCTTTAACTTTAGTTAAATTATTGCAATGATTTATGGACAAAGTTAATAATTGTTTAGTTAGGAAAGGTTCGTAATATATTTTCTATGTGAAATTATCTATACTAGAAATAGAATTAAGGATGATATTGAGCAACTTTGCGTTATTTAAGATATAGACATTAGTGTATAATTAAGTATTGGTTATACTCCTTTCACCCTGTTCAGTAAATTTGTTAAGTTATGATTTTGTAAGAAGTAAATAATAAGTGGGAATTTTAGAGTGTAGTTTTACTTAACAATAATATTCTTCTTGATAAATGAACATTTTGTGATAACTTTACCTATTCTTAATGCTTCTTGTTGAGCTTGAAAAGTTAGTTAAATAAATGGATTCACCTTGTGATAGATCATCCTAGGTAGTGGATTAAATAGTTATTTTATTCTTCTTAATTAAGAATCACTTCTGGAAATGTAGTAGTTAGGTATATTTTTTTTACACCACTAGGTAGAAGATGCATTTCACTTACCTTGTGTCTTGTTTGGAAATAAAAACTTATGATGTGTAGGGTAAGTATACACTTTGTTTGTATGAGTAAATAGATTGTTTAATCTAAGATATGGCCTAAAGGCTGTGACACAAGTGTTTGGTTAATAACTAGCATACTCAAGTTATTGTATTATTTATACTTGGTTAATTTGTCCAAAATGGTTGTGAGGAAGCTTTGTTGTACAATTTACAGTTTGTCCTATGATATATTTGTTTGGCAAGCTTAGATAGAAATCCTTGTAACTATTATAGTAGAGTAGGATTGCTCAGCATTGTGAAGGGAAACCTTATAATATAGATATTGTTTTAATAGTTGGAAGTTAATAGAAATTGAGATAGTTAGATGACCACCGGAAGTTCATGTTCTTATTGCGGTTGTTTGATTTGATTGTATTTGGCTAACCTTAAAGGTAGACCTGGCTTATTGTATATAGATGTTTTAATTAGAAATGGTAAGTGGCAATTCTAGAATGGTAAGTTACACCATTTAGTGTTATAATGATTTGATTATGGAATTACTTCTTGAGCTTTCCGTGACTTTCGTGAAGAAGGAATGTTTGGTTTATGATCCTCCTTCCTTGCCTTATTAATTCCTAGAGTTATGAAGTTTTGCTTTTTGTGATAACTTGGTGTAAGTTGTTCCCTTGACTGGATAGGAGTTCATTGAATCTCTTATGCTTGATTGTCACCTTATCACTGGTGTTGGATCTTTGTGTCTATTTTTGGGGGTGAGTTGTGTTTATGTGTGTTTACTTGCGAAAACAATACATTGTCGAATATGAATTTTAGTCATGTGGTCAAGTTGTATTTCCAAGGCCTATGATGTTTATGGGTATTTCAGTTATTATGGTATATTATGGCTCTTGTTCATGTGAGGGAAACCTTGCAATGTAACGGGAAGGGATGATGCAATTGGTCTAAGCTCATTTCTTAGTTTGAGTCTCTTATTGCAAACAAGTGTCAAGTGTTAACCCATGGTTTCCTTTTTGGATGGGGAACTTCTTTGTGATATAGTGTCTGCATACCTAACTCCAGAGGGGTAGTTCTTGGCTTTGGTTTGAATTATGGCATTGGGTTATCTGGATTTTTGCATCTTGCAATGATTGGGGAATGTTCTCTTGGATATAGTGCTTGGTTCTTGATGGTTTTGCTTCATTTTGAAGAGATTATGGATTTCTTGTTATGGCCTAGTGAAAGGCATATGTTATGGCCAGATCTGATTTGTCACTTTTATACCTATATGTTGTGGTATGTATGTTTGACCTGAGAACAGTAAGGGAGTGGCTTTCATGATGGGGCCAGTGCCTAGAGAGAGGCTGCCTGGGTAACCATAGATGGGGGCCAGCTTTTGGGGATAGATAGCCTGGGTAACCCATGTAGGACCATGCGATGACACTCTCCTTATGCAGTTCTATTGTTTCTTGATGGTACCTCTGGAGTGATGTCTTAGCTTGTGCAGTTATGTTGATATGGTTGGTTGTGTCATGTCAGTTGTCATCCTTTTTAGATGTTGTTTCTTGGCTTAGTGGAATCCTCGTCGTTATCTCCTAGCTCGGAGGGGTGGGCCTCAGGGTTCCACATGGTTGGGTGGTAAGAGCTATCCATTGGTCCTTTTTGGAGATACGGTTTGAGTTCTGCACAGAGGTGTTCCAATTCTAGTTTGCTTCCTACCATCGATGGTGTTGTTTACTTTCTTATGTATTCTTTTGTAAACTGACATGATCGGTCTTATAATCTTGTAATCATGTAATCTTGTACTGAGACTCTGTAATTAATCTATTCTGCTTTAGTAAAAGTTATTTGTATCTATTTTAGCAGTGTAATGGTTATTGCTTCTGTAGTTTTATTTTCTGTTATTAATGTAGTTATGTTGCCCTAGAGTGTTAGAAGAGTGATTTTGTTTTGTGCGGTGAAATAAGATATGTTTGGTTACTACTTTGCACTATCTTGCTTTCAAAAAAAAATATTTCGATAACTTTTGCACTTTTAGTCTAGCACTCTAGGGTTGCATGACGGGGCATTATAGTTACAATATGAGATTACAAGACCGATCTTGTTGATTTACAAATGAATACATATGAAAGTATACAACAACTCTGAAGGTGTAATGTAAATCTAGAACTAGATCACTTCTGTACTGAACTCAAATTGAATCTCTGAGAAGACCAATGGATAGCTCTGCCACCCAACCATGTTGAACCCTAAGGTCTACCCCTCCGAGCTAGGAGATAACAATGATGATTCCACAAGGCCAAAGGACACAACAACAAATATAACCAAACAAATATAGATATGACACAACCGACCATGAAAACAAGACTGCTCAAGACAAGGCAACACTCTAGAGGCAACAATGAAAACATAAAGAGGGAAGTAGCTAAGCTGCAGTGAGGAGAGTGTCATCGCATGGTCATAATCATGGGTTATCCAGGCTATCTCTCACTAGAAGTTGGCCCCCATCTATGGTTAGCCTGGTGACCCTTTGGCACCGGCCCCACAGGGCAACACATGCGGAGCTGACACATCCTCTCATGTGGACAAGGCGGTCGACCTTGCCAACCAGGCCTTCTCAACCCATCCTTAGCCTTTGAGAGCACTCAAGGTATGGTTGAGGCAACATACTTATCTTGTTATGTGAAAGACTACCTGACCCACCTAGATGTATTTTTAATTTATCACTTCATTACAACTTCCATGGGGTTATCCAGGCAGCCACTTTGGGCACCGACCCCACCATGGAAGCCACTCTCCCTTCTACACTAGCAACCCTTAACCAAAATCTGAAACAAATGACATGCATCAGTGAGGGACTATAAGACATCTAACTTTTCACAACCCAACATGTTACATAAATAGTTACCAAGTACCATATCCACAAGACTTTTTCCCATCCAAAACAACTTGATTCATTAATCTCATTCCATTATCATGCCACAATTGTGAACCAAGGACTAAGAAGCCACACCTCTGGTGTTAGGTAGGTTGAACATAAAACAGGTGTTAAAGTAACCATTTGCTTACGCGTCTTGACACAAAGTAGTCATGATACCTCTCTAGATACTTCACTTCACACTTATCCAAAGCATAGTCATAAACTCAAACCTAATAGATACCATGACCCAATTTAAACCTATTGACATGATGAGACAAGGACACAAACTCGCATTGAGATTCAAAACCTCTTAATTATAAACATGAAATTAAATATGAGGTCTTTTACTTCCTTGGAAAGAAATCCTAGATTACAAAAATACAATTTCTATACACTCCAAGAATAAATTTCCTAGATACATTCTAATAACTACCATAACAACAACTATAAAATATTTTCTATAAGCAATAATTCCATCATCTTACTAACTACAATTTCTGACAAGAACAACTACTAATATAAATACACATTTTTGTTATAATAATAATAAATAAAATAAAAAGAAACTTCCCATCAATCATTTAACCACTTACAATTTCTAATAAGGAAACCCACTATAAATATAACTATATTTTCCTATAAGAATAAATTACCATCTCTCATTATACAGTTACAATTTCAAAACAAAACACTGTATAGATTTACCTACAAGCAAAGATTACCATTTAACATTTAATAATTACAATTTCTAACAAAAACACTAGAAGCATATGTATTTTCCTACCATTCTTAATGAGATCATCTAAAATTTTATATATATATATATTTCTTTTCCCAAGCATAATTTTAAATTTAATACTGTATATCAAAATATTTGGATTTACAAATGGAAATGATCAAACAATTGAAATGCATAACCTAAACCCAAATAATTCAATACCTCGAAGATGCAAGATGAGCTTGATTGATTAATCGCTTTGTTGTGTTGGTTGCTCGATTCCGTAGCATAATGTTGATAAGGATGCAAGCTAGATGGATTGAAGATGATGGATAATGGCTTGAGATGGCAATTCAACAGAGTGAGGTTGCATGAAGAGGAATCATCCTGAATCCTCCATTCTCTTCTCTAATGTCCTCTCTAATGTCTTCTCTAATGTCTTCTCTAATCTCCTCTCTAATATCCTCTAATCTCCCAAATGGCTCAAAAGAGGCTTGCTTTATAGGATTGGCTTGGTTCAAATGGATGGCTAGGATCAATTAGGGCTTTAGATGAAATGGATGGATAGGATTAAGTTAGGTTTCCTTGCACATTAAGAAATTGTAGTCATGTGATATGTGGCAAAGGAAGATAAAGCTTAGGTGTGCTTGTATAGATAAATACTAAAATTAGGTCCCATTAGTTGTACATGTGAAAGATAAAAGTTGTAACACATGATTGAATGGACAAGTGTTGGAATGTGATGAAAGGTGAGGACTTAATTCAAATAAAATATTTGAATTAGTTGGGATATGAGTTGGATATTAATTAATTAAATAAAATTTATTTAATTAAGTGAGATTATGCATGTGAAATTAATTAAATAAATAAAATTTATTTAATTAATTGGCTAAGTAGGATGAGGATGGGATTGAATGGGATTTTAATTAAATAAATAAAATTTATTTAATTAATTGGCTTAATGGATTAGGGAAATTAGGACAAAATGCTACAAGATGTCTAGGATAATATTTTTGACAAGGTGTTGTAGGACATGGACAAAGTTGGGACAATTTTGGGTGTCTACATTTTGCCCCTCTTTGAGATGATGCTCAAGATGATGAGCTTTGTGTCAAGTAACATCATTTCAAAGAAGTTAAGGTATGGATAATTGATAGGGATGCTGTTGCTGCTGATGATGATGATGATAGAAAGGATAGGTTGGTGATGCCCCCTCGAGAGGATAGGTGGGTTGGACAAACACGGGTATGCTCTCGAAAAGAAATGGCTTGGCTACAAAAGAAAGCTAAGGGAATGGATAGAAGAAATGGATGATGTGTTATGCTGCAATGAAGGTGAGCAACCATGATGTTTGATATAGCACTAGACATTATGCACCAAGGTATAAGGACCAGGGTGATGATGTGTCTTGTGCCCCAGCGTAATACAACCTTGTCTAACGTATGAGGAAGAAAACTTAGAGCATTGAAGTCCTAATGCATAAAAGGTATGATATGACCTTAGATGCAAAGGATAGTGCAAAAAGCTATTCCAACATACACAAGATATGAATATTAGCTGGAAATGATAAGGATTTGATACAAATGCAAGATAAAATGATAACACACACAAGCAAGAAAGCAAGCATGCACAAATGATTCAAAAATAAACAAGGTATTGCCCCTGTCAAGCTATAAACCAATGATTAATTGCTGATTGTTTTGTTGAGAGTGTTGTCATTACAGGGAAAGCTATATCCCTAGATCAACACAAGGTTGTTTGCTGAGTTGGTTGGTTGGTTGGCTGATTGATTTGGCTTACAACAAGGCTAGGATCAAGACCGTGGATTGCGATTGGATAACTTGGCTTGATTGATTAACTTGCTTGGTATGGATTAATGATGGCTTCCATTTGGATCATTGCTTTGAATGATTTGAGTTGATTTGATGAAATGTTGAATGAAGATTGATGAAGTGTTGATGATGGGATGATATGTGGTGGATTGAGCTACTTTTGATTTTTTGCAGTGATTGGATTTGATCTGATGGTTGGCTTGATGTGTTTTGGTTGTGATGTTTGTTGTTGTTGGTGATGAGTGTCAAATTGCACTCATAAAATACACCCTTTTTGCCTCTCTTTTCCCCTATTTAGTTCATCTTCCTTGTGTCTACACTCAAATTAGTTAAGCAAGATTGTTCTAATTAGTGATTAATTAAGATAGATTACTTGAGATTAGAATTTCTAATTAAGTGGCTAATGTGCGTGGGATTAATCGAAAAATGCAGAATTTCTCTTTCTTTTTGAATCAGTAGGTGTACATATCAAAAACAATGGTTTTGTGCATCTCCGGAGATTGCCTTCAATGATCTCTGGAGACCATAACAAAGAACAGTGACACCTGGGTTTTGAAGATTTGGGGAAATGACTCTCCGGGGCTCTGCAAATGCCTGGAATATCTCTGGAGCTCTGCGAATGTCTAGAATATCTCTGTAGCTCTGCAAATGTCTGGAATATCTCCAGAGTTGTAGACAAGAACAACTATCTTCGGAACCTCCTGAAAATAGGGCATGTTCCAGTCAGAGCCGCCAATCAGACACTTCAGCAGCAATCCTAACACCCCCCTTACTTCACTCGAATCATCACCTAAGTGGTGAAGGGTCAACTATCAGTTAAACTGCTGAAGTTTTATCTTTCCAAAGATTTTGCATGAGTTACGAATTGAACTAATTCAATATTCCTATTTTCAGGGCTTTGATGCACAAGTGTATTCAAACCTAAACTTAGACCTCTGAGTGGACTTCTGTTCCACTCAAGTCTACATTTCTTGCATGATGATCTTTCATAGAGTTAGACAGTTAAGTACAAATAAGAGATGGTGTCATCTCCTAGAAAAAATTGATAGATAAGTTCAGTGATATATTATCACTATTTTTTATATATACTTTCAGAACTAGTAATAGAACAACAATGTTAAAATTATTCTGATTTTCAGAGATTCCAGTTCTGCTATAGCCATACATTTTCTTGAATATAGAGATGAATGAATTGGACTGAATTTAGTGTAGATCATCTTTTGTGCTGATTTCCTACAATAGCCTTCAGCCTTAGAAGTGCGGAGCAAGGGCCCACTCTCACCAGTCAGGTAGGAGGCTAGTATCTCTGTTTAATTGTTTCCAGTTTTCTTTTATAAAAGTATTTCCTATTTTAGTAGATAGATGCATGTTATCATTCTTTGCTTTGAGTACATTTCCTGTTTTCTTTTGTTTTACAAGCATTCATTACATTTATCCAACAAGAAGATACATTAGTCATTCCTTTAAGCATTAGGATTAGCTATAAACTGGTCACTTAGAATCCCTAGTTGCAGACAGCCATGGACACAACACTAGTTCTTTGACATCTGAAAATAGATTAAATGATGAGGTACAGTAACAACCTGTCATTTTTGGCACCGTTGCCGGGGATTAGTTTGTGTTAATTAGGGACACTGAGTAAAAATAGTTTTTAGAATAGATCCGTATGGTTAGAGCTAGAGATCTCAAAGGAAGATATATTAAGCAGACACCCGAACAACACACCATAGGGGAAAGCAGTGAGGTGGTACAAAATCTTGTTGAAGAAGGAAACCTAGATCTTAATTTGGAACTTGCACTTCAAAACAATAATCCCTTAGATCCCACAGACATTCCACTTGCCAATTATATCCAGGAATCACAAAAAAAAGTTGAGGCAGATCCTTTGGTAGAACCTAATTTCCTAGAACCTTAGGGAGAAGAAATAGTACTAAACATGGAAAATGATAATCATGGGGAAGAGGAAAATCAGGCCCCAAGAACCTTCTCTTATCCTATTGTTTTGGTTGCTGGGGACAATGCTCCCATGAAGAATATCTCACCAGCACATCTGCCAAATTTCAGAGGACTTTCCTCTGAGGATCCAGATCAGTTCTTGTTTGAATTCAAAGTAGTCTGCCAAACTTATGATTATGGATCAGATAACCAGAAACTCAAACTGTTCCCTTCAACCCTGAAAGATTCTACGATGAGATGGTTTATGGGTTTACCCCAGGGTTCTATCCATTCTTAGGATCAAATGGAAACAGAGTTTTTGGAAAAATACCAAGATCATTGTAGATCCAGTAATAAAAATGAAGAACTGTTTAAAATTAGGCAGGGGGAGGAAGAATCCTTAGAAGACTATGTGGATAGGTTTAATTTTGCCTTGAGAAGGTATGGCAATCCGGGGGATCACTCCTTGGCCAGAACCCTGCTTATAAAAGGATTGGATAAAGAATCAAAACAGGCACTAGACCTAATGGGAAAAGGGAACATTAATAAAATGGAAATACCTGACATAGAGGAACTCTGCAGGAATTATTCCAGAACTCAAGATGGAGTAAGGTCATCCAAAACTTTTAAAGGGAAGAATGAGATAGGACAGTTGATGGAGGAAATTGCAAATCTAAAAATAGATATTCTAGTCCAACTAAATACCACATTGGATGGGATTCAAGCAAAAACTAGAACAACTGATCAAAGTAGAGCAACTGATCCACTTTCTATTTATTGTCCTAGGTGTAGAAACAAAAACCTGTTGAGAGAATGTCCCTTGGACAAATCGAAGATCTGTCAAATCTGTGATAGGAAACATTCTACCAGCCAGTGTAGTCAGCTTCCAGCCTTGAAAATATTGAGTAAAAAGAATGTTGTGATCGAGGAAGAGTTGAACTATGTGGGACAAAAACAAGCCAGAAATTTCCCTTATAATCAGTACCAAAGCCAGTCTTCTTACAGGGGTCCTACTAATTGGGGAAATAATCAGTGGAATCCAGCTTGGTATGGCCCTCAAAATAATCCTCCTTGGAGACAGCAGGATTGGCAAAACCAAATTTGGCAGAACCAAAACTGGTAAAACTAGCCTTGGGGAAATCAACAATGGCCACCACAGTTTGGGTCACAAGGCATGCAACCACAATGGGGTCCTCAACAGGGATATCATCAACAATACCAAGGACAACCTAGATGTTTCCAACCTCAACAGCAGGCTTTACTAACTGGATCCTCCAACACACAGGGTCAAACACAAAATGAACCAGCTAGTCAACCACCTTTACCAGCTCAGCCTATACCAAACCCAAAGAATAAATAGGGAGTAGTTGTCTATATGACAGATCAAGAAAATCTAGCTGGAATTAATGCTATATATTCAAATAATCTCCAGCTGTGTTCTGGGAAAGCATTCCCAAGACCTTCTCCTCCAACTATAGTTGAAATAACCAATGATGAGGAACCTGAAAATCCATCCAATCAACCCCCAAAGGAGATTACTAACGAAAAAGTGCTAGAAAAATCAACCATAGACAACTCCGGAGTTACTCCTAAAAAGCCAGCTCCAGAGAACAGTCTTGAACATAATTCTGATAAGAGCTCCGAAGATGCTCCGGAGATGGAAAAACTAGCACCCTACCCAGAACGACTTAAACAAAATACTCCCCAGAAAAAGGTTTTACAAAAACAAATCCAACCCAATCAGGAATCAGAGCTTTTACAAGAACTCAAGTAGCTAAACATTGAAATTCCTCTCCGCCAGGCCATCAGAGATGTACCTGAACTAAATCAATTCATCAAACAGTATTGCATCAAAACATAGGGCAGAAAGAAAAGTTTTCCCTCCACAATACAGGTGGAAGGAAAAGTGATGGTTATATTGATGGGAGAAATTCTCCTCCCAAAATATGGAGACCCTGGGAACCCTGTCATAACTATTTTCATCTCGGGGGTAGAAATTTCAAATGTTCTGGTTGACTTAGGAGCAGCAATTAATGTGATGACAGTTCATACAATGGACAAGTTAGCTTTGTCAGGTATCCAATTCACGACTACAATTCTTCAACTTGTTGATCAGTCAGTAGCTATTCCAAAAGGAGTGATCACTAATGTACCTGTTGTGATAGATTCATGGGAATTCCCAGTGGATTTCTTAATGGTGGAACCTAAAAACCAGAGAAATGCTTATCCGCTGATTTTAGGAAGGCCATGGCTGGCTACTGCAGCAACATCTATTGATTGTCGAACTGGAGATATGGTCATTTATAATAGGATAGATTTAAAGAAAATATCTCTGTATCCTCCAGCTAAACCATCGGTGCATTACACAGGAAGAGTATGGGTGGATGAACTAGATAACATGAACAACAGTGCCTCTTAGCTATGGTAACCATTAGGGAACATCTGGGAGAATTAGGAGAAGAAGTATACTATGATACAATGGAAGACTTCACTCACATCCTAATCAACAAAGATGTGATGGAACTCACCTAAGACCCTTAGAGAGAACTTCTCGTTTCTTCTCATTGTACCCTTGCCAACATTATTCCTTGTGGGGAAACCTTTTACAAGGACTTAGCCACCTTCCACATGTTACTCCCACATTCTTGTCCTCTCAATGCCTTGACACCAATGTATGGACCTACCACATCTATGGATCAAATTACAAAACAGGTCATGATTCTGCCAGGGAAAACACTTAATATAAATACTCAGTTAACAGCAAGTCAGGAAGAAAAATTTATTCAGCTTTTCGTTTCCCACTCAACATCTTTTGCCTGGGAATACCAAGATATGAAAGGCATACCTCTTGAAATCTGTACCCATCATATCTACACTGAGGATATTAAACATGTCAGACAACCACAAAGAAGATTGAATCCTGCCTTAAAGGACATTGTCAAAACTGAGATAGAAAAATTACTGCAGGCAGGGTTCATATATCCAATCTCAGACAGTCAATGGGTCTCACCCCTTGTCATTGTACCTAAAAAGAATGGGAAATGGAGGGTGTGTATTGATTATAGAGAACTCAACAAGGCCACAAAAAAGGACTACTTTCCCTTACCATTTATTGACCAAGTTCTGGACAACCTTGCTGGGAGAAAGTATTTTTTTTTCAGATGGATTCAGTGGGTATAATCAAATTCAAGTAGCACCTTAGGACCAAGACAAAACAACCTTCACATGCTCTTGGGGAACCTTTTCTTACAAAGTTCTTCCTTTTGGGCTGTGCAATGCCCTAGCCACATTTCAGAGACTGGTCCTATCTATTTTTGCTGAACTGGCTAATGAATGCATGGAAGTCTACATGGATGACTTTACTGTGTATGGGAATAACTTCGAGGAAGCTCTCACAAACCTTGGAAAAGTACTAAAATGTTGTGATAAAAATTGACTATCCCTTAGCCATGAGAAATGTTTTATGATGGTGGAGGAAGGAATTGTTTTGGGACATCATATTTCGGAAAAAGGGATTAGAGTGGATCAGAACAAGATAGAAGTAATCACACAGTTACCTTCACCTAAAAATCAGACTGATGTTAGAAGTTTTCTAGGTCATGCAGGCTACTATAGGAGGTTCATAGAAAATTTTAGCAGAATAGCTGCCCCCCTGTTTACCCTGCTTAACAAAGAAACAGAATTTCTCTGGACAACAGACTGTCAATCAGCATTTGAAACTTTGAAGGAGAAGCTTACTGTGACACCAGTTTTAAGGGGACCTAATTGGACTTTACCATTCCACATACAAACTGATGCTTCAAATGAATCCATTGGGGTTGTTTTAGGACAAAAGGAGGAAGGAGAGAGTATGCATGCCATTTATTACATCAGCAAAAACCTTACCTCTGCAGAAAGAAATTATATAACAACTGAGAAAGAATTCTTGGCAGTTATCTATGCTATAAACAAATTCAGACATTATATTACCGAATATAAAATATTTGTGCACACTGATCATGCAGCCATCAAGTACCTAATGAATAAACCAGTAGTAGGTGCAGGGATCATCAGGTGGTTGTTGCTATTGCAAGAATTTGATATTACCATAGTTGATAATCCAGGA
Source organism: Cunninghamia lanceolata (assembly GCA_027924645.1). Classification (NCBI taxonomy): domain Eukaryota; kingdom Viridiplantae; phylum Streptophyta; class Pinopsida; order Cupressales; family Cupressaceae; genus Cunninghamia; species Cunninghamia lanceolata. The sequence goes on along the minus strand of BSBN01000050.1, from coordinate 8,001,271 downwards.
AAGTTTAATTTGGTTGCTGATTTTCTGTCAAGATTGCATACAGGAAGAGAAGATCAACCAGTGGAGGACAAATTTCTAGATGAACACCTTTTTACCATATCCACTACTGCACCTTGGTTTGCTGACATAGCTAATTTGTTAGCTATAGGCTTGTATCCATCCCATTTTACTTCAAAACAAAGAAAACGTTTGCTTAAAGAAAGTTTATCCTACAAGTGGTTGAATGGTTTACTATTTAAATGTGGTCCTGATTTCATTCTACGCAAGTGCTTGAAGGCTGATGAGACTTTTGATGTGTTGAGAGCATGTCATGATGAGCTATCTGGTGGCCACTACTCTTTTCACAGGACAGTCCACAAGATCCTTGGAGCTGGTTACTACTGGCCTTCTCTTCATAAAGACACAAAGAAGTATGTGCAGCATTATGACCAGTGCCAAAGGATGGGGCAGCCCACCTTTACCCAGGAAATGCTGCTACATCCTCAAGTCATGATGGAACCATTTGAGCAATGGGGTTTAGACTTTGTGGGACCAATTTCACCTCCATCATCAGGCAAGGAGTATATTCTAGTATGCACAGACTATGTTACTAAGTGGGCTGAGGTTCAAGCATTACAATTTGCAAGAGAAGAAAAAGTTGCTGATTTCCTTTACAATAGAATTTTCTTGAGATTTGGAGCCCTAAAATCAATAGTTTCAGACAGAGGACCTCAATTTACTTCACAGGTAATCAAGGCATTCACAGATTTATACCAAGTCAAGCATAGAAAAGCTTCACCTTACCATCCTCAAGCAAATGGGCAGGTAGAAGTAACTAACAGAGAACTTGAGAATATCCTAACAAGGAGAGTAGCAATGAATAGAAAGGATTGGGCTAATAGACTACCTAAAGCAGTTTGGGCTTACAACACCACTTGGAAGTCCACAACAAAATTTTCACCAAATGAATTGGTTTATGGGAAAAAGCCTATACTATCTATAGAATTTGAACTCCAGACACTTAAAACTATTTTGGATGTTGGGCTGCCACTGTCTATAATTCAGCAGAACAGAATTCTTCAGCTCAATGAGTTGGATGAAATTCAGACAGAAGCCATTTAGCAAACAGAACTGGTTCAGTACCAAAGGAAACAATGGCATGACCAACATATCAAGATGAGGACATTTCAACAAGGAGATTGGGTTCTTCTCTATGATTCTAAATTCAAAGAATTCAAAGGAAAATTACAGACTCATTGGCTGGGTCCTTATCAAATAAAGGAAGTGTTTGAAAATGGATCTGTATTATTGCAACCAATTGATGGTAGCACAAACATATTTCTAGTAAATGGTCACCGGATAAAACTCTACAAAAGACCATCTACTAAAGAAGAGTTTCTTGCTGATCTAAATTTTGATACAGGGGATATCACCTCTGTCACAGTGTTGGAATAATAATAAAAAAAAATTTTTAAAAAAAAAAAAGGTTGAAAACCAGCAATGGCTGCCTTCTGAAAAAAAAAAAAAAAAAAAGAAGGTTGAAAACCAGCAATGGCTGCCTTCTGGAAAAAAAAAAAAAAAAAGAAGGTTAAAAACCAGCAATGGCTACCTTCTAAAAAAAAAAAATTGAGAAAAATGGAAAACCAGCAAATGGCTGTCTTTCTCGACCAAGGGAGTTGAAAACTAGTAAATGACGGTTCCCTTCTCCAGGATAGTTGTAATAATTAAGCTCCGGATATGATTCGTTGCCAGAAATTGGTCCAATACATCTCCAGCGCTTTCCAATAAGGAGCATCTCTGGCGCTTTTCAATAAGGAGCACCTCCGGCGCTTATCAATTAGGAGCACCTCCGGCGCTCTATTAATAATGCCGACAGTTCCACAATAAGGGCGGGACCTACCTCGCCAGGTGGTAAAGTAGACAACTCCTATGATGAGGTTATCATGACTCATCTTCTACTTCATCGCACAGCATAATTAAAATTAGAATACTAATAATTGTAGGAGCGTCCACAAGCCGGTGCTGACATCACCCGTGGGCATGGATCTTAGTGTCACTCAGTGCAATGATTGCAGGTCACGTGCAAGTAGGAAGCAGATGTCATTTCAGGCCGCCACTTAAATGCCACGACGCGTGTAGTTTCCAAAATGATGTAGCATTTCTCCCGCGTACATCGCCTCATCATTAAAACTGATCCAGGTAAATCTATTTTTAATTAGTCATTAATTAGTAACTATCCTATCTTTCTATTTTGAGTGTTGCCGTGATGACACGTCCCTCCACCGTCATTTCCTTTTTCACATCCAAGCATGCCATCATCTGTGCCTTAATGCCACCTTACTTCCAGAGCACCCTGTCAGTTCGTTACAATTATGGCTACTTTGGCCCCTTAACCCATCTGCATAAGCCCAGCCTGAAAACAATAGCATCCCTCATCCAAACCTCTGGAATAGACTAAGCATAAGATAACTTAAACCGCTCTCTAGAGTCTACAGAGGAATTTGAATAGTACTCCGAAGCCCACAGATTAGAGGGACAGATAGACTGCAGGCCGTAGAAGTAAAAGAATAAAATATAGAAACTGCCATCAATTCAGCAATGGGGGTCAAGAAAAAGTCTGAGCCAGAGAATACTGTAGGTCTTCTAAAGGATGCAGCTACAACAAACATTTTAAGGGCTACTGGATGGTTAGATTTCCTAGATAAGTTTGAAGGGTTTTAGAAGGATATTGTGGACAAATTCCTTAGGAATTTAAGCAACGACCAGACCACTATGAGAGGAAACCAAATCAGTCTCTCCTCCACAATTATCAGCCACATCTCTAGACTCCCTGAACAAGGTGAGAGGTTCTACCACCTGAAAACCTTGTATACTGATTTGATTAGAAATTTTTCTGTCCGTGGTGAACCTGCTATTCAATTGCATATGAATAAAAATGAGGTCAAAGGCATTTTGAGGTCCACTCTGCCAAACCCTTGGGCAACTGTTGCTACATGGTTAATGAAATACTTTACCTGTGATGGCCAATTCTCCATAGTTTTAGGGCCCATAATGAAAATGCTCATTTTTCTCAAACATGGAAATAGGCATCCCGAATATAACATAAATATCCCCAATTTCCTCTATTCTGCCATAAGGGCAACTACAGAGAAATACCAGTAGGGTAAGGGACCTATGAAACATCATGGCCTCATCTTCCTGATAGTCAAGCACCACTTCTTATCTCAGGCCAATGGGGAAGAACTATTGCAGAACTTTCTTGAGCATAACCCTCAGGTCAAAGCACTAGAGATAACACAAACAGAGGATGAGAGTTCTCCCTCTCACCATGATGAAGAAACTAAGCCTATAGCCTCCTCCACAACTTCCCACAGAAGGACATCACCCTCACAGGAGGCTACATCATCTGCAACCCCTGTTCTTAGCAAGAAAAGGAGAGGCAAACAAATTGCAGAGCCTGCTCCTACATGGCCTCTATATATGACTCAGTCAGTCAGGCGATAAATGACTTCACCTGAGGGATCTACGCCTAGGGAATTAACAGAGGAAAAAGCAGGGCAGAGAATTGAAGGGAGATGGTGGGATAAAGAACCATCTCATGACTCTGATGAGGCACCTCTGGTCAGAAAGAGGAAGCAAAGAGAAAATTCTCCAGCACCTTTTGTTCATATGGAGTCAAGTCCAATTTCAACACCACCTTGTTCTCTAGAGACAGGAAGCTTACCAACTGTTACTATCTCCTCAGAATCTGAGGAAGAAAGACCTGCTCTGGAGGCACCTGTTCCACCTGTGCTTCGGAGAAGCAAAAGGAAGAGGTAGCTCTCATAGGCTGAGAAGGATACTGCCCTGCTCGCTAAGGCACTCCTGGAATTAAGCACATATGAGGACAAAGCAGGACCTTCAGTTGTGCCAGCAGCAGCAGTGGATCCTCAGGACAAGGGCATTGTAGAAGGAGAAATAGGGCACACAGATACATTAGGAGAAGCAGGGCAGGTGGCCATGGATAATGTTGATAATCAGCCACCAGCCGCAGAAGCAGAGGTAGAAACTCTATCACATCCCTCTGACCAAGAAGATATAGAGATCTCAAGAGAGCAACAATTAATGAAAGAAATTGAGAATTTAAAAAGGCTGCTCTGGGGAAAGAATTTGATTATTACTGACCTCAAGAAGGTCAAAGTAGAGATGGAAATGGAACTAAAGCAAAATATTGCAGAAATCCAAACAAACCTCCAAAACAAGGACAAAATCATCCAAGAGAGGGAGGCAGAGTTGGAAATATAGAAATATGAGGCAGCAAAAGTGATGGAAGAAAAAGAAAGAGAAGCAGCACAAAAGGTTTCTGAGCTCACCATGGCCAGAGACAACAACCTCATAGTAATGGCAGCACTGATTGAAAAGGTCCAAAGCCAGGATAAACAATTAACTTGGGCCAATAATAGACTAGATGACCAAGAGGAATACATTCAAGAACTGTCTGGCCCAAGGGCAACCAATGAACAAGAAATTCAAACAGATGCCTATGTGGGTCCAATCCCCATTGACATTCCTAAAGCCCTGTTTCGTTGGGAGGAAAGGTGTAGGGAATTTGAAGCCTCCAAGCCAATGTTGCAATTACAAAGGGCAGTCACTGCCGGAGCAGAAAGGATAGCAACTTTGGAAAGCAAACTCATTCAACTGGCCTCCCTTTCCTCAGAAATTCTATCTTGCAGACCTCCAAGTGCCAGCTATTCAATGTTCCTACAGGAAAGGATACTGCAAAGGAAACTCTCCTTGGTCCTATCTGACATGAATGAGGATACTGAGATAGTAGAAGGTTTCATGGCAGCTTACACCAGAAGCAATGATGAAGACAAAAACTTCCTATGTGAATTATACTTACATGGGTTCTGCATTAACGATATAGCCTTCATGATCAATCACTTTGTGGGAGAATCCCAGCTTAGGGCATTCATGTCCCTCATGAGAAACCACCAGATCTAGGATGAAAGGATGGAAGATCATCTTCAAAAGGATTCAAAAACAGATCTCCTCCTCAAAAAAGAATGTCTCAATCCTTTTGCTTTTTAGACCTAATTCAGGTCCATCATCTATCATCCTGCAAGTGCAACCAGCATATTGCCATTATACTTGAAAAATTTGTAGGAGTGCTCCATTGACTTTGGTCTTTTTATGATTAATTCAGCAAATCCTGTCCTTGCTGTAGCAAAGAGGAGATGGAGTATTTTAACACCAAAGCAAAAACTTAGAGAGGTGGTCATCCCTGCAAACCTGAGACTATTCATGAGGAAGGCAAAGATAATATCAAAATTAATGGATAAACATAAATAGGAATGGATAGGAGGGCAGTTCAGACCTCCTCTAATAATTGAACCACTCCCTATATGGACAGAGCAGCTGGAAGATGAGAAATTGCAAGATTGGATGAAGCAAGTTGACAAGTACAAAGGGAATGGTAACACCAATAAAGCTACTTGGACAACCTATCTCCAGGAGTATAGTCTGACTGATAGATTGCTTCGTCAAAACAAATCCAGAATGTGAAAAGTAGGAGGACCTGCCAAGCCTTAGGTATGGGGGGGATGATGAGTGTCAAATTGCACTCATAAAATACACCCTTTTTGCCTCTCTTTTCCCCTATTCAGTTCATCTTCCTTGTGTCTACACTCAAATTAGTTAAGCAAGATTGTTCTAATTAGTGATTAATTAAGATAGATTACTTGAGATTAGAATTTCTGATTAAGTGGCTAATGTGCGTGGGATTAATGGAAAAATACAGAATTTCTCTTTCTTTTTGAATTAGCAGGTGTACATATCAGAAACAGCGGTTTTGTGCATCTCTGGAGATCGCCTTCAATGATCTCCAGAGACCATAACAAAGAACAGTGACACCTGGGTTTTGAAGATTTGGGGAAATGACTCTCCAGGGCTCTGCGAATGCCTGTAATATCTCCGGAGCTCTGCAAATGTTTGGAATATCTCCAGAGCTCTGCAAATATCTGGAATATCTCTGGAGCTGCAGACAGGAACAACTATCTTCGGAACCTCCTGAGAACAGGGCATGTTCTAGTCAGAGCCACCAATCAAACACTTCAGCAGCAATCCTAACACCCCCTTACTTCACTCGAATCATCACCTGAGTGGTGAAGGGTCAACTATCAGTTATACTACTAAAGTTTTATCTTTCCAAAGATTTTGCATGTGTTACAAATTGAACTAATTCAATATTCCTATTTTCAGGGCTTTGATGCCCAATTGTATTAAGACCTAAACTTAGACCTCTGAGTGGACTTCTGTTCCACTCAAGTCTACCTTTCTTGCATGATGATCTTTCATAGAGTTAGACAGTTAAGTACAAATAAGAGATGGTGTCATCTTCTAGAAAAAACTGATAGATAAGTTCAGTGATATATCATCACTCTTTTTTATATATACTTTCAGAACTAGTAATAGAACAACAATGATAAAATTATTCTAATTTTTGGAGATTCCAGTTCTGCTATAGCCATACATTTTCTTGAATATAGAGATGAATGAATTGGACTGAATTTAGTGTAGATCATCTTTTGTGCTGATTTCCTGCAATAGCCTTCAGCCTTAGAGGTGCGAAGCAAGGGCCCACTCTCACCAGTCAGGCAGGAGGCTAGTATCTCTGTTTAATTGTTTCCAGTTTTCTTTTATAAAAGTATTTCCTATTTTAGTAGATAGATGCATGTTATCATTCTTTGCTTTGAGTACATTTCCTGTTTTCTTCTATTTTACAAGCATTCATTACATTTATCCAACAAGCAGATAGATTAGTCATTCCTTTAAGCATTAGGATTAGCTATAAACTGGTCACTTAGAATCCCTAGTTGCAGACAGCCATGGACACAACCCTGGTTCTTTGACATCTAAAAATAGATTAAATGATGAGGTATAGCGACAACCTGTCAGTTGGGTTGAGTTGCTTTGATGATTGGATTGTTTTGAAAGATAATAGTGATGGTGTGATGATTAGAGTGTCCACTCAATCTAAATATAAGCAAGTCTTCTTAGTGTTCTCAGAGGATGTAAAACAAACAAGGTATTGCCCTTGTCAAGTCATAAACCAATGATTGATTGTTTAAGTGATGATGATAGTGTTGTCATTGTGGGGAAAGCTATATCCCTAAAGCAACACAAGGATGTGGGAACGCTATATCCCATTGATGATGACTGATGCTGATTGATTTGGTTCATGACAAGATTAGGATAAAAAACTTGTTGATTTGATTGGATAATGTTCCTTGATTGATTGGCTTGCTTGATATGGATTAGTGTGACTTGGATATTTAAGATCATTGCTTAGATTGATTTGATTGCTATGATTGGAAGAAGTGATTGATTGAAATAGATGAATGAATATTATTTATAAGAAGAATTGATGATGATGATGATGATGATGATGATGATGATGATGATGATTTTGATTGAATGTTGATAAAGTGGATTGTTTTGGATTGATGATGATTGGTTTTATTGCTTGGATTTTTCGTTGGATATTGATTTTTTAGATTTTTAACATATTTTGATTTTTTTTGTGTTTTTTGCGATATTTTGATTTTTTTTGTGTTTTTGAACATTTTGGGATGTTAATGGATTTACAATTTGGGTAGCCTTTGTGCTAGATACCAATGACAAGGGAAGACCAAGTCTAGGTGCAAGGATGGATGAATGGGATTGGATGGATAAAATGATGGATGATAGTAAATGGGATGGAAGGCTCATGAGAGTTGGATGGGATGGAAGACTCATGATAGATGGATAGATACAAGGATAGGCCATATAAGGGATGGATGCTTGCCTCATGATAAACGAAGAGGTAGGCTATAGTGGAAAGCTCATGCTAGACAGATGGGGATAAGCTATAAGATGGAAAGCTCATGATAAGGATACGCCATAGTGGACAGATCATAAGGGAGCTAGGATGTGATCTCCAAAGGATATGTTGCATAGGAATAATAACTTGACCCATTCTAGGTGGTAATGCTTAGGATTTTTACATGACAAAGTTCATGACCAAGGGATGACATGATAGATTGGTTTGAATAAGATGGCTTATGATAGGTGGATAATGATAGGATTGTTTGGAAAGAAGGTATGTCAAGAATTATCCAAACATGTTTCAACATTTTGCCCATATGTCTTCATCAAAATTAAAAGGGGGGAGGATGGATAAATGGGTTCAATGGATAGGCATGTTTATGTAATGGCTAAGGATGGTAGGATGACAAGATAGGATAAGATAAGTTGGTATGATATAATGGGATAGATAGTTGGGAAATGGATAGGTTGGATGAGACAATGTGCCCCCAAGTGTAAGTGACATAGAAGATCAACCTACACATGATGCCTGTTTGCTAGGTTTTCATCATGGTACTTATCCAAGGCGCCTGTTTACCAGGTTTTCACCGTTGGACGAAGGGATTTCTCTTTACTATTTTGATTTTTTTTTTTTTTGTATTTTTTTTTGCTTTTAGATGGGTTGACAATTACACATGGTGCCTGTTTGCTAGGTTTTCACCATGGTAATGGATAGGAGGGACTCAAGTGGCTAGTGCTATGAGGGTTGATAGTGTCCCATTAGAGATGGATGTCATCGCATGGACCATGTCAAGTGTGCTCATAGATGTTGATAAGGGATTGCATGGATGGGAGATGGATTAGGTAGATAGTGGATTATGAAAGATTCATGCAAGGATAGATGGATGGGGATAGTGGATTATGGTGTGGATTTATATAGGCTTATGGAATGAAGATGGATGAAAAGTTTATGCCAAAGCATGGACCATAGGGATAGCATGGGGAAGATATATAGGGTAATGGATGAAGGTTGGGGAGATGTTGTTATGTGGAGGTGTTGTAGAGTGGAAGGGAACCATGACCAATGGCTGCACACACCATGATAAACATTGAAGCTTTTGATGAGATGGCGGTGTAGGAAGAAATGGAGATGTTTGCTTAGAAGATGGTTGATGAAGTGATTTAGGAACCCACATAGATTTAGTATTTTTAGTGCTTTTGTTTTGCTTGTGGGACTTTTGAAGGGAATGGAAGTTTTGGATGGAAGTAGGCTTTTGGATGGAGATAGGTGATTGGGATTCTTGAGATGTAGAGGAGGATGCCTCATTTGCTTTGCTAAGTTTTTGCTTAGGAACCCAAACCATTTTGCTTTTGTGCTTTGCTTTTGAAGGTATGGGCTTGGATGGTTGTTTAGATGAACTTTGCTTTGAGTTTGATTCTTCATGTCCTAAGGTATGAAGACCTTTAGGATTTTTGGTATGATTGTTAGATTTATAAGGTGAGGCACCAAAAGTTTTGCTTTTGAATCCCATGGGGTGGGTGGAGTGGATGGAATGATTGGAAGCTTTATGCTTAAACGATGTGTGCTTTTGTTGGCCATGATTAGGGATGTAAGGATACTTATGAATGATATGTATGTTAGGTGTTGGAAGCAATGGTGGCAAGGTGGATGGAGGGATATTAGGAGTTGGTAAAAGTGGAGGCAAAGTGGATGGTGGAAGGTGTACAGTCACATGCTTTTGACATTTATAGGATGATGGAGGTGGAATGGCAACATATGTTTTGGGTAGATGATGGAGTTTGTGATGGAAAGTGGTAGATTTAGGATGCATGAAGGGATTACCAACATCTTGGCCTTGTTTACCTTGGGATGTGTATCCAAGGCCATATGAACATGGAGGGATCTTGACATGGTTTGGCTCCAAAATACTTTGTTCATAAAGGCCTAGACCTTTACCTTTGTAGTTCATGTTTTGGAGTATGTGATGAACAATGGGACTAGGTGTGGTTTGAACACTAGACTTGAGTTCCTTATTGGATGGAGAAGGTGAAGTGGATAGAGGTTTTTTTTGTCCCAAGGAAGAACACTCATGTATAAAGGTGGTAAGACCAATAGGACATGATGCTGGACTTGAAGTGGAATCGATGGTGGATGTGGAAGGAGGATCATTAGGATCTTGGTTAGCATTGTGTTCGCTAAGATGCAAGCTATTTGTTTTATCTTTTATGCTTACTTGGGGGACAAGTGTCTCATCATGGCAAGTGGATGTTTGCTCATTATGGATAGGGCTAGATGGCATATGACTAGGAGAAATGTGGATATCTTGCTCATGGATTATAGGATTATGGATACGATCAAGGTGCTCATATATAGCTTCTTCATAGGTATCATCTTGATCATAAAGAAGGTAAATGTTATTGATGGGTTGCATGAAAGTGTTTTGATCTTGAGTTGGACTAGGGCTTAATGTTTCCACATGCTTAGGATTAAACCTTTGACATACCTCTTGGGTTGCTTGAATGGAAGTGGAAGGATCTTGGATAGGCTCTTGGTTAACAACATGAGAACATGATGACTCTTGACTTGGATTCATAATAGGAGACTCTTGAATAAGCTTGATGGCTTGTAGGTCACATGATGGGCTTGAAGGGCTAAGAATGTTAATTGAGGGATCTTGGATAGGCTCAAGGATAGGTGGACCACATGATGGGATTATAGGATTGGACATGACCTTTGGAAGTTCTTTGGTAGGCTTATGAATGGGTGTTTGACATGGAGGTAGTTTATTCCTTGCTAGTAGCCAATGGATCGCATCCTTTGCAAGTGTATGAGTGGATGAGCAATATAATGGATGAATGATAATAGTAGATGGTGTTGTAGGCTTATGATTAGGACTTTGATTGGATGGAAGGATAATTGAGTTTGATAGGCTAAGATTTGGATTGGATGAGGGTAATACATGGGATTGGGATGATCTGACATGATTTCTTATTGTATGTCGATACCCTTGTAAACAATTGGGAAAAACATGGGGCATGTATTTGTATCATGGCCTTTGGTCCTATGGTATGCACAATAATCATGTTCATCATATGGACTTTCTTCACATGGTTTGACTTTGGGAAGTTCAATGAGTTTTGCTTCAAGTATTCTTTGTAAAACTATCTCAGCCGCATCCTTTGGTGAAGGATTAGAATGACATGGTGATGAAGGTAATGAAGGGCTTGGTGATTTGGAAGGTTGATGGACCAATGGACTAGGAGTAGGATCACATGGTGGTGTTGGGATAGGACTTGTTGGCTCATGTGTTGGCATGGGATTGCATGATGGTGGCCACTCTAGATTGGTATGTCCCTTGTCAAAGGTTATTAGATCTTGCATAGGATAAATTGGGCTTGTTTGATTTATGTACAAGGGACCACTTGGACTTGCATGTGCTTCTTGTTGCAAAGGTAGACTTAGGCTCACTTGTGCTTGTTGGGGAGGCCATTGATAATCTTGGTAGCCAGGTGTAATGGTAGGATATGTGGACAAAAGATCTGGAGGTGGACTCAAAGTTGAGGACATTTGATCTTGTTGCCAAGGTTGACTTGGGCTCACTTGATTTATATACAAAAGGCCATTGGGACTTGGATGTTGTTCTTGTAATATCACTTGATTGCCTTGTGGATGGGCTTGGTAGTCCATTGGAATGGTGGCATGAGGGATTGGATAAACTTGAGGTGGATGTTCATAGGTTTGAGGTAGAATTTGTTAAGGTTGGGATAGTGTTTGGACTTCTTGTTGTGATATGATTTGTTGTTGATGTTGGTAAATGTGTTGATGTGATGATGATGGAGGGGTTGCATAGGATAATGATTGTTGTGATATGGATTGATATGGATAAGGGTTGTGATAGGTTGATAAAGGGTTGATATGACATGTGGATGAATTTGGTTGAGATGAAGTGGGATAAGCTGATGCAGAATTGATTTGATGTGTGGATGGATTAGATTGGTATGAAGTGGGATAAGTTGATGTGGAATTGATTTGATGTGTGGATGGATTGGGTTTTGGACTTGTCTCATCCTCATCAATAAAGATATATCCTCCTCGAAGTATAAACTTGGTCTTAGGAGGAGAGGCTCCTTTAATTGTGATCTTGGGCTTTGGTTCGCTTTCATGATTTGGATTAGGAGGATAGCCACTTTTAATTGTAACCTTGGGTCTTGGTTTATCCTCATGATTTGGATTAGGAAGGGGGGCTCCTCTAATTGTGATTGGTTTCTTCTCATGATTTGGATTGGGAAGATAGCCACCTTTAATTGTGATTGGTTTCTTCTCATGATTTGGATTGGGAAGATAGCCACCTTTAATTGTGATTGGTTTCTTCTCATGATTTGGATTAGGAAGAGGGGCTCCTCCAATTGTGATCTTAGGCTTTGGTTTTATTTCATTGTTTGAATTAGAGGGGTGGCCTCTTTGAATTGTGATTATAGGCTTAGGTCTTGTCTCATGATTATAAGGATAACCCCCTTGAATTGTCACCTTAGGCTTGGGATTTGTCTCATGATTAGAGGGATAGCCCCCTTGAATTGTCACCTTAGGCTTGGGATTTGTCTCATGATTAGAGGCATAGCCCCCTTGAATGATTACGACCATCTTGACAAGTGTTGACTAGGAATAGGTTGATGATGATGTGGATTGTTTGGATGAGTTGGATATGATGTGTGTTGACTAGGATGAATGTTTAGATTGATTTGTTTATGTGTTTGGTGTTTAGAGCTTGATTTGGCAATGTTCAAACAAATGATTATGCATATACACACATGAATCACTTAGGAAAGACACATAAGCAAGTTTTAGTTTCGAAGAATGTGATGATGGTTAAGCAAGTACGTGAAGACACTTCAACAAGTCCTAGTCAAGGCAAGGCCACTATCACAAGGAGGTTCTAGTGAAAATCCGGGGGACCGGCACCCCATGAGCATCCAACAAGCCACTTAAGACTTTAACTAACCCTACTAAGAGTTTAATATACACAAGGTACACCTTTCGAGTTAGCACTATATGGTGAGTGCTAATACCAGTTGGACTTGGCTTTCGCCTTATCCTCTAGTTTTTATAGTAGACCAGATGAAAGTACCACTTGAGGTCATTCCCTTGGGGTGGATACCAAGGCAGACCTCTCTAAGGTTTAACAAAAGCAACAAAAGTAAATGTTTTTGATCTCCAAGTTCATGTTGGGACGCGAGGAGAGAGCATACACATTTACTTGGTCACACTCGCATGGGGTTCATTAACCTTAGAAATTCAATGTGTGGAAGAAAATTCAAGCACTTGTTTGTTTTAAAGCCCAAATACAAATGTGATGAAAGACAATGGTTTGTTTTAGCCCAATTTTTTTGATGTGATAGCAAACAAGTTGTTTGTTTTAAGCCCAAAATCTAAATGTGTTTGCAAACAAGATTAGAATATAAGAGATGAAATGATTGCACCTGGTTAATTCGCTATCCAAATTTTTGTAGATGTTGATGCCAATGCTACTTCAGCTCCTTATGATCACCTACAACATAAAAAAAAATGATATTATAATGCAAGCATAAAAAATAGGCTCATCAGGCAAGGAAAATTGTAATTTTAGATGCATAGCCGAATTAAATTTGATTATTTTGATACATTTTTGGTTTGAAAATTAAAAAATCAAAGAAGAAACCCCCATTAATTTTCAGAGAGATTTCTGAAAATGTAAAGAAATCAGAAATATTCCCTGGTTTGCGCCTAGAAATGCAGATTTATGAAAACGGTATAGTCAGCAAAGATCTGATTTCTTCGCACTATAAATGACCTCTAAATTAAATCTACAAAACATGGACCCTCATTAGAATTTCAAGATCTTTTTAGAAATGTAAAAAATTTTGAAAAATTTTCTGATTTACGCCCAGAATTGTGATTTTATGAAAAAATAGAAAAATGTGATAAATCCCATAAAAATTGCGATAAACCCAAAATTTTTTTGTTGTAGCTTCCTTATATCATGGAAAAACTTTTGGTAAAATCTTGTATAAAATTTCATAGACATTAGGAAGATATGATAAAATCTTTAAAACCTAGGGTTTTGTTGAAAAAACAGCGGATCTGCAACAAAAAGTTAATTAAACTTGCAAAACTCAACAATGGGGGTTATATGAATGCAAATTTTTACTAAAAAAACTTGCAAAAAAGATCAAGAGAAGTGAGTCCCACCGGGCGTGCCAGAATGTATAATGAAAAAATTTGGATTTACAAATGGAAATGATCAAACAATTGAAATGCATAACCTAAACCCAAATAATTCAATACCTTGAAGATGCAAGATGAGCTTGATTGATTAATCACTTTGTTGTATTGGTTGCTCGATTCTGTAGCATAACGTTGATAAGGATGCAAGCTAGATGGATTGAAGATGATGGATAATGGCTTGAGATGGCAATTCAACAGAGTGAGGTTGCATGGAGAAGAATCATCCTGAATCCTCCATTCTCTTCTCTAATGTCCTCTCTAATGTCTTCTCTAATGTCTTCTCTAATCTCCTCTCTAATGTCCTCTAATCTCCCAAATGGCTCAAAAGAGGCTTGCTTTATAGGATTGGCTTGGTTCAAATGGATGGCTAGGATCAATTAGGGCTTTAGATGAAATGGATGGATAGGATTAAGTTAGGTTTCCTTGCACATTAAGAAATTGTAGTCATGTGACATGTGGCAAATGAAGATGAAGCTTAGGTGTGCTTGTATAGATAAATACTAAAATTAGGTCCCATTAGTTGTACATGTGAAAGATAAAAGTTGTAACACATGATTGAATGGACAAGTGTTGGAATGTGATGAAAGGTGAGGACTTAATTCAAATAAAATATTTGAATTAGTTGGGATATGAGTTGGATATTAAATCAATAAATAAAATTTATTTAATTAATTGGATAAATGAATAGGATGGGATAAGATATGATGTGGAAATTAATTAAATAAATAAAATTTATTTAATTAAGTGAGATTATGCATGTGAAATTAATTAAACAAATAGAATTTATTTAATTAATTGGCTAAGTAGGATGAGGATGGGATTGAATGGGATTTTAATTAAATAAATAAAATTTATTTAATTAATTAGCTTAATGGATTAGGGAAATTAGGACAAAATGCTACAAGATGTCTAGGATAATGTTTTTGACAAGGTGTTGTAGGACATGGACAAAGTTGGGACAATTTTGGTTGTCTACAAATACAAACAATCTCAAATTGAACACTACAAGATATGTATTTTCCCCATTGCTTCCACTATCTTCAATAATTAAGAAACAACTTCAAATTATGTTTATTTTACTATGCACATCGACTAACCCGTAACTTTCTACGACTACAATTTCTAATAGAACAATAACAAACTATAACCCATCACCACAATTCGATCACATTGTCCACTAACTTTGACTACAAACAAATACTAATACCGACATCTCGCTATGCATAGCGACTTTCCAAATGACAATCTATAAACCATGATTCTTACCAAGAATATAAATTATATTTAATACCAACATAGCATTTAAAAAGAAAGTGGCAACAAATTTAGCAAGGACTCTGCCAATAACTTTAAGGTCAATTCTTACATAGACATACATGAGCCTTACCAATAGTCAAGTAGGGTCTTGATACAAGTTTCCCTAAACAACACACAAAACGTTATATCATACTGAAATCACACCAAGTTCAAAATGAGAGAGGAGTATCATGAGTCTGCAACCTTGACACTACACGAGAAGGAAGCTATGGTAGCAATGCAGTAGAGAAAACCCAACACAAGGAGGGGTCGCACGGTGATAAAGATGAACCCAACAAGAATTTTTTTAACAAATATGAGTGCAACGGTGTCAGAAAAACTGAAAGGCATATAGACATCAGGTAAGATCCTTGATTATACTAAATATCTCCAAAAGATCAGAGTTTAAACCTATATAAGAGCGATTGATATTCTAAAACAACTAAACTAGTTGATGATAAAGTGTTGATTTCCATTTGTAGATTAGGTTTGTCTAAATTTGATACTGGAAAAGCTCCGGAAACCGTCGACACCCCAGAAGAATGAGTCACAACAGAACTATTGATTGAGTTACACCTTAATACAAATAATAAGTTCAAATTCAGTGGATTCATTTGCAATAGCCTTGGAGTCTAATGATGGCTCGACCTGGTGAATTCAAAGGATTGAATTGTTTGTTGTAGAGGTTGAGTGATAGGTGGGTTTTTTGTCTCTAATGAGGCCGATCAGGATAGCTAAGTATTAGGTGAGCATTGCCCTATGTTATAAAAGAAGTAAATATAATTTGATTTGCATAATGGCTGCAATGCATATGTAGCATGAATACCACTATAATCCCAGAGCAAGGTCAGAAAGTAGTTTTCTTGAAACCTTGAGGTTACCATTAAATTCTATGATACAATGTTTATGCAGAGAGTCAAAAGTGGTGAGATCTCAATGGCTAGAGAAATAACCCAGAAGGTACAAAAAGTGAATCTTGGAGAAATCTACAGTGCTTAAACATAACCACAAGGTGTGATTCCCAAGGTGAGGGTGTGGCCAAGGGTATCCCCATTCGAACACACAGGGCACAAGATGACTCAAGCTACAAAGAGATTTAAACTCTAGCTATAGGTAAAGCCAGTTACACACACAAAACTCAGGATGTTCGTGATATAAGAAGATTGAAATTACAAGCTATAGAAATCAAGATAGAAGGAAATGATAGGCAGACAAAACAACCCCAACTAACTAATTCAAAAGCACGAGGGAGAATAAATAATTTATCCAAGCACAAATAACACTCAATCAAGAATCATACAGAAACATACTCGAAATAAAATTTTGATCTAGAGCCTCCAATCTCTTCTGTATCCCGTAATCCAATTCTTTGTTTTTCCCCCAATTTTTGTATTCTCTTTCCAACCCCCTTCTCCAAAAGAAATCCCCCAATATAACAATGGATCAGCTCATAAATTAACATAGACATGCATCCGTTACCTAGCATCACACTCCTCTAAGGATTTAAAATCTTGCTATAAAAAGAGATCCTCCAAATCTTAAAATTCCACAATCGACAACTCATGACATTAATTTACTACCTAAAATTATTCTATTAAATAAGAATATAATAATTAATCATACTAGAACTTATGACGGTAAAACAAACATGAAATAACTAAATAAGTCAGTAATACATTTTACTTAAACAATATCCCAAATTTAACAACTACTCAAAATACTATTAGATTTACCATAATGATAGTAAGAGCACATATACATAACTTAAACAAACTCACAATGCTGACAACATGTGATGACCAACAACAGGAAATGAGGACCAAGCGTCACATCATGACACATGACCACAACAGAGGACAAGGACTGACCTAGTGCAAGAGCTTGCTTAAACTTGCTATATCAGGTGGAGTCGAGGCTCAGTACCTGCAGCCTTCATCTGAACAATTGATTGTATATGATCAAATACATATATGTCAACACCCAAAGAGTCAGAGAATCATGGTGTAGTAGGGTGCTCGAAGCAAGAAGTACTACACCATCCTTGCTCACTGCATTTGAATTCTGATATCAACACATCTAACGTACTTTGAATGTTCTGAGTATTTCCATTCATCCTCCTGCTCCTTGCTCTAACCACCTACACATCCAAGGTGAA
Organism: Cunninghamia lanceolata; assembly: GCA_027924645.1. NCBI lineage: Eukaryota > Viridiplantae > Streptophyta > Pinopsida > Cupressales > Cupressaceae > Cunninghamia > Cunninghamia lanceolata. The sequence continues at coordinate 7,983,755 of BSBN01000050.1, read as the reverse complement.
GCTGGAGGGGCACTACATGAACACCTTAGAGAACAACATAACTACGCTATACAAATAGAACAATTTTTTTTAAATGAATATGATAACAAAGTAACATTTAATATATCTGTACATATCATTAAAACTATCATTTAGTACTTTAAGGTTCCATGGCTACATTACTAACCAAACTAATAACAAGATTTAACATACATTGTGTATAAACTAATAACCATCATTCATTCTAAATCCATTGCAAGATAATACAATTAAATGAACAACAATTCATCCACAAGGGAAATATTACCTCCTCAAGATACATTCACAACTCAGATCAATAATCATTCACATTATCTTTTACCTCATACATAACTAGAGGCAACATGCTCTTTAACATTATAAATCTAAAACACATAACAACACTATACTTGAAAACAAATCATATTATCCTATATGCCTCTGGAATGACACCCTAACAACTTGCACAATTAACCCCATTACAACCAATGATCCCATTAAGCAATTCCACTCGCAACAAACCAATTTTCCCAAATGCTATACTCATAACTCATATCTCAATACAATGTTAATAAACCCAATATTTTGATCATATAAATTTCGATAACTAGATTTAATTAAATCAAGTGACCAATACAATTTTTTTAGATAATAATAATAATAATAATAATAATAATAATAATAATAAATACCATGGATGTTTGGATAGTAAATATTTTTCATCGAAAGACAAGTAAATATATGTTGTTATTTCATGAAATGGCATTTACTATTACCACAATATTTGTTTGTCAAATGAATAACTTTTCGTAATAATGTTTAAGTAATTTTATTACCTAATAATTCTAATTTTTGGACATTTAATATGAGGCTAATCAATTGAAAGTGAAAAATAGTCCATAGGGGTGTACTTTACACTTATTTCCTACTGTGAATATATTAATATGGAATACATGCACCCAGGATTATGGAATGATAAGGGAGATGACTTGTGAATGGGAATGCAACCAGGTCATGGGAAGGCTTTGTGTGCCCATACTCACAAAGCCAATTTAATTTAATTTGACTAAGTTTTAGATTCTAATGTCCACTAAGTATATGAAATATAATTCCTTAAGGCATTAACATGCTTTAACTTATCTGAAATAAAACACATAGATGAAATGCAATCGTCATTAAAATTATGAGAGGAAATAAGAATATAGATTATGATAAACGATTGACATAATAATGAATAGAAATGTAGTTCATTTGTTTAAACACTGACAAATTTTATTGCCAACTACATAGCTACATGCTTAAAAGGATTTAGAAAATTTAATACAACAAATGTAAAGATATAAAAGGGACAACGAATTGTAAGATAGGACATCTCAAAGAGAAGTCATCCCATGGGAAACAATGATTGCAGGATATGTACAAAATGGATTTGTTTGAAATGACTATAAAATGTTTCAAGCTAAAACAAATCTATCAAATTTGGCCATGCACGCCATAGTATTTTCAATCTTTTTAAAAATGTACATGCCATTATCTGTCAAAGAAGCAATTATAAGGAATACAGTTTGCTAAGTTCTTAGATACAATTGGTAAAACAAATTTTAATACTTCAATTATAAGAACAGGCCTGATATGTGAAGGTGGCTAGAAACAAATATTAGATAAAAGCTATGGGTGAGAGCAACTTTAACAATGTCTACAGTAGGTTGGTTAAGTAATTGCGTAGGGCATGTTTTATTTTGATCTAAGAGAGATATTCATTCTCTCTCTAGTTTTTGTGAAATCCAATTCTATATATATGCAAGCACGTAAATGCTATAAGGCATTGATTCTATTTAATTGATAGCTATTAGGTGGTGGAGAAGAAACCATTTAGGTGTCTAGTAAAGCTATTCTAAATTTGTGGAAGAGAATGAATGAGCCAAAATATTTAATAGACATTACTTGTCATCAGTCAATTGAAAATTGTCATCATACTTGTAACAGAGATTTACAGGTACTATGAATCTCCTGATGGTTGCAACTACACTGGAAATCATGTTTGCATAATGTAAATATAAGAATTTGCAAATATTGCTCTCAATATTAAGAATTTATAAAGCATACTGAATGCCCCCTAGCATTCTAAGCTTGCTAGTTATTAGTGCACGCAACCATGCAGGTTACTGGACGAGATTTGCACATACATTAATCATATTTGGAACCCCTATTACATAACACTTACAATCAATCATTAGGTGTGCAAGCTTAACTATTCCTACCCGGCGATCTTGAAGACACCCTAAACTATGCCATTCAGATGCCAGTTAAACCTGCGATGAAGATACAGATGTGTTTTCTTGGTGCCTATAGATCACATATAATTTAGGCTTAGGGTACTTATAGCGATGCTGTGGTTTTTATTCTGATCCTACAACTATTGCGCAACTTCTATTCTTCTCTCAAAAATCTATGCAGAAGTGGGCAAGTATGGTGAGGATCATATGATTTAGAAACTTTCAAACAGTGTGATGTGGAGGTGTAGGCTAGCATGTGAACTATTTAATAGAATGCCTCAGACAAGTCGTCTATGAAATGCAATGATTGTAGGATATGTCTAAAATGAATTTGTTTAGAAGGCTTTAGAAACTTTCAAGCAAATGCGATTGGCAAGAGCAAATCCAAGGGCACCAAAAGGGATATCTTCTAGATTCGATAACAGTTAAATAAGAAGCAAAATGATAATATCAGGCATGTTATGAAGCTAAGATGTAAATAAACTATTGGATAAAAGTTTGCGCCAAATAGAGGAGAAAAGAATTAACTCTCATTCGTTCGATTAGGGTATTACACAAGATGGTGGTAAACTCAAGAGAAGCCCCATATTTGTTTAATAGTATGCCTCTAATTGCATAGATAAGAAGAATGAGGAAAGGATTTTAATGTTCCTAACACAATTACCTTCGACAGACATATATGCAGAAATTGGAAGCATACAGAAAACATATGAACTAATTGGCAAAACACCTCAAAGAGATATCATCACGCAGAATGCAATGATCGTGGGATATATACACGAAATGGATTCATTAAATACACCAGAAACTCAAGAAAACAACCGATAGGAAGAATAAATCAGATCACTTTCACTCCATGCAGATTCATAAAAACAAAGATAGAGTTTACAAGAAAAATGGAACCTAGATTTGTTTGATTGCCTATAGAGTTGATGTTGATTTCCCCAATCCAATCATTCAGCTCCTATCTCTGCAAAACCTCCAAATTTTTCTTCAGCTTCCTAATTAGTGCACCAAATTTCTTTTCTTATAGAGGGAGAAATCCCCCAAATTCTTGAGAACCTTTGTCCTCCACCTTTTTAGGAGGTATGCACATGATCCCATGCCAAAACAAAGTGACAACCATATATTCATTTACAATTTTCAATAAAATATTATTTTTATTATTTTAATGTTACCTATGAATTTATTTTATCATAATTTATAATTGTTTATATATATTTATTTATGTATTTTATTTTCATTTTAATTTTATCAATTTACAACCAATTAAATTGTTTATAAACAACTCATAATTTATTACTTTATTTAATCATTTATTAAATTTATTTCCTTTCATGTTAATTTTACCAATTATAAAATAATTAAATTGTTTATAACTAGTAAACAACACATAATTTCCCCTTATAAATATTTATTTAACATTAACTTGAGATTAACTTTGTTTTAATGAAGCACTAACCATGACTTAAATCAAACATTTCTAATTGGATAACCCCAACCAAATAACACCTAACCAACATGCACAATTAGAGAACAAAATGACAACCATGGAGATAGATGGTCCAAACTGACGACAATGACAAGGGAACCTTATGCTAACCCCGTTCAACAATTCCATTGGTTAAGGCACGCTTAGACTTATTAATTTAGGTGGATTCGATGCCTGATACCTAGAACCTACACTAAACAACACAGTTGAACATGTATATATGTCAACATGCAGTCATACACATAATGAATGGAAGTCATAGTGTAGCATGGTAATAACGTATGAGTAATGTGACACTGTTCCATTCACATAAACACATCAACAAGTAACTATATTAAACATAGTCTTCAATTGCTTGCCAACAAGATAAAATACTCAATTACATAACAATCTAATACAACAATTACCAGTAATGCATCATAACCATAATCAAATAACACATAGAATTTAGAATTAAATTAATCCAAAACATCTAATATGTCCATCAAGCTGTGAAAGCATAAAATACCAGTAATTAAACATCATCAAATGTCATCATACCAGTAGGTCCATAATCAACTAACATCATAATAGAGAATCCAACATCAAGCATAATGTCATAATGTCTAGTCCTAGTAGGATAGATATCAATCTAACAAAAGCAAGGTGAGGGGCACTGCATCCTTCCCCTCTAAAACTAGGCTTACTCCTAGAAGCCTGCAAATAAATATGGATATAACTCCCACATCCGGGATGTATCCTCCTAGGTAACTGAAGCCTCATCATTAGGATCCCACTGGACCCTTCCCTGCTCTATGTCTCTACCCCTAAGGGTGAGTCTCTTGTGCTACAAAATGCCTATGGGCTCCAAAGCCAACTGCCCATCCTCTACCTATAAGGTATTCCAGTCAAGAACATGAGAAATATCTAGATAATATGGCCTAAGAATGGAAACATGAAATACATGATGGATGCATGATAAACTAGGCAGCAAAGCAAGATGGTACACAATAGGACCTAAAACTTTGAACAGCCTAACAAAATGTGCTATGAGCTTAGATCATTTTCCATAGTAGATCAGACTCTTTCGCGGATGCACCCGCAAGAACACCTGGTCTCCAATCGAGAACTAACGATCAACCCTATGAGCATATGCATATTTCTTCTTCTTGTCTTGCGCTGCCACCAAATGCTCTATAATACAATCAACCTGCTACTCCACCTCTCAGAGCATCTTTGGTTCTAGGAGAACTCTATCATCAAGACAATCCCAACTTAGTGGGGTTCGATAAGGATGACCATATAAAGCCTGAAAAGGAGACATGCCTATAGAACTATTATATCCGTTATTGTACACAAACTCCACCCAGTATAAATAATCCTCCCGGCAAGTTTATTGATCCATGACATACATCCTGAGCATATCCTCGAGGACCTGATTAACCCTCTCAGTCTGTCCATCAGTCTCTGAATGATAAGATAAAGTAAAGTTCAACTAAGTCCCTATTGCATGATGTAAGGACATCTAGAGCACTGAAGTGAACACTAGATCTCTATCAGAGATGATGTGCGAGGAATTCCATGCAATCTGACTATATCCTCCTTGAAAATTCTAGCCATAGAAGAAGCATTACATGAAGACCAAACAAGAGAAAAGTGTGCTACCTTAGTCAACCTATCCATGGTGACCATAATTGTGTCATGATGATGAAAGGATATAGGCAAATCAACTATAAAGTCCACTAAAATAATGTCCCATTTCCATTTTGGAACAAGATGTGGCTGAAGAAGACCTGTGGGATGCTGATGTTCCACCTTAACCCTCTAACATTCTAGATATCTTGAGACAAAATCTATAATATCCCTCTTCATTCCGACCCAAAAATACAACTGATGGAGGTCTGCATACATCTTTTTGACACCAAGATGTGTAGAATAAGGTGCCCAATGTGCCTCTGACATAATTAGGGTACGAAGACCCTCTGAAGAAGGAACATAAATATGACTCAAGTGCCACAAAAGTCCATCCAAATCAAGAGAGTATCTAGAAAATCCACCCTCCAAGGGTCTGCCTAACTCAATCTCTATCTTCACTTCTTATTACCAACTATCAATTGAAAGTACCGCAAGAATTTGACCCCTCAAATCCACTCCAAGAGTGACTACTGAAAGCTCATGTCTTCGCTGACTAAGAGCATCTGCCACCACATTCTCATTACCCTATATATACTTCAACTCATAATCATACTCACAGAGGAATTCCATCCACTCCCTTTACCTAGCATTCAAGTTTGGCTACATGAATATGTACTGTAAACTGTGGTGATCACTATGCAGTTCAAACTAATGCCCTAGTAGAAAATGCCTCCATCTCACCAATGCATGCATGATGGCAGCTAACTCTAGACCATGTGTGGAATAGTTCAACTTGTGATCCTTGAGTTTCCAAGACTCACAGCCTATCACGCAACCATCCTGTATCAAAACTACTCCTAGACCCTCCAAAGATACACCAGTACACACCACAAAATCTCTAGTAAGGTCAGGAACTGCCAAAATGGGTGCATTAGTCAACCGCTCTTTGAGAGTTTGAAAGGTTGCTTGACACTGCTCTAACCAAATGAACTTCTTCCCTTTCCTTTGAAGGGAAGTAATAGGGTGAGCTATCTTCAGAAAACCCTAAACAAACTGTCGATAATAGCCTGCTAAACCCATGAAACTGTGAATGTCTGAAACATTAGTGGGTGTAGGCCAATGCATAATGGCTTGGATCTTCAAAGGATCCAAGGCAATGCCCTTATAAGAAATAACATGCCCCAAATATCTCACCTCTATCTGAAAGAATTCACACTTTACCAAGTTTGCATGGAATTTATTCTCTCTCAGACACTGCAAAACCTATCACAAATGCTCCTCATGCTCCTTCATAGTCCTCAAATAGATCAATATGTCATCCTAGAATACAAGGACAAATCTATCGAGATAGGTGTGAAATACACCATTCATTAGGCTCATAAACACAAATGGTGCATTCATCAACCCAAATGGCACAACAGTGAACTCATAGTACCCATAGCGAGTGCAAAATGCTGTCCTATGGATGTCTGCCTCAAAGATACTTAACTAATGATACCCTAACTTAAGGTCAATTTTTGAAAACACCTTAGGGCCCTTAATCTGATCAAAGAGATCATCAATCCATGGCAAGGGATATCTATTCTTCATAGTCATCTTATTTAGCTGCCGATAGTCAATACACAACCAAAGGGATCCATCCTTTTTCTTCACAAAAATGATAGGTGCTCCCCAAGGAGAGACACTAGGATGAATAAACCCCTTTGCTAACGGCTCCTCTAACTGCAACTAGAGCTCCTTGAGCTCCTGAGTGGTCATCCAATATGGAGCTCTTGAGATAGGTTTTTCTCTAGGAACAAGGTCTATCTTAAAATCAATATCACGCTTAGGTGGCATTCCTGGCATCTCACTAGGAAAGACATCTACATACTCCTTAAGGATAGGATGATCATCGAGGGACACCTGTCGACTCTCCCCTAACTCCAAATCATTAACTGTTACAGCAAACAACTGGCAACCTTGATGCATACATCTCTTCCATTGCATGGAAAAATAATACGTAAGCAAATGGGTCTCTGAATACCAACTACTTCTACCTCACTGCTTGAATCATCCAAACATTGAACTAACTTATGCTAACAATCTATCACTACTCAATGAGCATCCAACCAATCCATACTCACCACTATATCATAAGATCCTAGGGGTATTATGCAAAGATCGACTATGGTAAATAGAGGACCAATTCTCAAATCACAACCATACATGAGGGATTCTATGGCTATTCTAGTTCCAGAGGCCAATTTGACTTGCCACCTAACATCCTACTTTGCTGCCACCAATCCAGAATGCTCCACTAGAGAAGAGGAAATGAAAGAATCTGAAGCATCAGAGTCAAAAAGAATGGAAATAGTAGTACCTCGCAACATACATGTAGTCTCCATAATAGTGCCTTGATCCTCTGCTTGGTGATTATCTACCACTGCAAACACCCTATGTGACCTGCCTGCATCACCTACAGTCATCTCTGAAGTTGCCGACCTTTGACTAAATCCTGTAGTGTTCTTCTATGGACACTACCTGGCAATGTGTCTCTTTTGGCTGCAAGTGAAACATCTTGTACCCCTACCAAATCCTTTACCACTTGAGGGTGCATTAGACTGTTGGAAACTACCTCTACTAGCTGCAGACTATATACTCAGAGCTGGTTGACCAGAACGATCATGCCTAGCTCGCTGCCAACTTCAATTTTTCCTAGTCTGAAACCTACTACCTTGCTGAGACTAAGATTTCTTTGGTTTTGTCTGGGAATACTATAGTTTTTGTTGTCCACTCTTAGTGGGCACATGATGGATCCTTGAGGAACCCACTACCTGAGACTGACCACCACAAGACCCAAAGCTTGTCGAGGGCGCACTACCAATCTGCAAACCTCTTTGACCCCCTAGGGCCATGGTCAAATTCTCCTCTACCAGTCGTGTCTTCTCAACTGCCACCTCCATGGTCTTCAACTTGTAGAGACGGACTCCTCCACTAATACGGGCATTCAAGCCCCTAGTAAAGTGTTGAACCAACATGGCCTCATCATTGCCAATGCATGCATATTGCTTAAGCTCATAGAACCTATGCTCATATTGCTCCACTATCATGGCCATTTATCTCAACCCATGAAAGTCATCAACACGTCGCTACCTTCAATGATCTAATAGGAATCTAGCTCTAAACCTTTCAAGAAATAGTTCCCAAGATATTGTACCAATATCCAAATGTAACTTTTGTTCCTCCAATCACCACCATGTAGAAGAAAAAATTCTAAGGTGCATGATGGCACATCTCACCTTGGTGTTACTGCCATATGGATGCATGACAAAACACTTGTCCAGATCTATCAGCCAAGTCTCTACCTCCAAACCACCACCAGAACCATCAAAAGTGGGAGGAGGTGCCCTCATGAGATCTCTCATGTGACCTTCTAGAATAGCTTCCTGCTCCGCTATCATCTCTTGTCTCCTAGGAGACCATTCTCTTTCCCTCTCCTCTAGATGATCAACCTCCTGCCTAGGAGACCTTTGTCTTTCCCTCTCCTCCGGCTAATCAACATCATGCCTAGGACCTAGATGACCAAGGACCTCCTCAAGCAGATGACGCAACTGAGATCCCTCTAGCTGACCCTGATTCTCCATGTTCTGGCCCTTGCTCTCCTGAGCACTCACATGAGGAGGACTGGGAGGAGGGTTGCTGCCTCCACCTCTTTTGTGTCCCCTACTTTAACCATGACCTTGACCCCGACCTTTAGGCATCTTCCTGGACAAACAACACCCAAAGGGCAACTTCTAATTGTTCAGAGAGGATTACAAAAGAATATAACCTTTAGAGTTTAAGAAACTAGGACAATGTAATAGGTTCATATAAAACCAGAGTACCCAGTGTTGTAACTTGGCTATGATACTAGATGTAACGCCCCACCATGAACACCTTAGAGAACAACATAACTATGCTTTACAAACAGATTTTTTTTTTAAATGAATATGTTAACAAAGTAATGTTTAACATATCTATACATATCATTAACTATCATTTTGTCCTCTAAGGTTCCATGGCTGCATTACTAACCAAACTAATAACAAGCTTTAACATACATTGTGTATAAACTAACAACCATCATTCATTCTAAATCCATTACAAGATAATACATTTAAATGGACATCAGTTCATCCACAAAGGAAATATTACCTCCTCAAGATAGATTCACAACTCAAATCATTCATCATTCACATTATCTTTTACCTCATACATAACTAGAGGCAACATGATCTTTAACATCATAAATACAAAACACATAACAACACTGTACTTGAAAACAAATCATATTATCCTATGCCTCTGGAATGACACCCTAATAACTTGCACAATTAACCCCATTACAACCAACAATCCCATTAAGCAATTCCACTCACAACAAACCAATTTTCCCAAATGCTATACTCATAACTCTTATCTCAATACAATGTTAATAAACCCAATATTTTTATCATATAAATTTTGATAACTAGATTTAATTAAATCTAGTGACCAATACAATTTATTTAAGATAATAATAATAATAGTAATAAATACAATGGATCTTTGGATAGTATATATTTTTCATCAAAAGACAAGTAAATATATGTTGTTATTTCTTGAAACGACATTTACTATTACTACAAAATATTTCTGTCAAATGAATAACTTTCTAGAATAATGTTTAAGTAATTTTATTACCTAACAATTCTAATTTTTGGACATTTAATATGAGGCTAATCAATTGAAGGTGAAAAATAGTCCATAGGGGTGTACTTTACACTTATTTCCTCCTGTGAATATATTAATATGGACTACATGCACTCAGGATTGTGGAATGATAAGGGAGATGAGTTGTGAATGGTAACGCAACCAAGACATGGGAAGGCTTTGTGTGCCCATACTCACAACGGCAATTTTATTTAAATTGACTAAGTTTTAGATTCTAATGTCCACTAAGTACAGGAAATATAATTTCTTAAGGCATTAACATGCTTTAATTTATCTGAAATAAAATGCATAGATGGAATGCAATCCTTATTACAATTATGAGAGGAAACGAGAATATAGATAATGATAAACAACTAACATAATAATGAATATAAATGTAGTTGATTTGTTTCAACATTGACAAACTTCATTGCTAGCTGCACAACTACGCACTTGCTTAAAAGGCTTTAGAAAATTTCACACAACAACAAATGTAAAGATATAAAAGGGACAGTAAACTGTATGATAGGACGTCTCAAGGAGAAGTCATCCCATGGAAAACAATGATTGTAGGATATGAACAAAATGGATTTGTTTGAAATGACTATATAATCTTTCAAGATAAAACAAATCTGTCGACTTTAGATGTACATACCATAGTATTTTCAATCTTTTTGAAGATGTACATGCCATTGTCCATCAAACAAGCAATTATAAGGAATGCAGTTTGCTAAGTTCTCAGATACAATTGTTAAAACAACTTTAAATACTTCAATTATAAGCACAAGCCTGATATGTGAAGGTGGCTAGAAAAAAACATCAGATAAAAGCTATGGGTGGGAGAAACTTTGACAACATCTACAGTAGGTTGGTTAAGTAATTGTGCAGCATAGGTTTTCTTTTGATCTAAGATATATTCATTCTCTCTCCAATTTTTGTGAAATCCAATTCTATATATATGCAAGCGTGTAAACGCTATAAGGCATTGACTCTATTTAAGTGATAGCTATTCAGTGGTGGAGAAGAAACCATTTAGGTGTCTAATAAAGTTGTTCTAAATTTGTGGAAGAGAATGAATGAGATGAAATAATTAATAGACATTATTTGTCATCTATCAATTGAAAATTGTCATCGTACTCCAAACAGAGATTTGTAGGTACTACAAATCTCCTGATGGTTGTAACTACACTGGAAATCATGTCTGCATAATGTAAATATAAGGATTTGTAAATATTGCTCTCAATATTAAGAATTTATGAAGCATACTGAACGCCCCCTAGCATTGTAGGCTCGGTAGTTTCTAGCACACAGAACCATACAGGTTACTAGACGAGATCTGCACATACATTAATCACATTTTGAACCCTTATTACATAACACTTACAATCGATCATTAGGTGTGCAAGGTTGACTATTCCTGCCTGACGATCTTGAAGACATCCTAAACTATGCCATTCAGATGCCAGTTAAACCTGTGATGAAGATGCGGATGTGTCTTCTTGGTGCCTATAGATCACATATAATTTACGCTTAGGGTACTTATAGCGATGTTGTGTTTTTTATTCAAATCCTACAACTGTTGCACAACTTCTGTTCTTCTCTCAAATATCTATACAAAAGTGGGCAAGTATGGTAAGGATCATACTATTTAGAAACATTGAAACAATGAGATGTGGAGGCATAGGCTAGTGTGCAAATTGTTTAATAGAATGCCTCAGATAAGTCATCTATGAAATGCAATGATTGTAGGCTATGTCTAAAATGAATTTGTTTAGAAGGCTTTAGAAACTTTTAAGCAAATGTGAGTTGCAAGAGCAAATCCAACGCCCTGCCAAAAGGGAGATCTTCTAGATTCGATAATAGTTACATAAGAAGAAAAATGATAATATCAAGCATGATATGAAGCTGAGATGTAAATAAAGTATCAGATAAAAGTTTGTGCGAAATGGAGGAGAAAATAATTAAGTCTCATTCGTTTGATTAGGGTATTACATAGGATGGCGGTAAGCTCAAGAGAAGCCCCATATTTGTTTAACTGTATGCCCCTAAAGGAATAGATAAGAAGAATAAGGAAAGGATTTTAATGTTCCTAATGTAATTGCCTTTGATAGACATATATGCATAAATTGGAAGCATAGATAAAACGTATGAACTATTTGGCAGAATGCCTCAAAGAGATATCGTCACACGGAATGCAATGATTGTGGGATATATACATGAAATGGATTCATTAGATACATCAGAAACTTAGCAAAACAACTGATAGGAAGAACAAATCAGATCACTTTCACCCCATGCAGATTCATAAAAATAGAGATAGAGTTTAAAAGAAAAATGGAACTTGGATTTGTTTGACTGCCTATAGAGTTGATGCTAATTTCCTAAATCCAATCATGCAGCTCCTGTCTCTGCAAAACCTCCTCCAAATTTATTTCAGCTCCCTAATTAATCCTCCAAATTTCTTTTTTTTACAGAGGGAGAAATCTCCTACATTCTCCAAAACCTTCTTCCTCCACATTTTCAGGAGGTATGCACATGATCCCATGCCAAAACAAAGCGACAACCATATATTCATTTACAATTTTCATTAAATTCATTATTTTTATTATTTTAAATGTTACCTATGAATTTATTTTGGCATAATTTATAATTGCTTATATATATTTATTTATGTATTTTATTTTCATTTTAATTTTATCAATTTACAACCAATTAAATTGTTTATAAACTACTTGTAATTTATTATTTTATTTAATCATTTATTAAATTTATTTACTTTCATGTTAATTTTACCAATTATAAAACAATTAAATTGTTTATAATTAGTAAACAATACATAATTTCCCCTTATAAATAGTTATTTAACTGTAGCTTGAGATTAACTTTATTTTAATGAAGCACTAACTAGGGCTTAAATCAAACATTTCTAATTGGATAACCCCAACCAAATAACACCTAACCAACATGCATGATTAGAGAACAAAATGACAACCACATAGATAGATAGTCCAAACTGACGACAATGACAAGGGAACCTTGTGCTAACTCCGTTCAACAATTCCATTGGTTAAGGCACACTCAAACCTGTTATTTAAAGTGGAGTCAATGCTTGATACCTACAACTTGTAGCAAACAATAGAGTTGAACATGTATATATGTAAACATGTAGTCATACACACAGTGAACGGAAGTCACAGTTTAGGAGGGTACTCATGTATGAGTAATATGACAATGTTTCGTTCACATAAACACATCAACAAGCAACTACATTACACATAATCTTCCATTGCTTGCCAACAAGATAAAATAATCAATTACATGACAATCTAATACAACAATTACCAGTAATGCATCATAACCATGATCAGATAACACATAGAAATTAGAAATAAATTAATCCATAACATCTAATACATCCATCGAGCTGTGAAAGGATAAAATACTAGTAATTAAACATCATCAAATGTCATCATAGCAGTAGGTCCATAATCAGCTAACATCATAATAGAGAATCCATCATCAAACAGAATGTCTAATGTCTAGTCCTACTTGGATAGCTATCAATCTAATAGAAGGAAGGTGAGGGGCACTACAATTATTTTCAACACTTTCATGCATACAAACTCCTAAGAATGAAAGATTCACACAACTAGTGCATTGTCTAGAAATACATGAACTTAAATAAAATAAATGCCCATTAGATATTTCACAAAACAAACACACTATAAGCTCTTTGATTGTTTCAGGAGGCATATTAATACCACATTCCTGCATAATCATGTTATTATGTAAAGTATAACATATATATCATAAAATATCATAATAATAATGAAATTGCACATGCGTTCTACAATAGCAAGAGATTCATTGCTTATTAATTTTTACATGCCAAGGTTTACATTTTTCAAATTATCTTTAACTTATGCTAATATTTCCAGGTAAGAATGAATCATCTAAAAATTTTCTATAAAATTCATTTTGAGTTGTATCTAATAGGTTTTTTGGATGAGGATCGTGAATTTTGGATGCTACTCGTAATTTCAAAACATATCTATCATTAGATGATACCCTAGTATTATCATGCCAATATTTTTCAACAAAAGATTTGATTTCAATATCCAATTTCATGTCAGACCTTGGGAGTTGACCACTAAAACTCCAAAATTGGTTGATTGGATTATCTTCTATACTTTCTCTTCTCTTTTCCACTCCTACCAATGTTTTAGGATGTATGTTTAGAATTCCACTAATGTTTCTTAACATTATTTTATCTAAAGTTGTTTTATTAGCTATAACAGTTGTTGTAGCTCATCGTGCCACATTCTTATCTTTAGATCGACTATTCTATCCAATAGACTCAATGCCACTAGTAATAGTACATATAGCATGTTTAAGTGATTCATCTTTTCATTTTGGTTTCACAAAAATGCCTAACCTTTTCATTACTTTTCTCATTTTCCACATTCTCATCAATTTCATCATGAGTTGACATTGAAATGATAGTTTTTTTGAAAAAAAAATTTTGTATAATCTATTAGCATACATTCTTAGTTGTCTCCAAGAAATCTTACTAGGAAGATTATCCAAAATAGTACCTTTAATTTTTTTTTTTTAAAAATTATTTTCAAAAACACAAGGATTTTCATTTTCACCAACACAAGGATTTTCATTTTCAACAACAAAAGGATTTTCATTTTCACCAACACAAGTATTTTTATTTTCAACAACAAAAGAATTTTCATTTTGACAAACAAAAGGGATTTCATTTTCAATATTTGTTTCTATAGCTTGTCTACAAATAAAATTGATCTAGACATTATTATATCCAACTTCGTCCAAATCATCAATGCAAATATCATCTAGAATCACATTTTCCATATCATTCAATGGTGGATTTGAAGACGAACCTGGATTCATGCCTATTGTCACATTCTCCATACCATTGAAAGGTAGATTTGTAGAGATACCAGGATTAGTTTCTATTATCAAATTATCTTCCACATTCACCTCTTACAAATTCACATCATCTACATTGATGGTCTCTTCAATATCATTATTCATTGCTTGAATCCTCCTTCTATCTCTTTGTTTTTTCTCTCCTCTCACTTTTCTTAAATTTCTTCAAGGATCAGTACCTTCCCATCTTTCCTCTTCTGATGACATTGTGATCCCATTATTACAAAATTCTTAAGTTCAAATGAATTTCAATAGTAAAAGTCTTTCCTTTTTATTCTTCCTTCCAATGCATAGAAAATAAACACAATTACTCTCCAAAATTGTCCCAATGTTGCCTCCTTCCAAAATTCAAATGAATGTACAAGTCCAATAGCATGTAGAAGACAAGATTTGATAAAAACAAATTGCAGAACCAGTCACTGTCAGCCATACACAGTCATGCAAGATGTCAAGTTGTAGAAGACAACATTTTTTTATTAGTTTAAACTTTAAAAATGGTCAAAATAGAAACAAGATCTTGTTTCCTAAATGCGATCCTATTTTGTTGTCATACCATTGAAATAATAAAAAAACAAACAAGATCTCGTTTAGGAAATGGGATCACATTCTCAGAGCAGGATCTTGTTCATTGAAATTTGAATTCCAGGCATGGTTTCTGCTATAGGTCTTGGGTCAAAAAAAGTCTTGGGGACTGGACCTTGACCTTTGGACCTTCTTTGACCTGTAACTTGAAGGTCATGTTAACGTCACTAAAAAAAGTGACTTTGGACATATATCTGAAGATGTTTTTTGCAGAATTTTTTGACTAAATTAAAACCCATTATAGATGAGACTATGCATATTCTAAATATATAATTTTTTTACAATTTGATTATTATTTATATTTTTCAAATCTTTTTTTATGAAACTAGTCCATAAACTTGAAATATTAGCTTTTCTTATTACTTTAATAAGAAATTATTAAAATATTTTTTTGAAAAATAAATTATACATGCGAAATCTTCATACAATTCTTTTCAATTTGAAAAAAAAATTAAAAAATTATAAGTTTAGGTCATCTTATGTGTGACGTACACGAGGGATTTTTAAAACAACAATTAGTACCAATAAAAAATAATAAAAAAATCTACAAAAAATCTACAAAAAAATATTGTGAGTAATCTTGATTGTCTTCTATATCCTTTCCCAAAATGATTTAGAAAAATACAATTATTTAGGTCAAAATATGGATGATGTACACATGCATGTTATGCTAAAAAAAATGACTTTTAAACAGTGGTTTTTAGACATGCCTATTGAAAATCATATTGTATCATCTAGGTATTTAAATAAATTATATATTTGGAAACTAGACTCCGAGTACGACATTTCATATTTTTGACTTTTTTCAAGATTCAACATTTAAGTACTTCAAATTTTTAGGACAACTTTAACAAATTCTAAAAATCAGGGAAAACACTTCCACTTTCTAGCCAAAAAGTGCAGTCAAATTCTTGCATACACCTTGTATGGGATCAATAGTCCCCAATAATGTCCAGTATCAAAATACAAGTCTATATGTAACAATTCTCATAATTTTAAACAACAGGTGTAACAAGGGTGGCCTCACATCAATTTCACTAAGGATCCTTTTCAAGCATAATCGATTGATATACAATCAATCTGAGCTAAGTCGTACATCTCCTATGTGTACTCAAATCACCACAACTACCTAAAAAATATATCAACAACAACACCATATCGTCACTTGGACAAGGTCACTATACCATATACCATATCCAAATTCTAGGAAAAGTAATACAATTAGGTCTAATAGGGCCACTAAACCTATTGCATAATGGTGGGCCTCAAAAATAGTCAAAAGGCAATTTTGACCAATAAAATTAAAATAAATATGTATCAAGTTATGAATGAGATGTAAAATTCCTATTGACTATTTGACTATTGAAATGGATGATATTTAAATACAGTGATGTGACTATGGTAATGTAGAGCATTCAAAAGGTCATATGCAATAAGCAAGTGAATTTGATAGAATAGTCACCACTAGTGTAGGCGTACCCAGAGCTTCAAAGGCATCTCATGTCAATGTCTCCAAATCTAGAATATTAAGATCATTTGAAAAATATCATGTCTCAAGTCCTCACCCCAAACATAACCAATAGATATACAACTAGACTCATTGACTTGATGTTACCTTTTCAATAGATCCATCTTGTGTAGTCCTTGAGATCATGGTATTTCATGAGACCAACTTTCTATTGGAAAAAGGATCCAACTAAAGTGGACAAAGAAGAAAAGGAAGACCAAGAAAGCAAGGAGACATAATAAATTATTTTGCATTCATATACATTAATTACATTAAAAAATGTTTAAATACAAAAACTCTTAGATGTGGCTCTGTATTGCTCCATAAAATAAATTGTACACCTTTCCAGAGATTCCAAAGTTAACTGGATTGTTTATATGCAAGTTCCAGAGTTTTGGACTATTATACTTTCTAGAGATCTATCCTCTATTTAGATTTTGGAGATCTAGGGCTTTTTGCTTCCTATACAATGTTCTGTGTTGTTGTTGTAAACTTCTAGAGATCTGGAGTACTTCTCCTTGTCCAATATTCTCTATTGCTGCAGGTTCTTCCTTTTCCTGTCTACTGACTGAACTACCTATATGAACATTCTTCTATTCATTCTCTATTTTGTCTTTCTTGCCTTCACCAAAAGTTTCTGCTCAATTTCAAAATCACCAACCAAAATAAATTTGTTGCCAGAATGCATTGACTAGGTCACCAGGTGTTAGACATAGTAAACAAGGGGAATGATCCTAACAAATCTCTTTTGACACTACAATAAATGTGATGGATGGCCATAAAAGATTAAATATTTCCAAAACTTTGACTTAATCTTAAACATTTATATGCATTTTCATCACCATTCAACATTTCCAACTCTTTCATGGCTAGAGTTTTTTTGTCCTTCTGAAATTGTGGTTTTGGTGCTCTTCGATCTTCTCTGAACTAAAGTTCTGGAGCTCTATCTTTCTGAATCTAAAGTTGTTATGGGACTTTTTCCCTGTGAAAAAGTAAAAGAGAAAATAAAGATTAGAAAGTCTAATTAAACATTATTATTATTGTTATGAATGATTGTGACCGTTGTAACCACCATTGGAATATTGTACAAACTTGTAAGATAATTGAAATGGGAATATACAGGGAGGAAAAAGAAAAAGGAAAGAGCAATATGAAGATTAGAAGTCACTAGAGTGAAGGATTAGGTCCTGACTAGCATTTAAACATTGCCAGAAGGGGCACACAACGTGTGTCCAACTTGAGGTACATCGTACACCTGGGAGTGTCTTGGCCATGGTTGAGTTTTGTGCCGTGAAGGCAAGTTTTTTTCTGTGCAAGAAGCTAATCCTCTAGGGGTGTTTGTGCTAGGAAAAGTTGGGACCTGTAACCCTACCTCTATGTGTGGGATAGAGGCTCTCTAGAAACTATTAAGATATGTATTATTCCAAGGCAATATAATTTATTATTTTTATGTTAATTTGTCATTTTTGGTGACTATTATAAATCTAATCATTTTCTATTCATATTGTTTTCATGATTAAATATTGTGACTTCTCTTCTTTATTAATGTTCCAAATATTTACATGTTTTTTATTCCTTAAATAAATTGCAACATATTTTTTTATTGTTGGAAATAATTAGGTTACATCTATTTCATTTTTATTGTTGGGAAAAGTTAGATTACATTTGATATGAAAGCTTGAAACGATCATAACTAATTATGTTTTTGCATTAAATATAAATATATTGAACTAGTAATCAATTTAATTTCTGAATTTAATTTCTAAAGTTAATTTTGTGTGCTCAATATTCCTTACCAAAACCTAAAATCCATAAATACTTTTACCCAATTTGATAGAAACATGAATAACTAGTTGTCATAAATTATTATCTTGATTTCTTAGATTCATACCTATTAGTAGTTGTACCTCATTGCTGGAATATTGTGCACCTATAAAAATGATTACACATCATCATTCACCATATCTTGAACTTTGAAAAAAAGTGCAAATCTTTATTTAAGATCATGGAAAAGGTGTAGTTGGTTGATCACAAAAGATGGCGATAGCGTGTGTGGGAGAGCAAGCTAGGGCACCTGAGCCCTAGCTTGCAAGTTTGAGATTTCTCTATGTGCAGGGGATTTGTATGTCAGCAGGGGGTCAAGGGGATTGGGTCTTGTTCTTTGTTTATTCTTTTTTCTGGTTTTAGCTAGCTATGAGGCATTCTTTGGTGCGGTTGGTGGTGTGCAAGATTCAAGGGTTTCCAACTCTGGGTTTTCTTTTATTGTGTGCCCTCTGGTTCGTGTTTGTTGCATGTTGGGGTGGGTTTTCTTCCTTTGAGGTGTTGTCTCTTGTGGTGGTGCACCTGTTTGGAGCCATTGCTTTGGATTCAGCATACTGTGGGGGGGGCATTTTGAGCCCTCACTTGTTTGGTATAAATTGCTTCGAATGTGCCTTTGGATATGGTGGGTCATGCTTCTTCCTTGGCTGGGGAGGATGCCAGAATACCCATTTAGTCTTCTTCTGGATCAGATGTGGTCTGAAATGGTTCCCTATAATTGTCAAAGGTGAATGGATGCTTGGAGAGGGCCCAAGAGCGGCCAGTTTTAGTAGTACAATCAAAATCAGTTGCTGAGGATGTTAATTACTACTGCAATCATGTTTTGATTTGTAAATTCATGGGGATGAGGGTTTCTCCCCCATTTCTTGATACATGGATTCACAAGACATGGAACCCGAAAGGAGATTGTGATATTTTGATGGCTGCAAATAACTTCTTTATGGTGGATTTTTCATGTGTCTCAGATTGGAATAGGGCCTTTGAAGGGGCCCCATATTTTTATAATCAAGTGGGTCTCTTCATCAAACCATGGCATGCTATCTTTAACTCAACAGAGGAGTTACCTTCTAGAATCCTAGTTTGGGTTCATCTTCCTCGGCTGCCGCTTGAATGCTAGAGAAGTGATATATTGCAGTTGATTACGCTGTTGCTGGGAAAAACTATTGGTCCTTCTCAGCAAACTTTGAATAAGAGATTTTTTTCTTATGCTAGGGTTTGTGTTGAAATTGATTTGAGCCAGCTGCTTCCAGATTCTATTGATATGACTATTGGCTCTTGCTCCTGGACTCAGTCATTAGATTATGACATTACCATTCAGGTGTTGGCTATGTCATGAATATGGTCATCTTCATTGGAGGTGTCCTTGAGCTTCTGGTGCAGCTGGTTCAAGTAAAGCTCCTACTTAGCTTGATTTGAAAGCAGACAAGGGTAAAGCCCCCATGCAGGGAGGTGGGGCTGATAAAGATGGTTTTATTCTGATTAAGTCTCGTAATCATGGTCGAGGCCTGAAGATATCCCTCAAGGATAGGCAGGAGGAGGAAACCTTCAACCGATTTGAGATGTTGGAGGATTTTGTCCAAGAGGAAGGTTTTCAGGTAGACTTGCAAGCAATAGTTGGATCTTTTACTGAGCTTGTTCCTGGGGATTAGCCTAATGTGATTCCTAGTTCAGATCAACTTGGTGAGCAGGGTACTCAAATGGACACTAAATTGGCTCCTCCGGCTCCTGTTCAAGGTGCATTAGATTTGGTGTTAGAGGCTTCTGGTGGCTCTCCTAGTGCTGGTGGTGTTCTATCTGAAGTGTGGGGTACTCCAAACTTAGGAAAAAGTAAGGCTCCTTCCCCATCCTTGGGTTTGCATCCAAAAACCCTCAAAAAATGTGCTCCTAAGAAACCTCCTAAGGTTGGTAGAAAAAAGGACCTAGAAAAGGTAAAGCTAGTTGGTGAGACATTGGTTGTGTTGGGTTTCGTGAGGACTATCGATGCTCACTTCTCCCAACCCCAACAATGATTGTGCTCTCTTGGAATGTGAGGGGTATGAATAGCATCCCTAGACAAAAGCCTATTTGGGATTTGGTTCATATTCATTCTCCTGATGTGGTGTTCCTTCAGGAAACTAAGTTATTAGTTTATAGTATGATGAGTGTGTCTTCGAAGATTTGGAGTCGTGGTCAGTGTCAATGTGTTGGTGCTCTTGGTAGCTCTGGTGGGGTTGCATGCTTATGGAACCCACGTATATTCAAGCCAATTTGGTGGTATTCTTGCAGAGGTTTGATTTCTTGTGTTGCTTCTCATCTTGAGTCTAGAGAGAGAATACTCTTTTCTAACATCTATGCTTTGGCTGACTTTCATGGCAAGGTAAAGTTGTGGGGTTTTGTCAAATATGTGAGGACTTTGGATCCTTATCTCCCATGGATTTTAGCTGGGGATTAAATTAGTGTCATTGTTTTTCTGGAAGAGAAGAGGGGAGGCATTGCTCACTTGGAGCCTTCTTCTGATCTCTTGCAAGTTAATTTGGCTCTCTTGAATTTGGTTAACATCTAGCCTATTAATGGGATCTTTACTTGGAATAATAAGAGATGTGGGGATGCTGCTATTTCTAAACGTCTGGATAGATTCTTGGTGTCTTGTTTCTAGCTAGTGGACAGGTGGTTGACTAGCTCTGAGATTTTGGATGGGAGGGGCTCTGATCATTGGCCAATCAAACTTATTGTTGAGCTTCCTTGGCATTGTGTAAAGCAGTCTTTTAAGTTTCAGCTCATGTGGTTAAGAGATGACTCCCTCCATGATCTTCTTGTTGGATCTAGGGCATACAACTGAGAGGGGGGGGGTGAATCAGTTGTATAGAACTTGTTCTATTTCAAACACTTTATTCTCTGTTGTTAGTTAGCAGCATATCAAATAATCATTCATGGAAGCACAATACATAAACACAAGAACAGATAAGCATCAACACATTGAACACCAAGATTTTGACGTGGAAAACCCGGTTAAGGGAAAAACCACGGGGTGATTAACCCAAGATTTATTCTCTGTTAGAAGAATAAGGAAAAATGAATGGCACATGCCAATAAGGGCTCACTGCCCGAGCACACTGCTCACAAAGAGGCCCACTGCCTACAAGGAGACACACTGTCTACAAAGTGATAAAAATCACAGTCTTGAACTGGAGAATGACATCTCTACCATGTCCGGATCAGTTCCAATTAAGCCCAACAATCTCTGCTCTGCCTTTCGCACCTTTCTTCGCTATATCATGCTCATCCACATGCCACATTCTGAAATGAATTCACAAATCATTATGTATACAAGACATCGACTTAGGAACAAGCATCTAAGTCGGCAAACAACCATAGGAGTATCTGCAAGATGAATAACACATCCGGTCGGCTATCACAAGAACATTCGCAGGATGAACAACTCATCCGGTCGGCTAAACAGAGCAATAACTTCATCCGGAAGAATAACTTCAATTCCAGGCTCTACCATCAATGCGGACCAACAACACAACCTAAACATGATTCAAGAACCTTCACAAGTCTGTCTGAATGTCCGGATACATCTGCACTTCCTCTGCTTACTGGGATCTCTTGTCTTCCTCATTCGGAACTTCAAGAACACAGTCTGTCGCCACTGTCATAATGCAAGAGGTACTTCCGGACCTCCAAATCACACACAAATCAGGATGACACATCACAAGGACATCTCAAACACTCCTTCCAATCCGTAGATTATGATAATACAATTCCGGACCTCACCGGACCTTTTTGTGATCCTCTGTCACCTCCGGATACTTGCCGGACCCGGTTCTATACCGGCAGCCACAACGCCTTCAGATCTTCATGCGGACCTCTGAAATCTTAACTGTAGCATCTCAAGACTCATATCTACTAACCCTTTAATCCGCATCCTCCGGTTCGCAACCTATACAGTACATTTACCTTCTTCTCATCACTGTTCTTCACTGTTCCTGACTGAGTCTAATTTTCTCAATATCCTCAGCACACAGCTCATCAAATCCTTCTTGTCAATGCAATATGAGTATGTTGACATCAATGACAACACTGGCTTACCTCATACTTGCAACAATCTCCCCCTTTGTCATTGATGGCAACATATGATGTGAAAAACCATCAAGACAAGAACTTCTCTTTTCTGTCACAGCTCCCCCTATCAACAACAACTCTTCACATGTCTTCCTTTGCTGCTCCCCCTTTGATCATCAACCACTTGTTTTTCACATGTCTTCTCTCCCCCTTTGACATCAATGGCAAAGGGCTCATACTTGCAACTCTCATGCATCAGAATAATACCAGCTGCTCCCCCTTAGTTGCAGCTCCCCATTAGTCTGGATCACAAGATATGACTGTGATAGCCACCGGACTGATGCACATCAGTGCATCTTAGTTCATCACCGGAGGGGCCATGACCCCTAACTTCTCCCGGAGATATTCAAAAGAGTCCTTGGGAAGAGGTTTTGTAAAGATATCTGCAATCTGATCCTTGGAGGGAACATACTCCAATCTGACTTCTTCCTTGTTTACTTGTTCTCTCAAAAAGTGAAATTTGATAGATATGTGCTTAGTCTTAGAATGCAATACCGGATTCTTGGAAATATTAATTGCACTTGAATTATCACAGAAAATTGTAATAGGCTCCTCATATTCAACTTTGATGTCTCTTAGCATCTGCTTCATCCACAAGATTTGAGTGCAACTACCTGCTGCTGCAATGTATTCTGCTTCAGTTGTAGACAGAGATATTGCATCTTGTTTCTTGCTTAGCCAAGAAACCAATCTCTTCCCCAAAAAGAATGCTCCACCACTAGTGCTCTTCCGGTCATCCACATCTCCTGCCCAATCTGCATCTGTGTAAGCATGAAGAGAGAAATCCAGATCTCTAGGATACCATAGACCATACTCAACTGTCCCTTTCAAGTATCTAAAAATTCTTTTGGTTGCCATAACATGAGATTCTCTAGGATCAGCCTGGAATCTTGCCACAAGACCAACAGCTTGCATTATATCTGGTCTAGTTTGAGTGAGATACAACAATCCACCAATCATTGATCTATACTTTGTCTGATCTGCCTTTGGAGAATCATCATCTTTGCTTAACTTACATCCGGTTGCCATAGGAGTGTTCATAGGCTTTGAGTCTTCCATACCAAATTTTTTTAACAATTCTTTCACATATTTGGTCTGAGAGATGAAGATCCCTTCTTTTGTTTGAGTAATTTGCAGACCCAAGAAGAAATTCATTTCACCAACCATAGACATTTCAAACTCACTTTTCATCTGATTTGCAAAAGTTTTACACATACTATCTCTTCCTCCAAAAATGATATCATCCACAAACACTTGAACAATCAGAATGTTTTCATGATCAATTTTGAAATATAAGTTGCTGTCAGCAGTACCTTTGTTGAATCCAATCTGCACAAGATGCTTATCCAACCTTTCATACCATGCTCTTGGGGCTTGCTTCAATCCATACAAAGCTTTCTTCAACTTGCAGACCATATCATTATTATCAGACAATTGAAATCCATCCGGTTGTTCAATGTAGACTTCTTCTTCCAGATCACCATTTAGGAAGGCAGACTTGACATCCATCTGATATACCTTGAAATCTTTGAAGGCAGCAAATGCAAGAAGTAATCTGACTGCTTCAATTCTTGCTACCGGAGCAAAAGTCTCTTCAAAGTCAATTCCTTCTATTTGAGAGTAGCCTTTGCAGACCAATCTAGCTTTGTTTCTGATTACTTCACCAGCTTCATTTAGTTTGTTCCGGAAGACCCACTTGGTTCCAATTACATTCCTGTCTCTAGGTCTGGGAACAAGATCCCAAGTATGATTTTTCTCAATTTGCATCAATTCATCTTCCATTGCTTTGGTCCAGTTTTCATCATTGCAGGCTTCATTTATTGTTTTAGGTTCAATCTTTGAAATCAGACAACATTCATTCTGATCTTGAGCAATATTCCTTCTAGTTTGTACACCTTTGCTTTTGTCACCTATGATCTGATCTTCAGAGTGATTCAGTCTTACATACCTTGGAATTTTGGGAGTATCCAGTACTGCTGTTTCTTGATCAGACTCATTCAAACCTAACTCTTCTTCCTGATTTACCGGATCAGGCTGACTCTGTTTCACCGGAGAGGATTGAGGTCCTTGAACACTATCTTGGTCATCTTCATCAAATTCATAAAATCTTGAAGGCTTCTCAATTCCTTCATCAACCTTTACATTGGTGCTTTCTATCATCTTCCTCAATCTCTTATTGTAACACCGGTATGCTTTGCTTTGAGTGGAGTAGCCCAAGAAAATTCCTTCATCACTTCTAGCATCAAACTTTCCTAGATCTTCATCTCTTTTAATATAACACTTGCTACCAAATACCCTGAAATATTTCACAGTAGGAGTGATGCCAAACCAAAGTTCATAGGGGGTCTTACTGGTGTTGTTTCTGATTTGAACTCGATTGAGAGTGTAGACTGCAGTGCTGATAGCTTCTTTCCAAAACATTTGAGGAACATTTGCTTCCAACATCATTGTCCTAGCAGCTTCCTGGATGGTCCGGTTCTTTCTCTCAACTACTCCATTCTGCTGTGGAGTCTTAGGAGCAGACAACTGTCTCCTTATACCCTGTTTCTCACAAAAGTCAATGAATTCACCAGATGTAAATTCACCACCTCTATCAGACCTTAGACACTTTAGTTTCAATCCGGTTTGATTCTCCACCATAGCTTTGAAGATTTTGAACTTCTCAAAAGCTTCTGATTTTTCTTTTAGAAAGGTAACCCACATCATCCGGGAATGATCATCAATTAACAACATGAAATATCTATCACCTTGTAGACTCTTGATTCTTGTCGGACCACATAGATCAGTATGTACTAATTCCAATAATCCGGTAGAAGACTGATCTTTGCTTTTAAAAGAGACTCTGCTTTGTTTGCCTAACTGACATTCTTTACACACACTGTTTGTAGGTTTTATCAACTTTGGAAGATCTCTCACAGCCTGAGTATTGCTTATTTTGATGATGTTATCAAAATTTACATGACACATTCTTCTATGCCATAACCAACTCTGATCAATTTGAACAAACAAACAACTTTTATTTGAACCAACCAGATGAAAGATGTTACCTCTTGTCTGAGTACCGGATGCAATTTCAGTTCCGGAGCTTGTAAAGATTCTGCATTTTCCATTCTTGAACCGGAGATCATAGCCTTTGTCCACTAACTGACCAACACTGAGAAGATTGTGCTTCAATCCTTCAACATATAGTACATTACCTGTTTTGCTCTTACCATCAAAGGAAATAGTTCCCCTACCTCTGATTCTGCCAGCAGAATTGTCACCAAACTTTACCATTCCTCCTTCATATCTTTCCAAGTCTAAGAACTTATTCTTGTCACCAGTCATATGGTGAGAACATCCACTGTCAATAACCCAATCATCCTTTTCTTCTACTTGAGCAGCCAAGGCTTTTTCAACAACTTTGTGATTGACAGATTCAGAGAGCAAGGAATCTTCTTCCTTGATGGCTATAAACACCCACTCATTTCTGGATTTGCTTCCTGGATCTGATTCATCATCTGTTACTCCTTCATTGTCATCTTCTTCATGAACATAATAGCAATTTTTTTGAAACCTTTGTCTGTGAGTATTAGATCTTGCAGATCTCTCCGGACATCTTGAGGCAAAATGACCAATCTTATTGCAGTTGAAACACTTAAAAGGTAGTTTTCCTTCATACTTACCGGATCCTCTGGGCAGTCTCTTTGCAATGAGGGCTTCAAGTTGAGCTGTTTCTGCTTCTTCTTCTTCCATGTCTCTTCTTGCTTGATCATACCATGACATTTTTCTTGATGAGTTTTCACCCGGATCAAATCTCTGTTTGCCTTTCACATAGGCACTGGCTTTAAAAGCAGATTCAGTCTTGGGTGGATCATCTCCAAACTCGGTCATTTCAAATGCAGCTAGTTTGCCAGCCAGTTGTTCTCTTGTGACAGTTGTGTGGGCTCTGAATTCATCAATGGCAGCAACTTTGATTTTGTAGGCAGCAGGAAGGGATCTTAGGATTTTGCAGACAATCTCATTTTCATCTAGAGTTCCACCAGCATTTCTGATTCCACATACCAGCTCATTTACTCTTGGCATAAAGGTAGTAATGTTTTCATCATCTCTCATTTTCAATCTTTCAAATTTCCCTTTCAGACTTTGCAACCTTGCACTTTTGACAAACTCATCTCCTTCATACAGAAGTTCCAGTTTAGTTAGGATCTCATATGCAGTTGGTAGGTCAATGACATTCGAGAGATCTGAGTCATTCAATGCGCTTAGAAGAGCTTCCTTGGTCCGCAGATTGTTTTCAGCTTCTGTGGTTTCATCTGGAGTTGTCGGACCACCTTGTGGGGGTATATATGGTTTTGAAATCATAGCCAAGTATGCTTTTCCCATACATTCCAAATGACACTTCATGCGACCTTTCCAGAGAGTGAAGTTGGTTCCATCGAACTTCGGACTATCCTTCTTGTATGACGACATCCTGGATCACCTCAAGCGGTTAAGCTCCTATCAGAGGAACTTAGCTCTGATACCAATTGTTGGATCTAGGGCATACAACTGAGAGGGGGGGGGTGAATCAGTTGTATAGAACTTGTTCTATTTCAAACACTTTATTCTCTGTTGTTAGTTAGCAGCATATCAAATAATCATTCATGGAAGCACAATACATAAACACAAGAACAGATAAGCATCAACACATTGAACACCAAGATTTTGACGTGGAAAACCCGGTTAAGGGAAAAACCACGGGGTGATTAACCCAAGATTTATTCTCTGTTAGAAGAATAAGGAAAAATGAATGGCACATGCCAATAAGGGCTCACTGCCCGAGCACACTGCTCACAAAGAGGCCCACTGCCTACAAGGAGACACACTGTCTACAAAGTGATAAAAATCACAGTCTTGAACTGGAGAATGACATCTCTACCATGTCCGGATCAGTTCCAATTAAGCCCAACAATCTCTGCTCTGCCTTTCGCACCTTTCTTCGCTATATCATGCTCATCCACATGCCACATTCTGAAATGAATTCACAAATCATTATTTATACAAGACATCGACTTAGGAACAAGCATTTAAGTCGGCAAACAACCATAGGAGTATCCGCAAGATGAATAACACATCCGGTCGGCTATCACAAGAACATTCGCAGGATGAACAACTCATCCGGTCGGCTAAACAGAGCAATAACTTCATCCGGAAGAATAACTTCAATTCCGGGCTCTACCATCAATGCGGACCAACAACACAACCTAAACATGATTCAAGAACCTTCACAAGTCTGTCTGAATGTTCGGATACATCCGCACTTCCTCTGCTTACTGGGATCTCTTGTCTTCCTCATCCGGAACTTCAAGAACACAGTCTGTCGCCACTGTCATAATGCAAGAGGTACTTCCGGACCTCCAAATCACACACAAATCAGGATGACACATCACAAGGACATCTCAAACACTCCTTCCAATCCGCAGATTATGATAATACAATTCCGGACCTCACCGGACCTTTTTGTGATCCTCTGTCACCTCCGGATACTTGCCGGACCCGGTTCTATACCGGCAGCCACAACGCCTTCAGATCTTCATGCGGACCTCTGAAATCTTAACTGTAGCATCTCAAGACTCATATCTACTAACCCTTTAATCCGCATCCTCCGGTTCGCAACCTATACAGTACATTTACCTTCTTCTCATCACTGTTCTTCACTGTTCCTGACTGAGTCTAATTTTCTCAATATCCTCAGCACACAGCTCATCAAATCCTTCTTGTCAATGCAATATGAGTATGTTGACATCAATGACAACACTGGCTTACCTCATACTTGCAACACTTCTTCCTAGTTGGTGGAATTTGGGGAAGCCGTCACATGGGACTGCTATGTACTCCTTCCCCAAGAGGCTCCAATATGTGAAATATAGGTTGAAACAGTGGAATAGGCAACACTTTGGTAATGTTTTCCTTGTAAAACAGTCTGCTCAAGCTCAATTAGACTCAAGCACTAGGTAGATTCGTGATCAGGGCCTCACTAAGGATCTAGGTTTGCTGGAAGCTTCTGTTATGAAGGAAGTTGAGGAATGGGAATTACGTGAGAAAATTTTTTGGAAACAAAAGTCCCAAATCGAGTGGCTTCAGGTGGGAGACAGGAATACTTCTTTCTTCCACAATTCAGTAAAAGATAGGAGACAAGGTAATGTCATTTCTACTCTCAGGTCTTCAAATGGGGAGATTCTCTCCTCCTCTGCTTCTATTTCTGCTAAGGCTATTCATTTCTTTTATATTCTACTATCTGAGGATTCCCTTCCTATGGAGGAGGATGAAGCTAATATTTTGAATAATATTCTTCCCTTAGTCACTAGTGAAATGAATGTTTCTTTGCTTCATCCCATTTCATTGTCAGAGCTTGAAACTATTGTGTTCCAGATGAAAAAGGGAAAAGCTGCAAGGCCTAATGATTTCCTAGTTGAGTTCTACTAGGAGTTCTAGGAAGTGATTAACTTGGATTTGTTGGAGGTCCTTCAGGAATCTTTCATGAATAAACAAATGCTAAAATCTATGAATGCTACCTTCCTTTCTCTCATCCCAAAGAAGGATGGGGCTAATTCTCTAGATATTTTTAGGCCCATTGCCTTATGTAATGTGGTTTATAAGATAATTACTAAGTTGATTGTTGAGCGGCTGAAACCCTAGCTAAGCAGGCTAATTTCTAAAGAGCAAGGGGGTTTTGTGGCTAGTAGGCAAATTATGGATGGTGTCATCATTGTAACTAAGACGATTCATTCTATGGATCATTCTAAAGAAAAGCTATGTTTATTAAGTTGGATATGGCTGAAGCTTATGATCAGGTTAAATGGGCCTTCTTATTTAAGATTCTGCGAGCGTTTGGTTTTGCTGGTGAATGGATTGAGTGGATCAAGAGTTGTGTTACTTCTCCTTCCTTTTCAGTGTTGATTAATGGTGAGTTGATGGAGTTGTTTGGTGCTTCTAGGGGGCTCAGACAAGGGGACCCTTTATCCCCCTATCTTTTCATCTTATTGGGGGAGGGTTTGGGGAGGTTTATTAGATCCCAGGTGGAGATTGGTTTGATTAAGGTCTAGAGTTTTGGAAACAATATTCCCCCTCAGTCACATTTGCAGTTTTTTGATGACACAGCTCTGATGGGTAGAGCCAAGGTTGAGGAAGCTTCCAGTTGGCGCAGGATTCTAGATTGTTATTTGGCTACGTCAAGTCAGAAAATTAATGAGGGGATGTCTTTTATTTAGCTCTTTCATACTCTGCAGGCTATTCAGAGGAGAATTACTGGTATCCTTCATTTCCAGATTGGCACTCTCCCTTTTGTGTATCTTGGTATTCTGCTTGCTATTCGTTCACTTCCTAAATTGTTCTGGCATGAGATTATGGATAATTTCAAAAATCTAGTTAGTCATTAGACTAACATGTGGCTCTCTTCTATGGGTAGGATGACTCTTCTAAAGTTAGTGGTGCAGGCTCTTCCTCTCTACAGATGTTTTGTTCTCTCTACACCTTCTAGCTTTATCAAAGACTTTGAGAGTTTGTCTTCGCAGTTCCTTTGGTCTGGTAACCTCCTTCACAGGAAGTGGAGTTTGGTTAAGTGGGAAGCTATTTGTAGGCCGAAGCAGGCTACTAGTCTGGGTCTGTGTAGGTCTAATTTTAATGGACAAGCTTTAGCAGCTAAGTTGTATTGGCGGTGGTGTTCATAGGAACATTAAACATGGGCAAAAATTCTTACCTCAAAGTATCTAGGTGTAATTGAGAGTGTGGATGTTGCCTGCTTCAGTTTGGAGGGGAAGGGTTCTATGATTTGGAGTACCCTCAAAAGGGTTGCCAAGTTGGTCAAGCAGGGGTTGTTTTGGATTTGCAATGGGGGGCAGGATGCTCTCTTCTGGCATGATTCTTGAAATGGTTATCTTCCCATTTTGTCTACCCACCCCCACCTATAGAATTTGTGTAGGCATTTTATTGATACTTGGTGGTGCCATGTTGCTGATTTTAAAACCCTTCATAACTTGGGACAAGTTAGTGTGTATAGATGGAAGGTTTCGTAGGAGTGGCCTCCTTGTGGGGCAGCTGAGAATTATCAGGAGCTTGCTGGGATCCTATCAAGGCGTGTCTACACTTCTCTTCCTGGGAGAGATGTGTTATCTTGGGGTCGTAATCCAAAAGGTAAATTTACTATTGCCTCAGGTTATCAAGTTCTTGATAAGAAAATGTTTGGGAGCTCAGAGCTCTCATGGTGGAAACAAGTTTGGAATAAGTTTACTTGGCCTAAGTGTAACTTCTTCTCGTGGTTAGTTGTTCAAGGGAGGTACCTTACTTGGGAGAACCTCTGGAAACGTGGGTTTTAGGGGCCCTCTAAGTGTGTTTTGTGTGGTGGGCATGAGGACTGCATCCCTCATCTCTTCTTTTAGTGTTCCTTTGCAAAAGTTATTTGGCATTTATGGTGGAATCTCTGGTGTATACCATGTAGACATGCTTCTTCTTTAGAGGATTTTTTGAGGAGTCTAGGGCCTCCCCCCTGTAAAGACCTCTTTTCTCCTCATTGCTTGGATCAATGGCCCTAGTTTAATAATTTGGCATATTTGGTTGGAACGCAACCATAGAATTTTTCTGGATAAGAAGCTATTTGTTGGTCAGCTCTGGTTGAGGATTTTGGGGGGTTTGCAGGAAACTTTGGCTACTAAGTGTGATCTGTCTGTCCCTGTTGCTTCTAGTGACTGTGAGGAAACATTTGAGGATGGTTCAACATGGGCGTGGGAGAGCGAGGGTCTATCGTACTGGTCACTGGTGTCCTCCCGTTATGGGGGAGCTAAAAATTGATACTAATGGATCTTCCAGAGGTAATCCTAGCCATGCTAGAGTTGGTGGCATTGGCAGGGATAGTTCGGGGGTGGTAATTGTTTTCTTCTCTATATATAAAGGTCAGCATATAAATAATCTCATGGAGGCTCTTGCTATCCTTCTAGCATTAGTGCGTGCTTGTACCCTTGGCTGGAGGTGGATTATTTGTGAATCAGATTCTCAGGTGGTCATTAATATGCTAAATAAGAGACATTTTGAGGAGGTGAACTAGGAACTTGTAGTGGTGGCCAAACAAATTATTTCTTTGAGCAATGCTTTAGATTCTATTACTTTTTGTCATGTGCCACCGGAGTGGAATAAGGTGGCGGATGGTCTAGCAAGATGGGCATCTGAGCAGATGGAGACTTGGAATGTGGATGATTGGGGCAATCTTCTTGGTGATTTGGCCCATGTTCCTGAAGATTAGGTTATGGAGGATATGATGAGCTTTTTGGGTGTTACTTAATTCTTGATTTTAGTTGTGCCCCTTATGGGTGTTTCTTTCTTCTTTGTAATGATTTTATGATTCAATAAATTTTTTGCCCCTTTTATTAAAAAAAAATAGAAAAGGTGTAGCCTATTTACTTTAGGCATTTCATCTTCTGATTAAAAAAATAGAAAAGGTTGGATCTTACAATCTAAAATACAACCCTTTTAGCCAAAGTTAAAATCAAGATTTAACAGCAACAATTTGACCACGCACTGCCCATCTTAACAACAAAGAAAAAAAATGATTAAATTTAAAATCCAGTAAAGGAACATACAGAGGCCTTTGCTGCTAAATCTCTTGTTTGCATATTAGCACAAAAGAATCTTGGTTTTAAAATGCACTAGAAATCCTTAAATCTAAAAAAAAAAAATTAATAATAGTTTCAAATAACATTTTAAATCTACATTTTCCAAAACCCTAAATGTTGCATAATAGTAAATTTTTTTAGCATAGACTTTGATTTTTGTTTAAACTTTGAATCTTAATTTTTTTACCATACATCATAGTATTTTTTTTTAGGGTAGACTTTGATTTTACTTTAAACATACTTAAGCTTTGATTTTTATTTTTACCATTACAATACATAATAGTAAATTTTTTCATTAATTTACCATCTATTTGAAAAGTAAAATTTATAGTTGAGAAAGTAAAATTGTTAGGAAACAAATAAAATATTAATACCTTATTTTATTATTTATCTTTTTTTTGATAAAGTAAAAGTATTTATTTTTGTTTGAGAAAGCAAAATTTATATTTGAAAAGTAAAATTTATAGTTGAATTTATAGTTAGAGTTAATTATTTATTTTTGTTTGAGAAAGTAAATTTTATATTTGAAAAATAAAATTTATAGTTGAATTTATAGTTTAGGCTTTTAATGCAAAATATATAATTCAAGACTTTGTTTTTATTTTTACCATCAAACTAATTTTTAAACTTGCATAACAAATTTTAAAATTTTAAAATATCACATTGAGACTTTACAATTAGACCACATATGATTTTGTAATTTAAACTCATGGCAATGAAACAAAACTAGTACTTTTTATTAGAGAAGTCCTTAAAACAAAACATTCACAAGAGAGTTATAGATATTTTTAGTGAAAATTGACCAAAGCAATTACTTTTTTAAATTGAAGTACATAAAGAATGACTCGACACCGATCACATTCTGATTGAATTTTTTTAATACAAATTGACCTATAATAATGACATCTAAATATGACAAAATATATTATTAGGCCCTAGAGAGAACCAATCAGGCTTTGTTAAATGAAGTCACTGAACTAGAAGCTCAAGTCAAACAACTTAAGCAAGAATCCATGGAATGAAATAAAAAATGTGAAATAGAAAGCTCGAAAAGAAAGAATAGTTCTCAGTCAAGTAGACATCGAAACCAAAGAAAGGAAAAATGTAGATCAAAAAGTAAATGATGAAAAGAATCAGTAGAAGAGAGTGAGAGTTCCAAATCAAGCAACTCTGACACTTCTTAATCAGAATATTCAAAAAAACACGTCAAGTAAACAAACACAATGGGAATTAGATAATTTTGCTCATAAAATCAAGCTACCTAAATACAATGGGGATACTGGTACAAGTGAGGAAGCATAGAAATTTTTAACTGATTTATCTAAAGATATTTTGATCTACAAAATACAAGTAGTTATGCTAGGACCAAAATCACCACCTACTAGTTGAAAAGTAGTGCACTAAATTGGTGGCAAGACATGGTCTGATCTTCAAAACTATGATCCAACAAAATAAAATGGTCACGATTTAAACAATTATTCGAATGGAAATACCTTTCTAGTTACTTCCTACAAGAAAAGAAGAATTAATTCTTTGAACTAAAACAAAAATTTCAATCTATGAATGAATACAAAAAAAACTTTGAAAGACTTAATAGGTTTGTGTCATTCATCAAAGAACATGACTATGTTGTTAGATTCTTAAATGGTTTAAGGGATAAATACAAAGCTCCAGTAAGGTGTGGTAAGCCAATTTAAGTAGATGAAGTGGCACAAATCACTAAAATTTTTGAAACTTACCACCAAATTACAAGACAGAAAAGGGAAGGTCATAAAAGACATAGAGAGGAATCATATAAGAAAACTTTCAAGCAAGAAGACACTCTCCAAACCAAAGCTTATCCCAATGTTGATCCACCAAAATGTTCCACTCTAATAGAAATAAGCCCCTACCCTCTGAAATCCAATGTTGGAACTGTGGTGAGAATCATATTCAACGATATTATCCTCAATTATATCCTCACTGTGGAAAATGTGGTAAAAACCATCGTAAAGATGATTGTACATGCAAATCAAAAAATTGAGATGGCAAAGCTTCCACTCCCACAAACATGAAGATTTATGCTGCAGTAGATACATGTACTGTATATTACAAACCTTCTCTAATTGAAATTAAAGGCTCTATAAATGGTCATCCCATTACTTTTCCTATTGATTCAGGAAGTAGTCAACTTTATTTCTCTTAGGGTTATAGCACAACTAAAGATTACATCTAAATCAATGGAACCTTTAGTTGTCAAAATGACAGATGGTAGAGTAGTTAGACAAACTAGTACAATGATTAAAAATCTAAAATTTTAACTAGATAACTTTGTAACACATGATCAATTTCATAGACTAAATCTTGGTATATATGGTGCTAGAGTAGGTATTAGTTGGCTAGAGAAAAACAATGCTTTCCTAGGTTGTGAAAACAAACAAGTTATCCTAAACTCTAACATGGGGACATGTCACATTTTATATGGGGAGAAAAGACCTCTTCACATTAAAACTATTTTAGCCATGCAACTCAAGCGTAGTGCAAGGAAAACATCTAAAATATTATATTCTGTGTTTTTTCAAACAGGTGATAAGTTTAAAATAGACATTAATATCACACATGTGGTACAAGAATTCAAAGCTGTATTGCCTGAAGAATTAAATAATTTACCTCGTAAACAAACTGTAGAACATGTAATCGATCTAGTTCCTAGGGTGGAACTTGTTTCCAAAGCTCTATATCGTCAATGAATCCCTAAGTTAACCGAACTAAAAATTCAATTAACACAATTACATAAGGAAGGTAAGATAAGAGCAAGTGTCTCTCCTTCTGGTGCACCAGTATTATTTATCAAAAAGAAAGATGGAACCATGAGATTATGCATAGATTACAAACAACTTATTAAATTAACCTTAAAAAATAAGTATCCTTTACCACGAATTGATGAACTCCTTGATCAATTACATGGTGCCAAATGTTTTTTCTAAAATAGATCTAAGATCAAGATATCATCAAATCCACATCAAAGAATCTGACATTCCCAAGATAGCATTTTTAACATTATATGGCTATTATGAATTTGTAGTGATGCCTTTTGGTCTACCCAATGCACCTGCAAGCTTTATTTCTTTTCAAGGAAGATATGGTATGGTGAAATCATATTCAGTTAAGAGGTCCATCCATCTTCTTTGTCTCATGATAAGGTGGGGTTGAGTAAAGATGTGTTGGAGACTATGATGGTTAGTTTTTAATATAAACTTATTCCCTAATAAATAATAGCACCACACTTTTAAAGCATGGACAATGCCTAATAATTCAAGATCGTGTATCGAATAATTTCTTTCAGCTAGTAACAATTTTCTAGACTTGTAACATACTACTTAGTTATCTTGCATTAGAACACCACTGATACATGTACCACATGTATCAGTGATCACTACAAAAGGCTTGCAAAAATTTGGAATACAAAGAATAGGTGTAGATATTAATAGAATTTTTAGTGTGTTGAAAGGTTCATCACATTCTAGGGTCCAATTATAGCTTTGTTCTTTCTTGGTTAGATCGGTCAAAAGTGCAGCTATTTTGGAATAGTTACTAACAAAATGATGATAAAACCTAGAAAATCCTAGAAAAATTTTAAATTTGTGAGCATCCTTTAGAATAGGCCAATCTTGAATTGCCTTAATTTTAGTAGGGTCATGTGAAATACCCTTCTTTGAAACTACATTCCCTAGGTAAGATACTTTTGATTTGAAGAATTCACACTTGCTAAGTTTGGCATACAACTTAATCTTTCAAAAGGTTTCTAGTACTATCGTAGGATGTTGTTCATGCTCTTCTTCATTCTTTGAGTATATTAAGATATCATGTAAAAAAATCATCATGAATACATCTAGAAATGGTCAAAAGATATCATGCATCAAGGTTGTAGGTAAGGTTGCAGGTGCGTTGGAAAGAGCAAAAGGCATCACTATAAATTCATAATAGCCATATGATGTTTGAAATGTTGTCTTGGGAATGTCAGATTCTTTGATGCGGATTTGATGATAGCCAAACTTTGCAAGTGTGAATTCTTTAAATCAAAAGTATCTTACCTAGGGCATGTAGTTTCTAAGAAGGGTATTTCACCTGACCTTTCTAAAATTAAGGCAATTCAAGATTGGCCCATTCCAAAGGATGCTCACAAAGTCAAAAGTTTTCTAGGATTGTCTAGGTTTTATCATCACTTTGTTAGAAACTATTCCAAAATAGCTACACTTTTGACCGATCTAACCAAGAAAGAAGAAAGCTATAATTAGACCCCAAAATGTGATAAAGATTTCAACACACTAAAAAGTCTATTAACATCTACACCTATTCTTTCTATTCCAAATTTTAGTAAGCTTTTTGTAGTGATCACTGATGCATGTGGTACATGGATCGGAATGCAAGATAACCAAGTAGTATGTTACGAGTCTAGAAAATTGTTACTAACTAAAAGAAATTATTCGATCTATAATCTTTAATTATTGGGCATTATCCATGCTTTAAAAGTGTGGTGCTATTATTTATTAGGGAATAAGTTTATATTAAAAACTCACCATCATAGTCTCCAACACATCTTTACGCAGCCCTACCTTAACATGAGACAAAGAAGATGGATGGAACTCTTAACTGAATATGATTTCACCATTCAATATATTCCTAGAAAGGAAAATGTAGTGGTATTTGTTTTAAGTCAAAAACTACTATGTGTTAATGTTGTAACCTTGGAAAGAAGTCCATTTGAACAAGACATAAAATCCAAATATCCATTTGGTACAGGAGCACCCAGTGGATTTCATGTCTCCATGAGGCCATTATGTCATTTTTGGTTTTAGTTTTTGGTCTTGTTCATGTAATAAGGTCTATGTGACCATTTTAGACTTGTTCTTGCATAGGTGTACTCATTTAAGGTCATGTTTAGTCATTTTTGTAAATATTGAAAAAAAATTGCAATTGTTGTCAATGCAACATTGCATTTTTTATGTAAGTGGAAGTTGAATGGTTGGATTTCAAAAGGTAGTTAGTTTTTGGTAGGAAATGGCTGTAAATGTTATAAAATACCTTTGTATGGTTGACCACAAGGTTGGAGAACATGTAATGAAAATTTTGATGAAGAAATAAACACAATTTTCTGAGTTTTACCACGTTTTTGACCGTTCTCTTGACGTTTTACAAACTGTATGGAATTTATGTGACATGCACATGATTGTATCTTGTAGAGGAATGAATCACCTTTCATTTACAACTAGTTTGGTGGTTTTTCATTAAGTTTGGAGAAAGTTATACATGGTTTACTGAAAACTCTCCAGAACCCTAGTTAGGGTTTCTAGTGGACTTCAAAATGTAATTTCTCACCATTCCCATTGTGGAAAAATATGAAATCTTCTAAGATGGAGTATTTTCATGTGTATTTACTTATTACAAGGTTTCAAGTTCCAGGGTTTTGGTTTTCATGAGTCTTTGTGATGCCCTAGGTCAGATTTACTTATGTTTTTGGTCTAATTGGCAGAAG
Organism: Cunninghamia lanceolata; assembly: GCA_027924645.1. Classification (NCBI taxonomy): domain Eukaryota; kingdom Viridiplantae; phylum Streptophyta; class Pinopsida; order Cupressales; family Cupressaceae; genus Cunninghamia; species Cunninghamia lanceolata. Next base: position 7,945,558 of record BSBN01000050.1, on the reverse strand, counting down.
AAAAATTATCTTTTGAAAGGTTCCATACAAAGTAGCTTACCTTGATTCTGACGTATGTTGTATAAAGCCCAAATGGGTATCTAAATCTTCCTTTACAATATAGAGATCATGCCTGCACTGAAAGTTATGGCCAAAAAAGTCAATTTGCTGCCCCATGTTTCTAGGCTTCAAGGATGGACAATCTAAGTTTGAGCCCTGTGTTACAAAAAAACTATATCTACAAATTTGGTATTTTGAAAAAAGGTATAAAGGGTATCCTACATGATATTTAAAATTTGGTTTTGAAAATTGAATGAAAATTTATGGTGAAAAAACCTCATTTGTTGTACTACTAGGGAAGTTGAAGAGTTGGTGAGAAAATAACCAAGTTAGGGTTTCAGAATTACAAAGTTTGTTTTAGATTGTGATTGTATAGACTACCTCCATCTCCTTTGCATTAGTATTGATGATTATTTCGAACCAATTTATGAAGGTCTGCAAAATCAATTCCCTAATGTCCATCTAAAGGATCGAATAGAAAATTATTTGCTAAGTAGCAATGGTCTCCTTTAATACAAAGGAAGATTATGAATTCCTAATCTACCCGACCTTAAATCACAAATATTGAAAGATTCTCATGACATACCTATAGCCAGACATCCTAGATTCTAGAAAACCTATCTTTCCATCAAGAAATACTACATGTCACCTTAAATGAAGACTAGAATATGTACCTATATTCAACAATGTTTAACTTGTCAAAAGGTTAAAGATGGACAATGTAAACCTCCAGGTCTCTTGCAACCTTTGCTTATCCCAAATTGGAAGTGGGAGTCAATTAGTATGGATTTTATTATCGGATTACTTCGAACACGTAAAGGACATGATTCTATTTTTGTAGTAATGGATAAATTAACCAAGATGGCACATTTTCTACCTATTAAAATAAAGTCTTCTACTTCTAATATTGCCCATATTTATTTCAAAGAGATTGTTAGGTTACATGGTCTTCTAAAGAATATTATCTCAAATCGCGATCCTAGGTTTACATCTTCTTTTTGGAAATCTCTATTTACAGAACTTGGTACCCAACTAAAATTTACTACTACTTATCATCCTGAGTTTGATGGTCAAACTCAAAGGGTTAATAGATTCATAGAAGATATGTTGTAAATGTATACCATGGATAAACCTGGGTCAAGGGAAGATTATTACAGTTAGTAGAGTTTGCATACAATCAAGGGTATCATTCAACCATTAAGATGTCACCTTTTGAATCCATGTATGGTTGAAACTGTAATACACCTATCTCTTGGTATGAACCTATCCATAAAACCTATTAGAAATGGAAGCCATTATTAACAAAGCCAAACTAAACATGAAGGCTGCCCAAGACTGATATAAAAGTTGGGCTGATTCTAAAAGGTCTACACAAAATTTTGAGGTTGGTGAACATGTTTTTCTTAGAGTTAAACCAAAAAGGAGTTCAATAAGGCTTGGTAAATATTTTAAGATAGCTCCTCATTTTTGTGGACATTTTGAAATATTAGAAAAATTAGGTGATGTTGCTTATAAAGTTGCCTTACCACCTCAATTACAAATTCATAATGTATTTCATGTGAGTTTCTTAAGAAATATGTATATAATGTAGATCATGTTATTGATTGGAAAAGTATTTCCATTGAACTTTCTTGTGAATTTAAGATTGAACTAGAAAGAATAATTGAAAAAAGATCTAGAATATTGAGAAATAGGGCTATAAATGAAGTAAAAATTAAATGGAGTCTTGTGTCGATAATGATAGTGCTACTTGGGAAAATGTTGGTTTTATTAAGGATCAATGTCCACATTTGTTTAACTAAAGTTGTTATATTTGTATGTGTGATACAAAAAATCATTAAGCTACTAAGGCCAGCAGCTGAATTATAGGGGGAGAATTGTTATGGGACTTTTTCCCCGTGAAAAAGTAAAAGAGAAAATAAAAACCATAAAGTCTAATTAAACATTATTATTATTGTTGTGAATGGGTGTGACTGTTGTAACCACCCTTGGAATATTATATAACCCCATAAGATAATTGAAATGGGAATATATAGGGAGGAAAAGGAAAAGGAAAGAGAAATACAAAAAGTAGAAGACACTAGAGTGAAGGCTTGGGTCCTGACTAGCATTTAAACATTGGGAAAAGGGGCACACAACGTGTGTCCAACTTGGGGTACAACATACACCTAGGAGTGTCCTGGCTAGGGCTAAGTTTTATGTTGTGAAGGCAAGTTTAGTTTTGTTGAAGAACTTGTTCCTTTAGGGGTGTTTGTGCCAAGAAAAGTTGGGACCTGTAACTCTACATCTGTGTGTAGGAAAGTAGATCTTGAAAAACTATTAAGATATGTATTATTCGAAGGTAATATAATTTATTATTTCCATGTTAATTTGTCATTTTTGGTCACTGTTATAAATCTAATTATCCACTATTCATATTGTTTATGTGATTAAATATTGTGGCTTCTTTGCTTTATTAATGTGCCAAATATTTAGATGTTTTTTATTTATTAAATAACTTGCAACATATTTTCTTTATTGATGGAAATAATTAGGTTACATCTATTTAATTTTTTATAGTTGGGAAAAGTTAGATTACAAAAGTTCTAGAGATACTTTGTTTACACTTGTTCTGTGTTCTAGAGATGTCCTACTTGGACTTGTTTGAAGTTGTAGAGATGTCTAAGACCGTCCTTCCAGAACTAAAAGTTTTGGAGCTTTACTGACTTTCCAAAACTGAAGTTCTGGAGATAACCCTTCAGGAGATGAAGTTTCCAAAGGTTTTCGGACTTTCTAGAACTAAACTTTTGGAGTATTCCATGATGCCAAGCATATCTCTTAGGCATTCAAGAGAATCTCTTGACAATACCTTTGTGAAAATATCAGCAAGCTATTACTCTGATCTAAAGAACTTAAGTTCAATCTCTCCATGCTCTACCAGCTCGATTACAAAATGCTAGGGGATTTCAATATTATTTCTCCATCCATGGAAGATGGGATTCTTTGTCAAGGATATAGAAGAGACATTGTCATAAAATATGATTGTACCATCTTCTTGCTCCTCATTCAAGTCTGCAAGGATTACTCTAAGTCAAATAGCTTGACATGTTATTACATTTGTTGCTATGTACTCTGTTGCAATTGTGGAGAGAGAAACTATGGGCTACTTCTTTGATGTCAATGATATTGCTCTTGAACTGATGTGGAACATATATCTTGATGTGTTCTTCCCATCATCTATAGTTCATGCCTAATCACTGTCAATGTTCACAACTAGCTAATACTCATTAGAGGTGGTATACATAATGCCGTAGCCTTTTGTGCCATTGACATACCTCAAGATTGTTTTCTTTTTATTTCCAGTGTGTATCCTCAGGTTTCTCCATGAACCTAGAAATTAGGCTTACCACATACATTATATCAGGTCTAGTTGTTTCCATATACATGAGGCTTCCAACCATGTTCTTGTATATGGTTGGGTTTACATCACTACTATTGTTGTCTTTTCTTAATTTCAGACCTATAGTTGTTGGTGTTGAGGAAGGTTTGTTGTCCAACATTCTAACTCTCTTCAATATTTGTTTATCATAGTTAGTTTATGAAATAAAGATGCCATGCTTTGTTTGTTGGACCTTTATGCATAGGAAATATTTTAGCAAACCTAGGTCTGTCTTTTCAAGCTCATTTTTCATCACCTCTTTGAAATCAACAATGAAGGGATCACTATTCCTTTTAAAAATCAAATCATCTACATACAAAATGGTAATAAGAATCTCACAATTGGTTGCTTTGATTTAGAGTGTGGGCCCACTACTATTTTTTTTTAAAAGATTGCTCAATAGGTATGAATCAATTTTGTTGTATCATGTCTTCGATGCTTGTTTAATCTCATAGAGAGATTTTTGGAGCATATGCACTTTTTCTTCTTGGCCTGGGACTTCATAGCCAAGTAGTTGCTCCACATACACCTCTTCTTTCAACACTCCATTCAAGAAGGTTGACTTTACATCCATTTGAAATAATTTCCATCTATGCTTGGCTACGATTGCTAAGACTACTTGCATTGTTTCTAGCCTTGTAACTAGTGCATATGTTTCATCATAGTCTCTTCTAGGTTGTTTCTTGTAACCCTTAGAAATTGACCTTTCTTTATGCCTCTCAACCTTACCTTCAGTACTACATTTGGTCTTATAGAACTAGTTAACTCCAATGACTTGTTTACCCTTGGGTAAATAAGTTAGCTCCCACATCTTTTTTCTTTCTATAGCATCCAACTCTTCATCCATGGCCTTACACCATTTCTCCTCTTTCATGGCTTCCTCAAAATACATTAGATTACTATAGGAAAACAATGCAAAATCCAAATTTTCATCAAAATCAGCATACCTTGTGTTGTCATAAATTTCTTTCAATGCTTCTTGTCTTTTGTGGAATCAATGATGCAAGTGTAGGGTTTGAATTTCTAGAGCTACCTGACTACTAGACTAATGAAGAAGACTTGGTACCAGAATATTCACCCTGTTGTAAATTTCTAGAGTTATTGCTCTGCTGAACAGTTCTAGAGTTACTACTGTGCTAAAAAAAATTTGAGCTCCTTCTTTATGAGTTGTTACCTTGCTGTAAAGTTTTGAAGCTCTTAACTTCTGGAGCTTTCTCATCTTTAAAGGGTATTGTGACATAAAAACCCATCTTGTTGTCTATCTTTACATCCCATAATTCATTTTCAATGAATGCAACATCCCTGTTGATCACAATTTTCTTGGTGATGGGACTATACAATTTGTAGGCTTTGGATTCTTCACTATAGCCTATGAAAATGTATTTTTCACCTTGTCATCAAATTTCTTCCTCTTCTCTTTTGGCATGAGTGTGTATGCCACACAGCCAAAAATTATTAAGTGCTCTACACTCCATTTACATTTTGTCTGCACTTCTTGTGAAATCTTGTCATGAACAAGCTTTGTGGGGCACCTATTCAATAGGTAGGCTTTTGTTGCTACAACTTAATCCCAATAATCACTTGGAAAAGATTTTACCTCCAACATACTTGCTATCATCTCTATGATGGTTCTATTTTTCTTTCAGCCACTCCATTTCATTGTGGAGTATATCTTGTTGTGACTTGTTTCTCAATGCCTTAATACTTGCAAAAATTCATAAACTATTTGGAGATGTACTCTCCCCCTCTGTCTGTTCTAAGGACTTCGATATAGTGCTTGCTTTGCTTCTTAGCCAAGGCCTTAAACACTTTAAACTTCTCAAATACTTCTAATTTGTTCTTCAAAAAATACACCCATTTTTTTCTGCTATAGTCATCTATGAATATCATGAAATAAACATTTCCACCTATGGTTGGGGTCTTCGTGGGACCACACAAATGTAAATGCACTAGCTCTAATGGTGCTCTTTCTCTCCTAGAATACCATGATTGGAAGGGATGTCTATGTTGTTTACCTAGGATACATTCTTCACACTTTTTGTCGGGCTCTACAATTGTTGGCAGGCCCCGAACCATGTCTTTTCAAGCTAAAAGACTTAAATTATAATATCATAAATACCCATACCTCAAATGCCAAAGCTTGAATGGGTCTTCGATGACAGTTTTGAACACTAACTACTGCAAGCATGTTGACTATGTTGGGATTTGTATTTTGAGGGGAATCATCTGATTCTTTGCCATTTGAATCATTGTAATAACTATCTTTCTGCAATCCTTGTCATAGATGATGCATTCCCCTTTCCTCATTAGAAGTCTATAACTATTTTGGACCATCTATCCAATGCTCAAGAGGTTATGTTTTATGCTTGGGGCATAATGCATGTCATGGATTTGTCTTCTTTCACCATGCTTGGTTTGAATATACACTATGCCTTTGGCCATGATTGGAACCTTCACATTATTCCCCATTTTAATTTCAGATTTGATGTTGTTGTCTATTGAAGGAAATAAATTTTATTACCACTCATGTTGTTTCTATAGGTGTTGTCCAAATACCAAATCTCAGCATTGCCTTGTTCTATAAGATTGCATCCATTAAAAAACTATAGTGCCTCCCTAGACCTAGCCTAATCGAGGTATGAAATTTAAGTTGTATATGATGTTGTGTTACTAACATTTTGTTATGTTAGATTTCATATTGAGATTGTGTGTACATGAGGAGAGGATGACACCTTGACATTGCCATACTATGTGAATGATCACGAATGTTCAAATCCTCTGATGTGGGCTATTCATACTTCGACTATTATATAATATGTATATGTAGGTGTTTTAATGTGCTCTGAGTGGTGTAAGCACTACACACCGACTCCACCTAGTTGCATAGGTTTGAGCATGTCTAATTCCCTAGTGGTGGTGAGTTGCAGATGACACACTAGCCATACACCCTATCTTAGCCACTATCTCCATTTGGGGATGAGTGATCTGATGTGGCATTATTTCCCTCAGACACCTAGTTATCATCCGATTACCCCATCCTTGGTGAGTTTGACTCGTGTAGTTATGGTGTTGAGTTAGCCCTTATGGGTTCTTGTCGAGTGTTTTGTTTATTCATAATTTTATTTCAGAAGGTTGTTAAAAATTTAACCTCGTGCTTTGTTTCCATATGGTTTTAATGAGAGGATTTTATAAGCCTAAGGTCATCTATTTAATATATAAACCCAAAAATAATATTATTAGGTTTTCGTGGATTTAGGAAAAGAAAGGGGAGAAATTGACTTAGGGGATTGGGATTTTATGATTCCCATTCTTTTATTTTTTTCCCATTCTCTCTCTCACAGGAGAAGGTTCTAGAAAGATTTGGGGGAAGGAAGGAGAAGAAGTGGGGGTTTGGACAGGAGAAGGTAGGGTAGCAACAGGAACCCTTATCTCCTCCAAATCACCACTTCAGGTAAGTTCTTTTTGAAACCCTTTAAACAAACCCATGTCATTCTTACCCTGCAATTATCACATCTGCATGAGATAGAAACTCTCTGAGGCATTTCGTCAATAGCTCGCTTGCCTTGTCCTTCATTTCACATTTTGGTATGTGAGTCTACTAGAGATTTTCCAACGAAAATGTTATATGGCAAGATTTTTCTTTTCATTTTCTTCGAGGGATGTCCATACTCTATTTTCAAGTCGTGGCTGGATAGGCAGCAAAGATGTGGTCAAAGGTTGAGGATTTTAGTTTTACTCCTGCCAATCACATTTAGCTTGAAAGTTTCTAAAGCCTCTTAAACAATTCCATTTTTAACAGATCCTGTGATCATTGTAGTCCATGTGATCTTACTTCTTTGACATGTTTTCTCATGCAAGTCGTGTGCCTTGTCTGGCTTCAGTTTGCATACATGTATATCAGTGCTCTTGCAGCTACAATATTTGACAAGTTTTCCCATTCCATTATACATTGCTAGATGTCCATACCCTGTATCAAGGCTGCCATTGGGAATAGGCAGGAAGGATGCTGTCAACAGTTCTAGGATTTAGCTTTATACTGGCCAGTTGCATTTTCTTGAATGTTTCTATAGACTTTTCTTGAAATTCATTTGTGTGTATCCTATAGTCAATGCATTCCATGAGATAACATCTCCTTGTGGTATTTTGTCAAATAGTTCACGTGCCTTCCCTAAGCTTCCCTCTTGGCACAGATAGGGAGGATGTGGCAAAGGTAGTGGAACTTAGCTTACATCTATGAAATTGTGTTGTTTGAAAGTTTCTAAAGCTTTTTCGACAAATCCATTTTGTACATTTCCTACAAACATTGCATTCCATGAGACATCACCTCTATGAGGCATTATCTCTAGAACTCACATGTCTTTCTATTCTTCCTTGCCATGTGCACTAGGTTACCAGCATAGCTATAAATGCCAACCTACAATCATATTATAGACTTTATCCATTCATAAATATGTACTAGATGTATAATGTCATTTTATAGCAATGGATACTAATTTTGTGTGAGCCACAACAACCATGTAGAAAGGGCCATCTCGAGAATTGCCTAGAAATGAAAATCCAAAGGTTATTTTAGATAGTATTATGTAGTTATGTAGTAATCCTTTAGGTACTGCTCTATCATGTCATGTGTTTTGGATATAAATACACTAAAAGGGATTTTAGGATAAGTTCTTACCTTGAAAACAAATTCAATCAAGATTGACATGAGTGGTCAGCTAGTTTAACTTTGAATGGATGAAGTGATCTCCAATCAAAGTGGGTATCATATGGTTTACCTTTGGCTAACCTAGATAGATGGAAGGTTACTCCTCTTGTCAGGTTTAGCCTTTGAGAAAGTGCCTACTCAGTAAGATTCAACTGGTAATGATTAGCTGGTGTGAATTAATGCCTCATGAGTCTTTTCAAAGATACTATGAGATGCATCATTCCTAGCTACATGGTTTTCAAAATTGAAAATACAAGTGCTGCAAAATGGCTATCTGATCTTGCCAAAGTAGTCCGTATATATGAGATATCACTATTTGCATTACATTCAACAGTAGAGAACTAAGGCCTAAAAATGTTGCAACAAACTTAAACACATTAAAATATATCAGCTAGGAGATTCTATGCATGTTATGACTATTACCATCTTTTAAATCTACCCCAATTCTATCACTATAAATATGAAGTAGCAGTCTATACTAAGGTGTATGGTATGGTTTAGAATCTAGTCCAAGTGTTATGATTTCTTCCTTGGACTTAATGTTTAGGAAAATGGGGAATATAATTACAATCTTCATCAAATGCAATAGATACTCTTACAGAACTTATAACTAGATTTCCAATAGATGTGACCCACTGGGTTTGACTGCTCTATTATGCTCTTTGTACAAGTTTTGATCGAAGAAATTAGCTCACCCTCCCAATTCACTTCTTCCAATGTTGAATAAAGTATAAATATCTCTACTGACTGGGATATAAGCATGGCAGCCCTACATGTTGGGCATGTTTAAGTCTAAGACATTTATCAAGTAGAAGCAAATAAAGAAATACTTTCCTCTCCATGCCTGCATATTCACGCTACAATGTTTTTGGTCACTATGAACTAGAGATATTTTGGAGCCTTGCCATTGTCTCCTGCATTGCTTGAGTTGTAGTCTTAATTTTGGAATTATAACATTGTTGTCTTGCATCACCAAAATCTTTTCATTCTTGATCTATCCTAATGGATTTTTCCTACACAATTGCTCTGGAATTGGTAGTTGAGTGGATGACATTTTAATTTGTTGGAACTTAGATGTGTTATAGGTGGAAGTATGTAATGCCCTGATGCAGAGGCATCCACACTAAAACCTTGACATATAGCATGGATGTCCGCAACCCTTCATCATCATCATATTTCCCTTAACGCTGTCAGCATCATCATATTTTCTCTTGCCGACCGATATCCTCCTGCAGACAAGCCTTCGCCCTTTCGCATGTTAGCAGCATCATCATATCCGACTATCGGTAGCATCATCATATTCGGCAAGCGCAAACATCCTCCTGACATTCACTGTTCACCTTACCGACAACCTCTACCTTCAGCATCATGATGTTCAACATCATGTTCATCAGCAGGATATAGAACATCCAGTTCCTTCCATATATCCTGATGATGATACTCAACTTCGCGCACCTTTCCTTCGATGCTTACGTCACCCCGATATCCTGATGACGATTATCCTAATGACGATGACGTCACATGCAGCTCCCTCAATATCCTGCTGCTCCGATATCCTGATGACGTATATCCTGATGACGATGACGTCATATGCAACTCCTTCAAATATCCTGCTGTCGGCCAAACTTAACCTTATCGGCTCGTGATGGTTTTATCAACCCGATCTTCTACCTTATGCCGATATGCTCCTCCTCGGCAACACCTGATGATGATCACCCCGACGCACATTCACTTTATGCGAACGACTGCATCATGCTCTTCTCCATCTACTCGGATGACAATGCCGAAATGACTGCAGGATATACACCGTAATATCCTGATGATGCCGTTTTGACGAACTTCCAACCTCAACGGATTCTGATCCGCCGAACCTCCTGGGATGACCCGATCCACTTTCAGGGTGATCTTCCAAACGCTAACTATCAGCTCGACCTAGCACATGCCCATGCTAGGGTTCTCAACACCTCTCGATCGTGATCCTGCACACCTGCATGCAAACAGAAAACAAACTAAAACCTAACCTACTGTACATGGCCATTCCACCAATTCGATGAATCAACCGGTGGAATGGATCAGCAAATCCATGAAACCACCAAACCAGCAAATTGATCACACAATGGAATCCAAACAGAAAATTGACACAATAGGATCTCTTTATTGATTCAAAAGATGCAAATACAATACTCTGTCTCTCACACACACAATCTAACTCTTCTGCTCAATGCAATACAATGATTGATGATCTCCAATACCAACCGATCCTACTACATAAATAGAAACTCCTGCGAGTACTACTGACCCAACTCCAAGCGGCTGGGAAATCTCTCCAGGCGGCTGGGAGATCCAACCGGACCTACAGCATAACAGCTGTCATAACAAACTAACTAAAAATAGCAAAGTCTGGTCAACATGACCTTATTACATGCATTGGTCTTATACGACCTTCTTGAAAACATTAACAAGACTCAAAACAAACTAACTGCCTCATGGAGGCCAGCTGTCAGGTAGGTGCTCCTGCACCATACTCCCCAACAGAAAAGAACTCATGTCTCATGAGTTTAGGATGTGGAAGTCCTCCACCTTTACAATTTGCCTTTACAATATTCTGACCTGTTCCAGCTTTATCCTCTGCTGGCTCTTGGCTGCTCCAAGACTTTTGAACTGTAACTTGCTGTCTTGTAAGTAAATCCTCATGCCTGTCAATGTAGGCCCTTCTCTCACATACCCTGTGTTTGTCAGGTTGTCTGACCAGAACCTCTGTCTGAACTGCCTCTTGAACTTCTGTAATGTTCAACTCTGTCTTTCTTTCAACCTTTATAGGACAAACAATAGTCCCAACTATGACAACATCCTTGTCATTCCTCTCAACTGGTTGCTGTTTACAATCCTATTTCTGAACCTGCTGCTAACCTCTGTCAGTCACAACTAAAACTTTCTTCAACTTGTTGTCCTTAACAACTTCTTTTCCTACAATGTCCTCAACTGCCTTTATGCCTGCTCCTCTAGGCTTCTGCACAAACTCCTTCTTTCCCACTAAAATGACTTGGGCTGCCCTCTGTACTGCAGCATTTGCCTGCAATGGCATCAACATAATAGTCTTCCCATCTTTCTTGATGGTGTAGGTATTAGCATACCCATCATACAATACCCTCCTATCAAATTGCCATGGTCTACCCAACAGTAGGTGACAACATTCCATGGGCAAAATGTCACATAAAACTCTATCCTGATATGCTCCAATCTGAAAATCAACATATGCCTGTTCATATACCCAAAGTGATTGACTATCACTCACCCAAGATGCCTTATAAGGGTGTTGGTGTGGAATCCTTTCCAAATTTAGTTTATCCACCATTTCCTGAGATACCATGTTGTCTGTTGAACCAGTATCAATGACAACCTTACATACTTTACCTTTGCTCTTGCATGTGGTCTTGAAAAGAGCTCTTCTTTGCATCATATCCTTTTATGCCTGCAAACTAATTCTCCTTAGCATCAATGCTTCTCCCTCCTCAGGATATCCATAATTGTCAGGTTCTCTATCCTGATAAGTGTTTGAACTTTGCACACTTTGCTCTACTTTCTCTTCTTGCACAAGTTGTACTCTCTTGTCATTCATTCTATCATCTTTGGATGATGAACCTTTGCTTTCTGGACATTTGAAAGATGGATGACCAAACTCACCACAGGTGTAACACTTTCCTGAAAATGTAGTAGAACCTCTACCACTTCCAAATCTGCCTCTATTACCTTTCCATCCACCTCTGAAATCAGACTGTCCCTGTCCTTTACCAGTGTGTCTTCTTGACCCTCATTGGTTTGCCTTGTTGTAGGGGCTGCTCCTCTTCCCCTCATATTGCTGCCTCTTCCTCTCATGGACTTATCTTGTCTCCTATTCATCTTTTCTTCAATCCTGATTGCCATTTGGTAACAATCCTCCACATTCTTAGGGTTAGCTAAAACTAACTCATCTTGTATGTTCAATCTCAAACCAGCCAAATACCTAGCCACCTTTTCTACCTCATTCTCATGATGACCAGATCTCATACTCAACTTATAAAACTCCTCAGTATATGCCTTCACATCCATTTCCTTCTGCCTTAAAAATTGTAGCTTCTTAAACATCTGAATTTCATAATCCCTAGGCAAGAATTTACCTTTTATCCTTGCTACCATCTTATCCCATGAAGTGATCTTTGACTTCCCTTGTTTCCTTCTCTCGAATTGTACATAATCCCACCATACCAAAGCATGACCTCCTAACTTGGTCTTTGCAATCTTTACCTTCCGATCCTCAGCAACATCTTCACATTCAAAGTGATTATCAAGTGCAGCAATCCAATCCAGTAACTCATCTTCATTCAAACTTCCATTATACTTGGAAACATCAACCTTTACCTTAGGTTTATCACTCTGCACTGCCTTTAACAGTTTTGCAAATCTCTAGTCTTCAGCATCCAGATCTTCAGCTACCTTTTCATACTCTTCAACAGTATCTTCATCTTCTTCAGATTCACTGTCGTCCACTTCCCTCTTTTTGTTCTTCTCCAGGGCTACAAGCCTGGCTTGAAGTGCTTCAGCAAGCTCCTTCATCTTCCTCATCTCTCTGGCATGTTTTTCCTTCATCTCCTGCAATTCCCTTGCAGTACTACTACCTTTCGGAGGCATTTTGTCAACCTCTCACTTCTCTACCATGATCGGCAGCATCATCATATTTGGCAAGCGTAAACATCCTCCTGACGTTCACTGTTCACCTTACCGACAACCTCTACCTTCAGCATCATGATGTTCAACATCATGTTCATCAGCAGGATATAGAACATCCAGTTCCTTCCATATATCCTGATGATGATACTCAACTTTGCGCACCTTTCCTTCGATGCTTACGTCACCCCGATATCCTGATGACGATTATCCTGATGACGATGACGTCACATGCAGCTCCCTCAATATCCTGCTGCTCTGATATCCTGATGACGTATATCCTGATGATGATGACATCATATGCAACTCCTTCAAATATCCTGCTGTCGGCCAAACTTAACCTTATCGGCCCACGATGGTTTTATCAACCCGATCTTCTACCTTATGCCGATACGCTCCTCCTCGGCAACACCTGATGATGATCACCCCGACGCACATTCACTTTATGCGAACGACTGCATCATGCTCTTCTCCATCTACTCGGATGACGATGCCCGAAATGACTGCAGGATATACACCGTAATATCCTGATGATGCCGTTTTGATGAACTTCCAACCTCAACAGATTCTGATCCGCCGAACCTCCTGGGATGACCCGATCCACTTTCAGGGTGATCTTCCAAACACTAACTATCAGCTCGACCTAGCAGATGCCCATGCTAGGGTTCTCAACACCTCTCGACTGCGATCCTGCACACCTGCATGCAAACAGAAAACAAACTAAAACCTAACCTACTGTACATGGCCATTCCACCGATTTGATGAATCAACCGGTGGAATGGATCAGCAAATCCATGAAACCACCAAACCAGCAAATCGATCACACAATGGAATCCAAATGGAAAATTGACACAACAGGATCTCTTTATTGATTCAAAAGATGCAAATACAATACTCTGTCTCTCACACACACAATCTAACTCTTCTGCTCAATGCAATACAATGATCGATGATCTCCAATACCAACTGATCCTACTACATAAATAGAAACTCCTGCGAGTACTACTGACCCAACTCCAAGCGGCTGGGAAATCTCTCCAGGCGGCTGGGAGATCCAACTGGACCTACAGCATAACAGCTGTCATAACAAACTAACTAAAAATAGCAAAGTCTGGTCAACATGACCTTATTACATGCATTGGTCTTATACGACCTTCTTGAAAACATTAACAAAACTCAAAACAAACTAACTGCCTCATGGAGGCCAGCTGTCAGGTAGGTGCTCCTGCACCATTCCCTCATGTGTGGTCTTCATGTGCCTGCTCAATTCTTATGATAGCAAGATGAGCTTTTTAGTCATGGGTGTAGATGTTATGGTGGACTGGGAATTAGGCTCTTAACATGGCATTGAGCAAGAGTGCTCACTAGTTTGACCCATTGGAGATTATATGAATCATGTGTGCTATGAATGGCATTGGTTTATGAGATGAGTATACATTTCTCTAGTCACTTCTTTACTGCTGCCCCCATATTCTCACCCCTCCTTCTTGTGTAGTGCTTCGTTGGCATGATTGTCATGTGCTTAAGATGTGTTCAAGTGATCTATGTGTCTTTGTGGTATCCCTTGTGGGGTTGTGTATAAGAGTCTTCTTATCCCTATTTTTCTTTACTTGTGTTTGGTCTTGTGATCATCTCCGAGAATGGGGGGTTGACCTTTGAGGTTCCACATGGTAGGGTGGTGTTGCACCCACCATTGGGGAATCCAGATATCGACTTCAATTTTGGCAAAGATGTTAGCAAGGGCTGCTCCCTTCTTCTCTCTGGCTTCCTGGATATATTCTCTTATGTATTCTACAACTCAGTTATCCAAGAATATGTATACTCACTACTGTCACAGCTGAAAACTATTGATTTTATTTCTATTCTTGTAAAGTTACTGCTGTCATAACTGAAAACTATTGTTTTTATTGATATTCTACTAAAGTCACTGCTGTCATAGTTGAAATCTATTGATATTATTGTTGTTCTAGTAAAGGCACTACTGTCACAGCTGAAAACTACTGATTTTATTATTATTCTAGTAAAGTCACTACTGTCATAACTGAAAACTATTGATTTTATTGCTGTTCTACGAATTTCACCATTGTTACAGCTGAAAGTATTGATTTATTTGTTGTTATATTGATGTCACTATTGTCATATCTGAAAAACTATTCATTTTATTGCTATTATACTACTACTATCATTGCTGACACTATTAATGTTATTGTGGTTATCCTACTATCTTGATATATATATAATGCTCCCGTTATAATACTTTGTCAAGTTTTGTTTATCAAAGATCCTTGATACCCACTCAATATTAGTCTCTAACCTCCCTATATGTGATATGTATATACTAACACAATGAGAATGTAGCTGCCTATACATGTGCATGTAATTCATCCCTAATGAATTAATCTTGAGTTTTATCTATCTAGGCAACAGGATGATGTTGCACCTCATGGTTGAGTAAGTTTTAGAGTATTGATATATTTATATGTTTATCTTAATGTAAAGAAAAAAATTTGTTGTGCCCTTTTGGGCTCTTGTAACTTGGGTGCCTGATTGCGTCGTTACAAAAATTGTGACTATTTTTCATTTTAATCCTTGTTCTTAGTTGTCACATTGGCATTTTGAGTCCCCATGTCACATTGTTTCTCTTGCATTAACTTGCATAGTAACCATACTTGTGACAGTAGTAACACTGCACATTGGTCCTATCATACCCTTGGTTTGAGTTATTGCTATTATTTTTATTTTTGAAGTTTGAATGGGAGTGTTGGCCTCCTCTTGACTGTTTGAGCCTCCCCTTCTAGAGTTACTTCTACCTCTACCTCTTTGACCTCTTCCCATACCTCTCACATTGTCTTGGGATTTGAAGTCTTTCTCTAAGGAAGGAGTAGATCTATTTAATAGTTGCTCATGGGTTTGAAGTGAACCCATCAACTCATCAACTGTCATTTTTGAGAGGTTTTTGGGGCTCTTCTATTGCAATAACCATTGGGTCAAATCTAGAGGGTAACATTCTTAGGATTCTCTCTATAATCTTCTAGTCTTTCATGGTTTCTCCATTTATCCTCAACTAGTTAATCAAGGTGGAAACTCTTGTGTGAAAATCTAAAATTGACTCACTGTTCTTCATCTACATTATAACACCTAGTTTTGATTTCAACCTAAAAACTAAGTTTTAACCAAAGGTAATAATTTTTTTTTTAAAGGTATAAAACAGAAAAATAATTTGTTTTCTAATTACTATAAACAAGTAATTCATCCATTGACTAACAATAATCATGAAATTATAGCTCATACAAAACGATATAATCATCTACAACATTAAACAATATGTTGTCAAAAGTTACTTAGAACAATACAAAAATAGGAACTTACCAATTTCACTGCATCTCGATTGTTGACCATCCAAATTCAAGTCTTGGCAATCCTGAAGGATTAAGAAGAGAAAGCATCTTCAAGGAGCTTAACCTCCAATCATAGACCGTCAGTCTCCCGCACTCCTTCCTAACCAGAAGTGGTCCTACCCTACTCAAGAGGATAGACTTAGGATAACCAATGGTGTTTTCCATCTGAGCTCTAGTATTGTGACCTACATGACTTGTTATCATGCAATCCCCTAGATACCCTATAGTCAAGCATGACCACTCCACAAGCTACTCCATCCAGTCACAGTGAACAATCAATGCACTTGAGGATCATGCATTACCTTGGCCAAAGTATTTGAATATAATTAGCGTTGTATCAACGCATGTAATAAGTTCACCCACTCCACTCGACTCAAATTAGTCACAATCCTACAATTACCTATTTATAAGTTCTATATAACAACCTTGATAACCTCAAGGTGTTTGAAATTCATCATGCATTAATGCATGGCATTGAGGTTTACTCTCTCTCTACAAGCTCATGGAAACCTCTCTGTCTTCATGATAAAAGAATGGTTTCCTACCATATTGATTATTCGGATAATGCTAAAAGTTATTTCAATGTTCTCTAAGCTAGCCCACTGCTTAATTTATCCACTTAAGAGTGGTCACTAAACTCATCTTTGTTGTTTCAGAAGTGTTTCTCTAAAAATAAATTTAAAGAATACAACATTCGAAAACCCTACGTTAAAATTTAACACTCACAATATACTACTTGGATGTGTCGAAAGCTTCGACATAGCTTAAACTTTGTCGATCTAAACATTAGAAAATATTGTCATATCATTTCTTCTAGCAATTAGATTGCATGTACGTCTAAGCTTGAGACTTCACAAAAGACTCATTACATTGTTATAAAAACTTCATACTAATAATTGGTATAACAATAAGGTCTTCTCTCAGAAAAACAATAGTTTAAATACTTCAATAGCAAAAGAATTACCTTCAAAAGAATATAATCTAAAGCTTGTTATTATTCACAGCTAGCTTAACAATTTCACCATGGTTGACTGACTAGTTTTAACTCAGAAAAAGAGGATGACAGTGAAGTCTTCCATGTTACGACTTGCACCTCTTCACTATTGATAACCCTTTATCGATGGTTGACACAAACAAATCTTTTACCCTTATACAAGATGACTTTTAAACTTGAAAGAGCCAAACAATAGCATTTGACTGTCTAAAAATGATCTCAGTCTATGTCATCGAAGGCTTTGCCTCTACGGTTTGTAATAGTGGTGAAATGTTTTACGACCAATACTTACTTGTATTTGCATCCCACACATAACTATAAATCTTCTAAAGTAAAACCAATGACTTCACAATTATTCTCGACCTTCGTCAGACAATACAATAAACTGTGGGTTTCAAATCTTTGGTGTGGTGTAGCGCAGTGTAGAAGACATAGGCATTGCTCTTATTTTGATGATGACAAAACACATAGGCTACAGTTATTAACAAATAACACTTAGTATCTTCAAGAAAAATCTATGTTCCATCGAAATGCTAGTGAAGACATTACTCATAACAAGAAAACTATGACTGTGCAGCGAAGAGAGGAAGAAAACCTGTAGATAGTCTCTTGAGTTCGCTTACAAACTGGTCCATGGCACTTGCTATTCTCTTAGCTGTTCACTTGTTGCTCCTTGTGGAGACCTGTTTTGCTTCTCCTTCATGTTCTGTCTTGTAAAAACTGACCCTTACTATTCCATATCTCCCCTGTTCATTGCAAAGGAATAACTGTCTCCTCCACTAACCAGACCATGCCTATCGATAAGGGTATCTTATCTGGCATGCAAAATGTTTTCCCACCTTATGTGACCTCAACCAGAAAATGGTTTGGCCACTCCCACAAATTGCAATCATTCTCCAAGATGGAGCTCCACATAAGTGATGTGGCGGTTGGCAGTTTTAACCAACTATCTTACTACTCATATCTGCTATGAGTATAAATCAATGCAAAGGTTTTGAGTTAAAAGCTATACCAACAATCAACAAGAGGACAAAAGATTGAAGGCAAAAAGACTATTCGAAATAAAAGACATCATAGAAAAGAACTTAAATGTGTCCCTCTCAAGCTTCTACCCGATTATCGACATCACTCAAGAATAATGGAATTATCTCAAAATGACACTTAAATTATAACTAACAATAATATTACATATTCAAATACCATACGATCAAGGCTACTACACACCATGGTCTCTAGATTTAAAACATTATATTAAACCCTTTAATATTCGATAATAGCCCAAAAAAGAATAATTCAACATCCGTCAAATTTCGCAAGGAGACGTTTACGTCATACACTCGTAGTGCTTTACGATGATAATGATGAATTGAGTGCAAACGCCAAAACAAAGTTTCGGATCGACTTATGCACAATTTTGACTTTTGCACCGAACTAAAAATAAGATACGACTTACAACTCGACCACAAGTATATACATATAAACATATAGATAATATATCAGTCGTTCATATTTGATGACATGATACAGAGTATTACGAAACTGATGTCAACTTCCTATACTCATTACGATGATTAACGAAAGGAGAAGACCTATTTTAACAAACCTCGACTCTCGTCTAAAAAAATGACCTAGCCCAAACTCAAAGCTTAACTCAAAGCATCTAGGTTTGTCTACCTGATATGCATTTTCAGTGGCAAGCACCCATGGGTTATTCCAGAGTCTATTCTCTCTTTCTCAAAGATACTTTCTCTTCTTCTTTCTTCCTGGCAAGCATGTTTCATCTACTCCTGTCATTTGACAAACTCACATACAATTTTGTGGTCAAAGCACCAATATTCTATTCAAAACACATTTATATCAAATCATTTCATTTTCATATCGAAAAGACATTCTAATTCATAACATCATATTGATCATAATCAAATAGATTCCATAATTTCATAAAATTAACCTTCTCATTTCATATCATCAGTTCCTATGATGTTAAAAACATATCCACATAACTGTAGTATTTATGAAAAGGTAAATAGTAATATTGAATCCAAAAAGGGGATGTAACATATCTTTCCCCTATAGAATCATCGTCCTTGGTGATTGAGTTTACCAAGAAAAATTTAACATAAAACAAACTTTTATAGTTTAACATTAATATTTTTGAAAAGATAAGGAAATCTTTGGTAGATGTCATTATAGTCTTCCCAAGTGGCGCTATCCTTGCCATATTGGTCCCACTGAATTTTGCATTACAAAACCTCTTGATTACGTAAATGAAGTTTATGCATTTGGAGCACCTTGAGTGGCTCGATCACAACCACTCTTGGTTCTTGTATCTATAAAGAATTCTATTTAAGAATGTGGTCATTGCCTACAAAATATTTCTTTAGGTATGAAACATGAAAAACATTATGCATTTTGGACAAGACTGGAGGTAGATCAACTTTGTAAGCCACTGGATTGATAATCTCAAGGACTTCAAAAGGTCTGACATATCGAGGAGCCAACTTTGATGATTTACCAAATTTGATTGAGATTTTATGGGTTTTCACTCACAAAAGAACTTTCTCACCAATAGAGAAATGTCTAGGCACCCATTTGTGATTTGCATAACTTTTTTGCCTGTCGTTGGCTTCTGCCAACCTCTTCCTAATCATTTTCACTTTTTCTTCCATATCTGCAAGCATTTTAGGTCCAATGCTTATCCTATCTTCTAGTTTATCCCAGCTTATAGGAGTTCTGCATTTTCTTCCATATAATGCTTCAAACGGTGCCATCTTAATGGTAGAATGATAGGAATTGTTATAGGCAAATTCAACAAGAGGTAAATATTCCTCCCATCTATATTGTTGATCCATGCAATACATTCCTAAAAGATCTTCTAAGACCTGATTAACCCTTTTTGTTTGTCCATCGGTTTTAGGATGATAAGCAGTGCTCACATTGAGTTTAGTCCCTAATGCTGAAAATAAAGTTTGCCAAAACTAAGAGGTTATTCAAGTATCTCTATCGGATATAATCTTTTCAAGTACCCCATGCAATCTGAATATTTCTTGTACAAATTTCCAAGCCAAAATATGAGCTCCATCTGTCAAATTTCCCGGTATGAAATATGCTACCTTGGTTAGTTTATCTACAACAACCAATATTGCATCATGCCTATTCTTAGACATTGGTAATCCTTGAACAAAATCCATACTAACATGCTGCCATTTCCATTCTAGAATATCATGTGGGTATAACAATCTAGTAGGATGTCGGTGTTCTGCCTTCACTCTCTAACTTTCCAAACAACTTGCCACAAACCTTGCAGCGTCAATTTTCATTCCTTTCCAAAAATATAGCGGTTTGACATCAGCTGAAATTTTTGTTACTCATGGGTGTCTGGAATAAGGTGCATAATGAACTTCCTTCTAAACAAGGTTTCTAAGTTCTACAGAATTAGGAACGTGGATTCTTCCCTTAAATCTCATCAATCCATCTCACTCAAAACAGAATCTATCATATCTTGGATCCTTAGGGTTTAGTTGCAAAGCTTGTTTCACCTGCTCATAATATTCATCTCTAGATAAACTTTGCAATACTAACTCTTTAAAATTAGCATGAATTGAGATTATAGAAGCTATGTGTCTTCTTCTTCTTAGAGCATCAGGTACTCAGTTTTCTTTACCTTTGATATAAGAAAACTCAAAGTCATAATCTGATATTAATTCTAACCATCTCCTTTGTCTTACATTGAGATGAGGTTGTGTGAATATGTAATGAAGACTTTGATGATCTGATTTTAGTACAAAAGTCTTTCCGAGTAAATAATGTCGCCACATCTGAAGGGTGTGAATCACTACTGCCAGTTCTATGTCATGAGGAGAATAATTCTACTCATAGTTTTTCAACTTTCTTGATTTATAGGCTATTACACGCCCATCTTGCATAAGCACACCTCCTAACCCTTCTCCCGAGGCATCAGTAATAACCTCAAATTGTCCTTCAAGATAAGGGACTTTTAAGATTGGTCCTATTTTTAACTTTTCTTTTAACAAATCAAATGTCTTTTGACATTCTTTAGTCCAAACAAATCATTTTCCTTTTCTCTGCAAGGAAGTAATTGGACTAGCAATACTTGAGAAATTCAAAAAAAAATTTTGTAATATCCGGCCAATCCCATAAAACTTCGTACCTCTAAAACATTGGAAGGTACAGGCCATTCCATAATAGCCTTTATTTTAGTTGGGTCAACTGATATCCCTTCAACTGATATTGTATGTCCCAAATACTGCAC
Organism: Cunninghamia lanceolata; assembly: GCA_027924645.1. Classification (NCBI taxonomy): domain Eukaryota; kingdom Viridiplantae; phylum Streptophyta; class Pinopsida; order Cupressales; family Cupressaceae; genus Cunninghamia; species Cunninghamia lanceolata. The sequence continues at coordinate 7,924,027 of BSBN01000050.1, read as the reverse complement.
TTCTTTTTGAAAGAAAGTACATTTCAAGAGTTTCACATACAATTTGTGTTCTCTTAATCATTGTAAAACAATTTGAAGATGTTGTCTATGCTCCTCCTCATTTTTGGAATATATCAGAATATCATCTATGAAAACTAGGACAAATTTATCAAGGCAATCTCTGAAAACAATATTCATGAGATTCATGAAAGTGGCTAGTGCATTAGTTAATCCAAATGGCAACACAGTAAACTCATAATGACCATATCTTGTTCTAAATGTAGTCTTGTGAATATCTTCATCGTTCAACCTCAACTGATGGTATCCAAATCTTAAATCTATCTTAGAAAATACTGATGCACCACACATTTGGTCAAATAAATCATCAATACGTGGCAGTGGATACTTATTCTTTATTGTTGCCTTATTTAGCATCTGATAATCTATACATAGTCTAAGGGTTCCATCCTTCTTCTTGATGAAAATAACCAGAGCTCCCCATGTTGATACACTTGGCCTAATTAGATCTTTAGACAATAGCTCCTGCAATTGAGCCTTCAATTCCATAAGTTCAGTAGTGGTCATTCGATATGGAGGTTTAGATATTGGCTCAGATCCTGGTTTAATATCTATGGAAAAATCAAAGGTTCTTTTTGGAGGCAAGCCTAGCAGTTCCTCAGGAAATACATCATTGAAATTGCAAAGATATGGATATTTTTCCTCAAATGTTTGCTTCTCTAAGGCTTCCTCTACTAGGTCCATTTTGACTGCAAAAAGTTGACATCCCTTACACCTAGCCTGCTTTAATTGTTTTGAAGAAATAGATCTGATCCTTATTTCCCTTTGAATACCTTGAAAATTTACTGTATTTCATTTATCATCCAGACACTCAATTGTTTTACGAAAACAATCTACCTTGGCCCTATGTCTCCACAACCAATTCATTCCTAAGATAACATTGTAGGACCCTAATGGTGCTACATATAAATTTACCTCAATGGAGAAGTTTGAAATATCAATCTTAGCTTCGAACAAACATTGCTCTACCTGAGCCTTTGAGTGATTTGCATACTTAATTGTCCATGGTTTTGACATAAAACCAGCTCTTCTAGGAAATTTACTTAAGACTCTAGATGATACAAAATTTTCTGTTGCACCAGTATCAAACAGAATAGAAATAGGAACTCCAAATAATCTACCTGTCATCTCAATGGGAATAATCTAATACTCAACTTGTCGATTATCAAGGGCAACATGAATCCTTTGTTGAAACGCTTCCTGTTATGAAGGAAGTACTATATTCGTAGGCTACCCGTTCTACTTTTTATTAGGACAATGGTTAGCATAATGATCTCCACAACAAGAAAAACATCCTCCAATTGGTCCTCTCTTCTCGGATGGTCTACTCATAGCATCATCATTCTTCTTAAAATGGTCATTTTTCTTATAGTCTTCATTTCTACATTCGTTACCAAATCCCCCTTTGTTTTTCTGATTTCCTTTATCGAACCTCCTATTTCCATATCCTTTTTCATTCTTCCTTTTATACGTCTGATCATTGTAGTTCTTATCAAATCTCTTACGTTTCTTTTCACATCAAGTAGAAATGGATTTGATCTTCTGTTCTTGCTTAATTGCTTCCTCATACACTTGGTCCATTGTGTTTGGACCATGCACCTCCACCTCACCTCCAATCTGAAGATTGAGTCCCATGATAAATTTTCTTATCTAAAATCTTTCATCCTTTTGATATTGAGGAACATACTTCAACAATATAGTAAATTTTTTTGCATATTCAACCACAGACATATCACCTTGCCTTAGGTTTTGGAAATCTGTTAACTTTTGATCAAAATATAGTTTCGGTAACCACCTCTTTCAAAAAAGTTCCACAAATTCATTCCATGTCACCTTCAAGGGACTTAATTCTAGTTCCATTTTCTTGTTCATCTACCAAGTGGATGCTTCTCTAGATAACTAATATGCTCCCCACACTGCCTTTGTAATCTTAGAGTAATTTCTAATTTCAAAGTATTTCTCCATTTTTGTTAACCATGCTTCTACTGCATCACCAGTTTTCATTCCGTCAAATTTGGGAGGGATAATCTTTTTCATATCCTTAGATAATTCCAGTGCAAGTTTATCTTTGGTCTCCCTTTGAGCTTCAATATCATCTTGGTTTTCACCTGACATGCCATGATCTCATTGTTTACTTTTACTTGCATTATTAGAATTCTCATTTTCACCCTCTATATTCCTGGTTTCATTCACTTTCTTTTCCAATTTGCCCAACCTTTCCTTAGTTTTAGTAAGCATATTAAAAATTATGTCCAATTTATCGGTGGAGTTTTCCTGAGAGTTGTGACCTTCCTGATCTTCTCTCTCATTAAACTCTGATTAATCCATGATTGTTTGTTTTCTCACCTACTTAAGCAAGTACTAATCAGTTCTATGATTTATTGTTTTGTATATTATCAAAACATAACAATTGCTCATAACCATAGTTATTCTCAAACCAAAATTTGTCTTTATTATATTTTGCAAAACTATATATATTCTTTAAATATAGTCATATCTCATGTTTCACTCAGTATTTACAAGAGGGGTGTAACCTTTAGATTCATTGTCTGACACATATTCATGAGGTGTATAACCCTCAAACTCAATATTAGATGATAGTACAATGATTTCAGCTCTAGGTGGTATACGGGGATCCCTAGTGATCATTGGTACACTAATAGGTACACTAATAGGGCAACAATTGACCATGATTCTAGCTGCCGTCCTAGCTATCTTGAGGAGTTCTTTTTTCATTTGTTTGAGTCGTGATAGAGCATTAGCAAAAGTTTCCACATCATCTAGCCAAATGTCACTTTCATCATTCATTTTCTCAATAGTCTTGATCATCGCAAGTCATTTCTACTTAGCTTGCAGATAACGTTCCTTACCAGCGAAGGACTTCCTTGCGGTTCTCTTGATACGTACCATCCTAGCATAGTAAATCAAATCATTAGCTACCCACATAATGTTGATTCCTAGTCAGGTTAGTGGACTCATCATTCCTACTACTGAACCTGGATTTGATACCATATGTAACACCCAGTTTTGATTTCACCCTAAAAACTAAGTTTTAACCAAAGGTAATAATTTTTTTTTGAAGGTATAAAATAGAAAAGTAATTTGTTTTCTAATTACTATAAATAAGTAATTCATCCATCGACTAACAATAATCATAAAATTATAGCTCATACAAAAGGATATAATCATCTACAACATTAAACAATATGTTGTCAAAAGTTACTTAGAACAATTCAAAAATAGGACCTTACCAATATCACTACATCTCGATTGTCGACCATCCAAATTCAAGTCTCGGCAATCCTCAAGGATTAAGAAGAGAAAGTATCTTCAAGGAGCTTAACCTCCAACCACAGACCATCGATCTCTTGCACTCCTTCCTAACCGGAAGTGGCCCTACCCTACTCAAGAGGGTAGACTTAGAATAACCAATGGTGTTTGCCATCTAAGGTCTGGTGTTGTGACCTACATGACTTGTTATCATGCAATCCCCTAGATACCCTCTAGTAAAGCATGACCACTCCACAAGCTACTTCATCTAGTCACAGTGAACAATCAATGCACTTGAGGATCACGCATTACCTTGGCCAAAGGATTTGAATATAATTAGCATTGTATCAATGCATGCAATAAGTTCACCCACCCCACTCGACTCAAATTAATCACAATCCTATAGTTACCTACTTATAAGTTCTATATAACAACCTTGATAACCTCAAGGTGTTTGAAATTCATCATGCATTAACGTATGGCATTGAGGTTTACTCTCTCTCTACAAGCTCATGGAAACCTCTCCGTCTTCATGATAAAAGAATGGTTTCCTAGCATATCGATGATTCGGATAATGCTAAAAGTTATTTCAATGTTCTATGAGCTAGCCCACTGCTTAATTTATCCACTTAAGAGTGGTCACTAAACTCATCTTTGTTGTTTTGGAAGGGTTTTTCTAAAAACCAATTTAAAGAATACAATGTTTGAAAACCCTACGTTAAAATTTAACACTCACAATATACTACTTCGATGTGTCAAAAGCTTTGATATAGCCTAAACTTTGTCGATCTAAACATTAGAAAACCCTGTCATATCATTTCTTCTAGCAATTAGATTGGATATAAGTCTAAGCTTGAGACTTGACAAAAGACTCATTACATTGTTGTAAAAACTTCATAGTAATAATTGGTATAACAATAAGGTCTTCTCTCAGAAAAACAATAGTTTAAATACTTCAATAGCAAAAGAATTACCTTCAAAAATATATAATCTAAACCTTGTTATTATTCACACCTAGGTTAACAATTTCACCATGGTCAAATGACTAGTTTTAACTCAGAAAAAGAGGATGACAGTGAAGTCTTGCATGTTACGACTTGCACCTCTTCACTATTGATAACCGTCTATCGATGGTTGACACAAACAAATCTTTTACTCTTATACAAGTTGACCTTTAAACTTGACAGAGCCAAACAATAGCATTCAATTGTCAAAAAATGATCTCAGTCTATGTCATCGAAGGCGTTGCCTCTGTGGTTTGTAATAGTGGTGAAATGTTTTACGACCAATACTTACTCAGATTTGCACCACACACATAACTATAAATCTTCTAAAGTAAAACCAATGACTTCACAATTATTCTGAACCTTCATCAGACAATACAATAAACTGTGGGTTTCACATCTTTGGTGCGGTGTAGTGTAGTGTAGAAGACATAAACATTGCTCTCATTCTGATGATGACAAAACACATAGGCTATAGTTATTAACAAATAACACTTAGTATCTTCAAGTAAACTCTATGTTCCATCGAAATGCTAGTGAAGACATTACTCATAACAAGAAAACTATGACTACACAGCGAAGAGAGGAAGAGAACCTGTAGATAGTCTCTTGAGTTTGCTTACAAACTGGTCCATGACACTTGCTATTCTCTCAGCTGTTCATTGGTTGCTCCTTGCGCAGACTTATTTTGTTTCTCCTCCATGTTCTATCTTGTAAAAACTAACCCTTACTATTCCATATCTTCCTCGTTCACTGTGAAGGAATAACTATCTCCTCCACTAACCAGACCATGCCTATCAATAAGGGTATCTTATCCGGCATGCAAAACATTTTCCCACCTTATGCGACCTCAACTAGAAAAGGGTTTGGCCACTCCCACAAATCACAATCATTCTCCAAGATGGAGCTCCACATAAGCAAGGTGGCAGTTGGTAGTTTTAACTAACTGTCTTACTACTCATATCTGCTATGAGTATAAATCAATGGAAAGGTTTTGAATTAAAAGCTATACCGACAATCAACAAGAGGTCTAAATCTTGAAGGTAAAAAGACTATTCGAAATAAAAGACATCATAGAAAAGAACTTAAATGTATCCCTCTCGAGCTTCTGCCTGATTACCGATATCACTCAAGAATAAAGGAATTATCTCAAAATAACACTTAAATTATAACTAACAATAATATTACATATTCAAATACCATACGACCAAGGGTACTACACACCATGGTCTCTAGATTTAAAACATTATTTTAAACCCTTTAGTATTTGATAATAGCCCAAAAAAGAACAATTCAACATCCATCGAATTTTGCAAGGAGACATTTACGTCATACGCTCATAGCACTTTATGACGATAATGATGAATTGAGCACAAATGCCAAAACAAAGTTTGGGATCGACTTACGTACAATTTAGACTTTTGCACTGAACCAAAAACAAGATACGACTTACAACTCGACCACAAGTATATACATATAAACATATAAACAATATATTAGTCGTTCATATTTGACGACACGATACAGAGTATTACGACACTGATGTCGATTTCCTATACTCAATACAACGACTAATGAAAGGAGAAAGACCTATTCTAACAAACCTTGACTCTCATCTAAAAAAATGAGTTAGCCCAAACTCAAAGCTGAACTCAAAGCATCTAGATTTGTCTACCTGATATGCGTTTTCAGTGGCAAGCACCCATGGGTTATTCCAGAGTCTATTCTCTCTTTCTCAAAGATACTTTCTCTTCTTCTTTCTTCCTGGTGAACATGTTCCATCTATTCCTGTCATTTGACAAACTCACATATAATTTTGTGGTCAAAGCGCCAATATTCTACTCAAAACACATTTATATCAAATCATTTCATTTTCATATCGAAAAGACATTCTAATTCATAACATCATATTGATCATAATCAAATAGATTCCATAATTTCATAAAATTAACCTTCTCTATTCATATCATTAGTTCCTATGATGTTAAAAACATATCCACATAACTGTACTATTTAAGAAAAGGTAAATAGTAATATTGAATCTAAAAAGGGGATGTAACATACATGGTCTCGAAATCTTTCCTTAGTAACTAGAGTTTCAATAGTCTCACCTTGTCAGTAACCTTGTAACTATTTTGAAGTATTTCCCATTCTTATTTTTCATAACTAGCTACTCCTATTCTAGGAAAAATAGCCTCTATGAAGGATGCCTCAATCAAACTGAGGATTTTTGCATCATTTTTGCTTGTATGAACATTCTTCTATTCATTATATGTTTTATCTTTCTTGCCTTCACCAAAAATTTCTGCTCAATTTCAAAACCACCAACGAAAATAAATTTGCTACTATAATGCATTAACTAGGTTAGCAGATGTCAGACATAGAAAATGAGGGAAATGATCGTAATGGATCTCTTCTGATACTGCAATAAATGTGATGGATGGCTGCTCAAGATTAAATATTTCCAACACTTTCTTTAGAGATTTCTAGTTAACATTTCTCATGTTTTGTTTAGACCTCTATAAAGTTTCCATTCTGTCGTGCATAGGGAGAATATTAGTGAAGTTTGTAGAATTTGGCATTATCCATGCTGGTTTTATTTGCTTGAAAAATTTTAATGTTTTTTCAACAAATCTCATTTTGTGTCTATACTACAATCATTCTATTCTACTAATGATAACTTCTTTGAGGCATTCTTGCCAACAACCAAGACATCAAATGAATTGACTGTATTATTTAGGTCTTGAAGGCTCTCAATCATTAGTAGAGATATAGGTTCTAAAACCCTAGAAATCTCTAAAAATAATATGGTTTGGCAAAATACAAGGTTCCTAAACCTCAGAATCCACCAAACTTAGAATTTTATGACTTTTAAATTTAGTTTCGAAATAAATTCAGGGATTTGGCAAAACCTAGAATTTTTCAACTTTTCCATCAATGTATTTCAGCAATTCAGCAAAACATGCAGATTTTGAACTTTTCTTCAAAAAGATATTTTAAGATTTAAGCAATTTTTGAACTCTTGAACTTTATTTCAAACTGCAATTTTGGCAATTTGGGAATTTTTTGAACTTTTGAACTCAACAATAAAGTGCAATTTCAGCAATCTCACAAAGCTCTGTGAGCACATCTAGCATACTATTCTATACACGGGTATAATTTGTGACATGCCAAAAAAGCATTCCACATGTTTTCCTAAAATATTAAGGTTATCAATTCCTAAAACTACCCACACAAGGTTCTAGTTGATGATCATTGTTCATATTTAGGATAAATTCTATATGCAACATCTTTAATTGTCTCCTTATTAACATTTCACAAATTCATCTAATTGTTTCATTTAAAAGATTACTTTGAATAGTCCAAATTTTCTACTTATGAAGCTGAGAGTGGATTACATTTTCATACTCAAAACTTATGGTAATGTGCTTTTCAATTTTTTTATGCTAATTATTTTATTTCTCTCTACTTGTTGAAGTGTATCATTGAAAGTGTTTGTAATGCCCTGCCATGGGATTTTAGAGAACAACACAATTATACTATTCAAATAGAATAATTTTTTTTAAATGAAAGAGATAACAAAGTAATGTTTAACTTATCTATACATATCATTAAACTAAACATTGTCCTCCAAGATTCCATGACTGCATTACTAACAAAACTATTAACAAGATCTAACATACATTGTGTATTAACTGAAAACATTAATTCATTCTAAATCTATTGCATTTAACGAGTAAACATATACAACATATCATCATATAATCAATCATCAAGATCATAGAACTACAGGTACATATGCAATTTTCCTTACACATGAGTACATCATTACATTTTTTACACTATCACCTTCATGGTTACATTGGAATACATACTTTATGTTTTAACTGATATACAAGACTAGTACATGAGCATAAATCACTATCTCCATAACTAGAACAAGATCTAGAATCTAGTACAAGAGATACATCCTCCTCACACATGAACAATGGCAAGGGAAAAACCAATGGAGAGTAATCATATCCACCCGACCATGTGGAACCTTGAGGTCCACCCACTGTGCTAGGAAATAACATAAGTCCCCACTACAATAGACAATCAGGTAGACAGTAGTCTAAAAGTAACAAGGACTACACATGACTCTAATGCAATACAGGTAACTAACACAATCAACACTTCCAGAGGCCACCACAAAATGAATGGGGAGAACACACTAGGGAATGCCTGGCTCCAGTAGGGGTGAGTTTCATCTCATGGTCCTAACATGGGTTATCCTGATAGTCTCTACCTAGATGCCGGCACCCATCTATGGTTGTCCTAACAGTCTCTCACTAGACGTCAGCCCCATAGGGTGACACATGCAGAACCGACATTCCTTTCAGGACAAGGAAGTTGCTTTGCCAACCATGACCTTCTCATCCCATCCTTAGCCTAAACGAGCACTACAGGCATGGGTGAGGCATCTAATTATCTTATTTAGTGTGGAAACTACCTAACCCTCTAAATTTATTATTAAGTTATCACTGGATTAACAACTTCTAATGGATTATCCTGACAAGCCACTTTGGGCACCGACCCCACATTGAAAGCCACTCCTCCTTCACTACATCTAGAAGACCTTATCCATCAAGAAAGATAATTACCATCATAATGATAAGTACACATATATAATGCAAGGCATTTGCCTTCTTGTATACAAATCATAACCACATGAATATGTACACTGAGCAAGGCATTATCCATCTTACACATGTATCGTACCAACATGAATAGATAGACTGAGCAAGGTATTATTCATCTTGCACATGTATCATACCAACATGAATAGGTACACTGGACAAGGTATTATCCATCTTGCATAGTAATCACAACCAAATGAATCCATAAATAGAAGGGAGTCAACATTACATATAACCAATACATATTCAACCATTAGCAAGATTACATATTCTCAAGAGTCATACACATGACTACCCCTCTAGGCCTCTAGAATCAACTTCCCCAATGACACAGACACTTGACATCACTATAACATAATAATCTCACATCTATATTCACTCTCAAATACATATTACCATCTAATAGACCACACTAAGATCCTTCATCAATAATTCAATTACAACACCTCAATTGGAACATATGATATAATGCACCAATTATGAATCTCGACTAACTAATCTTTACCCAATTAGGTTAAGAAAGTGATAAAGATTATCATTGGAGAAATATTATATATAAGATCTGGACAAAGACATATGTGTCATTTGAACAATACACAATAATCAATATAAGAAAATAATTCAATTATTCCATGCAAAATTAAACAACAATCCAGCTTCGATGCGATAGTTCACATTTACACATATTTTACGATTAGACATATATATAAAAAAGACCAATAATATTGATAATTTAGGAAATAATAAATATGAGTTAACCTTCTCAATATATTCTCCTTAAAAGAACAAAACAATATCTCTAAGTTGACAAAATAGAATGACCATGCAATCCAAAACAATGACATAGTTTATAATTCATTACATCGAACTCCAAATTGTTTTACATCTTAAAGACTATAAACAGTACTATCATAGACTAATTCTATCATTGTAGAATTTAAACAATCATATCACAACCTTTACTAAACTAACTACATGGTTTACAATTAGTACTAAACCCCATGGTCTCCTAAAAGTAATTCATTATTATTGTTACAGAGTAGCTTAGAAGCACTAAGACATAACCTTACATATCTATAGAGTTAGAGGTAGAACTATCTAGGATTTATTGTTGATCTTACATGCTAGCCCTTTTAAGATCCTTAACTTGAGGGAGCATCAGATCATCTAAATAAATCTTTTTTGGAGCAATATTTTGACTCTCAAAGCTCACAAGGTTCCTCTGCAGACTTATATTCAATAATAAGAGCTCAATAAGAAGTCATCCAGGCCTTATCATCTGTGATGTCCTCAAGGTCTTAAGGTTTCACATAAGAAAGTATGACCAGTCTATAACAATTAGTTCATGACCTCTCGATGGGCTTCGAGTAAATAAGAACTTTAATATTATGATCCTAAATTTATCATATTCCTTCTTTCTATTTTGTTTGTAGGATACACAAAATCCCTCTTTAATGTCTACTTTAGCCGCGCATGCCATAGTATATATATTCAATCTTTTTAAGTTGATATGTCATTGTCCATCAACAAGCAAATTATAAGGAAGACCGTTTGCTAAGTTCTCAAATAAAATTGTTAAAACATCTTATAATACTTCAGTTATAAGTGTTAGTGTGAAAAGTTACATTATCTATCTATTTAGCTTTTAGCATGTCTAGGAGATTAATATTCACACTTGGTTAAGTCCAACTTTGGGCTTCTTACCTTTTTTTGTCTCACCTCATGTGGTGAAGACATGTGTACTCACCTTTGTGAGACACCTACTTCATGCAAACTTACCACTTGCTCAAACATGTGTCATTTGAGTAGACAAGTGTTGCACCTTTGGAGGGTTGCTTAGTCGTTGTATACGACCTTCTCACATCCACTTGCTTGCCTATTTATTCAAGGCTCTATGTACATAATCTTCATCTCTTGAATATCAATTTGGCTTTTTGTGTGCTCATGCTTTGTAGAACTTTATATTGTTTTTTGTTTACAGATCTTGGCTGAAACTTTCATGGTATCAGAGCGATGTAAACAAAATTCTTCTCATTTCTAAGAAGTTTTAGCACGTAGCCTTGTCAAGATTTCATTTTGGTATCAATTTGTTGTTTTTGTTGGGATCTTTCTGGTTTTTTGGGCATTTTTTTTGTTTGGGAGACATTTTCTCTGGTTGCAGGAGTTTAGCGACCACGAGAGTTTCATCTACTTTGGATCGGGCCCATTTGGCCACCCCTGTTCCTACCTCATCTTTGGTTTTGGCCGCTCCTCTGTCCAACACTCGGCATTGACAGCCCAATTAGGACTCAGCCACTTCAATGGCCTCCTCGCCCTACATCAGCAACTCCACATCCATTCCACATTTATAGGCTGCCACATTCTATACAAGCAATTTTTTTTGACTCAGTTGGTGGTCATTCAAACTTTCCTGCTATGTTCATTGTGGTGGTTATTGTTTGTAGCAGGTTGATCTTTTTGTCTACTCCAGGCCGATGCCATTCAACTGTGGGTCAAGGTTTCCACAGACTTTGCATTGCAGTTATTTTGGTATGGTTGCCATGGATCTCACAAATGGTCACCATTTTTAAGTGTGGAGGTCGTTATTCCAAATGCTAGGCTCCCAAATGCAGGTCACCGTTTTGTATTGAATTTGTTTCAACATTTTGCAGGTCATGGGAAATATTTGGTTGGTCCAATGGTTCGTTGGAGTAGTTCGGCTCCAAGGCACCTATTGTATACAATCTCCAGATGTTGTTTGGTCATCATTTCCTCCCAGTGGAAATCTCCATTGGAAGACTCTGATTTAATAAGTCGTTGGCGCCCATCATTGTTTAGTTGTTGTTTTCTATTTGGAAACTGCCTCTTTTCTGAGCAGCTCCAACGGTCGACCTTACACTTCACGCCAGTTCTATGAGTTTAGTTCAGTTTGATCACACAGTTGTCCAACAAAGTCACCTTTCCAAATGCTTGGTCGTTAGTTTTAGTTTGAATTTGTAGCACTATATGTCAGTATTCAAATGTAATAGCATTACATGTTTATGTTAGCACCTTTTGCAACATTAACATTTAGTGTTAAGTTAAGTTACTCATTAACATTTATGTTAACATTCTTTGTAACACAAACATTTACTGTGACCACTAGCTGTTAGGATAACTCAGCAAATATTTGTAAGGTGAGCATTACTAGATAGTGGGGCACACTTGTGAAGATTTTTCTCTCTTTTCACGAATATTGTTATAGAGCTATTGTAAAAGCAAATTACAAATTGGCAACTTTTTAAAGTGCCAAATTTTCCTTGTAAATTCAAGTGGGTTCAAATGCACTCGTATAGAGTGCCAAACTGACCCTATTTGTCACATTTTGCTCATGCACTCAAACTCTAAAATGCCAAAGCAAGGGGGGATAAAAAACTAATCAAAGGGTTGTCTTGTGTTTTGTTCTTTTTTTCACAAAATGGACCTAATACTAACTCCATTTAACTACTATGAATGGAAGCAATCAATGGAGATAAAACTCAAGAAACTAGGATTACATAGGGTCACTATGGGTTTGGAACCTGAACCACAAGTTGCTGTAGAAAAACGTAAATGGTTTAATAGGAATGATGAAGCCTATGGTACATTGTGTATGTCTCTTTCTTCTGACCTTCTCTTTCACATTGCTTCAGCCACAACACCTAATGTTGTATGGACAACATTAGAATCTTTGTTTGTCAAAGAAGATGTAATGAGAGGACATCAACTGGAAAATGAACTAATAAGTCTTAATCCACAAGACTTTAACACAATTCAAGATTTCTTCACTAAACTATATTTGCTAAGGTTTCAACTCAAACAATGTGGAATTGAAAAACAAGATGAAAAATTGGTTCTAAGTGTCTTCTCAAAGTTAGGTCCTATGTATGCCGTGTTTGTTTCAACTTTTCATGCAACAAAGGATGCTCTTGGTACACGCTTCACTATGCCTTCACTTTCAAATTTTGTTGTTTCTCTTACAAAGGAGCAAGACAAATTAATTCAAATGGGTACAATGAAGACTTCAAAGTCACAAGCTCTTGTTGCAACTGTATCACCAATTAAGTCAAAGAAACAACATAAGGATCAAGCTAAAGGCACAAAATATGAATTAGCATCTGTTTCATCTCCCTCCTCAAAAGGGAGAAGTTTTAATGAAAGGCTCACATGTACTTACTATCAGAAACTTGGTCATGAAGAAAGTAGATGCTTTCAAAAAGATAAAGATGAGTTAAAGAAACTTCTTCAACAAACTCAACTTGAATTGTCCAAACTCAATGCAAGTGGTTCTTCTAATTTTGCATCTACATCATCCACAGATTCAAATAAAGGAAAGAACAAAGGTATGGCACTTCTTGCTTCAACAAATCCTACATCACATAAGTGGCTTCTTGATTCAGGGGCATCACACCATATGGTTGCCTCAAAGGAGTTGTTTTCTACCTATGAGCCATGTTCATTCCCTCCAATTCTTATGGGGAATAACACATATATGAATGCTTATGGAAAAGGGTCTATTGATATTGGTAAAGGAACATTTAATGATTTACTTTATGTTCCTTCTTTGTCTACCAATCTCCTTTCCATTTACCAGATCACACACAGTGGCACAGGGAAAACAATTCACTTCACATCCACTTCAGTGATTATGAGAGATTTGTAGAGTAGAGACATCATTGCTATAGGACATGCTGATCATGGTTCTAGAGTCTATTCTTTTTCTTGCTTTGGCTCTGCCAACTTTGATGGTTTGAGTATAGATGACACTGATACCTTCAGCCTTCAGAAGGACAATCAGTTTGGTTTCTTGCACCTTAGAGTTCTATCCTCCTCATTGGTTCCCACTCCTACTGATATTCTCTCTCCTTCATCTCCTACTTTTTTGTCTGAGTGTTCCATCATCTTTGGGTTCTCATGATATAGGATAGTAGGATCAACACATATGTGTTACTGATGCATTTGATTGGGATGACTACTTGGTAGGCATATCAGACTTGTTTAGTGAGTCCCAATGTTTTATAGAGTTGCTAGACACTTTTGATTATAGTCATGCTATTATCACCTTGGAGGATGTTGTTCCTCCATCTCCTGATTCTGTTCCGACTCCACTAGTGGTTTGACTACAGCTTCGAGAGATTTCATTGCAGCATTTAGAGACTTATGTTCTTCTCACTTGGGAAGATATTATGTACCTTTCTAAAGTTTTCCTTCTTCCACAAGGAAGACATGTTCGATATTGTAGGATCAGTTTTAGTGTTCTTCATTGAGCATCACTCAGCACTACAAGATCCATCATATTATGTGGGGGCTCTCTAGTCTCTCTCTTTCTCTCCTATGGGGGGAATATTTCTTGTACTTTTGTGATAGAAGTAGTTCTTGTGGGGTCATGAGTCCTCCTTCTATCTTTTTTCTTCCTTCACTTGTACATTTACTTCTTGCATCATTTTTCTCTCTTTTTGGAGGAAAATTTTTCCCACTGGGTTTTCTTTCTTTCTCCGCTTTATGAGAGATGCATTTGTTCATGGGTACCTGATCAGGCCTAGTTGCTGGGACCCATCATTGTTTCACTACTCCCTAAGTTACACTTAAGGGGGGGTGTTAGTGTGAAAAGTTACATTATCTATCTAGTTAGCTTTTAGCATGTCTAGGAGATTAATATTCACACTTGGTTAAGTACAACTTTGGGCTTCTTACCTTTTTTCATCTCACTTCATGTGGTGAAGACATGTGTACTCACCTTTGTGAGACACCTACTTCATGCAAACTTGCCACTTGCTCAAACATGTGTCATTTGAGTAGACAAGTGTTGCACCTTTGGAGGGTTGCTCAGTCGTTGTATACGACCTTCTCACCTCATGGGCATTATCTATGTCTTTGGATTTTGTGCATAATTTAGAGACCTTTATACTTATTCATGTATGTTCCTATTAGGAATGGGAAGATCATATGCACACTTCTGTGTTTCTTTTTTTTCCTAAGGGGAGAAATGTGGTTCAACATTCATGGATCCTGTTCAGCATTCAGTGTCGAGAGGGGGAGTGTTAGTGTGAACAGTTACATTATCTATCTAGTTAGCTTTTAGCATGTCTAGGAGATTAATATTCACACTTGGTTAAGTCCAACTTTGGGCTTCTTACCTTTTTTCATCTCACCTCATGTGGTGAAGACATGTGTACTCACCTTTGTGAGACACCTACTTCATGCAAACTTGCCACTTGCTCAAACATGTGTCATTTGAGTAGACAAGTGTTGCACCTTTGGAGGGTTGCTCAGTCATTGTATACGACCTTCTCACCTCCACTTGCTTGCCTATTTATGCAAGGCTCTATGTACATAATCTTCATCTCTTGAATATCAATTTGGCTTTTTGTTTGCTCATGCTTTGTAGAAGTTTATATTGTTTTTTGTTTGCAGATCTTGGCTGAAACTTTCAATAAGCATTTCTACTACAACTATAAACATTGAGGCTTGATATGTAATGGTAGCTAGAAACAAATATCAGATAAAAAACTATGGGTGAGAGCAACTTTGTCAAGCCTCGATGTTTACAACTTTTATAGCAGATTGGTTAAATGATTGTATAACATAGGTTTTGCATGATCTTAGTGGTGAGGTGGTAGTGTGTAAACACTATATAACATTAATTCTATTTACGTGATAGCTATCAGTGGTGGAGAAGAATCAATTTAGGTGTCAAGTAAGGCTGTTCTAAATTTTGGAAGAGAATGAAAGAGCAAAAATATTTAACAAAAAAGCAACTACAGACATCATGGCCATGAAACAAGAAGAAACTAGCTTTGAGGGATGTCATCCAATAGAATTCAATGATTGCAGGATATGTACAAAATAAATTTTGTTTAAAGACTTTTTAAAATCTTTGAAGCAAGTGCAATTGGTTGGTTTGAAACCAGACTTGCAATCTTTTTGGTAGCTTCCAGCCAGCTAGGGCACGTGGCTAGGTGGTTTTAGCGGATGAGAGTTGTACATACTTCGATCAGATTTGGAACCCTTATTGCATTGTATCTAAATTGGCTACTACAATAACTTCTATGCACACTAGAATGCATCCTACCATTGTAAGATTTGTTTATTTCAAGACGCACACTGCCATGCAGGTTTCTTGTGAAAGACGCAGATACTTAAATCACCTATCTAATCCTTATTGCATTACACCTTCAGTTGATCATTATGTGAGCAGTTGTTAATATGATTTATCTGACAATTGTTTCTTCTAGTTTACAGTCTATCTTGAATCACAATTGTAATAAGGAGAAAAAGTTTTATGATTAACATTCTTTAAGAGTCTATTTATGAATGACTCAAAACAAATAGAGGAGGTAATAATAGAAGGTGCTAACAAAACATCCTAAATAGCTATACTGGATTAACTCATCGTTGAGTTTAAGAAAACTCTTAATCCTTTATGCATCTTTCAAAACTAGAGTGAAGTTATATGGCACTAAAAGTATACAATCAAAATGATAAGTTGAAGGCTTAGAAAATTCTAGGGGAAAATCATTAGGCAGAGATTGCATGGTGCATTACCACTAAAAAACAGCACC
This sequence comes from Cunninghamia lanceolata, assembly GCA_027924645.1. NCBI lineage: Eukaryota > Viridiplantae > Streptophyta > Pinopsida > Cupressales > Cupressaceae > Cunninghamia > Cunninghamia lanceolata. The sequence goes on along the minus strand of BSBN01000050.1, from coordinate 7,907,458 downwards.
AATACACTTATCTATAGACGTCTGAGGGATCAACATATAACATGCAGTACTTTGGGATGCAAAATCAATAGCTTCGATGATGAAGGTACTACTAAGCCTATTTTCATATGTGATCTTCATGCACCAAGATAAAACTATCTTAAAAACATGAATGCTGGAGTAAGCTATCAGGTGCAGTAGATACAAATGCCCTAATAGACATGCGTGCAAAATAAAACAAAGCATGGTTAAACACAAGAAGATCTCACAACTGTTTGACAAAATCCCTCAAAAGAATGTTGTCTTCAAGGATTATAACAATTGCAGTATGTGCACAAAAGGGATTCTTTGAACCTTTTAACAAACACAATTGGCAGATGTAAGACTAGACTGCAAACCTTTCCAGCAATCTATCCAGCCCATGCCATTAGAAGCATAGACAATGCACACAAATTGTATTGACAATGCATCAGAGATGTTATCTCTTGGAAATCCAATGTTATTATTTGTGAGATCACACTCATCAGAAGACATATACAAAGGAAACCATGGTACTCTAGTAAAGCACACCTTGAATAGAATGGGGAGGACAAAATAAAGGGGTTGAAAATTAGAATCATAGAGAAATAGGCTAAAGCAGGAGGTGAGCTGTGTGCTATTAATAAGCAAATACACCGACAAGAGTAATAATAACATACTCTAACCGCTAATCAATTAAGTAGAGTTTATAACCATTTCTCATGCCAATCTATAAAATGAACACTCGAAAACATTTTCTCCTCCTTCCACATCAAAAGCTAGATTAAAGGTGCTAATTAAATTACCAAAACATCAGCCGAGCAGGTTAGGACATGATACCAACACTACTGGTTTCAAATGATATTGGTGTTATACCAAAATGTTAAAAGCAAAATAAAAAAAAGGGAACCTAAAACTATCACCACTCGGCTTCATTAATGTTTGAAATCATGTTATTGTTAATATTAAAGATAGATAGGAACAAATTATGAATCGTTACCCTCTAAAATGCATCAATTGCAAGACCGTGTATTGGATACACATGACAAACCTTTCAGTTCTTTAGTACCGCTTTTACTCTTAACATAAATCATGAAGCTACACCTTTCAAAATTAGATTTTATGAAAAAGATCCACCCTTTGGTCTCCCACATATGACTTGTAGTCCTCCATAACCATTTCTCTGATGGAAGGGCTCTCTCTCCCTCTCTAATTGCATCCCTGGCTAACCAATTGATGTTCCTCTCCAACCCCAGCTTGTAACCCCCCTCTTTCCAGAACCTTCTCCACCTTTCAGGAGTCTCAACACATGATGCAATGCCAATTCTATTACAACCGTCTCCTCTTTATCTTTGCACAATTTGTTATTTTATTAAATTTATAACTTTAACTCTATAATGTAATTTAGAACCATGACATTCTATTTTATTTTAATATTTAGTAAATATATATTATAATTTATCTATAATTTTATTTTTATAACCTTTTAGTCAACAATATACTTGTTTACGCATTATATATATTTTTTATATTAGTTTTATGAATTACAAACCAATTAATTTGTTTATAATTAATAAACAACTCATAATAGTTTTTTATCAATTTTATTTACATTCTATTATTTATTTGCATTTATTTATCAAATGTGTCCACTTGACTTAGTAATTTTATTTGAATGTAGCATAAACCAAATCAAACAATTAAAACCTATTTTGTCTAATGTGGAATGACACCTAACTACTTTACATGATAGACAAGCATGACCATGACAATGGAGATAGACTGTCATACCCAAACTGACGACACTGACTAGATGCAAAACTGAAGACTCATCCTCTTCAAGGATGATGGATGACTAGGGACCTTATGTTAACTCTAGATCAACAATTTCCATTGGTTAAGGCATACTCAGACATGTTAATTTTGGTGGAGTCGATGCCTAGTACCTGCAGCCTATAGCAAACAACATGGTCAAACATGTAGATATATGTAATCATGTAGTCATACACATAGTGGAAGCAAGTCGAAGTGTAGCAGGGTACTCATGGATGAGTAATGCAACACTGTTCCTTTCATAGAACATCTCAAACAAGTAATTACATTATGCACAATAATCAGTAGCTGATCAACTAGATAACAAACATCATCAGATGATCATATGATGCACATAATAAGATTGATCCCTATAATCAATTAAGTCCCTAAAGATGTCATAACATATGCATAACTCAAGTAAATATTAGTGTCGCAACAAAGATTATCAATAATACATAGTAACTGTCATATGAAACCACATGAAGATAATCAGGAATGTCACCAACATGAATGTAGCATCTATTAACATCATATAATGTACAATGTCAACTGCCTAAAATACCCTAAGTATTCTTATTATTTTACCTTCATCTTCATGCTCCTTAGCCCGACCACCTACACATCCAAGGTGAGAATGGAGGGGCATAAACATCCTATCCCCCTAAAACTTAACTTACTCCTGGAAGTCACAAACTAGGGTGGAGACATAACATATTAGCATTGCAATTTTCTATTGCCAACATATGCATCCATATTAAGCAATTGTTCATAAGACAAGCATAGTCGTTCAATAAAGACAAGAAGAACATAAATTCTTTACCTTTAAGGCATATCATGTGATTTACTTATAACCAATCACCCATATTTTGAGAATTTCATATGATTTAGAGAATTGAACTCACATATTAACAAGAAAAAATACATCTCATCTCTTATTTCCACTATGGTTCCAACTAATTACCAACCATGCAAAGTACAATTCTCCACAGAATCCTCCCATGAACATACTATTAGAGGTTTGAAATGAACATGATAAAAACAACACTTAACATGAAATGGGGCCAACAGAAACAAACATTTGGAATAGCCACCATAGAAATTTAAAAAAAATGCAAACCCAAATGGAGGAATAATCAAATCCAATCTTAAGTCACAAAGAGACAACAATTTTCAACAATAAATCAAGTATAAAGAAAAGAGTTTTGGTGACCACTCTTGTCATAAGAAAGTTCAAAGAAAGCAAATTCACTATTAACTCCCAACAACACATGAAACAACTGTCAAAAATTCCAAAACAAGCAAATTACAAACAAATCCACATCACGATGTGACTAATTTTAGCCACATAAGGGAGTATCTGCTACACAACACCCAAGGACACAAGGTCCATAGTGTGTTAGAGAATGTACACCAACCACACAAACAATTAAGTTATCTACATCCTCATATCTAGAAACTTTTATACAAGAATTTAAGGTAACACAGTTGCTACTTATTGGCAACCGACTTCTATCTTTATTGCAGTATAATTTCTTTTTACCAAGCTATGAACATGTGCAATTACTTCCTTACGCAAGAAGATATTTACAAAGGGAATGCATGATGTCATACACAAGAATAATTCAAAACTCTAATTGACTTACCATATCACATTCATGAACTCATGGGTCGAACACAAGATCCAATTTGATCTCTTGCACATGGTTCTTACAAAGTCATACACAATGATAACTTTCATTAACCACAACATAACTTCAACTTGAGGTCATAGCCAACTAGGAAATAGATATAAGATTATCTAGCAACCACTTTAGGATATCCACACATGACAACACCACATAATCCACATGACTCGCGATACATGATGCCACTGAATGATTAAATCATTCCAATACTTACAAAAAGCATACAATTAACATAAAGATGGTATGGTGCTTCCACACACATAGCTAAACATAACCCCCAAGTATGATTACCAAACCAGGGAACACAAAACACCATTGGCCTTTCACAACACCCCACATAGAATGGGTACAAGATATTCACATCACTAGGGGGAAAATACCACTTTCCTAATTACATCCACTAATAGTAATCATGCTTCTTTCTTATTATGCACTAGAGACAACAAGAGGGACTCAAGGCCTCAACATATCAGCAAGCACTAGCATTCAAAAAACACATACTGTCAAATATATCATAACATTTTTAGAAAAGGAGAGAGAACACATAGCATACACATAAGTGAAGCAAGGCATGAAGAATGTATTTCTTCCAGAATCAAAGAACAAGTCTATAAATTTATCAACCTTCTAACGTCATACTAAGGCACATAAGTGCGGGGTACTATTACCAACTCACCACAAGGAGAAACATGGTTAACCTAGAGCAACAACAACAATCCAGAGATCCTAGTGTTACAACATAGGCTCTGATACCAAGTGTAACACCCCACCATGGGACTCTAGAGAACAACATAATTATACTACTCAAACAGAACAATTTTATTTTTAAATGAAATAGATAACAAAGTAATATTTAACTTATCTATACATATCATTAAACTAAACATTATCCTCTAAGATTCCATGACTGCATTACTAACAAAACTATTAACAACATCTAACATACATTGTGTATTAAATAAAACCTTAATTCATTCTAAATCTATTGCATTTAATGAATAAACATATACATCATAACATCAGATAATAAATCATCAAGATCATAAAACTATAGGTACATATGCAATTTTCCATACACATGAGTACATCATTACATTGTTTACACTATCACCTTCATGGTTACATTGGAATACATACTTTATGTTTTAATTGATATAAAAGACTAGTACATGAGCATAAATCACTGTCTCCATAACTAGAACAAGATCTGGAATTTGGTACAAGAGATACATCCTCCTCACACATGAACACTGGCAAGGGAAAAACCAATGGAGAATAAGCATATCTGCCTGACCATGTGGAACCCTGAGGTCCACCCCCCGTGTAAAGAGATAACATAAAGTCCTACTACAATAGACAATCAGATAGACAGTAGTCTAAAAGGAACAAGGACTACACATGACTCCAATGTAATACAGGTAACTGACACAATCAACACTTCTAGATGCCACCACAAAACAAATGGGGAGAACACAATAGAGAATGCTAGGCTGTAGTAGGGGTGAGTGTCATTGCATGGTCCTAATATGGGTTATCCTGGCAATCTCTTCCTAGACACCAGTCCCCATCTATGGTTATCCTGATAGTCTCTCACTAGACGTCGACCCCATAGGGTGACACATGAGGAACCAACATTCCTTTCGTGAGGACAAGGAAGTTGCTTTGCCAACCACGGCCTTCTCATCCCATCCTTAGCCTGAACCAACACTCTAGGCATGGGTGAGGCATCCAATTATTTTATTTAGTGTGGAAACTACAAACCCTCTAAATTTATTATTAAGCTATGACTGGATTAACAACTTCCAATGGGTTATCCTGACAAGCCACTTTGGGCGCCAGCCCCATATTGAAAGCCAGTCTGCCTTCACTACATCTAGAAGACCCTATCCATCAAGAAAGATAATTAGCATCATAATGATAAGTACACATATACAATGCAAGGCATTTACCTTCTTGCATACAAATCATAACCACATGAATAGGTACACTGAGCAAGGAATTATTCATCTTGCACATGTATCATACCAACATGAATAGGTACACTGAGAAGGGTATTATCAATCTTGCACATGTACAATACCAACATGAATAGGTACACTGAGCAAGGTATTATGCATCTTGCATAGTCATCATAACTACATGAATCCATAAACAGAAGGTAGTCAACATTACATATAACCATTACATATTCAACCATTAGCAAGATTACATATTCACAAGAGTCATACACATGAATACCCCTCTTGGCCTCTGGAATCAAATTTCTAAATGACATAGACACTTGACATCACTATAACACAATAATCTCACATCGACATTCACTCTCAAATCCACATCATCATCTAATCGACCAAACTAAGATCCTTCATCAATAATTCATTTACAACACCTCAATTGCAACATATGATATAATGCACCAATTATGAATCTTGACTAACTAATCTTTACTCAATTAGGATAAGAAAGTGATAAAAATTATCATTGGAGAAATATTATATATAAGATCTGGACAAGGACATATGTGTCATTTAAACAATACACAATAAACATAAGTATATAATTCAATTATTCCATGCAAAATTAATCAACAATCAAGCTTAGATGTGATAGTTAACATTTAACATATTTTACGATTAGAAATATTTAAAAAAAGACCAATAATATTAATAATTTAGGAAATAATAAATATGAGTTAAACTTCTCAATATATTCTCCTTAAAAGAACAAATCTATAGCTCTAACTTGACAAAATAGAATGACCATCTAATCCAAAACAATGACATAGTTTATAATTCATTAGATCAAACTCCAAATTGTTTTACATCTTAAAGACTATAAATAGTAATATCTTAAACTAATTCTATCATTGTAGAATTTAGACAATTATATCACAACCTTTACTAAACTAACTACATTATTTATAATTAGTAATAAATCCCATGGGCTCCTAAAAGTAATTCATTAAATTCTTGTAATAGAGTAGCTCAGAAGCACTAAGACATAACCTCACAGATCTGTAGAGTTAATGGTAGAACTATCTAGGATTTATTGTTTATCTTACATGCTAGCCCTTTAAAGATCTTTAACTTGAGGGAGCATCAGATCGTCTAAATAAATCTTTTCTGGAGCATTATTTTGACTCTCAAAGCTCACAAGGTTCCTCTGCAGACTTATATTCAATAATAAGAGTGCAACAAGAAGTCATCTAGGCCTTATCATCTGTGATGTCCTCAAGGTCTTAAGGTTTCACATAAGAAAGTATCACCAGTCTATAACACTTACTTCGTGACCTCTCGATGGGCTTCAAGTGAATAATAACTTTGAGATTATGATCCTTAATTTATCATATTCCTTCTTTCTATTTTGTTTGCAGGATACACAAAATCCCTCTTTAATGTCTACTTTAGCTGTACATGCCTTAGTATATGTATTCAATCTTTTTAAGTTGATATGTCATTATCCATCAACAAGCAAATTATAATGAAGACCGTCTGATAAGTTCTGAAATAAAATTGTTAAAACAACTTATAATACTTCAGTTATAAGCATTTCTAGTACAACTATAAACATCAAGGCTTGATATGTAATGGAAGCTAGAAACAAATATTAGATAAAAATATACGGGTGAGAGCAACTTTGTCAACTTTTATAGTAGATTGGTTAAATGGTTGTGCAACACATGTTTTGCATGATCTTCGTGGTGAGGTGGTAGTTATATATATATATATATAACACATCTTTAACAAAATATTCATTTCTCTCTCCAGTTTATGTGAAATCCAATTCTATATATGCAAGTGTGTAAACACTATATAGCATTGATTCTATGTAGGTGATAGCTATTCAATGGTGGAGAAGAATCCACTGAGGTGTCAAGTAAGGCTGTTCTAAATTATGGAAGAGAATGAAAGAGCAGAAATATTTAATAAAAATATAACTGCAGACATCATGGCCACGAAACATGAAGAAACTAGCTTTGAGGGATGTCATCCAATGGAATTCAATGATTGCAGGATATGTACAAAATAGATTTTTGTTTAAAGACCTTTTAAAATCTTTGAAGCAAGAGCGATTGGTTGGTTTGAAACCAGACCTACAATCTTTTTGCCAGCTTCCAGCCAACTGGGGCGCGTGGCCAAGCGGTTTTAGCGGATGAGAGTTGTACATACTTCATTCAGATTTGGAACCCTTATTGCATTATATCTGAATTGGCTACTATAATAACTTCTGTGCACACTGGAACACATCCTAACATTGTAAGCATTGTTTATTTCGAGACGCAAGTTGCCATGTAGGTTTGTCGCGAAAGCTGCACATACTTAAATCACGTCTAATCCTTATTGCATTACATCTTCAGTTGATCATTATGTGAGCGGTTGTTAATATGATTTATCTGACAACTATTTCTTCTAGTTTACAATCTATCTTGAATCACAACTGTAATAAGGAGAAAAAGTCTTACGATTCACATTCTTTAAGAGTCTATTTATGAATAACTCAAAACAAACAGAGTAAGAAATAATAGAAGGTGCTAACGAAACATCCTAAACAACTATACTTGTTTAACTCATCGCCAAGTTTAAGAAAAATCTTAATCCTTTATGTAGCTTTCAAAACTAGAGTGAATCTATATGGCGCTTAAAGTATACAATCAAAACGATAAGTTGAAGGCTTAGAAACTTCTGGGGCAAAAGCATTAGGCAAAGATTGAATGGTTCGCTACCACTAAAAGACAGCACCAGTACACTTAACTATAGACGTCTAAGGGATCAACATATAACATGCAGTACTTTGGGATCCAAAATTAGTAGATTCGATGATGAAGGTACTACTAAGCCTATTTTCATATGTGATCTTCATGCACCAAGATAAAACTATCTTAAAAACATGAAGGCTGGAGTAAGCTATCAGGTGTAGTAGATACAAACGCCCTGATAGACATGCGTGCAAAATAAAAAAAAGCATGGTTAAACATAAGAGGAGCTCACAACTGTTTGACAAAATCCCTCAAAAGAATGTTGTTTTCATCTATTACAACGATTGCAGTATGTGCACAAAACAAATTCTTTGAAGCTTTTAATAAATGCAATTGGCAGATGTAAGACCAGGTGGCAAACTTTTCCTGCAATCTATCCAGCCTGCGCCATTAGAAGCATAGATAATGCACACGAATTGCATTGACAATGCATCAGAGATATTATCTCTTGGAAACGCAATGTTATTATTTGTGAGATTACACTCATTAGAAGACATATACGAAGGCAACTATGGTATTCTGGTAAATCACACCTTGATCAGAATGGAGAGGACAAAATCAAGGGGTTGAAAATTAGAATCACAGAGAAATAGGCTGAAGCAGGAGGTGAGTTGTGCGCTATTAATAAGAAAATGCACTAACAGGAGGAATAATAACATACTCTAACTGCTAATTAGTTAAGTAAAGTTTATAACCATTTCTCACACCAATCTATAAAATGAATGCTCAAAAACATTTTCTCCTCCTTCCGCATGAAAAGCTAGATTGAAGGTGCTAATTACACTACTGAAACGTCAGCCAAGTATCTTAGGGAATGATACAATCACTACTAGTTTCAAATGATGATGGTATTATAACAAAATGTTAAAAGAAAAATAATTAAAATGGGAACCCAAAACTATCGCCACTCAGCTTCATTAATGTTTGAAATCATGTTATTGTTAATATTAAAGATAGATAGGAACAAATTATGCATCGATTGCAATGCTGTGTATTGGATATGCATGACAAACCTTTTAGTTCTTCAGTACCGTTTTTACTCATAACATAAATCATGAAGCCACACCTTCCAAAATTAGATTTTATGAAAAAGACCCACCCTCTGCTCTCCCACATATGAATTGTAGTCCTCCATAACAATTTCTCTGATGGAAAGGCTCTCTCTCCCTCTCCAATTGCTTCCCTGGCTGACTGATTGATGTTCCTCTCCAACCCCAGCTTGCAACACCCCTCTTTCCAGAACCTTTCCCACCTTTTAGGAGTCTCGACACATGATCCAATGCCAACTCCATGACAACCATCTCCTCTTTATCTTTGCACAATTTGTTATTTTATTAAATTTATAACTTTACAACTATAATGTAATTTACAACCATGACATTCTATTTTATTTTAATATTTACTAAATATATATTTATTTTATTATATATTATAATTTATCTATAATTTTATTATTATAACCTTTCAGCCGACAATATACTTGTTTATGCATTATATATTTTTTATATTAATTTTATCATTTACAAACCAATTAATTTGTTTATAATTAATAAACAACTCATAATAGTTTTTTATCAATTTTATTTACATTTGTTTATTTATTTGCATTAATTTATCAAATATGTCCACTTGACTTAGTAATTTTATTTTAATGTAGCATAAACCAAATCAAACAATTGCAGCCTATTTTGTCTAATGTGGAATGATACCTGACTACTTTACATGATCGACAAACATGACCATGACAACAGAGACAGACTATCATACCTAAACTGATGACAACAATTAGATGCAAAAATGAAGACTCATCCTCTTGAAGGATGATGGATGACTACGGACCTTATGTTAACTCTGGATCAACAATTTCTATTCGTTAAGGCATGCTCAGACCTGTTAATTCAGGTGGAGCTGATGCCTGGTACCTGCAACCTGTAGCAAATAACATGGTTGAACATGTAGATATATGTAATCATGCAGTTATACACAGAGTGAAAGGAAGTTGCAATGTAGGAAGGTACTCGCGTATGAGTAATTTGACACTGTTCCTTTCATAGAACATCTCAAACAAGTAACTACATTACATACAATAATCAATAGCTAATCAACTAGATAAGAAACATCATCAGATGATCATATGATACACATAATAAGATTGATCCCCATAATCAATTAAGTCCATAAAGATGTCATAACATATGCATAACTCAAGTAAATATCAGTGTCGCAAAAACGATTATCAATAAGACATACTAACTGTCATATGAAACCACATGAAGCTAATCAAGAATGTCATCAATATGAATGTAGCATCTATTAAGATCATATAATGTACAATGTCAACTGCCTAACATGCCCTAAGTATTTCAATTATTTTACCTTCATCTTCATGCTCCTGGCCTAACCACCTGCACATCTAAGGTGAGAATGGAGGGGCACTACAGTGTTTAATATTATTACATCATAGTTGTACTTATTAATGTTTCTTCCCCCAATAAATATCCTTGTTCCACCCTAAGATTCATTTAAAGTAATATAAGTAGCACTTAAAATCTTAGCAATTAAACAAATTGCATTGAATGAGCAAAATTATAGCATCCATACTACAATTATTCTACTTACATTCACATATATGTATGCATGCATGATTATTTGTTGTATTTCATGTTTGATTTTTGATGTTAAATTAGTCCATCCATGATTTTGACCAAAGGAGAGTAAATCAGTGCCTAGAAAACTTCAAAACAATGCCAAAACAAGAAATATTCCAACATAAGAAGACTTACAACCAACCTCAAACCAAAAAGTAGAGCTTAATGGGAAAGAAAAAAATATAGCCAACATCTAACAATAGAAAAGAAGAATAGCAACTACAACAAAATTCGTTATGGGTCCAAATTGTTTGACTTGAATAAGTCAATAATTTTTATTTTATAAACTTTTCAATGTCAAAACAGTAATTTTTTTAATTATATAGTATTTTATTTATATATTATCAATATACTTTTTAAATTTTTATTCTTTCTATATGTATATTAATTAACTTAATAGTCAAATTGATAGAGTCTTATAATGTCCATGTCTAGTTACAATAGAATCATTTACAATATGATTATTTTTACATATGAATCTTGAATTTATAAAATATTATACTAGTTCACTAATGATTAATGAAAATATAGATTCATCTATACACTATTATAACAAAATAATCACTCATTATTTACTGATTTAATTCACTGAAATATCAATAAATTATATATAAGTTATCAATTTATTAATATTAATATTAATTATCTTACTTCTCATTACAATTCCACTAACTATTGTAATACATATTAATATTAATATCATTATTACATTAAGAACATCATTACCTAATACCCACAATCCACATACTATTACTACTACACAACAAAGGCAGGTACTCACTCTGACACTTGTTAACACTAGCATTTGTATTAGATTCCATTTAACATACATTACCTTAAAAAACCTATTCATTGTATCAGTTGGATTAGAGTGGTGGATGTAAAATGTAGCATATCAACCATATTCGATGGTTCAAAGCACAAAGACTAGTGTGCTTTCTCATATATTCGGTAGTGCAAGAAACATATAGAGGAAATGAGGTCACATGTTATATTAGGCAGTGCAAAAAGCATACATAGGAGACGAGACCACGTATCATATTCAAGTTGAAATAAAATGACAATTACAAAGACACAAAAAGAGGAAGAGGCAAAGGAAATTGCCTAGAAAACTTCAAAACAATGCCAAAACAAGAAATATTCTAACATAAGAAGACTTATAACCAACCTTAAACCAAAAAGTAGAGCTTAATGGGAAAGAATAAAATATAGCCAACAACTAATAATAAAAAAGAAGAATAGCAACTACAACAAAATTCATTATGGTCCAAATTGTTTGACTTGAATAAGTCAATAATTTTTATTTTATAAACTTTTCAATGTCAAAATAGTAATTTTTTTAATTATATAGTATTTTATTTATATATCATCAATATGTTTTTTAATTTTTATTCTTTCTATATGGATATTAATTAACTTAACAATCAAATTGATAGAGTCTTATAATGTCCATGTCTAGTTACAATAGAATCATTTAGAATATGATTATTTTTTACATATGAATCTTGAATTTATAAAATATTATACTAGTTCACTAATGATTAATGAAAATATAGATTCATCTATATACTATTATAGCAAAATAATCACTCATTATTTACTAATTTAATTCACTCAAATATCAATATATTATATATAAGTTATCAATTTATTAATATTAATATTAATTATCTTACTTCTCATTACAATTCCACTAACTATTGCAATACATATTAATATTAATATCAATATTACATTAAGAACATCATTACCCAATACCCACAATCCACATACTGTTACGACTACACAACAAAGGCAGGTACTCGCTCTGATGCTTGTTAACACTAGAATTTGTATTAGATTCCATTTAACATACATTACCTTAAAAAACCTATTCATTGTATCAGTTGGATTAGAGTGGTGGATGTAAAATGTTGCATATCAACCATATTCGATGGTTCAAAGCACAAAGACTAGTCTGCTTTCTCGTATATTTGGCAATGCAAGAAACATATAGAGGAAACGAGGTCACATGTTATATTAGGCAGTGAAAAAAACATACATAGGAGACGAGACCACGTATCATATTCAAGTTGAAATAAAATGACAATTACAAAGACACAAAAAGAGGAAGAGGCAAAGGAAAGCAAGGGCTGTGGTGCACAGCTGCAGTCCCTGCTTAAGACTGCAAAAATATTCTTCTGAATTAATATTCTTCTGAATCTCCTACCAGGCAATGACATGTTACATAAGATACCCTCTTGGAGTAATAGAGAAGTTTGAAAATAATTTCCAGAATTCCATTTGATATTATTTTATGAAGGCAGGAGCTAACATAGAAGTCAATGTCAACAAAGGTCCTACGAGCCTCTCTATTCTTCAGTAGGAAGGGCAAAAACATAATCATGCCAATAAAATCTGCAATAAGAAATCAACTTTAGGAGCCATCGTGAGAGAGGATAAATTAAACCCAAAGATATTGTTGGAATTTAATCCTCTGTTAGATATTTAATGTTGACTGTCCCCGTGTCAGACCTGGGGATCTTCCGCATCCTCTTCTCCAGCACCGTTGGCCTACCGCATTCAATTCCGGTAGGTAAGTTTGAAAATCAAATGTTTGAGTGCCCATTTTGCTGGGCATGAAGAAGAGACAAAAAGAGGGAAATGTAAGAAGACCAAAAAAAGGGATGAAGGAGAACATCCTGTAGCAGCAGAGGAATTAGAAGGTTCCAGGAGAGAACAACAAAGGAGAACATCAGAGAGGAATGTTGCAGCAGCAACAGTAGTCAGCTACGGAGTTCACACAGGCAGCTCCGGATATACAGTGTGCAGCACCAGAGATTAGGGCAGAGTAAGAAAATAGAGCAGCATCTCTATATTGTAATGTGGATGAAGTTTCGAATGTATTCTAGTTGAAGGAAAAATATATAATTCATATTGTTGTCTCCTTTGTGTATTGTTTCCTGTGTGTTTGTATTTGTTTTTGTTGTTCATTATTGCTGAAGCATTGCATCTGAAGAATAACAACATTCTGCCCATCTCCCCTATTTTTCTGCCAACAAGTGGTATTAGAGCCCTATTTTTCTAGGCAGTCAAGTTTGTGTGGGTATTCTATAAGCCCTAGTTTGTCTAGGCACTCTCAGCCTTCTCAGTTTTGAGAAGCATGGCAGGTGGGGACAGCAAAGGATGGCAACAACCACCTACTTTTGATGGGTAGAACTATGATAATTGGTCTAAGAAGATGAAGACCATTCTGGTTGCGAATGACCTATGGGAGCTTGTCACTAATGGGTTCACAGACATCACAGACCCAACAACCTATGCAGCCCTTATGAATGCTCAAAGAAACCAGTTGAAGGAAACTAGGATGAAAGATGGTAAAGCCCTCAGTCTAGTTGAGGCAGCCTTGACAGAGGCTATTTTTCCCCGCATTGCAGCAGCAAACTATTCAAAACAGGCTTGGGAGATTTTGCAAAACAGCGACAAGGGAACTACCAAAGTGAGGTCAGTCAAGCTCCAGCTGTTTAGAAGAGATTTTGAGATGCTACAGATGAAGGAGAGTGAGTCTATTTTAGACTTTCACACCAGGGTTTCTACCATGCTGAATCAGTTTAGGATAAATAGAGAAACCATGGATGAACAAAGGATTGTTGATAAAATCCTAAGGAGCCTACCTTCCAGATTTGACCCTATAGTCATAACTATAGAAGAGACAAAGGATCTGTCCAAGATGACAGTGGATGAGTTGATGGGCTCTCTACAAAGCCATGAGCAGTGGTTGAATAGATCTGCTCCTTCCCTTGAGCAAGCCTTCAAGGCTCAGACCAATGCAAGAGGTTGGGGAAGAGCAATAAACAACAGAGGTAAAGGTCAAAGAGGTAGAGGAAGAAGCAACTCCGGAAGAGGAGTTTCAAACAACCAAGAAGAGGCAAGCAGCTCACAGCCAAACTATCAAGGAATGAAGAAGAACATCAGTTCTAATCAGAGGTATGACAAAGGTAATATTCAATGCTATTACTGTCATAAATTTGGTCATTATGCTAGTGAGTGTAGAAAGAAATAGCAAGACCATGGAGGCCAAAATGCTAATGTAGCAAATGAGAATAGGGCTAAAAATGAGAAACAGTCCAAGGTATTTATTGTGTGCAACCTTGCTGAGAAGAGCAGCCCTGAAGTCTGGTATTTGGATAGTAGGTGTAGCAACCACATGAGTGGTAATGAAAACTTGTTTGCCTCCATTGACAGAAATGTCAAGTCTGAAATCATGATGGGGAATAGTCAAAAGGTTCCTGTCATAGGAAGAGGCATCATTACAGTCCTTAGCAAGCAAGGTGAGAAAATGCAGATCCATGATGTCTATTATGCCCCAGGCATAAAACATAACCTACTAAGCATTGGACAGATGGTCCAAAACGGTTATAGAATCCTGATGGAAAATGGAGGGTGCACCATATTTGATAGAAGAGGCAGTAAGAAAGTGATTGCAGCAGTGCAAATGACAAGAAACAGAATGTTTCCCCTATCACTGACTCCGGTGCCATCTCCGATGCTAACTCCAGTGCTATCTCTAGTGTAGTTTCCTGCACTATCTCTGGCACTCACAGCAGTGGGACAGCAAACAGCCTTCAGGACAGTCATCAAAGACCCATCCAAACTCTGTCATTTGAGGTATGGGCACTTAAGCTTTTCTGGTTTGAGTTTACTGTCTAGGAAAGGCATGGTTAGAGGGCTACCAAACATTGTAGAGCTTGATGGAAAATGTGAAGCCTGCATTCTAGGAAAGTAGCATAGACAACCCTTTCAATCAGGGTATTCAAGAAGGGCAAGAGCACCATTGGAGTTGGTGCATTCAGATTTATGTGGCCCTATGAAAACTCCCACATTAGGTGGGAATATATATTTTATGACCTTCATTGATGATTAAAGCAAAAAAATATGGATTTATTTCTTGAAAAATAAATCAGAGGCTTTTGAGAAGTTTAAGGAGTTTAAGGCATCGACTGAAAAGCAAAGCGGCCGACATCTCAAGGCCCTGAGAACAGATAAAGAGGGACAATATGTCTCCAAACAATTTCTAAATTTCTGTAAGTATGAAGGCATTCATAAACAGTTCACAACAAGGTATACTCCACAGCAAAATGGAGTTGCTGAAATGAAAAATAGAACCATCATAGAGATGGCAGCAATCATGCTGAAGGAAAAGGGACTATCAAATGATTATTGGGGTGAAGCTGTAGCAACAGCGGTCTACCTATTGAATAGGTGTCCTACAAAGGCCATACGCGATCGGATTCCACAAGAGGCATGGACAAACAACAAATGGACTGTTGAGCACATAAGAATTTTCAGGTGTGTGGCATATGCATTCGTGCCTAAAGAGAAGAGGTAGAAATTCGATGATAAAGGTGAGAAATGTATCTTCACGGGCTATAGTGAAAAATCACAAGCCTACAGGTTGTTTAATCCCATCACCAAAAAGCTTGTGATCAGCAGGGATGTTGAGTTCATAGAGAATGAAGCATGGGATGGAACGGTGGACAGCACCACGGGCATTTCAGTCATAATGCCCCTTGAAGATGAAGAAGCTTAGGAGGACAGCAACTCCAAAGGATCTACAGAGAGCAGCAGCTCAGGGAGAAACTACCGTAGAGCACTAGAAAATAGTAGCTCCGAAGATGCTCAGCACAGCAGCTCCGGAGGTAGACAGTAGCATTGCAGCTCCGGAGATCAGCAGCTCTGGAGGTCTGCAACTTCAGAGAATAGTAGCTCCAAAGGATGTTATAACAGCAGCTCTGGAGGTCAGTACAGTAGCTCTGGAGGTCATCAGAATTGCAGCTCTGGAGGTCACAGCAGCAGCTCCGGAGGTCGTCACAACTGCAGCTCCAGAGGTCAGAACAGCCACAGCTCCGGAGGCAATTCAGATCCCACACTCGCATCAATGATCCCAGGAAGGACAAAGAGTGTGAAGGAGATTTATGACAGCACAAGGTATGCTAATGATGATGAAGATTTGAATTTTGCATTATTTTCTTCTAGTGATCCAATCTACTTTAAAGAAGCTATGAAAGAAGAGAAATGGTGTGAGGCCATGGATGAAGAATTAGATGCCATAGTGAGGAATGACACATGGCACCTAACTGATTTACCCAAGGGTAAACAAGTCATTGGAGTTAAGTGGGTCTATAAGACCAAGTCTACTACTGAAGGAAAGATTGAAAGACATAAGGCAAGGCTAGTTGTCAAAGGGTACAAACAAAAACCTGGAAGAGATTATGATGAGACCTATGCACCAGTTGCAAGGCTGGAAATAGTTCAGGCAGTCATTGCAATAGTAGCCCAACACAGATGGAAGGTGTTTCAGATGGATGTAAAGTCAGCCTTCTTGAATGGAGTGCTAAAAGAGGAAGTGTATGTGGAGCAACCACCTGGCTATGAAGTCCCAGGGCAAGAGGACAAAGTATACAGGCTCTGAAAAGCCCTCTATGGGCTGAAACAAGCACCTAGGGCATGGTACAGCAAGATTGACTCATATTTGGTGTGCAACAGTTTTAGCAAAAGTAGCAGTGAGCCCACTCTTTACATCAAAGCAGCTGAAGGTAAAATTTTGATTACTGTTTTGTATGTAGATGATCTAATTTTTACTGGAAATAGTGATCTTTTCATTGCTGATTTCAAAGAGGCAATGAAGAATGAGTTTGAGATGACAGACTTAGGTCTGCTGAAGTTTTTCCTTAGCATTGAGGTCAAGCAAATAGAGCATGGCATATTTATTTCACAAACTAACTATGCCAAACAGATTGTGAAAAGGATTAAAATGGAAAACAGTAAACCTGCCCCTACACCAACAGCCACAGGTCTGAAGTTGAGTAAAGAGGACAACAGCAGGGAAGTAAACCCAACCCTCTACAAGAGCATGGTTGGAAGCCTCATGTACTTGATAGCAACTAGGCCTGATTTGATGTATGTTGTAAGCCTGATTTCTAGGTTCATGGAGAAGCCTAAGGACACGCATTGGCAAGCAAGAAAGAGGATCCTGAGGTATATCAATGGCACATCAGGTTATGGTATCTTGTATGATGTTTCTGATGAGTTTAAGCTGGCTGGTTTCACAGATAGTGATTGGGCAGGAAATATAGATGACCGGAAGAGCACATCCGGCTATGTATTTCACATGGGTTTAAGCGTGATTTCATGGGCATCCAAGAAGCAGCCCATTATTTCTCTCTCTATAGTAGAAGCTAAGTACATTGCAGCAAATGCAGCAGCTTGTTAGGCTATTTGGCTAAGAAAAATCCTTGCAAACTTGTATGAGCAGCAAGAAGATGGTACGACCATTCATTGTGACAACATTTCATCAATAGCCCTGACAAAGAATCCAGTCTTCCACAGATGAAGCAAGCACATTGAAATCTGTTATCACTTCATTAGGGAGTTGGTAGAACGAGAAGAAATTCAGTTGCAATTTTGCAGATCCGAGCAGCAGCTCGCTGATATTTTCACAAAAGCATTACCGAAAGATTCATTTGAATGCCTAAGAGATAGGCTCAGCATTGTGGACAGCTCCAGAGGTGTGCAGCCCCGGAAAGAGGATAGCTATGGAGGTGTGCAGCCCTAGAAAGAAAATAGCTCCGGAGATACAGATCTAGAAAGACAGCAGGAGAGCTCTAGAGATGCTTCAGAGATGCAGAGGGCAGCTTCAGAGATGATGCAGCATGGCAGAAAGAGCTCAGGAGATCTGCTCCAAAAAGGAAAAGGCAAATGTATAGCTCCGGAGATCATTTCTAGAATGAAGAGTGATGTTTGACGTCTGACTTCTGATTAAGGGGGAGTGTTGGAATTTAATCCTCCATCAGATATTTAATGCTGACTATCCCCGCATCAGACCTGGGGATCTCCTGCATCTTCTTCTCCAGCACCGTTGGCCTGCCACATTCAATTCTGGTAGGTAAGTTTGAAAATCAAATGTTTGAGCGCCCATTTTCCTGGGCATGAAGAAGAGACAAAAAGAGAGAAAAGTAAGAAGACAAAAAAAAGGGATGAAGGAGAACATCCTGCAGCAGCAAAGGAATTAGAAGGTTCCAGGAGAGAACAACAAAGGAGAATAGCAGAGAGGAATGTTGCAGCAGCAACAGTAGTCAGCTACGGAGTTCGCATAGGCAGCTCCGGATATACAGTGTGTAGCACCAGAGATTGGGGCAGAGTAAGAAAACTTAGCAGCATCTCTGTATTGTAATGTGGATGAAGTTTCAAATGTATTCTAGTTGAAGGAAAAATATATAATTCATATTGTTGTCTCGTTTGTGTATTGTTTCCTGTGTGTTTGCATTTGTTTTTGCTGTTCATTATTGCTGAAGCATTGCATCTGAAGAATAACAGCATTCTACCCATCTCCCCTATTTTTCTGCCAGCAGATATGTGTTATAGTTAATGTTATCCAGGTTTATCATGGTAGAAAACAAAACTATGGCAAATAATCAAATTTGAACTCTTTCCCTTATAAAGCATAACTTGGAATGTCAAGAACTAAGGATAAAATGATACTTTTAAAAAACATGAGATAAAAGATTTCTCAAACCACATATGACATAAACACATCTTGTAGTAAAACTTACTAATAGTTAGAAAGTCATTGGCAGTTTCTAGGAATTTAAAACCTCTACAATTATTAGCTATGGTCACCTACAACAAAGAGGGAAAAATTACAATGACACAAGAAGATGCAGGATATTTTGTGTTTGGAAAATAACTATCTGATAATCTCTAATACGTTCACAATCTACTTTGAAAAGACTAAAAAACACCGCTAAACTCTACAAATTGGCTACTTTCAAAACTCTTAACATTTACAAATTATAAAATTTAATACCAATGGGCTAAAAACCATTTGTCCAATCAGAAAATCAAAAAAGCAGAATTTCTGCAGCACAAAATTTTCAGGAAAAACCAAGCATTAGAAAAAAGGTTTGATTTTTGGCAAAGCACAGGTGCCGAGGTAGATTAATTAGTTGGAGGTGAAAATAATTGTACCCCTGCCGTAGGTAGGGACTAATAATAATGGAGAAGAGGATGATAATTATTTATGAGCCTAAAAGGTAGAATACTTCAGTGACTCTGAAGAAATAATGGAACTTAAAAAACAATCTAGCCACTAGTGATCGTCCCTTAATAAACCAAATTATTGCTTTAATTCCATATAGGCATCATAAAACCCACATCATCATTAACTTTATTTTCACCATTCTCGATAGTTAGGAGAAGATCAATTTTAGTTTCCTTAATGTAAAGGAAATTCAAAGGTGGTTAGTTTGTATTTATTGCTTCAAAGCACTCTAAGAAATTAATCACAAACTATAGCTGTAGTTTAGTATATGTCAATATTAATATCAAAATCTCACTAAAACTAGTGTAAGATTATATAGAGCATGGAAAAGAGCATTTTATTACACCGAGAGGCATTCTACACTCACAGCAAGGGCTGAAAGATTCAAATTCCCATGTAAACGAAATTCTTAAAATGTGTAAATAAATAAATTTGTGGAAGCCAAATGGATAGAAAAATAGAAAAACTTGAGCAGTTATGGACTGAAATCTTTATCACATTAAACAAAAGAATAAATAAATTTGTGGAAGCCAAATGGATAGAAAAATAGAAAAACTTGGGCAGTTATGGAGTGAAATCTTTATTACGTTTGAAGAATATGAAAAGTCTCGCAGCATAGTCTCTTTAAATTAACTCATGTGAGTATATCAAACTAACAAATTGGAAGATATCTCTGGACGTTTTAAATATAAATATATTAGTTTACATTATTTAGGAAGAAGTCTATAATTCAAGAATTTGTAAAAGTATCTTATTTGTTTAAAATGTCCCAGCACAATAATATTTACAAGTATAGTGTAGAATAACATCCAAAAAATTGAGTGACCCAAATTTATCCTAAAAATAAAACATTTTAACTCAACAAATATTAACTTAGGTAAAATAATATTTACAAGTTTGGGCTATATTTTTCTTACCAAAAATACATGAAAGTTTGTGCTAGATTTGTCCTAGAAGCAAAAACATGTGTTTCTCAACTAATATTATCTGTAGAACAAAAAAAAATATTATTGAACTAAAATAATTTTTTAAGAACAAAATTATTTGTAATTGTAATGTCATTGCCCTCAAAAACAAATTGTTAAGGATTCTCACTTAAAATATCCCCTGAGAGAAAATTATTTAGGAGCCTACATTGTTATTAGACCTAAATTACATAACATTTAGCAATTTCTTAAATTAGCTTCAATATAAAATGTTTATGAGTCAAAACTAAAATTATTAAAAAAAAAAATCCTACCTACCTTTAAACTTACCCCTATTAAAAAGTATTTAAGCAAAACTACTTTGAGAATCAATCAAACTAGTATAAAAGATAGAATACTTGTCTTAGGAGAAAAAAAAATTAATCAGTCGCACCTAAATTTTCCGGCTTAACAAAAACTTTTGTGAGCTAAGCTAGTATTATCCCTATGGGAAAATCATTTATGACGTTGAGATGATGACATTAAGAAGCAAGTATGTATGAGCCTATAATAAGCTTTCCCGTTAACGAAAAAATAATTACAAGTCTGGGCAAAGATATTGTAGGACAAAATATCTATGAACCTCGCAAAAAATATTTGCGAGGTAAATATACTTACATATCAAAGCTGAAATTTCTCCCTAAACAAAAAATGTTAACGATGTAAGCTAAATTTCTGAGCCACAAAACTATTTAAGTACCTAGGCTAAAATTTTTCCCTATAAAAAGATGTTTCTCTCTTCTCTTCAAGGATAACACCTGTGTCTTTATTTTCTGCCCTAAGATAATTTCACTTTACCAAGTAAAAGAAAAATCAAGCTACTTTATCAGTAAAGTTTCCTTTCCTCTACTTCTATAATATACGTTTGTTTTATAAAATAGATTTCAGATTTGTTTAACACGCCTTCCAAATGAAGTCTGGATTAGAATATGTGTTTGCAGCAAGCTCTAGTAGGTTTAGAGTTGGATGTCTGCTTTCCTTCCTTTGGTAGCCGATCACATCATGCCCTTCTTAGCTCATAATGCCATCATGTGTCAGATTCAATCACATCATATTAATATTATATAAGTTACTAATATGAATATTAATTGTCTAATTATTGTAATACATTTCAATATTAATAGCAATATTATATAAAAAAACATCATTATGTAATACTTACAATTTAGATACTATTACTTCTAGACTAAGTGACGCTAACACTAGCATTTAACATACAGTACCTTAAAAGAACATATTCATTGTATTGGTTGGATTAGAGTGCCGGATGTAGAATGCAGTGTATCAACGATATCAGATCATTCAAAGCACGAAGACTAGTGTGCTTTCTGTATATTAGGCAGTGCAGAAAACATACATAGGAGACGAGATCACATGTTTTATTAGGCAGTACAGAAACAATACATAGGAGAAGATACCACTTATCATATTCCAAGTTGAAAGAAAATGACAATGACAGAGACACAAAAAGAGGAAGAGGCAGAGGAATATAGTGGAGAAGAGGGCGATGATTATTTAAAGAGAATCACATTTCGTGGGTTTGAAGGAGAGCGTGTGTTGAGAGCATTGTTGTAAAGGATGTGGAAGTTCTGCTGTTGTGTGTTTCCGAAGATGGAAAGTTTCCCTGATGAACTAGCATGGCAAGACACAAGAGTTTGTGAGATGCTTTAATAAAAAAGTTGTCTGCTGGAAGCTCATAATCCACGCCGCCTTTGAAGTTGAAGGTGAGGGAAGGCAATGTGAGCTGAACTGATGTCTGGTAACACAGATCCAGCTCCACAGAAGAGCCGTCTGCAGGAGTGATATCAATGGCGGACTGAATTGCTTCCTTGAGAGGAGAGTAGGCAGCCTCGTTTAGTAGGGTAAAGGTGGTTCCGGAGTCGATGATCGTTTCTCCATCGCCGTCCGATTGCAGATCAAAAGTTCCAGCTGGAATATCTACGGGTTTGCCGTTCAGGGTGATTCCTGTAACAGGAATCTACCAGGAAGAGGGATTGATAGTGTTCGTAATGAGTGGAATAGTGTTGCCTCCGCTGAAGGAAGCACCCTCACCAAAAAACATAGGGCTGGTTTGTGAAGGAGAGTCGGTGATGGACAAGAGAAGTAAGAAAATTTGTTGTCTACCTTGGAGCCCAACTGAGAGACGAGTGAGAGAGCACCTCTTCCCAATCCCACAAGACCGCCGCAGACGAGTGAGATAGCACCTCTTCCCAATCCCACAAGAAAGCCGCCCTGATTTCTGGTCCTTCGTTGTGATGCCCGCATCCAAAAGCAATGCCTACAAACATACCACTTCCAACAGAGAATGTGTCTAGCCAAGATGGCGCCGGTGAAGGAACCATCGCCATAGTGATACTCGAAGCTACAATCTGGATTGCATCCTGTTTTAGAAAAGTCCAAAGCATCGCAAAGAGAGTCAGTGGAGGGAATTGTGGAATATGTAGACGATTTGGAGGGGTCGAAGATTGGGGTAGATTGATTGAAGCACTTCTGGCAAGGAATGCACTGAGTCCAAATCAGATCACTTCCCGTGTCCGCAATTGCTTCGAAACTCACCGAGGGCGTTCCCACTTGCTCATTAGAAATTCTCCGTCTCCCAGGCGAACGGGCGTCTCCGTGTCTAATTGCCCAGCTATCTGCTGCTTTACATATGCCTCTATCTTATTCATTCGACTCTTACTTCGATCCACTGCCCCGCGCAATCGCTCAGTAAAACTCAACTCTCCCTCTGATCTGCGCGTCAAATTCACCCTCAATTTTGCATTTTCATTACTGCTCAATTTCGACCAAGCACGCAACGATCTGTCCGGAGAAGGTGATACGATAGGAATGGTAAAGCATAGCAAAGCCACAATGTTCAACAGCTTGGAACAATCCATTTTTGTTTTTCGCTGATAGTGCGTCTCCCAGAGAAAGAGCCCGTTGATATAAGCATTTACCTGTGTCTCCATGTGGATTCCGTTTCAAAACAAGTCTTCCCTCGACCAATGGATATCTAGACATACCCAAAACCAAGCCGAAAATCTTGCATATTTGTTTTCAAACGATTTATTTAGACATGTCCAAATTGTCATCAGTTTTAACAATTAACTTAAACAGACCCTTTGCTAACAAATTTGCATACAAATTTGCATATTTACATTCAAAGCACAGACATTTACATTGTTCAAATGAAATCAATACATGTTATGGCTGTCTATAACGCTTATATAATAATTTTAAACCAATCAATATATATTTACATTCAAAGCACAGACATCTACATTGTTCAAATGAAATCTATACATTTTATGGCTGTCTATAACGTTTATATAATAATTTCAAACCAATCAATATGCAAAATATAAAATTCAAACACTATCGTAGTCTGCTGGTGAGATGCATTAAGCATATTATACACAAATGAATTAGTGTAACAAACCTTTTTTTTTAAATTCAAACACTATCTTAGTCTGTTGGTGAGATGCATTGAACATACTATACACTAATTTATTAGTGTAACAAACCCTTTTGTAAGACAGCAACATGATTTTACAACTTGTTAATCTATGAAGAATTTAATCAATGTTTTTATGTGTTCAGATATAGTCAACTTACCAATTCAAAATTTTAAGTGAAAATTTTCTTGAAACCATGACTCCAATCATACTTGGCAATGAGGATTGTAGCCACCTATTTCGAATTTTTTCATTATACATTTGCAATATTAAAAAGTATAGATGAAATTACTTGCTATTATTTTTAAGTAATAAATTTGTTGAAACCAAGAGTTCAATCATAGGTGGTAATAAGAATTGAAGGAACCTATTTGGCATCATTGAAACTATTTGCAATAATCAAAAATATAGATGAAACTACCTGTTATTATTTTTCTTTAAAATTATGAAAGCACTTAAGATTTACAATATGTATCTCCATGAAAGATGAGTTTATGATAAATATATAAGTTAGTGTGAGGTTACAAAAAGCTATAACTTATGAATTTGTAACATCATCTCTATTTATTAAGAATAAAATAATATTATTCTAGTAAATTAATGAAGAAAAAGGGAATGAATTAAATTTTTTTCCATAAGATACAACTAAAGAAATAAATAACTTTCATCAATTTATATAATTAAAGAACATTACAATAGCCAGTCAAATAGCTTAACAATAGGACTAAGTCGTTTACAACATCAAGTCATATAGGCTTATAACAAATGAATGTCACACCATACAATGTCATCGATACCATACGATATCATTGACATTGACCCTAGAGGAGAGAGAGCATCATCAAAGAAGTTTACTATCTAGCCATAAGGCTCATGCCTCTTTGGTCTCTTGAATTGAGAAGCCCAACCCTTCATGGGAGGCCTAGCAAACTAAAGCTACCATGAGTTAAATAATTTTTTGACATTTCTAGTATGTATAAAATGTATATGCAGTTATATCATGATATGATAGAGAGACAAAAATAAATCAAATAGTAAGTAATACTAAATTGATTAACAAGATTTGGCCAGAGCATATTTTTAAGCTATGTCTATTAGATAGGTTATTAGTAGAAACCTATCCTTCTCTGTTTCCCCATATTCGACACTCGTTCATGCTCTTTTTCTAACTCTACTTGCAAAAATTAACAAAAGTAGGAAAATGCATAAATGCAATCAATCCATTCATTTTACATGATCATATCAATAACAATCATTCACAGTAAATACTTAAAATTGTTTTGAGGTTGAGTCATAATAGACAATGAGATAGACATCAATCTTTAATAAAAGTCTAAAAAATGTCTTCTAGGATGTTATTCCACAATCTAGTCATCTTTCTAATCATAGAAACACATATTCCTATTACTCATGGAAAGGAAAACATTAAGTTAATAACAATTTAATGATTCACACAAAGATCTCACAAGTTTCCTTATATTGTAGTTAGGAAAATGATCTATTTCACATGATTAAAGGTTCCTAAGTTTTCCACATTCATTACTAGGCTCTATAAGCATATTGTCGTCACATTATCCATACATAATAGAGTTAAAGAATCATATAATAGAAATAAAGGATCATTATAGATTTAAAGGATCATGATTCATCTAAGAGCAGATTCTATCCAAGTTCTTGGTTTACACCTTCGATGGAAGACATAATGCAACCAAAACATAACTAATCATAAGTTTGATTTATAACTTGTTATCCTATCAAAACCCTTCAAGATACAAAAGAGGGATATACTATGACAATAAATGTTTCCAAGCAATTTATCCACGAATCTATAGTTTAAGCCCTTATATACATTATTTCTCAAGGACTAACATTAATTAATCATTGTTTATTAACAAAAAAATATACTTCATATTCATAGTAATATTAAATAAATTTCTTTCATATTTTCCTCAGGAAAGTGTTAAACAATAAAATGGTAGATAAAAATAAAACTAAATGCAAATCAATAAATCAATCACACATATACAGATGCAAAACAAATCATGATTTTAACATGGTTCACCATGAAGGCTACATCCACAAACAACAGGGGATTTCCCTTTTCTATTAAATCCAGAATACAACACTACTTCAACATATCACAGCTATATATACATTTTCTAGCAAATACACTCCACTCCCTTAATGACTAATAATAGCCAATAAAATAATAACATGCAAAGACACTATATTTAGCCTCATCGTGGGAGAGCCAGAAATGAATGAGGTGGTTGTAATGGTTGGGATTCAACACCCAACAATCTCCCACTTGATGTCCAACTAGTGCTGCCAAGATATCCCCTGCATTTCCACTTGTAATGTTACATTAGACCCAATGAAGATTTTTGCTTCACCAATTTGTATTCAAGAAAGCTCCAGATGAATCTCCTCCAAAGCACATCAGTTTTAATAACCTCCAAAACATGGAGACGCTTAATCAATCTAACCAGGAAAAACACATTCGTCTTCTCCTCTGCCCCAAGTGACCAAGTGACCAATGAAACCCTAGAAAAAACACTCTCCAACACAAAATGCCACCTGCAGTAGCTCACAAAACCTCTTGTAGACATGTGAGAAAGCACTCACATTTGTGGCATCCATGATGTCCACATCATACCCCTTTTGCGGGTCTACTTCTCAAATCTAGGCAGAAGCAACTTTGACTCCGGTTGTGCCTGTGGCTTTCATAGAACCCATAAAAACCTTTCCCCACTTGCCTCCAGCCCCAAAGCTAGCTCTCTAGTCTACTCCAGCGACAGAAACCCCATGCTCTCAAATGACACAAAGATGACCGACGCCACCAGTTGTCAGTCTAGCCACTGGAGGCACCCATTCTCATCAACTTCCACATCCAACAACCCCATCAATAGGCCCATCAAGTAGAACTCTGGCCCCTTTTTGAATCCCTCCGGGAGAAGCTCCCACTTCCTTTTGATCAGAGTTCGAAAGAAGTACACAACATTGACATTCACCAGTTGCATCATCAGCGGTGGCTTCTACATCACCACCATTCACTCATACTGATCCCCATTGAAGCGATGCCTCTCAGAGTGATCCCCTAGAGGTGGCATATATTTCTTCATGTTGCCCCAATTGTCAGACTCATCGGCCCAAGAGGGCATATCCGTATTAGCACCCTACCTTTGTTCATCATCAAAACCACCATAACCCATACTGCCCCTTTCACCTTTACCATTCTGGGTGCTTCCACAATAATGGGTTACACTTTCTGGGACATCCTAATTTTTATTGAAATCACATACTTTTAGAAAATATAATGATTTAAGCATTGAAAGGTTCCATTTAAAGGATTTTAATTGAAGAGGGATTGATCAAACCCCCTTATATTCAAACCCCCTTGGATAGAACCCTGCTAGTTTTAAACCATACCTATAATGGAGTCTCCTCTACACCTATCAAAATGCTAATAAAAAACCACTTTTGATTTACCTTTTGGGGGATCAAATGAATTCATTTAAAATTTATGTTTTTTAAGTATGTAATCCTTATTATAAGCTTCCCAAATAGTATAATTTTAAATATATTTAATATGATTATTATATTTACTTTTTATTTCTTGTGAATGTAGGTTTTTCACCGAACATCAAGTTCTCTATTCTACACACATGGAAAATTACTAAATTAGTGAAAATAATTCTAAAAAATATGTATACCCTAGGTATTGATGTCCTTGTTTTAACAAAAAAAGAAAAATTAAATTTTGATACATACAAAAAAAGTTATGTCTTATGCAATACGCCTATGTCTAAATTATAATTGGTTTGACTTCAAAACATAATTAAAAAAAAACATTCAACAAAACATTATTAAACCAAATGCATGCCCTATATATCGGTGTCAACAATCTAAATTCAAAAGAATCATAATTTTATCCTTTGTAGAAAAAAGTTATGTGCTACGGAATACACATCACTTTAAAAAAATGTTGTTTACTATTAAAAACTAGTTATAAAAGGAGATGCACAAAATTTTACAATTTAACTCCAAATTTTTTTAAGAAAATATATTTAGAATCTACAAACAAAATTTCACAAATCACTAGTTCACATAATCTTCAAATTTCTAAGGGTTTAGAAGCTATAGGTGTCAAAAAGTGAAGATTTAGTTCAAAATGTTGATTTCAATGTCAAGTTTGGCCAAAAAGTGTAACCCACTATTGTGGGATGACCCTACTGTGACTCCTCTTTCGTAGTTTGTTCCCTTGGCCCAGTGGGCAAACTCAACATTTCTTCTATAGTCAGCCCCTTCATTTGAAAATCAACTTCAATAGCCAAATAAACTGGAGCATCATCTATATCCATTAGCAAATCAAATCTAACCTTTTTCCCTATAGATAGAGTACTATAACCATTCCTTGAACACGTGTTTGAATTTGCGACCTCCTACTACAACTTGGAAAGAGAAACTTCATTATCGGAAAAATAAAATATTTCTTCTACCTCTTCCTCTTCTCTAGACTAAGCCACAACACTTTTTATTTCTTATAGAAACTCCTCAATAATTGAATCAACTTCATCATCTAATTGATCCAAAAGCTTCTTTTGAGAAGCCCAAAAAACTTCATCATCATTTATACAAATAGCTACTACTTCATCAAAACTCTCTCTAGAGCCATGTGACATAGACATGAGAGATCGAACCCAATCATCCAAGTTGGGGCTTTCTTCCATATCTGCTCAACTTTCTTTATAACTCCTCCTTGGTTCTAAGCAAGGTCTTATACCAATTGTTAAAAAATAAAATGGCAGATAGAAATAAATCCAAATGTAAATCAATAAATCAATCACACATATATAGATCCAAGACAGAACATGATTTTAACATGGTTCACCATTAAGGCTACATCCACAAATAGTAGGGGATTTCTCTTTTCTATTAAATCCAGAATACAACACTGCCTCAACATATCACAGCTATATATACATATTCTAGCAAATACACTCCACTCCCTTAATGACTAATAATAGCCAGTAAATTAATAAGCTACAAAGACACTATATTTAGCATCATTGTGGGAGAGCCAAAAATGATTGAGGCAGCTATAATGGTTGGGCTTCACCACCCAACAGAAAGCAACCCAAATATCTATAACTAATAATTTACTATTTACCAACTTCTAGCGTTAAATATATAAAACTTAGTGAGACACTAATATAATTCACTAGATGGCTTTGCATAAGTTCTTATTTATCCTCAACATATGTGCAATCCATCATAGTAAATCAATTAGATCACAACAATGTGTATTAGTAATACATTTTGTTTCACTAACTATAATATGACTATTATATAATTACTTAATATTGTAATCTTTTGGAAAAGTATTCAGGAGCTCTATTATCTTAACATTGGAAAATAAACCTTTATAAAGACCATACTATAATTTATGGAACCTTACTATTCCAATCATTTTAAACAAGTAAGAGAGAATGTTAAATTAGGTGATGCAATTGTAGTTCCTTCTAACACGTTTACAAAAATTGGAAGCATACAAAGAATATGAAATTTGCAAAATCTATAGTTTCATGGGATTCAAAATTATAATATATGCACAAAATGCTTTACTTTAAAATACTTTAGAAACTTTCAAGAGAAAACAAATGATAGTAGAAAAGCCAAAGTTATGGCCTTTCCTAGCATAATAACTCTAACAAGCATATAAATTTGCAAGATTCAAGGTGAACTAAAGGTGCAAGCACCCTACAAGACATGTATGTAAAATTTTGAAGCACAAAGAAGGCATGAGAACTTCTTGACAAAATGCCTTAGGAAAATAAGGATAGTTCTAAAGCAATTACAGGATGGGCACAAAATGGATTTGTTGAAAAGGATTTATAAACTTTCAAGCAAAAGGCATTGGCATGTGTAATGTTGATTCTCACAACCTACGACAATGTAGGGAAGTTAACAGACCAAAAGCAAATGCTAACTTTTCACCATGGTGGCAGAGAAATAAATCATGTAGAACATAAATCAATAATAACTTAGTTATATATACATATATGGGTGAAGTATATAATCTTATAGAATTTTTACAATCCAAAACAAAATCAGCAACTCATTCAGATAGACACAAAGAATTATTCTGAGGGTTATGAACCATTTCCTTCATTTTATACATAGACAAGTTTTTGGAGATGATAGGTGATGCTAAAGAATCAATTTGAGAAAATAGGCTTGCACTGATATAAAACACATAGGTGAGATTCTACAAAAGACATTCCTCAAATATGTGAATACCATGGGTATGGCATGAGAAAATTTTCAAGCAAGTGAAAATGGTAGGCATAAAACCTATATTTCATCCTTATTAAGATTAGAGGTTATATGCAGAGTAGATATGCTAAAGAGTTGAAGCAATGCTAGACAACAAGTACAAACTCAGATTCGACAATCTATGCAAACATTCTCTATGTCTAAGCCAAAAAGGAAAGTTGGAATAGGGTAAGGTCATCCATCACAACATACTGGAAAGGGAAATAATATCAAATATCATAGATGAAGAAGCTCCATTAGATATGTATACAAAGAGTACAGACATAAACAAGACTGATTGCACCTAAGATACGTTTTCTGCATTGGAATAGTATTGATAATAAACTTTTAGAGCATATACATAACAGAAGTATAAATTGATTTAAAGGTTAAGCCTCAAAAGGGGTCACCACATACATTGCATTGCTTGTAGGAACACATAAATGGATTGTAGAAAAGACTTAGATATCTTCAAGAAAAATTATACACAAGTATTTTATGATCTCTAAATCGTGGAGGATTAAAAATATTTAAAAAATTTCAAGCAAATGAAATTGTTAGATTATAAAGAAACTTACTTTGGGGCATTGAAGAAAAATAAAGACTGCACAAACCACAACATAAGCTCCTCTTACTGGGAAAGCTTTCTCCCCTAAATCCCTCTATGAACATATATTGAGATACAGGATGTTATTTTCCCCTTTTTCCTTCCCACTATGCACACTTCCAATTTTTAAAATAAAGAAGATAAATTTTCTATATAACTATGGTGCGCCATCATGCAACCCTAGGGAGTCAGGTTAACAGAGGCTAAATTTATAGAAATTTTTTTTTTTTAAGCAAGTAAATGCATTAACATTAAATAAAGTTGACACTATTCACTAAATTTAAATAAGATGAACAACTAACACCTCTAGGGAATATAACTGCATCAGATAAATATAGCTCATTACAATACAAGTAAAATGCATTATTATACAATAGAAGAGGATTACATCATTTATTTGCAAATATGAATAGTTACAAAAGTTTGAATACAAGATTACAAGACAATAAGATTCATGTTCGATTACCTTGGTTTACAATATACAACAAGATTATACATTTTTGAAAGTATGAAGCAACTCTGAAGATGCAAGTACAAAATTGGAATTGGTACCACATCAGTTGAGAAACACAAACCAGGAGGAACAAGAAAAACAATGGATTAAGCTCTTCCACCCAACCATGTGGACCCCTTAGGTCCACCCCCGAGCTAGAAGATAACAATAAGGTTCCACTAAGTGAAAGGATACAAGCAAACAGATACAAACTTGACATAGAAAACTTAGATCATCAAGACTACACAAATCATCAAGACAAGATAGTGCTCCAGAGGCTACAACAAAAGATAAATAGGAAGTAACTAGATTGTAGTACGGAGAGTGTCATCGCATGGTCCTAGCATGGGTTATCTAGGCTATCTCTCACTAGAAACTGGTCCCCATCTCCGGTTACCCTAGTAGCCTCTCTCTAGGCACTGGCCCCATAGGGTGACACATGCGGAGCCGACACATCCTCTCATGGAGACAAGGAGGTCGACCTTGCCAACCAAGCCTTCTCATCCCATCCTTAGCCTGTGAGAGCACTTAAGGCATGGGTGAGGCATCATACTTATCTTGTTGTGTGAATTACTACCCAACCCACCTTGATATGCTATTAAGTTATCACTTGATTACAACTTCCATGGGGTTACCCAGGCAGCCACTTTGGGCACCGGCCCCACCATGAAAGCCACTCTCCTACATGCAACTAGCAACCCCTAACCAACATCCAGAAGACCAATTAAGTGACATGCAAGAACAAGGGACTACAAGGCATCTATCATCTTGCCTACCAATACATCACAAAGTCAATTTCAAACCCAAAACTCAACAACAATCTTTACCCTATCCACCTCAAAACTTATAACAATGAAAACATTAAAATGACATGACATAATGTTGCACTAGAATAGGAACTAAACCTCTGGAGTTGGGTAACTCTAACAACATTACCGCTATTCATATATCCATTCTTGATATAGGAATCAAAGGTTTAACAACCACGACACCCCACTTAGAACTAATAACCCGATTTCTTCATTACCACAAGACAATACTAACTAACAATTGTATTGGAAGCACAACCATATAGTATATCAAGAATTACTCAGCATATCATTATCAAGCATTTTAGACACAGAAGCACTTAGAAAGTTTTTAACTTAATATATAATACTAAAATTATAATACTAACATTACCATATTAATCTATTTCACATAATAAAATCCTTATTTAATCATTTAATTTTTTTTATATTGAACTAATACGGTTCTATTCTTAAAAAGGGCAATTACTCTAAAGAATTAAATAATACAAAGCTATCTTAACAAATATATATAAAAGTTATTCACATCATTATTTTCATCCTTTTTAATTCCTAATGAGTAAATTAAATTCTATTAACAATTTAACTAACTCAAAATGATAACCATTCCTAGAGTTTTCTATTAGCAACATTCTAAATAAAATTAATTTCCACAAGAGAAATAGATCCCTATAATTCAGAAAGTATCAATCTAATAACTTCTACTCCACGAGACAATAAGATAGCTATGATTTTAAAATAAAAAACTACTTGATCAAAATTTATCTTTAGAAAACATTTAGTTTCAACCAATATAACATGCAATAATAGGAATATTTAAACTTTGTAATTATTAATAAGAAACTCTAATAATAATTTTCCTATTCTCAAATAACGAGATTAACCAAATAACTTATCCTACTATTTAAAGGGGATGAACTAACGTAAACTTTATTATCAATAACTTTATTCTACTCAAAATTATAACCAGAGAGTTGATTATGCTCTTATTAAATAACCTGCCTAGTTGAATAAATGGTTTGAAATTAACAAATAATAGATCTAAAATAATATTAATTATACAAGTTTTAAATCCAATCAATATACTTGATGATGATATATGATGGCATTGGGTTTGAGTAAGATTTTTTGATGGAAATCATCCTATAGAGTTTTAATTAAAAAGAGTTGCATCAAAAATGTCTATGAGGCACAATATCTTCCTAGCCATGAATTGAGGAATCACAATATTTGTTTCTAAAGACCAATGAAGGAAGCTAAGACATGTTTCTAATTTAAAACTGATGTACCCTCATTTGACAAAGAGCCTCCCAAATTAGAGAACCTTCTAATTCTTTTGAATGGAGTTAAATTGCCCAACCACCAGTAAGAAGAATGGTATAATCTCTGTTTAAAAGAGTACTTAGCATGTTGGGCGCTCTAATGGTGGTGAAGGCATCCAAAAGAAGGGTATTACTGTGTCACAAACTAGAGCTGAGTGCTTATCAGAAAGGCAAAAAGGAGCCAATCAGATTGGGTTGCTAAGGTACGGTGAGGGCATTGAACAAGATTGACAAATTGATTTATTAACAGACACAACGAACTCTAGATTGCAGGTTTAAAGACACCACTAGAGCTATAGAAAGCGGCCCAAGCATATAGGGTCTTCATGATAAGAAGAGTGTTGAGTGTTTTAGAGACATAAACCGCATCAATCTGACTAGGCAAAGTAGATAGTAGCTTATTATATTGGACTAACCTTAACGATTCATCTCATATCTGATTTATGTACATCACAAGGGAATTTATGAAGCGGCCCAACTGTTCATAAAAAGTATTTGATCCATGGACACAATTGATAGATTGCATACAATTGATCTGCCAAACCTAACCTTCCACTTTCACAATTCCTCATGGTAATAGTTAAGTGGCTAAAGAAGAGGTAACTAGAGAATCAATAAAATGGAGGTCTAAAGTTCTGCTTTTTTTTATGGATGTCTTAGGTTTTGGATGGTTCAAAGTTCAATACACATAACTTCAAACAATGAAGTGATAGTTTTCAAGAAGACCCTCATGCACACAAGGTTAAGCACATGACCATCCAAGGGGACCCTCCAGTGCTGTAACCTAATCTTATCTGGCTTGAGGTGAATAGAGGAGATATTAATAGCAATTTGAGAAGGTTCCTTGTTGACAACATGATAAATTCTATTCATTGAGAGGTTGCTGCTATAGTATTGGATAAGGAAGGAGACTGAGCTAACTTAATTAATCACAACATTGTACTCAATGCATTGGTTTCACCTCCTCAGTGGTAAAGAGACTCCTAAAGGCACTACCTACCATAGTCAAGCACTCAAACTGTCAAGGTCAAAGATTCAACCTTCTTGGAGCTTGCTTATGCTCTATTCACCCACACTATGACTTTTGTTAAAGGCTAGGAAGTTCCTAGTTTCGTGAGGCTTATGTCACCAGTTACTAGAGACTTAGAGAGATCAGCATACAGACACACACAAAATGTAGAAATAGCATCGATTTCAACTACATTCCTTCACATAGAGGTCAAGTAAACAATAATGTTTTAAATTCCTAAATAAACAAGATTACAGAGTGCACAATCACAGACATGGAGGCAAAATAACATACCTGTATTTCAATCCAACTTCTAAAAATTTTCAGCTGCCCCCTCCTCGCGTTCCCCGTTGTGAATTTTCTCCAAATTTTTGTCCCCCTTTCTCCCGATCACTCTCCCCACAAATAACTTCCCATAAACTAAAAATAGGCAAAAACCATTAATTCCCATTACTCCAAAATCCATAACAAAATCCCACTACCCTCTAAAAACTAAAAGCACTTAATTTTTCTATGAAAGAGAGATTTTCCAAGTCAAGAATCTCATACAAGTCACAAGCAATAAATTATTAACTAAAACCATTTTTCAAATTACCATATACCATTTTTTTATAATAAAGGAATATTAAATACTTATGACACAAATTTTATTAAAAACATTAAAATAATTAATTTAATCTTTATTACAAATTACTTAAATAATATTCCCAAATTCACATTACTAAATAACGACTAATAAATGATACTATATCTAATTTATTAATAACATTATTATTATAAAAATAAATTGATTAATGCATTTCCAAAATATGTGTTGGCCAATAAGCAAAACTCGACAGTAACTTTACATACCACATGATGACCACAACCTAAGCCAAGGACCAAAGAGTGACATCCTGACAACCACAAACTGAAGATGTGAATTGACCTAGGGAAACCCCATGTTATCTCCCATCAACATGATCCATTGGTGTAAGGGCACACTCAAACCTACTAAGTTAGGTGGAGTCGATGCTCGGTACCTGCAACCTGCATCAAAATGATATGTTGTATATGAACATATGCAAATATATCAGACACACAGAGTCAGGGAGTCGTAGCATAGTAGGGTGCTTGAGATGAGAAATACTACACCATCCCTGCTCTAAAGCATAACAATAAACATAAACATCTCTAACTAACCATCAGATAACATTCAATCCATTAAACATAGTAACATAATTCTGCAATTCAACTAACCATCAACTAACCATGTCGAAGTACAACATAAGCTACAATATCAATAATGTCATCACAAAACTCATATATCAACAACCAAATTAGTAATCCCTAATGAACATGATAAGGATAAACTATAAGTCTCAAAACTATCTAAGTGTAACAGAAAAACTAATAATTGTCACAAACCAAAAATGAGGGGCATTATGTACATCCTCCCCCCAGAATCAGGCTTACTCCTGGAAGCCTGCAAATAAGTAAGGGTATAACTCCCACATCTTTTGAGCATCCTTCCAGGTAGCCAAAATCTCAGCACTAGGATCACACTGGACCCTGACCTATTCCCCATCTCTGCCCCTAAGAGTCTACTCCTGATGCTGTAGCACATGCATGATATCCAAAGAAAGTTGCTCATCCCCTACCTGTGGCCTCCAAGACTATCCCCTAATGCTCTGCCTGGAGATACTCAATTGCTGTGACCACTCTATGAGACCTTCCTGCATTGCCTATGGTCAACTCTGAAGCTAGCAGCCTCAGACCAAAACCTGAAGGGTTCCTTTGAGGACACTACCTGGCTATATGGCCTTGTTGTCCACAAGAGAAACATCATGTGCCTCTACCAAAACCTCCACCATCCAAGACAACATTGGACTACTGAAAATTATCTCTGTTTACTACAGACTGTGTACTCTGAGCTGGCTGATCAAAGCGATTGCACTTATTACGCTACTAAGACCAGTCCTTTCTATTCTGAGATCTATTACCTTGCTGAGGCTAAGTATTCTTAGGTTATGACTGAGAACACTACTGCTGCTGCTCACCCTTGGCAGGTGCATGATGGTCTTTTAATGAGTCAGCTGCCTGAGATTGACCACTAACAACTACAGAAGGTGCACTACCAATATGCACACCTATATGCCCCCCATGTGCCATCACTAGATTCTCCTCTACTAACCAGGCTTTCTCTACTGCTACCTGCATAGTCTTAGGTTCAAAGACACAAACTTCTGCACTAATCTAGGCATTCAAGACCCTAATAAAATGTTCCACTAACATAGTCTCATCATCTCCGATACCTACATACTGCTTGAGCTCATAGAATTTGCGCTCGTACTGCTCAACTGACATAGCCATTTGCCTCAGCTCATGGAACTCATCTACGCGACACTTCCTCCAATGATCCGATAGGAAACGAGCTCTGAATCTCTCTAAAAACAACTCCCAAGAAACTGTGCTAATATCCAAGTGCAGCTTCTGTTCCTTTAAACGCCACCAAGTCGAGGCAAAACCTCTAAGATGTAGGATAGCACATCTAGCCTTGGTATTGCTGCCATATGGATGCATGGAGAAACTCCTGCCTATGTCAAGTAGCCATGTCTCTGCCTCTAGACCACTACTAGCTCCATGAAAGGTGGGAGGGCGTGCTGTCATAAGATCTCTCATATAACTAGCTGAAGTGGCCTCCTGCTTGGCTGTCAACTCTCTCTGCCTAGGTGATCTCTCTCTTTCCCTAGGTTCTAGTTGATCTACCTCCTGTCTAGGGCCCAAATGAGCAAGAGCCTCCTCAAGCAACTATTGCAATTGGGCTCCCTCAGGCTGACCTTGTCCTTCCATATTTTGACCCCCACCTTTGTGGGCACTCCCATGAGGAGAACTAGGAGGAGGTGTACCGCCGCCACCTCTCCCTCGACCCCTACCCTGACCTCGACCTCTGCCTTGAACCCTAGGCATCTTCCTACACACACATACCTTCAAAGGACGAATTCAAAGAAAGGAATATGAACAAGGAAAAGAATTTAATCTACAGAGTTTAAGCACTAGGTCACATAATAGGCTCCATTATAACCAGAGTACCTAGTGTTTAATCCTGGCTCTGATACCAAATGTGGTGCCCCATCATGCAACCCTAGGGAGTTAGGTTAACAAATGCTAAATTTATAGATTTTTTTTTTTTGAAGCAAGTAAATGCATTAACATTAAATAAAGTCGATACTATTCACTAAATTTAAATAAGATGAACAACTAACACCTCTA
The DNA here is from genome assembly GCA_027924645.1 of Cunninghamia lanceolata. NCBI lineage: Eukaryota > Viridiplantae > Streptophyta > Pinopsida > Cupressales > Cupressaceae > Cunninghamia > Cunninghamia lanceolata. The sequence continues at coordinate 7,869,269 of BSBN01000050.1, read as the reverse complement.
GGGAACATAACTACATCAAATAAATATAACTCATTACAATACAAGTAAAATGCATTATGATACAACATAAGAGGATTACATCATTTATTTGCAAATATGAATAGTTACAAAAGTTTGAATACAAGATTACAAGACTATAAGATTCATGTTCGATTACCTCGGTTTACAATATACAACAAGATTATACAATTCTTAAAGTATGAAGCAACTATGAAGATGCAAGTACAAAATTGGAACTGGTACCACATCAGTTGAGAAACATGAACCAGGAGGAACAAGAAAACCAATGGATTAAGCTATTCCACCCAACCATGTGGAACCCTTATGTCCAACCCCTGAGCTAGGAGATAACAATGAGGTTCCACTAAGTCAAAGGATACAAGAAAATAGATACAGACTTGATATAGACAACTCAGATCATTAGGTCTACACAAATCATCAAGACAAGACAGTGCTCTAGAGGCTACAACAAAAGATAAATAGGAACTTAACTAGACTACAGTAGGGAGAGTGTCATCGCATGGTCCTAGCATGGGTTATCCAGGTTATCTCTCACTAAAAATTGGCCCCCATCTATGGTTACCCTGGTAGCCTCTCTCTAGGCACTGGCCCCATAGGGAGACACATGTGGATCTGACACATCCTCTCATGGAGACAAGGAGGTCGACCTTCCCAACTAGGCCTTCTCATCCCATCCTTAGCCCGTGAGAGCACTCAAGGCATGGGTGAGGCATCATACTTATCTTGTTGTGTGAATTACTACCCAATCCACCTAGATAAGTTATTAAGTTATCACTTGATTACAACTTGCATGGGGTTACCCAAGTAGCCACTTTGGGCACCGGCCCGACCATGAAAGCCACTCTCCTACATGCAACCAACAACCCCTAACCAACATCAAGAAAACTAATTAAGTGACATGCGAGAACAAGGGACTGCAAGGCATCTATCCACTTGCCTACTAATACATCACAAAGTCAATTTCAAACCCAAAACTCAACAACAATCTTTACCCTATCCACCACAAAACTCATAACAATGAAAACATTAAAATGACATGACATAATGTTGCACTGGAATAGGAACTAAACGTCTGGAGCTGGGTAACTTGAACAACATTACCGCTATTCATATATCCATTCTTGATATAGGAATCAAAGGTGTAACAACCACGACACCCCACTTAGAACTAATAACCCAATTTCTTCAATACCACAAGACAATACTAACTGACAATTGTATTGCAAGCACAACCATATAGTATATCTAGAATTACTCAGCATATCATTATCAAACATTTTAGACATGGAAGCACTTATAAAGTTTTTAACTCAATATATAATACTAAAATTATAATACTAACATTACCATATTAATCTATTTCACATAATAAAATCCTTATTTAACCATTTATTTTTTTTATATTAAACTAATACGGTTCTATTCTTAAAAAGGGCAATTACTCTAAAGAATTAAGTAATAAAAAGCTATCTTAACAAATATATATAAAAGTTATTCACATCATTATTTTCATCCTTTTTAATTCCTAATGAGTAAATTAAATTCTATTAACAATTTAACTAACTCAAAATGATAACCATTCCTGGAGTTTTCTATTAGCAACATTCTAAATAAAATTAATTTCCACAAGAGAAGTAGATCCCTATAATTCAAAAAGTATCAATCTAATTACTTCCACTGTAATGCCCCTCGCTTTTGGTTTGTGATAGATGATATTTTCATGTTTCCTATGACAGTTCTAGTATAGTTGATAGTCTTATACTGCATATTTACAGTTTCGAGACATTTGGACTAGTATGTTATGGTTTATGTTCTCATATTTCCTATGATAGTCCTCGTATAGTTGATAGTCTTATATTGCATGTTTAGAGTTTCGAGACATTTGGACTAGTATGTTATGGATTATGTTCTCCTTGATCATGATGGACATATCTGATGATTATAGACTAATGTCATTCTGAGTTTAATGTGCTATTTGATTATGATTATGATGCATTACTGGTAATGGATGTAGTTATTTGATGATGTGTTTACATGAATGGAATAGTGTCGCATTACTCATGTCAGAGTACCTTGCTACACTGTGACTTCTGTTCATGATGTCTATGATTACATGTTTATATATATATCTGCACAACCTTGTCATTTGTTGCAGGATGCAAGTACCGGGCATCGACTCCACCTGAACTACCAGGTCTGAGCGTGCCCTAGCCAATGGAGTTTTTGAATTAGAGTTAACATAAGGTTCCCTACTCAGTCAACATCCTCAAAAGGATGAGTTCTTAGTATTATAACCTGTCGTCACCGTCAGTTGGATTGATTGTCATTATGTTGTTGTCATGTCCTGTGGCCTTACATGGGGGTCAGGTATCATCATGTAAGATTGGTTCATCCAATTTACATGTTGATTTAAGTTTGGTTAGTACTTTATTAAAAATAAGGTTAAAATTAAGCTAACATTAAATAGACATGTGCTAGGGAAATTGTGTGTTGTGAGTATTTATAAACGATTTAATTGTTTGATTAATTGGTAAAAGTAACAAGAATTAGTAAATAAATAAATAAAATTAGATAAATGATTAAATGAAATATTAAATTACAATTGTAAGTGGATTAAATTAAATGCATAAGTGAATAAACAACTATAATGTTGATAAAATAAATTTATAGTAATAATGATAATATCTCAAGGTTAAAAAAATAATTCTAAGTGTCGTCAATATCAAATTGGAGGTTTAGGAATTTTTTTTGAGATGGTTAAATTTTTGAACCTCATGAGAATGTGGTTGTGGGAAAAGAGAGGAATGTTTGTTTTGAATTTACTTGAGGAGTCCATCTATGTTTTGGGAAAATGGGTTGTCGGGAAGAGGGGTTGTTCCCTGCCTTTATCTAGGAAGGGAGTCCTGGTATTCGGAAGAAAAAGATTTTTGGGAAAAGGAAGGTCTGAAGAAATTTGAGAAGCAGAAAACAACTATAGGATTCAACAAGGCAAACTCTCGAACATTCTAACTGAGTACCTTATTTTTTTTCACAGATTTAATACTTTTTTTTAAGAGGCAGAGTTAATGGTTTTTAATGGTTTTAAAGGGTTGTTATGAAGAAATAAGCAATTTTTTTTTACTCTTAGAACAAGATTAATGTAATGAAAGGCTTCCAATGTTCCATTCCTGGTTCAAATTTGAAAGTTAAACCCCTATTACAGCAACCAATTTCTCCCTTGGTGTTAAAATGCCTTGATAAAGGTTAAACACCCTTGATTTGTTGTTGCAAACATTTCCTGTTCATATTTTAAAATGCCATTCGCAGTTTTGACAAAGTTTTAATGCTTTTGGTAAATGTATAATGCTTATAGAAAAGTTTTTTTTTTAGACTTCAGGAAAGCATTAAACACCTCTTTTCTATTTTCTAAGCCATTGGTAAGCAAGTTGACTAACCATCCACTATTATTTTAAACCGTAGCAAGCTTTTAAAGGCCTCTCTTTTCAAATGCCTCTGGAACAGATCCAAACACTTTTGCACTATCTTCAATGCTCTTGGCATGTTATTAAAATCCCTATTCATTTCCTAATGCTTATGAAAAAAAATAATGAAGCTATATTCTACTTAAATCTAGTTGAGGTGTTGATGTCGGTGATCTCTTGTTTAAAGAACTCAATCTTCTTCAAACCGTGACTCCACAGCTACTAGTGAAAGAATCCCTTGCATAGGTCAGTTTTGACAAATCCATTTTTTTAATAAATCTTGCACTCATGGTATTCCATGAAATCCCATTTTTTAGATAGTTTGTCAAGGGCTCATATGCCCTACAAGTGCTTCCACAATTTGCAAACATGTCTACTAGAACACTTGTAGATACAACGTCTGACAAATACCCACTTTCAATGGTGCTTTGAATAGGTGTGGAACTTGACTTCACATCGCCAAATTGCATCTACTTTAAAAATTAAAAGTCTTCTTATCAAAACCATTTTAATTATGTGCTTCCTGCAAACATTTCATTCCATGAGAGGGCAATTTCTTTGAGACATTCTTTCAATCAATGCATGCTATTGTCTATGCCTCCACGTTTGTGCACACATATCTGCCAGAATACCTGTAGTGACAACATCTAACAAAAATTCCCTTCCATTTTGCTTTGATGGTTATCCACACCCTGTTGAATGCACCCAGTTTGGCACAACCAAGGAAGACGCTAGCAGATGTTGTGGATTAGGGCTTCGTACCTGCTAGGGTTCGTTGTTTTTCAACAAACCCAGCTTGCACATATCTTGCTATTTTTGCATTCCATGAGATGACATTTCTTGGGCATTCTATCCATAGTTTTCACTGGACCTTTCTCCGAGGCTGTGCGCCATGAGTACAGACGTTATTTCAAGAACTCCTTATCATTTCCCTTAATCTCTTTTATCACTAGGTCTTAATGAGGATCGATTTCATAGGGCCTTTCTAAGTGTGGAATAGTCTAAATTTTAGGAAGTATGTGCCTTCTGTAGGATTGTTAGAGTTGGTCAGGAAACCTGTAGGTTTCTTTTTTTTTGTAGAAGAATTTCTTATAAGATGGGAAAGGAATGAGTTTCAGATTTACAATGTTTCCATTCAATCTTCAGATGAAAATTAGGGTATGTGACTTGTATTTAGTGCATTTGTTAAATTTAGAAATGTTTTAGTTGTAATACAAAAGAGGATTATGATTAGATCAAATATTTTCTTGAATCATTTATAAATAACTAAATTACAAGAGGTTGTTATAGATTAACTTATGAAATCTCCAATATGGAGGCTAGTATTTAATTACCTCTTTAATCTTTCATTCTCCATAGAAAATTCAAGTACAAAGAAGAGCGATAATGTTATGATTAGAGTCTTACTTGAATTTTGTTAGTATTTGGATATTAGTTCAAATCAATACTAGTTGAATATTATAATTATTTACATGATTCATTTAGGTCAAGTTTGAAGGTTGCGGGAATTTAAATTATTAGGTTATTGAATTTCCTTGAAATGTTGTGAATATAAATCGTAATGCAATGATATAGTTTTATAATTTTAATAAGGTGATTAATTATAGATAGTAGATTGTCAATAAGGTTAAACATTAATTATTTTAATGACCTTGGATGAAAGATATTTGTTGATCTGTGGAAATTTTATTAATTATTATTATTATTATTGTTAAATTGAGTTGACGAAATTTATATGATCATTTATTGAATTTAGAATGTAAATGGATCATGCTAATGAAAGACGATGTATTAGATTGGATAAATGAAAATTAATGCGGTTTTGAACTCTATAAATGACTTGTTGAATTTGATCCTTCTTTTTGTGTGTGTGTGTGTGTGTATATATATATATATATGCTTTAATTATTTGGGAATGTAGTGGAAGTCAAACCAATAATACTTGATCCATAGGTAATTGCAATGGATGTTATGTAGAAGTAATTACAATTGTTCTTTTCACCCTTAAGTTAAATAGGTTATTATGAGTTTTAGGGGTTTATTATGGTTACCAATAAATAGGAACCTCTGCTAGATTTGAATTTAGAATCACATTGCTATTATTTGATTTATAACATGGACAATAGTGGCCTACCTTAGTTAGGTAAATAATATTTATGTCTTGTGAATCAACTAAATAACGGTTTTAATAAATATTTACTTGTAGTTATTTTAATGTAACTGTAGATTTATTCTTAACAAGAAATACAATCAATGACACACTATGTTTTAGTATTAATATAATAGTTTCCTTTGCAAATCAAATGTGGATTAATGCTATTATTAACTTTAGGGTTGGGATTTAAATTGCCATAGATATTTACGCAATTTTCATGTGGTATAGGTTTATAGCTATACATTTCGATAGGTAATTATACCTCTACCCTCACATTTTAATTAAATCTAAGATAATATTAGGGAGCCCTCAAACTGGAAAACAAGTTTATACCAGAGGAATTTAAATATTCCATTATAATGAGAAGAAGTATAGTTATATTGTGTTGTCTTATAGGATGTAACTGAATATATATGTATATATGGCCAATAATCTTATTACAAGATATGTACAAATGTGATAACGTTAGATTACTTAATGGACATTATTAACTGAAACCTAATATAGTCAATTAGTGTTTAAGATAAACATAAATTATTGTTCTAAATGGCTTCTTGTTGAGTACTAGTTGTTTATATGATAGGCTCATGAAACTTGAATTGTGGAAAGTGAATTCGATATGTCATCATGGTCCCTATGTTGTTACATCTACCTGAGTGATTAGTTCCAGAGGCATAGGGTTTATCGTTTGTCCTCATGTACATGGTAGGTTGAGAATGCCTCATGGTGTGATAATTAAGTCTGTCATGGATGTTGCAATTATTTACTTCTTTTAAGTATGTTATAAGATATCGTGTTGGTTAAGACCATGGGGACACTTTGTCATATGTAAAGAAGAAATTTCTCATGTGTTACTTCATCTGGATGCCACAGATAATGTATTGAGAGTATGTCCTTGTGATTATGCCATAGTTTGCAAGAGGGTAATGCCTTGCAATGTGTATGCCAAGTTTATTGTTACGATGTTTTGTGCATGGCTTGATGGGTGGGGTTTCCTAGGTGCAGATAGGGGAGTGGCTTCCAATGTGGGACCGGCGCCCAAAGTGGCTTGTTCAGGGTAACCCATTGGGAGTTGTTAATACAGTGATAACTTAATAATAAATTTAGACGGATGGGTAGTTTTCACACTAATCAAGATAATTGAATGCCTCACTCATGCCTGTAGTGCTCATTCAGGCTAAGGATGAGATGAGAAGGCCGTGGTTGGCAAAATCAACTTCCTTGTCCTCATGAAAGGAATGTTGATTCTGCATGTGTCACCCTATGGGGCTGGTGTCTAGTGAGAGACTATCAGGGTAACCGTAGATGGGGGCCGGCGCCTAGCGAGAGACTGTCAGGGTAACCCATGGATGGGGGCCGGCGTCTAGCTAGAGGCTGTCAGGGTAACCCATGTTAGGACCATGCGATGACACTCTCCTTACTATAGCCTAGCATTCGCTAGTTGTACTCTCCCCAGTTGTTAAGTGTTTGCCTCTGGAAGTACTGTTGAGATGTTTGTGATATTGACTTGGGATGTTGGAGTCATGTGTTGGCATATAGTCTACTATCTACCTGACTGCATGTTTTAGTGGGAACCTTATGTTAGCTCCTAGCTCGGGGGGTGGACCTTAGGGTTCCACATGGTTGGGTGGAAGAGTTTTATCCATTGGTTTTTTTTCCTTGCCATTGTTCGAGAACGAGGAGGATATACCTTATGTATCAGACATCAGATCTTGTACCTGTTATTATGCTCTTGTACTAGCCTGTGTATCAGTGATTCATAATGTATGTATTTAGATGTAATCAGGATGATGATAATGTAAACTACATGATGATGTACTCATTTGTATGGACTTGAATATGTACATGTAATCTTGATCAAGTTGATTATCTAACTGATGTCATGAAATGGAGATGTATGTGTATTAATCATTAGTGCAATAGAATTAGAAAGATTCGCTGATGTTAGTTATTAATGTATGTTAAACTATGTTGATCAATTTATCAAGTAATGCAACCATGGAACCTTAGAAGACATGTTGTTGTTAATGATGTGTGTTGATTTGCCAAACATTACTTTGTTATCTTATACAAAAAAAAAAAAAAATTTGCATTGCATAGCACAGATGTGTTGTTTTCTTAGGTGTTCATGGCGGGGCATTACACCTTGGTATCAGAGCGCGGTTTAAACATTGGGTACCCTGGTTATATTTGAGCCCATTATGTAACCTGGTGCTTAAACTCTGTAGAATGATTTAACTCCTATTGCGACCTTTTTCTTAATATAATAATTTGCCTTTTTGTGTGTCCAGGGTAGATGCCTAGATGTAGGGGCCAAGGTCGGGGTAGAGGTAGGGATTGTGGAAGAGGTGGAGGTAGAATTCCTCCTCCTAGTTCTCCTCATGGGAGTGGCCATGAAGGTGGGGGTCAGAACATGGAGGGTCAGGGTCAGCCTGACAGAGCCCAGTTGAGACAGATCCTTGAAGAAGCCCTTGCCCGGTTAGGCCCTAGACAGGAAGGTGAGTAGGCCAGAGGAGGTCAGGAGGTAGACCAGTCAGGTCCTAGATAGAGAGAGAGGTCTCCCAAGAGTAGGGAGTTGATAGCTGAGCAGGAGGCCACACTAACCAGCCATATGAGGGATTTACTGAGAGCACGCCCTCCCACCTTTGACGGAACTAGTAGAGGACTTGAGGCAGAGACCTAGTTATTGGACTTAGGCAGGTGTTTCGCCATGCATCCGTATGGCAGCAATACAAAAGCTAGATGTGCCATTTTGCATCTCTGAGGGTTTGCTTTGACTTGGTGGGGGCTAGAGGAGCAGAAGCTACATTTGGACATTAGCACTGTGTCCTGGGAGTTGTTTGTAGAGAGATTCAGAGGCCACTTTCTTTCTAACCATTGGAGGTAGTGTCGAGCAGACGAGTTTCATGAGCTAAGGCAAATGGCCATGACAGTGGAGCAATATGAGCGCAGATTTTATGAGCTCAAACAGTATGCAGGTATCGGGGATGACGAGTCCATGTTGGTGCAGTATTTCATCAGGGGCTTGAATGCCCAGATTAGCGGAGGGGTTCGTGTATTCGAACCTAAGACTATGGAGGTTGCTGTGGAGAAGGCCTTGCTTGTGGAGGAGAATTTGGCTATGGGGCTCGGAGGACATACAGGTGTGCAGATTGGTAGTGCACCTTCATCAGGATATGGTTCTTGAGGTGGTCACACCCAAGCATCAAGTTCTCATGCACCCTCAAAGGTTGGTCAGCAGAAGCATTTTTCGCAGTCCAAGTCGAAGAACTCTCAGCATCAGCATGGTAATAGGTTCCAAAGTAGGAAGGACCAAACTTGGTAGCGCAATAAGTGCAATCGTGTTGATTAGCTAGCCCAAAGTATGCAGTCTTTAGTGAGTAGGGGTAATTTCTGGTAGTCTAGTACTTTTCGAGGTAACAGTGGTTTTGGTAGAGGCACCGGGTGCTTCTCTTGCGGCCAACAGGGCCACATTGCCAGACAGTGCCCGCAGAAGGGTACATCAAGATTTGGACATCGACCAGTGACATCTGAGCCAACGGTTGGTGATGCAGACAGATCACACCAAGTCTTTGTAGCGGCGGATGACCGGCAGGCAGAACATCAGGGCACCGTGGTGGAGACTTCTGGTCGCATGTGAGGTATTGATTTTTCTGTTCTATTTGATTCTGACGCATCTGATTCATTTATATCTCCTTCCCTTGTGGAGCATTGTGGCTTAGTGGCAACAAAGCAAGATGATAGGTGGCAAGTTGAGTTAGCTTCCGAGGCTAAGATTGTAGTGGAGTCTTTAGTATTAGGGTGTAACTTGATGATTGGCTCTCTATCTACTTCTGTGGACCTTCACATTTTACCCTTGGGTTCATATGACATAGTTTTGGGGATGGATTGGTTGGAGGCCCATCAGGAAGTGATAGATTGTTGGTATAAGTCTGTCAGATGTGTGGATGATTGAGGTGCAATGGTTGAGGTCATAGGAGTTCAGAGACCTATTTCCCTATGCATGATCTCTGCTATGCAACTCAAGAGAAGCATGCGTCAGGGATGTTAGCTTTTTGCGGTGACTGGTAGTGATTTGGAGATGGAGAAGAGTCAAGAGGCATCTCTTGATGATCACCCACTCTTGAGGGAGTATGTAGATGTTTTTCCTTCTGATATTCTAGGGATGCCACCTAAGAGTGACATCGATTTTAGGATTGATCTAATTCCCAGTGCAGAGCCTATCTCACGAGCTCCATATAGGATGACCACTCAGGAGCTCAAGGAGCTTCGACTGCAGTTAGAGGAGCTATTAGCCAAGGGGTTCATATGACCTAGTGTTTCTCCTTGGGGAGCACCAGTGATCTTTGCGAAGAAGAAGGATGGATCTCTATGGTTATGTATCGACTATAGGTAGCTCAATAAGGTAATAGTGAGAAATAGGTATCCCTTGCCTCAGATCGATGATTTGTTTGATCAGATCAAAGGAGCTAAGGTATTCTAAAAAATTGACCTTAAGTCAGGATATCACTAGTTGCGGATTTTTGAAGCAGACATTCACAAAACGGCATTTTGCACCCGTTATGGACATTATGAGTTCACAGTGGTACCATTCAGGTTGATGAATACACCGTCGGTTTTCATGAGCTTAATGAATGGTGTGTTTCGCACTTATCTCAACTAATTTGTCCTCGTGTTTCTTGATGATATATTGATCTATTCAAGGACTATGGAGGAACAGGTGTTGTAGTGTCTGAGAGAAAATCAGCTTTATGCTAATTTGTCAAAATGTGAGTTCTTCCAGATAGAGGTTAAGTATTTGGGTCATGTCATCTCTAGAGAGAGTATTGTGGTGGATCCCTCGAAGATCCAAGCTATTATGGACTGGCCTACACCCACTAATGTTTCTGAGGTCCATAGTTTTATGGGGTTGGTAGTACTATCAATGCTTTGTCATGGGGTTTTCGAGAATTGCCCACCCCATTACTTATCTTCAGAGGAAAGGGAAGAAGTTTGTTTGGTTAGAGCAGTGCCAGGAAGCCTTTCAGACTCTTAAGGAACAGCTGACCATTGCACCTATACTAGCAGTTCCTGATCTTGATAGGGACTTTGTTGTTTGTACTGATGCTTCCTTAGAGGGTTTGGGAGTAGTTCTAATGTAGGATGGTCACGTGATTGCCTATGAGTCTCACAAACTCAAGGATCATGAATTGAACTATCCCACTGATGACCTACAGTTAGCAGCAGTTGTGCATGCCTTGCTGAGATGGAGGCATTTCTGTTAGGGCATCGATTTGAGCTGCACATTGATCATCGTAGTTTGCAATATATTTTCATGCAACCAAACTTGAATGCAAGGCAAAGGCGTTGGATGGAGTTCTTGTGTGAGTACAACTTTGAGGTCAGATACATTCAGGGAAAGGAGAATGTGGTAGCAGATGCTCTTAGTCATCGAAGGCATGAGATCTCAGCAGTCTCGCTTACAGTTGATTTGAGAGGTCAGATTCTTGTTGCTCTTCCTTCTGACAGTTGGTGCCAGGAGGTGAGATCTGAGATTGAGTCTAGTAGACCTTTAGTGGGTAGGTTCTCCGGTTACTCTTTTGAGTCTGATGGTCTTTTGCGACATTTGGGGTCATATCTATGTTCCCAATTCAGAGGGTCTTCGTACCCTAGTTTTGTCTGAGGCACATCGGGCACCCTATTCTGCTCATCCAAGTGTCAAGAAGATGCATGCAGATCTACGTCAACTATACTTTTTGAGTGGTATGAAGCGAGATATTGCATATTTTGTGTCGAGATGTCTTGATTGTCAGAGGGTGAAGGCGGAGCACCAGCACCCTGCAGGTCTTTTGCAGTCTCATTTGATTCCAGAGTGGAAGTGGGATATCATTTCGATAGACTTCATTATTAGTTTGCCGATGTCCTCTCAGCGACATGATGATATTATGGTCACTGTGGATAGGTTGACGAAGGTAGCTCACTTTTCTCCTGTCCGTGCTTCTTACAATGCCTCTACAGTGGCTAGAGTGTTCATGGAGGACATCGTCAGACTTCATGGGATTCCTCGTACGATCATCTCTGACAGGGATCCAGTGTTTACTTCTACCCTTTGGACTTCCTTGCAGCATGCCTTGGGGACACAGCTGAACTTTAGTTCAGCTTATCATCCTGAGATGGATGGTTAGACTGAGAGGGTTAATCAGGTTCTCAAGGCTATGTTGAGGATGTATGTTATGGATCAGCAGAGCCGTTGGGAGGATTACCTCTACCTAGTGGAGTTTGCCTATAATAATGGTTATCATAGTTCTATTGGCATGTCTCCCTTTTAGGCCTTGTATGGTCATCCTTGTAGGACCCCTTTGAGCTGGGATCGTTTGGAGGATAGAGTTCTTCTAGGTCCGGATACACTTAGAGATATGGAGCAGCAGGTTGAGAGGATTAGAGAGCATTTGGTGGCAGCTCAGGACAGGTAGAAGAAGTATGCAGATGCTCATAGGATCGATCATCAGTTCTCTATTGGGGATCAGGTGTTCTTGCATGTGTGACCACGAAAGAGTCCAATCCGCTATGGAAAGGGCTCAAAACTAGCACCGCGTTTTGTTGGACCTTTTGAGGTGTTGGAGAGGATCGGTCCAGTTGCTTATCATCTTGCTTTGCCGCCTAGCCTTTCACGCATCCATGATGTGTTTCATGTTTCTGTACTTAGACCTTACTATCTAGATATTACTCATGTACTTGATTGGACTGTTCTTCAGGTAGAGGATGGGTAGCTGGCTTTGGAGCCCGTAGGCATTCTTCAGCATAGGAGACTCGCTCTCAGGGGCAGAGACATGGAGTAGGTCAGGATCCAGTGGGATCCTAATGATGAGATCTCTGCTACCTGGGAAGATGCTTCCAGGATGAGGGAGTTATATCCTCACTTATTTGCAGGCTTCCAGGAGTAAGCTTAGTTTTAGAGGGGAGGATGTAATGCCCCTCACTTTTGGTTTGTGACAGATGATATTTTCATGTTTCCTATGACAGTTCTAGTATAGTTGATAGTCTTATACTGCATATTTACAGTTTCGAGACATTTGGACTAGTATGTTATGGTTTATGTTCTCATATTTCCTATGACAGTCCTGGTATAGTTGATAGTCTTATATTGCATGTTTACAGTTTCGAGACATTTGGACTAGTATGTTATGGTTTATGTTCTCCTTGATCATGATGGACATATTTAATGATTATAGACTAATGTCATTCTGAGTTTAATGTGCTATTTGATTATGATTATGATGCATTACTGGTAATGGATGTAGTTATTTGATGATGTGTTTACATGAATGAAACAGTGTCGCATTACTCGTGTCTGAGTACCCTGCCACGCTACGACTTCCATTCATTATGTCTATGATTACATGTTTATATATATATATATATATATATATATATATATATATATAAACATGTAATCATAGACATAATGAATGGAAGTCGTAGCGTGGCAGGGTACTCAGACACGAGTAATGCGACACTGTTTCATTCATGTAAACACATCATCAAATAACTACATCCATTACCAGTAATGCTTATATATATATATATATATATATATATATATATATATATCTGTGTGTGAACAACCTTGTCATTTGTTGTAGGATGCCGGTACCGGGCATCGACTCCACCTGAACTACCAGGTCTGAGCGTGCCCTAGCCAATGGAGTTTTTGAATTGGAGTTAACATAAGGTTCCCTACTCAGTCAACATCCTCAAAAGGATGAGTTCTTAGTATTATAACCTATCGTCACCGTCAGTTGGACTGATTGTTGTTATGTTGTTGTCATGTCTTGTGGCCTTACATGGGGGTCAGGTATCATCCTATAAGCTTGGTTCATCCAATTTACGTGTCGATTTAAGTTTGGTTAGTACTTTATTAAAAATAAGGTTAAAATTAAGCTAACATTAAATAGATATGTGCTAGGGAAATTGTGTGTTGAGTATTTATAAACGATTTAATTGTTTGATTAATTGGTAAAAGTATGAAGAATTAGTAAATAAATAAATAAAATTAGATAAATGATTAAATGATTAAATGAAATATTAAATTATAGTTGTAAGCGGATTAAATTAAATGCATAAGTGAATAAACAACTATAATGTTGATAAAATAAATTTATAGTAATAATGATAATATCTCAAGGTTAAAAAAATAATTCTTGAGTGCTGTCAATATCAAATTGGAGGTTTAGGAATTTTTTTTTAGATGGTTAAATTTTTGAACCTCACGAGAATGTGGTTGTGGGAAAAGAGAGGAATGTTTGTTTTGCATTTACTCTAGGAGTCCATCTGTGTTTTGGGAAAATGGGTTGTCGGGAAGAGGGGTTGTTCCCTGCCTTTATCTAGGAAGTGAGTCCTGGTATTGGGAAGAAAAAGATTTCTGGCAAAAGGAAGGTCTGAAGAAATTTGAGAAGAAGAAAATAGCTATAGGATTCAACAGGGCAAACTCTTGAACATTTTAACCGGGTACCTTATTTTTTTCACAGATTATATACTTTTTTTTAAGAGGCAGAGTTAATGGTGTTTAATGGTTTTAAAGGGTTGTTATGAAGAAATAAGCAGTTTTTTTTTTACTCTTAGAACAAGATTAATGTAATGAAAGGCTTCCAATGTTCCATTCTTGGTTCAAATTTGAAATTTAAACCCCTATTACAGCAACCAATTTCTCCCTTGGTGTTAAAATGCCTTGATAAAGGTTAAACACCCTTGATTTGTTGTTGCGAACATTTCCTGTTCATATTTTAAAATGCCATTGGTAGTTTTCACAAAGTTTTAATGCTTTTGGTAAACGTATAATGCTTCTAGAAAAGTTTTTTTTGAGACTTCAGGAAAGCATTAAACACCTCTTTTCTATTTTCTAAGCCATTGGTAAGCAAGTTGACTGACCATCCACTGTTATTTTAAACCGTAGAAAGATTTTAAAGGCGCCTCTTTTCAAATGCCTCTAGAATAGATCCAAACACTTTTGCACTATCTTCAATGCTCTTGGCATGTTATTAAAATCCCTGTTCATTTCCTAATGCTTATGAAAAAAGTAATGAAGTTGTATTCTGCCTGAATCTAGTTGAGGTGTTGATGTCGGTGATCTCTTGTTTAAAGAACTCAAGCTTCTTCAAACCGTGACTCCACAGCTGGTAGTGAAAGAATCCCTTGCATAGGTTGGTTTTGACAAATCCATTTTTTAATAAATCTTGCACTCATGGTATTCCATGAAATCCCATTTTTTAGATAGTTTGTCAAGGGCTCATACGCCCTACCAGTGCTTCCACAATTTGCAAACATGTCTACTAGAACACTTGTAGATACAATGTCTAACAAATACCCACTTTCAATGGTTCTTTGAAGAGGTGTGGAACTTGACTTCACATCGCCAAATTGCATCTACTTTAAAAATTAAAAGTCTTCTTATCAAAACCATTTTAATTATGTGCTTCTTGCAAACATTTCATTCCATGAGAGGGCAATTTTTTTGACACATTCTTTCAATCAGCGCATGCTATTGTCTATGCTTCCATGTTTGTGCACACATATCTGCTAGAACACCTGCAGCGACAACATCTGACAAAAATTCCCTTCCATTTTGCTTTGATGGTTATCCACACCCTGTCGAATGCACCCAGTTTGGCACAACCAAGGAAGATGCTAGCAAATGTTGTGGATTAGGGCTTCGTACCTGCTAGGGTTCATTGTTTTTCAACAAACCCAGCCTGCACATATCCTGCTATTTTTGCATTCCATGAGATGACATTTCTTAGGCATTCTATCCATAGTTTTCGCTGGACCTTTCTCCGGGGCTGTGCGCCATGAGTACAGACGTTATTTCAAGAACTCCTTATCATTTCCCTTAATCTCTCTTATCACTAGGTCTTAATGAGGATCGATTTCATAGGGCCTTTCTAAGTGCCTTCTATAGGATTGTTAGAGTTGGTCAAGAAACCTATAGGTTTCTATTATTTTTTTTAGAAGAATTTTTTATAAGATGGGAAAGGAATGAGTTTCAGATTTACAATGTTTCCATTCAATCTTTAGATGAAAATTAGGTTATGTGACTTGTATTTAGTGCATTTGTTAAATTTAGAAATGTTTTAGTTGTAATACAAAAGAGGATTATGATTAGATCGAATATTTTCTTGAATTATTTATAAATAACTAAATTACAAGAGGTTGTTATAGATTAACTTATGAAATCTCCAATATGGAGGCTAGTATTTAATTACCTCTTTAATCTTTCATTCTCCGTAGAAAATTCAAGTAGAAAGAAGAGCAATAATGTTATGATTAGAGTCTTACTTGAATTTTGTTAGTATTTGGATATTAGTTCAAATCAATACTAGTTGAATATTATAATTATTTACATGATACATTTAGGTCAAGTTTGAAGGTTGCGGGAATTTAAATTATTAGGTTATTGAATTTTCTTGAAATGTGGTGAATTTAAATCGTAATGCAATGATATCATTTTATAATTTTAATAAGGTGATTAATTATAGATAGTAGATTGTCAATAAGGTATAACGTTAATTATTTTAATGACCTTGGATGAAAGATATTTGTTGATCTATGTAAATTTTATTAATTATTATTATTATTATTGTTAAATTGAGTTGACGAAATTTATATGATCATTTATTGAATTTAGAATGTAAATGGATCGTGATAATGAAAGACGATGTATTAGATTGGATAAATGAAAATTAATGCGGTTTTGAACTCTATAAATGACTTGTTGAATTTGATCCTTCTTTTTGTATATATATATATATATGTATATATATATATATATATATATATATATGCTTTAATTATTCGGGAATGTAGTGGAAGTCAAACCAATAATACTTGATCCATAGGTAATTGCAATGGATGTTATGTAGAAGTAATTACAATTGTTCTTTTCTCCCTTAAGTTAAATAGGTTATTATGAGTTTTAGGAGTTTATTATGGTTACCAATAAATAGGAACCTTTGCTAGATTTGAATTTAGAATCACATTGCTATTATTTGATTTATAACATGGACAATAGTGGCCTACCTTAGTTAGGTAAATAATATTTATGTCTTGTGAATCAACTAAATAACAGTTTTAATAAATATTTACTCGTAGTTATTTTAATGTAACTGTAGATTTATTCTTAATGAGAAATACAATCAATGACACACTATGTTTTAGTATTAATATAATAGTTTCCTTTGCAAATCAAATGTGGATTAATGCTATTATTAACTTTAGGGTTGGGATTTAAATTGCCGTAGATATTTACCCAATTTTCATGTGGTATAGGTTTATAGCTATACATTTCGATAGGTAATTATACCTCTACCCTTGCATTTTAATTAAATCTAAGATAATATCAGGGAGCCCTCAAACTAGAAAACAAGTTTATATCAGAGGAATTTAAATATTCCGTTACAATGAGAAGAAGTATAGTTATATTGTGTTATGTCTTATAGGATGTAACTGAATATATATGTATATATGGCCAATAATCTTATTACAAGCTATGTGTGAATGTGATAACGTTAGATTACTTAATGGACATTATTAACTGAAACCTAATATAGTCAATTAGTGTTTAAGATAAACATAAATTATTGGTCTAAATGGCTTCTTGTTGAGTACTAGTTGTTTATATGATAGGGTCATGAAACTTGAATTGTGGAAAGTGAATTAGATATGTCATCATGGTCCCTATGTTGTTACATCTACCTGAGTGATTAGTTCTAAAGGCATAGGGTATATCGTTTGTCCTCATGTACATGGTAGGTTGAGAATGCCTCATGGTGTGATAATTAAGTCTTTCATGGATGTTGCAATTATTTACTTGTTTTAAGTATGTTACAAGATATTGTGTTGGTTAAGACCATGGGGACACTTTGTCATCTGTAAAGAAGAAATTTCTCATGTGTTACTTCATCCGGATGCCACGAATAATGTATTGAGAGTATGTCCTTGTGATTATGCCATAGTTTGCAAGAGGGTAATGCCTTGCAATGTGTATGCCAAGTTTATTGTTACGATGTTTTGTGCATGGATTGATGGGTGGGGTTTCCTAGGTGCAGATAGGGGTGTGGCTTCACATGTGGGGCTAGCACCCAAACTGGCTTATTCAGGGTAACCCATTGGGAGTTGTTAATCCAGTGACAACTTAATAATAAATTTAGAGGGATGGGTAGTTTTCACACTAATCAAGATAATGTAATGCCTCACTCATGCCTGTAGTGCTCGTTGAGGCTAAGGATGAGATGAGAAGGTTGTGGTTGGCAAAATCAACTTCCTTGTCCTCATGAAAGGAATGTTGATTCTGCATGTGTCACCCTATGGGGCCGGTGTCTAGTGAGAGACTATTAGGGTAACCATAGATGGGGGCCGACGCCTAGCGAGAGACTGTCAGGGTAACCCATGGATGGGGGCCGGCATCTAGCTAGAGGCTGTCAGGGTAACCCATGTTAGGACCATGCGATGACACTCTCCTTACTGTAGCCTAGCATTCCCTAGTTGTACTCTCCCTAGTTGTTAAGTGTTTGCCTTAGGAAGTACTATTGAGATGTTTGTGATATTGACTTGGGATGTTGGAGTCATGTGTTGGCTTATAGTCTACTGTCTACCTGACTGCATGTTTTAGTGGGAACCTTATGTTAACTCCTAGCTCGGGGGGTGGACCTTAGGGTTCCACATGGTCGGGTTGAAGAGCTTTATCGATTGGTTTTTTTCCTTGCCGTTGTTTGAGAATGAGGAGGATATACCTTATGTATTAGACATCAGATCTTGTACCTGTTATTATGCTCTTATACTGGCCTGTGTGTCGGTGATTCATAATGTATGTATTCAGATGTAATCAAGATGATGATAATGTAAACTACATGATGATGTACTCATTTGTATGGACTTGAATATGTACATGTAATCTTGGTCAAGTTGATTATCTAACTGATGTCATGAAATGGAGATGTATGTGTATTAATCATTAGTGTAATAGAATTAGAAAGATCCGCTGATGTTAGTTATTAATGTATGTTAAACTATGTTGATCAATTTATCAGGTAATGCAACCATGGGACCTTAGAAGACAAGTTGTTGTTAATGATGTGTGTTGATTTGCCAAACATTACTTTGTTATCTTATACAAAAAAGAAAAAAAAAAATTCTGCATTGCATAGCACAGATGTGTTGTTTTCTTAGGTGTTCATGGCGGGGCATTACATCTACTCTATGAGTCAATAAGATGGCTATGATTTTAAAATTAAAAACTACTTGATCAAAATTTATCTTTAGCAAACATTTAGTTTCAACCAATATAACATGTAATAATAGGAATATTTAAACTTTGTAATTATTATTAAGAAACTCTAAAAATAATTTTCCTATTCTCAAATAATGAGATTTACCAAATAACTTATCCTACTATTTAAAGGGGATTAACTAACCTAAACTTTATTATCTAAAACTTTATTCTATGCAAAATTATATAACCAGAGAGTTGATTATGCTCTTATTAAATAACCAACCTAGTTGAATAAATGGTTTGAAATTAAAAAATAATAGATCTAAAATAATATTAATTATACAAGTTTTAAATCCAATCGATATACTTGATGATGATATATGATGGCATTGGGTTTGAGTAAGATTTTTTGATGGAAATCGTCCTATAGACTTTTAATTAAAAAGAGTTGCATCAAAAATTTCTGAGGCACAATATCTTCCTACCCATGAATTGAGGAATCACAAGATTTGTTTATAAAGACCAATGAAGGAAGCTAAGACATGTTTCTAATTTAAAACTGAAGTACTCATTCGAACAAGAGCCTCCCAAATGAGAGAACCTTCTAATTCTTTTGGGTGGAGTTAAATTGCCCAACTGCCAGTAAGAAGAATGGTATGATCTCTTTTTAAAAGAGTATTTAGCATGCTGGGTACTGTAATGGTCGTGAAGTCATCAAAAAGAAGGGTATTACTATGGCATAAACTAGAGCTGAGTGCTTATGAGAAAGGTGAAAAGGATCAAATTAGATTGGGTTGCTAAGGTATGGTGACAGCATTGAACAAGACTAACAAATTGATTTATTAATAGACACAATGAACTCTAGATTGCAGGTTTAAAGTCACCGCTGGAGATTTAGAAAGTGGCCTAGGCATATAGGGTCTTCATGATAAGAATAGTGTTGAGTGTTTTGGAGACACAAACCATGTCAATCTGACTAGGCAAAGCAGATAGTAGCTTATTATACTAGACTAACCTTAATGATTCATCTCATATCTAGTTTATGTACATCACAAGAGAATTTATGATGCAGCCCAACTATTCATAGAAAGTTTTTCATCCATGGACATAATTGATAGATTGCATACGATTGATCTGCCAAACCTAACCTTCCACTTTCACAATTCCTCATTGTAACAGTTAAGTGGCTAAAGAAGAGGTAACTAGAGAATCAATAAAATGGAGGTTTAAACTTTCGGTTTTTTTTTTATGGATGTCTTACGTTTTGGATGGTTAAAAGTTCAATACACATAACTTCAAACAATGAAGTGATAGTTTTCAAGAAGACCCTCATGCACACAAGGTTGAGCACATGACCATCCAAGGAGACGCTCCAATGCTACAACCTAATCTTGTCAGGCTTGAGGTGGATAGAGGAGATATTAATAGCAATTTGAGAAGGTTCCTTGGTGACAACATGATAAATTCTATCCATTAAAGGGTTGCTTCTACAGTATCGGATAAGCAAGGAGACTGAGCAGACTTAATTAATCACAACATTGCACTCAATGCATTGGTCTCACCTCCTCCTTAGTGGTAAAGAGACTCCTAAAGGCATTACCCACCACAATCAAGCACTCAAACTATCAAGGTCCAAGATTCAACCTTCTTGTAGCTTGCTTATGGTCCATTCACCCACACTATGACTTTCGTTAAAGGCTAGGATGTTCCTAGTTTAGTGAGGCTTATGTCACTAGTTACTAAAGATTAAGAGAGATCGACATATAGACACACACAAAATGTAGAAATAGCATCGATTTCAACTACATTCCTTCACATAGAGGGCAAGGAATCAATAATGTTTTAAATTCCTAAACAAACAAGATTATAGAGTGCACAATCACACACATGGAGGCAAACTAACATACCCATATTTCAATCCAACTTCCAAAAATTTTTAGCTCCCCACTCCTCCCGTTTCCCATTGCCAATTTTCTCCAAATTTTTTTCCCCCTTTCTCCCAATCACTCTCCCCACAAATAACTTCCCATAAACCAAAAATAGGCAAAAACCATTAATTCGCGTTACTCCAAAATCCATTACAAAATCCCACTACCCTCTAAAACCTGAAAGCACTTAATTTTTCTCTGAAAGAGAGATTTTTCAAGTCAGGAATCTCGTACGACAACTCACAAGCAATAAATTATTAACAAAAAATATTTTTTCAAATTACCATATAGCATTTTTTTAATAATAAAGCAATATTAAATACTTATGACACAAATTTTAATAAAAACATTAAAATAATTAATTTAATCTTTATTATAAATTACTTAAATAATATTCCCAAATTCGAATTGCTAAATAACGACTAATAAATGATACTATATCTAATTTATTAATAACATTGTTATTATAAAAATAAATTCATTAATGCATTTCTAAAATACACATTGGCCAAAAAGAAAAACTCGACAGTAACTCTACATACCACATGATGACCACAACCTAAGGCAAGGACCAAAGAGTGACATCCTGACAACCACAAACTAAAGACGAGAACTGATCTAGGGAAACCCCATGTTATCTCCCATCAACATGATCCATTAGTTTAAGGGCATGCTCAAACCTACTAAGTTAGGTGGAGTCGATGCCCAATACTTACAACCTACATCAAAATGATAGGTTGTATACAAACATATGCAAATATATTAGACACATGGAGTCACAGTGTAGTAGGGTGCTCGAGACGAGAAATACTACACCGTCCTTGCTCTAAATCATAACAATAAACATAAACATCTCTAACTAACCATCAGATAACATTCAATCCATAAAACATAGTAACATAATTCTGCAATTCAATTAACCATGAACTAACCATGTCGAAGTACAACATAAGCTACAATATCAATAATGTCATCACAAAACTCATATATCAACAACCAAATTAGTAATCCATAATGAACATGATAAACATAAACCATAAGTCTATCAACCATAAGTCTCAAAACTGTCTAAGTGCAACAGAAAAACTAATAACTGTCACAAACCAAAAATGAGGGGCATTACAATAAATATCCTCATCAAGATGCACCCACCAAGAATGATTTATAGACTCATATTCTTTTATAGAGCATCTTTGAGAACATGCATTCAAATCAACATACAAAATGCAATAAATTCCAATAACGTCCACTTTCCCTCTTTCTCTCACATCTTCTACAATTAGTTTCCACTAAAATCCAACATCCCTCAAAGAGTAATTAATTTCCTTTATGCAGCTACCACCTCTTTACTGCAGCCAAAATAGAATCCATTAACTCAAACAAATATTAATAAAACATTTGAAGAATCTTTCCAAAGATATTAAAATATCTAAAAATAATAATTTGAAATAATGCAATAAATATATTCATTTTGACTAGATATAATTGACAAAATTTATAAATCAAAAGCAAATATATATAAAAATCTATTAGCAATTGTGTAATTTAGTTAAACCTTTCCTTCAAAATGATTATGCAATGCAATTATATTTCTCATTGGTGCAAAATGAAATCTATGTGATGTGTGCAGATTCTCTTCACCAATTTTGCCTTCGATCAGCTAAATGCCCTTTGCCTCAATGATGTATTCTCTCTTTGTCAAGAGTATGTTCCTGTCGCAAACACAGTCAAAATTAGTCAATATTCAATTAAATAATATTAATAATAATATTTATTTCCATAATTAAATATTAGAAAATATGCATTGTGATAGAATTTGATGTATAGCTTTAGATGTTATAGCCTAGAATTAAATTTGGAAATGGATGGAATTTTAGTTGCTTTACAATATGCATATCATTCTATTCTTTGTCATGTGCTTTTCTAGATTACTTTACTTTTAGCTTTAGAGTATGTTTGTCTCATCATTGTCATCAATCATCTTCTAGTTTCTCTCTCTTAGGGATCCCATGAATTTGTCTATGCAAAATTTATTGATATGGTCACTCTTCTAAGTAGAGTACCATGGGACTCCAATTAGCTTCTACCTTCAATTCCTAGATGTTAAAGTTTGTCATAGTTATTTTGGAGGACAAGGAGATGATTGACTAGACCCATCTCATTGGTGATAATTTACAGGAGTAATTGACCAATGTATGGGGCACAAGAGATTTCCACATGACTTTCTACTTGGTGTAATCTTTTGCAAGGAGAGTCATACCTTGGGTTGATAAGGAATGAAGTAATTGGAAGAGGTCTAGGTTAAGTAAAGATGTATGATTACTAACATAAACTTACCCACAAGAATAGTATGATCCATTTTGAGATGGTGAATGGTGCCTTCATTTTCTCCATCATGAGAACCTTGTAAAGAGATCTCACCAAGAGGATATCTTTCAATGCATCCAAGATAGTTGTACAATGTGGGAGATCATTCATCCAATTTCTAAAATTCTCATACATCAAGATAAAAGGATTCATATGACCATCTTATAGACAAGCCCCAAGTATTCAAGTGATAACATAGTCCTCTTGGAGTAGACTAGGTAGTTATTTGAAGCTCACATGGACTTGGGAGAGAAGCATAGGGCTAGGGTGTAGTTCCTCATAATTATAGGAGTGTATGCTTGTCGTACACTCCAAAACAACAAAGATTTAGATGCTAAAATATAGATATACAATATGCACTTTCACACCAACATGAAGTCTTTCGAAGCTAACTATAAAATGGAGGAGAGCATAGGTGCACACATGAAGAATGTGCCTCATTTGGAAGAATTCTAGGATAATTGTACTAATGATCATGAGGTAAGAGAGAGAGGATATTATAGGTTAATTGTGTATGAAATTAAAGAATTTGGGATAGAAATGGTGCTAGTGTAATGTGTAGGTGTGTGCAGATCAAACTTGACAAATAATAGCACCAAAAACTATGAAAAATGTTCATAGAAGCAAGATAATGAAACCAAGAAATTGAGAGGCGAAAATGATGTAGATTTACAATGAGTGGGAGAGTACATATAACATGCAAAGAGTATGGAACTCATAAGGAGTTGACTTGTGCAAGCAACCAGAGGTGGCAAGTTTGTTCCTCACAAATAGGGAGAACTCTTGCCACACATATTGCAAGAGTTTTGTAAAAACCTCCAAGTTGCTAATGAAGCCACCTAAGATGGCTTAACTACAAGTACAAATAATTACATAGTGTAATTAAATAATTACTAAATATTACATACACTAATACCCCCCTTTAATCCCAACTTAGGTGGAAAGAAAGATGGGTCTCGACAACTTGGCCTGATCAGGTACCCATATACAAAGGAATCTGTAATAAAGTGGAGAAAGATAGAAATCCCTATAGGAAAAAACTATCCTTCGAAAAGAGAGAAAAACATATACAAGACACTTATGAAAAACATGATACAAAACAATACCCTGCAATCATACATGACTATTGATATCCTTAATAGACTATTGAGAATCAATAGGTGAAGATAGAGGAGAGTAATTGCCCATACTAGATGCTACTGTCTAGGTATCACTGAAGTATGGTCATGAAGTGCAAAATCTGAAAATGTGTAAAGCTCGGTAGATTCATCTACCTTCCCAACTGCTAGAGTTGCCCTGCTTAGTAAGTCTCTTATCACAACTGTATTGGGCCCAAATTCTATTGTCTTCCCTACGTTCTTGTTTTCTATCTGGTAGAGTGAGAGAATATTTTTAGTCAATGCTGGAACATAAAGAACTTTGTTGAAGTATCCATTACCAATATCAATTGATCCTTGCCCACATACACATAAATATGTGTTGTTTGTTATTAATATTTCTGCTATGTCTTCTAGATGCAAAGAGGTGAATGGATATGGCCAAAAAGCCATATGATGAGAAGCTTCTGAATTAAGAAGCCATGTGTCATTTTTGTGAAATGTGGAAATTGTAAGAGCATGCACCTTTGATTTCTCTTATGTTTTCTTCTAGGTGTCTGATGATGAAGATTTAGAGATAACAATGTTATTCTCCTCAAGAAGTTGAGTGAGTTCATTAATCTTTTTCTTCATAAAATCAAGTTCTTTATGTCACAATTTTTTACAAAAGGAACATTTCACATAATCCTTTATATTTCCCTATTTTTGTGTTTTTGACTCTCCTTGTATTGCTTTATCCTTTCTTTTTTCACCTTTGTTTGTCACTTGAATTTTTCCACTTTTAGCAACTAGTGCTTGTGACTTATAGGAACTTATGGTCCCCATTTGTATGAGTTTATCTTGCTCCCTAATTAGGTCAGCAATGAAATCATCAATATTAGGCATTGACCATATTGAACCTAGATCCCTCTTTGTGGAGTAAAAAGTTAACACAAAGACTGAATATTGAGGACCCAATTTAGATATAGTTGAAAAGATGAGTTGGTCATCTATTTTCTCTATCCCACATTCTTTTAGTTGTAAGCAAAGTGTTTTGAACTTCATGAAGTACTCTTGTAAGGTTCTAAAATCATTTGGACTCAGACTTATCAATTAATTTTCTAACTCATGACCCTGGATTTCATCGACATCCCCAAAGATTTTTTCAAGGGTTTGCCATACTTCTTGTGGGGTTTTTAAGATCTAAACATGAAAGAGGAGTTCTAGAGATAGACATAAACATAAAAAACCAAAAGCTTGGTCACACTTGTTCAACTACTTCTCTTTATCTTTAACCGCATTTGGCTCCTTTTCATTGCCCATAGTTACTCTAAATAACCCTTTATTTTTGAGTGAAAGTTAAACTTACATCTTCCATTCATGATAATTAAAGGGTGTAAGAGGACTTCTTTTTTGAGTACAATCCATGCTTAGTTTTGAATTTCAACTTTAGAATCTTGAAATAAAAAAAATTGGAGTGCTTTTAAGCATAAATATTTGTCACCCCCCTTTTAATATTTTTGATTTCCCCCTTTTGGTTTGGTACTTTATTTTATTGCATATATTTGCTTACAAAATGGAGATGAAAAATGTCACTTTATAACTTAGTGTGAAATCATTACCATTGGATAGAGAATAAAAGAATAAGCACTTTTCTAAAAAAATGGGACTTAATTTCGAGTTACCATTTAAAAGTTATAGTGATTTTGATTTTTCAGCCTATTGCAAATTCACACAAAAAAAATTGCACTAACAATTTCATGGAAAAATATTTTAGAGAGAATTTAGAGATGAAAATAAAAGAAAATTTTTAGCCCCCCTTGGTTGTGTGTAACCAAGAGCTTAAAAGCCGATATGACTAGGGGCTTAAGAGGAAATGAGGTCACCCCCTTTTCCAATGACATCACCCCCTAATTTTCTTATGTCAACAATTTTGACATCTTTTCACATGAATAGTGACTTATATTGCTGCATAAAAATTGAAGTTTTTTTGCAAGTATTCGCTATACTCCCACTTTATTCATGCAACATAAAAAATAGCTAACAAAGGTGATTTTATGCAAATTCCCACCACATTTGAGGGTGACTTCTAGGTAGATTTTGAGGATGTTTTGAGGAATATTTAGATAATATTTTGAGGTAGATTTTGAGGCCAAACTCCTAGAAGATTTGATAGTGAATTTGGCTACAAACTGTGAGTTCCTTACTAGAGCTAGTTGCCAATTCTCTTGCATAAGCTAACCTTCCTCAGATAATGGTGTCAACCTCCCTATGCACTTTTATTTATCATGCTTTTATAACATGCCTCTTCATTTGCATGTGCTTCATTTCTTGTGATACACAAACAAGAAAATACTTCAAAACAAATAGATAGATCACAAAAGATTTTGAGCCACTAATTGACACAAAGATAGTTCTAATACCATGTAGGTGTATGCAGATCAAATTGGACAAATAATAGCACCGAAACCTATGAAAAATGTTAACAAAAACAAGATAATGAAACCAATAAATTAAGAGATGAAAATGATGTAGATTTACAATGAAAAGAAGAGTACATATAATGCAAAGAGTTCAAAACTCATAAGGAGTCAACTCATATAAGCAATTAGAGGTGGCAAATTTGTTCCTCACAAATAGGGAGAACTCTTGCCACACATCTTGGAAGAGTTTTCTAAAATCCTCCATGTTTCTTATGAAGCCACCTAAAATGGCTTAACTTCAAGTGTAAATAATTATATAGCATAATTAAATAATTACTAAATATTACTTACACTAATATAACAAACACCTGTCTATTATACCAAAAACTTACTAAAACTTTTTGAAAAAAAAAACCATACACACATTTTTAATAAAAATAATGAGAATCATAAGAAATTTATCCATTTCCATAAATCATATACAATGAATGAATAAACTAAATTTACATTATTACATTATACATGGTTGCATCATCATATTGATGTTTTGTTTACAATTTCTTCAAATAATAATTACAATACATATAATTTGAAGGGAATATAAAAGATAGATTTTAATAACCAAGTCTTTAGCATCTTCAACTATAAGAGGGACAGCATCACTCGAGTACTTTACCTCCAACCTCAGACTAGTAGTCTCGTGCACATCTTCCATCTTGATGTGGCCCTACTCCTCATGAGGGAAGTGGATTAAGAGAACCAATAAGATCCATTATGCCATCTAAGAACTAGTTTTGTGTCAATTTATAAACAATTAGTTATACAACTCCAAAGTCCCTCTAGTTAAGTATAACTCAATTGGCTATTATTTAATAAAAGAAAGATAATCTGAACTAACAATGCAAGCAATGATTTTACATTACTCTAGTCAAATATTTATTAAATTGGACACATTCATAAATGGAGATGTTTGTCATATGTTCACACACTTCTATCTCGAGTATGGTCAATGGAATATTGTTTCTACTCACTTATGTAATCCTTCCTTTTGAATTGTTGTTTGGGAACTAGGTTTTGGGCTTTGCAAGTATTGGTTATTTTAAGGAGAGAGTTGATGTTTTTAAGGTCTTGTCAAACTTTTGAAAAATTAATTACTAATAAGTATAAAGAACATGACAATTTAGATTGAGTAGAATTGTGGATTTGACATGAACAATGGAGAAATAAGTCTTCTAATTACACTCTTTTAGTTACACTATCTTGATTTGTAATAAATTTCTAAATAAACTCCTTATGGTACACCTGACATGACTTGATCTCATGCCCCCTTCTCTTGTGAAATGAGCAATATTTATCATGATTGTGATCTTGAGGTTTATGATGATTGTTGTATGACTACTTGTTGATTCTCAAGGGATAGCTGTTGACATTTTGGTGACTATTGTTTCTAGATGGTAAAGTGCTTGTTGACCCATCTATGTCTTGGTTATTTGTCAAATATTCATTATTTCTATCATGGTTTATAAACCTTTCATTTAAATCATACTCCCTTCTTCCACTATCAATAGTAGCTTGGTCAATTCTAAGGGAACATTCAAGTGCTTCTTCATATGATTTCTAAGGGAGTTTTTGAACTCCTTCTCATATGTCATTGTTGAGAGAATGTAAGAAGAGATCACAAGGTTCCTTATGATCCATGTTTGGTGCACTAGTTGAAGAAGAGATCACAAAGTTCCTTATGATAATATACAACACATTCCTCGCCTTTGTCATCATGTTGTGCTAATTTAATGCTATGAGAGCATTAGTAGAAGTTGACGTGTAAAGAATAAAGGACTTTTCTATAGATACTGGTTGTAAAATAAGAGGATTACATAAGTAGTTTTTTTAAGTCATTGAAGATTTTTGATAATTAAAGTTCTATTGGAATTTTGATTCTTTCTTAAGTAATTGAGTGAAAGGGTGAGTCCTATCCGCGAGTTGCAATACAAGTTGACAGATGGCCTATATCTTCCATTGTAAACTATGAAGTTGAGATATATTTCAAGGAGATGGCATGTTAACAATTACATCAATTTTCTTTGTGTCTACTTCAAATCCTTGATGTGAAACTATAGATCCCAATAGTTTACCACTGTTTATGCCAAAGACACATTTACGAGGATTTAAGCACATGTATTTTTGTATCCACACAAAGATTTTACAGAGGATTGTGACATGATCATGGTACCAAATAGATTTCCCAAGAATATCATCAACATAATCCTCTAATATGTTATGCATGTAATCATGAAAGATAAGTGTCATAGCCCATTGGTAAGTTGCTTCGGCATTTTTTAGTCCAAATAGCATGACCACCCAACAAAATGTTCCCCACTCGGTGATAAAGGCTATCTTATATTGATCTTGAGGGTTGATGAAGATTTGATTATAACCTAAATAACCATTCATGAAGGAAAGTAATTCATGACCAGCTATTGAATCGATAACCATATCAATATTTGGAAGGGGAAAATCATCCTTCAAAGAAGCAAGATTCAAGTCCCTAAAGTCAATGTAAATTCAAATGTGATTGTCAGGTTTAGAAATAAACACAATAATCAAAATCCAAGGTGAATAGTCAATAAAGAAAACTAAACTAACTTGTAGAAGCATTTTTGTCTTAGATTTTACTCATAATGTGACCTTAGGATTCATCTTACGACTTTTTTTAACCTACTTAGTGGTGATAAAATTTTACACCATTCCAAAATTATTTTCAAATATCACTCCTGTGAGATTTTTAGAGGCACAAAGCTAATGATTTACCAAAATGCTCCTATGAGTGAAGGACACTGCATCATTTATTGGGGTGAAAGCTCGGCCATTGTAAGATGAAGGTTCAATGTAAGGAAGGCCACCCACATTTTTACAATCCTTAGTAGTCATTAAAGAAATTAATATCTAAGTCTCCATATAGGATTTAAAAGTGGCCATCAAGTCTCAGACATTAGTTTTGGCATAATATGGGCCTATCATTTAAGGAGTCTCTCTATGTGATCAAGCTCATTCTATAAAAGATGTGAAGGATAAAGGCATCATTATCGAGTCTTAACAAGTGCACAACTATAGATAAGTGACATTCATGATAAGTGGTACATTCATTTCAATGCTCAGGCACACCTCATAACCATACGAAGGTGATTGCAATATAAGATAAAGCCACGACCTTAATATATGGTACTCAATAATGAATACATGACACATCTCGTCAGCAAACCAGAGGCACGGTTTCATATATAAATGATGGATGTTACAAAGGTAGATGAAACCACTATCTGAGGTTCATCCATATAGAAGAATCCGCCACTATCAAAGGCTCGTTATGGCCATATTGTGGCGTTGCCTCTACAAGGCACTGTTCGTGATATCAAGATGATTCTATTTCATAGCAGAGGTGGATTCAATAACTAACTCAAAGCATGTCATAAGGATATCTACACCATATAATAAAGCTTCAGTCTCTATTAAATAAGGCATTGTACATCAATGGGAATCAGCCTCAAATCAGGTGTAGCAATTTAAAAGAAGAGGCATTGTCACTATTAAAAAGTGGCAGCCTTATCAATTGGATGCCATAGAGAACAAGCTCAGCCAACGTCACCAAGGATATAGTCAATCATATGTAATGGCCATTAACATGCAGTTACCATACAAAGACATTGCCTGCCCGAATGGAGGTGCAACAATATAAAGGAATGAAATGTAATATGTGAAGAAGTAGTACCGATTCAAAGGCGCTTGACACGACTACTTGAAGATGGTGTTTGATCAGGAATGGTGCATAGTGTGGATGGTGTGAGACATCTCAAAATAGAAAGGGAGTTCGGCCTCCAAAGTCATGACTCAATCGTTCAAATGCAAAGTAGATTTTGTGAATATGATGCAATTTAAGAGAAATACAACCATTAAGAAGGATGTGATCTCTGCTAATAACTGTTCAATGCAGCCAAAACCATATCTTATGGAGTCACCATCATCTCAAGTTCCTAATCAAGCCTTAGCAATAATTCAGTGCCATGACTCAAAAAAGCTACACAACCTCTAAGAAAGTAACGCTACCTTAAAACATAGAAATATAAAAATCCAAGAGTAGGGTTTAATGATGCAACACACAGTTACCATCCGATGCAAAACTAGATCAATGGTTTAGAAACAATTAAGAGAGCAGCTCAAAAGGCAGTGGAGTTTGACAGATGGAAGCATAGGGAGATGAAAGAGAGAAGCTTAACATGAAGCAGAAGCCACCATGTCGGAGCAGCGGAGGATAGAGAAGCAAAGAAGAAAGCAAGATGAACCATGTGGATAAGCCCGAAGAGAGATAAATAAATTGTTTTATTTCATTTTTATAAATGAATTTAAAATGGTCCACATGAGGTATAAAGGATGAGTAAATATAAATGAAGAGTTTCATTAAATAAATGTGGTGGGCCCATAATATAAAGCTAATGGTTTATTTAATCAAAGGAGAAGAGTCTCTTAGTTTTTAAAGTGCCACAGGAAGTGAGACGAGAAAACTAGTTTAAAATAAAGATTAAAATCTTTATTAAAGTTGATACATATTAAACCTATGGGTCCCTCCAGCTAAAGAAATTTATGAAGCAAGCCATTGTAAATAATAAAGTGATAGCTTTATTAAAATAATAATTCATTTGACTCCTCACCGTGAATAAAAGATATGAAACCCTAAAGTTTATATAGCCTTTCATTTTTTATGGCAAGAAGAGAAGGCGGCAGGAATTATTTTTTCACACAAGCAAAGAGATACTTTCCAGCCATGAGGGAGTTGTTTCAGTTTCAGTTGCTGATAAAGTTACATAGGCAGATTTGTGTTAGATTTTGGGGGGAAATTTTTGTTTTAGATATTTTGATTTTTGGGAAAGATTTTCAATTAGAGATATTTTCTTTTGGGTTTTGGGGTTATAAAATGCAGATTTGGGAGACATAGGGGAGAGTTCCATAGTTCCATAGAGTGTTCTACAGATCAGATTTTTGAGCAGTAGATGGATATTTTCTTCTTGCCTTAGTAGTTCTTTCTCTCATGATGATCTAACATTATTTTGTGCAACCATTTCTACCTCTGTAATTTGTTACTGTTCAAATAATGAGAAATACTATTATGTGCATAACTGAGTCAATTTTTGTTTCTTGTTTCTTTAAGCTTCTGTTTGTTTGCCTTTATCAGATATGTTTATCAAATTGGGTTTAATTATGCATCTCTACTCTTTAATCTCTTAGTTAATCTTTCAAGGTTTGACATTGTGCTGATTCAAGTTAGAATTCAAATCTGGCGCATCGCCATAGAGTTAGTTTCATATTGTATCTATAATCTTGTTTTTTCTATCTTTTTCCCAAACCCCCATTGAAAAATAGAAGACCCAGCTTCCTTTAAATCTAAAGGTCACTACATGGGTCAATCCCACGTCTTTGAAGTTTCCCATGTTGTTGCTGGATTAGACCCACAAATTTATGCTTCAACAATTTTTGGCACGCCCGGTGGGACTGGATTCAAACACTTGGGTCTTTGTTTTCCCTGAATCTTTTCTCTGTATTTTGTGGTTTTGATGGAAAATCATAGAAATATCTACTCGTGAGAGCATGAATCATCCATTTGGTGACTCTACTGGAGGTTCCCTCTCAGATCTTTTCTCATGTAGGCCATGGTAGCCCCTGGTATATATGTGCATCTAAATATTCAAAGAGATCTACCTTTTGTGACTTGGGATTCAAGTCCTCTTGTTCTTTAGCAATAGGGTCAAGTTCCTGACCCATCGTGGAAGGCATTATCTCACTTTCTTGGGGATGGCTCTATTTTCCCTATAGATCACATTCAAGATGTTGCAAGTTTATGTATTGTTCAGAATGTCACAACTGGGAATCATGCCCTTCTATTACTGACATCCTCCCTTAAAGGCAAAGAAAAAGAATGGTACAAAAGTTTGCAACCTGGTTCAATCACTGGATGGGATCATCTTGGTGGACTCATCTACAATCAGTTCAGAGATAGAATAGATGTCAATACTCTCACCTAGAATCTCATCACCATCAAAAGGCATCCTATGGAGCCCATACCTAACTTTAATTCAAAATTTGATAAGGTATGGAAAAAATTCTCTGTTGACATCAGGCCATCTCTAGTTTTTGCATTCTTGTATTATTTAAAGGCTTTAGACCTTGAGATCTCTATTATGATCCAAGCCTTAGGAGGTGAAACTTTACCCTAGTCATATGACCTTGCTATTAAGGCTAAAAGTAACCTCATAGTGGCTGGTAAGTTGTCTCCTCTTCCTTTAATACCTTTGATGTCTTCTGCAAGTTACCTATCTCAAGCTCTTTCTTATAGCTAGATTCAAATAAATTCTAGTCCACCCACCCTCCCTACTGATTTGCCAAATCATAAGGAGATGATAGAGGTAAAAGAACTCATAAAATCCTTCTCCCATGAGCTGAATGAGCTAAAATATCAAGCCATGTTTTTTGTTGATCCAAATTTCATACCTCCTAGTCTGTATGATCAGCAATATCAATACAGTCAGTTCATGAATGAGACCCTCCCATAGACACAAAAGGGACTTCCTTATCTTTAAAATTATACTTTACAAGCCTCTGTAGCTGCAAATCAGCCCATAGAAGTCTTAGATCAGGTTCTTTTCCATTTTGATATTAAGGAGGAATCAGGTATCAAAGATTAAGATACAAGTCAAGAGGTGACTCTTGTCTATTCAGTATCTCCTAGTTATCGGCATCAGGCATGTGTGGTAAAGTTTAATTCAGAAACTCAGTCAAGTAATGAGGATGATTCAGAAGATGATGATGAAGTGACACTTCTAGAAGCTAAAAAGTACTTCAAGAGGGTCTTTGATGCTGAAAAGTACTGGTTCCAGAATGATGTTGCATCTATAACTCATCTTAAGGAAGAAGTTGCCAGGGGAATTTTTGAATCTACAAATACATACTGCCTTTATTTTAGTCATGAGTTCTCACATTTTGGTGAAGATGGAATAGATATGCATCAGGGGCAACAGGATGAGGATTTATTCATGATCTTGCAACAAGGTTATCAGATTTTGTATGTAGGAGATGATACTATTGAACATGTGAATGGCTATTTTGCAAAGCCTGTTGAATATGATTATAAAGAAAATTTTGAAGCAGAAGATGATGCAAGATCTAATTTATTTTCTATTTTTGAAAATGGGTACTCTCTTCTTCTTTATGAGGACCCCACAGACATGAGGAAAGGTTCATAATGATGAGGTCCAAAGAGACATTTACAAAAGTAAAGAGTTGCATACTGAGTTGCATTCTACTCCTTTCTTCTTTCACAAGGGAATCCCAATTAGATTTAAGGTTCTAATGGGTAGTTCAATCACTTGTAAACTTGATTTTGATGCTATCATAAGTCATCATTAAAATGGAGAGTCTATAAAAGAAGTCACTAGTGAAGTCCAATCAGCAAAAGTTTTCAAATGCAAACAGAGGAATGAGCTTTAATGCCTTATTCTCCCTTCTCACCCTTTGCTGAAGGAAGATCAGCATGCAGGTCAGGGTGACTAGTGTTTTGAAGCATAGAAACACTCTCTGGAGTGTAGAGACATAAAAAGGTACAAAATATTGTTATATTTCTTCATACAGTTTGTCTGGTCAATTTTTAGTTTGATGAGTATTTATTGGAGAAGCATCATTAGATATGGCATTTACTTTGTTGTCCCGGTTAATGGGCATGTCCCCGTGTGTTTTAGTTGTTAGTAATTTAGTATCAGTTTTAGAATAAGTTGCTACATTAGTGGCATTAGTTTTAGTTCAGTTAGTTTTATTTTCAATAATGTTTGTTGCTACTATGAGAATATGTGGTCAGTCTCTGTGGCTTAGCTCTATATAAGTTTCAAGGTTTCAATCATCGTCAGTTATGGTTGGTTG
The DNA here is from genome assembly GCA_027924645.1 of Cunninghamia lanceolata. Classification (NCBI taxonomy): domain Eukaryota; kingdom Viridiplantae; phylum Streptophyta; class Pinopsida; order Cupressales; family Cupressaceae; genus Cunninghamia; species Cunninghamia lanceolata. The sequence continues at coordinate 7,834,636 of BSBN01000050.1, read as the reverse complement.
GTTTTAGTTGCAGAATGTGTTTTCAGATGTGTCTTCAGTTTCATGATGTTTCAGTTTTAGAGTAATATGACTCTATTTGCCCAGTGGACAAGGCTTCTAGTCTTTAAACTAGAAATTCTAGATTCAAATAGGTAGGCCTATTCTCCCAGTCCGTCACCATGAACTAGTGATAAAATTTTACACCATTCCAAAATTCTTTTCAAATGTCACTCCTATGAGATTTTTAGAGGCACAAAGATCATGATTTATCAAAACACTCGTGTGAGTGAAGGACACTGCATCATATATTGGGGTGATGGCCATTGTAAGATGAAGGCTTAATATAAGGAAGGCAACCCACATTTTTACAATCCTTAGTAGTCATTGAATAAACTAACATCTAAGTCTCCATATATGATTTAAAAGCCTCCATCAAGTCTCAGACATTAGTTTTTGGCATAATATGGGCCTATCATTTAAGGAGTCTCTCTATGTGATCAAGCTCATTCTATAAAAGATGTCAAGGATAAAGGCATCATTATCGTGTCTTAATAAGTGCATAGCTATAGATGAGTGGAATTCATGATAAATGGCACATTCATTTCAATGCTCATGCTCGTCTCATAACCATATGAGGGTGACCACAATATAAGATAAAGTCACGACCTCAATATATGGTACTCATCAATGAATACATGGCACATCCCATCAACAAACCAGAGGCACAGTTTCATATATAAATGATGGATGTTGCAAAGTTAGACGATGCCACTATTTGAGGTTCATCCATATAGAAGAATCTGCCACTATCAAAGGCTTGTTATGGTCATATTGTGGCGTTGCCTCTACAAGGCACTATTCGTGATATCAAGATGATTCTATTTCATAGCAGAGGCAGATGCAATAACTAACTCAAAGCATCTCATAAGGATATATGCACCATATAATAAAGGCTCAGCCTCTATTAAATAAGGTGATGTACATCAATGGGAATTGGCCTCCAATAAGGTGTAGCTATTTAAAAGAAGAGGCATTGCCACTATTAAAAAGTAGCAGCCTTATCAATTGGATGCCATAGAAAACAAGCTCAGCCAACATCACCAAGGATACAGTCAATCATATGTAACAGCCATTAATATGCAACTACCGTCAAAAGACATTGCCTGCCCAAATGGAGGTACAACAATAGAAAGGAATGGAATGTAATATATGAAGAAGTAGTGCCGATTCAAAGGTGCTTGACATGACTACATGAAGATGGTGTTTGATCAGGAATGGTGCATACTGTGGATGGTGTGAGATGTCTCAAAATAGAAAGGGAGTTTGGCCTCCAAAGTCATGACTCAATAGTTCATATGTAAAGGAGATTTTGTGAATATGATGTAGTTTAAGAGAAATACAACCATTAAGAAGGATGAGATCTTTGCTAGTAAGTGTCAAATATAGCCACAACCATATCTTATGGTGTCACCGTCATATCAAGTTCCTAATAAAGCCTTAGAAATAATTTAGTGGCATGACTCAGGAAAGCTGCACGGCCTCCATGAAAGTAACGTTGTCTTAAAACATAGAAATGTAAAGAATGCAAGAGTAGGGTTTCATGATGCAACACATAGTTACCATCCGATACAAAACTAGATCAACGGTTCAAAAACAATTAAGAGAGTAGCTCAAAAGGTAGTGGAGTTTGACAGATGGCGGCACTAGGAGAGGAAAGAGAGAAGCTTAAGATGAATCAAAAACCATCACATGGGAGCAGCGGAGGATAGAGAAGAACAGAATCAAGCAGGATGAACCATGTGGATAAGCCTGAAGAGAGATAAATAAAGTGTTTAATTTCATTTTTATAAATGTATTTAAAATGGTCCATGTGAGGTATAATGGCTTAGTAAATATAAATGAAGAGTCTCATTAAATAAATGTGGTGGGCCCCTCATTTAAATCTAGTGCTTTATTTAATCAAAGGGGAAGAGTCCCTCAGTTTTTAAAGTGTCACGGGAAGTGAGAAGAGAAAACCAGTTTAAAATAAAGATTAAAATCTTTATTAAAGTTGAAACATATCAAACTTGTGGGTCCCTCCAGCTAAAGAAGTTTATGAAGCAAGCCATCGTAAATAATAAAGTGATAGCTTTAAATTAAAATAACAATTCATTTGACTTCTCACTGTGAATAAAAGATATGAAACCCTAAAGTTTATACAGCCTTTCATTTTTTACGGCAAGAAGAGAATGCGGCGGGAATTATTTTTTCACATAGCCAAAGAGATATTTTCCAGCCATGAGGGAATTGTTTTAGTTTTAGTTGATGATATAGTTACATAGCCAGATTTGTGCCAGATTTTGGAGGGAAATTTTAGTTTTAGATATTTTGACAGTTGGGAAAGATTTTTAGTTAGAGATATTTTCTTTTGGGTTTTGGGGTTAAAAATTGTAGATCCAGGAGACACAGGAGAGAGTTCTACATATCATATTTTTGAGCAGTAGATAGATATTTTCTTCTTGCCTTAATAGTTCTTTCTTTCATGAGGATGTGACATTATTTTGTGCAGTCATTTCTACCTTTGTAATTTGTTACTGTTCAAATAATGAGAAATACTATTTTGTACATAATTCAATCAATTTATGTTTCTTTTCCATTATCAGATCTGTTTATCAAACTGGATTTAACCATGCATCTCCACTCTTTAATATCTTAGTTAATCTTTCAAGGTTTGACACTATGCTAATTCGGGTTAGATTTCAAATCTGGTGCATTACCATAGAGTTAGTTTCATATTCTATCTATAATCTTGTTTTTTCTATCCTTTTCCCAAATCCCCATTGAAAAATGGAAGAGCCAGCTTCCTTAATATCTAGAGGTCACTTCAGGGATCAATCCCACATCTCTAAATTTTCCCATGTTGTTGCTAGATTAGACCCACAAATTTATGCTTCAACACTTAGCATCGGGTTATAACACAATAATACGTATTACAATATTACGATCAATGCGAGGGATTTCTAAATAATTCCAAGAAAATAATTTAGAAAAGTCATGCAAAAGTCTTGTCATTTCTTTTTTTCCTCTTTACTTAAACAATCTCCTATAGGCATAATGTTTCCAAGGTTAACTTTATCCATCAATACATCAACAGTCTTTCCATTAAGTAAAGTATTGTAGTCTGGGAGGCTAGGTAACTATGATGATTCTATAGATTCTTCATTTAGTGTTAGATTTGTGTTTGAGAAATTGGTTGTCCCAAAGTATGCATTGACATTTAAATAATAGGGGATTCTAGGATAATGATTATAATGGGAAAATTGTCATAATCTCCCATAAATTCAAGCAATGCTTCATCTATAGAAAAATTATCCAATGGGATATCTCTTGGTGGACAATTACTATCTATTATCTCAAGATATATCATATTGAGTGTTGATATAGTATTAACATTAAGATTAGAATGTTTGTAAGCTTTAGTGGTCTTCAAAGAATGGTATCAAATACCAGCCATGTAGTTAATTACAACAGCTTGTTAAGGTACTCTAATTCCAACATAGTCGCAATTTCTATAAAGGATTTTAAATCCTTGACCATAAAGGTATGTCATTTTTTTAGAAGATCGTGGAGCCTCATAGGCCTCATAATTTGTAGTATAAGTAAGAGTGTTATCCTGCTTGTTGACTAAATAATATTGAGGTTCTTTAGGTGTTTCCACAAATTGTTTAGATGATATCGATGCAACTTTTGATGTTTTAGCATTTTTGAGTTTATATTCCCCTATGAAGGTAGGATTAAAATGTAATGAACCCTAATCATCACTAAGGAATGCATTTGATGATGGTTGAGAATTTGGCACACCATTATCTATGGAAAGAGATAATGATGAAACAACTTTTAAATTATTTAAAATCATATGATTGATAACTTGTTTTTGCATTTCAATATGTAAACAACTTTCTGGTTCTAGATCAGCCTCGATGGCGTGAAGTTTATTTGTATAGATAAACTTGATTGATTAATGGAGTAGATGAAACTATTGAGCACCCAGAATACTAAGGGGGGGTGAATTAGTTTTCCCTGAACCACTTAATCATTTAAACATTCATTCCACATAGCATATTTAATTTCCAATAAGAAAGGAAAGCATGAAATCAACCATTAAAGCACATAACACATGAACACCATATTTTTACGTGGAAAACCCAAAAATGGAAAAACCATGGTGAGGATTAGTTCACTATATATTAATAATGCAACTAGTTAAGGTTGATACAATTGGTGGACTCACTATCTAAAAGGGAATGCTCATTGCACGTGGCTCACTGCAAAAGGACTCACTATTTTGAATAGAAAGAGATAGAAGAAAGGGTGGCTCACTACCAAAATATGAACTGCTAGTAATGCATCTAACTAATGCTGAAGATAGAGTTCCATTGAGGCTTGGAATACTGAACCAACAAACTTCATCTTCACCATTATCTCAACTTACCCTTTTCTACATCTGATATCTAAATCACACACTTAACACCTTCACATCACACACACCCACACAAGAATTTGATCTTGTATATATACCATACTTATGAAAAAACATCATTGAGGTCAGCAGATAGATGTACCATGTGGCGTCTTGTTCTATCAACCCAAAACATAACCCTATATTGTTTGCAAAGAGAACCAGAGTGTGTAGCACATCGATATAGGTTGGCACAACCTATAATTACTCTCATGACTTTGTTCCATTCAAGAATCAACTCCGCACAACCCCAACACTATAGGTTGGCTCAACTAGTGAAGTAGCAATAACATGAACTATATGTTAGTTCACAATTGAACATGCAAACCAAAAAATATTACCACTTGGAGACAACACACTTTAGATATCCATAACCTTATCCTCAAATCCATATAGAAACCCATTCATCTATGGTAGAATGTTGAGCATTTCAATCTACCACTAGCACTGCCATTACAGAGTCACTATAGAGTTTGATACTTTGTCAACTCTTTCTTTCACTTTGAGGGGCTTCAAGACCTAAATCTTTAGATTTAGACTCCTTCAATATGCACTAACACTACCTTTTACAGCTACATATCAAAATTCTTCATAGCAGAGAAATGCAAAAAAAATATTGTGACCCTATCATAGGTTATGTACTGTAAATCCCTTAGACAAATCTTCAGCAAGTTATACCTGACAACAGAGCACCAAAAGTGAAAGATATCATGCTTAGGTATACTCTCTTCATATTATACTTAACCACTTCTATTGACCAACACAACTATACCTATATTCCTTACTAACCCTTTCCAGACTGATACAAGTATCTCCTTAAACCTTGTTGCCACTCTTTGGATAGACACAACTATGTCTTTACCCTTCTTTTCCATTAATGACAACACTACTCACTGCCATGCTCATAAGTCTCTTCATCATCATGCTTATGTTGCCAACAATTTCCCCCTTTGTCATTGATGGAAACATGCCCCAAAACTTCTCCCCCTTTGTCATTAATGACAAAAGGCTCATACAATAGTCTTCCTTACATACTGGATCTCCCCCTAACAAATATATACATGTATACAAATTGAAGGATTGAACTGACTCCCCCTAGGAGTGTTATTTAAAATGGACATCTAACTTATACCATCAGCATTTGTACATAAGAATCTAAACCAAGAGACTGAAATGTATAAATAAAAAGAAATACTATCAACCAGAAGTAGTTGACGGTTGGAGCTTCTCAATGTGGGCTTACCACTCATGCTTTCCTTCTTCCTAGATCCTCTTATCTATGCGAAACATTCTAAATTGTGTCTCCAACTCCATCAATAGTTCTTCTCCTTCTTCTAGAGTGATAGGTACTGGATTGAGCTTTATAGTCTTATTAGTACTCACCAGGGCACTGGAAATAGATATGAAGTTTGAGTTCACCAGGTCCTTGAGATTTTTGAACTGCATACTGATTTTCTCTTTTTGGGCTTGTAGTTGGAAGAGCCACTCATGTAAACCCTCTATAGCTGACCTTGTACTTACATCTAGGTCATGTGCTAGATCATACGCACTAGAAGCATTGCCAATCTAAGACTCAATTGAGTCTATTTCATTATTTATGCTCTTTATGGCCCCGGGCCACTTCATGCAAAATTGAAATAAGGCTTTGGCTTCTACCACACAAGCCTACGCCCCTTTGAGACTTTCTTGAAATTTATTGTGAGCAAGGGAACACTTCTCCATTATCTCGATTAGCCTCTTCTGATTCATTTTATTATCTAACTCTTTTTAAAAATTTTCTTTTAATCTAAATGCATATTATTTGAAAGAATCAATCAAAATTTTTAAGTTCTCCATACTAGATAATGAATTGTCAATGGTTGCACTGGGTATGGCTTCTTATAGAGTCTTCATAGCCTCCTCAACCAGTTCTCCACTCTTCTAATGGGTTTCAATTATTTCCTTCCAGGTAGATGTGTTGAAAACATCTCCTAATTGAAGCCAGTGGAGGGGCAAAATCTTATCCAAGTCCACATTCCCTTGTTGCATGGCCAATTGTAGCAATTGAGAAGATACAATAGACTGGAACTACAATTGCATGTTCAATAGATTCTTTAGAGAATCTTTAGAGGTCAAGGAGGATTCACTAGTAGTTTTTTTTCTCTCCTTTGTAGCCATCTCTTTTGACTCCTCATCATTCTTCCCTGTATTGTCTTCACTAGTAATTAGTTCTATATTGTTTGGAGGGATGATAGTCTTCGATTGGTCTTACATATTCTCAACATTTGTTCCAAGTAACGAAGGAGGAGTAGAAGTATCCTCCTTTGCAATGTCTTCTCTGGTAGCTGCATTCTTTTCCACATTCTCCTCTGTACCAACATCTTCTTCTGTAGTTTCTTCCATATCTGAAATAGCACAATATTGTGCATTCCCTTCTTCTATCTCATGCTCATGTTGATCACCATTATCCTATACCTCTTCTTTAACATCCTTTTCTAGGGCAGGCATATCCACATTCACTTCCTCTTTTCTTTCTTGATTCATCCCCAATCTTTTTGCTAGGTCTACTACTTTTCAAAACTCTCCTTCCTATGTCTCTCAAGATCATTTTGATCTCTTCCCATAAGGCTTGTCACCCTTTGTTTTGTTTTAATTTCTTTATTGAACAATGTAGCCAATGTGGCTTTATTTTCCTCAGAGGGAGGATCACCAATCTTTTCCAATGTATAGGCCTTCAATTTGGCCTCTTCTTCTATTGCTTCCTATCTTCTCCCAATCAAAACATTGCATAATTCAATAGGTATTTATTTCTCTATATTCCTCATATCAACTTCAAGAACAATAATGTATTTTATAATGGATTCAACTATGGTGTCCTTGTCCACCTCATCAGCCTCATCATATAGTGTGGTAGTTTCTTCTAACATTTCATTTTGTACAATACCATTGAAAACTGCATCAAGTTTCATTAGACTATGGGTTCTTACTGGATTCTCCTTCTTTTACTCTTTCTTCTCTTCTGGTGTCCTTTTCTTTCTTGCTTCTACATTCTTCTCTCTTATGTTGATAACAAATGCTTTATTTTCCTTTTCTACTTCCTCCTACTCATCAATATCCACTATATCAATCTTTTGTTTCTTTCCACTAGCTTCACATTGTGAAACTTCACTTTTCCTTTTGTAGACCAATTTAGCTCCTTCTTCTTCATCTTCAACATTTATTCCAACATATTGGCCTCTGGTGGATTTTGTCTTTACTCTCCTTTTCATTGGGCTAGTTTGATGTACTTCTAGAGTAGCCTTTTCTTTCTCAGGCCTCTTTTGTTGCTTTACCAGACAGATCTTTTCCTTCACAGGACCATTGGTTGTTATGTAGGAGTACTTGTCTCCTTCCTCTTTGTTCCACTGGATGAAGACATAGTCCCAAAGGAATTTTGAGCAGCTAGAGGAGTCGTAGCTTCTCTACTAAATCTCCTTACACTTCATGATCTTCCCAGAGCTCCAGACATAGCCTTAGCTTGTTCCACTTATTCCTTGGAGAGTCCCATGGCCTCCGCAACTATAGTAGTCATTTTTTCCACTACTTTCTTTATTTTTTATTATTTTTGGTCAAAATGGACCTCCATTGATTTCTCATCATAAGTTCCATAACTCTCTTCAAAGATGTCCTTGAGTTTCCTCAACATATATTCTGTCGACCCCATAATTTCTTCCTTGGTGATTTGATATCCCATTTTCAAGATCAATATAGTTCTGGGCTCTACAACCTGTATGATAGACTCATCTTTTGTTACCAAGAATGTAATATCATTCTTGTACTTCACCATATTCTGGGGAATCTTCTCCATCTCTTGCATCCTCTTTTGAAATACTACAAAGAATGCCAGAATGGCATCTTCTCATGCCTTAGCATCTCCTAGGCCACTCAAAAAATCACTGATCTGGTGTACAACCAGTGTTCATTTCAACAAAGCCACACTCTTTGTACTGAGGAGTTCTTTCAAGAAACAAAATAATAAACATATGATTAAAGTTCCAAAATTAAAAGGATATTATGTAGGTTCTCCATCAACTATTGCCTCAATAGCTCACATAGGTCATAATCAGTTTCCTTTTCAACCATTTCATATGCAGTATTAATGGTGGTGGCAGAAACAAAGTTCTCTCTATTTGAAAATTAAACCTTATATCCAATCATCATTGATGCATACTTAACAATAGGGTTTCTGATGTTCTTCATTGTCAATGCCCTCTTGTCGTATGTCACACCAATAAGTTCCATCACAACCTCGTTCTTTACTGATTTAAGCACTAGAATAGGTCTAGTTGAACATAACCCTGTAACTTCCCTAATCACCTCCTTTGTTATCAACCTAGGCATATTTATCCACACGAACTTGTCATGGATGTAGCTCAAAGCAATTCTTACCCAAACATTGTCATGGTACAAATTGGGAAACCCATGCCACACATCGAGTCTCTTCACAACCAAATTTTGATACTTTAGCTTCAATGTGAATGTCCTAACCAGTGAGTTCATTTACCCACACATTTACAAGCTTTGAATGATCATACTCTTCTAATTTTCCATTAATATATATCCTTATGTCCTCTATGTGTAGAACTCTATAAGGGACCCTCGAGAAAGTACCTTCTAGATCTACTTCTGTGGATTTGTAAGGATGCTTCTTGAATTTAGGTCGGGGTTGCTCAGACAATTCAACAACCCTTGGAGTAGCCATCTCAAATTGTTTCCAAACAACTTTCAAAAAAACTAGGTCAAGTAAACAAAATTTTAAAATACCTTTTACTTTGCTTCTTCTATGTTAGGGTTTCACTCACACCACCACTTGATCTCTTCAAATGCATTGTATTAGTCTTCATCTTCTCTTTTCCTCTTGAACACTCATTTGCAAATGAAATTTGATTAAGTGTAGTCACTTACAAACCTTTTATAGTGACCTAATTCTCCATAAATGCTTCTGGTGATAAAGCTGTCAAATCCTTAACTTTAAGCACAGTCAACTTCAAATGCTCCACAAATTTCTGCATCATGATATTTTCTACCAGCATCTTCTCCAATAGTTCAAATGTGTTGATCTTCATCACATATCCTCGTTCCAAAGCATCAACACCACCTCTCTAGTGGGGGGATGAAGGATTTCCATTAAATCTCCCCCTGAGCCAAAGCTCTCAACTTAGTTTCCAGAGGAAAAATTTGTAGGAATCAAGGACAGCATTGAGAGGGGGGGTGAATCAATGTTGTGTGAATTTTCAAATCTTTTGCAAAATTTAACTTTCAAAACACAAGGAGAGAAAGCTATCATTGATTTGTCAGACACATATGCACATGACTAAGAATGAAAAACAAAAACTCATGAGTAAATCATACACACAAAGAGAGAAGATCAATATGAATCAAGACACAATAATTGCACAAGTGGAAAACCCTCCAGGGGTAGAAAAACCACTCCAAAACTGCCTCACTGGCAGCAATATGTGTCTCACTGACCTATAAGCCTCACTGGCATAGACAATTACCATCATAAAGCTCTGTGTACAAGAATTGATTGCTATTCAATCTGATTTGCACCATTCAAATCAACTCATCTACAACATATATTTCATCATTCTGATCCTCTGACATTTTATCCTTGAAATAATTTAATTCACCTGATCAGGGAAATATGTCTTCTTTACTATAAATCATTATCTTCACCATTGCATGTTGATCTGCACAACATCACTCACACACATAGTGTATCTGCAAAACCAATATTTATAAGAGATACAAAAATGTCCTTTCATCTTCAAAGCAAACTTTTATTTTCCTCTTTTCAAAAACTTTTCATTTTCCAAAATAAATAGCTCCACCTGTAAAAATTCATCTTCGTTAAAATGAATATCTTCAACAATAAATTTTAATCTACCCTTGAAAGAGAAAAATAAAATCTTTTTATAAAAATAATCAATCTCCTTTGCAAATATCATTTTCATAAAATGATATCTATTCACCAAAAACCCCAACACAATTTTTCTGGCCCTCATTTTTCACAACCTTTCATATTCTCTGACATTTCAATCAGTGACCTGTAGGAGAAAATAAAATCTCTTTCAAACTGAAAATTTAGTCTTTTCATTTTCATCTTCCATCTAAAAATTAATTCTCCTTCTCTGCAAATATCTCTACCAAAAATCTCTCTGCTTATGATCTTTCACCTGCAAAGAAAAAAACATTTCTCCAAAAATCTTTTAATCTTCTCACACCATAAAAATCTCCTCCTTTAGTTTTAGAGCCTCAAAAATCACAAAAAATACTTTCCAAAGATTTCTTAGTCAAAAGAATGAAGACTCCTTCATTAAACCTCCAAAGTCTCAAGATAAGATAATAGAAATAGAAGAAATCTTTCTCAATGGATTCTTTTCTAAATATCACAAAAATCTTTCTAAAAATAATTCAGAAACAAATCTCCAAAATAGCCTTCTAAACGGGTTCAAAACTCCTCCTAAAAAGAAACTTTCTAAAACACAATTCATAGCATTCGAAGGAAAAAACGTTCACAGGAACGTCAAAATATAAGGCAGGAGTTAGGCTTAATGTTTTAAATTATAACCATTGGATGGTGTCTTTGTGGCCTTTACATATTTAAATTTATCCTTAGATTTAGGCTTTAGCGCCCATGTGCTCACCACTCCACCTATGATACCGGTCTGCTAGAGAAAGGGGCCGGTCAAGTGCACGTTGAAGAACCCTTCACATTATAACTTAAATGAATAGTCACCTTCTATTGCATGTCAACACACAAATATATCAAAAAGTAACCTGCCATATGACTTTCTCTTTAGGTTTTGTTAGCACTTAAATCATTCTTAAGGTTTAAGATTTAGACCTTTTTAAAAAACCTTAAAAGAGAAATTTTGACCAAAAATGCATCTTCAACAACCTATGTAACATTGTCACATATTTGATGAATAGAATATCTATGGTCCTTAATCTTTGCCACTGTTGTAGAGAACATATAGATCCTTGGTAATGAACATCATACCAATTTAAACTGACTACACCATCCATCAACACTTGATCATATCATGAAGCAAAGAAGCAAACCAACAAATATATAAACATGGACAGACCATGAAGCATGAAGAACATGATATGTAAAACATCCACTTTGAGAGAGACATGCATAGCACCACTGGCTTCAAGATAACCTTGTCATGTCAGATGAATAATGAAGACCCAACATCAACTCAATAATCAATCAATAATTTTAGTGACGGAGAAAACAACAATGGATTGAACTCAACTCCTTAGTATATCAACACCAAGCAACATGAACTCTAGAGATATGCACTTCATCAAGCATGGTATACCTTCCAAACATCTTATGAACCACTCACCAAACATCAAATGAGACCACCATAGCTTGAATCATAACAACATATGAGTGTCCTGATTCTCTTATTGCAAATCCCATTTCCTTCCAACTGTGATAAAGTAACATCAATGTATTCCTGTGATCCTGTAAGCACTTGAAACACCAATATAGTGAGCATGATCGGTACATGAATGTTATCAAACACTTGTAATATTATCATCCATTTATCAAGTCAATCCCAACTGACAACATCCTTCAACACTATGTGAACAACTGTGAAATGCATGATCATGAACAACCTTTGTCAATAGTACAAGTGATCCTCAAATGTCCTGTAGTCTTGATGATACTTTGTGAAAGGAAAATGCACAACAACTCAACTCTCTCAATACCTTTTGACATCAATGACAAACTATCACCATCAAAATTTGCACAAGAGACTAGCACAGCCTTATCCTTCAGTTTCTTTTCTTCTTTCTTTTTCCAAACCTTGTCCATTTATTTCTTTATCTCTACTAGATCCACATTCTTCACTAGATCACTCTTCTTTACCGGATCAACCTTCACATTCTTACTTCTACAAAATTTAGCAATGTAGTCTAATTTGTTGCATTCATAACATCTGACATTTTGAATAAGCTTACTTCCATTCATTTTGGATCTGCATTGATTAGTCTTATGCTGAAATCTAGTACATGTATAACAATAACCATTGAAAGATGAAACCATCATACCCTTATTGTAACCAATGATCATTTGATTTCTATATTCATTAGCTTTATGACCAATTCTTTGACATATAAAACATTGACCAAAGAATTATTGAGCATTTTGATTCATCCTACTCCTACATTCCATAGCCCTATGTCTAAATTTATTGTAAGAGTGGTAGTAGTCAAAGTACCTTTGCGCAGTTGATTGTCTCATAGGTGACCTCTTGATTTTTTCATTCTAGTTTAAGACCTCTTTGTTAGTATTCTTCTTGACTGCAACCTTATTTTGGTTATTATTATTGGCCATATGTGTTGTCATTGATGTCAACATAGTATGTATTGATTTCATACACTATCACAAGGTGAGAAAGGTTGCCGAGGCTATTATGAAGGTTGTTAAGAGATGAGATATCATGTTCCTAAAGAAGATGGAACATTTATGGTTGGATGCCAGGTCCTGGATAGTACAGAGCTGAGCTTGAAGCCTTGTTAATATGGGAATTAGATGCACTAAGAAGACAAGATATGTTGCTAATCTTGAGGATGCGATCCTGCATGCTTTATGTTCTATCCTACTTCTCCTAAGATTCATAAGTTTCTACAAAGATATTTTGGCCTCTGGAAGTTGGTGATTATCTATGTTTCAGGATGACTATTCTTTGAAGACTATCTGGAAGATTGCTCCGCATTTCCATCATACGAATGTTTAGTTGTTGTGGTTTGGAACATAGCTTTATAAAGTATCACATTATGTATGTTCCAAGTTTCATAAGGATCTAATCACTGGAAGGTTGTTTTTCTATTGATAAACTTGTAGACAGTGTTGGTTTTGTAAAGGTATTCCCAATAGGGTGATGGAATGCTCTGCATTCCTCTGGAGTTACATACTTGGCTATGTGGTTCTGGAAGTGTGCTAAGAATATAGAAAAGGGGTTGTTTCAAAAGTTTTAGATCATTTCTCCCTCCACTGTAAAAGTTATGATTGATTGAGTACTAGTATGTGCCCTGGTAGAGTGAAGCAGTAATGAAGACCCACTGGAATGCTCCACATTCCTCTGGAAGTGAATGATTGCACCTATTATTCTATGTATCTATCCCTTGATGTGTTTTTCATGTCTCTGAGCTAAGTTTCAAGGTTCGTTGTGGTCCGCAACTCAGTTTTTTAAATGACAACATGTTGCAGTATGTTCCTGATGATAGAATGTTCTTATAGTTAATATTTAAAGGTGTACAACACTTAATCCTTGATGTACAGAGGCATTGTCCTATTGATTGAATCTATGAAGATTGTTTTGGACCTGATTAAGCAAGTGTTAATGTCCACATGAGATGATTCTTCTACTAGTGTGGCATGTTGTTCTAATTAGGACTTATCCTCTACACATATCACTTTGTGTTTGGCCTGTAACTTGTAAATGTACTTTTCATGTTGTATCTAGATGATGGGCTATATATTCAATGTAATATCATGTAAAAATAAGAAATAAAGTTGAGTTTGGAAGGTGTGATTGTAGGTTGATAGAAAGAATTCATAAGTTGAAAAAGTAGAATATCTAGATTTGTGGAAGTACGATTGTGGGAGAAAGAGTTGATGATGCTGACATTGTCCAAATTCATTTTGAAGATTTATATATGATAGTGATCAAGAAAAGAGTGTGCCTGATTGATCAAATCTTTAGAAGAAAGTGTGTGGATGCAAAGGTGCAATCATCAATTAAATGAGCTTCAAAGTCAGCTTTCAAATGGTTGTAAGATTGTCATATTGTAATCTTTTGTAAATGTGTTCTCTGATTAGGGAGTAGTTTCTTCTTGGGGTTGTATCTCTAAAACAAAGTTTTGCAGGGAGTAGATGATTCCTTGGGAGTGACCCTAAATCAAAGTTACTTAGGGAGTAGTAGCTTCCCTGGGTTAAATCTCCTAAAACAAAGTTACAATTTGAGATTCATATATATTGTGAGTTGATCCTCACCATGGTTTTTCTCTTCTAGGGTTTTCCACATATATCTGGTGTTATGTGTTAATGTGCATTATGTTATTGTTTCATGGTCATGTTTATGTTGTAATACTTAAGGATTAATCTACTCCAGAAATGTTGAATTTGTTGAAAGTAAAATTGGTTATATACTAATTCACCCCCCCTCTCAATATAATGGTGTTTCTAACAATTATTCTTCTTCTTACCATTGTTTGAAGTCTAATATGTCTTTGACCTTTCACCCTTTTCAAATCCTAATCCTTCTTTATCCTTAGGAGCCTTTCGATTTTCTATCATTTCATCAAGTAGTATGGAGCTTTTCTTAAATTTGTCCTCTTGAATTTTTACATTTTCTAGCTCAGTCTATAAGCCCACTATTTCTTGTTCAATCTTTTATCATTCTTCTGATTTGCCTCTAAGTTTTTCATTTAGGCATTATCCAATTTTTTTTCCTTTCTCAATTTGTATTTTTAGACTGGTGATTGTATCATTTGATTGATTCATCTATTCATTTACTTCCTTGTATCTTTCTTTGAATTTCTTGTTTTGTTCTCTCAACTTCTTGATGCATTCATCTACTTAATATTTTCTTCTAGAACTCTATTCTTACATTAAACTTTCTCCAGATCTTCAAGGGTTGATTTAAGTTCTCCATCCAAGTCAACTATGTAGTCTTCTTTAGTAAATTCAATAGTAGGGATTTCTTTTGAAGGGATGGGATATCTCCTAGGTGCCATGTGCTCACACTTTAGTATCTTTGTCAAGCAATTAAGCTTCATCCAAGGAACTAGCCTTTGATATCAATTGTTAAACACGCATAATACTACAAGGGGGGGTGAATCAATATTATCTAAAACTACTTAATCATTTAAACACTCATTCCACATAGCATATTTAATCTGCAGTTGATGCAGAGTGCAGAGTGGAAGTGGTTAACAGATCAACAAACTTGATCAGTGAGAGGGTGGCCTATGTCTTGGCGATCTACTGCTATCAGCCAAACATACCCCGTCAGACACCTTGCTATTTATCTCCCCGATCTCCCAACTCTCCCCGACAACTCAACACAATGCTTTGTCTTTGGCGAGACTACATACCATCGGCATGTTTGAAAACTACTCCACCGATACACACTGATCACTCTGATATAATCTTCAAACTATGCTTGTTGTCCAGACTCTTCTCATCGGCAGGAACTTTTACTCTCCTTCTAATGTGCCGATGTATCTACTTAGTATATGCTTGGTGTGACTTGCTATTACTGGTGGACTAAAGTTTCTTTACATTAATTTCACCATTACGACCAGTCACCGTTTGTATCTGATGAAAGATACATTCTCAACATATATTCTCAACATGCTTTTGAGATATGAATACACAATATACATTTGGTGAAACGATGTGAAACTTATGCTGATATATGTTTCTTCAGTGAGACTTCCTCTGTTCTTCACCGATACACTTTCTATCGGCCTAACACCATTGATTGGTGTAACTTCAAAAGGTTTCTCTGAGGGCTGTGTTATGCTGATGGAAAGTCTATAACTCTACAACTCACTGACATCAAACCAGTATACAGAGACAAAACCCAATAGAATGAAAAGGGTCTTCCGCAAACACTAGATCAACCATCAATTTGGTCACTCCACTCACAGCACTTTGCCTATCATTTGAAAGACTAGTCACATAGAGATGCCTAGTCAACTCATGCCCAACCTCCTTGGATCCTTGGGTGTTTGACCAAAACCACAGAAAGCCTAAAATTTACACTATATTCCTCCATCACACTGAACATGAGAATCTTGATTTTAGTGGACAGAGGAGATATAGTCCATTTATTCATAGAACCCTAGTTTCTAGGTTTTTAGACCAGTCTTTGCAAAAGGAACAAGATCTCACAAACCACAACACTTTAAGACACTAGACTACTATCAAATGGAAACTACTTCAATGCCTGAACATCTCCAATCAGTTTTAGATGATCAACTAACCATATAGAAGGACTCTTATAGAGAATTACTTAGAAAGAACAATGTTTCAACACATCAAGAATCCAAATCTTCATTACATCCTGCTTCTTTGCCTATAGAAGGCTTGAAACATCAGTTATCATTCCTCCCAACCGTACAAATTGCTTTGAAAGATAGTTAGCCGTTGGATTTCTCCTCTCACAAGAAAACTGCATGTTTTCCTTGTGTTATTACATCAAACCAAAACATGGTCTACATAGGTCTAGTGACCAAATTGACATCAAAAACCTTATTACAAACATGATGTGTCTTAAAAGGCTTATTGAAAATAAAACATGACATGCATAGAAATTCAAATGATCCAAGATTGGATCCACCATAGAGAAGGTGCTCCTGTACCATACTCCCCCTGCAAGAAAAACTCAAGTCCCTTGAGTTGCCAATTGTTGGAGTCTCTTCCCATGCTTCAAAATGTCTACCTCACTCATCCATGTAGCCTCTGAATCAGGATGATCCTCCCACTTAACCAAGTAGTCCTTGTACACACCCTTCCTTGTCTTTTTGACAACCTTGGAATCTAAGATGCATTCCAATTGTAAAGGCTTACTTGGAGGTAGATCTCTGACCCAATCTTCATCTTCAATCACAACATCTGATCCATCTTGAGCATTCAATGGAGGTCTATATGGAAAGAGATCTGAAACATTGAATATGGGAGAAATACCAAGGCCGGATGGCAGTTCTATTTCATAAGCATTTGGGCCGAATTTATGCACTACCCTGCATGGTCCTATTTTCTTCATCAGAAGCTCGGTTGGCTTTCCTTTAGGAAACCTTTCCTTCCTTAGATAGGCCATCACCAAATCTCCCACCTTGAACTGCACATCTCTACTTTTGAGATCTGCCCTATCCTTGTATTTGGAGACTATTTTTTCCAACTGAACTTTGACTTGATCATGAACTGCCTTCATGGTGGCAGCAAAATCTTCTCCTAGAGCACTCCTCTTATCCCAACCTTGTAGGTCTTTGATTTCAAGTGGTCCTCTTGGATGGAAACCATAAACAATTTCAAATGGGCTCTTCCTAGTACTTCTATTCACTGAATCATTGTAAGCATACTCAGCTTGACTGATAACCAAGTCCCATGCCAACCCATGCTTCTTGGTAAGGCATCTTAGAAGGTTTCCTAAGGACCTATTAACAACCTTAGTCTAACCATTAGTTTGTGGATGGTAGGTAGATGAGAAAGACAATTGGGTTCCCAATTCTCTCCATAAGGTCCTCCAAAAATGACCAACAAACTTGGAGTCTCTATCAGTGACAATTGAAAGGGGCAAACCATGGATTCTAACCATTTCTCTAAAAAAGAGACCAACAATGTGAGATGCATCATTTGTGCATTTGCATGGCACAAAATGACCCATCTTACTAAATCTATCCATAACGACAAAAAAACTGTCCACACCCCTTGCTATCTTAGGAAGACCAATTACAAAATCCATACTAATGCTCTCCCAAGGCCTATTGGGAATGGGAAGGAGTTGGTACAAACTAGCATTAGAAGACATACCTTTGGCCTTTTGACATATGGTACAACTTGCAACATATCTCCTTACATCCGATTGTACTTTTGGCCAATAGTAGATTCTAGTGACTTGTTCCAAAGTCTTGTCCAACCCAAAATGTCCTCCTAAGGTTCCATTGTGCTTCTCTTTGATGATTTTATCTCTCATTGAACATTTAGGAACACATAGCAAACTAGCTTTGAATAGGAGACCTTCCTGCAACACAAAATCTGAATATTTACCATGAAAAGTGTTAGCCAAACTAGCACAAACTCCATAACCAGCCTTGAAATCTGCATCCTCCTTGTATAATTCCTTCAAACAATCTATCCCCATGCTTTCCATCTATACTTCATGTATGACAAGCATCCCTCTACTTAAAGCATCAGCCACTTTGTTGGCAACACCTTTTTTATGCTTAATAGTGAAGGTATAGGCCTGCAATTGTTCCATCCACTTAACATGCCTATGATTAAACTTTTCCTGACTATTTAGGAAAATAAGAGCATGGTTATTAGTAAAAGCAATGAACTCTTTGGGCAGCAAATAGTGCCTCCACTTTTTGAGAGCTTGCACCATTGCATAAAGCTCCAAATCATAGGTAGAATACCTTTGTTTAGCCTCATTCAACTTCTCTTAAAAAAAGGTCACTGGATGTCCATCTTGACTAAGAATAGCACCTATTTCTTGCTGACTTGTATCACATTCCACTATAAAAACTTTGTCAAAATCTGGGAGTACCAATATTGGTAATTCAACCACTTTCCTCTTTAACAATTCAAAGATTTCATCTGCTTGCTTTGTCCATTGAAATTTGGAATTTAATCCACCCTTGATGGTGTTAAGAATAGGAGCACTTATGTGACTAAATGCTCTAATGAACTTCTTGTAAAAAGTTTCCAAGCCATGGAAGCTTCTAACATCTCTTATCGTCCTAGGGGTAGGCTAATTTAGAATGGCCTCAACCTTTGTGGGGTCCATCTTCAAACAACCATTAGAAATCACAAAACCTAGGTACACAAGTTTAGTTTTCATGAACTCACACTTATCCAAGTTGATAATCAACTTATTCTCATGTAACTTCTTCATCACTTGTCCAAGATGCTTCATATGTTCTTCTTTTGTCCTGCTGAAAACAAGTATGTCATCAAGATAAACAATTACAAACTTGCCAATGAATTCAACAAGTACATCATTCATCAAACGCATGAATGTGCTTGGGGCATTGCTAAGGCTGAATGGCATGACAATCCACTCATAGAGACCTTCATTTGTCTTAAAGGTAGTCTTCCATTCATCTCCCTGCCTAATTCTGATTTGATGATAACCAGAATTCACATCAATCTTTGAATAATAAAATGACCCTCCAAGATAGTCCAAAAGATCCTCAATCCTTGGCATAGGGAATCTATACCTTATTGTGAGCTTATTTATGGCCCTTGAATCCACACATAGTCTCCACTTCCCATCTTTTTTTGGAGCAAGTACACTAGGGACTGCACATGGACTAAGACTCTTTCTAATCAGTCCTTTCTCTAAGAGTTCTTGAATTTGTCTACTCACCTCTTCATTTTGCTAGGGTGTTTCGATTTATAGGCAGCCTTATTGGGCAATGTGGCACCTAGGATCAAGTCAATTTGATGACTTATATCTCTCATGGGTGGTAAGGAGTTAGGAGTATCCTCTACCACAAGATCTTTGTACTTATCCAACAATTGCTGCACTTCTAGTGGAATCTCTTTCTGCTTTTTGGCTTGCTGACCTGATTCATCTTTAGGCTTCATTACCAAGGCATACCCTTGGGTATCCTTCTCCTTCATGAGGTGTAAGAAATCTTTGCCACTAACCATCATGACATTGGTGTCATTACTCTTCTCTCCAATTTGCTCTTGCATAGGATCCATCCTAAACTTCCTTCCATTCTTGGTGATGAGGTATGTATTCTTCTCACCATCATGTTGTGCCTTCACATCATACTACCATGAACGTCCAAGTAGAAGGTGACAAGAATCCATGGGAATAATCTCACATAGTACCTTGTCCTTATAATCACCTATCTCAAACTCAACCCAAGTTTGTTCTTCTATCATATAATTTTGATTCTTATTCAACTAAGAGATCTTATGAGGACTAACATGGGGCATCCTTTTCAACTTACACTTCTCTACCATTTCAGTAGACACTATATTCTTAGTAGAACCTGAATCAACAATGATTTTACAAAGTTTGCCATATGCTATACCTTGGGTTCTGAAGAGAGTCTTCCTTTGTGGGGGCTCTTGTTTCAATGGCATCTTCATTAAGGTCCTCTTGATCATCATGTTCTCTCCTTCAAGGACTAGTGCAGCACTACCAATGGGTGAATTCACACTTTGGCAATCCTCATCTTTCAACAACTGATTCCTTCTTCCACCATCATGGGAACTAGTTGCCTTCTCAGGGCATTTGCTCATAGTATGGCCTAAATGATTGCAACCATAGCATCTACCAGTGAAAACTCTGGGTCCTCTGCCTACACCACCACCTCTACCTCTGTCATTTGGTCTTCTCCAACCTCTGAAACTGCCACCTCTATGTTCTACATCAGAATGAGACTCTTGTTGACTTGGGTTTTCATTTCTACTTGACCGTCCTCTACCAAAATTGCTTCTTCCCCTATTATTTCTGCCACCTCTTCCTCTAGTGTTTTGATCACTCTTTCTTTAAAACTTCTCCTCTGCCCTAGAGGCTAATTGAAAACACTCATCCACTATTTTAGGAACCACCATATTGAATTCATCTTATATGTTATACCTCAAGCCATCGAGATATCTAGCCACCATCTCTTTCTCCTCCTCCTTGTGATTGACTCTTATGCTCAATCTATGAAATTCTTCAGTACATGTAGCCACATCCATATCCTTTTGTCTGCTTTGATTAAACTTCCTAATGGTCTACAATTCATAATCATATGGCATGAACTTGTCTCTTAGCATGGCCACCATTCTACTCCATTTGGTGATAGGGTTCTTCCCAACTTTCTCTCTTTCACTTTGCATAGAGTTCCACCAAACTAGGGCAAAACCTCTCAATCTTGTCTTAGAAAACTTGACTTTCTTGTTGTCACTATACTCCTTGAAGTCAAAATAGTTAAACATGGCTTCAATCCAATCTGTGAGGACATCTCCATCTAGTTTCCCATTGAATGTAGGAACATCCATCTTTGGATTGCCACTATCTCCATGAGCACCTTTGAGTGCATTCAAGAATGCATTTTGGCCTGCTGACATATCTTGTTCTTGAGGGGTCTCCTCTGCCTCTTCTTCTTCTTTTGCATCAGAAGCACTTCCATCCTCTTTACTCTTACCCTTAGACCTCTCTTCTTTCAATCTTGCTTCAAGCATCTCCTCTACCATCTTCTTGATGGCTTCTTGGCTCATAGACTTGGGAGGCATTGTGCTAGCCTCAATTTCTATCTCCTCGTCTAACATACACTACTCCAATTCAAATATTGGCTCTGATACCAAAATGATACAGAGTGCACAGTGGAAGTGGTTAATAGATCAACAAACTTGATCAATGAGAGGGTGGCCTATGTCTTGGTGATCTACTCCTATCAGCCAAACATACCCCGTTGGCCACCTTGCTATTTATCTCCCCGATCTCCCAACTCTCCCCGACAACTCAACACAATGCTTTGTCTTCAGCGAGACTACATACCATCGGCGTGTTTGAAAACTACTCCGCTGATACACACTGATCACTCTGATATTATCTTTGAACTATACTTGTCAACCAGACTGTTGTCATCGGCGAGATCTTTTACTCTCCTTCCAATGCACCGATGTATCTACTTAGTATATGCTTGGCGTGACTTGCTATTACTGGTGGACTAAAGTTTCTTTACCTTGATTTCACCATTACGACCGGTCACCTTTTGTATCTAATGAAAGATACATTCTCAACATACATTCTCAACATGCTTTTGAGATATGCATACGCAATATACATTTGGTGAAACGATGTGAAACTTACGCTTATATATATTTCTTTGGTGAGACTTCCTTCATTCTTCACCGATACACTTTCTATCAGCCTAACACTGTTGATCGGTGTAACTTCAAAAAGTTTCTCTAAGGGTTGTGTTACGCCAATGGAAACTCTGTAATTTTGCAACTCCAAGACATCAAACTAGTATACAGAGACAAAAATTGACAGAATGGAAAGGGTCTACAATCCTCTGCAAACAATAGATAAACCATCAATTTGGTCACTCCACTCACATCACTTTGGCTATCATTTCAAAGACTAGTCACATAGAGATGCCTAGTCAACTCATGCCCAGCCTCCTTAGATCCTTGGGTGTTTGACCAAAACCACAGAAAGCCAAAAATTTACATTGTATTCCTCTATCACACTGAACATGACAATCTTGATTTTAGTGGATAGAGGAGATACAATCCATTTATTCACAGAACCCTAGTTTCTAGGTTTTCAGACTAGTCTTTGCAAAAGGAACGAGATCTCACAAACTACAACACTTTAAGACACCAGACTACTATCAAATGGAAACTACTTCGATGCTTGAACATCTCCAATCAATTTCATATGATCAACTAACCATACATACCATATAGAAGGACTGTTACAGAGAATTACTTAGAAAGAACAATGTTTCAACACATCAAGAATCCAAATCTTCATTCATGCATGCTTCTCTGTCATTACATCCTGCTTCTTCACCTATAGAAGGCTTGAAACATTAGTTATCATTCCTCCCAACCATACAAACTGCTTTGAAAGATAGTTAGCCATTGGATTTCTCCTCTCTCAAGAAAACTGCATGTTTTCCTTGTGTTATTACATCAAACCAAAACATGGTTTACATAGGTCTAGTGACCAAATTGACATCAAAAACATTATTACAAACATGATGTGGCTTAAAAGCCTTATTGAAAACAAAACATGACATGCATAGAAATTCAAATGATCCAAGATTGGATCCACCATAGAGAAGGTGCTCCTGCACTAGCAGTAAGAAAGGAAAGCATGAAATCAACCATTAAAGCACATAATATATGAACACCATATTTTTACATGGAAAACCCAAAACAAAAAAAACCATGGTGAGGATTAGCTCACTATATATTAATAATGCAACTGGTTAAGGTTGATACAATTGGTGGACTCACTATCCTGAATAGAAAGTGATAGAAGAAATGGTGGCTGACTGTCAAAATATGAACTGCTAGTAATGTATCTAACTACTATTGAAGATACAGTTCCACTAAGGCTTAGAATACTAAACCAACACACTTCATCTTCACCATAATCTCAACTTATCCTTTTCTACATCTAATTTCACTCACACACTTAACTTCTTTGTATCACACACACCCACACAAGAATTAAATCTTGTATATATACCGCACTCAACTAAAAACATCAACTAAGTTGGCAGATAGATATAACATGTGGCTTCTTGTCCTCTCAGTCCAAAACTTAACCCTATACACTTTGTGGAGAGAACCAAAGTGTGTAGCGCATCCATATAGGTCAGTACAACCTATAATTACCCTCATGACTTTGTTGCTTTCATGAATCAGCTCCACACAACCTCAACAATTTTAGATCAACTTAACTAGTGAAGTAGCAATAGCATGAACTATTTGTTAGTTCACAACTCAACATGAAGACCACAAAAATGCTTACCACTTGGAGACAACACACTTCAAACATCCATAACCTTATCCTCAAATCCACATAGAAAACCATTCATCTATAATGGAATGTAGATCATTCTAATATACCATTGGTACTATCATTACACAGTCAATACAAAATTTGGTACTCTATCAACTCTATCTTACACTCTAGAGGGCTTCAAGACCCGAATCTTTGGATTCTGACTCCTTCAATATGCACTAACACTACCTTACATCCACATAGCAAAATTCTTCATAGTGGACAAATACATATAAAAATACTGTGACCCTGTCATAGGTTCTATACTGCAAATACTTAGACAAATCTTCAGCAAGTTGTACTTGACCGTGGAGCACCAAAAGTGAAAGATGTCATGCTTAGGTATACTCTCCTTCATATTATACTTAACCACTTCTCTGAACCAGCAAAACTGTACCTGTATAGTTTATTAAACCTTTCCAAACTTATACAATTGTCTCCTTACACCTTGTTGCCATTCTCTAGAACAACACAATTGTGTCTTTACCCTTTATTTCCATCAATTACAACACTGCTCACTGATATGCTCATCAACCTCTTCATCATCATGCTTATGTTTCCAATAGGTTCTACCCCCATAGTATGAATCTACAGTCTTCTAAGAATCATATTAAATGAAAGTGCACCGGGCATGACATGAAAAAGGTTAGATAATGTCATGGGTCTAACCATTATAGGTAAAGTTATAGTACCTAAGGATTATCTACCAACATTATCAAAGCCATCAATGTTAATCTTATCCAGTTTAATCAAATTTGTATCAATGTTAATCTTTTTTAGCAAATAAATAGCACAAACATTAAGATCCAATCCATTGTCAACCATAACTTGCTTTATCAATGTTTTGTTTATAGTGATAAATATTATAAGAGGATCATATTGTTTTTTAAGTTCCAATGACTATAACTTGTGTTGTTGAAATAGAATGTTTGTTTTTGCCGCATGCATACAATCTAACAGAGTTACTATATCATTAGGATTAACAATTGGTGGTACAATCACCTTTTTTGAAGCTTCCCAGAGCATTCCATGGTATTTGGGTAATTTTTGTATGAGTTTCCAAAGAGATATCTTAACAGGAGTAGTATGAAGCTGCTCAACAAGATCATAATGTTAACCAACTATATGTGTTAAACGAGGTGGTTGATGAAGCATAGGTTGAGAAGTAGAAAAATCTATCTGAATGTTTGATTAGTGTTTACTTTGTTTATTATTCTATGTATTATATGTATGAGCAACCACATTATGGTTGGAATATTGTGATCCATCTTGATATGGTTGAGTTTGACTTGTTATTTGTTTAGCATAGTTATAGATGCAATTAGGAGTTTGATAAGAATTTAGAAAACCTCTTACAATAAGCAATGGTTTTGTCTACATTTGAGACACATCAGAACATAGGTTGACCATTATCTTTAGTTTCATAGGTTCTTTATGAGATTTATGAACATAAATTGTATTTACTAATCTTTGTAATAATGACAGTTTAAGATTCATAGTGGAATATTAAATAGAGATAAAGTCATCCAAAGCGTCATCTAACATATTGAATCCATCACAAATGAATGGTTCATCATATGAATTAAAGTCTTGGGTACCTGCCCCATAGTCCTATGGATATTCTAAAGATGAATCTATAACTTCCATGATGACTATGCTTTTAATACCTATTTCTCCTTTGCTCCTTTCCATCAAATCTTCTCAAGTCTGACCTGGATAAACAAAAGAAAGAGAAATATGGTTGTGGCTATATAGGATTTTGCCTCAGTTAAACCTTGTCATTGGTATTTCTACCTCAACAATAGCCAATGTCAAAGTATGCATATGTGTTTTCTCATAAACCAAATGTGTAAGCATAAACAAATGCAAGATCCTAAATGACTCAAGAATCAAGGATAAATCCACACAATGTTTCACTCAAGGAAACAAATTCACATCAAGGAGATGACATAAATGAAGACTTCACAAACCCTAGGAAGAGCAAGATAGACTCAAGATCGTAATTCCTAATCTTCACAACATATCTCCAAGATAGAAAAG
The DNA here is from genome assembly GCA_027924645.1 of Cunninghamia lanceolata. NCBI lineage: Eukaryota > Viridiplantae > Streptophyta > Pinopsida > Cupressales > Cupressaceae > Cunninghamia > Cunninghamia lanceolata. The sequence goes on along the minus strand of BSBN01000050.1, from coordinate 7,808,815 downwards.
ATCCAATTCTTCAGTGAGCTTCAAGAATTTGTAGACCTTCAATAACCAGTGATAACTTTAAGAAATCCCACTTGAAAAAAGATATAAAATCTTGGCAAATCTTGGCAAAAAAAAAGGAAAATGCATTGATTACCATGGTGAATCCTTTCTTTTAAAAAAAATTAAATTCCTATGGAAAAGTACGTGCTTGAGGGTGACAGTGATTGGCTAGTTTAAGGTGTAGTGCTCATGTCCATAATTTCTTAATTCCTTAATATTTTAAACGAAACATTGAATATTTTAAATTGTTCCTAAAATATTTTTCACCACCCTTGATTTTATTTATAATCTAATAGTTTGGGTTCTATTCCATGGGCCAAAATGTATCCATGAAGCTTCAATGCCCATGGGGCCCAAAATTGCATTTAGGTTATTGATCTCAATGGAGATCAATGGTGTAAATGCAATTTTGGGTTCCATGGGCATTGGATATCCACAGGTACAATTTCACTTACAGAATTTAACCCCAACCATTAGATTATAACTTTATATCAATGACCCAAGTATATTTTTGGGATCGATGGGCATTTGAGCTCCATGGGTACATTTTAACCCACGAAATACAATCCCAATCATTTGATTATAAATAAATTAAAGTAACCAATAATTTATATAATATTATTGGAAAATTAATTTCATTTTCTACTATAACTTATAAATTTTATGTGAATCTAATCTAATTAGGTATCGAATATTGTGGCGAATCTTTGAGTTTAAAAGTTTAATAAAATAAATGTTCTCGCAATTTAGCTAGGACTAAAATAAAATTTTGTAAAAATGTGGTGATTCATGTCACATTACAACTTGTACTATTAGCCAAATTTTGAATCCCCAATTTCAACTATTAGCCAATTGGTGAATATTAGCCACTAAAAAACCATTGTCAATAACTCTTGTAGTAGAATTTCAGCATAGTAAGCTTGCATCAGAGTTGTGTGTGATAAAAATGATTTTTAGTTACCTATAAATACCTAACCTTATAAATGAAATAAATGAAAATAAGATGCCAACATCGCGTAAAAACAAAATTTTGAATTCAGAATCCTAAAGCACATGACATAGGCCAACACCAAAATGAAATTTAAAATCCTGAGATTTATGGAAGGACTAGGACATAGGAACCCAAGTCTAGCCCCCAAATTTCATGTCAAATCAGGCTTTAGGATGCCCTAAATGTCTAAAATTCATAGTTTCTTTCTAGGTTTTGTCTTTGATTACTTCAAAATGCAATATTTGCTTGATAAGATAAATGTCTTAATCAGGGTTTAGATATGTTCAATAATGGAAGGGATTAAGGGACACTAAAAGGTAGGATCTAAAATTAGTGAAATTGTGCTAACCCAAGAAGGAGCACAATTTATGACATAACAGGGGGAGAGATACATAGAGAGAGAGGGATGGAGGGAGGGAGAGAGAGAGAGAGAGAGAGAGAGAGAGAGAGAGAGAGAGAGAGAGAGAGAGAGAGAGAGAGAGAGAGAGAGAGAGAGAGAGAGAGAGAGAGAGAGAGATGGGGGAGGGGTAATAGAGATATGGATAGAGAGGGGGAGATTGATAGGTAAAGAGAGGGGGGAGAGATAGGGAGAGATCGAGGAGAGGGGAGATAGAGAGGGGGAAGAGAGGGAGAGATAGAGGAGAGGGGATATAGATAGATAGTAATAGAGAGGGATGTCACAACCCTTTATTTTCTAATATTTAATTATGATATTAAATAAATATTATTAAAAAAATAATTAATTGATTTAATGTGAAATTGCAGGAGGACTCTCTCATTGGAGAGAGTATCACCAAGGAAGGGGTGTCTAGCTGACTAAACGTGAATTGTGTTGAAGGAAAATCTATGAACACACCATATAGTATCATGTAGATAGATTTGCATTGGTGGATGCATGAAAAATATTGCATTATTACCATTTTGGAAAATTTAATATTTAAGTTGCAATAAAAAAATTGTGCATTTAGAATAGTTATCTTATTATTAATTTAAAAATATTTTATTAATGCAACATGAAATAAATGCATAATTCGAAAAATATTCCTTAAATGCCATTTTTACCACATGTAATTAAGTGGCAAATTTTCTTCAATAAGGGAATCTTAAAAATAATTATGAGGGCTAATTTTAGAAAGAGAAAAGGATATGTGATAGTGAAGTTCTGTAGATTAAATGCTTTTACTATTTTTCATTAGAAAATGAATTGCACTTATTTCCTCTAGAGTGTATGTTTTGGGGATGCTTTTGAATAATCTTTAAAAACAAGAATTTTTGGAGTTTTTCGTTGTTCACTCTCTTCTCATAGAAACTATGTCTTATCTTTTCTACATTTCTAGATCATAACATAGTATTTTGGAGAGAATACACAATTTCTTGAAAGATGCTTGTTGGTTTGGACTGAACATAAAAGAGAAACTGCTTCAAGAAGAGGAAGGTGAATTGTCAGATTTGGAATAAAACGAGTTTTGAACTATTGATTACAGGTATGCAAATTTTTGAATAATTTCTTATTTTGTGTAAGAATATTTATAATAGTTTATTTGAGTTTAAATATCCTTTTTTCCACCATTGTTTGGGGTTTCTTGAGAAGTTGGTTTAGAGTTCAAAATTGTGTTTTAAGCATTCATGACATTTTGTAGATCACAACCCTATTGAATACTCTACTGAAGTTTTATAAACTGTTATTTACACAAGTAATAGTTTGTAAAATGGGTTCTAGGTTTTGTGTGTATTTCTTTTATCCTTCAAAAACAATTTTTGATTTAACATTTCATTATGTTTCATAAAAGTTATAGTGATTTTATTACTAGTGTACCCTATTGAAAATTATCATGAAAGTCCTACTGAAGTTTTATAAACTATATTTACACAAGTAATGGTTTGGAAAATGGGTTATGGGTTTTGTGTGTTATGATTTTATCTTTCCAAAACATTTTATTATTTAACATTTCATTATGTTTTGTAAAATTTATATAGTAATTTTGTTACTGCTATACCCTATTGAAAACCCCCATGAAAACCCTACTAAAGTTTTATAAACTGTTATTTACACAAGTAATGGTTTGTAAAACAGGTTATGGGTTTTGCATGTATTGCTTTTATCATTCCAAAATAATTTACGATCTAAATTTTCATTATGGTTTGAAAAGTTTTTAGTGATTTTATTACTATTGTACCCTATTGAATGCCCTACTAAAAACCATCATGAAAACCCTACTGAAGTTTTCTAAATTGTTATTTACACAAGTAATGGTTTGTAAAATGGGTTCTGGGTTTTGTGTGTATTGCTTTTATATTTCCAAAACATATTATGATTTAAAGTTTCATTGTCTTTTAAAAAAATTATAGTAATTTTATTATTGTTGTACCCTATTATAAACTCTGTTCCAAACCCTATTGTAAACCTTGTTGAAGTTCTATAAATTGTTATTTACATAGGAAAGAATAGTTTTTCTTTTTAAAAAATAGTATTTTGATATAAATTCCTTCTTTTAAATATTTTTATGAGTTAGATTAAAATTTAAATAGGATAGAATCCCTTCAATTATTTTTCCTATATTTAGGCACATTATAATTAAATCAAGTAATTGACTATTGACATTTAAAATTTGCAAAAGTATGAGAATGAAAAAGGTAAGTCACAAATAGTGAATAGCAATAATTGGAAGATATGTGCAATTCCATAAAATAATGTTTACCTTGTTATTTTGTAAGTATATATATTAATTATTATTTTTAGTAATTATTCTTCTTGAATTATTTTATAAAATGTTATCTTGCTTAATTAAAAAAAAATATGAATTTAATTTATACTTATAAAAAGATTTTATCTATATATTTATAGAAAGAATATGATATTTGTTTATGAAACTATTATTGGATATTTTTTAGGATATATTTTATTCAGATGAATTAGAACAATAAAGTTGTATGTTTTGTCAATAACTCATTAATGATTTAGGTAGAGAATTATTGTTATTAAGGAATAATTTTCCATTTACCATGATAAAATGATAAAAACTTTGGTGTTTTGCTTATATTTTCAAATAGAACACAATTGTAGAATTAAGTTAAATGTCTACTAGATTGATAAGCTTATGGGATTTAGAAATTGACTTAAATATAAAATATCATATTTTCATAAATGCGTGTATTCAACTTCTTGTTGTTGTTTTCACTTCAATTACATGAATGCTTCCTTGAGGAAATGTATGATATGTATTGCATATGTAGTGCCCCTCAACTTATCGTCTTTTGGACTGATGTTGCTTAGTAGCACTGGACATTTTGACAGTATTTTTAGGTTGTTGATGATGGATTGCTAGCTATTTTGCTATTTCAGTATGAACCTAATTGTTATGATAACAGATGTTGATGTTGGATTATGTCATTATGCTTTACAATTTGATAAACGAACTGATGTTTTAAATGCTTTGATGTTATTCATTATATGGGATTGGAAGTTAGCTGATCATTTTATGTCGTAGATTAGTAATCTGATATCTTGTTCAATTTAGTTGATTATTATTTTAAAACGTGAATGGAACAGTGTTGTATTACTCGTTCTCGAGTACCCTACCTCACTGCGATTTCCATTCACGATAGGACTGCATGTGATGTATATGTATATCTTGTTACGGTTAACTGTGCATTGCTGCAGGATGCAGGTACTTAGCATCGACTCCACCTGATTACAGGTCTGAGCGTGCCTTCGCCAATGGATTAGTTGGTTGGAGTTACCATGAGATCCCTAGTCAGTGTTCCTTCGTCGTCAGTTTACCCTTGTGGTTATTGGTTGTCATTCGCCCATGTCTCACTGTCAGGTAATACTGTATTTTGGAGTCAAACCAAGTTCAAAGGTGTTTAAGTATGTGTGGTAATGTTGTGCTTTAATTAGAATTATTCTACGGAAGAGTTTAGTGTTGTTAAATAGGCATATTGTCGTTAGTTGTCGATTTTAGTTATAAATAAATTATTATTTTAATAGAAGTGTTGTTGATAAATAAGTTGTAAGAAGTTTGTATTATTCGATATAATATTATTTATAATAAATATTTAAATAAATAAATAGTTATAGCCACGCTTGTAAATTGTGTTTCACAACTGGATTAATAAAATAAATTATAGGATAGTACAAAATTATAGATAGTTGAAGTAGTACTATTCTATTAATGATAATATTTTGGGGTCGGTTATAAAGAAAATAATAATAAAATAAAGTATCTAATAATTGGGAATCATTAAATTAAATTAAAAAAAAAAAAATACATATTCTTAAAAAGGAGTTTCACGGAATCTTGTGTCAAGCCCTAGGAGAAGAGAGAGAGACTGAGTTATAAAAGAGCTGGAGGGGCATTAAGGAGATTATCACAGGGGTAAGGAAAGAAGCAGCTTGGAACTGCAACAATTGGAGCGGGTTCGTCGCGGTGATTGCGAAATCAGGTTCCGTCGAATGCCTTATCTCTGAACTTCCTTTCAATCTGCAAATGTGGTTATAGTTTGTTTGATTCCGCATAGTTCGGTAGTCTATCCTTTCTGTGTGTGATCAGCATCCTCTCTCAGGGTTTAAATACATCATTTTTTTTGCTCAAGGATTCTGTAAGTCAAATGTTTTTCCTTCCACTGGTTGCCGAATTATTCTGTATGCATTCTCAGACCGGCGTGATCTTGGTAGGGTTTGTAGGACACCTCGATAGAATTGCCGTGAATCGCTGTTGGTTTCAGCTAGTCGTCCCTGTAAGATCTGATCAAGGTTATTAGTGTTTTCTCTCTGTGTTTAGCTGGAAACTGTCTGGAAACCCGCTGTATGTCTCTTGTATCCAATGATCTGCATAGGCTGCGTGCCTGCCCCCACATCCGTCAATGGAAGTTCTGTTTGTTAGAGACCTGTATATCGAGTTTTACTTGAGGTTTAGTTTTATTCTGTTGGTATCCCTCAGTAATATTTACAACTGGATTGATAACTTAGGTAGCGCTACTATTGTTTTTTTTTAAGTTGGTTGAAACTCTCGGAAGCCTCATTTTCTCGCCATTCCATGTTATTGCCTTGCTATGATGGTTTTGATCCTTGTAAGGACCGATAATGCGGGATAGTTCGCTGACTGGGTTCCATTCGTTTTGAATGGAGGATTCCGAACCCTTTTGCTTAAGCCAGTTCCTAGTATTCTTCGCTGGGTCCGTTGCATTGCCATCATTTGAGGTGAATAAGAGACCCGGAGCCTCTTCTTTCGCCAGTTTCGAGTCGATTGGGTTGTGCGCATACCTGCCTGAGGGAAGACGACCTGCAGATGGTGGGTATTCTGTGTGCGTGAGTTGGGTATTGACCTTTGAGGACCGACGGTGTTTGGTAGCCGATGCCCTTGTTGTTGCGTCTGCCTTGCTGTTATTCGCATATTCTAAGTATTATGCTATGTTCATTGTTTAACTTACTCCATAGCTGGAGTTATCGAGCCACGGTGGGCGTGACACGAATGGTGTAGCATTTCGTATTAATGAAAGTGCACACCCTAATTTGCAATAGAGGCGGCTCACGTACTCCAGACTTCTGCTAGGTTGATTATGTATCATTGTTACTGTCCGTCTTCCAGTGGAAGTTATGCAGACTGTTGGTTTGTCACCTTCTAAGGCCGAGAGGATGAGTTATCCATCGCTTGGTCAGTATAAACCCTAAGCTGCCCCGTACGGAAAAATATATTGGCGTGGTATGGTTGGCGCTTGTCCATATCTTCTCCGCTGCCAATGATGTTTGTTATGCTTCAGGGGGGGTCACTGTTGGCTGACAGGTATTCTTTCGTGGTAAGAAGATAGTGTCTAGGTAGTCAATCAGGTTGGTGACATTATTAGATTATCAATGCAATTGGATGTTCATGAAACATACACAATAATTCATTCAACCTGATAAGACGGGTCTCTTCACTCGCTTGGATGAAGATAGAATCCCATATCACTCGCGTTTCTACCTTGCTATCATCCGTCTGCCTCAAGGGAGTACGCCCTTACAACCTGCACAAGTTCATTGTTCAACCGTGAGTTAAAACCCTCGTCTGTGATTTTGTTTGAGAACCTATAGTAACGAATATTGGCAGGTTATCGTTAGATTGTAATTATTAGGGCGCAAAATGGAGCTGGTTATTCTGGCAGTTTCGCTGCCGGTTGTGTCTTGCCTACCGCCTTGGGTGAAAGTGACAGAAGCTGTTTTAACATATCCTTCCTAGAGGTCTTCGTTACTCAGCAAATGATGGCGAGATGTTTTTCCTTGACTAGTTTTCATTGTAGCTTGGATTGCCATGACTTTGCTGGCCCACATCAGTTGTTTACCTTTGAGCTGGGCGAATTTTATCAACCGCAGAAGATGAAAGGGGCTAAGTTGTGCTCCAATTGTTAATTGCACCCACATCGTCTGGCTGGGATAATAAGAGCTTACGTTCCTGTGAATTGTTAGAGTTTAAAATCTAAAATTTAGTCAATTTGAATGGGCAGATCGCCCCAGTATGACTGGGCGCACTTCTGAGAGTAATTAATGACATAAAACGCTGCCTTGACAGCTGCTTCGTTTTGCATACATTCTGCAATCCTTTCCACTTCGTATATATCATTGTCTCTGTCAGTAGCTGCACCTTATTTTAGAAGTTTAATCCCTTTTTATTAACCAAAACCAGCGACTCTGATATTTCATTGGAACTTATCGTATATGTATACACCTGGCTGGTAACTTGCAATTTATTTATCTTCTGAAATAGCTGAGAGGTTCCTCTCTGTCCTTGCACCTTCGCCTTAACTTAACGGAATGTAACACAGTCCACCTAGCTGGCACAGGCTTGACAGATATTTCATTGGTAGAATTGGCGCCTTTCTGAAGGGCAGTGCAGCGAGAAAGTTCAACTGAGTACCTACAGAAATTAACTGTCGAATCTTACAGAATGAATCAGCGGCAATAGTAATCAGAACGCCATGAAGATAAACATAACGGCATATGTATGGCAATTCTGATCTTCTGTTTGGACAGACGTAAATCATTTCATTTTAGCATTTCTGAGTCACCATTACGGCGAAAACATGTCATAAAACCATTACACCGTCTTTGACGATTTTTCCTAGATATGAACGTCATGCAGTAATATGGTGTTATTGTTCATTTCACTACTCGATAGGTTAAGGTCAATTGGACAAGATTAAAGGAAGTATATGAGATCGTATCATTTGAAAGTGTCGAACGGTAAACAGAAATTAAGTGGTTCTTATGTCAATTGTTATAATGATTTAGTTAATCAATTTATTTATCGTTAGAAGCAAAATAAAGATTAGTTAGAGATTTTGATGCAAGTGTTATAATATCATGTTGATCTTATTTCAGAAGTTGTTTGCATTAAACTGAGAATGAGCTGTAGTATTTTACCTCCTGAATCTGAATTGTGTTGATTTGTATGAGTGTTGTAATGAGTCATATCGAGGTTGTCAAACTCGTATCCCAGAGGCTAAGTTGTCGTTGTTAAGTATTGGCAACTTGTGTATTGCTGTTTTATGATTGTGATGTAATAGCGTTTATATGTATCAAACAAAGTATGAAGTATAATGAGGTTCTGTCAAGTTGAAAGTTGTGTCTTGTAAGGTAATAATCTCAGGATGAAATATCAAACCTCTTGTGCTTCTATTGCACCGTTTTGTCGTAAGGAGAGATCTGAAATCTGTAAAAGGATAAAGTATTGCAATGTTAATAGCGTTGGATAACAATTGATGTTATGATTCTATTTTGATGCAAGAAGGTTTATGCCTTGCAGTGTAATTATACGTGTGTTGTTATTAAGTAATGCATGATGTTTTAAGGTTTACTAGGTGTTAGGAAGGAGAGTGGCTTTCAACGTGGGGCCGGCGCCCAAAGTGGCAGTCAGGATAACCCGTTGGAAGTAGATTAATCAAGTGATAACCTAAAAATTAACTAGGGGGTTAAGGGTAGATCTCACATTAATAAGATTAATGGATTCCTCTCCCATGGCCTGTAGTGCTTGTTTAGACTAAGGATGGGTAGAGAAGGCCTGGTTGGCATGATTGACTTCCTTGTCCTCATGAAAGGAAGGTCGATTCCGCATGTGTCACCCTATGGGGCCGGCGCCTAGTGAGAGGCTGTCAGGATAACCATAGATGGGGGCCGGCGCCTAGTGAGAGGCTGTCAGGATAACCCATGTTAGGACCGTGCGATGACACTCTCCCTACTACAACCTAGCATCCCTTGTTCGGTCTCTCCTCGTTTGTTTTGTGTCACCTCTGGAAGTGAAGTGAAAGTTAAGTTAAGTTAAGTTATGTTGTGTTGTATTGTTATAGCCATGTGTTGTATTGGCATTGGCCGTCCTTTGTTCTTGTTTGTCTTTCGTCTGCCTGATTGTCAGTGTTTGGGACCTCATGTTAACTCCTAGCTCGGGGGGTGGACCTTAGGGTTCCACGTGGTCGGGTGGAAGAGCTATTTTATCCATTGGTTCTCTTGTCAGGATCTTATGCAGAAAAGGATTTGTTCAGTTATATTTGTTTCAATGATGATGATGTAAGTGTACAACCTTGTACTAGATTTGTGTAACAGAATATTCTTTATGTATGTAACTTTTGATGTAGACTAAAAGTGGCAATGTAATGATGGCTTGATGTACTTATATGAAAGCATTTCAGTTATGTATTTTATCATGCTAATTCTGCTATCTGATGTTTGCAATGAATGTGAATGAGTTATTTATTTGAAAGGGAATTTGGATCAATTACTGATGTATGTTAATTTATGTTAGATGATTCGTTAAGTGATGCAGCCTTGGTCCCTTAGAGAATATGTTGTAATCAGTTGTGTTAACATTACTTAATCTTAAAAAAAAAAATATTTCTTGTTTCATATTGCATAAATGTGTATTCTTTAAGGCGTTCAAGGCGGGCATTACAGCATAAGTTACCTTTCTTATGATCTTGTATGCATCATTGTATGTTGTGATTGTATTTTGTATTCTTGCATTTCCATATGTTGACTTAGAGAAAGAGCATGGATGGGTGTCGAATATGGAGCAATAGAGAAGGATGGATTCCAACTAGCAATCCATCTGCCACGCATGACTTAAAAGATGCTTTGGCCAAAGCTTGTTGGTCAAACCTAGTAATAGTTATTGTTTGACATTTTATTTCTCTTTTTGTCATGATCAGTATATCCATTTGGCACATGCTATAGGGATGATAGATAAATCATGTTGCACTAAATTCCTTCATGCATATCAAATTTAGTTTTCTAGATACCTCACGAATGGTTGGGTTTCCCTTATTAGGAGGAAGACTGGGGAGGTGTGAGCCTTGTGGCTGGGTCATAAATTACCTCCATGATGCTCTCTCTCTACCAGGTTAAGTGGAGCAGATGCAGATTGGTATCAAAGACATTGTTTGATGTGATATACTTTGGTATGAGCCTATATGGCTAGACCTTGAAAGGGAATAGCCTCTTTATTTGATCTACTTGATTAGCTAATGTAATGAATATTATTTTAATATAATGATGAAAGCATTGTTCTTGAGATGTGTTAATTATGGGAAAAAAAATTATTTTTCCCTTTTTCCACACAATTTGATGAAGATAATATTATTTTATTCTATTTATTTGGAGTGGTTCTTATAGAGAGAGATAGGGAAAGGGATTTTAACTAACTAAAAACATGCTTGCATTATAAAGTGGTCTTGTTTTGTCTTGCTTTGGTAAATTCCAACACTAAGTGTTGGATTTTACTTCAGCATCCAACCTAAAGGATTGGACGTACCTTTTGGAGGTCAAGGATGTGTTTATTGTTGTCAAAATGTTTTGTCATTGATGTCAAATCGATGGAATATTTGAGAGAGATGGTTTGACTCAAATCAGCATGGTTAAGGCAGGTCAGTCCTGAAGACCTTGTAGATGAAGAAATGTGGGCTATGTCTAATGTAGTGATCAATCTACTATCTAAGGGTAATTTGGAGGAGACTATACCCATCCTAATATGTTATCTATATGTATACATTGACATGATCCTATCAGTTTAAGATATCACACTTAGAGACAAGTTGCAGAAGGTCAAGGCTAAGACTTTCACAATGTATATCCTAAGGCAAGATTACAGTATTTTGGTCTACATTCCTATGTAGTGCATGATTTAGACTTGTAGTTTTGAAGGTAAGTTGACTTATATATGAACGTGTTTTATCTAAGATTTCAACTCACTATAGCTTCAAAAAAGAAATTTATTAATGATAGAGTTTGGGACTGTGTTTTAACAGAGTAATGTAGTGGCGGAGACCTGTTGGAATGCTTTGCACTCCTTCGGATGAGAAGTTATGCCCATGCAGTTTTAAGAATATGTTTAGAGATGTGTAATTCATGTTTCCTTATAGTATTAGGTGTTCTTATGATTTGCAAGGTCAGCTTTCAAATAACATAAGTAAGACTGACAGTTCCAAATGCAAATGTATTCTATAGAACAAATGTTTGAGTACTTACAAAAGATGGAGAATCTATAGATCAACTATATGAGTGACTATGGAGATTATACATGATTCATAGTATCTCATGTTTGAACCACATGCAAGTTTCTATCATTTCCTGTATTGTACAAAGGTGTTCAAGTTAGTTATGTGTATACATGAATGTTCATCTTAATGCAGTAGAGTAAAATGCCCTTTCAATCTTCTAGAAATGATAGATATGTATTGAACACCTAGAATAATGAGAGGGGTGAATCAGTATTCTATTAAACCATTCACTTATAAAACTATTAATCATTTTCCCACATTCAATAACAATTAAGCAAATCAAGCAAAGAATGAACAATCACAAAGAATAAAACATGAACACAGGATTTTTATGTGGAAAACCCAAAATGGGAAAGACCATGATGAGTATTAGCTCACAATATATTATGTAGTAACAATACCAAATTACAAAGAGGCTCACTACCTTAGGCCTCACTATTCAGGGCTCACTGCCACTAAGGACTCGCTATCCACAAAAAGATGCTCACTGCATATAGGCTCACTTTCATAAGAAAAGAGAGGAAGAAAGGGTGGATCACTGCCAAAATGAACTACTAAAGTTACATCTACAAATGCATGGTTACAGCTCCAATGAAGCTCAAAAAACTATCTCAAAACTCTTCATCCTAAACTTCTCTATTATACTACTCTACTCTTACATGAAGATAAGATCTCCCTTCTTTTGTTCTTGTCACCTTTACAAAATCACAAGACTTGACATGTCAAACACACACATTCATATTTGCATACCTCATTCTTCAAACATTGAAATTGATCTGTTATAAATATCTGCAACACTTGCAAACTTCACATTAGGTCAGCCTACAAAGATGAGGCATGTAGTTATGCCTTATATAGCTTGTCAGCCTAGTTATTTCACCAAAATACTTTGTGAAGCCAATTAACACTTGAAACACAATCTCATATGTTAGATTCAATTATAGAACCACTTAGAATAGAGTTTCAATCAATAGATCTTACCGCACATTGATCAAAGTATCAAGTTAGCCTTAAACTATGACTATCATTGGTTCAGTCCATCTGTCAGATTACAACTTTCAATACAGATCACAAGACTTACTCAAATTCATATCCAAGACTCTTCAGACATCTTAGAACATAACTCCAAAACCTTAGAATATAATATCAACTTGTAGCCAAATGTCAACCATCAAAACACATGCCCTGTCATAGTTAAACATTGTCAAACCTTGTAGTTATACTTAGATGATCATATCTATCTTTCTGGTGGACTCAAAGATATGAAACTTTGGATTTGAGACCTTCAAACAATTGTTAGAACACCTCAAAACCGCATAAGGAATTATCTATTACCAGAGGAATGTGGACCAAAACAATTAGGTGTTCTTCTCTATTCAGTACTATATTCTATCATGTCAGACTTAGGCTATATGAAGGTACACTTTCAAATATTATCAAGAGATAACACTTTAGATATAATATCATCTAGGGATTAGCAATGATTTACCAGAACCACAAGACTAGATCTCCAATTGTGGACCAATGCTGATAAAAATACCGTCTCTCTGTCACTATTTCTATACTCATCCAACACTTAGCAAAAATGCTTAAGTTTTCTTTGCTAGACCAAATTTCTCTGTACACATGACTGTAACCTCAAAACCCTTCTAAATCTTTATTTCAAACTCTTGTTGCCATCAATGACAACACCATCAAACATCATGCCAATCCAGCTCATACCAACAATGTCTCTAATGATGTTTTCCAAAATGCCAACAATATGATTGTGAAGATCCAATAATATGTTCATAGTGTTTTACAAGTTCAGTCATGAGTATTTTCAATTGAATTGGTCATCCACAATTTAATAGCCTAAATCCTAATGTGTCACAGTTAGTCTAGAATGCCCTATTTTCATCAATTCAATATGTTTCATGTCTTGCAGATGCATAGAAGGATTAGATACTTCAAGTGAAGGGTGTATGGATAGTTTTAACAAGGTACATTGCTCATATCTTGGTTTGCATCTTGTTTTTGGTGTCTCCCTGATGGTGCAAAGATAGAAAGGTAGCAGTGTTAGTGTGATTTGGGCTGACAATTTAGTCTCCTTCTTGTGTGGTGGATCCTGATCAATTGGTTCCAAGATATTGAAGGATGTGTTATGATGTACCTAACCTTATTTTTCCTTGTGAAGTTATCAGGAAAAAAAATGTATTAACTCTAAGTCAACTCATACATTATTACACATTTCATCTAAGGGTCTTCCAATGCCGACCTAATCTAGGATTTGAGTGGTTGTGAAGGATATATATATAGAAGAACAAATTCATTTGTGGGATGTAAGAGTGAGTGTGAAGGTGATAAAGCAAATTGAGTAGTATGAAGTGTGAAAAATTGGTATGGAGTAGTTGTGCAGAAAAGGGGACTACAACATAAGCATAAGTCAGATGCTTCTTTCATAGTATTTCATAGTTATGTTGTCATTGTACTTTTTTGTAGAAATGAGCTTTCTTTAGGGAGTTGTAGCTTCCTTGGGTTGTATCCCTAAACCAAAGTAGGGAGTTGTATCTTCCTTGAGTTGTAGCCCTAAAGCAATGTTGTAAACTTTTATTGCTGTGAGCATTATATTGTTAGCTAGCACTCATGGTGGTTTTTCCCAATTTTGTGTTTTCCATGTAAAAATCCTTACGCCATTGTGTTGATTAATATGTTGCATGTTTTCATTTACTTTTTCTAAGTAAATTAATCTAATCTACAAATAAAGTAATTGAGTGTTAGTATATGTTGATTCAACCCCCCTCTCGACATCTCAGTGTGTTCAAAAATTGGTATTAGAGCCAACTACCTTTGAGAATCCTAACAAGATCAGGTAGATCTTGCATACAAACACATGGAATCTAAAGCTATGCCTGATGATGTGTTTATTCTTGAACCTAATCTACAAGCAATGGAATTTAAAGGTTAGGACCTCAACCTAGATGAAGTTGACCTTAGAGGAGAACTTTGATCAACCCTTGAGAATCTAGATGAAGCATGAGAACTAAATTAGGAATATGAGGACATGCTTGAAAAATCAAGGACAATTATGAAATTGAAGACAAAGGATAAAGAATCAAAAGAAGAAATTGGTAAATTGAAACCTCAAATAGAAGGAGATAAAGGAGGTGACATTAAACTCAAGAAGGTAGAAGATATGATCTATAATTTGAAAGTCATGGTTGGAGAAGGTAAGAGGATTGAAGATTGCCTAAATACGAAGCTCAATTAGAAAGTAGCTAAATGTTCAAAACGTGAGGAAGAACTTGTCACACTAAGAAAAGAACTGGAAAAAGCAAAAGAATAGATTGACAAGGGGTTAAAACTAAAAGGAGGTTATGATATTCTTGTTGAACTGAGCAATTCTCAAAATCCATCAAAATAAAAATCTGGCCTTGGTTTTTAAAAGGGGAAAATTCCTATAATTCTACATTTACAAACTTGTACGATAACTTCAAGGTAGAAGGAAAGTCTAAAACAAAGGAAGAAAAAGCCTGCACTAAAGATCCCAAGAGGATTGCCTCTAGAGATCCAAAACAAGATGAATTCATTTTTGTCCAAAGCCAAAGAAAAAATAAGAAGAAGAATTTCTATGCTTGTAATAAGTTTGGTCACAAGGATGTCGAATGTAGAAGCAAGATGAATCATAATTTATTTAGGCTTCCTAGGTATAATGCTATGAACTCTCATGCTCAGTGTCATGCTCGTAACAAGGTTAGTCATAAGGCTAATGGATACAGAAGAAAAATGATGAGGAATGATTTCATGAACAAGAACAATGATAGGAGCTCTCAGTTCTTCTATGATTATTGTTACACATGTAACAATTATGGTCATAAGGATGTTGATTACAGATCTAATGTAAGAAGAGGTGGTTATTCTCCGTACACCAACACCACATTCTACAATTTCAACAAATCAAGACACATTGCAAGGTTCTGTAGGGGGAAGAGTGCAAGGTCCTCTACTCCTGAAAAAAAGGTTGGTGTTGCTTAGTACAAAAGAAATAAATGAACATGAAATAGAGGAAGAAGGAAGAAAATGAAGTAAAGGAAGGATCTGCACCTCTGCCTAGTGTAGATGAATCCTCCAGAAATTAAAAGGAGGAAGTATTGGTTTAGGGGGAGTTACAATTGTAAATCTTTTTCAAAACCCCTGAATAGATAAGATGCTAAATTCCTTAGCATATAGGCTAAAAATTATATGAACATGTTTGGTTGATGATATGATGATGTTTGATCAAAATTCTAGAGAAAATACTCTTTTTGAAGAATTATTGAATGATCATAGATCTCTATGTATTAAAAAGATGATTAGGTCTAATAATAGAGAAACACAATCAATGTGGAGCAACCACGGTTGGTTAAAAGCCTATTTAGGTGATACTTGACCAAATTTAACCTCATATGAACAAATTTGAGTGTGAGAAAGAAAAAAAGAGAGAAAAAGATCTTCAACAGAGCTTGTGTACAATCTCTAGCGATAGAATTATCAGGTATTCTTCAAATTTGCTAGTTAAACACTAGTTTTCTAAAAGAATTATCATGGCAACACTAGTAGTAGTTGATGTTGTGGAGAGATCAAGATTGAAATTCAAGAATCACCCATACAAATCCAATGAGACTGACAAGGAAGGAACTTTCTCAAACATTCCATCTAAAGTGTTGCATATAGAGGATGTCTAGAGATATATCTGCTCACAGGTAGATGATTATGATCACCTAAAGTTTGAACAATTCAGGACTAATAATCTACTAGGTGATGATATTGAATTGAAGGTAGAGTTTGCAAATGTTGAGGTAAAATTGATAGACATATGAAAGGGTTTCCTCAACATCCACTATGAAGAAGATTGCATTAGGATTTCTTTTTCCTTGACCAACCTCAAATGATCACAAAGGAAGTAATTAGAGTTGTGACTAGATTGTACTCCTCTGGACTAGTGCCTATACTAAAAGCGATGAAGAATGAGGAGGTGATGAGACTTACAAGAGTGAAATTTGATAAGAGAACCCTAATGGTGGATGATATCACTAATCTAGGAGTTTGGTATGCCACTATGGGCATTGCTTACAAAGTATATTACACAAACAAAGACGAGACTGCTACTACTACTGCCATCTACATTGCCCATCAAACAGTGAAAGAAGGGAATGACTATGACCTCTGTGAACTCTTTTGGTAGTAATTGTTTGATAATTTGAAGAGAACCAAGGAGAAATAGTACAAAGTCCTTTATGGTTCCTTATCATTTTCCTTATGTTCTATATCCTAAGGGAATTACCCTCAATGAAGAGTATGGTGTGGAAAGGTGATACCCCTATTGCACACCAAATTAAGGACTGTATGTGTAGCTTTTCTAATCATAAACATTGTGACACATTATTTTAGGGATTCTTCAAAACTTTTCAAAATGATATGCAAATGAGAGAAAGGATATCAACAAAAGTTGTATAAAAATGCAAAAATGATATAACATTCATGGTGGATAAGGATAATTGCTATATGGAGGTAGTAGAACCAAGGACATTTTGGATAACCACCCTTCCCTATGAAGTGTTTGAAAATGATTTGGTTAGATATGTTGGCATGTTACTCAGCAAGCCTAAGGATCCTACTACTAAAAGATTTGAAAATTATGATGAGATCACCAACAAAAAAATCTTGAAGGATGTGAAAGAAAAAATAGAAAAGATGAAATTAAAATTGGAGGAAATGCTTGACACTCCTAAGGATCCTGTAGGAGAAGCCTAAACCTCTTCTACTACACAAGAATTTAAAAGGACAAGTAGATTTGCCTCTATTTCTACTAACTCTTCAAAATCCTTCAGACCTGCTCCTATACCTCCCACCAGGAAAAGAACTTCTATTGAAGTGCCAGTACAAACGAAGTCTACAAAGACAAATAAACATAGACCCAAGGTCCAAGGAAACAGAGGAAAGATAAATTTGCTAAACATAGAAGATGATGAAGATTATGAAGAAGAAGAAGAATTCGGTATGATTGAAAGAAGAAAGAAAAGAGCAAGAGAAGGAGAGGAAGAAGCAAAAACCACCAAAGTAAAAGGAAAAGGAAAAGGGAAGAAAACCAAATAGGCTACTCAAGAAAAATCTGATTATGTGCTTCTACAACTTGAGACCACTGTGAATGCCATTGCATAACATGGTGCACTGAAGGGAGTTGTAGAGTTGTATGATGAGATGACTAACAATGACAAAGCTACAATTAAGGAGGTAATAATCAGGTACATGTTGACCTTCAATGTGTCCCTAATTGAGTTTATTGATCATCTTCTAGATAACCTTATAGATAAACTCACCAGTAAGAGAATGAATCCATGGAAAAAGAGACTGAAATGAGGCTTCAAGAAATTGACAAGTTTGATCCTTCTATCTCTGATGAAGATAAAGTTAAAGCTTCTCAAAAACAAGAAAAAGAATTTAGAACAAAAAAAAGAATAAATATTCTAATGGGAAAAGACCAAGAAGAAATAGAGAGACTAGAGAATGAAACTTTAGAGAAGAATAAATATTCTTGAGGAAATAAAGAATGCTAAGGTGCCAGCTGAGGAACAAGTTCCTCTAGATATACCAAATGTACCTCTTTAGGATATAGATATATCAGCCTTTAATGATAAAGTGGACAAAGGAGATATGACCAAGAAAGATAAGGAGACCATTTCTCTAGAAAACACATAAGCATAAAACTCAAGAGATCAAGGTGAAATAAACATATCCCTTCTAAAGAATATTGATTCTGGTGTAATACCTGACAACCCTCCTTCATAGGATACAGGGAAAGATGAGCAAAGAAAAGAGGATAACCCTGAGAAGGAACAAGAAGGGAAATTTTAGGATGAATTTGAGAAGAGTGAGGATAAACAAGATGAAAAAGATCATAATGAAATAGAGGAGAATCAAGAGTTAAGAATTTAAGGACACTTCTGGGGATATAGGTTAGAGTTCTTTAGGGTCAGACTATTTCAAAGAGCTATTAGTTTTGTATATGCAGTTTCGACTGGTGATTACACCACAACTTCTGCAAATTCCTACTCATGAAAGGCAAGTAGACTTGTCAATCATTTCACCCCTTCACAAACTTTAACTCGGTGATATATTGCATGCTTCTACAAGGAAGGAGTTCATGCAAGAAAACATAAAGGAGACTAACCTAGTTAAGGATGTAGTGAAATTGATTCAAGAACGTTTACCAAAGGTAAGCATTGATTCCTCTATATCCCTAAAAAAAAAGTTGAATCTATTAATGGATTCTTTTAAGGACCATTCCTCTCATGTTGAAAAGAAAGCAGAATAAGAGGCATCAAGAAAGATAAAAGATAATGCTTTGGATATGATATATATTAATGTAATAAATGCCTAGGAAAGAGTTAGCATGATAGTTTGGTTCTTGCGAAGGAGATTCAAAGCTTTATCTTGTGCATATTTTGTAAATGTGAAATAAGGCCTATGAGCACTAATTGTAAGCCCACATGTTTCCAGCCAGTTTGTACTTGAATTCTATGATATACTAAATGACTGAATCTGCATTTGCTTCCTATCTTTGAGTTGTTTCCATTATGTTTACTCTAGCTGTATGGCCTGGATAGTTTACTTTGTGGACCTTCCTAACTCTGACTACAGCAAGTGGTATCAGAGAGAAAGTTTGAATCTTTAGGAATGAATTGAGCAATGTTGGTGAAGGAATTCTGTAAGATCTTGTTGTGAATAGATTGCCGAATCCAAGGCAAGTTACTTGTGTTGTCAACTGATCACCGATTGTGAGGCAGTTGTCACCTTATAGCCTGATCACTGAATTTGAGGCAATTACACTTGATCCAAGGAAGAATGTCATCGAGGAGAATCCCTACTATTGGAAAAATGGCTAAAAGGATGGATGAGATGGTACAGATGATGAAAATCATGTGAGTTTTCTTGGATGTTGTTGAAGGAGATAAGCAAAGAGGACGTACACCCAGACCTAATGTTGAAAGTGATGATGATGAAGAATTTCATTCCACTGATAAGAATGGCAAAACCCTAGGAGATGAAGAAGAAGAACAATCAAATCAAGTCAAAATATTGTGAGCTTTTTCAAAGATTGGTAAAAGACCTAGAGTTGATGTACTGAACCATATTGGCAATTTGAATCTTGAAGAACTAGTTGATTGGATAAATGACATGGAAGAATACTTTGAATATAAAGAAATTGAAGATCTGAAGAAGGTGAAATTTGTAAAGACAAAGTTGAGAGGACATGCTGCTATACGATGGAAATAAGTTTAGTTGGATTGAAATAGAAAAGGAAAAGAAAAGATTACAAAGTGGGATAGAATGGTGACAATATTGAAGAATCGGTTTATACCTGCTGACTATGAGTTGGAATTATTGAAAATATTGCAAAACTCGAGATAGAACGAGAGATCTGTGAAGGAGTATACTGAGGAATTTCATAAGATGAACATAAGGACATGACATAGTGAAGATAGTAAGGAAAAGGTGGCTAGATATATCAATGGATTGAGATTAAACATTCAATAAGAACTGAGTTTGGTGAGGATGACAACCTTGGAAGAAGGATATCAATTTGCACTAAAAGTTGAAGAGAAGTTGAATAAGAGGCATGATTAGAGATAGAGAGGCAGAGGAGGTAAATTTCATAGAGGTAGAACATTTTCTAGAGGAGAGATATCATTTGTAGAGAAGAATAGACAAGAAAACACATTCAAGAAGGAAGATAGAGATAACAATGCATACCAGAGAGATGACAAAACTTTCTACCGTTGAGGAAACTCTAGTCCATACCGGAGTGAAGGATATAGAAGAGAAGGAAGAGAACCTGATAGGAGAACATTTAGAGGAACCTTTTTTAAATGTTGAGGTGAACTACATAGAGCATTTGAATGTAATCGGGAAGTACATGGAAGAAGATAGAGAACAATGGAAGAGCAACCTATGTTGAAGAAGAACTATTGGATCACCCAGTTCAGTTAGCAAACCTGAGAAAGGAGAATCACTTGCCATGAGGAGAGCACTATTTCAAGTAGAGACAAATGAAGAACCATCACACAGAAAGACTTTGTTAAGAACTAGATGCAAATCAGGAGGTAAATGTTGTAAAGTTGTAATTGATAGTGGTAGTTTAGATAATTTGGTTCTTGAGGAGGTGGTGACTAAGCTGAAGTTAGAAAGATTGAAACACCCTAAGCCATATTAGATAGCATGGATTCAGGATGATCATAAGGTACTGGTGAGTGAACAATGTTCGGTGAAATTTCATATTGGATCTTATCATGATGAAGTATTGTGTGATATTATGCCTATGGATGTATGTCATATTTTGTTGGGTAGACCTTCGTAGTATGATATAAAAGCTATACATGATGGGAGAAAAATACATACACTATAACATCAAAGGGAAAGAGAATTACTTTGATTCCCTTGGAAGATGATCCTCAAAGTGAGGTTTGTGGGAATGCTAGAATCTATTTGGTAGATGGTTTTAGGGTTAGTCGATAGAAGATATCAATTAAATGCAACTAAATATTAAATAGAGGAATAAAAAATAGAAATAATAACAATGAGAGACAATTTTAACATGGTTCACCCAAACTCAGGCTACATCCACTAATAGAGAGTCCAATATTATTATCCACTAAATCAAACCAATTATAACTAGCAATCCCTGCAACTCAATACCGTTGCAAATGCTACAATACAATATCAAGGGAAACCCTAACCCTTAGTCATTTTTATCAAAACTTATGTCTATTACAAAATAGGTTTTTTTTTATGTCAGCCAATAGAAAAGTAACTCCTAATACCTTTATAAAATAATAAAATTTATTTGAGGTTTCAGGGGCACTGCACCTCGACCCTGCCCTGTATCACGACAGAGAGCAGCTAGGGGCACTACCCCTTGACCCCATCTTGGGGGCACTGCCCCCAAACCCCTGCAAGGGGTGCTGCCCCTTGACCCTATTAAATAATTGGGGGGAAACCATGCCAATAAAAGTAGGGAAAATTTAACCTCTAAGTCTGATTACGCTCCATATAACAACAATCTCCCACTTAGAGACTAGTCAGACTCCACAACATATCACCTCCCACTTGGAGACTGATCAAAACACCACTGACCATGTAGCTCCCACTGGAAATAAGCACCTTGGACTCTGTTGTTCTAATTTTTTTGTTTTTAGTCTTGAAGACTAATCGAAACTGAAGAGGAGCATAGCTTCTCCCTTATTACTATCTTTGTAAACATATATTCTAGATTTTCATCTATATGTATCTTTTCCAACTGTGACTGTCCATCATCCAACACTGACCAGATGAAGTGATATCTTAACTATATGTGTTTGGTCATTGAATGCAATACAAAATTATTTACATGATGTATGGCACTCTGATTATCTATAAACAAATAACTATTAGCTTATTTTTTTCCCAATTCTTCCATGAAAGATTGCAACCATATCATCTCCTTGCTTGCCTATATTTCAGCTACATACTCTGCCTTCATGGTGGATAAAGCAACCACCTTTGTAACCTGGAGATCAAACTCACCACTATCCCACCAACAATAAAGACATAACCTACAGTACTCTGCCTGGTATCAATATCCCTAAGCAAATCTAAATTCACATAACCTACTAAATTAGTATTAGAACCCTCAAAACATAACTATTCAATGGATGTACCTCTCAAATATCTAAGAATCCATTTCACCATATTCCAATGCTCTAATCCAGGATGACTCATATACCTTCTTACGACTCCTATAGCATGTGCAATAGTTGGTCTCATGCATACCAGGGCATACATTAAACTTCCTATAGCTGAAGCATATTGTACCTTGGACATTTTTTCTTCCTTCTCTTGTGTCTTAGGACACATCTCCTTAGTCAATTTCAAATGACTAGGCAAAGGTGTGCTGATAGCTTTTGCATTCTCTATATGGAATCTCTGTACCACCTTTTCAACATAATCACCCTGAGATAGAGTCAATTTTTTGTTCTTCCTATCTTTGTATATTTTCATACCAAGGATTTATTTTGTTGTCCCCAAATCCTTCATAGAAAAGGATTGTGCTAATTGTTGTTTTAACTCTCTTATGCAATCCATGTTAGACCCTGCTACAAGCATGTCATCAACATATAAACATAAAATAATGTAGCTGTCATTATCCAACCTCTTAAAATAAACACAATGGTCAGAATTACACTGACTTTAGCCTTGATCAACCATAAAACTATCAAATTTTAAATACAATTACCGAGGTGCTTGTTTCAAGCCATATAAACTCTTCTTCAATCTACACACCAATTTCTCCTTACCTTTGACCTTAAATCCTTGTGGTTGTTCCATATATATCTCCTCCAAATCACCTTGGAGAAAGGCAATTTTCACATCTAACTATTCCAAATGCAAATCTTTAGCGACCACAATACTTAAAATAGTACGAACAGAAGTCATCTTAACAATCGGAGAAAAAATCTCATCAAAATCAATGCCATTTTTCTGTACAAATCCTTTTACAACTAACCTGTCTTTAAATCTTTCTTACCTCTATCTTCCTCTTTCAGCCTATAAGCCCATTTGTTTGGTAAATCCTTTTTACCTGGAGGCAACTTACATAATTCCCAAGTCTGATTTTTCAGCAAGGAGTCCATTTCTTCTTTCATTGCAAGCTCCCACTAAACCATTGTATCCACTTGCATAGCTTCATCATACCCTTCCAGTTCACCAGCATCTGCTAACAAAATAGAATACAAAGAGGGAGAAAACCTTTCAGGAGGTCTACTTAGCCTTGTTGACCATCTAACACTCACTAGAGTTTGTGGTATTTCTTGTTGTTATTGTGAAGCATGAGGAACCACTGGAACATCACTATTTGGAGTATCATCTAGCACCACATAATCCTTTTATTTCTTCTCATGCTGCTACAAATAATCTTTGTACAACACCTTCTCACTGGATACAACATCCCTGCTCTCACAATTTTTAGATTTTCAACATCCCAAAGCCTATAGCCAAATTCATCAATGCCATATCCAATGAAGATATGCTTTTCTGATTTTACATCCATCTTGGTTCTATTTTTAGAATCTATATGTGCAAATGCTTCACATCCAAAGGTTTTGAGAAAAGATAAACTCACCTTCTTACCTGTACATGCTTCCTCTGGAATACCACAGCCCAAAGGAACTAAATGACCTCTATTAATTAAATATACAACAATGTTGACAACCTTTCCCACATGTTTAAAGTTATCCCAACATGAAATCTCATGGTCCTTGCATGCTCCATTATTGTCCTATTCATGTGCTCAGCAACTCCATTTTCTTGTGGAGTCCATGGAACTATTTTCTACCTATGAATTCTATTAAAGGAACAATAATCCTTAAATTCTTTTCTACAATACTCACCACCATTATCAGATCTGAGACGTTTTAATCTTTTACCCATCTCGTTCTCAACCAAGCTTCTCTGTTTCTTAAATGTTTCAAATACATCATATTTCTGCCTGAGGAAATAAATCCAAACCTTCCTAGTTGCATGATCTATGAATGTAACATAATACTAAGAGCCACCAAGAGATGATACCTGAGCCATTCCCCATACATTTGTATCCACAAGCTCCAACTTTTCATCTTTCTTTTACTTCCCATCCTTGAGAAAATGAACTCTCTTTTGTTTGCCATACACACAACTTTCATAGAAATCTATATTAATACATTTCAGACCTAGTAAAACTTTCTTAGAATGAAGTATCTTCATACCTTTTTCACTCATATGCCCAAGTTTGTTATGCCATAGTATTGTCTCAGAACCTGCAATAAGTGTTTCAGTCTCTTCTTGTGAACCCGCAGCAACTGTTCCTGAACCTATTTAGTTTTTTTCTGCAACAACTAAAGTAGAAGGAACACTATGACGTACAAATATATAAGGTGTCTACTTTCACACCTTTTGCTACTATTAAGGGACCTCTTGTAACCTTCCAATTTTTATCAGTATATGTAGCAATGCAACCTACATTAGCTAGCTACCTTATAGAAATTAAATTCCTACTTAGCCTTGAAACGTGCCTTACCTCTTGTAGTAGCCAATGATTCCTATTTTGCACCTTAATCTTGATTCTTTCCTTTCCAACAATCTGCAAGGTTCGTTATCTCCCAAATAAACCAACCCAAAATCTCCTTGGACATAATCAAGAAAATAACTTCTATGGGGCATAGCATGAAATGAGGTCCCTAAATCTAAAACCCATGAATCAACATTATCTAGAGAAAGAATCAAAGCATCAGCTTCAGATTTATTACTTACCACACTTTCCTCCTTATTGCCTTCTTGTTTGTCTCCTTTATTCTTTCGAGACCAGCAATCTTTCTTCAGATGACTTGGTTTGCCACAGTACCAATAGTCCTTCTATCCTTTGGATTGGGACCTCTTGTCCTTTGATTTTCTTCATGACTTCCCATGACCTCCAGAACCTTTTCCTCTCTCCTTTGATTTGCCCCTTCTTTCTGCATTCAAAACACTACCTAATGTGGACCCTCCTGAGCTTTTCCATCGCATTTCCTCATTAAGGATAACACCAACAACATCATCAAATTTCAAAGTATTTGAACTAGTGATAGAGTTACTTATAGCCATTACCAAGCTATTCCAGCTTTCTAGCAAAGAACATAAAACTAAGAGAGCCCTCACCTCTTCATCAAATCTCACTGATGCAGAGGCATCCACACTATAACCTTCACATATAGCATGGATGTCTGCAGCCCATCCTCATCGTCATCATCATCACCATCATCATCATATTTCGCTTTACTCTGTCAGCATCATCATCATGTTTCCTAAAAACACCAACAGCATCATCATATTTCAGACGATCGCAATTGTCCTCCTGCCGACTACTATTCACTTCTTCCGTCTTCCGCCTATCATCATCATCATGATGTTCGACTAGCGCAAACATCCTCCTGTTGCACTGTTCATCGGGTGCCAAGCTCCATCGGCATCATCATGATATCCAACACTCCCTTCGTCAGCAGGATATCAAATATCCGGTTGCTCCAAATATCCTGATGACGACCACTTCAGCACCTTCCCTTCGATGCTCCGCTAGCCGACGACACAAGCAACAGCATCATGATATGATTTATCCGGTCCTCTCGAAACCTCCTGATGATGTTTCACAACTTTCTGCCTACGCCGATACCCAACCACTTAGCGACGACAGGATCAACATGCATAGGGGGATATCTCAATATCCTGATGACGATGACGTCATATGCGGATGACAATGACGTCACACAATATCCTGATGACCTCTTCAACACTTAGCCAAAAAAACTAAACTTTCACTCCCGCATCTGTTAGCGATATGCGGATGATGGGCACTCACGGAAGATGATCCTGATGCCGATACGCTCCTCCTCGGCTCCTCTTGATGGTGATCACCCCGACGCACTTGCACTTCATGCAATCAAAAGCATCATGCTCTCCTCCACTTATCTAGATGACGATATCCGAACTGACTGCAGGATATTTGCAGAAATATCCTGATGATGCCGCTTTAACAACTTTTAGCCCTAGCGAAATTCACTTCGCCGATCCTCCAGGGACGACCCGATCCACTCTCAGGGTGATCTTCCAACTCGAACTTATCAACTTGACCTAGCACATGCCCATGCTAGGGTCTTCAACACCTTTCAGCCGTGATCCTGCACACCTGCATGCAAACAAACAAACTAATATCTACCCTACTGTACATCGCCATTCCACCGATCAGACGGATCAACCAGTGGAATGGATCAGTAAATCCATGAACCCTCTCAAACCAGCAAATCGATTTAACGATGGAATCCAACCAGAGAAAGAACACAAACAGGATCACTTTATTTGATTTCAAAAGATGCAATACAATGATCAATCTCTCTCTCAGTCTCACTCTCTGCAACCTAGCTCGATCGATGATATCTATCTGTCTATGCAATATCAACCGATCCTCATGCTTATAAAGATTTTCCTACGAGTACTACTGACCCGACTCCAAGCGGCTGGGAACTCTCCAGGCGGCTGGGAGATCCAACCGGACCCTACAGCATGACAGCTGTTCTAAGAAACTAACTAAAAATAGCAAAAGCCTGGTCAACATGATCTTATCATGATCAGCGTGACCTTATTACATGCATTTGGTCTTACCAGACCTTCTTGGAAACATAAACAAGACCTAAAACAACTAACTGCCTCATGAAGGCCAGCTGTCAGGTAGGTGCTCCTGCACCATACTCCCCAACAGAAAAGAACTCATGTCCCATGAGTTTAGCATGTGGAAGTCCTCCACCTTTACACTTTGCCTTTGCAATATTCTACCCTGTTCCAGCTTTATCCTCTGCTGGCTCTTGGCTGCTCCAAGACTTCTGAACTGTAACTTGCTTTCTGGCAAGTAAATCCTCATGCCTGGTGATGTAGGCTCTTCTTAGGTTGTCTCTGTGTTTGTCAGATTGTCTGACCAGAACCTCTGTCTGAACTGCCTCTTGAACTTCTAAAATGTTCAATCCTATCTTCCTTTCAATCGTTATAGGACAAGCAATAGTCCCAACTATGACAACATCCTTGTCATTCCTTTCAACTGGTTGTTGTGTGCAAACCTGTTTCTGCACCTGTTGCTGACCTCTGTCAGTCACAACTGAAACTTTCTGCAATCTGTTGTCCTGAACAACTTCTTTCCTTGTAGTGTCCTTAACTGCCTTTATGCCTGCTCCTCTAGGCATCTGCACAAATTCCTTCTTTCCCATTAAAATGATTTGGGCTGCCTTCTGTACTACAGCTTTTGCCTGCAATGGCATCAACTTAATAATCTTCCCATCCTTCTTGATGGTATAGGTATTAGAATACCCATCATACAGTACCCTTCTGTCAAATTGCCATGGTCTACCCAACAGTAGGTGACAACATTCCATAGGCAAAATATCACACAAAATTCTATCATGATATGCTCCAATCTGAAAATCCACATATGCCTGTTCAGAGACAAAAAGTGATTGACTATCACTCACCCAAGATGCCTTGTAAGGGTGTGGATGTGGAATCCTTTCCAACTTCAGTTTATCCACCATCTCCTGGGATACCATGTTGTCTGTTGAACCAGTATCAATGACAACCTTGCATACTTTACCTTTACTCTTGCATGTGGTCTTGAAAAGAGCTCTTCTTTGCATCAGATCCTTTGATGCCTGCAAACTAATTCTCCTTAACATCAGTGATTCTCCACTCTCTGGATATCCACAATTATCAGGCTCTCTGTTTGAACTCTGCGCACTTTCTTCTACTTTCTCTTCTTGCACAAGTTGTACTCTCTTGTCATTAGTTCTATCATTTCTGGATGATGAACCTTTGTTTTCTGGACATTTGAAAGATGGATGACCAAACTCTCCACAGGTGTAACATTTTCCTGAGAATGTAGTAGAACCTCTACCACCTCCAAATCTTCCTCTATTACCTTTCCATCCACCCCTGAAATCAGACTGTCCCTGTCCTTTACCAGTGTCTTCTTGACCCTCATTTGTTTGCTTTTGTGTAGGGGCTGCTCCTCTTCCCCTATGGTTTCCTCTTCCTCTCATGGACTTATCATGTCCTCTATTCATCTTTTCTTCAATCCTGATTGCCATTTGATAACAATCCTCCACATTCTTAGGGTTAGCTAAAACTAACTCATCCTGTATGTTAAATCTCAAACCAGCCAAGTACCTAGCCACCTTTTCTACCTCATTCTCATGATGACCAGATCTCATACTCAATTTATAAAACTCCTCAGTATATGTCTTCACATCCCTTTCCTTCTGCTTTAAAAATTGCAGCTTCTTAAACATCTGGATTTCATAATCCCTTGGCAAGAATTTACCTTTTATCCTTGCTACCATCTTATCCCAAGAAGTGATCTTTGACTTCCCTTGTTTCCTTCTCTCAGATTGTACATAATCCCACCATACCAAAGCATGACCTCCTAACTTGGTCTTTGCAATCTTTACCTTCTGATCCTCAGCAACATCTTCACATTCAAAGTGATTATCAAGTGCAGCAATCCAATCTAACAACTCATCTTCATTCAAACTTCCAGTATACTTGGAAACATCAACCTTTACCTTAGGTTTATCATTCTACACTGCCTTTAACAGTTTTGCTAATCTCTGGTCTTCAGCATCCAGATCTTCAGCTACCTCTTCATACTCTTCAACAGTATCTTCATCTTCTTCAGACTCACTGTCTTCCACTTCCCTCTTTTTGTTCTTTTCCAGGGCTGTAAGCCTGGCTTGAAGTGCTTCAGCAAGATCCTTCATCTTCCTCATCTCTCTAGCATGTTTCTCCTTCATTTCCTGCAATTCCCTTGCAGTACCACTACCTTTCGGAGGCATTTTGTGAACCTCTCAATCTACACACAACACATAATTCAACTCTACCTCTGCCCTTTCGGTGACAGAATCAACACACAACAGCCCAGATGTTTTGCTGAGCTCTGATACCACTATGATGCAGAGGCATCCACACTATAACCTTCGCATATATCATGGATGTCTGCAGCCCATCCTCATCATCATCATCATCACCATCATCATCATATTTCGCTTTACTCTGTCAGCATCATCATCATGTTTCCTAAAAACACCAACAGCATCATCATATTTCAGATGATCGCAATTGTCCTCCTGCCGACTACTATTCACTTCTTCCGTCTTCCGCCTATCATCATCATCATGATGTTCGACTAGCGCAAACATCCTCCTGTTGCACTGTTCATCGGGTGCCAAGCTCCATCGGCATCATCATGATATCCAACACTCCCTTCGTCAGCAGGATATCAAATATCCGGTTGCTCCAAATATCTTGATGACGACCACTTCAGCACCTTCCCTTCGATGCTCCGCTAGCCGATGACACAAGCAACAGCATCATGATATGATTTATCTGGTCCTCTCGAAACCTCCTGATGATGTTTCACAACTTTCTGCCTACGCCGATACCCAACCACTTAACGACGACAGGATCAACATGCATAGGGGGATATCTCAATATCCTGATGACGATGACGTCATATGCGGATGACAATGACGTCACACAATATCCTGATGACCTCTTCAACACTTAGCCAAAAAAACTAAACTTTCACTCCCGCATCTGTTAGCGATATGCGGATGATGGGCACTCACGGAAGATGATCCTGATGCCGATACGCTCCTCCTCGGCTCCTCTTGATGGTGATCACCCCGACGCACTTGCACTTCATGCAATCGAAAGCATCATGCTCTCCTCCACTTATCTGGATGACGATATCCGAACTGACTGCAGGATATTTGCAGAAATATCCTGATGATGCCGCTTTAACAACTTTTAGCCCTAGCGAAATTCACTTCGCCGATCCTCCAGGGACGACCCGATCCACTCTCAGGGTGATCTTCCAACTCGAACTTATCAACTCGACCTAGCACATGCCCATGCTAGGGTCTTCAACACCTTTCAGCCGCGATCCAGCACACCTGCATGCAAACAAACAAACTAATATCTACCCTACTATACATCGCCATTCCACCGATCAGACGGATCAACCGGTGGAATGGATCAGTAAATCCATGAACCCTCTCAAACCAGCAAATCGATTTAACGATGGAATCCAACCAGAGAAAGAACACAAACAGGATCACTTTATTTGATTTCAAAAGATGCAATACAATGATCAATCTCTCTCTCAGTCTCACTCTCTGCAACCTAGCTCGATCGATGATATCTATCTATCTATGCAATATCAACCGATCCTCATGCTTATAAAGATTTTCCTACGAGTACTACTGACCCGACTCCAAGCGGCTGGGAACTCTCCAGGTGGCTGGGAGATCCAACCGGACCCTACAGCATGACAGTTGTTCTAACAAACTAACTAAAAATAGCGAAAGCCTGGTCAGCATGATCTTATCATGATCAGCGTGACCTTATTACATGCATTTGGTCTTACCAGACCTTCTTGGAAACATAAACAAGACCTAAAACAACTAACTGCCTCATGAAGGCCAGCTGTCAGGTAGGTGCTCCTGCACCACTCACTTTTTAGAAGTTAACTGACTGGTAATCATATTAAACTCATTTAAATGATTTGTCACAGATCCACCTTCAATCATTTTCAGATTAAACAAATGCTTCATGAGAAATACCTTATTTGAGGCTGAGGGTTTTTCATACAATTTAGCCAAAGCTTTCATCAATTCATTTGTTGTCTTCACTTCTGTTATATTGAATGTCACCGATGGTGCCAGGCATAACTGAATGGTTCCCAGTGCCTTTCTATCCAAAGGTTCCCAATCCTCATCAGTCATTATTGTAGGTTTCTTGGCTATTCCTTCCAATGGCCTCAATAAATCCTTCTGATAGAGATAATCCTCCATCTACATCTTCCATAACCGATAGTTCTACCCATTGAATTTATCTACCTTCAATTTACCCTCATCTACCATTGTTCCCACTCAATTGTGAGACACCCACTCAACCGTGAGACCTTCCTATAGATGATAATCAAACACAACCCTCTCTGATACCACTTGTTGTGGTTAGCCAGTAGAAGATATCAAATAAATACAACTAAAGATTAAATAGAGGAATAAAAATACATAGAAATAATAATAGTGAGAGACAATTTTAACATGGTTCACCCAAACTTAGGCTACATCCACCAATAGAGGGTCTAATATTATTATGCAGTAAACCAAACTGGTTACAACCAACAATCCCTGTAACTCAATACCACTACAAATGCTACAATACAATATCAACAGAAACCCTAACACCTAGTCGTTTTTATCAAGACCCATGTCAATTACAAAATAGGGTTTTTTTTTAATGTTGGCCAATAGAAAACTAACTCCCAATGCCTTTATAAAATATTAAAAGTTGTTTGAGGTTTTGGGGGCGCTTCCCCTCAACCTTGCCTTGTATTGCGACAGGGAGCACGCCAAGGGTGCTACCCCTAGACCCTGGAAGGGGCAATGCCCCTTGACCTCATCTTGGGGGTGCTAGCCCCAAACCCCTGCAAGGGGCACTGCCCCTTGACCCTGTTAAATAATTTGGGGGAAAACTATGTTGATTAAAGTAGGGAAAATTTAACCTCTGAGTCTGATTAGGCTCCATATAACAATAGATGGAAGAAAATTTGTGGATGGTTTGAGACATGAGAATATGTGTTATGCTTTGATCCCTAAGAAGCCTAAAATATTGAAGGAGATTGAAGAATCACAACCAGAGGAGATAACTAAGTTGCTGACAGAATATGAAGACATCATATCAAACAATGCACCTAAAGGATTGCCACCAATTAGGAGTATTAGTCATCACATGGATCTTATACCTAGAGCTAGTTTTCCTAACAAAGCAGCACATGGAATGAGGAATTGAATAGGTAGGTAGATGAGTTGTTAAGGAAAGGTTTGATCAGAGAAAGTTTGAGCCATTGTGCAATACTTGAAGTACTAGCACTGAAGAAGGATGGAGAATGTGTATAGACTCTAGAGAAATCAATAAAATCATAGTTAAGTATAGATTTCCTTTACCTAGGATGGATGATATTATGGACTGTTTGAGTGGAGAAAAATATTTTACATAAATAGATTTCAAGAATGGATACCATAAGATCATAATCAAAGAAGGAGATGATTGGAAGACTACTTTGAAGACAAATGAAGGATTGTATGAGTGGTTAGTGATGCCCCTTGGATTGACAAATGCACCTAGTAATTTCATGAGATTGATGAATGAAGTCTTGAAGAAATTCTTGGGTAAGTTTGTTATTGTATATTTGGATGACATCCTAATTATCAGTAAGACAAAGGAAGAACATTTGTGGAACCCGAGACAAGTATTGCAGAGACTGAGAGAAGAGAAATTGCTAATAAACATCAAGAAGTGTAGTTTCATGAAGGAAGAATTGGTATACTTGGGATTTGTGATTTCTGTAGAAGGATTGAAGATGGACCCTGAGAAAGTAAGAGAAATTATTGAATGGCCTACACTGGAGAGCATTGGAGAAGCTAGATCATTTCATGGATTAGCTAGTTACTACCGAAAGTTCATGAAAAAATTTAGTTTAGTATGTAACTCTATGATAGAGACAATGAGAGGTGATAGAAAAGATTTTAAGTGGACATCAAGAGAAGATAAGAGTTTTGAATTGTTGAAGTAGAAAGTGATAGAGCAACTTGTGTTGGCATTCATAGATTTCAATAAGGTATTTCAAGTAGATTGTGATGCAAGTGGAAATACAATTGTAGTAGTGTTAAGTCAAGAAGGTAGACCTATAGCATATTTCAATGAGAAGTTGAATGATGTAAGGAGAAGGTATTCATTTTATGATCAGGAGTTCTATGCCATAATTTAAGCTTTGAAGAAGTCAAGACATTACTTGTTTCCTAAGGAGTTTGTGTTGTATATAGATCATCAAGCCTTGTAGTATTTGAATAGTCAAGGAAAGTTGAATTAGAGACATATGAGATGGGTAAAGTTCATGCAAAGTTAGATTTTTGTGTTGAAGCATAGGAGAGGAAAATCAAACAAATTTGTAGATGCGTTGAGTAGGAGAAGAAACTTGCTGACAGAGATGAGAATTGAAGTGTTGGGATTTGAGGAAATGAAGAACATGTGTGAGGAAGATCTTAATTTTGTAAAACATTGGAAAGCATGTAAGGAACCTGTTGTGATAGATAGGAGTAAGTTGTTGGACTATTTCATTCAGGAATATATATTTTTCAAAGGAAGTCAATTGTGCATACCTAGAAGTGCAATGACAGATAATTTGATCAAGGAGAAACATAGTGGTGGATTGGTACAACATTTTGGCATTTATAAGATGGTAGCTTTGGTAAGTGAAAATTAGTTTTTGGCCTCAGATACATAAGCATGTTAGGAAATTTGTGCAAAGTTGTAGAATTTGTCAAGTTGCAAAAGGGAGTAGTCAAAATATTGAATTGTAAAAACCTTTGATAGTACTGGAGAGAACTTGGGAAGACATAAGTATGGATTTCATAATAGGATTGCCAAAGACACAAAGAGGACATGATTCAATATTTGTAGTGGTGGATAGATTTTAAAATATGGCACATTTCATACCTTGTAAGAAGAAAACTAATGCAGTTCATGTGGCTGAACTATTTTTCAAGAAGATTGTGAGATTACATGGATTACCTAAGAGCATAGTTTCAGATAGAGATACAAAGTTTTTTAGTTACTTTTGGAAGACACTTTGAAAGAAGATGAAGATAGATTTGAAGTTTAATTCAGTATTTCATCCACAGACTGATAGATAGAGGTAGTAAATAGGAGTTTGGGAAACTTGTTGAGATGTTTGATTGGAGAGAAGGTAGGAAATTGGGACTTGATTCTATCACAAGTAAAGTTTACATACAATAATTTAGTAAATAGAAATATCGAAAGAACACCTTTTGAGATTGTTACTGGAGTAAACCCTAGAGGATTAGCAGAATTGAGAGATATGAGTATGGAAGATAAATGGACTGTAGAAGTAGAAGAGTTTGCAAGACACACGAAGACAGTACATAATCAGCTGAAGAAGCATTTGGAGGAGATGAACAGTAAGTATAAGGAGCAAGAAGATGAGAAGAAGAGACCTAAAGAATTTGTAGTGGAAGATGAAGTGATGGTATATCTTAGAAAAGAGAGATTTTCAGTTGGGACATATAACAAGTTGAAGATGAAGAAGTTTGTACCATGTAGGATACTCAAAAAGTTTAATTCAAGAAATGCATATGAAGTAGAGCTACCAGAGTCCTTAGGTATATCACCTATTTTCAACATTGGAGATCTATATCAGTATCATGAAGTAGAGTTCAGTGACAGAATTGAAGAAGACTTGAAGAAATAATTACCACAACAAACACCAAAGAAGATTGAGGATATTTTGGACAGCAGAGTTTGACACAGTACCAAAGGTAGACAATACAAATAATATCTTGTGAAGTGGAAAGGAAGACTGCAAGAAGACTCATCATGGATTTCTCAAGCTAATGTGGACCATCTTGGTTTTGCTCTAACCCCAACAAAGTGAGGGACTCACTTTTTCAATAAATATGAATGTCTGATACAGGAGCATCCCTAGTTCAAGAGCAATCTTGCATCAACCAAAAATATTTGTATTTTAGTTTGTTTCTTTTCATTTTCTAGTTTAGTTCAGTAAATTATATCAGTAGAGGTTTCTGTATTTTGGTCCATATTCTACCACAGTTTCATTTTAGACCTTGTGGAGCTAGACATAGCATCTAGACACATTCATGCACAACATATCCAAGATTTAGAGCATTTGGATCAGGTACTGGAAACTTATCACTATTAGAAGATCAACTATTTTCTCATAACAGAGCATCCTAATACTCTTAGACAATCAGCTAAAGGAGAAGACCTGCGGAGCAATTCACTACCTGCAAAGCTAAATTACACATCATTTAGTGTTTTATGGATCGTGGCCGACCTTCCCTGGGATCCACACACAATTCCATTCATTCGTGAAGGAGTTCTAATTAAAAAAGTCTGACCTATCTATGTACACACATTACAGCTCTTCATTGGAGTTTGTGATCTTCCTTGGCCGACACAGAGGAATCTTATGTTCCGAATATATATATTGATGTAATAGATTCCTAGGAAAGAGTTTGCACCATTTAGAATATATATAGTTGGGTTCTTGTGAAGGAACTTCAAAGCTTTATCTTGTACATATTCTGTAATTTTGAAATTAGGCCCATGAGCCCTAATTGTAAGCCTACATGTTCCCAACTAGTTTGTACATGAATTATATGATATATTGAATGACTAAATCTACATTTCTTTCATATCTTTGAGTTGTTTCCATTGCGTTTACTCTAGCTACATGGCCTAGATAGTTCACTTTGTGGACCCTCCTAACCGTGACTGCACCACAGTTTGGTCATCTAAGAGAAGTAGTAAATTTGAGACTAACTTCATTATCTGGATTGCTAGGTGAGGCTGAAAAGATTGAGTAGAAAATGAAGACATCTAGTAGTAGAGATGAGGGTGGGTACTTATATATGCAATTTGAATTCCCAAGTCATAACCTTACCATAGAGAAAGCAATTCAGGCATCTAGTCTAACACAAATCAAGGTAATATACAAATCCATTCTACCTTTTAAATGAGTTTCAAGAGTATTGTAGATAAGAAAATTTTGAATGTATATAGACTTGCAGAGGATAGTAGTGTACATAGCATATATTTTTGAGGCATTTTCATCCCAGGGGGAGTACTATTTCTAAAAATTATATAGTAAGGAGGAGTATTATACAGTTTTGGGATGTCATAAGAAGAATATATCAGGTTCTTTGTCCTTAATGTCAAAGGGGGAGGGAGAGAGAGATAAGTATGCATCTAAGGGGGGTGTGTATACATGTATTTTTTGAGTATTTCCATCAATGACAAAGGGGGAGATTGTTGGAAAAATGTGGTGTCATTTATGTCAACTCTGAAAAAATTAAGAGAGATGATTTGACTCAAATCAACATGGTATAGGTGAGTTACTCTAGAAGACCTTATAGATGAAGAAATGTCGTCTAAATGTGATGCAGTGATCAATCTGCTATCTAAGGGTAATGCAGAGGAGAGTATACCTACATTAACATCCTATCAGTTTAAGATACTCCACTTAGAGACAAGTTACAGAAGGTTGGCTAAGACTTTCACTATGTATATCCTAAGACAATATTATAGTATTTTGGTTTGTATTCCTTTGCAGTGCAAGATTTAGTCTTATGGTTTTGGATATTAGTTGACTAATATATGAATGTGTCATATCCAAGATTTCATCTCATTACATCTTCAACAAAGAAAGTTATCTATGATAGAGTTTTGGATTGTGTTTTAATAGAGTAATGTAGTGATGGAGACCTATTAGAATGCTTTTCATTCCTCTGGATGAAAAGTTGTTCTCATGTGGTATTGGGAATATGTTTAGAGATGTGTAATGCATGCTTCCTTACAGTATTAGATTTTCTTATGGTCCGCAAGGTTACCTTTCAAATGACTGAAGTAATACAAATAGCTCCAGATGCAAAAAGTATTTTATAGAACATATGTTTGAGTACATGTGAATGATGGAGAAGGTATAGAGATCAGCTATATGAGTGATTTCAAAGACTCTACATGCTTCATACTATCTTAGGTTTGAAACACATGCAAGTTTGTCTTATTTTCTATACCGAACAAAGGTGTTCAAGTCACCTTGAATTATGTGTATACATGAATGCTAATCATAGTGCAACAGAGTCAAATGTCTCTACAATCCTTTGGAAATGATAGCTATGATTATGTGGATCCAATGATATGTTCATATTGTTGCACAAGTTCATTCATGAGTATTTTCAGTTGACTTGGTGGTCCATAATGCAATATCCTCAATCTTAATGTGTCATAGTTAGTCTAGTCAGTTCAATACGTTTCATGTCTTGCAGATGCATAGAATGATTAGATACTTCAGGTCAAGGGTGTTGGAAATATGCAACCATACAAACAAATTCCTCATAACCCAATAAGAGATTCAATATGAAATAAACCAAAAATCCACATGCAAAATAAATAGACAATAATAGCATCAATGGTGACACAAGATAAACCCTAGGAAAACCATCATAGAGGGAAAAACCTAGACTCAAAAAGCATGCAACTCTCATGTATTATTCAAAAATAATCAACAAATACATATGCAGAGATAATCTCTAAAACATCAAGCTCTCTCTACCTACAATCCATGTGAACAAGCACATAACCATACATCCCATGCCATGCCTAAAACCATCACCCAACCAACCTACAATAGAAGCTACAAACCCAAACAAAGGAAATAACCCTTCATTCTACCAACCCCTTCTACAACTACCCTTGTGTTTTCTTTTATAGAGATAAGCTCACACAAATACAACATGTGGTATTGTAATACCATTTTCCCCAAGACCATGTGTCTACAAAATTATTGACCCTACATTTTATTATTGGTACTATGTTTTCCCAATTAATAAAATAATTACAAATAATGTAACTAACCCAATCTTACATACAATGATTACAAGTGACATCCAAATAAATATCCAATATCGCTAAACACGTCACATGATGTAGTACAATTAAATATTTATTTTACATTATAAAATAATACCAATGTTATGCAAGGTGTACAACATGCCTACTTTAACATTCTCCCACTTGTTGTATACCTTGCATAAGGGATCAACATGTAAACTCAGAACATCAATGGAAACCATCATGTATACCCAACATGTACCATATAACCATCAATGTTCTCCATGTTCTCCAAGATACTTGCAAGAATAATCAAGGTGTCTAGGGTAAAAGTTCAAACATGTGTAACACTTTCAACCAAATAAATAGTTTCTATAGAAAGGGTTCTGCTTGGAAGGGTTCTACCTAGAACAATTCAATTTGGAACCATGTAGAACTTATGTGGTAGTACATGGCATGAATAGATCCAGGTGGAACAGTTCTGGGTGGAACCCTTCCAGGCAGAAACTTCAATGTAAATAAACATTTTTTTTTAAAAATTAAATCAAATTTACATTGACAGTTTTGCCTGGAAGGGTTTCGCCCATAACTGTTGCACTTGGAACTATCCATGTGGCATCCCATGTGGCAGCCAACCCCCCTTTTACAACAAATTGAACACAATTTCAATTTCAACTATAAATTTCTCCAACCAAAGGGCATTTTCACGAAAATCTAAAAATACTCTTTGATAGATATCAGAGTCTAGATCTTAGAAATATATATTTTTATATATTTTGATAAGTTTTATTAGGATTATTTTTACATTTATTGCAAGTAGGTTATTATAATCAAACATGCAGCTGATTAGAAATTATAAATAAATAGGAAAAACATAATCAAAAAAATTGAAAAATATATGGTTCATTAGAGGAGAGAATCCTCTCCAAAAGGTTTTTTTTTAAATTATATATTGTAAAAAAGTTGACGTCCCATGGAAACTACTCTGTTCTGATTAAAATTGACTTTAAAAATTATAAAAAAATATATATTTATCAAAAATTAATTTATTTTCCATGCACTAGATATTTGAGTTGGCTAATTAGGAAAAAAGTTGAAAGAAAAAAATTAATTTTGCTATATTTTTCTTGACATCCCATTGATATAACCTTTTTAAAAAAATATCAGCATTTAAAATTCATCAATTAAATTTATAAAATAAAATATCCACCTATTTTAATTATTCTTTTTAAATATAAGTATAAACTACAATAAAAATTCTAAATTTCATTAGTTTATGTCATTTTAAAATTCAAAACATACATATGACCTTTTCTACATTTAAGTTGGAAAAATATGTTTGTGTTGGTCATTCCCTTATAAAAGTGTGACACAATTCTGAACTTTCCCCCTCCACCATCTCAAACAAGAATCTCCTCATGCTCCATCTAGCCTCATGAAGAATAAGATCCTCCAAGGAGATGTCACACTAAATTGTCACATAAAAGAAAGAGTCACACTAAACTGTCACATAAAAGAAAGAAACCTGCATAAACTAATATCCAAACACAATCACCAAATCCAATGGTAACAAATAGGCTCAAGTAGCTTATGAGAAACAATCATGGCTGAAATAGCAACCATAGCTAGTTGCTAATGCATCAACTAACCATACCTCCAAATCAAGGTATACAAAAGATAACAAGTAGATCTTATGCCAACATCATATACAACTCAAATCACAATGATAACAAGTTCTTGAATATACTCAATCTTGCATAAAGAAGTCCTCCAAGGTAACAACACAAAGCATGTGATAAAAAAACTCAAGACCCTCCATACCACAACATAATGAGAACATCCAACAAAGGAATCATATACATCCTGGAGCTCCCACAACATGAGTAAATGTTGAATCTAAAAAAGAAGATCAAGGCCTCCAAAGATCCACTAATAGCACGCACATAGAAGATGTGGATGAATCCTCTATCACATAGTGTTAAAGAACACACACATAGATATGCAAAATATACAAACTAAACAACTAAAACATAACTCTCCTCAAGTCCACATCTCTCCCAACTCCTCCACATCATAAGAGAAAGAAGTGAAGAAAACTTAATAGCTCCATACACATCTCAACTCCAATGTTGTGTGAACATAAATATCTAGGAAGAAGAATAAGACCAATCAAGAGAGAAACTGCAAATCATAACCATGACCTTTTTATCCACACTAATGTGCTATAGCTGTGAAAAGTATGATCTCCTTTACAACCTAAAAAACAAGAAGCCTCCACAACATCCAATAACAAGATGCAAGCCTCTCAAACCAAAAGTAGATCAAACTCATAACCATCCCAAATAATAGGAATAATCCAAAGCCACTAACCATATCCATTACATACATTGATCTCATAGAAACTCAGGATTAAAACATAATGAGATAACTAATCAAATCTATGCATCTACTCCTCAAACAAGTCCTCAGAACCATAATCCATAGCTCAATACTCAAGCATGAGAATATACAAAGTAAAGAATGCATTTAAAAAATAGGTAGGCATACCTATCAAATCATTCACCACCAAACTGACCAAGATTGGGGATGAGATTTCTCCTCTAGGATGCACCAAGTCTCAAAGACTCTCTCCAAGAACAATCTCCTCAACATGTCCAAGTTGGAATCACATCCAACCAAGGTGTAGTATCCTTAGCCTTGTTGCTAAAATCCTCATCAAAGAGAAAGCATATCAACACATGTCTCTAATCCCAAGAGAACTCAAGCCTCACCTAAATCTCCAAGTATCCATGAGAACCTCCATGATCAATCCATGCTAAACTCCAAATGTAAAACTACACCATCGTGAAGCTCCCAAGCACATGACCAATGTACTTAATACCAAGAGAACCATCAAGATCATAGTCAAATCTCCCACTGCACGTCTACATAACCTAGTAACACATCATGACATCATGATCTAATCATCCCCTCAAAACAAGATCACGTGCACTAATGTACACATCCTATCTCAAGAGAACCTGTATCATGCCAATAGTCAAAGTAGTATCCAGAGTAAACGAAGACACAATACGAACCATCCTATACACAAGGATGACCTGTTAAAACTAACAAACCATAACCAACACCTCAACCAAAGACTCCAAGAGTCCTCCATGGTACCAAGATGTCAAAATCTCCAAATCACATGAAGATAACCATATCCTACCAAAGTTCCCACTAAAGTGTGATACCGAGCTATACATGGTAACATCATAAACATCAAACCATCAAACCCATTACTATAAAAAAACTCCCATTGAAACCTATAGCCAAGCTATCCATGACATCATGATAACCATATCCTACATGAAGATCATCCATGGCCTCAACACAATCAAGGAATCCCATTGTAACGACACATCTCCAAAAAGGTCAAGTAAACCATAATCTCCAAACCAAGAAGATGAACAAAACCTATAAACCAAACATCAGTCCAACACCACCAAACCTACACCTATAAAACAATCATGTCATACCAAAGTCGCAACCAAACAAGGAACATCCTTGACACCATGATCAGCACCCAATGCAACTACAAAACAATCATGTCATGTCAAAGTCCCCACCAAAAAAGGAACATCCATGACACCATGATCACCACCCAATGTACCTGTACCAACTCCCATCATGTCTCACACAATTGTATCAAATAGTCAACATATCATGACTGTATCCGGTAATACAATATCTCTCTATCAGTATTTACATCAACACTGAAACATCTATGGGCATAGATAACCCACATCCAAAACATATATGCAACATGTAAGCATAGACAACCTACAACACTGCTTGACCTGTAGATCTCACAATGCAACATGCAAACTCAACAATACATGTATAATGCTAACAACAAAGCATAATCATAGATAAACATGTAAGTCTGCAATGAATCAATCACCAAATCATCCCAGATTGAATTTGTCATCGACTCACAAATGTACCAAAAGTTAAAGGGATCAAAAGTAGATCAAACTAATACACACTGAACAATCCTCAAAATATCACCCCAAACCTGCTCCACTACATAGTGCTTAGAAATACCTTTCCAATGCTTATAAGAAGTCTAAAATCTAACTTTGTATGTACCTATTATTCCTTGTCAAAGCTCAAAAAAATATCTGGCTTCCACCTGGCAAAAACTGGTCAAAATGGCAAAAACTAGAAAAATCTATGATGCCACTACGTAGTAGATGGAAAGAAATTTTTATCAGCTATAAGTGTGATAGGGAAAAATTAGATTAATAAGATCAAGCATGCAAATGAAAACCTAATCCTACCACCATCAAAGAATCAAATCCAAGTGAAATTAAAAGCATGCAATTCAAGAACAAGATCACCTAGATTGTATGATTTCTTATTTGTGATGTAGATTGCTTCTCAACAATCAACAATTATGAAAATCAAAGATGCCATGATGGATGGATGATAATGATAATAGGCTAGATGGATGCTAAAGTGCTCAATATGCTTAGGATGATAATGTAGATGCTATATGAAAATGATGGATAGGATGTAGTATGGAATGAGAGGGTGTTTATATAGACCTCAACTAAAATCAATCAATGGTAGAGATTTGGTGGCTATGTTAATGCTTGAGATGATTTGATAATCATAGGTGAATGTGTAGATGACAAGTGGAGGAACGATAAGGCTCATGTGTGATTGTGTACATAAAAAGTACATGTGAAAGATATTAAATGAAATATTTAGTACAACACATGTTTCAAATAAGAGATGCACACATGTCAGCTTGTGATGAAAGATAAAGATAAGTGATAAGAGAAATTAATTAAATAAATAAAATTACCGATAACGACATGGTTCGGTTGTTAAGTCGCTCGGTTGTAGTGGCGGCCACCAGAGTTCAAACCCCCACTAGGCCAACGAGCTCACACGGCTTTACGCCTTCGCTGGTCCAACGAGCTCGCGGGTTTGAAGTGTTCTTGTTAGGGGATGAGGTCCCCCATGTTGTGGCCTCACCGGTTCATTGCTCCAAGCAAAAGCATTCGCGTGGAGCCGGAGGGTGTGTCGCACCAACATCGTCGATCACGTTAAAAAGTTTACCAGGTGCATTATCTTTTAAAAAAAAATTAAATAAATAAAATTTATTTAAGTAATTGGAAAGTGGAATTATGAATGGATTTTAATTAATTAAATAAGATTTATTTAATTAAAATAGATAGAAATACAGATAATTAAATAATTATAGATTAGAGAAAATAGAAGAAAAATAGATAATGAATTAGTTAAATAAATATGAATTTATTTAATTGATATAAGAAATAGGTGATTTAGCAAAAATAGAGAAATTGCTCAAGTGTGTTAGACAAATGCAGATGATAGATAATGCGATATTTTGATACTAATGATAATTAGGTCAATTTTGGGTGTCTACATTTTGCTCCTCTTTGATACAATGTTTGTTAGAACGTTGTGTCAAAGAAGATACTATGATTCACTCGATAAACAAGGTTATGCCCTAGTGTAACTAGCAGATGATGCCCCCTCGAGAGGTAAGCCAGGCTAATCAGGAAGGGCTGGGTTGGCTCACAATAAGATGAAAGGCTAAAA
Source organism: Cunninghamia lanceolata (assembly GCA_027924645.1). Lineage (NCBI taxonomy): Eukaryota > Viridiplantae > Streptophyta > Pinopsida > Cupressales > Cupressaceae > Cunninghamia > Cunninghamia lanceolata. The sequence continues at coordinate 7,765,551 of BSBN01000050.1, read as the reverse complement.
ACAAGGTTGACACGAAGAACATGATGAAGATGAGGGAATGATTGATCTTGGTTGAGGACTATATAGGATTATGATGTAATGGATAAATGATATGACAACTTTTAGATAATTGGTCAAAAGTAAAGAAATACAGTCCTTATGTTTGATATAGCATATGGATGTTATACACCAAGGTATGGAGGACCAAGGTGTCGAGGTATTTAATGCATAACTAGCATGCTACAATCTTGTCTAGATGTATAAGGTCAACATGTTGAACCAACATACACAAGATATGAATAGCATCTAGTGTTCCATGATGGACTTTGACACTACAAGAAAAGGTTTGATCTTATCTCGACTACACATAATGACATCTTACTGGTTATTGTCACAAATATGTGCCTAAGTGGGTTGTCATTAATGTCAACATATCCTTGTTGCCATTGGTGTCAATTGTATCCTGCTTTACTATCTGCATAGAAGACTGGACTATTGAGGATATTGAGAAAATTAATGATAATCAATGCATACGGATCATGTGACTGTGTAGAGGATTGTCAGAGATTGCTCAGTTAAGATTTGAGAAGTCCGCATGAATATTTGAAGGAGTTATGGCCATCTGAGTAGAACCGGTTCCTACAATACTCAGGAAAGACAGAGTGACAAGAAAGAGGTTTGAATTGATCCAATAATATAAAATTGTGATCTGTGAATCTGAAGGAAGGTTTGGGAAGTCAATGTGTATCATCAACACTAGTGGTTTGTGGTTTGGAGGTCTGCAAACTATCCTTCTAGTTTGACAGTTCTTGAGGTTCCAGAGGAAGATTCAATTGCTTCAGATCACTTGGTTTAGAATGGATGTTATTGGTGAATTCAATTTGCTTGTGAAGGTCTCTAGATCATATGGCTACTATGTTAGAGGTCCACATTGAGGTTTGAGCTTGTTGATTGAAGATTTCTTCTTAAGGTTGATGTTCTTCCCAGTCTTGGCCGACTGGATGTTCCTAGCCTATGGCAGATGCCTTAAAACCATTATTATGAAGTGTGGAGTGGTTGTAGAAGTAGATTCAAGTCTTAGTTGTATTTGGATGACAGTGTGATGATCTGTGTCAAGTTTAGATGACCTTGTTGATCATTCCAAGGTTGATGAAGTATATAAATACTTGTTGAAGAGGTATTGAAATTATCCTTGTGCAAAATAGATCAATCCGAAGAAAGGATCAAGAGCAGAGTAGAGAAGAAAAGGAGCATGAACAGTATAAAGTGTGAAGAAGAATTTGGGGCAGACCGAAAGTTCTTGAGCATTCATTGAAACTGAATTAGGCATGAAGTAGATGTTATTTCTCAGTTAATTCTTTCTAAATAAGTTTTGTAGGTAGTGAGCCTCTCTTTTGAGCAGTGAGGTCTGGGCAGTGCACCCGAAGGCATGTGCCTTCTATTTTATTAAGTACTTTTAATAGGGTACGCATTTTTGTGGGTTAATCCCCACCATGATTTTTCTCTTAACTAGGTTTCCACATCAAAATCTTGGTGTCAAGTGTGATGATTATGTTTCTTCTCTTATGTTGTTGATTAATTCTTTAATGTTTAGATCACTAATCTAATAGTAAGATAATAAAGAAGGTTAAAGGCAAGAAAACTTTTGTGGGACAACTGATTCACTCCCCTCTTAGTTGTCTAGTTCAACCAATTAGTATCAGAGCTAGATCTTCACATAAAAGCCTAACCACTTGAGGAGATATAGGATGTCAACCTACAAGAAGGATAGTCCAAGATTTGATGGAACAAATTAATCTGTTTGGAAATATCGTATGGAGTGCCATTTGCAACGTATGGGCAATGCCTATTGGACAATAACCAATGTTGAGTATAAACCTCTGGAGAAATGACAAATGTCTTTGGTCTAAAAATTGCTGATCAAATCTAGAAAAAATTGGAGTATTTGTATGAAGGTGACAAATATGTCAAATGTACAAAGTTGCAAAGTCTGAGAGGAAAATTTAAAACTACGAAGATGAGCGAAGATGAAAACATCACAATCTAATGCAAAAAATAAATGAACTTGTGTGTGGCATCAAGTGTGCTGGTGGAACTTTGGAAGAATTAGAAATTGTATCAAAAGTACTCAGATCTTTGCCAGATTCATACAAACATAAGGTTACAGCTATAGCAGAAATCAGGACAGTCTCAGAGGTTACAAGAGATCATCTGGTTGGCAAAATTTCAGCTTTTGAATTAAGTGAGTTTGGTGATTCTCTTTTGAAGTCTGAATCTGAATTTAAAGCTAGTGTGTATGGAAAACAAAGATATGATCCGGGTGAAAGCTCTTCTGCAAGATCAAATAGATTTCCAAAGACAAGAAAGGATCTTGAAGATGTTGAAATAGAAATAGTAGATCTTGGAGCTGTTATTTCCAGAAGAATACCAAGAGGATCTGGTAAGTATGAAGGAAAATTACCACTCAAATGCTTTGCTTGTAACAAGATTGGTCATTTTACCTCAAGATGTCTAGAAAGGTTTTTAAAACCTAACCCTAACAGGTATAAAGGTCAAAAGAAATGTTACTATGTCCAAGCAAATGGAGAAGAAGGGGTAACAAATGATGAATCTGATCATGGAGGCTCCTCTAGAAATGATTGGGTGTTTATTTCTATCAAAGAAGAAGATCTAGTGTCTACTGAATTTGCTAGCTATGAAAATTTGGAAAGTGCCTTGGCTACTTTGGTTATTGAAAGGGATGAATGGGTAATTGATAGTGCATGTTCTCATCACATGACTGGTGACAAGAGTAAGTTTATGAACTTTGAAAACTATGAAGGAGGACCTGTAAAATTTGGAGACAACTCAGCTGGTACAATCCATGGTAGAGGATCCATCTCTTTTGATGGTAAGAACAACACTAATGATGTTCTATATGTGGAAGGACTAAAACATAATCTTCTCAGTGTTGGATAGTTGGTTGACAAGGGTTATGATCTTCGGTTCAAGGATGGAAAATGTAGAATCCTGGAAAGCTCCAAAACTAAAATAGCATCTGGTACTCAAACTAGAGGTAACATCTTTCACTTAAGTAGTTCTGGGAAAATTTGTTTGATTTCTCAAAAAGATCAAAGTTGGCTATGGCATAGGAGGGTGTGTCATGTGAATTTTGACAACATTGTCAAAATAAGTTCCACTCAAGCTGTAAGAGATCTTCCAAGACTTGTGAAACCTAATAACATATGTAAAGAATGCCAATTGGGTAAATAGAACAAAATTTCATTCAAGAGTAAGGAACAAGGTTCAAGTGAGAGATTGGAATTGGTACATACTAATCTCTATGGTCCTGCTAGAATTAGGAGTGTGTAAGGAGATAGATATTTCATGCTGCTAATTGATGATTACTCCCGGATGATGTGGGTAACTTTTCTGAGAGAAAAATTAGAAGCCCTTGAAAAGTTTAATGTGTTCAAGATGATGGTTGAAAATGAGATTGGTAGAAAACTAAAGTGTCTGAGATTTGATAGAGGTGGAGAATTTACCTTCGGTGAGTTTGATGCTTTTTGTGAAAAGCATGGAATAAAAAGATAGTTATCTACTCCTAGGACTCCTCAGCAAAATGGACTTGTGGAAAGAAAGAACTGGACCATTCAAGAAGCTACCAGAACCATGATAATGGAAACAAATGTTCCTCAAGTTTATTTGAGAGAAGCTATGAGTATTGATGTCTACACTCTTAACTAGGTGCAGATCAAAGGAAATTCTGGTAAGACTCCTTATGAGATTTGGTTTGTCATCCTCCTACTGTGAGATACTTCAGAGTTTTTGGTAGTAAATGTTATATCAAAAGACATGAGGACTTAGGTATGTTTGAGGCAAGAAGTGATGAAGGAATATTTTTGGGATACTCAACTCAAATTAAGGCCTATTGGTGCTTCAATAAAAGATTGAAGAAGATTGTTGAAAGCGTGAATGTTAAAGTTGATGAAAGCAAGGAAGGACATTCTAGGTACTCCGGATATGATTTAGATGATCAAGATGAAATTCAAAACCAGAAAAGGTATAGATTAATGATTGGAGGATTGCTTTAACTAACCCAGACCAGACCTAACATCATGAATGCAGTTGGACTTGTTGCCTTTCAGATATCTTAAGGGGACAATTGATTATGGACTATGGTATGCAAAGGACAATAACTTCACTCTTCATGCATATACAAATGTTGTTTGGGCAGGAGATGTGGATGATAGAAAAAGTACTAGTGGTGGTGCATTCTTCTTAGGGAGAAGATTGGTCTCTTGGAGAAGCAAAAAGAAAGAGGCAATATCTTTGTCTACTGCAAAAGCAGAGTACATAGCAGCAACAAATAATTGTACTCAGGTTTTGTGGATGAAGAAAATGTTGAAGGACATCAGAATTGTGTTTGAGGAGCCAGTCACAATTTTCTGTGATAATTCTAGTGCAAGAAGCATCTCAAACAATCTAGTATTGCATTCAAAGACAAAGCATATATCTATCAAGTTTCATTTCTTGAGTGAGAAAGTAAATGAGAATGAATTCAAGTTGGAGTTTGTGCCTTCCAAAGATTAGATTGCAGACATCTTCACTAAGCCTCTTCCCAATGATACTTTTGAGTATCTTAGAGAGAAGTTAGGGGTTATTACCCCTCCTAAGAAGAACTAAGATACACTAAGGTGCATCAGTCCCATGTAATTCACATTCATATCTTGTGATCCGGATTGATATTAAGGAGGTACTACTCAAAGGGGGAGTAGTCAATATGCAAATTTTGGGATCAATCTAAAGCAAAAGGGAGAAAAGATAGCAAATATGTGCCCTTTGCCATTGATGTCAAAAGGGGAGAGAAGTCATGTGAAAACCTCGATGTTGATGTAAGGGGGAGCAGTAGTTGTAGAAGTGAGAAGAGAAAGGGGGAGAAGTTCTTGTCTTGGTGGTTAGATTTAGTTTTTCACATCATATGTTGCCATCAATGACAAAGGGGGAGATTGTTACAAATATGTGCCTAAGTGGGTTGTCATTGATGTCAACATATCCTTGTTGCCATTGGTGTCAATTGTATCCTACTTTACTGTCTGCATAGAATATTGGATTGTTGAGGATATTGAGAAAATTAATGATAATCAATGTATGCGGATAATGTGGCTGTTTAGAGGATTGTCAGAGATTGCTCTAGTTAAGATTTGAGAAGTTTGCATGAAGATTTGAAGGAGTTATGGTTATCTGAGTAGAACCGGTTATTGCAATACTTAGGAAAGACAGAGTGATAGGAAAGAGGTCCAGATTGATCCGGTAACATAAAATTGTGATTTACAGATCTGAAGGCAAGTTTGGGAAGTCAATGTGTATCATCAACACCAGTGGTTCATGGTTTGGAGGTCCGCAAGCTATCCTTCTAGTTTGACAGTCATGGCAGAGAGTGTTCTTGAGGTTCCAGAGGAAGATTGAATTGCTTCTGATCATTTGGTTTAGAATGGATGTTATTGGTGAATTCAATGTGCTTGTGATGGCCTCTGGATCGTATGGCTACTATGTTAGAGGTCTGCATTGAGGTTTGAACTTGTTGATTGAATATTTCTTCTTGAGGTTGATGTTCTTCCAAGTCTTGGCTGACCGGATGTTCCTAGCCTGTGGTGGATGCATTAAAAACTTTTTTATGAAGCATGGAGTGGTTGTGGTTGTAGAAGTAGATTCAAGTCTCAGTTGTTTTTGGCCAATAGTGTGATGATCCGTGTCAAGTTTAGCTGACCTTGTTGATCATTCCAAGGTTGATGAAGTATATAAATACTTGTTGAAGAGGTATTGAAATTATCCTTGTGCAAAATAGAACAATCTGAAGAAAGGATCAGGAGCAAAGTAAAGAAGAAAAGGAGCAAGAGCAGTATAAAGTGTGAAGAAGAATTTGGGGCAGAGTGAATGTTCTTGAGCATTCATTGAAACTGAATTAGGCATGAAGTAGATGCTATTTCTTAGTTAATTCTTTTTAAATAAATTTTGTAGGTAGTGAGCCTCTCTTTTGAAAAGCGAGCTCTGGGCAGTGCGCCCGAAGGCATGTGCCTTCTATTTTATTAAGTACTTTTAACAAGGTACGCATTTTTGTGGGTTAACCCGCACCATCATTTTTCCCTTAACCAGGTTTCCACATTAAAATCTTGGTGTCAAGTGTGTTTATTATGTTTCTACTCTTATGTTGTTGATTAATGCTTTAATGTTTACATCACTAATCTAATAGTAAGATAATAAAGAAGGTTAAAGGAAAGAAAAGTTTTGTGGGACAACTGATTCACCCCCCCTCTCAGTTGTCTAGTTCGAACAGTTATATGTATGGATCTAGTCTTAGCATATAATAGTCTCAATGCATAAGAGACTGTTTAGCTTCTTAGATGCAAAAGATATTGATATGCAAGATACAAATCCCAACATGTACAAGATACTAATATGCATAGGAAGAGAATAAGATCATCCCACGGACACAGCAGATGAAAGCAATATGACCATGCCCCATTCCGTATTTCATCGCAACATACCAAGATAGGATAGATCAAGGCAGTCTTGATTAGGCATAGGAAAGGGACAAAAGATAAATCAAAAAATAAAATAAATGATACCGTCATCATGTTCTCTTGCAAAATTTAAGTGGTCTTGGATGGAATTACGATGGCGCCTTGTTGAGAGGAAAGGTACATCCTGTTAAAGGCTAAATGTGTTGATAAAATGCTATAGAAAATGCTGGCTTAAGGCATGCGGACAAATGGATTTTGGCTTATCCCTAATTTGTTAAAGTGCTTGATCTTTTTCTGATGTGCATAGTCTGCTTCTTACTTGAGCTAGCCAAAGAGAAGAAGATGAAATATGAAAGAAGATGAAGATGGGGTGGATCATTTGTGCTTGTGTACTGGATACTTCCTTCATATTCTAGACTACGTACATACCCTGTATCTAGGGATCAAAGCACATTACAATGGTGATGAGACATGATGAATATGTAGTTCTAGACTTATTGATGATGTAAGTGATGCAAGATAGAAGAAAGGGAGATGAAATATTGAAGGATGATTAGAAGAAAGATGAAAGATGGATGATGAGAGAGGGGCTATCGCCTATGCCTGAATCAAAGTGCTTCCTTCACATATCAGATTGCCTACATACCCTGTATCCATGGGATCAAGGCTTTGAACAATAGAAATGAGATGTAGTTCTTGTTTATTATGTTGGTGGTTCATGCCAAAGGATCAACTTTATTTCTTGGATCAACTTTATTTCTTGGATTTTTGTGATATTTTGATTTTTTTGGATTTTGGCTATGTTTTTTATGTTTGAGATGATGATGAGCTAGAGTTTTAGATATCCACTTCCAAATAAGGCTAGACAAGTGCCCCCAGTGTTGGATGGAGTTTATTAAAAGGATGCGGAGATAGATGTGTTGATGCAGATAATATGCTAAGGTACCAAACGATATCTTAGCCCCATCAAAGTCCAAACTATGAGAACTAGCATGGCAGAGGTAAGGGAGAAAAGGATTTTATTATGGATGGATAAGGGATAATGGATTACGATGTTTGGATAGGAACGATAGTGGATTATGATGTGGATTATGGAGGCAAGATAGTAGATGATGTTATGGAAAGCAGTGATCAAACAAACTAAGTAAATGATGACAGTTGGTCTCTACACATAGTGAATGTTTGCTAGGTTTTCACTATGGTACTTATCCAAGGCTGCTATTTACAAGGTTTTCACCAGAGGACAAATTATTTATCCTTACTAATTTTTTTTATCATCCAAAGCGCCACAAAGTAGTTTTCACTATTGGATGGGTTTTTTTTTTTGTAATGAGATGATGATTACACATGGTGCCTATTTGCAGGTTTTCACCATGGTAATGGATAGGACAGACTCAAGTGTCTAGTTCAATGAAAGGTGATAGTGTCCCATTAGACATGGATGTCATCATATGGACCATGTCATTATGCTCATAGATGTTGGTAAAGGGATTATATGGAAGATAGATGGATTAGGTGGATAGTAGATTATGGTATGGATTATGTAAGGATGGATGAAAGGTAGGCTAATGGATTATGATGTGGATTATGGTGTGGATTGTGTAAGGTTCATGTAAGGATGGATGAAAGGCTTATGCAAAAGCCTGGACCATAGAAAAGTGATGAGGAAGATATGTAGGATAATGGATGAAGGATGGGGAGATAGAGGTATGTGGGAATGTTGCAGAAAAGGAAAATAACCATGACCAATTATTGTACACACTGTGATAAACATTTAAGCTTTTGATGGGAAGGTGGGGTAGGAAGCAATGGAGATGTTTGCTCAGTGGATGGTTGATGGAGTGATTTAGGAACCCACATAGACTTAGTATTTTTTTAATTATTTTTTCTTTCCTTGTGGGATTTTTAGATGTAATAGGATGTTTGGATGGAAGAGGATGGTTGGGATTTTTGAAAGGTGGATAAGGATGCCTCATTCGGCTTGCTTTCTTGTTCTCTGAGGAACCCAAACCATTTTGGTCTTGGACTCTTCTTGTGGAGTTATGGGCTCAAATATCTTTTTAGATGTACTTGGCTATGATTCTTTGCATTGGTGCCCTAGGGCATAAGGATCTTTAGGATTCTTGGTTTTATAGGTAGAGGCATCCAAATTTTTATTTTTGAATCCCATGGGTTTGGTGGAAGCGGAGTTGGTAGAATGAGTAAAAGATTTATGTTTAGACAATATGTGCATTTGTTGGTCATGATTAGGATAATAAGGGTACTTATTGATAGGGGGATACTTAGGCATTGGTAGTAATGGAGGTAAGGAAGATGGGGGGAGAGTAGGAGTTGGAAGGAGTGGAGATAAATCAGATGGCGGAAGGTGTACGATCACATGCTTTTGTGATTTATAGGATAGTGAAAGTGGAAGAAGTGGAGATAACATGGATGGTAGAAGTTTAGGAGTTGGAAGAAGTGGAGGTAAATCGGATGGCAAAAAGTGTATGGTCACATGCTTTTATGTTTTAGAGTTCGATGGAGGAGGGAAGGTGACATATGTTTTGGCAGCGTGATCTAATTTTTTATAGGAAATGGTAGAGTTAGGATTCATGGAGGAATTACCAACATCTTTAGCTTGTGGGAGCATGTGATGGACAATGGGACTAGGGGTATTTTGGGAACTAGACTTGAGTTCATCATTAGATGGAGAAGAAGGGGTGGTAGAAATCATGAAGATGGAGGTTCCCTGAAAAAGGTCAGTGATATGAAGGGAGGAGTCGTTAATGGTATTGGAGTTAGAAGTCTCTCCTACCAAAGAAGATTTAGCTTCTATCTCAGAGACGAATGTGGATGAAGATTCTTGCAGTGTACTTGATGTGAAGATTTGGAGTGGTTTTGCTAGATGATGTCTTGAGTAAGGTGGATGGATCGACATAGGATGAAGATGGATAGGCTTTGGTGTTGATAGGGATATGGTTAGGATTTTGATATTAGCTTGAAAGGCACAACAAAACTCAAATGGATTGGGATCGGCATGGATAGTAACTTCAAAACCATTATATGGAAACTTGAGACATTGATGGTATGTAGAAGGAATGACTTTAAGGGCATGAAGCCATGGACGACCAAGGATAATGTTATAGGGAAGGCCAATATCAAGAACTTGACAATGGACGTCAGTAGTGACAGGACCAACTTGGATAGGCAAATGGATGACTCCCTCAGTATCTCTCTCAGCATCATCATATGCTTTAATAGTAATGACCTTGGAAGTGTCAATGTTCTTCTCAAAATATCCCAATTGTTTTATTAGTTTTAGAGAATATATATTAAGACCAGCTCCACCATCCACTAGTATTCATTTGATATGGCAGTGGTTTACAAATACTTCTATGTGGAGGTCTTCTTTATGTGATGGGTTAATGGATGGTCGAAGATCTTTATCGGAGAAGGTGAGATGGCAAGGGGCTACAATGCTGGATATCATAGATTTAAATTGTGTATTGATATCATTAGGCACCGAAGACTCTTGCAATGCTTTTTAAGGATAGCTTTATGAATGAGGGATATGCGTAGTAGCTCTAGGATGGAGATGTGTGCGAGAGTTTTACCAAGGTGATTAAGGATATTATACCTAGAAGGTGATCAAGGAGGATTGATAGGTGCCCCTTGAATGGTGACATGGCCTCTTCTAGTAGTTACAGTGCAATCAGGTGCTTTGCCTTGGATAGTGATGGTAGCAATTTGAGCTTGATCAATGTGGCCAATCGTAGATGACTCATAGTTGTAATGGATAGAATTCCTAGTATGAGGGTTACTTGTCTTTTCATGAAGTGGAAGTGGATTCTTGAAAGCATCCAGATCATAGTTTGAAGTTGGTTGATGTGCTGGTTGTGATGTCAGTGGTGTGATTTTAGCTAGACCTTGATCAATGCAATCTTGAATGATATGTTTTAAGCACATGCAACCATTTGTGTTATGTCTTTTGACTCTATGGTGTTCACAATATTCGTTCTCTTTGTACCAAGGAGCTTTGAAGATAGGTTCTGTATTGGGTGGAGATTTAGGTAATGTGATATCTCCCTCTTGGAGAAGTTTGTGAAAGATTACCTCCATGGGTTCCCCTAAAGGAGTAAATTGTCATCGATGTGTTGGATTTGCTCTTGGTTGATTTCAGTGAAATGGTGTATTAGCTGTAGATGTGGATTGAATGTTAATGGGACCTTTCACTATTTGTATGTTCTTTGCATCCACAATATCATCATTAATGACATTTTTGTTTTTGCTCCAAAAGTGGGATTTGTCATTTGAATATTGAGGATTGTCTTTGTTGTCTCTAAAAAAGTTGATGGTGCCCTTTGCAATTAAAAGCTCACTCAATGGTGATTCGTTTGGAGATGAGTTCGTCAAAGGTGCTAGCACTTTGCAATTGTAATTAGAATGAAAGCTCAGGATGAAGATTCTGGACAAACATGTCAAGTTGTTGTTTCTTAGGTATTTGCCATGATAATTTGCTAGCCATGTTACGCCATCATTAGCTAAATTATGAAAAAGTTTCATTATTGCATTGTTTGTTATTAACAAGATCATTCATATTCACCTCATATTCAAGGTTGAAAGGTGAAATGGGATCAAAATTTGTGTGCCAATTCCTCAAAAGTCTTGATTCTCAGAGGTAAATGAGAGAGCCATTCAAGAGCTTGTCCCGCTAAGCTTTAGGGGAATAGTCTCAAGAGATATGTGTCATCCCGATAAACATCAAGACAGGCAACATAGAATGCTCTAAGATGGTCATCCGGATTACCTTTCCCTTTGTAGTTGTCAAATTGTGGGATTTCAAAAAGTGGCGAAAAGGTGTCATGTGAAGTGACTTGTCAAATGGATAAGGGCATATGTCTCCCAAGGAAAATGTCTTCTTGTTTTATCCTACTGCATTGTTAACCATTTGTTCAACATCTGCTTGAGATAGTTGTCATTGTTGCAAAGGGGGTTGATGGTTTGGAGGTGGAATGTAATATGGTGTATATTGTTGCTACTGTGAAATGTATGAGGGTATGACCATTTGTTGAGGTTGAGTTCTCACATTGTATGTCGAAGGATTGGTATGCGACACATATGTGTTTGATGATTGTTGTCCTTGAGACACAAGTGGTGGTTGGGTGTAGTGTGATGGATTGACTCCAAGATTTTGCATCACATGGGAACTAGAGGAATGATTGATGTTGATCAATGATTGTGGATTTAAAGTTGGATTTGGATTATGGTAAGCCATTGAAGGATTGGTGGATGAAGAAGGATGGACATTTGGGTTTATGTTTTGGACAACATGAGTACCTTAAGATGGATTGGTGTATGGCATATATTGGGAAACAATGGGTAATGCTTGGGGTGCATAAGATGTATTAATGTTTTATGAAGGATTATATGGAGGTGGAGTGAGTGATGTAATTTGATCAACATAAGAGACAATGGTGTTAGGATTGGGTTGTGATATAATAGGTGGGTCACTCATGTCAATAAGACTAACATTGGGGTTATATGGTGTGTTGGATAGATTCGTGGAAATCATGGAGACCATATTAGAAATTGTAGGAACATTTGTTTGGGGTGTGCTTTCCACATGCGATGCAATAGGAGTAAAAACTTGTAATGGCTGCGAGACTTGTGTGGCTTGTGGTGTTTAGATAGCTTGGGAAACTTGTGGAGTCTGCGATATTGGGATAGCTTCTGAAACATGTAGAGTTTACACTTGTGAGACATGGACAACTTGTGATACTTGAGGGGTTTGTGAGACTTGAGGCATAGATATGGTCATGGTAGGAGTGGGAGTATGTTGTGAGACATGGAAAGGTAGAAAGCTCAAATTTTGTGAAAAGGAAGTACCTTGGTTAGAGTTATCAAAGGTTCTAGAGTGTACTCCCTATGTGGTGGGATTGATAGTGTAGCAATAGGAAATGAGGGAGATGGGTTGGAAAGTGGATGGTCCCTTTGCAATAACAACGGGAGTGTTTAGATCTTGTTTACGAATGGTAGATATGTCAAAGTCACTTGGTAATTTGGCTCCCATATTGGCTAATTGCAAGAAATGACAATCTAGATCAAATAAAATAAGCTTCTCAACTTGGTCCCATATGTGTGTGACTCAAAATTTAGATAAATCATCTTAGGATGGCTCTTCATAGGTCACTGTAAATGGTTGATATTGCACTTGTTTTGAAGATGATGGTCTAGTGGTGTATCCTTTGGGTACAAACATGTAAGAAGGCATACCAATTGTGAATTGAGTTGCATCTTTGAGGGGAGTTGATCGAGATTGTTGGATTTTAGCTTGCATTTCAGCTCACTATTTTTCTTCCATTTCAACTCTATATTGGCTCCTAGTTTGAGGCATGATGGTTGATGTTGAAGATTGGACTAGTTTGTTAAGGTTGAGACCCAAAAGGTGATGGTTTTCTGATTGGTTGTTGATAGTTTGTTTTGCTATTTTGTTGGTTGCTTCATTTGCTAATGGGTTGTTGGTTTGCTATTTGGTTGTTGGTTGGTTGCTTTTGGCTATTGGTTGTTGTTGTTGGATTGCTTTGTTGGTTGTTTGATTGGATAAACTTCTCTAGAGGATAGCTCACAAACTCAAGGGAAAAGATGGTTGATGATGTTGTTTGATGGTGTTGTCAATTCATGTATGCACCCTTGTTAAGTTTTGTGAAAACTTAACTACTTGCTGAAACATGGAATCATTCTCAGATGTGGGTCTCCTTTCATGAGAACGAATCTCCAGAGTGAGCTAGTTCTCCTATAATTTCTAAACTACTGACTTGAGGGAAAAAGGACAGAAGAATGTAATGAAAATGCAAACTAACTCTAGAATCTAAACTTGATGAAATTCTATCACACACAAACATATCCTCTAACCTAAATCATCACAATTCCACTGATAGTTTATTCCTTAAGTAATTTACAACAAGGTTTGGATCAAACACAAACTGTAACCAGGGAAAAACTAAGTTTTAAAAGCATTAAGACATAATAAAGGACAGAAAAAGTCACAATATAACATCGGATCAAGACTGCAAAAAATGTGAAATAGGATTATTTGCTATTAGAACTTAAAGGAGTACAATGCATGAAAAAACAAAATGTGTGAGCCAACTGTCTGTATACAACTCTGCCTATGAACAAGAGAGAAGAAACTGATGCTAACTAACTATGGAACAAACTCTATTTTTCTCCTATAAATGTCTCCAAATGATCTCCTCTAAAGAAAGATGAAAAAGCTCCTAAAAATAGACCCTAAGTCCATTTTTGAGCTACTCATGAAAGCTAAAAATAAAGCACTGAATCTGTCACCAATCTATGAAATAAAGCTACAAAATTGCCCTCTCATCTGGTCCCACCATAAAACTACTTTCCTCTGCTTATGAAAGGTCAAAAAAAATGTCCTATATGGCTCCAAATCAAAAAAATCAAAATGGAATATTTGATCTATTTTATTAACCTATAAATTGCCTAAAATTAGTTAAACTTTAAAAGCAATTTATAACTTCATTGCTTTAAAGTTAATTTTACAATGTTGTGGCAATTTTAATTAATATCCTATTCAATATGATTTTTTGTAAAAATAAAATGATATCTGGTTTATAATTTCACCAAGATATTTAAAAGATATCACAAATAATTGTCTATAAAAATCATAGAAAGATGAAATATTACATATTTGCAAAAAATAAATGAAAGCCTTAAATTCTTGACACCATGGCTTCCATGTGTCAATATTCTGCCACCTCATCCCTGTCCATATGCCTTGAACAATGTCAACACACTGTCCATATAGTGCCACCATGTCACATTTGACCCCTCATTTGACCCCTTTGACCATGTCATCACCTTGCACACTCTTCACATCTCCAAAGGTTATTGTTTGGTTTTATGCATAAACTGAAATATGTGAAGGAAAAAGAAGAAAAAAATGCATAAGTGGGAGGTCAAAAACACTCAACTACATGCATAGTCAAATGATACTTAGACTCCAATGTGAGTTGACCACATATGAGATCAAGACCTTGTAAAGATTCTAAAGGTACAATCCTTGTTCGCTCATTATTATGTCCACCTTTGACTTTATTAAAATAAGCCATATTCTACAAGTTGTCAGCCTCTTCTCCTTGTGATTGTTAGACACCATCAATGCAAGGTGTTGACCCCAATCTCATTTGGATAAAACAATTATGTTGTTTGCATGGTCAAAAAATGAAACACTTGATCGAACAAAAGAGAGGTCAAACCCTAAAAGTTAGGCATTTTCATTTTATTGTTAGTTGTCAAGCTTGCTCTGCAACTTTGTGGCCACCGACTTGGGGTTTGAAGTTGTAAATCCTCCATTTCTATGGCATTTTCGACAGACTCTCACTATGAATTTCCTGCAGTTGTGAAGGTAATAGATTATTGGAGGCATATCCTACATTTTTCTCTAAATTATTTAAGATAAAAGGCTCATAGAGCGGTGGCATGTGTGTATATATTGATGATTTGACCTTCTTTGTGTTTGTCCATTGCCATTGCTCTAGCTGCCATGGGTTACTGCATTTCTGAGAAGGAAGATGAAGTAGAAAGAAGCCTTTCAGTTTTGTAGCTATGCTCTTTCTCCACATACAGCTGTTTGTCCTTGTATCTATCACTATACTCTACATTTTATAGCATTTCTATGTATGATGTTGAAACCCCACAACTATAACTTCTTCATCTCATCATTTCCATAAAAATGTGACATTTGGGGCTGTGGTTACCATGGTAAGTCTACATTTATTTGAAAGCAACAAAGGTTTCATATGGTTTCTTATTATCATGCACTTTCTTTCTATAGCTATTATCATTCACCTTAACTGAAATGGGTTTTCAAAGCTTGATCGGCCATGGTTAGCAAAAATGTTTCTCTATAGCTTTTGTGCCTGCATTTTCTACTAATATAAACTTGAAGGGTTTGATATTTATATGAAATGAGGGTTTCTTTGAATTCTTTCTAGGAAACTCCTTCTTTACCCATGACCATTTCATTTCTAGGCACAACTTTGATAGAACCATACTGTAGCACCATTCTTCTCTTGTAATAGAAAAAGATATGTTAGGGTTTTATGAAAATTTCATATGGGTATCTCAGAAAACATAACCTTTGTCACAACCATGCTTGGAAACACATTTCTATTCTTTCTTTCTTCACTGTATACATAAAATGGAGACAAGGGTTTTCAAAAAAATGATTTTTTTCATTTTATCATATGGGTATCTTCTTTCATTTGTGCTTAGCATTTAGCTGGCACTCTTCTGTATTGATCATGGTCGTTTCATCCATCTAATCTAGTACTCCATTCGAACTCTGTGCATTCTTGGTTTTGAATTGGACCTTTCAGTTGATTATACTGCTCCATAGCTGATCATGTTGTTTATCTAGTTGTTCTTGCTACTCCATTTAAACATTACCTTCTGTATTATAGATAGTCATAGAGCTTCTTTCTCATGTCATAGTTGGCATCAATTACTATAACTGGATATACTTTAGATGAATTTGGAATTGGTTGTACCATTGTATTTGGCTTGCGGCATACCTAGCTATATTGGATCTTCCCATGAGTATCATGTCTTAGGTTGTGCCTCACATCTTCATAGTTCACCTGTTGTTTCATTCTTCATGCATTTCAGCTGTTTACAAGATACTTTATGATGAGATGGTAATTGGCATTGGTAAGAAATTGGAGTCTTCAATTGGGTTCTGAGCTTATCACATACACCAATCTTTAATTTTCATTCAAATGTTTGGAAATGCACTTGATGTCCCTAATGCCTCAGAAGCATAGCATGAGGCAACACTATCTATGTTTGTTGCTGAAAACAATTATCCTTCTTTTGATGGATGGACAACTCAATACTGATTAGTCTTGATATTTAAGCATCATGATCATACTTGATAGAGTACCTCATTCTGTTCTTTCAACTTGATAGAGGTTCTCACCATACAAGGCAGCTGTTCCAATTTTTGTTATTGCACTTGAGTTGTTTTGCCAATATCATAATTAAAAATGATCATCATATGACACTGTAACTTTGATATTTCAGTTTCATACCTCATTAGAAGACATATGAAAACTCATTGTTCATTGATGATTATCACTTCAACACTTTTGGACTAGTAGTCATAGGTGAACATTGAGCCCAAAGCTCAATAGGCTGAGTTGATGTATGGGATCTTTTACTTTATCATGCTTCTCTTTGTATAGTTTAAATGAATATTTGATTTCACTTCTCTTAAAACTCAAGGGTAGCTTGTCAAGCTCTACCCTTGTGGGAGTCCATTTTGCACCACATGCTAAATGTCATCAATCAGCTTCATGATTTGTCCTATACCTACACATGAAACAAATAGATTAGAATAAAAAAATGATGCTCTATGTATGCTTCTCTTCAATTCCTTCTGCATATGGATGTTCTCATTTGATCAATGCATTATAACTAAAGTATTATTCCTCTCTTGATAGATGAAGGATTTTCATAATCGAAGCTTCTAACGGGACCCTTCCTACAATTTTTTCAGGTACATGCCGAGGTCAGGAGCAAGACTGGAGGCTACTATCAAGATCAACAAAAAAGGCAATGATGGCTATGACTTTCCCTCCTCTTTCGTTAGATGCATAGTATTTTATTTGTAGTTGCATGAGTTCAGCTATAACCCACAGCTTGTGTGGGACATCTAATATGTCTTAGGTTCCTTCAATGCAATGTTTATTCTCTTATGTATTCAAACTTGTAAATGAATAATCATTGTGGTGAATGAATAATTATCTCATTTTACTACTCTACAATGAAATGAATGACTTGAAACTTTTCTGTTTGCATCTGAACAATAGAACTACATTTGTCATAATAACTATGCAACTAGCACATAACAGAAATAAATGAACCTTCATACCAAAAATGATAGATGATAAATCTGCTCAGCCAATTTTTGAGTTGTGGTAAAAAAATGGTAACAGGTGTTTCTAGGGCTAAGTAAATCTAAAGGGGTGATGTTTTCTATTGCTAGGTTGATTGTTTTAATGATTGGTTGCTAGTTGGGGGTCCCAAAAGGATGGAAAGCTCAAAAAGTCTAATGGTTTGTTATGGTCAAGATAGGAAATGATGTTCAGGTGACTGTAGATGATCAGAGGGATGTCTGAAAGCTGGTGACAGAGCTAAGAAGTCTGAAAGTGTAACAAATTAGGCTTGGTTGATATGGATTGTTGATATTTGACCAGAAGCGACAGGTAATAACTCAAAAGTGACTCAAAAAATGCTAAAAGAAATGGGTAATAGCTCAAAAGTGATATGCATTGTTTTAGGTGACATAGTATAGTGTTGACTAGAAGTGACTAAGTTTACCAAAGGTGATCAGTTTTAGTTCAAAAGTGAGCTACTATTGTTTAAAAGCAATGCAATTTTTTCCAAAAGTGAGTAGTTGTTTAAAAGTGATCTGGTTTTGCCAAAAGTGAGTAGTTACAGTTTAAAGGTGATCTATTTCTGACAGAGGGTGTGTTTTGAAGATTTTTTGACAAGAAAACAATGATTTCAGTCACTCACACTCACAACAATCAAATCTTGTACAACCTAGGCT
Source organism: Cunninghamia lanceolata (assembly GCA_027924645.1). Classification (NCBI taxonomy): domain Eukaryota; kingdom Viridiplantae; phylum Streptophyta; class Pinopsida; order Cupressales; family Cupressaceae; genus Cunninghamia; species Cunninghamia lanceolata. The sequence continues at coordinate 7,747,452 of BSBN01000050.1, read as the reverse complement.
AGGAAAGGACTGTATTTGTTGAGTCACCTTGCCATGCCTATTCAAAGCGGATAGCTTCAGGATCTTGGTAGCACTGGCTCCCCTCCACAGCACTCACTTCTCACATATACCAAGTTCTAGGTTTCCCAAGACTCACAAACCTTAGGATTGTCCCTACTATCTTTACTAAGAACCACAAGAATTGGGGTGGCTTCAAAGGCTCCACCTTTTGCATCAAGAAATAGAGGGATTTTGTCTACTACACAAAGTTGCTAATAAGGGCATCCGTTCGGGTGGCTACACGTGCAGCGATTCACTTCACTAATGGAGGCTTCCCAGCCCAAAGAGGTTACGCTCTAAGGGGTTTTGGGGGAAATATTTGTCAGTGAAACACAACAGCACCTGTTGTTTGAGGCTTTCAACATAAACACTTTTCTTATATAGCATCTTGGAAGAGCTTGGCTTTAGCCTGTTACCGCTTGGGTCATACCCCTTCTCATACCAGGAAGGCAGGCCCTCTAAAGATAATAACAAGTTCTCATGCACCCAAGATCGATTGGATAGGCAAGGGGAGAGGATACTTTTGCTATTAAATTTGGGTTACACACATGCACAAGAAGCAATCAAGAAAGATAAAACAAGCACGGAGAAAACAATGATTCTTTTAAAACACCAAGCCCAAATGTTCCTAAATTAGTGATGAAAATGAAATATCTTGGACCGATCGAAGCTATAATAGATATGTTAGTAGTTGTACAACCTCCTTTTCTTGGACAAGTGATAAGATGTTGCACAAATAGATGATTAGTAACCAAGAAAATTGAACTGTGTATGACAGAACTGAAAATGACACATAGTTACCAAGGGCAATCAACTGTTGATCAAAAGCGATCCAAATTCTACCAAAAACAAATTGGTACTTCTCATAAGTGATGCAGAAAACCCAGATGCGAACTGTTACTGCTCAGAAGCGACTTGAATCTGCTAGATGCATAGAAAATCCTTGTTTCTACAAAACTAGGGTTAGGGTTATAAAAAAAATGGCTAATACAAATTGTAAACCCTAGAATGACAAATCGAATGGATGAAATATGATCAGAAAAACACCCTACAACCATAGATTGATCAATTGGAAACCCTAGAATAATAAATTGATGAAATCTTGCAAAATCAAAGATGTTAGACCAATTAAAATATAAAACCTAATCAAATCAATTGGCAAATGATGAAATGATGATTAGGATCCTACAAAATAGAGATAAAACCCTTGATTGATCAATGAAAATTTAGAAAAAATACCCTGCAAAACTAAATGTTAGCAGAAAACCCCAATTTGCAAAAAGTGACTAAAACTGGCAAAAATGACTAGTTTCGGCTTAAAAGCAATTTAGATTCAGCCAGACGAGACCACTGTTGGCTCAAAAGTGACATAGAAAAGTTGAAAGTGGACAGTTTCTGCTCAGAAGTGATGTAGAGATGTTGAAGGCGACTGGTTTTCGATTAGAAGTGACTAAAATTTGTCGTAAGTGCTCTAAAAAATTTGAACTTCACAAAAACAACTTCAAACAGCAAAGTTAATCAAGGACGTGAGTCCCACTGGGCATGGCAAAATGTGATAGGCAAGAATCAGGTTAATAAGATGAAGCATGGAAATGAAAACCTAATCCTACCACCATCAAAGAATTGAATCCAAGTGAAATTAAAAGCATGCAATTCAAGAACAAGATCACCTAGATTGTATGATTCCTTGTTTGTGATGTGGATTGCTTCTCAATAATGAACAATTATGGAGATCAAAGCTGCCATGATAGATGGATGATAATGATAATAGGCTAGATAGATTCTAAAGTGCTCAATATGCTCAAGATGATAATGTAGAGGCTATATGAAAATGATGGATAGGATGTAGTATGGAATGAGAGGGTGTTTATATAGACCTCAACCAAAATCAATCAACGGTAGAGATTTGGTGGCTATGTGAATGTTTGAAATAAATTGATAATCATAGGTGGATGTGTATATGACAAGTGGAGGGAAGATAAGGCTAATGTGTGATTATGTACATAAAAAGTAGTACATGTGAAAAATATTAAATGAAAGATGTAGTACCACACATGTTTCAAATAAGAGACACACATGTTGGCTTGTGATGAAAGATAAAGATAAGTGATAAGAGAAATTAATTAAATAAATAAAATTTATTTATTTAATTTGAAAGTGGAATTATGAATAGATTTTAATTAAATAAATAAGATTTATTTAATTAAAATAGATAGAAATAGAGATAATTAAATAATTAAAGATTATTTAATTATAGATTAGAGAAAATAGAAGAAAAATAGATAATGAATTGATTAAATAAATATGAATTTATTTAATTAATAGAAGAAATAGGTGATTTGGAGAAAATAGAGAAATTGCTCAAGTGTGTCAGATAAATGCAGATGATAGATAATTTGATATTTTGATACTAATGATAATTAGGTCAATTTTGGGTGTCTACAATAAAAAGTTGGAAATCTGACATCGTGGGGAAAAGTTATGCTTGCTAGAAAAAAATCTTCCTAGTTATGCTATATATGCAGGCTCTGGTGGTCAATGGGTGGTTGTTGGGTGGCACAGTGGTGGTCTGCTAGCGACCCACCGGTGGTGGTGGCATGCCAGTGGCGCTTAGGTGATGCCTTGGTGGTGCTTGAGTAGAGCAGTGGCGTTGGACTCCAAATGTGTTTTAAAATAGATTTAATTTTAAGTTTTTGAATGGTTTGAAATGATTTTTAAATATTTTAAAATATATATAAAGTTTTCCCCGCTAGGCATATTTCTCGGTCGGGGGTCGGGGACCCAAGATTTAAGACCCACTGGTCCTGAGTTCCCCACCAACTATGGGGCACCTAACTGGCAGGTTTACCTATCAGTACCCTTTCGGTAGGCCATTTCTACAGTGTCAGGGGTGGTGGTATAATAGTTTGTGGACTGCTTGCCCCCCACGCATATTTATTTTCTTTATTTTTTTTAAATAAAAACTTTGTAGACCATAGAGAGAAATTTTTTTTATAAAAAAAATGTCGATTGTACCAGGATGACACAGACCATGCGCATGTAGAATCTTCTTCTAATGTTGTATGACCTAGAAGATTCTTTCTACAGATTCCCCTAGGGCAAAAAAGGGCAAAAAATTTTTTTACTCCGAAATATGTCAAATTTTATATGGATCCATAGGTTTCCATGCCTTCGACTCTCAACTATGGGGTTTGTTTTTACCCAAGTGCAAAAGCTTAGCCCCTGAAGCCCTCATACAAAGAGCTCAAAAATGAAAACCCACATGCCAAATATCGATCAAACCTAAGATTTGCAACAACCCAAGTATGCGAACAACCTTGTAACCCTAATAATTCCCTCATTCCTTTCTAGTACAGCCACATATTCCACTATACACAAAAAATCTACTCATAGCTAGTGTTATAAAACAAGGATTTCCTCCCAATCATGGCAACTAAGCTCTGATACCAAATGTTGGAAATATGCATCCATATAGACAAATTCCTCATAACCCAATAAGAGATTCAATATACAAGAAACTAGAAATGGACATGCAAAAGAAATAGATAATCATACCATCAATGGTGACACAAGATATAAACCTGGGAAAACCCTCATAGAGGGAAAAACCCAACCTCCAAAAGAATGCATATCTCATGTATTATTCAACAATAATCAACAAATACATATGCAGAGATAACCTCTAAAACATCAAGCTCTCTCTATGTGTAATCCTTGTGAACAAGCATGTAACCATACATCACATGCCATGCTTTAAACCCTCACACAGCTAACCTACAAGAGAATCTACTAACCCAGTAAAAGAAAATAAGCCTTCACTCTACCAACTCCTTCTACAACTACCCTTGTGTTTTCTTTTATAGAGATAAGCTCACACAAATACAACATGTGGTATTGTAATACCATTTTCCCCAATACCATGTGTCTACAAAACATTTGACCCCACATTTAATTATTGGTACTAAGTTTTTCCTATTAAATACAATATTTACAAATAAAGTAATTAACCCAATGTTACATACAATGATTCCAAGTGGCATCTAAATAAATATCCAATGTGGCTAAACACATCACATGATGCACCATAATTAAATATTTATTTTACATAATAAAATAATACCAATCTTATACAAGATGTACAACACACCTACTCTAACAAAAGGTGCATGGATAGCATTAACAAGGTACATTTCTCATATCTTGGTCCACATCATGTTTTTGATGTCTCCCCAGTTGTGCAAAGATAAAAAAATTAGTAGTGTTAGTATGATTTGGGCCAATAGTCTGGTCTCCTTCTTGTGCGGTGGATCTTGATCAGTTGGTTTGGTATTTAAGGATGTGTTATGATGTACTTAACCTTTTTGTGCCATGTGAGGTGATCTATAACTCGACATTTATTAGCTCTAAGTTGACTCATACAATATTACATGCTTCATCTAAGAGTCTTATGATGCTGACCTAATCAAGGATTTGAGTGGTTGTAGAGGATATATAGAAGAACAAATTCATTTGTGGGATGTAGGAGTGGGTGCAAAGGTGATAAAGTATAATCAATAGTATGAAGTGTGCGTAATTGGTATGATGGAGTAGTTGTGTAGAAAAGGGGACTGCAATATCACCATAAGTTAGATGCTTCTTTCATAGTAACTCATAGTTATGTTATCATTGTAATTCTCTATAGCAGTGAGCTTTCTTCGTGGAGTTGTAGCTTGCTTGGGTTGTAGCCCTAAATAAAAGTTAGCAGGGAGTTGTAGCTTCCTTAGGTTGTAGGCATAAAACAATATTGTAAACTTTTATAGTAGTGAGCACTATATTGTGAGCTAACACTCACTATGGTTTTTCTGGATTTTGGGTTTTCCACATAAAAATCCCAGTGTCATTGTGTGTATGAATGTGTTGCATTTTTTACTTTCTCTTCTCTAAGTAAATTAATTTGATCTACAAATAAAGTAATTAAGTTTTAGTATTTGCTGACTCAGCCCGCTCTCAGCGTCTTAGTGTGTTTAACATTTTTAACAAAACTTAGAAAAGAAACCAAATTCTGAGCGTGCTCCCCCTTAGGTTTACACATTTTTCAATGTCAATATGAAAAATGTTAAGATGACTTCAAATTTCTTATCATCTTTCTAACCATATATTTTCTAAAAATCTAATTACATTAAGGTTTTCATCTTGAATTTCTTTTTCTTATGTGTTCCTTTTATTCAAAACACCTATGTCTAGTACTTTTGGTGTCATTTTTTACTTGTCTATCAAAATTTATGTTTTTGTTTCTGCATTTCATGATTAATCTCCATAACAGACTAAATTATTAAAGCAAGTGAATGTGAATGTGATTTTGGTGAAGAGAGGTTAAAGTTTTTGATACTACTGATTCACCCTACCCCCTCTCAGTTGTCTTGTGCCTTCAAAAATTGGTATCAGAGCGAGGTTCCTTGGAAGAAAGCCTAACAACTTAAGGTAGATCTAAGATGGCACACAAGAAAGACTTTCCTTAGTTTGATGGATCTGACTATGCCTAGTGGAAGGTACAAATGCAATGTTATCTTATTTCTATTAGTTATAATGTCTAGAAGATGGTTAAAGATAAATACACAATACCTAAAGGTGGTTCAAAGTCTGATGAAGAGATTAGGGATTATGAGATTGATCTCAAGCCTAAAAATGCTCTATTAAATGTTTTCTCAAACACTGAAATGCAAAAAGTTGTAGATCTAGAAACTACTCATGAAATTTGGGACAAACTAAAAGACATCTATGAAGGTGATGAAACTGTCAAGAAGGTTAAGTTGCAGAACTTGAAAACCACATATGAAACCATGCAAATGTCTGAGGATGAGAAAATAACAAGTTACCTATAGAGGATTGATGAAGTTGTCGGCAACATTAAGGGTCTTTGAAGAAAGATAGATGATGTGGATGTTGTAGATAAGATACTCAGAACTCTTCGCAAATCTTATAGTCATAAGGTATCTACCATTAAAGAATTGTTTGATATGGGAAAGCTTTCAGAAGATCAATTTCTTGGTAAACTAACTACTTTTGAGATGATAGAATTTGGTACTACTAATGACCCTGTGAAAAATGAGTCTGCCTTTAAGGCCAAGGAAGAAAAGACTACTAGATTAGATAAATATATTGTGGAATCATATGAAGACAATTTTGAAGATCTTGAGGCAAAATTTGCAAGCAAAATAAAAAGAGGTAGCAGAAGAAAGTTCAAAGGTATGTTACCTATTAAATGTTTCAATTGTGGTAAAATTGGTCACTATACTTCAAGATACCTTGACAAAGCTTTGAAGATCAAAAGTGATGAAAGTAAAGGAAAGATGGTAAGAAAGAGTTACTATGTTAGAGATGATGATGGTGTAACTGATGATGAACCTGATTCTAATGATGGTAATTGTGGTGAATTCTTATTTATTGCAATAAGAGAAGAACCTGTTTCTGCTAACCTTGTAAGTTGTGTGAAGGAAGTCTACAAGAGTTGTCTGCATTTCATGTTGAAAAGGAAGATGAAAGGATCATTGATAATAGATGTTCAAATCACATGATAGGAGATAAGAGCATGTTTGTTAATTTTGAAAAATATGATGGAGGACTAGTTAGTTATGGTGATGATGCAGCTAGTAAGATTTGTAGAAAAGGATCAATTACTTTTGATGGCAAGCATAATACGGATGATGTTCTTTATGTCAAAGGCTTAAAGCATAATCTTCTAAGAATTGGACAAATGTGCAACAAAGGGTATAATCTAGTGTTTAAGGACAATGGGTGTGAGATAAGGAAAAGCTCCAGAACTTTAGTCGGTATTGGTAAGAAGACTCATGGTAATGTTTATCATTTGAAGGGTATTAATAATTGTTATTTGTTGGCTTAAACAAATGAAAGTTGGTTGTGGCATAGGAGAATGTGTCACATTAACTTTTACAATATCGTGAGAATAAGCACAGTACACATAGTAGGAGACCTACCTAAGATTGTTAAGCCTACCAATGTTATGTGCAAAGAATGTTAGTTTGGGAAGATGACAAAGACTAATTTAAAGACCAAAGAACAATCCTCTACCGGTTTGTTGGAGGTTGTGCATATAGACTTCTATGGTCCTAGAAGAATAAGAAGTCTACAAGGTGATAGGTATTTCATGCTTCTTATTGATGATTTTTCAAGAATGACTTGGGTTAATTTTCTTAGAGAAAAATTAGAAGCCCTAGATAAGTTAAAGGTATTCAAAGCTATGGTTAAAAATGAGTTGGATTTGAAAATCAAGTGCTTGAGGTCTGACAGAGGTGGTGAGTTTACTTCAAATGAGTTCAATATTTATTGTGAAGAACATGGAATAAATAGACATTTGTCTACCCCTCAAATTCCTCAACAAAATGGAGTGGTTGAAAGGAAGAATAGAACTATTCAAGAAGCTACTAGAACAATGATAAAGCAAGTAGATGTACCAGAAGTATATTGGAAAGAAGAAATACACACAACTTTCTACATTTAGAATAGAGTGCAAGTTAAAGCAAAATAAACAAAGACACCTTATGAGTTGTGGTAAGGTAGAACTCCTACTATCAAATACTTCAAAGTTTTTGGAAGCAAATGTTACATCAAAAGAAATAAAGAATTAGGAAAGTTTGATGCTAGATGTGATGAAGGCATATTCCTTGGGTACTCTACTAAGAGAAAGGCTTACCCGTGCTATAACAAAAGACTGAGAAAGATCATTGAAAGTGCAAATGTGAAGGTAGATGAAGATATTCAACTAGATGGATATGAGTCAGATGGATCTACTAATACATAAAAGGTTGAAAAAGAAAAAGAAAACGAAGTTTAGATTGAAGTGTAAGCTACTCTAGAAGAAGAAGTTCAAGATGAAGCTCCAGAAAGAATTATTAAAACCCCTAGGCATGTGCAAAGAGATCACTCTAAAGATCAGATTATTGGTGACAAAAGGAAAAGTGTGTTGACAAAAAGTAGAACTACAGAAGAACAAGTAAATCTCTATGTACTTTCAAAGGTGGAACCTAAAATAGTAAAGGAAGAATGCAGTGATGAACATTGGGTTAAGGCAATGGAAGAAGAATTAATGCAGATTAAGAAGAACAAGACTTGGGAACTTGTCCTTAGACCTGTAGACAAGAATGTGATTGGAACAAAGTGGATTTTCCAAAATAAATTGAATGAAGTTGAAGAAGTTGTGAGAGTGAAGGTAAGACTTATGTGTAAAGGCTACTCACAAGTAGAAGGAACAAACTATGAAGGGACCTATGCTTTGGTGAAAAGAATGGAAGCTCTTAGACTATTTCTAGCATTTGCAACACATAAAGATTTCAAGGTATATCTGATGGAGGTGAAATCTTCTTTCTTGAATTGTGAGCTACAAGAGGAGGTCTACATAGAGCATCTGTATGGGTTCTAGCTATCAAAAAACTAGATATGGTATGCAAGTCAAAGAAGGCTTTGTATGGATTGAAGCAAGCTCCCAGAGCTTCATATGCAAGGCTAGACAAGTATTTGTTGAAGAAAGGTTTCAGTAAAGGGTCTGCAAATAGTAATTTGTATATCAAGACAAGAAAAGATCAAATCTTGATTGTTGAGGTCTATGTGGATGACATTATATTTGGTGGAAATGAAGCGATGTGTAAGAATTTTGCAGATGAAATGGAAAAGTAGTTTGTGATGTCTATGTGTGGTAAGATGAACTTCTTCCTTGGACTGCAAATCAATCAAACTAATAAAGGTATTTGCATTTCTCAATCAAAGTATGTTAGATAATTGTTGAATAAGTTTAGAATGGAATACTCCAAACCATTGTACACTCCTATGGTCACTAGCTGTAAGTTGAGAAAGAAAGATGAATCTCCTAAGGCTGATTAGAGCAAGTACAGATCAACGATTAGAGGATTGTTTTACTTGACAGCTACTAGACTAGATATCATGCATTTAGTCTGTCTTGTGGCTAAATTTCAATCAAATCCTAGAGAATAACATGTTGTGGTAGTAAAGAGGATATTTAGGTACTTGAAGGGCACTCTGATCATGGTTTGTGGTATCCTAAGAATGATGACTTTTCCCTAAGTGCTTATATAGATGCATACTGGGCCAGATGTGTTGATGACATGAAAAGCACAAGTGGAGGTGCATTCTTCCTTGGAGATAGGGTAGTGTTCTGGCATAGAAAAAAATAAGAATCGGTCTCCTTGTCTACTATAGAGGTAGAATATATTGTTATAGTATCGTGTTGCACTCAAGTGTTGTGGACGAAACAAACCTTGAAGGATATCAAAATTGAGTATGATGAGCCAATTCACATTCTTTGTGATAACACAAGTGCCATAAATATTTCAAAGTATCCTATGATGCATTCAAAGATAAAGCACATTTCAATTAAGTATCATTTTTTGAGAGAGAACGTTGTAGAGAATGAATTGAAGCTTGAGTATGTACCTAAAAAAGATCAAGTTGTTGATATATTCAGTAAGGCTCTTCCAAAGGATACATTTGAGTGTCTCCAGGAAAATTTAAGGGTTATTGCCCCTCCTTCCTTAAACTATATGCATAAGGAGATGCATCAATCCAGTGTACCTCAAAGTATAGTTTGATTTTGATTGGTGTTGAAGGTTACCACTTAGGGGGAGTATGTAGTGCTTTGAGATGATTGTTGCCATTAGGGGAGTAAAGGATGGTTCTAGATTGATCAAAGCAATAATGTGAAAGTATTTTTAGTGAAAGACATGTGATGCCCTTTGACATTGATGTCAAAGGGGGATAGATTTCATGTGAAAAACTAAGCGGGAAAAAGAGTTCAGATGTGTATAGAGAAACGGGGAGAAGGTGATTAATGAAGAATCTTGTCTTGATGGTTTTTCACATCAATGTTGCCATTAATGACAAAGGGGGAGATTTTTGTAGGTATGTGCTAACTGGTGTTGTCATTGATGTCAACATGTTTGTGTTGTCATTGGTGCCAACTGTGTCTTCTGATATTGTTGACATCAATGACAACACTAGTTAGCACATACCTACAAAAATCTCCCCCTTTGTCATTGATGGCAACATTGATGTGAAAAACCATCAAGACAAGATTCAGAGATTGAGTTGTCATGTTAAGGACACTATCTGAGATTTTTCTCTGCATTTCCTCTATGTTGAAGATCAGAGTATGAGATTTGGATATGTTTTAGAGAAGTGTTTGAAGATCCTAAATCTAGAATTTGGTGCTCTGGATCACTGTGCATCAAAAGTTCTATTCACCAGTTTGAAGATTGTAATTGGCAGTGTTTGTAGTGTGACATCAAGAAAGTATTTTTCTCTGCCTTTCTCTGTAGTTTGGTTTTTGTCATTGTGGTCTTGGAAATATGCTTATAATGTCCTTAGCTATCTTAATTCCAAAGTATTTGTGATTTGGTGCTCTGGAAACAAAGTTATTAATCAACAGAGTTCAATAATGCTTGTTATGAGTAGTCTATGATCTATCTCCAAGTGATAATTGTTGTCTTCAAGTGAGATCTGTTGCAGTTAGATTTGTTGGCTCCCAAATGATTCTACATTCTTTGTGGATATCTCTAGAATGTATTGAAGGCATGTCCTTGATCCACAACATGTAATGAAGCACTTGGAAGTGTGTGTCTAAGTACTCTTGATGATTGTACTAGTTTGGTCGATTTGGGTGCTAACACTCTCTGCGGATGAGTTTCCTAGATTGTAGAAGCGTGTTGTAGTGTGTGAATGTGTATTTGGGTCTGAGATAAATCATGAAAGTGTTCCTCTTTCATTCATCTCCTCCGCAAGCTTGTTTAGGTCCAATCCTAATTTGAATTATGTATGCCTGCCAACCTTGTAGATTATTCCAAGGGTTGTAGATTGTAATGCCAACCTTGATGTACATTCCAAGGTTGATGATAGGTATAAATAAATTAAATGAATCCATGTGATTCGATGATGTGTGAAGTAGATGTGAAGATGAAAGTGTTTGTTAAGGCAGGAAAGGTGATATGTATTGTGCTTCATTAGAACTAAACTTAGGCATGTTGTAGATGCCACTATATCAGTTCATGGCATTGAGCCACCCTTTTGGTAGTGAGCCCTTTCGCAGTGAGCCTTGGGCAGTGAGCTCTATGGTAGTGAGCCTCTTTTGTAATTTGATATTGTTACAACATTATATTATGAGCTAACACTCACCATGTTTTTTTCCTTTTAGGGTTTTCCTCGTAAAAATTTGGTGTTCATGTGTGCATGGCATTGATGTGTTTAAGTTTTTGTTTCTATATTTCATGGTTAATCTTCATAATAAACTGAATGGTTAAAGCAAGTGAATGTGAATGTGAATGTGATTTTGGTTAAGAGAGGTTATAATTTTTGATACAACTGATGTTGTCTTGTGCCTTCAACAATTTGGGTATGAAGAAGTTGTAGACTAATTGGTTCTAGTTCTTTCAATACCAACGATATGCAAACATTAGAAAATCCATTACACAACTACTTTACGAAAGGTGAAATAACATATTTACAAGATATCATAAACACCAACATGACAAAAAAATCATGATGTTGAGGATGTGATTGATATAGTTTCACATGTGTTTGATGAACAAATTAAGAAACTCGACAAAAAACTAGTTGATTTCCAACAAATTGTAGAATGTGCACATCTAGGTCAAGAAACTTTGTACCTATTGTTGAGGGTATAAGAGGATTGTTACAAGAAGGACAAGAATGGGTGTACATGCTTCGTTGATTAGCCCACATAGTGGATCATAACATTATGCTAGTGGCTAGCCACATGAATATCATTGAAAATGTGTCACCACTGACATATTTAACATCACAAGTATTGGCACCTATACCAAATACTAGAATATCTACTTTTACATCACCAATTCTCACAACCAATCCACAATCTTGTATTAATTCTACAACTAACATGGAAACATTTATTATAAATAATTACAAAGCTATAGCATTTAATTATTAAAACTCAACACCCTATGTCTCCATACGAATGCATACTTATTCTCAATGACCCATCACCTCCATTCATTACCAACAACATTTCAATTTCATGTTTCTAGAATCAAATGTACCTCTCTCAAATTCAGAAACATCTTCACCAAGTGATGCTTTGATGCTCTCCTAAACTAGCTTTTGCAGAGTATGTCATCATTGCAGCAAATAGTGATAAATTTGACTAATGCTTCCTCTCAACCTACATTAACAACATATCATTCTCACAATCCTTTATCCTATTCAATTCTAAGAGCTCAAATGCTTGACAAATTTGAGACTCCTCATTTTGAAAAATACAGTAGTAAAGGTGATCCTAATACTCATGTTTTAGCATTCACAACAATGTGTATTGATTTCTTCTTTGATGAGGCATTGTTAGAAAAGCTCTTTCCTTGATCTCTCAAAGATACCACTTTGGAATGGTTTTGCTCTCTTCCTCCTAATTCAATACTTTCCTTCTCATGGTTCATTGATCAATTCTTACAACATTTTCAAGCAAACATTGGACCTTCTATCTCATTGATTGATTTATTCTAAACAAGGTTTGAAATCAAAATTAATGGAATTCATCCATCAATATCAAGCTCTTGTTGTGAAAATACAACATCCAATTAAAGATGAGGATGTTCAAAAACTATTCATCATTGAATCTACAACCAAACATACATGAAAAAATATTATTGATGAAGTATAGTTCTTTCCAACATCTATGCATAGCTCTCTGAGATTACCAACTTTCAACTAGTCAGTATGAGAAACATACCTCATCATCTCCTATTGGTTAATCTGTAGTTGGATCATCTCAAAAATCATTTAAGAAGAATAATAGTAATTTCATTAAGATCAATGGGTAACATTCAAACAATTATCATTGACAAGTGTCTGCTATTACAGAGACTAATCAGGCACAATTTCAATTTAGACAGCAATAGAGACAATTCACTCCATTATCAAAATCTCTTCTTTCAATAATGACTCAAACAGTGAACAACAATCTCTTGAAGCTTCTTCCTACTCATCCATTCAATAGTAGTAAGATATAAGTACCTTCATTTGATGCTAATGCTTATTGTCACTATCATCGCTCACCAGAACATAATATTAAAAGATGTATGCATCTTAAACATGAAATTCAAGACCTCGTCTATTCTAATATGATACAGATTACTGGTGTGAATGACAATAGAAATAAGTTAGTAGCCCCTTTGAATCAAAACTTACAAATCTTCACTGATCCTTTTCCTAAACATAGTGAAAACAATATGGTGGAACAAAATACAATAGAGCTAACTATCTTGACTATGATGAACTAGTTGGAATGCTATAAGTAGATAAGACAACAAATGAAGATTTACCTTGCCTACAAGGAAAAGGTATCTACGCTGAGGTTCCTCCTCCATTATCCCTTTATGGATAGGGAGAAAACCAAAATACACAAGATACACAAATGGAGCAGCCTATATATAATCCCTTGAAAAAAGTGAAAGTGGTGACGATGAGAAGCATCCCATTTCATCATGAAAGGCTCATTCATCAAGAAAATTAGAATAAGAAGGAAAAGGAAAGGAATAGAACAAGGTGTGAATCATCAATGGAAAAAGACAATGATTCCCCTCCCCACAAGAATCAAAAGATCTCAAACATACAAGGCCTTGAGAAATAAGCACCACATGGTCATTTTGGAAATAATCATCAATCAGGTATGAGTTCCTCACACATTTTACCACACTTGATGGAGTAGCTCTCTAAGATTCTTGCAAGTTTGGACTTCTCTTAAAAGAGATGTAGTTATATGTTGTTGTGTTGTGTTGTGTTCCTTGATCTTGTTTAGGTCTCTTTGGATGACCCTTGATACTCTTGTAAGGTCAAGGATACAAGCAAATGGCCTCTATTGTGACCCTTCTTCTATTTGTCTCTATATTCTTCTATTTTTCTCTCTCTTATTGTAATTGTTGTGTGTGGTGCCTTGGGGGCATCTTCCCATGTTATGAACCTAAGTCACTTTTGGTCTCCTCTCTCATTTTTAGTGTTTCGATTCTTTAGTGGCTCTACTAGTAGGTTGATGACAAAAACAAATAAACATTGATAAGGATCATGCATCCCTACAACCAGATAGAAAAAATTAACCTAGTCCATATATGAAACATGTTTGTGTATGCTTACTTTTCATCATAAGGTATCTATGTGATGCACATGGGGTTGTGTACTTTGTTTTATTTTATGTATACCTTATTTTCACTATAAGGCATCTCTGTGATGCAGGTTGGGTTGTATACTTTGAGCATGCTTCCTTTTCACCATAAGACATCCATGGATGTGGGTGGGGTTGCATATTGAAATCCCTTCTATGAAAGGCATGATTGTGTCTTCCCTCGAGTAGTTGCACATTCTTTTAAAAAGTCTTCTTTGCGAGGAAGGATTGGATCCTAAATTATTCACCCTTAAGCATGTCTTTGGCAGTTGTGGTAGCATAGTGATGCAGGAGCATCCAGTGGTGTAAGGGTAATCTTGCATCACCTAAAAAGAAGTTGATTCAAAATCATTGCAGTTGTTTTCATTTCTTTCCATAATTAGTCTTTATGGTTCCATAATCTCCTGAATAATGATGTAGGACTTTCAATTTTTTTCCAAACTGCTACAAATAGCAAACTGCCAGTTTTGGAAAGTTTACCTGCTATTTTAGGAAAGTTTGCATTTGGACATGGATTAAAATGAAAACATATAGAAAGATTCATAACTAAAATATAAGACCTTTGGTGAAGAAATTAGGTAAACATCATATGTGAGATGAAAGATATTAAAGTTTTTGTTTTCTGAAAAGCCCCTGAAAATTTCTGAAATGAGAAATTAGGCACTAAAACATCCCATAACATCTCGAACAGTTTATGGAAATCTGTTTATGATTTCTAGCATGATAGTTCACATCGTGAGTTTACTGACGCCTAAAACGGTTCATTAATCGGACACCCAGATCAAATGTTATGCTTCCCAGAAGTTGACCTACTTTTGGAAGGAGTTGCAAATTTTGAAATTTAGCTGTAAGCCGCTAAAAAGTGCTATTTATGACTATTTTGGGAACCCTGGGCAGTAGTAGAGTTAAGGGCGAAAGTGTAGAGTCAAGAAAAGGGGGAAAAATAGAAACCCTAGCTGATTTGGGGCTACGAAAGGCAGAAGATTCCGAAGCCTGGTGATGTGTAGCTATAGTGTGTTGTAGCCTATGGAGAATTGATTCTTCTGACTGAAATTAAACTTTTGTAATGTAATAAGTTGTCCAAATCAATAAATAAATATTTTATTTTCTGTGTCCCATTTTCTATTATTATGTGTTTTATGATTTACCCCCTTCATCAAGTGTTATTCGAGCAAGGGTTCCTGAGCGTGTAGATAGATTGCTGACCATGACACAGTTTGCACCAAGAGCTAAGGTTGTGGGTTTGCTACAGAGATCAAGATGCCTCCACGAAGAAATCATATTGGGAGGAATGCTTTTACGGAAGAGGGTTTTAGGGCCCTGCAAAGGCAAATCGATGCATTGCAAGAGGAGCTGTGAAGAGGGTTTCAGCCAACAATAAGAGAAGAAAGCAAGGATGAAGCTAAAGAAGAACTATCTGAGGAAGAACAAGAAGCTGCAGGAGATCCTGCAGAAGTTAGGTTGTTGAGGGCCATTTTGAAGATCAGAAAGAGGCCCAGGATCAAAGTTTCTACATATTCTAGAGATTTGAATCTAGAACAGCTTATTGATTGGATCAATGACATGGAGGAGTATTTTGAGTATGAAGATGTGGAGGACCCAGATCAGGTCAAGTTTGCAAAAACAAAGTTGAAGGGCCATGCAAATATTTGGTGGAAGGAGGTCTAATTGGAGAGAAATACAAGAGGAAAAGGAAAGATCACCAGATAGGATTAGATGGTGGAGAAACTGAAGAAGCAGTTCATTCTTGTGGACTATGAGATGGAGTTGCTGAAGAAGCTACAAGGATTGAAGCAGGGTAACAAGTCTATCAAGGAGTATACATAAGAGTTTTATAAGATTGCTATTAGGATAGGCCATGCAGAGCCTAACAAGGAGAAGGTAGCCTGTTACATTAATGGGTTAAGGCCAAATAATCAAGAGGAGTTGAGCCTGGTTAGAATGACCACCATAGAAGATGCATACCAGTTTTTCCTGAAGGTGGAAGAGAACCTGAATAAAAGATTTGATAGCAAGCAAAGGGGAAGAGGTCAAGGTGGAAGGACTGGGGGAAGACCCTATAGAGGCTGAAACCAAGATTCAAAGAAAAGTGAAGAAGCTAGCACCAGTCGAAATCAGAGAGGACATAATACCTACCTCCCTCATGACTAGAACAATGGTGAACAAAGAGGAAGAGGAAGAGGTAGACCTAGGCAAGGACATGGAAGAGGTTTCAGAGAAACTTGTTTCCAATTTGGAGAAGAAGGACATCGAACATACAAGTGTCTGCAACATCAAGGAAGGGCAAATAGTAGACCTGAAGGTAATGCACAAGTTGCACATGTAGACGAAGATGCATATTCTGAGCATTCTGAAGATGCTGAAAGGGGAGGAACCCTAGTTATCAGAAGAACCTTGTTGAATGAAGAGAAAGAATGAAATCAAAGGAAGAGTTTATTCTGCACAAGGTGCAAATGTGAAGGTAAGTGTTGTGATATTATTATTGATAGCTGAAGTACTGACAATCTTGTTTCAGAGGAGATGGTTGACAAGTTGAAGTTGACAAGAAGAAAGTATCCACATCCATATCGGATCGCATGGTTATAGAAGGACCACAGAGCTTTGGTCAATGAGCAATGTTTAGTGAAGTTCAAGATTGGGGAATACCATGATGAGGTGTTGTGTAATATCATACCGATGGATGCATGACATATGTTCTTGGGGAGGTTGTGGCGGTATGATAGCAACATTGTCCATGATGATTGTGCAAACACATATTCCCTAACAAAGGATGGAGTTTGTCATAAGTTGAATCCCTTGAAGGAGGTGGAAGAAAAAGGTATGTAGTACTACTAGAATTTGCTTGGTAGATGGTAGGAAATTTTTGGAGGGTATGAAGTATAAGCGTCATTGCTTTGCATTGATTCCTAAGATTAGTCAAGAGAAATCTGAAGATGTACCAGTAGAAGTTTCATATATCTTGGGAGAATTTTAGGATATTATCTCTGATAATGAACCAGAAGGTTTACCACTGGTGAGGAAGATAAGTCACCAAATGGATTTGATACTAGGAGCTGGTTTGCCAAATAAGGCAACACACAGAATGACTCCTGCAGAGAGTGAAGAGCTGAATAGACAAGCTCAAAATCTATTAAGGAAGGGACTGATAAGGGAGAGCCTAAGTCTATGTGTAGTACCTGCAGTACTAGCACCAAAGAAAGATGGAGAATGGAGAATGTGTACAGATTCTTAGGCCATCAATAAGATCATGATCAAGTACAGATTTCTATTACCCAGAATGGATGACATAATGGATTGTTTCAGTGGAGCCAAGTACTTCACAAAGATTGATCTAAAGAGTGGGTATCACTAGATCCAAATCAAAGAAGGAGATGAATGGAAGATAGCCTTCAAGAGAAAGGAGGGTTTGTATGAGTGGTTAGTCATGCCATTTGGGCTAACCAATGCATCGAGCACATTCATGCGGCTCATGAACGAGGTATTGAAAGAATTTTTGGGAAGTTTTGTTATTGTCTATTTAGATGATATTTTAATTTTCAGTAAGACTTGGGATGAGCATCTGATGCATATCAAAAGAGTTTTAGAGAAGCTGAGGGAGGAGAAGTTGTTGATTAACCTAAAGAAATGTAGTTTTGTAGAGAAGGAGTTGGTATACTTGGGATTTGTTGTCTTAGTTGAAGATCTAAAGATGCACCCAAAGAAGGTGAGGGCTATCATTGAATGGCCTATGCCAAGGAGTGCTTCCGAGGTAAGATCTTTTCATGGTTTGACAAGTTTTTACATAAAGTTTATCAAGAATTTTAGTAGCATTTGTGCACCCCTAATTGAGACAATGAGAGGTAATAGAAAAGAGTTTAGATGGACTAAATGGACAAATAAAAGCTTTGATACATTGAAGCAAAAGGTCATAGGAGTTGTTTTGAGTCAAGAGGGTAATCCCATTGCCTATTTTAGTGAGAAGTTTAATGATGCCAAGAAAAAGTATTTTGTTTATGATTAGGAATTTTATGCTATAGTTGAGGCTTTGAAGAAATGGAGACATTATTTGTTTCCAAAAGAGTTTGTTTTATATACTGGTCATCAAGCTTTAGAGTATCTTATTGGTCAGAGAATGTTGAATCAAAGGCACTTAAAATGGGTTGAGTTTTTGCAGAGTTATACTTTGTTTTGAAGCACAAGAGTGGGAAGTCCAACAAAGTTGCAGATGCCTTGAGCAGAAGGTAGAATTTTTTGACAGAAATGAAGATCAAGGTTGTTGGGTTTGATGAGCTTGAAAGTTTGTATCCTAAAGATCCAGATTTTGTAGAGGCTTGGAAATCTTGTTTGGAACCTATTACTTTGGACAGGACAAAATGGTTGGATTTCATAATCCAAGATGGCATGTTGTTTAGAGGAAGCCAATTGTGCATTCCGAGGAGTTCCATGAGAGAGAACCTGATTAAGGAGAAGCATAGTGAGGGATTGGCTGGACATTTTGGTCGAGATAAGACCATTGCTATTGTTGATGAAAATTATTATTGGCCACAATTGCAACAGGATCTGAGGAAATTTATGCAGAGTTGCATAGTGTGTCACATGGAAAAAGGAATAAGTCAGAATACAGGGTTGTATCAACCATTACCTATACCAGAGAAGCCATGGGATGATATTAGTATGGATTTTATTATTAGTTTACCAAGGACTCGGAGAGGACATGATTCCATTTTTGTGGTGGTGGATAGATTCTTGAAGATGGCACATTTCATTCCTTGTAACAAGACTAATGATGCTTTTCATATTGCTGAATTATTTTTCAGAGAGGTGGTGAGATTACATGGTCTACCAAAGAGCATAGTTTCAGATTGAGATACCAAATTTGTTGGTTATTTCTAGAGGACATTGTGGAAGAAGTTGAAGACAGATTTGAATTTTAGTTCTGTAGACCATCCATAGACTCATGTACAGATGAATGTGGTGAATAGGAGTTTGGGTAACCTACTACGATGCTTAGTAGGAGATAAGCCCAAGGGATGGGATTCAATTTTACCATGGGCAGAATTTGCTTAGAACAATTATGTTAATAGGAGTACTGGTAAATCACCATTCCAAATTATATATGGCAATAGCCCAAAAAATGCTTCTAAGTTAAGGATGCTGGACAAAGGAGAAAAGACAAGTGCTGAAGCCGAAGACTTTGCAGAAGATCTGAAGAATTTGCATGAAGAGGTGAGAAAGCACATTAATAAGATGAATATTTAGTACAAGGCTAAGGGAGATCAAAAGAGGAGATATAAGGAGTTCCAGGTAGGAGATGAAGTCATGGTTCACTTGATAAAAGAAAGGTTCCCAATTAGAACTTATAATAAGTTAAAAATGAAGAAATTTGGACCATGCAGAATCCTAAAGAAGCATGATTTAGGAAATGCATATGAGGTAGAGCTGCCGAGTGGGATCAATATTTCCCCTATTTTCAACATTGCTAATTTATCATAATATCATGAAGGTGGTATAGAGGATGGACCAACAAAAGCACAGTGAAGTATTCTGACATCTACTTCAATGGAGGAGATAGAAGAGATCTTGGATAGCCTTGTGGAAAGAAGTACTCAAAACAGGTAATAAGAAGAATATTTGGTGAAATGGAAAGGAAGGCCTGTTGAAGATTCTTCTTGGTTGTCTAAGGCGAAGGTTGAACATTTGGGTTTTCCTCAAACAAACACCTGAGACGTGACATGGTCACTTCTCAAATTACCCTAGGTGTCTGATATAGGAGCATCCAGTGGTATAAGGGCAATCTTGCATTAGCCAAAAAGAAGCTGATTCAAAATCAGTGCAGTTGTTTTCAATTCTTTCCATAATTAGTGTTTCTGGTTCCATAATCTCCTCAATAATGATGTAGGACTTTCGGTTTGTTTCCAAACTGCTAAAAATAGCAAACTGCTAGTTTTGGAAAGTTTACCTGCTATTTTAGGAAAGTTTGCATTTAGACATGGATTGAAGTGAAAACTTACAGAAAGCTTCATAACTAAAATATAATACCTTTGGTGAAGGAGTCAGGGAAAGATCATTTGTGAGTTGAAAGATATTAAATTTTTTGTTTTCTAAAAAGCCCCTGAAAATTTCTAAAATGTGATATGAGGCATTAAAACATCCTGAAAAGTTGACAGAAATATTTTTACAATCTATGGCGTGATAGTTCACATCTTAAGCTTTTCGAACACTCAGATCAAAAGTTATGCTTCCCAGAAGTTGACCTACTTTTGGATGGAGTTGCAAATTTTAAAATTTAGTTGGAAGTTGCCAAAAAGTGCTATTTATGACTATTTTGGGAACCTTGGGTAGTAGTATAGTTAAGGGGGAAAGTGTAGAGTCAAGAAAAGGGGGAAAATAAAAACCCTAGCTGATTTGGGGCTACAAAAGGTAGAAGATTCCAAAGCCTGGTGATGTGTAGTTGTAGTGTGTTGCAGCCTATGGAGGATTGATTCCTTTAATTATAATTGAGCTTTTGTAATGTAATAAGTTCTCCATATCAATAAAGAAATATTCTATTTTCTATGTGCCATTTTCTATTATTGTGTGTTTTATGATTTATCCCCTTCATCAAGTGGTATCAGAGCAAGGGTTCCTAAGTTTATAGACAGATTATTGACCATGAGGCAGTTTGGACCAGGACTTGAGGTTGTGGGTTGTTGCAGAGATCAAGATGCCTCCATGAAGAAATCATATTGGGAGGAATACTTTGACAGAAGAGGGTTTTAGAGCCCTGCAAAGGCAAATTGATGCATTGCAAGAGGAGATCCAAAGAGGGTTTGAACCAAGAACAAGAGAAGAAAGCGAGGATGAAGTTGAACAAGAGCTATCTGAGGAAGAACAAGAAGCTGCAAGAGATCTTGCAGAAGTTAGGTTGTTGAGGGTCATTACGAAGATTAGAAAGAGGCCCAGGATCGAAGTTTCTACCTATTCTAGAGATTTGAATCCAGAATAGCTTATTGATTGGATCAATGACATGGAGGAGTATTTCGAGTATGAAGATGTGGAGGACCTAGATCAGGTCAAGTTTGAAAAAACAAAGTTGAAGGGCCATACAAATATTTGGTGGAAGGAGGTCCAGTTACAGAGAAATAGAAGAGGAAAAGGAAAGATCACTAGATGGGATCGGATGGTGGAGAAACTGAAGAAGAAATTCATTCCAATGGACTATGAGATGGAGTTGCTAAAGAAGCTACAAGGATTGAAGCAAGGTAAGAAGTCTGTCAAGGAGTCTATAGAAGAGTTTTATAAGATTACTATCAGGATAGGCCATGTAACGCCCCGCCAAGGAACCCAGAGGATAACACAACTAAGCTTAGAAAAAGGTAATTTTTATTTTAAACAAAAGAAATAACAACAATCATATATTTATTCATAACATTTAAATTAAGCTTTATCCTCCTGGGTTCCATGGATGCATTACTAACGAACTAAAACAAGATCTAACCAACATTATGAATTAACTAACAAACACAGTTCATTCTAAGTCTAATTGCATCAAATAAATAAACACATACAATTCCATATTATATCATCAGATAAGTAACATCAGTATCCTGCACATAGAATCATGAGTACATAGACAAGTTCTTTTACAAGAGAGTACAACATTACATTGTTTACAATATCGCTATCTAGATTACATTGGAGTACATACATCAAGATAATAGTACACAATTCAACCAATATACAAGACTGGAGGATGATCATAAGTATCTGTCTCCTCAACCTAGAGCAAGATTTGAAATCTGTCATACAAGGTACATCCTTCTCACACACGATCAACAACAAGGGAAACCAATGGAGAGAAAAGCACAACCACCTGACCATGTGGAACCCTAAGGTCCACCCCCTATGCTTGGAGATAACAATAAGGTCCCACTAAGAAAATAATCAAGAAAGATAGTAAACTAACAGGTGTAAGGACTACACATGGCTCTAATAAAACATGGGTCAATATGAACAACACAAGTAACTCAAACATCACTTCCAAAGGCAATCACACAATGTAAGGGAAAAACACACATTAGGGAGTGCTAGGCTACAGTAGGAAAGCATGTCATCGCATGGTCCTAGCATGGGTTATCTAGGATATCTCTCTCTAGAAACTGGCCCCCATCTATGGTTACCTAGCAACCTCTCTCTAGGCACCGACCCCATACAGTGACACATGCGGAACCAACAATCCTTTCGTGAGGACAAGGAAGTTGATCTTTTCTACCATAGCCTTCTAATCCCATCCTTAGCCTCAATGAGCACTACAGGCATGGGTGAGGCATTCAATTATCTTATTTAGTGTGAAAACTACCTAACCCTCTAAATTTATTATTAAGTTATCACTGGATTATAAATTTCTCACGGGTTATCCTGGCAGCCTCTTTGGGCACTGGTCCCACATTGAAAGCCACTCCCCTACCTACATCTAGAAGACCCTATCCATCAAGCAAGACAATTACCATCACAATCAAAAGTAACATATACAATGTAAGACATTTACCTTCTTGCATACAAATCATAATCACAGGGACCAATTCTTGTCCCAAATCATAAACCAAGCATGAACTACCACATTCTCATCATGTTGCATTTACAACATAGAATACACATCATTTCACATCACACAGATCAAGACACTATCCATCTTGCATAGTCATCATAACCACATAAATAGGTACACTGAGCAAGGCATTATCCATCTTGCACATGAATAGGAGACAATATTTCAAGAATGCATTTCATTCAACTCACATGATGCACACATAGCCAACCCCCACACAATCACACCCTACTAGGCCTCTAGAAACAACTTCCCCTAATGACACAACACTTGACACCATTAAAAACACAATGGTTTCACATCACATTCACTCTCAAAGCACATCATAAACTAATACCCTTCAACAATATTTTTAAGGAATGTAACATTAATCCAAGCATGATCAATCATCTAACAATTATAAAGTGAATCTATCTCAATAATACAGAACTATAACTTTCTTATCACTAGTAACAGTTATAATATGATCATAAGATATAAGTATCCATGAGTATCAATATTTTAACTAATAATTCTGAAGACATATTTTTAATTTCATTTAATTAAAATGATTGTGAACAACATGCAAATAACCCTAAGGCATACAAATTAAACACAATAATTGTTTACACTATTTACACTGATGTAGATTTTATTAATAAAAAGTACAATTTTGTAAATACTCTTAAATATAATTGTATAAGCAAGACGAAAATCATATAATATTAGAATGCTATAAATATCTTACACTGGTTAGAATTACAAGATACTTAACCTGAAGCTACAATAAAAGAACATTATTCTAAGGTTAGCTTGAGAGGAAAGGAATACAAAACAACAAAACATTCCTATATATCTAACATCTTCATCAAATATACCACACTTAACCACATGCATATGATAGGATCAACACAAAATGAATTTGTTGAGAAGGCTTTAGAAGCTACCAACAATGCAAAATGTGAAAGCATAGACATGGCACACAAACTGATTGGTAGAATGCCTCAAAAAGAGTTATATGATGGAAAGCAATGATCGTAGGATATGCACAAAATGAATTTGTTGAAAAATATCAGAGAAACCCAGATCAAAAATATAGAGTTATTGGTGATGCAACTAACTGTTTTAACAGAGACGAAATAAGTGAGAGGTAGACAATCACAAAATATTCATATATAAAAAATGACAAACTAGGTATGGTTAGTTTTTGGATAGGATTTAAATATCCAAGACATGCACCATATATAAAAAACTTGAAGAAACCCAGTTTGTAAAATTAAATTTATGGCTAATGTAACAAACTGCTAAAACATAGACGAAATGGGTGAGAAGTAGACAGTTACAAAATATTCATATCTCAAAAATGACAAAATGGGTATGGTTGATTTTTGGGTATGATTTAGATATCTAGTGTTGATAACTGAGAGGGGGGGTGAATCAGTTATCCTAATTATTTCTTCTTTTTGAACTTTCTTATTAATCAATGCAGTATTAATTCAAAAAGCAAACATTCACATGAAATGAAAAACACACGACACAGTATTTTTGACGTCGAAACCCTATTAAGAGAGAAAACCATAGGGTGATTAACCCAAAGATTATTCTCTGTTAGAAGAATAAGGAATTACAAAATGGCACTTGCCAATTAGGGCTCACTGCCCGAGCACACTGCTCACAAAGGAGGCACACTACCTACAAGGAGACACACTATCTACAAAAGAATGTTATACAATACTTGAACTGATTGGAAGCATCCACATATGCTGGAGTTCAGTTCTAGTTAGGCTCAGTACACTGATCTGTTGCACTTCATCTTTCCTTTTCTCTGTATTCTGCTTTCCTTTCACATACCAGATCTTTCTTACTGCTTCTGCTCTGCTCTGCACTTGTTTGCATATATCATCACAACAACAACTGCAACTCTCACAACTAAATCCATCATGCATATATATCCGCACAAGTAATTTCATCACCTTTCTAGTCGGCACCTGGAATAGTCAATCTTTTCACTAATTCTGATCTGTCGGCTGAATCCTACCACATCAAGTAATGCGGATCAAGTATATACTTGTAGAAATAATTAATCATGTCGGCCAAGTATGATTCATTCCTTCATAGCCTTTAACACCATCAGTAACCCATCTGGAAGGTAGTCTGATGTTCTGTCAGTCGGTTCTTCCTCTATTCACACTGTCACTCAGGAATCCGGTACTCAACTATTCATATCTTTTTCCTCATCTATCACCGAAGGCTAAATCCTTGGAATATACCACTCAAGGTAGTCCTCTTGACTTCCCCAGATCCGCACTGCACCAAGATACTTCCTCTGAGAGATCCAGACCAGTCTGTCGGACCTTGCCACATGCTCTGTTCTTGTTCACCAGACTACAACAATCTTCATTCTGACTTCCGGTAAAGACACACCATGACTTGTGGATATGTGGGATGACCTTTGTTGCCATCAATGACAACAACCATGAATCCATATAGTGTCTCTTGCCAACAATCTCCCCCTTTGGCATTGATGGCAACACTCAATGAAAAATGACTAAGTGTTTACACTATGCTCCCCCTTGGCTGATGCTCTATCTTTATATACAATTTCTGGAACTCCCCCTTAGTTGGATTCCTCATTTTTGACTGCTCCTCACTCCCCCTTTGACATCAATGGCAAAGGGTAGGGTCCGCACACCAAAATTTTCAAAAAATTTTACTACACTTAGCTGCATATTACATACTTACATAAATTGAAGAATATCTGCAAAGGATGTCTTCAATTGGACCAGTTCTGTAGCCCAACTTTGTTTCATTCTATCCAAAATTGAAATGTGACCATTCAACATAAATGTAAAAGCTTCTGCCCTTTTGAGATCTGTCGGATCATTGGTTTGGGCGGTAGTCTGAGCATCACTTATGGCCTCATGCATGGTTTCTAACTTAGGGATAATAATCCTTCTAAGTTCTCCCATCTGGTTAATTATATTCTTCCTTTCCTTCTCAAGGTTCTTTATTGCATTTATGATTGCAATAGTTTGACATTCTTGAGTCACTATGGAGGAAGAGAGAGGATCAAAACTTTGAGACAAACTTAGTAGTTTGTCCTGTTCCTCTTTTATTTTCTTTTCAATTTCTACTGTTGCTTTTGACCAGGAGATACAAAATTTGTAAATGTCACCGCCATCCTTAAGAGAATTTTCTAAGCTCTTTATTCCAATACTCATATTTCTCCTATCATTAGAGATTAATCCTAGTACTTCTGAAAATCTCTTATCCAAAAACTCCTTCCAGACCTTTTCTTCAGCTAATTTTTCTAGAGAATCAAAATGTGTACCAACACTGCTGACTAAAGTTGAGATTACCGGAAGAGGAGGCTGTCAGATCTATCTGGACCGATGCCATAATTTTTTCAAGCACTCCGGAAGTAGCCTCTATCAACTCACAGTCTTCCATATGAGACTTTAGAAGTTTTTCATTTGCCTTAGCATTTGCAAATGAAGCTATCTTCATTGTCTGTACCGGAGAGAGGGAATCAAAGTTGAATGGACCTTGTAGAAGCTCCGGTTCATCAATCTCTATTGTTTCTTTGCTCAAAAATTTTTGAACAGTTTGTGCAGTGTCTCTTGCCAGAGACAGATGTTTCTTCTCTTCTATAGTGTTGGAACTGTCCTTTGGAATTTTCTCTCCTTCCACATTCTTACCACTATCAGTTGTGGTTTTCTCTATTAGAGTCTTCTCTTTCTCTGCACCCTTGGTACTGTCAACCTCTTTTTCTTTTACCGCTGCTTCTTTCTCCTGTAATTTCTCTTCTTCTTTGGATCCGGAGACTGTAGGGGAAACTGGAGGAGAGATGCTTGTCTGTTCAAGGGCCACTTCTCCCGGAGTAGAGGATTCCAAGTCCACAGTTGTTTCTGCAACCAAGTCCTCTATAATAGGAATGTTGAACCTTTTGAATGTATTCCAGAGGATCTCTTTAGTGTCCTTGGCTACCTTGTCAGTCTCACCAAGCATAAGCTGATTCATCCTTGCTTTGCTTCTGAATTCATCCTTGCAGTCTTTGAATACCATGTTCATTATTTTGTGATCAATTGAAGGATATAGCTGAATAGCTATCTATTCCCTGATCTCAAGGTCTTTTGCCATGGCATTTACCTTTCTCATTTCCAATTCCTTCTCTAGACTCTTAGGAATAAGGGAGATAATTTCAATGAAGGCTTTGTTGTAGATGTTCAGATACCTGATTGTAGCTTCCTGTAGGATCTTTTAATCGGCCTCATTGTAGTCATCATAGAATTTGGCCATTGGTTGAAGGTTTCCATTCACAGTGATTGATTTGATTACACTGTCTAGAGACAGGGTGGGCTTTTCAACAAATTTCTCTGCCATTTCTTCCTTGTCTTGGCTTATGGAGGGTTTACCGGATCCTTTCTTCTTCTGTTTCTTTATTTCTTTTACCCCCTCATCTGATTATGTTTCCTCTTCATCTTTCTGACTTGTATAAGCCCTTGTGGCTTTTATTTTAGACCTTTTCTCTCCTTTACTGGATGTCTGACCTTCTGGTTTTGACATTTTTAAGCCTTTGGTTGTGACAGGTGTAGATCCCTTTGATGATCTGGTCTAGGTTGAGGTTTCCACCGGAGTACTTTTCTTGCTTTTCTTTTCTACCTCTTTCTTCTCTTCCTCAGCCTTTCGCCTCTTTTCCCAGTTGACATCAAGTGCCTCCTTTGGGATGCCTAGGCCTTGAGCAATATGCTCTACTTCTTTTCTCACCTTCCTCTTTATCTCAGGTTCTCTGAGTTCCACATGGATCTTCACACTCAGCTCCTCAAAGGTTCCAAACCTTTCTGCCTTTGGATCTTTGGGCTGACTAAGCATGTGTTGAACATGCAGTTCCATAATCTGTTCATCAACCTCATACCCCATGGGCATGATCCAGACTATCCTTGGCTCCACTACCTCCATTAGGCACTGATCAATATCCACCATAAAGCAGACTGAGTCTTTGTATTTTTCGACAATGGACTGGGGAATTCTTTCTCTTTCTTGCATCATGCTCTGGACGTTTTTGAAGTATCCCCATAGGGCTGTATTTCTTGCTTTGGCATCCCCAAGCCCATGTAAATAATCTTTGATCTAGACTGCAATAGGTTTGTCATTCTGCCATACCCATCCACTTGATCCGGGCAGCTCATTCATGAAGTAGAAAAATAGACATAATATAAGAGTACCATACTTACAAGAATTCTTTTTGTCCTTTTTGATCTTATGTATATTTTCCATTAATTGGCCTAAGAGAAGTTCACAGAGATCATAATCTGCATTCTTCCTCAGCATCTCATAGGTAGTATATACTGTAGTTTCAGATACAGAATTCTCCCTACTGGAGTGATAAATCTTGTATCCTATTATCATAGATGCATACTTGATATCTAGATCAGAAATATCTTCAATGGTCATTGCCCTCTTATCAAATTTTGATCTGGTGGCCTCAGTTACAATGTTATTTTTGATGGATTTCAGGATAGGTATCCCTCCGGAAGAGTATAGACCAGTTACTGCCCTAATTGCTTCTTTTGTGATCTTGCAGGGTCTATTCAGCCATAGGAAGTTGTCATGTATTCTACTCAATACGTACCAGACCCATTCATTTTCTTCAAAGTAGGGGAAATGAATGAATTGATCAAAATATTTCTTCTGGATACCCTTATACTCTGGTTTAAGCTCAAAAGCATTGTCTATCAGTTGTTTGTGATAGAAATCTCTCAATTTGAATTCCCCAAATTCCTCAATACTTGCATGTATGTAAACCCTAATGTATTCTGTGTAAAACACCATGAGGAACACTAGAGAATGCTCCTAAGGGATCTACCTCCAA
Source organism: Cunninghamia lanceolata (assembly GCA_027924645.1). Lineage (NCBI taxonomy): Eukaryota > Viridiplantae > Streptophyta > Pinopsida > Cupressales > Cupressaceae > Cunninghamia > Cunninghamia lanceolata. The sequence goes on along the minus strand of BSBN01000050.1, from coordinate 7,718,802 downwards.
TGACTTGTATGGGTGTTTTTTGAATTCAGGTCGGGGCCTATCTGAGATCTTTACTATATTCAGAGTAGCCATTTTTCAAAAGATTTGTAGTGAGATATCGAAAATGGAAAATACCTTATGCGCCTTCGGTTACATGGAGTGGTTGGATTGATTTCTGTATGTAATGATTTCTGCAAGAGATCTTCGGTGAACTTGATGAAGTTTGTTGCAGAGCTCCACTTTTCGCTTCTTCTTGAGTGCGGAATGAACAAGTGATTTATGAGAAATCCCTTATATTGCTCTACAAACCCTAATATCTGATTGTAATAAATGCTCGACCTACATTATTCTGGTTTGCCTTATTTGAATGACTTGAAGAACCGGATCAGTCTTGATTTATGAACGTCATGCGGATCTTCCAACCATGAATAAATCAAGATGACACATCGCAAGGACATCCCAAATACTCTGTCCAATCCATAGAATAAGACAATGGACTTCTAGATCTCTCCGGACCTTTCTGTAATCTTCTGTCATTCCGGAGCATTTCCCAGAATAGGTTCTACATGATCGATCACAACTTCTTCACATCTTCATGCGGATCTCTGAAATCTTAGCTGGATCATCTCAAGACTCATATCTACAAACCCTTTACTCCACATCTTGTGCCTAATACAGCATCACTTGATTGGCTAGGGGAACAGGGTTTTCTTTGTGTCTCCCCCTAAGCCAGAGCTCATTTCTTAATTTCCAGATGGAATATCAGCACCAGAGTCTGGTGCGGATCCAACCTCTACCTTCTCTAAACTTTTCTTCACCCAAATCTTGTTCATCTCATTCCTAACTTCATCTGCATTCATCTTTTGTTTACCTTTGTCTTGATTCTGACTATATACTAGACCTCTTTTGTCCTGATTCTTGCTTCTACAGACTTTTGCATTATGACCAGACCTATTACAGATTTGGCAAACAACATCTCTTTGCATATATGATTGATAACCTCTTGATCTGTATTGATTAGCCATATGACCTACTCTATTGCATGTAAAGCATCTACCATTGAATGATTTGTTCATTTGCATATTTTTGCATTCATAAGACTTATGTCCATACCTTTTGCAATTAAAGCATTGTCTAGAGAAGGATGAATTAGTCTGATTCATTCTCTTTCTGCACTGATTAGCTTTGTGACCAAAGTGATTGAAGCTGTGGCAGTATCCATTGAAGGATGGATATCTTTGAGCATTGGGCTGTCTTACTAGAGGTTTTCTAGGCCTGTTCCTTAGATTTTCTGATCCAAAATTCTTCTGACCAGATCTGGAGCTTTCTCCTTTCTCATATCCTAAACCACACTTATCATCTGTCCTCTTTTGATTTCCAAGAAGGACTTCAAGTTGAGCAGAACTTATCTTGAATTTCTCTTTATATTCATTTGCTATTTGAAGATCCCTTTTGAGAGAGACAATTTGATCCTCAAGTTTTTCTTCATTATCTTTAGCATCTTCAAGATCAGATTCAAGATGTCTGATAATCCTATCCATCTGGTGGCAATCTTCTGATTTCTCTTAGAGAGATTATCTTAGATTGTCTTCAGTTTTTCTTTTCTCTTCAATCTCTTGAGTAAACTTTATGATTCCTGATTCCATTTCATGTCTTACCATAATGACTTCTTTTGATAACTTTTCACATAACTTGGTTTTTTCAGTCAGCTCTTCATTTGCATTACTTTCTTCACTTTGTCTTGCCAATTACTGGAGTAGCTTCTTTCTCTTTTTCATAGAGAGACTTAATTTGTCTTTTAGTTCTCTCATGAATTCATCAGCCTGTTTGAGTCTTTCCTTTAATTCATTGACTTCAGAGTTTAACTGTTCAAGATCCTCAAGGGCAGTTTTGAGTTGCTCCCTTAAACCATATGCATCCATTTGAACTCCCAGATCTTCCTCAAGCTATTAGGCTCTATTAGGAGGAACTTAGATCTGATACTAATTGTTGATAACTGAGAGGGGGGTGAATCAATTATCTTAATTATTTCTTCTTTTTGAACTTTCTTATTAATCAATGCAGTATTAATTCAAAAAGCAAACATTCACATGAAATGAAAAACACATGACACAGTATTTTTGACATGGAAACCCTGTTAAGGGAGAAAACCACAGGGTGATTAACCCAAAGATTATTCTCTGCTAGAAGAATAAGGAATTACAAAATGGCACTTGCCAATTAGGGCTCATTGCCCGAGCACACTGCTCACAAAGGAGGCACACTACCTACAAGGAGACACACTGCCTACAAAAGAATGTTATACAATACTTGAACTGATTGGAAGCATCCACATATGCTGGAGTTCAGTTCCAGTTAGGCTCAGTACACTGATTTGCTGCACTTCATCTTTCCTTTTCTCTGTATTCTGCTTTCCTTTCACATACCGGATCTTTCTTACTACTTCTGCTCTGCTTTGCACTTGTTCGCATATATCATCATAACAACAACTGCAACTCTCACAACTAAATCCATCATGCATATATATTCACACAAGTAATTTTATCACCTTTCTAGTCGGCACCTGGAATAGTCAATCTTTTCACTAATTCTAATCTGTCGGCTGAATCCTACCACATCAAGTAATGCGGATAAAGCATATACTTGTAGAAATAATTAATCATGTGAGCCAAGTATGATTCATGCCTTTATAGCCTTTAACACCATCAGTAACCCATCCGGAAGGTAGTCTGATGTTCTGTCAGTCGGTTCTTCCTCTATTCACACTGTCACTTAGGAATCCGGTACTCAACTATTCATATCTTTTTCCTCATCTATCACCGGAGGCTAAATCCTTGGAATATACCACTCAAGGTAGTCCTCTTGACTTCCCCAAATCTGCACTATACCAAGATACTTCCTCTAAGAGATCCGAACCAATCTGTCGAACCTTGCCACATGCTCTGTTCTTGTTCACCGGACCACAACAATCTTCATTCTGACTTCCGGTAGAGACACACCATGACTTGCGGATATGTGGGATGACCTTTGTTTCCATCAATGAAAACAACCATGAATCCATATAGTGTCTCTTGCCAACATCTAGGACATGCACCATATATAAACAAATTAGAGAAACCCAGTTCGTAAAATTAATGTTATGGCTAATGCAACAGATTGCTAAAATAGAGATGAAATGGGTGAGAGGTAGATAGTCACAAATATTCATATCTCAAAAAGGACAAACTTGGTATGAATGATTTTTATATATGATTTAGATATCTAGGAAATGCACCATATATAAAAAAAATTAGAGAAACCCAGTTCGTAAAATTAAAGTTATGGGGTAAGTACAAAGAGTTGGGGGGCCAAAAAGTGGCCAAATTGTTTCCAAAAAAATTTAATGCATAACGCGAGCACATTATGACTTATTATAAATAAAAAAATCTTATCATCTCATTTTATTTCTTTATTCTCCTCTATACTCGTAGCCTGCAAACCCTAGGAAGCACGCTCAAGTTTTGGAAAAGTCAATTCAACACCAAAATCTTACCGATTCATCGCCAAAATGCTGCCACGATATCGAGCATGTCAAATGAGTGAGTTTTATTTGTTTTTTTGTTTGAATTTGTTTCTAAATATGTAGGTTTGAGTTGATTTTTGATGTAAATTTCATTAATTGTTAGGAAATGTTAATGCACTTCCTCCTCTTCCTCCTCAAAATCTACAAAATCCTAAGGAGGAAATACCTGCGAAACAACAACCTCCTCCATCCATTCCTCAACATGCCCCTGGAACACAAGAAAATCTAATGGGGAAAATTGAAAACAATAAAAAGAAATTGAAGATATAATTGCAAGGTTGAAAGATCCTTCCACTTCAACCTTGCATAGGTCCATGCTTGCTGATTCTCTTAAATCTATGTTATCAAGTGTAGATTCAATTAGCAAGAAAATATCTAGTTGGACAGATAAGAGGAGAGAGTTTAGAGACTATTATGTAGACAAGCTGTCATACCAAGATGTGAAAAAATTATAAATTACAAAATTAGACTTGTGTTCGATTTTCACAAACCCACAAACAAATCAGCCTCCACCCATTACATGCAAGAGGTTCCCTATCCATTGGTGCAACAACCAAGTGATAAGGGATAATTTTGGGCAGAGGTGGTGGATGGTTTTTGACCATCCTCCTTGCAATAATAATGAGGTCCCACAATACTTTTTAAGGAAAGTCTACTATGAGTTTGTCCTCAATAAAGTGCCAAACTATTTTGATATGTGGGACTTCCAGGGTAGAGGTGGAGGTCAGCACAAGATAGACAAGGGGTACGTGTTGACCCATAGTAGGTAGTGAGATGAGTAATCAGTAGACCAACCAATGAACATGTTTCTATCCCTTCCATTATGAAGGAGAGTGTTGAGGTTGATACACTTCAGTCCATTAGTGCCTTGACCAAGAGCATCATAGAGCATGCCAGTCCTGCAGCACAGAGTGGGTTGGGAGATAGTGCAAGGAGTAGGGTCCCACCCCATGCTTGTCAGACTTGCGGGTCAGCCTGTGGTTATGACCCCATGGATAGTCAGGACGTAGGTGCACAGGCTACATCTACAGCTAAGCAGATGCTGATGACAGATACCCTCCTAAGTGAGACTTTTGGCCTTGATACTTAGGTAAATATTAGCAAGTTTATTGAATTTAATTTATTAAATTTTATTTTTGAAATGCAAGATTAACTAGTTTAGTTTCATGATTTTAATGAAATTTCAGGGTCATAGCATTGATGCAGTTTTCAGTGGTTCTCCACCTACATATTACACTAGATCATCTACTGTTGGGGTATGTAACTAGTAAACAATTATAAATATTATATGTGAATAGCATCATTATATGAATGGTATTCTGATATCTGATTTTGGATGTTAAATAGGTTAATATTAGAGATTTCACGATAACACTTGCCAGTGGTGGTGGACTTCAAAGCTTCACGGAGGTAATAAAATAAATAGTTTAATGAATGAATTGTACTTACTAGATTTTTGTATGTGACTTGTGTGCTTTATTGTGTGTACTTCCATGTTTCCATGAACATGTGTGTATGTTAGGAGCCATGATTTGCATCACTATTATAGTTTTTGTAACTGAAAAATGTTGTTTTTATTTCCAGATGATGCAGGCTACGGAGACACCTCTCAATGTTCATAGGGCAATGGAGCATGGTGTGACCTCTACGATTCATAGCTCCATGGCATTGAAAGGGGTATGAGGCAGATTAGTAAATTTCAATTTACATTCATTGTTATAGTTGTTTATTTTTGAAAAATCAAAAGATTATTGATTTGAAGTTTAATTTCTATCTGCATGGTTTCTATAGGACATGACATCACCACAGCCTATTCCTGCTACTGAGGCAAGTGAGGAGACAGATTATATCGTAGCAGTAAGTGATTATTTTGTTAAATGTTTCATTTTTTATAACATGTAATTTCTATTTATTAATGTCTATACTTTTTATTGTAACAACTAAAGATGCAGGAAGAACTAAATAGGAGGAGCAGCGCTCGGGTTCATAGTAGACCACCCACATACGCGTCTCCATCCCCTAGAAGATCAAAGGTTGCCCATGATCTATTCTCTTCACCAGCCAGAGGGGAATGGTTTTTTATCGTGTTCCTTTGTTGTATGCCTATATGGCATTTGTGGACATATATTTTGTATTGCATATAGTTGACATTGTAAGCCTATATGGCTATTTTATATATATGTTATACTTATATCGACAGATATTGATGTATGCCTATATGGATATTTGGTTAATACAAATCTTTTTTATTGATGGCGTCCGTACTTGCATTATAAATCCATGTTTGAATGGATATTTGTAGATGGCTACTTCAAATATTTCAAGTCCAATTGTATTACATAGGATGTTTGTTGATCCAATAAGCTAGCTATTGTTATTCAAGTATCACCTAAACCTCATTTTGGAACTAAAATATAAAAGTTGTATTTAAAAAAAAAATGAATCATCATGTTGAATAAAAAATATTAATATTCTTTATGAGTTGCTCAATTGAAAATATTCAAATAAGTATGCTGATCCATATTCTTTATAAGTTGGTCAATTGAAAATATTTCTTAATTTCTTGTTATTATACCATATTTGGATGCAAAGAGTATGTTTCTTGTTTTCAATAAGATAGTCAAAATCATATACTTATGAGCACCTGATGACCATTGTGGTTATTAAATGTAATTCCTCTTGCATTTAAGGGAAGGTTATGAGATTACATTGAGTCTTACCTAATTTTAGTATGCAACATAACATAGGGGCTATAGGCTTCCATAAGTCATACCTCAGGGATTTTCAGTTTTAGGCACAAATTTGTTTTAAGACCTTAGGTGCATTTCTCTACTTGCACAACCTCAAAACTCTGCCTAGAACTCAAGGCGCCTTTCATCATCCAAACAACCTCAAAATTGTGCCTTGATATTGAAAGGATGTTTCAAAGTATAAAGGAGTGCGCCTTAAAGGAGGCAATTCATCTTGATTATCATAGTTGATGAAACATATCAAACTAAGCATCATACCTCTAGGCGCATTTTTGCCTCTCTCTAAACTATCCATTTTGGCGTCTTGATGTAAAGTGAAGTCTAAACTTAGTGAAGATTGCACCTAGAAAGATATCACCTTGGATATGCACCTAGAGTCATCCTAGATCATCCATTTGCACCTAAGGGTCAATATAACATATTATAACTTAGGATGACTTTGAAAATCATCAAAAGAAGCCTAGGCACCTTTTCTTGTTTCCACCATCCATTTTGGGCACCTAGAGGAAAATAAACTTCAAATCACTTCCAACTATAGCGCCTAGTGTTAGAACCTTCAAAATGACTAAATCTTACCAAAGGAAGTCTAGGCACCTATTGTCACTTGGATCATCATGAATGAGTACCTAAGTTGAAGGAGAATAAGCATCTTGTATGGAGGTGCACTTTTGTGTCTAAATAACCTCATTTTGGTACCTTGAAGGAAGATGTTCTAAATCCTAAGATCTAGTGCCTAAGTCTAAAATGGTCTCCTATAGGTTTGAACAAGTGATTGAAGCCATCAAATTGCCAAGAAATGAGCTAAGTATACTAAGGTGCCTTTTCTTGTCTAAACTATCCATTTTGGTGCCTAGGTGGAAGGAGATTCAACATCATGAATCAAGGTGCCCTTTGCCATCAAAACAACCTCACATTGGCACCTTGGAGGAAATCAACTTAAAAGTACAAGTCTTAGAGTTTTTTCATGTTTTGATGAAGTCTTTTGAGAACAATTATAATGATTGAAGGATGAGGTGGGTAAAAAGTCTTCATCTAGCTTAGGCAGCCATTCAATATTTAGTTTTTTCACATACCCTAATCTGCGCCTTGACTTGGAGGAGTTAGTTTATGCTTTAAAATGATTTCTATGTGTTTATATGATTCAATATTTGTTAATAATTTAATATGCCGGTACAATGTAGCTCAGACTGTTTCAGCATGTTTGGGTGCAAAACAAGACCATGCCTAGCCTAAACATACCCATCCAAACACGTTGGAACTGTCAGTTTCACCACACAAGGAGAAGAACAAAAGTCACACCCCTTTGCAACTTTACACTGCCTCCTTCTGACAATTTTTGGGGCAGTAGAAAACCTTTCACCACAGGAAAATGCCTCAGAGATATAAAAAACTAAGAGAGGTTATTGTAGAGGCACTCTACGTGATCGCGTCGTCTCAAAAATAATGTTTCTAAGTGAAATAGTTTTTGAGTAACATCTCATCAAAGATTGCTACCTTTTTACACTTTGGACTCTTCAGGGATATCATCGGTACAATGTAGCTCAGACTGTTTCGACATGTTTGGGTGAAAAAAAGGACCATGCCTACTGTAAATGTACCCATCTAGACATGTTGGAATAGTTAGTTTGGTTGGATCAGGAGCATGATGAAAGTTACACGCCTTTGCAACTTTACACTGCCTCCTTCTGACAATTTTTGGGGTAGCAGAAAACCTTTCACCACGAGCAAATACCTCATATATATAAAAAACTGAGAGAGGTTATTGTAGAGGTACTCTACATGATCATGTTACCTCAGATGGAATGTTTCTAAGTGACATAGTTTTCGAGTAACATCTCATTAAAGATTGCTACCTTTTGGCACTTTGAACTCTTCAGGGATATCGTCGGTACAATGTAGCTCAGACTATTTTGATATGTTTGGGTGAAAAACAGGACCATGCCTAGTGTAAATGTACCCATCTAGATGCATTGGAATAGTCATTTTGGTTGCATCAGGAGTAGGATGAAAGTTACACCCCTTTGCAACTTTAGACTACCTCCTTTTGACAATTTTTGGGGTAGCAGAAAACCTTTCACCATGGGCAAATGCCTCATAGATATAAAAAATTGAGAGAGGTTATTGTAGAGGCACTCTACATGATCATGTTTCCTTAGATAGAATGTTTCTAAGTGACACAGTTTTTGAGTAACATCTTGTCAAATATTTCTGCCTTTTTGCACTTTGGACTCTTTAGGGATATCATCAGTACAATGTATCTCAGACTGTTTCGTCATGTTTGGGTGAAAAACAGGACTATGCCTAGTGTAAATGTACCCATCCGGACATGTTGGAATAGTCAGTTTGGTTGCATCAGGAGCAGGATGAAAGTTACACCCCTTTGCAACTTTACACTGCCTCCTTCTGACAATTTTTGGGTAGCAGAAAACCTTTCACCAAGGGCAAATGCCTCAGAGATATAAAAAATTGAGAGAGGTTATTGTAGAGGCACAATATGTGATCGTGTTTCCTTAGATAGAATGTTTCTAAGTGACACAATTTTTGAGTAACATCTCGTCAAAGATTGCTGCCTCTTTGCACTTTGGACTCTTCAGGGATATCGTCGGTACAATGTAGCTCAGATTGTTTTGACATGTTTGGGTGAAAAATAGAACCATACCTAGCCTAAACATACCCATCCAAACATGTTGGCACTATCAGTTTGGTTGCATCAGGAGCAGGACACCAAAAATGCAAAAGTTGCTTTGTGCAACTTGACAACATGGACACTTTTTTGCAACAGGACTCAAAGACTCAAACTGACCCCAAATGACTCAAAGTGACTTAAAAAGAAATGAAATGGTCTTATAAGACCTTATTACATACAATTGACTCAATCAAAATAAAATTTCATTTTTTTACCCCTCTTGGAGGCATGACAACCTAGGTGCCCCTGCACTATTAGTGCAACTGAAGGACTATGGTGGTGGCATGAAACTAGAGTGAGTTGACATTCATTTGCATCTAGTTTGGCATCTTGAAACAATTATAGAGTAGAGTAAGACTCATTTTCCTTAAAATAGTTTAAGAAACCCTTATCTAGGGTTTTGGTAAGAATCATGCATTTTTTGGCCATTCCACTGATTTGATTCACTTTTGATCAGCAGAATGGGTTGTAGTAGGTCTGTTCTAGTATGCTATGATGATTTTTTGGTAGGAAATCTACAGAGAAGAAGTTTTCTTTGAGGAAACCTAACAAAACCATGTGTTAGGTGATGTTTAGAGACATAGAGAAGGAACCATAGAGGCATTTTTGGGAACAATAGATTGTAGGAGGACAAAACCCACAAAATTCATAGTTTTGGAATGAATACTAAGTCCTCAAGTCATTGGTTGAGTTCTGTGTGTGAATTTAAGGGGGGTCTCTTTGTATTTTAGGCCTAATTGGGGCTCTAGGTTATTGAGAGGAGTTATAGGTTAGGGTATATCATCCAAAACAACCTATACCCAATTTTAGATATGTCATAGGGAGTCCAAATGGGTATCTACTGATTGTCCAAGTTCTATGTTTGAAGATTTGTATCAAAAGTTATCAGGACTATTCTCCTTTTTTAGGGTTGCAAGCCATTTCTTAGGTTTGTGAAGGAAGTGTTAATCCTGAGTTTGGTCTACCTTTGGTAATGATTGGAATGGGTCCCATAGCATCTGAAATCACCTTTTCCATGAAGAATTTAGAGTCTCTAACTGTTGTTCCCACTTTTGTATAATGATCATGAAACTTGGGCTTTAGAGCATAAGTAAACCTTGTCTAGTTTACCATCCTCCAACTATCCCATTGCCTCTACATCACAATTAGAGACACCTATTATCTAGTTAGAAACCAAGACACCTAGAGACACCTATATTTTACACATTACCTAGATTTTATACATTATTCTCAGGATCAACTTCATCCGTCACTTAGGTCTAACCCCATGAAGCATAACATGATGATGTAAAAATGTGTATATGTGTAAAAGTGCAACAGGAAACAAAAAAAGACAAACCTTACAAATTAATGTGCATACTTACAACTTAATGTAAAATGACTTTACAAAATCAATGTGAATACTTACAAATTAATCCAATGAACCATCCGGGTCTGCTCTACTCTTTATTGTGTCAAGTATTGCTTCATGGTTAGACTCACACACCTTCCACAAGACTTTGTTCAAAAGTCTACCCCGATACTGTATCAAATGAACATTGGATGCCATGATAAGGTTCGAGTAATGAAGAATCTTTCAGTGCATGTCAAAGTCCTGAAACAACCAAACATTAACACTCTTATGTGGGTACCTTCTAAGCCATGTTCAAGTAATAACCACTGAGCCTGTAGGGTATTTGATATTTTCTCCATCTATAACTGGGGCCTCCAATTTCTTTTTGGCCTCAACATAATGACATAAGTAATAATATGTTCCCTCTTCATTATCTTCATCTGCAATAATTGCATATACATGCCCTACATTGATATGTGTACACAATTAGATGAAATTAGTCAACATTACAAAAACACTACAAAGTAAGATGACATTAGGAATTTCAAAAACTATGCAAATAGATATATTACCTGGTTGAACTAGATCTAATATGTGGTCAAAGTCAACTGATGATTCCATCTGTGTTAGTTCTAGTGTCATCGGGGTCGATACGTGTCAAGTGGGCTAAGATAACTTAACTACCATTCTTCAACCCACTCCTTTGACTCACACTCATCTTAGGATTGAATTGTATAGGAAGAACAAAAGCATGACATCTTTTGTGTATGGATACTCCATGAACCTGCAATTGAGCTTCTGAAAGAGTGCATCTCATTTGATCCTGTCAGTGTACAATAGTCCTCATATGGTGCAATGTTAGTATCATCTATCAACCAAAAAAATCTATGAACTGAAGACCCACCTTCATTACCTGGACCCATGGAAGCAGTACAACACTTGACAATCGATTTTGCATCTGTCAACTTTGCATTGTTTTTATACTTTAACTCTTCTCATGCTATGACTATTTTGATACATGCTCCTGCACCATCATGCTCCCCCTTTCCATGCTTGGCCTCACAAAAGTTCCACATATGCTGAATACCTATAAAATTATGCCTCCTACTCAGCCAATAAAAATTTTGTGAGTTTTTGAATTATGACGTATAGTTATCTAACCATATGATATGCTAACTGAATGATATGCCCCTTCTAGCCAAATCATTGTAGAACACCTAAAAGCAACCTTGCACGAACTCTGTAGAATGCATGCAATCATCACTAATATAGAAATTATACTCCCTTATGATCTTTCTATCATCCTTTGTACTATCATTTGCATGGATGAAAGTGATGTGCACAAATATAGAAACCTGTGTGGAGTTGTAATATTGTGATTGTACCTCATGCTATGGCTGTAGACTGTAGTTCTCTACAAAGTCGATGACTGAAACAATGCTACCAACCAAAAATGTGTCCTTGCATAACTTGAATTGCAAGTCCAACCATCGAGCTCTATGGGCATGTCTTGCATACTCATACACTATGCTATCATGAAATATAGGCATAAACTGATACACTGAAATCTTTTCAATAACCAATTCAGACCTCTTTGCTTCTTTACCATCTGTTGTATTGTATGCCACTATTTTATACTTGCCAAACTCTACTAGTTTGTTTCCAACCGCATGTGTTCTTTCCATATGTTCATATATTGGTAAATGTTGCAAGCCATCACAACGATGACATGTGCCATCCAAGCATAATTTCTTGTAGAATATTTGACCTTCCTCTCTTTCACATAAAATTCTTGATATGAAGTCTCTTGAAGATGTTGGTAGGGCATGTATGGCACAACCCTACAAAACATTGTTAGTATGCATATCTAGACATATAGACCTATAAACATCAAAATGGTTAGAAAATTCAATATGTAATCTACAACAACAAGTAGTGTGTGTGTGATTTATCTTGACATAGAAAGGTTTTAGCATTTCAAAATATCTTTGACAAATTTTAATTTGAGGATACTTCTCTAGAAATTTACCATAAAACTGTGTTTGAGGCTCATCCAAAAAATGCTTTAGATGTGGCTCACGATTCTGACTACTAATTCTCCTTCTTACCACATCCCTTTGATTCAGAGATACCATTGTGTAATTCTTCTAAAAGTCTTCAATTAGTGATCTCAATGCTTCAACAATTGGTTTATCTTTTTGTGGTAGCCTCCCCGAGAACGCCCATAATTCATTATCATTAGTGTCCTCAATTCTTTGGCGTCTTCCAATGGCTCTTGATAAAGTTTTCCTATTAATTATCAATTCTTGACTCATCTTTCTAATGAGACAAGCTTTCCTCATTTGACTACATACTATAGTCGATGTAATCACACGCCGTGTTGCATTACTATCTTTTGTGCATGAGGTGTTACCCACACTCTCATATGCACTCATTAGATTCTTGACAATATATTTTTCACTTGAAGCCTCTGATGTTCTCAACCCAAGAATCTTCATGATGGACCTATACTTTATACTTTGCATCATTTCAAGGAATAGTTGACATCTTGCAGTCTCATTTAAATTTTCAAAGAACAATCTCCAAATCTTATGAGCATATCTTCTACAAGTGCATTTTGGAATCTTGCCTTCCATTGGATGCAAAATATTCTCATCAATATCAATAAAATACTTTGGCTTTCTATGCAAAATTCTAGGTAGTGTTAAGTTAGATAAATTCATCTCAACATTAGGAATTTCATTAATATTTAAATGAGATGGGTTATATGGCATACCTTTGATCAAAGATGGAATAGATGACATACCTTGAGGTTGAGGTGGGAACGATGGCATACCTCCTTCATCACATGTGAGTGATGATGTACTCTCAACTTGAGATGTGGTAGATGGTCTCCCTACATGTTGACTTGTAGTAGAGGACGTGTCTCCAACTATGGTATTCAAATCTCTCGTAGCATGAAGTTTTTACATTCGTTCTCTTTGTGCCACCAATACCATATCTCTTTGTGATGGTTGTGGTTCCTCTTCAATTGACATGTCTTCATTTATCATGTCCAATTTCCTCTTCTCACGAAGTTCCATCATAGCCACTACTTTCTTTATATTCTTAGCTTCTATCTCTTCCTGTGTTGGTTTAATTCTTGATCATTTCCTTGGCATGATGGAGAATTTGTCTGTAGCATGATAAAGAGACCAATATTAGTTCATAAGAAATGAATCTATACAAATAACTAAAATATATGTCATTCAACCCTTCATAGTAAATGTACATACAATCATCATGTAAAAGAGTAAATGTCACTCAACCAAAATAGGTACAAAGCATACAAAGCAAATTATTGCAGCCATGAAAAGAGTACATGGGACTTCCTGCTTGAAAAAGTTGAGGTAGGCCCAATTTGACATGTTTGTTGTTACTAGGGCTACTAGGATTTGGAATTGAGAAGGTGTTTTATTGGTACTAGGGATATTAGGATTTGAGTGGCTTGTGAAGGAATAGACAACAATTGTTGTGTCATGTGTATGTACAAATCATCATGAATAGGTGCATAAAGAATATCCTAGCCCAAGATTTGTGCATACAAATCATCATTTCATGTTGATACTTGTATGATCTTGGCACCTATTCATTTATATTTTAACTTGTTACTATGACAAGATAATAGTGGGATTGTATTTTTATTATGTTGTAAGAATTTATTCTTGTACAGTTTGATATCATGGTATGTTAAGGTCTGTTTATTACACATAATTATTAAAGAGCCCAAGTGTAGAAAATATACATGGCATCATGTGAGATTGTAGGTTGCTTTCCTTATTGAGAATGTGTCTATTTTAATCATGTATGATAAAGCATGATAAAGTAATTCAAATAGAATTAAGGAAAATGTAAAGAACATGCATGTAAAGACTTGACATACCTAAAAAACAAAGATTTGAATGGAGAGAGTACCCAATTATGTAGTGTTTTTTTCTTCTTTCATCAAACTCCTCAACAATTTGAGTTTTTCACCACTTGCTTCCTTTTCAAAGTTAAATTGAATAACACTCAAATATAATTAACAACAATACTATTAACCAATCTATAATGTTAAATTCCTAAAATTGAATCACAATTAACATTGCAACACTACAAAAATTGAAACTGGAATAGATATATATTAAACTTGGTGTGAAAACTATGTTATTTCCTCCTTCTCAAGTTGGCAAAGAAGAAAAGGTGGTGGAAAGATCATGCAAATGTGCTAGAATGTGTAAAATGTGCATGTGAACTTCCCAACAACATGAAACCACTTCTTTTTTGTCAGAGCATGCACATAATCAGCATGATAACAGAGCATGTGGGCCTAGATCATGGGGGCCAACACTTTTAACCATTTCTATACTAGGACAAAATGTGAGCACGTTATAACGCACTCGCATTTTGTCCTGCTATAGATTGATCCATAAATATTTGTGCATATCTCACCTTTACAATATCTCACCTCTAGTTCCATCAGCTCATGTTCTATATCTCACTTATCTCTCCCCCTCAACTCTCTACCTCTCTACCTCTCCCCTCTCTATGTCTCTTAGTCACTCCTTGTCTACCTCAACCCTAAACCTTATCCTTAAACCCTAATCCCTCAACCCTCAAGTCTAATCCCTCATCCCTAAACCCTAAACACTATCCCTATTCCTAAACGCTCAATAGGCTCAATACTATACCTTAAACCCTAATCCCTTATCCCTAAACCCTCCAACCCTATCCCTAATCCTTATACCCTTGACACCCTACTTTAACCCTAATCCCTTGACCTCAACCCTATCCCAAAACCCTCAACCCTCGAACCTCAATGTACTCAACCCTCAATGTCAAACCCTAATCCCTCAACCCTTAACTCTGACCCCTCAAGCCTCGACCCTATCCCTAAACCATCAATGTTAAATCCTAATCCCTCAACCCTTAACTCTAATCCCTAAACTCTAAACCCTATCCCTAAACCCTAAACACTATCCCTATTCCTAAACCCTCAAAGGGCTCGATACTATACCTTAAACCCTAATCCCTTATCCCTAAACCCTCCAACCCTATCCCTAATCCTTATACCCTCGACACTCTACTTTAACCCTAATCCCTCGACCCTCAACCCTATCCCTAAATGCTTGACCCTCGAACCTCAACCCTCAATGTCAAACCCTAATCCCTCAACCCTTAACTCTAATCCCTCAACCCTCAACCATATCCCTAAACCCTAAAGCCTCAACCCTCAACCCTCAACCCTCAACGTCAAATCCTAATCCCTCAACCCTTCACTCTAATCCCTTAACCCTAAACCCTATCCCTAAACCCTCAACACTATACCTTAAACCCTAATCCCTCAACCCTCAACCCTAAACCTTATCCCTAAATCCTAATCCCTCAACCTTCAACCATAATCTGTCATCCCTCAACTCTAATCCCTCATCCCTAAACCGTAAACACTATCTCTATTCCTAAACCCTCAACAGGATCGATACTATACCTTAAACCCTAATCCCTTATCCCTAAACCCTCCAACCCTATCCCTAATCCTTATACCCTCAACCCTCAACCCTATCCTAAAACCTTCAATCCTCAAACCTCAATGTACTCAACCCTCAACATCAAACCCTAATCCCTCAACCCTTAACTCTAATATCTCGACCCTCAACCCTATCCCTAAACCCTAAACCCTAAAGCCTCAACCCTCAACATCAAATCCTAATCCCTCAACCCTTACCTCTAATCCATCAACCCTAAACCCTATCCCTAAACCCTAAACACTATCCCTATTCCTAAACCCTCAATGGGCTCAATACTATACCTTAAACCCTAATCCCTTATCCCTAAACCCTCCAACCCTATCTCTAATCCTTATACCCTCGACACTCTACTTTAACCCTAATCCCTCGAACCTCAAAGCTATCCCTAAACCCTTGACCCTCGAACCTCAACCCTCAACCCTCAACGTCAAACCCTAATCCCTCAACCCTTAACTCTAATCCCTCAACCCTCAACCCTATCCCTAAACCCTAAAGCCTCAACCCTCAACCGTCAACATCAAATCCTAGTCCCTCAACCCTTCACTCTAATCCCTCAACCCTAAACCCTATCCCTAAACCCTCAACACTATACCTTAAACCCTAATCCCTCAACCCTCAACCCTAAACCTTATCCCTAAACCCTAATCCCTCAACCCTCAACCCTAATCCATCATCCCTAAACTCTAATCCCTCATCCCTAAACCCTAAATGCTATCCCTATTCCTAAACTCTCAATGGGCTTGATACTATACCTTAAACCCTAATCCCTTATCCCTAAACCCTCCAACACTATCCCTAATCCTTATACCCTCAACACTCTACTTTAACCCTAATCCCTTGACCCTTAACCCTATCTCGTAACCCTCAACACTCAAACCTCAATGTACTCAACCCTCAATGTCAAACCCTAATCCATCAACCCTTAACTCTGATCCTTCGACCCTTAACCCTTAAAACTTGAACCCTAAAACCTATCCCTACACACTCGACACTCAACACTATATCTTAAATCCTAATCCCTTAGCCCTCATCCCTAAAGCTTCAACCCTAAATCCTTAAACCTTTAACCCTAAACCCTATCCCTAATCCATCTACCCTTGACACTCTTCTTTAACCCGAATCCCTTGACCATCAACCCTATCCCTAAACCCTCAACCCTCAACCCTCAACTCTCAACATTAAACCCCAATTCGTCAACCCTAAACCATAATCCCTCAAACCTAAACCCTATCGCTAAACCATCAACCCTCAACACTATACCTTAAACCCTAATCCCTATCCCTCAACCCTTAACCCTTAAAACTTAAACCCTATCCCTACACCCTCAACACTTGACACTATATCTTAAGCCTTATACTCTCATCCCTAAAGCCTCAATCCTCAATCCTTAAACCTTCAACCCTAAACCCTATCCCTAATCCCTCTACCCTCGACACTCTAACCCTAACCTCAACATTAAATGCTAATCCGTCAACCCTAAACCCTAATCCTTCAACCCTAAACCCTATCCCTAAACCCTTAAACATCAACACTATACCTTAAACCCTAATCCATCAACCCTAAAACCTAATCCCTCAACCCTCAACCCTAAACACTATCAATAAACCCTCAACCCTTGACAGCATACATTAAACCCTAATCCCTCAACCCTCAACCCTAATCCCTCATCCCTAAACCCTAAACGCTATCCCTATTCCTAAACCCTCAACCCTTGACACTATACCTTAAACCCTAATCCCTTATCCCTAAACCCTAAACCCTATCCCTCAACCCTTAACCCTTAAAAATTAAACCCTAAAACATATCCATAAACCCTCAATGCTCAACACTATATTTTAAACCCTAATCCCTTAACCCTTAACCCTAAAGCCTCAACCCTCAATCGTTAAACCTTCAACCCTAAACCCTATCCCTAATCCCTCTACCCTCAACATTCTACTTTAACCCTAATCCCTTGACCATCAACCCTATCCCTAAACCCTCAACCCTCAACCCTCAACTCTCAACATTAAACCCTAATCAATCAACCCTAAACCCTAATCCGTCAACCCTAAACCCTAATCCCTCAACCCTAAACCCTATCCCTAAACCCTCAACCCTCAACACTATACCTTAAACCATAATCCCTCAACCCTAAACCCTAAACCCTATCCCTAAACCCAACAAAACTACTTTGCCTTATGTTAGGTTGTTAAACCCATCATTTTGGACACTCTTCTCTTAAAGATATATGAGTTGTAAGAATATGTCAAAAAAATGGCTATGAACTTTTTAATGTTAGTAATGTTATATGGCATGTTTTTCTAGCCCATCTGGGGTTCATTATGCCAATAGGTGTACACACTATGAGAAAAGCTTTGAGTATGATACATCCACTGAGTAATTAACAGTTGAAATCAGAAGGATGATCATTATGAGAAAAGCTTTGCATTGGGGTACATCTATGTTTCTTGTTGTGCACCTCGCACTTAGGGGAGGTATATTGTTATGAAACAGGCAAATAATCTCCCATTGATTACTAGCTCTATCCACAAGAACTACTAAAAATTTTTCTCTTGGTAATTGTAGAGGACATTCACCTATTTTTGGCAACTCCTGCATTCCCAAACCATTACAAGAACTAAGTTATTTTAACCCAATAAATAGCAGATTTCATTGATTTAATACTCTACTATATTAAAGCTTAGCATTCACACAAATGTAGATGTTCATATTATAGAAGACTACATTATATTAGACTATTAGAGATCCCTCAGAATAATGTAATAACAAAACTACTTTGCCTTATGTTAGCTTACAATTAAACCCATTCTTTTTGACACTCTTCTCTTAATAAAGTAAGAGTAATAAGAATAGAAGGCAAAAAATTTGATCTTACTAGTATGCATGGTTGGTTTACATTCCGTGACTTCATTTTCATTGAATAAAAAGGTAAATATCTGATTTGAAAGGTGGGGCAGAGTTCACTGTCATGTGCTTTTCTAGATGATAGGGTCCATAATGTCTAGGGTTCTTCAAAGAAAGGCTTGTAACATAATTAAGTTTTTGTTATACCAATCCTCTAGGTAAAGCTACAATTCAAATGTCTACTTTGAAAGTTGAAATAAATTAAATTAGACTTACAATTTTGATTTTCTTCCATTGCTTCAACAACATCATTGTTTTCTTCATCAGAAACCAATTCAAGATCAGCAACTTGTTGCCCATTGGTTGACTTGAATTGCATCCTCTGTTAGAAGAAGGGCATTTCTTATCTATATCAATGTTGGTATTCATAAGCTGAAGAGCATTGATATTTTTCACACACCCTATTCTTTGAAATATCTTAACCTTAAAATATGACTTAGATATGTACTTGAACACAACGAAATCTCCAATCTCCAGCCCATGATGATTCACAAAATTTTCCCAACCCTACCTAAATTCTAGTTTATCTATGGTACCCCTTAATTGTACATCCCACTCCTGTCACTTGGACCTTGAAGAAGGAGGCACACCCATTAAACCAACTCATTCAACAACTTGCTGCCCCTCGGTTGACTTAAACTACATACTCTGTTAGAAGAAGGGCATATTTTATTTGTATCAATGTTGGTATTCGTAAGACAAAGAGCATTGATGTTTTTCACACACCCTATTCTTTGAAATATCTTAACCTTCAGTTATGACTTGGATATGTACTTGAACACAACAAAATCTCTAATCTCCAGCCCATGATGATTCACAAAATTTTCCCAACCCTTCCTAAATTCTAGTTTATTTATGGTACCCCTTAATTGTACATCCCTAAACCTTAAACCCTAATCCCTTAACCCTACACCCTAATCCCTAGTCCCTAAACCATAAACCCTAATCCCTAATTATAATTTATGGTACCCTAATCCCTTATCTCTAAACCATAAACCCTCTCCCTAAATCCTCAACCCTCAACACTTAAACCTTAAATCCTAAACCCTATCCCTAAACCCTCAACCCTCAAAACTATACCTTAAACCCTAATCCCTCAACCCTAAACTTTCAACCCTAAACCCTATCCCTAATCCCTCTACCCTCAAAACTCTACCTTAACCCTAATCCCTTGACCCTCAACCCTAAACGCTATCCCTAAAGCCTCAACCCTAAACCCTAATCCCTCAAGGTCCTAAACTCTAATCCCTTATCCCTAAACTCTAAATCCTATCCCTAAATGCTCAACCCTCAACCTTAAACCTTAATCAGTCAATCCTTATCCATCCCTCTCCTCCCCTATCTGGCTCACCCCCATCTTTACCCTCCTCTACCCTCGACACTATACATACATACATATAGGCATACATAGATACATACATACATATAGGCATACATGCATACATACATACATACATACATACATGATTAATAACCTTGAACATAAACAAATTCAAGGGGGACATAACATGAGGGTGTTATAATGCACTCACGTTATTGCAAACATGACAAATAGTCCACAAACTTCTGCGGAAAAGGAAAAATGCAAAGTTGAACATAACGTGAGCGTGTTATAATGCACTCACGTTATGTTTTGATTTGGGAATCCCAAAGCCTTGGGCTTGGGATTTACTTTGGATTTCCAATCCAAAGGCTTGGAGTGTCTTCCCAATGTCCACAAATGTGTTTTTCCATATTCTGCAAGATTTCACATAATTTCGTTTGTGCTAAACCTCAAATTTGCACGTGTTTCAAGGTCAAACAAATCAAACACCTGGGTAATGTTAGGCTTTCTCTTAGCTATTTGATGATGTGATTTTTTTCACATTTTGACAATGTTAAGCCTTTTATCTTTAATTTCTTTTGTTTGTGTGTTCGTTTTTGGGTAAAAACTACTGTTTGGTCTTTTTTTCATTGTAAATTAACTATTCATTGAAATTTAAAAAAAAACATATTTAGGAACTAGAATCCATTCTACACATATTAAAAAAAGAAAAAAATGATTTTCAATTAGTTTTCAAAATTTATAGGGGCAGTACGGCCAAAATTCTATTTTTTAGGATGTGTCCACTTTGAAAATTAGTAAAAAATCAAATATTCATCAAAAAATTATCAGAAAAATCGGGCATAAACTACGTGCTGTTAGATAATTTCTCACTGAAGCGATTTTAAAAATACCAAAAAAAAGTTGACCTTTTGAGGGAGCCACAAAACATGCTATGTTATGTTTTTTTGACAGAAACAACACCAATTTCTGTGGCTCCCTCTTTTGAACCCCTTAATCTATACCATTTTCAAAAAAAATTAGTAGTTTAGAGAGTAGACTCGGACTACTACGAACATTGTTTTTGTTGCATCTCCAAATTTTTAGTGTAACTATGCTCAATTTCTCATCCAAGGCCAGCATTTCCTGATTTTAGAAAAAAAGTGGCCACTTAAGACCCCTTTTTGGCCCCCCATCTTTTTTCCCTTACCCTATGGCTAACCCAACAAACTACTAAAACAGAGATGAAATGGGTGAGAGGTAGACAGCCACAAAATATTCATATCTCCAAAATCGCAAACTGGGTATAGCTGAGTTTTGGATATGATTTAAAAATCTAGGTCATGCACGACATATTAAAATTATGGATGAACCAAGTTCTTAAAAGTAAAGTTATAGCTGACGCAATAGACTAGGTTTAGAAAATACAGAAGAGAATTCACAAAATATTTCACTGATCTAATGCAACAATAAATTAGTTTCATATCTCAGTTTATACCTGGAATATTGCTTCAATCACATCTTCACAAATTTCCCAGTTGGCATCCATTTTTCACATATCTTTTCTTCTGGAAGCTATGGTTTACGATGCCAAAAGAAAATGAAAACTTCCTCTGAGAGAAAGATCCCTAAAACATAAAACATATTCTTCATTTGAAATGCACGCTTCTTCCCCAAATTATGTCTTAAGATTTCAAATTAAAGTTGAGCATGCATAACCACCCCCACAATTTCTTCCAGAAGATTATCCTTTATTACTCTCTTACAACTTGCTATTTTAACCAAACAATAATTTCTCTCTGATTCTATTTATTTTAGAATTTGCTATTTATTTTATTTACAACTAGACAAGATTCATTTCTGATTTTATCTACTATAGTATTTCCTATATTTATATATATGACAACTTGTAAATATTATCTATTTTATTGCCATTAACACAACATTAAATTATATTAATTTATTTATTTATCTCTAGTTGGATTTAAATTTATTATTATTATTATTATTATTATTATTATTATTATTATTATTATTATTATTATTTATTAACATAACTTCTAGAATAATATATTTTTCATAAACTAAATTTACTTATGGACATTTATATATTTATTTATTTAATAAAAAAATTTCATAACTAATTATCTTATTTTAAGGCAACAATAACCAAAACAATACCAGCAAAATAACCCAACTGCCAAACCATACCTGACTACTATGCAAGATCGAAAAGCATGACCACCACAACAATTACTGACTATCATGACCAAACCTACAACACTGACAAGGTGCACAACTAGATACTCATCCTCTTCAAGGATGATGGCTAAGATAGGGGACCATATGTTATCTCAATTCAACAATTCCATTGCTTAAGGCACGCTCAGACCTATTAATTCAAGTGGAGTTCATGCCTAGTACCTGCAAGCTACAGCAAACAACATGGTCGAACATGTATATATATGCAATCATGTAATCATACACACAATGAAAGGAAGTCGCAGTGTAGCAGGGTACTCATGCATGAGTAATGCGACACTGTTCCTTTTACCCACACATCAAACATGTTATCATAACACACATATCAATCAGTTACTGAATGTCTAAGTAAGAACCGTCATTAGATAGTCACATGATACTCATAATACGATTGATCCACAAAAACCATCATAACCTCATATGATACATAATCAGTCACATAAAACTCAATTCTAACATATGACACTCATAGTAAAATCAACATCATAATCACTTGAATGCAAGGCAATGTTAGAGCATGTGAATTATTGGTATTGCAACAAGGTTCATTGATAAAATATACTAACCTAAGTATTCTGATTATTTACATTCATCTTCATGCTCCTTAGTCCGACCACCTGTACATCCAAGGTGAAACTGGAGGGGCACTACATCCTCCCCCCCTAAAACTTGACTTACTCCTAGAAGTCATAGACTAGGGTGAAAACATAACATATTAGTATTGCAATTTTCTATTATCAACATACGCCTCCATATTAAGCAGTTGTTCATAAGACAAGTATAATCATTCAATAAAGATAAGAAGAACATAAATTCCTTACCTTTAAGGTGTATCTTGTGATCTACTTATAACCAATCACACATATTTTGAGAATTTCATATGATTTAGAGAATTGCATTCACATATTAACAAGGAAAAATACATCTCATCTCTTATTTCCACTAATTACCAACCATGCAAGTACAATTCTCTGCAGAGTCCTCCCTTGAAAATACTATTAGAGGTTCGAAATGAACATGATAGAAAAAAACACTTAACACGAAACAGAGCCAATAGAAACAAACATTCAGAATAGCCACCATAGAAATTTTAAAAATGCAAACCCATGTGGGGAAATAATCAAATTCAATCTTAAGTCACAAAATGCCAGCAATTTTCAACAATAAATCAAGTATAAAGAAAAGAGTTTTGGTGACCACTCCTATCATAAGAGAGTTCAAAGAAAACAAATTCACTATTAACCCACCAACATCACATGAAGAAACTATCAAAAATTTCAAAACAACCAATATTACAAATAAATCCAAATCATGGTGTAACTAATTTTAGCCACAAAAGGGAGTCTCCGCTACACAACACCCCAGGACTCAAAGTCCAGAATGCATTAGAGAATGTACACCAAACACATGGAGAACTAAGAAGTTTTCTACATCTTCATATCTAAACAACTTTTATACAAAAATTTAAGGTAACACAGTTGCTACTGATATACAAAAAAATTATATCATTAGTGCAGTACAATTTCTATTTTACCAAGCTATGAACATATGCAATTACTTCCTTATGCAAGAAGATATTTACAGAGGAAATGTATGATACCACACACAAGAATAATTCAAAACTCTAATTGACTTACAGTATCACATTCATGATCTCATGGGTCCAACACAAGGTCTGATTTGATCTCCTGTACACATTTCTTACACATGCATACACAATGATAACTTTCATAAATCACAATAGAAATTCCACATGAGGTCATGGCCAACTAAGAAATAGATATCATATTATTGAGCAAACACGCAAAGATACCCCACGCATGACAACACCACATAATCCACATGTCTCGCGACACATGATTCCACCGAGTGATTAAATCATTCCAATACTTACACATATAATGCAATTAACATAAAGATGGTATGGTGCTTCCACACCCATAGCTAAACATAACCCCTATGCATGATTACTTCACCAAATTAGGGAACACAAACACCATTGGCCTTTCACAATACCCCACACAGAATGGGTACAGGACATTCACATCACTAGAGGGGCAAATACCACACTCCTAATCACATGCACTAATAATAACCATGCTTCTTTCTTCTAAAGCACTAGAGACCACAATAGGAACTCAAGGCCTCAACAAATCAACAAGCACTAACATTCAAGAAACATATATTGTCATATATAACATCACATTTTCAGAAAAGGAGAGAGAACACATAGCAGATACATAAATAAAACAAGGCATAAAGAATTTATTTCTTCCTGAATCAAAGAACAATTCTGTAAATTTATCAACCTTCTAACATCATACTAAGGCACATAGGTGAGAGGTACTATTACCAACTTACCACAAGTAGAAAAATGTTTAACCTAGAGCAACAACAACAATCTAGAGATCCCAGTGTTACAACCTAGGCTCTAATACCAAATGTAATGCCCTGCCAAGGAACCCAGAGGATAACACAACTAAGCTTACAAAAAGGTCAATTTTTTTTTAAATGAAAGAAATAACAACAATGATGTATTTATTCATAGCATTTAAATTAAGCTTTATCCTCTAGGGTTCCATGGCTACATTACTAATGAACTAAAACAAGATCTAACCAACATTATGAATTAACTAACAAACATAGTTTAATCTAAGTCTAATTGCATCAGATAAATAAACACACACAATTCCATATTATATCATCACATAAGTAACATTAGGATACTGCACATAGGGTCACGAGTACATAGACAAGTTCCTTTACAAGAGTGTACAACATTACATTGTTTACAATATCACTATCCAGATTATATTGGAGTACATACATCAAGATAGCAGTACATGATTCAACCAATATACAAGAACGGAACATGATCATAAGTATCTATCTCCTCAAGCTAGAGCAAGATCTGAAATTTGTCATATAAGGTACATCCTTCTCACACATGATCAACAGCAAGGGAAACCAATGGAGAGAAAAGCACAACCACCCGACCATGTGGAACACTAAGGTCCGCCCCTCGTGCTAGGAGATAGCAATAAGGTCCCACTAAGAAAACAATTAAGAAAGATAGTAGACTAACATGTGCAACGACTACACATGGCTCCAATACAACATGGGTCAATATGAACAATAAAAGTAACTCAAACATCACTTCCAGAGGCAATCACACAATGTATGGGAAAAACACACATTAGGGATTGCTAGGCTGTAGTAGGAAAGAGTGTCATCGCATGGTCCTAGCATGGGTTATCCAGTCTATCTTTCTCTAGAAACTGGCCCCCATCTATGGTTATCCTGGTAGCTTCTCTCTAGGCACCAGCCCCATAGGGTGACACATGCGGAACCAACAATCCTTTTAGGATGACAAGGAAGTTGATTTTGCCAACCATAGCCTTCTCATCCCATCCTTAGCCTGAACAAGCACTACAGGCATAGGTGAGGCATTCAATTATCTTATTTAGTGTGGAAACTAACCAACTCTCTGAATTTATTATTAAGTTATCACTGGATTAAAAACATCCAATGGGTTATCCTGGCAGCCTCTTTGGGCACTGGCCCCACATTGAAAGCCACTCCCCTACCTGCATCTAGAAATTAAACACAACAGTTGTTTACACTATTTACACTGATGTAGATTTCATTAATAAATAGGACAATTTTGTAGATATTATTAAATATAACTGTATAAGCAAGACTGAAAGCCTATAATATTAGAATGCTATAAATATCTTACACTAGTTAGAAGCACAAGATACAAAACCTGAAGCTACAATGAAAGAAGCTTGTTCTAAGGTTAGTTTGAGAGGAAAGGAAAATAGAAAAACAAAACATTCTTATAGATCTAACATCTTCATCAAATCTACCACACTTTTAACCACATGTATATGATAGGATCAGCACAAAATGAATTTGTTGAGAAGGCTTTAGAAGCTACCAACAATGCAAAATGTGAAAGTATAGATAGGGTACACAGACTGATTGGTTGAATGCCTCAAAGAGAGTCATATGATGGAAACCAATGATCATAGGATATGTAAAAAATGAATTTGTTGAAAAATCTCAGAGAAACCTAGTTCGAAAATATAGAGTTATTGGTGACGCAACTAAATGTTTTAACAAAGACGAAAAGGGTGAGAGGTAGACAGTCACAAAATATTCATATCTCAAAACTGGCAAACTAGGTATGGGTGGTTTTTGGAAATGATTTACATATCCAAGACATGCACCATATATAAAAAAATTATAGAAACCCAGTTAGTAAAATTAAATTTATGGCTAACGTAATAGACTATTAAAACAGACACGAAATGGGTGAGAGGTGGATAGTCACAAAATATTTATATCTCAAACATGACAAACTGGGTATGGCCAATTTTTGGATATGATTTAGATATCCAGGATGTGCACAATATAAAAAAATGATTAGAGAAACCCAGTTTGTAAAATTAAAGTTATGGCTCACGTAACAGACTGTTAAAATAGAGACGAAATGGGTGAGAGGTAGACAGTCACAAAATATTCATATCTCAAAATTTACAAACTGAGTATGGCTGATTTTTGGATATGATTTAGAAAACTAGGTCATGCACGACATAGAAAATTTTTTGAGGAACCTTGTTCGTAAAAATAAATTTATAGCTGATGTAATAGACTAGGTTCAGAAAATGTAGAAGAGAATTCACAAAATATTACAATAAATCAATTTGATATCTCAGTCCATACATGGAATATTGCTTCAATCACATCTTCACAAATTTCCTAGCTCATATCCATTTTTCCCATGTCTTTTCTTCTGGAAGCTATGGTTTACGGTGCCAAAAGAAAATGAAAACATTCTGAGAGAGAGAGAGATCCCCAAAACATAAAACATATTCTTCATTTGAAATGCACTCTCCTTCCCCAAATTATGTCTTGAGATTTCAAATTAAAGTTGACATTGCATAACCACCACCATAATTTCTTCCAGAAGATTCTCCTTTATTACTTTCTTATAATTTTCTATTTTAACCAAACAATAATTTCTCTCTGATTCTTTTTATTTTAGATTTTTCTATTTATTTCATTTTTAACTAGACAAGATTCATTTCTAATTTTATCTACTTTAGTATTTTCTATATTTATATATATGACAACTTGCAAATATTATCTATTTTATTTCCATTAACACAACATTAAATTATATTAATTAATTTATTTATCTCTAGTTGGAATTACATTTATTACTATTATTATTATTATTATTATTATTATTTATTAACTTAACTTCTAGAATAATATATTTTTCATAAACTAAATTTAATTAAGGACATTTATATATTTATTTCTTTAACAAAAAAGCTTCATAACTAATTATTTTATTTTAAACCAACAATAACCAAAACAATACCAACAAAATAACCCAACTGCCAAACCATACTTGAGTACTGTGCAAGATCGGAAAGCAACACCACCACAACAATGACTGACTATCATGACCAAACCGACAACACTGACAGGGTGCACAATCGGATACTCATCCTCTTCAAGGATGATGGCTAGGCTAGGGGACCATATGTTATCTCCATTCAACAGTTCCATTGGGTAAGGCACGCTCAGACTTGTTAATTCAAGTGGATTCGATGCCTGGTACCTGCAGCCTACAGCAAACAACATGGTCAAACATGTATATATATGCAATCATGTAGTCATACACATAGTGAAAGGAAGTCGCAGGGTAGCAAGGTACTCATGCATGAGTAATGCAACACTATTCCTTTCACCCACACATCAAACATGTAATCATAACACACATATCAATCAGTTACTGAATGACTAAGTAAGAACCATCATTAGATAGTCACATGATACTCATAATACGATTGATCCACAAAAAACATCATAACCTCCTATGATATAGAATCAATCACATAAAACTCAATTCTAACATATGACACTCATAGTAAAATCAACATCATAATCACTTGAATGCAAGGCAATGTTAGAGCATGTGAATTATCGGTATTGCAACAAGGTTCATTGATAAAATATACTAACCTAAGTATTCTGATTATTTACATTCATCTTCATGCTCCTTAGTCTAACCACCTGTACATCCAAGGTGAAACTGGAGGGGCACTACATCCTCCCCCCCTAAAACTTGACTTACTCCTAGAAGTCACAGACTAGGGTGAAAACATAACATATTAGTATTGCAATTTTCTATTATCAACATACGCCTCCATATTAAGCAGTTGTTCATAAGACAAGTACAATCATTGAATAAAGATAAGAAGCACATAAATTCCTTACCTTTAAGGCGTATCTTGTGATCTACTTATAACCAATCACACATATTTTGAGAATTTCATACGATTTAGAGAATTGTATTCACATATTAACAAGGAAAAATACATCTCATCTCTTATTTCCACTAATTACCAACCATGCACGTACAATTCTCCATAGAGTCACATGATACTCATAATACGATTACCCTAATTACCACTAATTTCCACTAATTACCAACACTATTCCTTTCACCCACACATCAAATATAGTCACAACACACATATCAATCTGTTACTGAATGACTAAGTAGGAACCATCACCAGATAGTCGCATGATACTCATAATATGATTAATCCACACAAAACATCATAACCTCTTATGATACAGAATTAGTCACATAAAACTCAATTCTAACATATGACAATCATAGTAAAATCAACATCATAATCACCTGAATGCAAGGCAATGTCAGACCATGTGAATTATCAGTATTGCAGCAAGGTTTATTGATAAAATATACTACTCTAAGTATTCTAATTATTTGCATTCATCTTCACGCTCCTTATTCTGACCACCTGTACATCCAAGGTGAAATTAGAGGGGCACTACAGGCCATGTAGAGCCCAACAAGGAGAAGGTAGCCCATTACATTAATGGGTTGAGGCCAAGTATTCAAGAGGAGTTGAGCCTGGTTAGAATGACAACCTGGTGCAGGAGCTCCCAGTTTTAGTCATTTTTGGCTATGTCATGTTTTGTGGTCTTGTTATTTTTGTTCTCTCGAAGGCTTTGGAAGACATTCTCATGTTTTGTAATAAGGACTTAGTTCATTTTGATTAACTAGTCCAATATAGTCTTAATAAGGTCTTTTCTCAATGTATTTTCACTTTGGAAACATAGGGTTTCTTGTGCAAATGTAATCTCCATCGGTTCTCTGCCTTTGGAGGGTAGATGTATGGTTGGAGGAGGAGATGAAATGTTGCTCAAGCCTGTTATAGGTAGGAAAACTATATTACATGCCAATTTAATGAAAGGAGAGAAGTTTTTTGAAGGAAAAATAGTCTTTTCTGTGTTTTTGTGAAGACAGTCGTACAGTACACCCTGGTACAGACAGTTCAGGAACTAAGACTTGGAAAATGTGTTAGGGTTTCAAAATATCTTCCATTTGCATATAGTTAGAGCTCTTGACATTTCTATTGAAGGGAGAATCAACTCATTTTGCAAAAACTATTTTGAAACCCTCCAAACTAAGGTTTTGTGCCAAAATGAGGAATTTCTCCTTTGTCCTCTGAAAGATCTCACCCATTTTCAGTAGGATGGAGCAAGGTAGGCTAGATTTCATGTTTTTTGTGGTTTTGTAGGTTCCATGCTTCTCTCCAAGGTGTTTGGTATGATCCTATCTAGTCTATACAGTGACTAGTTAGCTATCAATGGTGGAAAACAGTGAAGTTCAGAAAAACATTCAAGCCCATGATGAAATGGAGGGTGTGGTTGATATTTATGGATGAAGGTAGACTTGTGCAAATGCTTATTTGTTCCTGAGTGGCTACATTTGATGCATTTCCTTTACAAAGCCTTTAAATTAGGCCTATTTCAAAAAAAGACAGTCTACTGTCCTTGAACTCCTGTGGTACAGTATGGACCTACATGTTGGTGGAGGGTTACATGTTCATATTGGGTATTTGAGTATGCATTAAGGTTTGATGGTCATTTGGGGTTTTGGAAAGCTATCCATGGTTTAGCTGATTTCTAGGGCTACAAGATATAAGCCTTCCTTAAACACTGTCATAGGACAGTCATGCTATAGCCTGCTGTCCTCTATCCTGGAGAATACAGAATCTAGTCTTTGGGTCAAAGACCTCCTGTTAGTCATGTCTTTGACAAGTACATGCTAATTATTGTATGAAGACTCTATTGGTAGAGGTGTTGGTAGTAGGTTGTGAGTTCTTGATGGTGGACTGTGCACATAGGTTGGGTTGAGCAGTGACTCCCCAAAGTGAGAGTTGAGTAGCCTGTGTGGTGGACACTAGGGTGTGGTCCTAGGCTACGTCAATCTCTTGAGTATCCTTGTGTAGTCTTATATCACATTACCTTTATAAAACTCTTGAAGTAAGTTTTGGAATCTAGATTAATTGTGTGAACTTCATCAACTACTACCTATACCTCTGCATCACAACCATACAAGATGTGTACCAGTTTTCCCTGAAGGTGCAAGAGAAGATGAATAAAAGATTTGATAGCAAGCAAAGGAGAAGAGGACAAGGTGGAAGGACTGGTGGAAGACCTTATGGAGGGCAAAATGAAGATTCAAAGAAAAGTGAAGAAGCTGGCACTAGTCGAAATTAGAGAGGAGATAATACCTACCGCCCTCGTGACCAAAACAATGGTGAACAAAGAGGAAGAGGAAGAGGTAGACCTAGGAAAGGACCTGGAAGATGAGGTTTAAGAGGAACTTGTTTCCAATTTGGAGAAGAACAACATTGAACATACGAGTGTCCGTAACATCAAGGAAGGACAAATAGTAGACCTGAAGGTAATGCACGAGTTGCACATGTAGATGAAGATGCACATTCTAAGCATTCTAAAGATGCTGAAAGGGGAGAAACCCTAGTTATCAGAAGAACCTTGTTGAATGAGGAGAAAGAACCAAATTAGAGGAAGATTTTATTCCGCACAAGGTGCAAATGAGAAGGTAAGTGTTGTGATATTATTATTGACAGTGGAAGTACTAACAATCTTGTTTTAGAGGAGATGGTTGACAAGTTGAAGTTGATAAGAAGAAAGCATCCACATCCATATCAGATTGCATGGTTGCAGGAGGACAACAGAGCTTTGGTCAATGAGCAATGTTTAGTGAAGTTCAAGATTGGGGACTACCATGATGAGGTGTTGTGTGATATCATACCGATGGATGCATGTCATATGTTGTTGGCCATGGCAGTACGATAGGAGCGCTATCCATGATGATTGTCCAAACACATATTTCCTAACAAAGGATCTAGTTTGTCATAAGTTGAAGCCCTTGAAGGAGGTTGAAGAAAAGGTATGTAGTACTGCCAGAATTTGCTTGATAGATGGTAAGAAATTTTTGGAGGGTATGAAGCATGAGCGTCATTGCTTTGTGTTGATTCTTAAGATTAGTCAAGAGAAATGTAAAGATATACTAGCAAAAGTTTTGGATATGTTGGGAGAATTTTAGGACATTATCTCTGATAATGTACCGGAAGGTTTACAACCGGTGAGGAAGATAAGTGACCAAATGGGTTTGATATTAGGAGCTAGTTTTCTGAATAAGGCATCCCACAGAATGACTCCTGCATAGAGTGAATTGCTGAACAGATAAGTTCAAGATCTGTAAAGGAAGGGAATGATAAGGGATAGCCTAAGTCCATGTGTGGTACCTACAGTACTAGCACCAAAGAAAGATGGAGAATGGAGAATGTGTAGAGATTCTTGGACCATCAATAAGATAACGATCAAGTACAGATTTCCATTACCCAGAATGGATGACATAATGGATTGTTTGAGTGGAGACAAGTACTTCATGAAGATTGATCTAAAGAGTGGGTGTCACTAGATCTGAATCAGAGAAGGAGATGAATGAAAGACAGCCTTCAAGACAAAGGAGGGTTTGTATGAGTGGTTAGTCATACCATTTGGGCTAACCAATACACCGAGCACATTCATGCGGCTCATGAACGAGGTATTAAAAGAATTTTTGGGATGTTTTGTTATTATTTATTTAGATGATAGTTTAATTTTCAGTAAGACTTGGGATGAGCATCTGATGCATATCAAAAGAGTTTTAGAGAAGCTAAGGGAGGAAAAGTTGCTGATTAACCTGAAGAAATGTTGTTTTGGAAAGAAGGAGTTGGTATACTTGGGATTTTTTGTCTCAGAGGAAGGTCTAAAGATGGACCCAGAGAAGGTGAGGGCTATCATTGAATGGCCTATGCTAAGGAGTCCTTCCAAGGTAAAATCTTTTGATGGTTTAGCAGGTTTTTACATAAAGTTTATCAAGAATTTTGGTAGCATTTGTGCACCCCTAACTGAGACAATGAGAGGGGATAGAAAAGAGTTTAAATGGACTAAAGGAGTAGATAAAAGTTTTGATACATCGAAGGAGAAAGTCACAGAACAACCTATTTTGGCACTTCCAGATTTTAATAAGTTATTTCAGGTAGATTGTGACACTAGTAGTAGTCCTATAGGAGCTATTTTGAGTCAAGAGGGCAAGCCCATTGCCTATTTTAGTGAGACACTTAATGATGCCAAGAAAAAGTATTCTATTTATGATCAGGAAATTTATGCTATAGTTCAGGCTTTGAAGAAATAGAGACATTATTTGTTGCCAAAAGAGTTTGTTTTATATACTGATCATCAGGCTTCATAGTATCTTAATAGTCAAGGAAAGTTGAATCGAAGGCACTTAAAATGGGTTGAGCTTTTGCAGAGTTGTACTTTTGTTTTGAAGCATAGGAGTGGGATGTCCAACAGAGTTGTAGATGCCTTGAGCAAAAGGCAGAATTTGTTGATAGAAATGAAGATCGAGATTGTTGGGTTTGATGATCTCAAAAGTTTGTATCCTGAAGATCCAAATTTTGTAGAGGCTTGGAAAGCTTGTCTAGAACTTGTTACTTTGGACAAGACAAAATGGTTGCATTTCATAATCCAAGATGGCATGTTGTTTAGAGGAAGCCAATTGTGCATTCTGAGGAGTTCCATGAGACAGAACCTAATTAAGGAGAAGCATAGTGGGGGATTAGCTAGACACTTTGGTCGAGATAAGACCATTTCTATTGTTGGTGAAAATTATTATTGGCCACAGTTACAACAAGATGTGAGCAAATTTGTAGAGAGTTGTAGAGTGTGTTAGATGGCAAAAGGAACAAGTTAGAATATAGGGTTGTATCAACCATTACCTATACCAGAGAAGCCATGGGATGATATTAGTATGGATTTTTTTCTTGGTTTACCAAGGACACAAAGAGGACATGATTCCATTTTTGTGGTGGTTGATAGATTCTTGAAGATGGTACATTTCATTCCTTGCAAGAAGACTAATGATGTTGTTCATATTGCTAAATTATTTTTTAGAGAGGTGGTGAGATTACATGGTCTACGAAACAGCATAGTTTCAGATCGAGATACCATGTTTGTTGGTTATTTCTAGAGGACATTGTGGAAGAAGTTGAAGACATATTTAAAGTTTAGTTTTGTACACCATCCACAGACTGATGGATAGATGGAAGTGGTGAATAGGAGTTTGGGTAACTTGATACGATGCTTAGTAGGAGATAAGCCCAAGGGATGGGATTTGATTTTACCACAGACATAATTTGTTTACAACAATTCTGTCAATAAGAGTACTGGTAAATCACCATTCCATATTGTATATGGCAATAGCCCAAGAAATGCATCTGAGTGAAGGAAGTTGGACAAAGGAGAAAAGACAAGTGCCGAAGCAGAACACTTTGTAGAACATCTGAAGAATTTGGATGAAGAGGTGAGAAAGCACATTAATAAGATGAATATTTAGTACAAGGCTAAGGAAGATCAGAAGAGCAGATACAAGGAGTTCTAGGTAGGAGATGAAGTCATGGTTCACTTGAGAAAAGAAAGGTTCCCAATTGGAACTTATAATAAGTTGAAAATGAAGAAATTTGGATCATGCAGAATCTTGAAGAAGCATGATTTAGGAGATGCATATGAGGTAGAGCTACCGAGTGGGATCAATATTTCCCCTATTTTCAACATTGTTGATTTATCAGAATATTATGAAGGAGGAACAGAGGATGGGCCAACAGAAGCACAATGGAGTATTCTGGCATCTACTTCAATGGAGGAGATAGAAGACATCTTGGATAGCTGTGTGGGAAGAAGTACTCAGAACATACAATAAGAAGAATATCTGGTGAAATGGAAAGAAAGGCCTATTGAAGATTGTTCTTCATTTTCTAAGGCAGAGGTTGACCATTTGGGTTTTCCTCAAACAAACACCTGAAATGTGACAGGGTCACTTCTTAAATTACCCTAGGTGTCTGATGCAGGAGCATCCAGTGGTGTAAGGGCAATCTTGTATCACCCAAAAAGAATTTGATTCAAAATCATTGTAGTTGTTTTCACTTCTTTCTGTAATTAGTGTTTCTGGTTCCATAATCTCCCGAATAATGTTGTAGGACTTTCAATTTTCTTACAAACTGCTAAAAATAATAAACTGCCAGTTTTGGAAAGTTTACCTGCTATTTAAGGAAAGTTTGCATTTGGACATGGATTGAAGTGAAAACTAACAGAAAACTTCATAACTAAAATATAAGACCTTTGGAGAAGGAACCAGGCTAAGATCATTTGTGAGCTGAAAGATATTAAAGTTTTTGTTTTCTGAAAAGCCCTTGAAAATTTTTGAAACAAAATATGAGGCACTAAAACATCCCATAACATCCCAAAACGTTGATAAAAATCTGTTTACAATTTTCAGCATGATAGTTCACATCGCAATATTTCTAACGCCTAAAATGGTTCATCAATCAGACACCCAGATCAAAAGTTATGCTCCCAGAAGTTGACCTACTTTTGGAGGGAGTTGCAAATTTTGAAATTTAGCTGGAAGCCACCAAAAAGTGCTATTTATGACTATTTTAGGAACCCTAGATGGTAGTAGAGTTAAGGGGGAAAGTGTAGAGTCAAGAAAAGGGGGAAAACAGAAACCCTAGCTAAATTGGGGCTACAGAAGGTA
Organism: Cunninghamia lanceolata; assembly: GCA_027924645.1. Lineage (NCBI taxonomy): Eukaryota > Viridiplantae > Streptophyta > Pinopsida > Cupressales > Cupressaceae > Cunninghamia > Cunninghamia lanceolata. The sequence goes on along the minus strand of BSBN01000050.1, from coordinate 7,683,468 downwards.
GAAGATTCCAGAGCTTAGTCATGTGTAGTTGTAGTGTGTTGCAACCTGTGGAGGATTGATTCCTCTGATTATTATTGAGATTTTGTAATGTAATAAGTTGTTCAAATCAATAAAAAAATATTCTATTTTCTGTGTGCCATTTTCTATTATTATGTGTTTTATGATTTATCCCCTTTATCAAGTGGCATTAGAGAAAGGGTTCCTAAGTGTGTAGACAGATCACCGACCATGAGGCAGTTTGCACCAGAATCTAAGGTTGTGGGTTTGTTGCGGAGATCAAGATGCCTCCAGAAAAAAATCACATTGGGAGGAATGCTTTGACAGAATAGGGTTTTAGAGCCCTGCAAAGGCAAATTGATGCATTGTAAGAGGAGATGCAAAGAGGGTTTGAGCCAACAACAAGAGAAGAAAGGGAGGATGAAGCTAAAGAAGAGCTATCTAAGGAAAAACAAGAAGCTGCAAGAGATCCTATAGAAGTTAGGTTGTTGAGGGACATTTTGAAGATCAAAAAGAGGCCCAGGATCAAAGTTTTTACCTATTCTAGAGATTTGAATCTAGAACAGCTTATTGATTGGATCAATGACGTGGAGGACTATTTCGAGTATGAAGATGTGGAGGACCCAGATCGGTTCAAGTTTACAAAAACAAAGTTGAAGGTCAATAGAAATATTTGGTGGAAGGAGGTCTAGTTAGAGAGAAACACAAGAGGAAAAGGAAAGATCACCAGATGGGGTTAGATGGTGGAGAAACTAAAGAAGCAGTTCATTCTTATTGACTATGAGATGGTGTTGCTAAAGAACCTGCAAGGATTCAAGCAAGGTAACAAGTTTGTCAAGGAGTATATAAAAGAGTTTTATAATATTACTATCAGGATAGGCCATGAAGAGCCCAACAAGGAGAAGGTAGCCCATTACATTAATGGGTTGAGGCCAAGTATTCAAGAGGAGTTGAGCCTGGTCAGAATGACCACCATAGGAGATGCATACCAGTTTTCCATGAAGGTGGAAGAGAAATTGAATAAAAGATTTGACAGTAAGCAAAGGGGAAGAGGTCAAGGTGGAAGGATAGGTGGAAGACCCTATGGAGGATGAAATGAAGATTCAAAAAAAAGTGAAGAAGATGGCACCAGTCAAAATCAAAAGATGGCACCAGTCGAAATCAGAGAGGAGATAATAGCTACTGCCCTCGTGACCAGAACAATAGTGAACAAAGAGGAAGAAGAAGAGGTAATGCAAGTGTCCGTAACATCAAGGAAGGACAAATAGTAGACCTGAAGGTAATGCACAAGTTGCACATGTAGATGAAGAGGCACATTCTGAGCATTTTGAAGATACTTAAAGGGGAGAAACCCTAGTTATGAGAAGAACCTTGTTAAATGAGGATTAAGAACCAAATCAGAGGAAGAGTTTATTCCACACAAGGTGCAAATGTGAAGGTAAGTGTTGTGATATTATTATTGACAGTGGAAGTAATGACAATCTTGTCTCAGAGGAGATGGTTGACAATTTGAAGTTGACAAGAAGAAAGCATTCACATCGATGTCAGATTGCATAATTGCAAAAGGACCACAGAGCTTTGGTCAATGAGTAGTGTTTAGTGAAGTTCAAGATTAGGGACTACCATGATGAGGTGTTGTGTGATATCATACCGATGGATGCATGTCATATGCTATTGGGGAGGCTATGGCAGTATGATAGGAGCATTGTCCATGATGACCATGCAAACACATATTCCCTAACAAAGGATGGAGTTCATCATAAGTTGAAGCCTTGAAGGAGGTGGAAGAAAAGGTATGTAGTACTGCGACAATTTTCTTGGTAGATGGTAAGAAATTTTTGGAGGGTATGAAGCATGAGCATCATTGCTTTGCATTGATTCCTAAGATTAGTAAAGTGAAATGTGAAGATCTACCAACAGAAGTTTTAGATACGTTGGGAGAATTTTAGGACATTATCTCCTATAATGTACCAAAAGGTTTACCACCGATGAGGAAAATAAGTCACCAAATGGATTTGATACCAGGAGCTAGTTTGTGGAATAAGGCATCCCACATAATGACTCATGCAGAGAGTGAAGATCTGAACAGACAAGTTCAAGATTTGTTAAGGAAGAGATTTATAAGGGAGAGCCTAAGTCCATGTGTGGTACCTACAGTACTAGCACTAAAGAAAGATCAAGAATGGAGAATGTGTACAGATTCTTAGGCCATCAATAAGATCATGATCAAGTACAGATTTCCATTACCTGGAATGGATGACATAATGGATTAATTGAGTGGAGCCAAGTACTTCACAATCATTGATCTAAAGAGTGGGTATCACTAGATCCAAATAGAGAATGAGATGAATGGAAGATAGCCTTCAAGACAAAGGAGGGTTTGTATGAGTGGTTAGTCATGCCATTTGGGCTAACCAATGCACCGAGCACATTCATGAGGCTCATGAACGAGATATTGAAAGAATTTTTGGGAAGTTTTGTTATTGTTTATTTAAATTATATTTTTATTTTTAGTAAGACTTGGGGTGAGCATCTGATGCATATCAAAAGAGTTTTAGAGAAGACGAGAGAGAAGTTGCTGATTAACCTAAAGAAATGTAGTTTTGCAAAGAAGGATTTGGTATACCTGGGATTTGTTGTCTTAGTGGAAGGTGTAAAGATGGACCTAGAGAAGGTGAGGGCTATCATTGAATGGCTAGTGCCAAGGAGTGCTTCCGAGGTAGGATCTTTTGATGGTTTGGCAAGTTTTTACATAAAGTTTGTCATGAATTTTAATAGCATTTGTGCACCCTTAACTGAGACAATGAGAGGGAATAGAAAAGAGTTTAGATGGACTAAAGGAGAAGATAAACACTTTGATATATTGAAGTAGAAAGTCACAGAGCAACCTATTTTGGCACTTCCATAGTTCAATAAGGTATTTTAGGTAGATTGTGATGCTAGTGGTAGTGCTATAGGAGTTGTTTTGAGTCAAGAGGGTAAGCCCATTGCCCATTTTATTGAGAAGCTTAATGATGCCAAGAAAAGGTATTCTATTTATGATTAGGAATTTTATGCTATAGTTAAGTCTTTGAAGAAATGGAGACATTATTTATTTCCAAAAGAGTTTGTTTTATATACTGATCATCAGGCTTTACAGTATCTTAATAGTCGGGGAAAGTTGAATCAAAGGCACTTAAAATGAGTTGAGTTTTTGTAGAGTTATACTTTTGTATTGAAGCACAGGAGTGGGAAGTCCAACAGAGTTGCAGATGCCTTGAGTAGAAGGTAGAATTTGTTGACAGAAATGAAGTTCGAGGTTGTTGGGTTCGATCAGCTCAAAAGTTTGTATCCTAAAGATCCAGATTTTTTAGAGGGTTGCAAAGCTTGTTTAGAACCTAATACTTTGGATAGGATAAAATGGTTGGATTTCATAATCCAAGTTGGCATGTTGTTTAGAGGAAGCCAATTGTCCATTCAGAGGAGTTCCATGAGAGAGAACCTGATTAAGGAGTAGCATAGTGGGGGATTCGCTGGACACTTTGGTCGAGATAAGACCATTGCTATTGTTGGTGAAAATTATTATTGTCCACAATTGCAACAGGATGTGAGGAAATTTGTGCAGAGTTGCAGTGTGTCAGATGGCAAAAGGAACAAGTCAGCATACGGGGTTGTATCGACCATTACTTGTACCAGAGAAGCCATGGGATGATATTAGTATGGATTTTGTTCTTGGTTTACCAAGGACACAGAGAGGACATGATTCCATTTTTATGGTGGTTGATAGATTCTCGAAGATGGCACATTTCATTCCTTGCAAGAAGACTAATGATGTTGTTCATATTGCTGAATTATTTCTTAGATAGGTGGTGAGATTAGACAATCTACCAAAGAACATAGTTTTAGATCAAGATATCAAGTATGTTGGTTATTTTTGGAGGACATTGTGGAAGAAGTTGAAGACAGATTTGAAGTTCATTTCTACACACCATCCACAGACTGATGGACAGACAGAAGTGGTGAATAGGAGTTTGGGTAACCTGCTACAATGCTTAGTAGGAGATAAGCCCAAGGGATGGGATTTGATTTTTCCACAGGTAGATTTTGCTTACAACAATTGTGTCAATAGGAGTACTATTAAATCATTGTTACAGATTATATATGGCAATAGCCCAAGAAATGCTTCTGAGTTAAGGAAGCTAGACAAAGGAGAAAAGACAAGTGCCGAAGCTGAAGACTTTGCAGAGCATCTAAAGAATTTGTATGAAGAGGTGAGAAAGTACATTAATAAGGTTGAATATTCAGTACAAGGCTAAGGCAAATTAGAAGAGGAGATATAAGGAGTTCCAGGTAGGAGATGAAGTCATGGTTCACTTGAGAAAAGAAAGGTTCCCAATTGGAACTTATAATAAGTTGAAAATGAAGAAATTTGGACTGTGCAAAATCTTGAGGAAGCATGATTCAAGAAATGCATATGAGGTAGAGCTGCTAACTGGGATGAATATTTCGCCTATTTTCAATATTTCTGATTTATCAAAATATCATGAAGGTGGATCAAAGGATGGAACAACAGAAGCACAGTGGAGTATTTTGACATCTACTTCAATGGAGGAGATACAAGAGATCTTGGATAGCTGTGTGGGAAGAAGTAATCGAAACAGACAATAAGAAGAATATCTAGTGAAATGGAAAGGAAGGCTTGTTGAAGATTTTTCTTGGTTATCTAAGGTGAAGGTTGACCATTTGGGTTTTCCTCAAACAAACACCTAAGACGTGACATGGTCACTCCTTAAATTACCGTGGGTGTCTGATGCAGGAGCATCTACTGGTGTAAGGGAAATCTTGCATCACCCAAAAAGAAGTTGATTCAAAATCATTATAGTTGTTTTCATTTCTTTCCATAATTAGTGTTTCTGGTTCCATAATCTCTCGAATAATGATGTAGGACTTTCAGTTTTTTTCTAAACTGCTAAAAATTGCAAATTGCCAGTTTTGGAAAGTTTACCTACTATTTGAGGAAAGTTTGCATTTGGACATGGATTGAAGTGAAAACATATAGAAAGCTTCATAACTGAAATATAAGAACTTTGGTGAAGGAATTAGATAAAGATCATTTGTGAGCTAAAAGATATTAAAGTTTCTATTTTTTGAAAAGCCCTTGAAAATTTCTAAAACACGATATGAGGCACTAAAACATCCCATAACATCCTAAAAAGTTGACAAAAATCCATTTATGATTTCTGGCGTGATAGTTCACATCATGATATTTCTGACTCCTAAAACAGTTTGTCAATCGGACACATGGATCAAAAGTTATGCTTCACGGAAGTTGACCTACTTTTGGAGGGAGTTGCAAATTCTGAAATTTAGCTAGAAGCTGTCAAAAAGTGCTATTTATGACTATTTTGGGAACACTGGGTAGTAGTAAAATTAAGGGGGAAAGTGTAGAGTCAAGAAAAGGGGGAAAATAGAAACCCTAGTTGATTTGGGGCTACAGAAGGTAGAAGATTCCAGAGCCTGGTGATGTGTAACTATACTATGTTGCAGCTTGTGGAGGATTGATTCCTCTGATTGTAATTGAGCTTTTGTAATGTAATAATTTGTCCAAATCAATAATAAAATATTCCATTTTTTGTGTGCCATTTTCTGTTATTGTGTGTTTTATGATTTACCCCCTTCATCAATTGGTATTAGAGCAAGGGTTCCTAAGTGTGTAGACAGATTACCGACCATGAGGCAGTTTGCACCAGGACCTGAGGTTGTGGGTTTTCTACAGAGATAAAGATGCCTCCATGAAGAAATCATATTGGGAGGAATTCTTTAATAGAAGAGGGTTTTAGAGGCCTGCAAAGGCAAATCAATGCATTGCAAGAGGAGCTGCGAAGAGGGTTTGAGCCAAGAACAAGAGAAGAAAGCAAGGATGAAGCTGAAGAAGAGCTATCTGAGGAAGAACAAGAAGCTGTAGGAGATCCTACAGAAGTTAGGTTGTTGAGGGCCATTTCAAAGATCAGAAAAAGGCCAAGGATCAAATTTTCTACCTATTCTAGAGATTTGAATCCAGAACAGCTTTTTGATTGGATCAATGACATGGAGGACTATTTCGAGTATGAAGATGTGGAGGACCCAGATCGGGTCAAGTTTGCAAAAACAAAGTTGAAGGGCCATACAAATATTTTGTAGAAAGAAGTTCAATTAGTGAGAAATAGAAGAGGAAAAGGAAAGATCTCAAAATGGGATTGAATGGTGGAGAAACTGAAGAAGCGGTTCATTCTTGTGGACTATGAGATGGAGTTGCTGAAGAAGATGCAAGGATTGAAGTAAGGTAACAAGTCTGTCAAGGAGTATACAAAAGAGTTTTATAGGATTACTATCAGGACAGGCCATGCAGAGTCCAACAAGGAGAAGGTAGCCTATTACATTAATGGATTGAGGCCAAGTATTCAAGAGGAGTTGAGCCTGGTCAGAATGACCACCATAGAAGATTTGTACCAGTTTTCCCTGAACATGGAAGAGAAGCTGAATAAAAGATTTGACAAAAAATAAAGGGGAAGAGGTCAAGGTGGAAGGACTAGTGGAAGACCCTATGGAGGCTGAAATGAAGATTCAAAGAGAAGTGAAGAAGTTGACACTAGTCGAAATCAGAGAGTTGATAATACCTACCACCCTTGTGACCAGAACAATGGTGAACAAAGAGGACGAAGAAGAGGTAGACCTGGGCAAGGACCTGGAAGAGGAGGTTTCAGAGGAACTTGTTTCCAATTTGGAGAAGAAGGACATTGAACATACGAGTGTCTATAACATCAAGGAAGGAGAAATAGTAGACCTGAAGGTAATGCACGAGTTGCACATGTAGATGAAGATGCACATTCTGAGCATTCTAAAGATGTTCAAAGGGGATTAACCCTAGTTATCAGAAGAACCTTGTTGAATGAGGAGAAAGAACAAAATCAGAGGAAGAGTTTATTTCGCATAAGGTGCAAATGTAAAGCTAAGTGTTGTGATATTATTATTGATAGTGGAAGTACTGACAATCTTGTTTTAGAGGAGATGGTTGACAAGTTGAAGTTGACAAGAAGAAAGCATCCCCATCCATATCAGATTGCATGGTTGCAGAAGGACCACAGAGCTTTGGTAAATGAGCAGTGTTTAGTGAAGTTCAAGATTGGGGACTACCATGATGAGGTGTTATGTGATATCATACTAATGGATGCATGTTATATGCTATTGGGGAGGCTATGGTAGTATGATAAGAGCATTGTCCATGATGACCATGCAAACACATATTCCCTAACAAAGGATGGAGTTCATCATAAGTTGAAGCCCTTAAAGGAGGTGGAAGAAAAGGTATGTAGTACTGCCATAATTTGCTAGGTAGATGGTAGGAAATTTTTGGAGGGTATGAAGCATGAGCGTCATTGCTTTGCACTGATTCCTAAGATTAGTCAAGAGAAATGTGAAGATGTACAGTAGAAGTTTCAGATATGTTGGGAGAATTTCAAGACATTATCTCTCATAATGTACCAGAAGGTTTACCACCGATGAGGAAGATAAGTCACCAAATGGATTTGATACTAGGAGCTAGTTTGCTGAATAAGGCATCCCACAGAATGACTCTTGCATAGAGTGAAGAGCTGAACAGATAAGTTCAAGATCTGTTAAGGAAGGGACTGATAAGGGAGAGCCTAAGTCCATGTACGATACCTGTAGTACTAGTACCAAAGAAATATGGAGAATGGAGAATGTGTATAGATTCTCGGGACATCAATAAGATCACGATCAAGTACAAATTTCCATTACCTAGAATGGATGACATAATGGATTTTTTGAGTGGAGCCAAGTACTTCGCGAAGATTGATCTAAAGAGTGGGTATCACCAGATCTGAATTAGATAAGGAGATGAATGGAAGACAGCCTTCAAGATAAAGGAGGGTTTGTATGAGTGGTTAGTCATGCCATTTGGGCTAACCAATGCACCGAGCACATTCATGCAGCTCATGAACGAGGTATTGAAAGAATTTTTTGGAAGTTTTGTTATTGTTTATTTAGATAATATTTTAATTTTTAGTAAGACTTGGGATGAGCATCTTATGCATATCAAAAGAGTTTTAGAGAAGTTGAGGGAGGATAAGTTGTTGATTAACCTAAAGAAATGTAGTTTTGCAAAGAAGGAGTTGGTACACCTGGGAATTGTTGTCTCAGAGGAAGGTCTAAAGATGGACCCAGAGAAGGTGAGTGCTATTATTCAATGGCCTATGCCAAGGAGTGCTTCTGAGGTAATATCTTTTGATGGTTTGGCAAGTTTTTACATAAAGTTTATCAGGAATTTTAGCAGCATTTGTGTACCCCTAACTGAGACAATGAGAGGGGATAGAAAAGAGTTTAGATGGACTAAAGGAGTAGATGAAAGCTTTGATACATTGAAGTAGAAAGTTACAGAGCAACCTGTTTTAGCACTTCTAGATTTCTATAAGGTATTTCAGGTAGATTGTGATGCTAGTGGTAGTGCTATAGGAGCTGTTTTAAGTCAAGAGGGTAAGCCCATTACCTATTTTAGTGAGAAGGTTAATGATGCCAAGAAAAAGTATTATGTTTATGATTAGGAATTTTATGCTATAGTTTAAGCTTTGAAGAAATGGAGACATTATTTGTTGCCAAAAGAGTTCTATTTTATATACTGATTATCAGGCTTTACAGTATCTTAATAGTCAGGGAAAGTTGAATCAAAGGCACTTAAAATGGGTTGAGTTTTTGTAGAGTTATACCTTTTTTTTGAAGCATAGGAGTGGGAAGTCCAACAAAGTTGTAGATAACTTAAGCAGAAGGCAGAATTTGTTGACAGAAATGAAGATCAAGGTTGTTGGGTTCGATGAGCTCAAAAGTTTGTATCCTGAAGATCTAGATTTTGTAAAGGCTTGGAAAGCTTGTCTGGAACCTGTTACTTTGGATAGGACAAAATGGTTGGATTTCATAATCCAAGATGGCATGTTGTTTAGATAAAGCCAATTGTGTATTGTGAGGAGTTCCATGAGAGAGAACCTGATTAAGGAGAAGCATAGTGGGGAATTGGTTGGACACTTTGGTTGAGATAAGACCAATGCTATTGTTGGTAAAAATTATTATTGGCCATAGTTGCAAAAGGATGTGAGGAAATTTGTGTAGAGTTGCAGAGTGTGTCAGATGGCAAAAGGAACAAGTTAGAATATAGGGTTGTATCAACCATTACCTATACCAGAGAAGCCATGGGATGATATTAGTATGGATTTCATTCTTGGTTTACCAAGGACACAGAGAGGACATGATTCCATTTTTGTGGTGGTGGATAGACTCTTGAAGATGGTACATTTCATTCCTTGCAAGAAGACTAATGATGCTCTCCAAAAGCATTCACATACAACATCATGGACTGTGGAAAACTAATGATTTATGCTGTTCATATTCCTAAATTATTTTTCAGAGAGGTGGTGAGATTACACGGTCTACCAAAAAGCATAGTTTCAGATCGTGATACCAAGTTAGTTGGTTATTTCTAGAGGACATTGTGGAAGAAGTTGAAGACAGATTTGAAGTTTAGTTTTGCACACCATCAACAAGCAGATGGACATACGGAAGTGGTCAATAGGAGTTTGGGTAACCTGCTATGATGCTTAGTAGGAGATAAGCCCAAGGGATGGGATTTGATTTTACTATAGGTAGAATTTGCTTACAACAATTTTGTCAATAGGAATATTGGTAAATCACCATTTCAGATTGTATATGGCAATAGGCCAAGAAATGCTTCTAAGTTAAGGAAGGTGGACAAAGGAAAAAAGACAAGTGCCGAAGCTGAAGACTTTGTAGAAGATCTAAAGAATTTGCATGAAGTGGTGAGAAAGCACATTAATAAGATGAATATTCAGTACAAGGCTAAGGCAGATCAAAAGAGGAGATATAAGGAGTTCCAGGTAGGAGATGAAGTCATCATTCATTTGAGAAAAGAAAGGTTCCCAATTGGAACTTATAATAAGTTTAAAATGAAGAAATTTCGACCGTGCAGAATCCTGAAGAAGCATGATTCAAGAAATGCATATGAGGTAGAGCTGCCGAGTGGGATCAATATTTCCCTTGTTTTCAACATTGCTGATTTATCAGAATATCATGAAGGTGGAATAAAGGATGGACCAACAGAAGCACAGTGGAGTATTCCTACGTCTACTTCAATGGAGGAGATAGAAGAGATCTTGGATAGCCGTGTGGGAAGAAGTACTTAGAACAGGCAATAAAAGGAATATCTGGTGAAATGGAAATGAAGGCCTGTTGAAGATTCTTCTTGGTTGTCTAAGGCAGAGGTTAACCATTTGGGTTTTCCTCAAAAAAACACCTGAGACATGACAGGGTCACTTCTCAAATTAGCTATGTGTCTAATGTAGGAGCATCTAGTGGTGTAAGGGCAATCTTCCATCACCCAAAAAGAAATTGATTCAAAATCATTGTAGTTGTTTTCATTTCTTTCCATAATTAGTGTTTCTGGTTCCATAATCTCCCAAATAATGATGTAGGACATTCAATTGTTTTCCAAACTGCTAGAAATAGCAAACTGCCAGTTTTGGAAAGTTTACCTGCTATTTTAGGAAATCTTGTATTTGGACACGGATTGAAGTGAAAACTTATAGAAAGCTTCATAACTGAAATATAAGACCTTTGGCGAAGGAATTAGGTAAAGATCATTTGTGAGCTGAAAGATATTAAAGTTTTTGTTTTCTGAAAAGCCCCCAAAAATTTCTGAAACGAGATATGAGGCACTAAAACATCCCATAACATCCCAAAAAGTTGACAGAAATCTATTTACAATTTTTTGGCATGATAGTTTATATTGCGAGATTTCTGATGCCTAAAACGGTTTGTCAATCAGACACCCAGTCAAAAGTTATTCTTCCCAGAAGTTGACCTACTTTCAAAGGGAGTTACAAATTTCAAATTTTTTTTGAAGATAACAAAAAGTGTTACTTATGACTATTTTGGGAACCCTGGGTAGTAGTAGAGTTAAGGGGGAAAGTGTAGAGTCAAGAAAAGGGGGGAAACCATAAACCCTAGCTGATTTGGGGCTACATAAGGTAGAAGATTCCAGAGCCTGGTGATGTGTAGTTGTAGTGTGTTGCAGCCTCTAGAGGATTGATTCCTCTGATTGTAATTGAGCTTCTGTAATGTAATATGTTGTCCAAATCAATAAAGAAATATTCTATTTTCCGTGTGTCATTTTTTGTTATTGTGTGTTTTATGAATTACCCCCTTCATAACATAGCTCAACTATCAGGTGTGTTTGGCGTGTCTTAGATAGTGGAGTGTAGTGATGTGCTCCTCCCTATCACATGTGTTTGTTGTATATAAGGCATATAGTGTGTCTATGACATACTCTATGGCACTCATGTATTCTATGCATTTTACATGTGCTTTTCATATATTCCTTGCATGTTTCATATGTTTTACATAGTCTAAAGGTTCTTAGTGATGAGCTCCCTCCAAGTCATGTGTTTTTGTGTTTTTATGGTTTAAAGGCATGTAGTGATGAGCTCCCACTACACTGTGTGTTGTGTATGCATAGTTAGAGTTATTTATATAGATACATTTGCTTAATCATGTCTTCTCTTTATGTATGCCTTGTGTATTACATGATTGCATTCATGTATTCTCCGTGTATTGCATGCTTTACTATCTTCATTGTGTATTGCATTCTTCCTTACTGTATTCATTGTGTTTTATGTGTCTGTCAATTGTTTTCTTATGTTTTCCTAAGATTGGGGGCTAGAGATGGTCTTCCAAACTTAGGGTGTGTCTTCACTTTAACGTTTGATTTGTTTGATATTCTTCGACTGTACTTTAATGCATGTACTAATCATAAGATCATATAGATATTAAAGTGGGGGCTAAATGTTATGGAGTAAAAATTGGACACATGCCTTTTTACCTCCTAGTTTAGCTCCTAGGTCGTCATGATAACATTATACATTTAAGATATTCATCTTGATGCAAAATTCATTGAACCCCATGTGAATTGAGAACTAGGGGCCCATGATTTACCTTACCCCAGACCAAAAAGGTGCCTCAAGACTTGGGAACCTACACCCAAGTCTTCCATATTTGGTCAGGGATAATTTCAAAGCTTGTCGACATAGGACCTTTAAAAAGGTCTCTCCTTATTAGCTCTTTTGATTTAATTCATGTATGTTAGTGGGAAAGCATATATATAAGTGTGTTTTTGAATTCATTTTGAGAGAAGATGGCTATAGAGAACTTATGATCTTGGAGCAAAGAACATTCAAAGCATTAATTATGTTTCTAGAGTATATTTGTGTTTGTATTGTGTGTGTTGTTGTAGATTTGGAATCATCATCCATCTCCTTATGAGTTGAAGGATCTTCATTCTCATAAGGGCTCCATCTCCGAGGTGATATCATTGTTATTTAAATTAGTCTATCATCATTGGTTTATCTTTATCCTATTCCTTGTAAGGGCATGCACTCTCTCTAACAAAGGTGTTGGAAAGCTTGAATGCTATCCTGAGATTTGACTGAGGCAAGTCCCTAAACACCATAACCCCCAAAACCCCTTTTCTTCTTGTGTACAAGTGAGAAGTGTGAAATCTAAATAGGTGAAGGTAGAGGAAGGTTGTGTAAGGGAAAGCGTTTTGAGATCTAAAAGAATTTTAGGAACATTCCTCTATGGAAGGCTTGGGCATCTATGAAATAGTCTTCCTGTTGAAACAGACACTGAATCTTGCATTAGGACACTCTATGTGACATTTCTCTAGTTTTTAGTTTATGAAGATTTCATCTTTCTGGACTTGGGCACCCATGAAATAGTCCTCAGGATTTCCAACTTCCAATACATAGGCTGTAATATCTCTCTAACCAATCTTGTGAAATTGGTTTTTGATTATCTATTGTTTATCTCCTATTAAAATCAGATCTTTACAAATATAGGGTTTAGTACATGATTGACCTGGGGTTTGATAAAATGCTTGATTAAATCAGATTTTTTCATAACATTCTTGAGTACAAGACATGTAGCTAAGTCTGCCTCTCCTTGGTAGTGATTTGGCTTGGTCTTGTCCTTGAATGTTATTGTGGAAGAGGGTTTTATCTAGTATACATGCTAGCTTACATTTATTCATCCCTTTTTTCATACATAACAGTGACCTCTTATGAGAAACATGAAGAAGCAAAATTGAGTAAGCATGCATATCATTTATGGGAATTAGCAGACATGAGATAAAACAAGAAATACATAATGAGATTTACATGTTGTTGGCTCATACCTCAATCAAAGGATTTGTAGAAAAAATAGATGCAACAATGCCTACATCCATTGAATAATGAACATGAGGAGGAATCTCTAAATTTTTCATCAACTAAAAATAAAGTTCAAGGTTATTTCACCAAAATAGATGCGTAACATTATTTAAATGCATAATGATTAGAAATGGTAAAAATTACCTCAGTGAAACTACCTCTATGTATAGCCCAACCAACTCCTCCTAATGTTGAAGCTCCAAAATCCACCTATTCATCATCAAAGTGTCACTAAATAAGATTACCATTGATATATGACAAAAGTTTAGGTGTACTATATTTACTATCTTATGATAAATTACATACCTATCGACTCAACCTCCTATCATAGCCTTGCATTGGATGGATAATAGATGCAAGATGGGTACTTTGACCCTAGAATTTATAATGCATACAATTACCTACATGAATTTTGACTTATAAGAGCTACTAATATAATTCATTAGAGATTTCAAATATAAATATATAATAAATTGTAAAACCTTCTAAAAAATATTTGTGAATCAATGCCAAATGTCATATCCAACAGGTCATTTGTTAATACAATATCATCCAATATGAATGTGTCATGTGCCTGGTCCTACCAAATATAGAAAAAATGAAATATACAACATGGCATAAGTAAGTAATCACTTACCACAATCTGGGGATCCCTCTCAATCACATGTTGTCTCTCTTCATCTATAGTTACAGGGGTCATTGTTGTGACCTCCTATGAGAAGAATGAGGAAGAAAAAATGAGTAAACATGAAGATCATTTACATGAATTAAATGATGTGAGATATATTGACATGTTATTGGCTCATACCCTAGTCAAAGGATTTACAGACAAAATAGTTGCAACAATGCTCACATCGGCTAACTGATGATCATGAGGAGGAGTCTTTCAATTTGTCATCAAATAAAAATAGAGTTTAAGGTTATTTCACCAAAATAGATACATAACATTATTTAAATGCATATTGATTAGAAATGATAAAATTTACCTCAGTGAAACTACCTCTATAATCAGCACAACCAACTCCTCCTAATGTTGAATCTCCAATATCCACCAATTCATCACCAAAGTGTCACTAAATAAGATGACCATTGATATATGACAAAAAGTTTAGATGTAATATATTTAATATCTTATGACAAACTACATACCTATCGACTCAACCTCCTATCATAGTCTTGCAATGGATTGCTAACAAACACACGATGGGTACTATGATCCTATAATTTTATAATGTGTACAATTACCTACATATCTAATAATATAATTAACTAGAGATTTCAAATATAAATATATAATAAATTGTAGAACCTTCAAAAAAATCACATGTGAATCAATGCCGAATGTCTTATCAAACAAGTCATCTATTAGTACAATATCATCCAATATGGATGTGTCATGCACCTGCTCCTACCCTTGCCCCTATGTGGTATACTTCTAAAGCTATGGAGCATCCTCTCCATTCTCTGTATTATGAGTATCCTCTGTTAGAAATGAAGGTGCAAAACACACAACTAAAATATGATTCAAACCTTATCAATATTCACTAAATAATATAAAAGCATTGGAGATTGCAACAAAAATAAAACCCACTATGTAGAAATAGCATGCATTAAGAACTAAACACATAACACAGTATATAATGTGAAGAAAATCTTTTTGGGTAAAAAAACTCCACCAAGAAAAGATGCTCCAAGTTGTATTATCTTCAAATATGAGATTACAATACATGCACTTCCTTTTCTTCTTTAGTCTTCAATCCAACAACACCTGTAACTCTCAAATCTGCTAAAAAATGTAGTACACATATCCTTATAAAAGGGGGTTGCCTTCTAAGGAAAGAAAACTGAAATAATATCAACTGTTAGATCTGTGACATAATGATGAATGGTCCAGGTTTACAATGATAAAATATAAATAAAATTTGGCTCTAGGGGCACTTCCCTCGAGCCCCCACTAGGGCATGCAGCCCCTAGATCCCCCACCAGGGGATGATCCTTCCAGACCCCTTGTAAGAGGGAAACCCCCTATGACCCCCATTGTAGATGAATTAGTATCAGGTATCAAATATAAACATGCAACTAAAACAAGATCGCTACTGTTGAAACCTTTCATCCCTTATGGGTGATTTGCAAACAATAGTAGGAATCAATTATATTAGATTTACAGGTTTGATGGCACCTTAATCCTAACATTCTCCCACTTGAAATCATACATTGTAAATACCCATAGGAAAACAATAAAATAATCAGGCACTAGAAACAAGGCCCATGGCCTCTCTACACCAAACAAATTTCTCTATGCTCATAGGATTGGTCAAAGCATTTACAACATTCTCCTAAGTGTCTATCTTCTTCAAAACAATCTATCCATTTGCAACCATTTCTTGAACAAAGTGATACTGTACATCAGCATGCTTAGTTCGAGCATGATACATAGGATTCTTTTCTAAACAAGTAGCACCTTGGCTATCACAACTAATCTGAATGATCATGCAATCAAAACCAATACCTATACTCAATCTCCTCAACCAAACTACCTCCTTGGAGACATGGGTTGTATCCATATACTCTGTTTTGGTGGTGGACAAAGCAACCATGGGCTGCCTTTTGCTCATCCAACTCACTGCTCCACCAAACAAAGTAAACACATAGCACTGGTGGACCTTTGACTATCCAAGTCACCTATTCAATCTACATCAACAAATCCCTATATATCCAAAGTTTTGTTAGCACTAGAATAAACCAAACAGTAATTAGGAGTACTTACTAGATATCTAACACCCTCTTCGCCTAATTCCAATGTTGTCTACTAGGGTTAGAGATAAATTTGTTCAAAACTCCTACTGCTTCGGCAATATTTGGTCTAGTGCAAACCAATACATACATCAAACCCCCTACAGTACTAGCATATGGCACATTACACATATCCTCTAAATCATCATCATTCTTTGGACACATATCTGATAAAAGCTTAGTACCAATGGGTAAAGGAACTATAACTATGTTACAATGTTGCATACTAAATCTCTGCAAAATGGTATTCCCATACTTAATTTGTGATAACAAAAGTTTTCTGTTACCTCTATCCCTTTTGATATCCATCCCAAAAATATACTTGGTAGCTCCAAGATCTTTCATTTTGAATGCACCTGAAAGTTGGGCTTTTAATTCACTGGTCATACCCTTAGTATTGCTGAAAATTAACATGACATCAACATACAATGTAGTTATCAAAATTGAATTATCAATACAATGAATGTACACAATGTGATCCTCCTCACTTCTAACAAAACTCAATTACAACACAAATGAGTCAAACTTTTGGTACCACATTATGGGGGACTATTTCATACCATAAAGAGACCTCTTCAATCTACAAACCCAATGTTCTTTCCCTTTTACTTCAAAACCTATAGGTTGTTGCATGTAAATTTCTTCCTCAAGGTCTCCATGCAAGAACACAGTCTTGACATCCATTTGCTCTATTTCCCAATCAAGAGTTGTAGCAATGGATACGACAAATATAACAGAATTTAGTTTAGCAATAGGAGAGAAAATATCACTAAAATCAACTCCCTCTCTCTGGGAGTAACCTTTGGCAACTAGTCTAGCCTTGTACTTCTCCAATGAAATGTCTACTCCAAACTTCTTCTTGAAGACCCACTTGCAACCTATGGACTTTCTTCCTTTAGAAAAACAAACAAGATCTTAGGTGTTGCAAGAGTCTGAATCCATCATCTCCTCTTGGATGGCTAACTACCAAGACTCACTATCATTTGCTTGAATATCTTCCCTATAGGATCTAGGATCATCTTCAGTACTCAATAAAGAAAATGCACAATAGAAATCTAGTGGGCTATACCTTTCAACTGGGTTATGTTGTCTTGTGGATCTTCTCAGAGGTGGGGTAATAAACTCTTCGGGTTCTTTTGCATGCTCAACTATACCAACTTCTTCTATTAGAATAGATTATTCCTCATTAGAACTTTCACTCAAGTCTTCCTCTACTTTGTCACCCCTGAATCCATCATTATGTTCTTCTTGAAGTGCATCTTCATGCTCTAATTCAAAGTGCACTCTCTTCACCTTTTCTTCTTTTCCTTGGGTTGTTTAGGTTCTGAAATAGTGCTAAGTTCTCTTAAAATTGTTGACAAGTGACACTTCTCTAGAATAAACTTGTATGTTGTCATTGATGGCAACAAGGGTCAAAGATCCCTTTAACATGAATAAAAGACACTACTTCAGAAGGTCATACTGGAACTCAAGTTTGGTTAGCAAAAATGGCTAAGTATGGAAAATGTTCAGGTATGAGATAGGAAATAGATCAATACTCCTTCGCAAGATAAGATGTGAAGATGTGGTTTAGGTATGATATTCACAGGTACCTATTGCTCTTATATTCCAATAATCAAGTCGTGACCTTCTCCAGAAGTCATCTGATGAAAAGGCAAAGTTCGGGTTAGTAGAAGTAATACAAGAACAATGAACAGTGTAGAATGAAGTGGTCCGCATTTCTCCATTAGCATGTTTTATTCTGTGGAATTGAAGACATGTTAAGATATCAATAATGTTTGCTGATTATGATTCATGAAGTCCCATTTGGTCCACATCATGAGTTATGATGTGATGGAGGAACCTATCATATATGTTATTAAGGAACAAGCTGACAGGTTGATTGAATCCTTATATGGAGAATAAATATAAGTTGGATGATAAAGTTAAGTGGTTGTATGAATAGCACCAACACATATGAAGATATGTACACAATGATTTGAATTCACATCAAAGATTTAACACAAAAACAAGTCGACAGCATATAACATTTGATATACATGTTTCACAGTTTGCTTGGCAACCTGATCATGAGAAAGATTTAGTTGTGGATATAAATAGATGATGGATTTAGGTGTCTGGGAGGAATGTGATATGTGATGTGTATGTATATGGAATATGCGAAGATAGAGTGGGCGTAACAATTGAAGAGAGATCTTGAGCATATGTAAGAGCAGAGCAAAGAACCAAGGGTAGACTGAAATGAAGAGTTTTGAGTCAGTATTCATAATCTTAATTAGAACTATAATCATGCATAAGTAGATGCAATCATAGCAGTTCATCTTTGGTAGTGAGCCACCCTTCTTCTTCTTCTTTCTTTTCTTCAGGTAGTGAGCCTCTTTTGAGAAGTGAGCTTTGGGCAGTCAGCCCTAAGGCAGTGAGCCTCTTGTAATTTGGTATTGCTATAACTAATAAAATTTGGTGGGTTAACCCCCACTATGGTTTTTCCTTTTTAGGGGTTTCCACGTAAAAATCCTGGTGTTTATGTGTTATTTCTTTATGGTTGATGTTCATTTATTTAATCTTCTTTCACATAATTAAATTTGGTAAATGGATAAAAGAGCAAGTGTACAAATGGTTTTGTAGAACACTAATTCACCCCCCCTCTCAGTCTTCATTGTATTCAACAAAAATGACATCTCTAGAATAGATGATCTTTCAGGTTAGTGGATTCCAAATCTTATAACCTTTTACACTATCACCATATACAATGAAAGTACACTTTTTGACTTTTGGATCCAACTTAGTTCATTTTTCTTTAGGAACATGAAAATAAGCCTCATAGCTAAATACCCTTAAATATGAAACAAAAGGTTTCTTACCTATCCACATTTCATAAGGAGTTGAAACAAGAGCCTTATACATAGATCTATTAACTAAATAATTCACATTACACAGCGTCTACCCAAAAGCATTTTTTCAACTATGATTTACTCAACATACTTCTGGCTCTTTCTATTATTATCTGATTCATCCTTTCTACCACTCCATTTTGCTATGGTGTATATGGAGTTGTCTTATGTCTAAAAATACATTCATGCTTCCAAAATTCATCAAATTCCTTAGAACAATATTTCCCTCCATTATTAGATCTCAAAACCTTTATCTTATGATATGATTGCTTTTCAACTAAAGATTTAAATTCATTAAACTTAGTGAAAACTTCATATTCGTGATGCATAAAATAAATCTAGGTAAACCTTGAGACATCATCAATCAAAGAAACAAAATATCTAGATTTTGTAATTGATTCAGCATCTACTAGACCATAAACATCTGAATCAATAAGTTCCAATTTATCATTAGAGTTATTATTGCTTGAAAGAAATGGAGATATGTTCTATTTTCCGAACACACAATGTTAGAAAATTTTGAAACTCTCTTCAGAATAGGATAAACCATCTAACAATTTTTAATTTAAGATAGTCTTTAAACTAGATTGACTTATGTGGCCCAATCTACAGTGCCATACATGTATTTTTAGTACTTTCCTTAGATGCGTAAGAGCCATTACAAGTAGTAGTAGCTTCTAGCTTAAACAAAGTTCCCAATCTTTTCCCCTTCGCTACCACCAAGTTTCCTCTCACTAATCTACAGCTATGCAAAACCATGAACACTAAACACTAAGAAACATGCAAAAGACTAGGGAGGGTTTTAATTCTCCCATCACTAAAGCACAACATTACCTTCCCTCGTCCAACAATAGGATATATAGAGTTTTCCCTAAGGTACACATTTCCTCCATTGTACTCTTCATATGTGGAAAACCATTCTTTCTTCTCGGTCATGTGGTATGACCATCCTGATTCAACCAACCAAAGATAATGAGAAACAACATTACATGCAAAAAGTAACACCTTATCACTTGCATTTGAAGACTTATCAATAGCAGAATTCCATTATTTCTTTAGGTTTCTAGATTCCTTTTTCATACATGTCCTCTCTTTCTGTAGTTCCAACACTTGAATGTATTCTTCTTTCCAAGAGTCTTAGAATGACCCTTAGACTTGTTGTTAGACCCTCTAATATCCTTTTAGGCCTCTTTCAATAGACCTTCCCATAACACTGATAGCATCCCATGAACTATCTAAACTTTTCCTCCTTAATTCCTATGACAATAGAACTGAAACAAGAGCATCCAACTTCAGATCTGTGAGTTTAGCAATGATAGCCAAAATAACATTCTCCCATGACTTAGGTAAAGAATAGAGAAGCAATATACATTTATCTTCCTCATTCACCTCAACATCTATAGATGCTAGTTGAATCAATAAAAAATTAAAAAAAATCAAATTCTCTGCAACCAATTCACTCTCTTTCATTTTCATGGAAAATAACTTATGCTTTAAATAAAATTATTTACCATACTCCTAGCTTTGTAGATCTCATCAAGATGCTTCCACAATCTATGTGCAAACTTATCAATCACAACATTCAGTAGAACAAAGTTTGCAAGACACAGTCTGATAGTTCCCAGTGCCTTCTTATCTAGTATTTCCCATTCATCTAGAGCAATATCATTCAGTTTCTTCTCTTTAGTTATATCCAACCACTAGTTTCTTTCCTCTAACAAATCCTCCATATTTATCTTCCACAATTTGTACCCCGTTCCATTTACCTTTTCAATGTCCAACCGAGAGGTAGAAGCAACAGTAGATTGGTGCAAGGCAGCTAGCAAATTCATGATTTTAGTCATTTTCTCCTAGTATGTTCCTTAGTCAATTTTTTTGTGTAATGGTCTCATTAATAAGAGACATAGTGGATTTAGTTTTAAATTTGTAATAAATCCATTTCATGGCATAAAAATGTAGTGGAGATTAAGAATAGTTAGTTTCCTCAGTGGTCTGTAGTCATCCAAAATGTGAGTGTATTATTAGAAAAAATAGTCTTTTTTAGGAAAAGCAGTCAGTTTGGCTATTGTTAGCCTTTTCCCACAATGGGAATATATGTAAGAAGGATATAGATATAGTGAAATGCATTGTAAGGAGCATAGTGGTCGAATGAAGGTGGTTTTTGATAAAGTTGAAACAAGGAAATAAGAAAATTATTGTTTTGTTGTCCCAGTTGACTATTTTTTCTATATTTTACTATTGCAGATAGTACCACAAACTTGTAAGGAATAGTTATACCATGAAACCTATTGGATGTGATAGAGGGGTGAGCTAACTATCTAGTTCCATTGGTTTGAGGTCATTTCATTCATTTTTGTGAAATTTATAACATTTTTGCTAAAAGTTGTCCAAAACCCTTTTTTTTACTGCAACAGTCTTGTTCTCGGCCATTGCACACCTCTGTACTAATAGATATAGGGACACACCACATATTTCTAGAAAGAGGGTTGAGATGCCTTTCTAATGGTTCTTGTCTGAGGTCTTGATTCAATTTCTAAAAGGAGATATTGCCTTTTTGCTAAGACTGCCTATGTCATTCCAACAAACCCTTGATTTGAGGGTTTTAGAGAGGTTTTTGATTTTTCCAACTCAAATTACTGTGTTAGAACCTAAAAATGGATGGAATGAGTGCATAATGGTGATTTTTCAAATGGGTTTTGTGTGCAAGAGCAGAGGACAAGTTTAAGGTGAAGATTTGGGCCATTGAGCCTCTTTGTGACATGAATTTGACAAACTAGCCTAGTTGGAGTGAAGATGTGGTCATTGAATGAAGTTAAAGGGCCATAAACCCATGAAACCTTTGAAATAAGTCCATTTTCATCATAATGGATTGTCTGGAACAGGAGTGAGAAGTTTAGTCTTGTGTTTGTGCGGAATCCCTTTGCAAAACTGACCTAATTAGGCCTCTTTTGAAATTAGTACAATCAAGTTTAGAGTGTTGTGTTCCAAAACAACCTATAGTGTATATTGAGTATGTTAAATAAAAAGGTAATGGGTATCCAAAAACCCTATGACAGTCTGGTTAGGAGATCTACATCTAAAGCTATTGCATGACAGTCCTTTTCTAAGGGATATAAGGAAGTTAGGACAGTTGTGAAGGAAGTGGTACAAGGAGGTACCCTCTGAGCATTTTTCTATTTTTGTGAGCTTGGGACAGTCAAACCTAGAAGGTATAGGGTCCCTAGAAAGTTTGGAAAAGTTACCATGTATATGAACCTAAAAATCGGGTTATCGTGTAGTTATGAAACCATGGAGAATGAGTGGACAGTCATGTCCTATTTAGAGTCAAGTGTTACAGCTTGGTCCCCTAGGGACTAAAAGGAGTTATTTGCCCTGCCATCCCCTATATCCTCTTCCTCCTGTGAAGTTTGATTGTGATCCCTTTGTGGTCTTTGTGTAGTAGTCTCTGCATCATAGACGCATCCCTGATATCTACACAAGATCTACAAACAAATAACAACAAAATCTCCCATTGTAGGTAAAAAACCTTCACACTACCACCCAAGAATCAAAATTGGCCATGCTTTGATACCAAATGTTAGAAATTAAGGTGGAAACCATATAATAGAAATTTGATTCAAATCTTTTTAATATTCTCTAATTAATGTAGAATCAATGGAGATTACAACAAAAATAAAACCCACTACACAGAAATAACATGCATTAAATACTAAACACATAATACAATATGTAACATGGAGAAAGCCCTTCCAGGTAAAAAAATCCACCAAGAAAAGAGGCTCAAAGTTGTGTTATCTTCAAATATAAGATTACATTACATGCACTTCCTCTTCTTCTTTAGTCTTCAATCCAACAATGCCTATTAAATTCAACTCTGCTAAAAAATGTAGAACAAATATCCTTATAAAAGGGGGTTGCATTCTAGGGAAAGAAAATTGACATAATATTGACCATCAGATCTATGAACTAATGATGAATGGTCTAGATTTACAATGATAAAATATAAATAAAATTTAGCTCCAGGGGTGCTGCCCCCAAGCCCTTGCTAGGCCACACGACCCCTGGACCCCCCATCGGGTGATGATTGCCATGGGCCCCTCATAGGGCGGAAACTCCCTTGCGACCCCCTATAATGGATGAATTAGCATTGGGTACTAGATTTAACATGCAACTGAAACAATATCATTGTTGGTGAAACCTTTCATCCCTTATGGGTGATTTACAAACAATAATAGGAATAAATTACATAGGATTACAACATTGATGGTACCTTAATCCTTACATTCTGACTCATAATCACATAAGGCTCCACATGATCAACAAAGATGAAAGGCTTGATGCCTACTACTCTTACACTAATCAACTTAGGAAAAATTGTTGCCATGTTGTACTAAAGCGTAGGTGAAGGAATTGAGAGAACATAGGGTCTCCACCTCAACACTCTCCTTCAAAGTCAAAGGGAGTGAGATACATTGTGGCCTCCCTAGGGGTCTAGGTGGACAGTTCTATTCACAATGTGCCGCATATCTATCATGTGTAGAGTGACCACCTTGTTACAAATATGTGCCTAATTGGTGTTGTCATTGATGTCAACATATCCTTGTTGTCATTGGTGTCAACTGTATCCCATTTTAGAAGACTAGTATGTTGAGGATATTGAGAAAATTAACCTCTTTGGAAGAAACAAGTAAGTTACATATCTCTCCATAAGAGATAGCGAAGACAATGCAATTCAAGTGAAGTAGATTGCTCTGTAATCCCAGTAAGATGAAGATTAAAGTCTGCGGATTAAAGGGTTGTAGAGGATTGTGTGATGTTTCTCTAGTCAAGATTTGAGAGGTCTACATGGAGAATTGGTGAAGTTATGGCCATCTGAGTAGAACTAGGTTTTGCAATTGTTCAGAGGTGACAGAGTGACAGTAATCTGGTCCGGATCGATCCACAATTGAATATTATGATCTATGGATTTAGAGGTGTATTTGGAATGTCAGTGTGTATTCTCAACTCAAGTGGTTCATGGTTTGCAGGTCCGCAAGAAATATTTCTAGTCTGACAGTCATGACAGTTGGTGTTCTTGAGTTCTTGGATGAAAATGTAAGTCATTTTGGTGATCTAAGATGGTATGGTTGTTCCTATTGATTTCATTGTTCTTGTGGTGGTCTTTGAATCAGGTTGTTGGTCCACATTGAGGATTGATCTCATGGTTGAAGATTTATCCTTGGGTGTTGTTCTTTCAAGTCTTGGCCGGCCGGATGCATGATGCGTGTTGCAGATGATCTAAGAGAAGTTCACTAAGGCATGGCATGTTGTTTGAGGAAGATTTAAATCCCATCTATGTTTGGCTAACAGTATGGTGATTCACATTAAGTTAGATGTTTGTAGTACCAACCTTGATGTTTATTCCAAGGTTGACGAAGCATATAAATATGTGTGGTTGAGTTGTGGAAAATTATCCTTGTGTAGAAATGACAAGATCATAAGAAAGGAAGAAAGGCAAAGTAGAGGAAGAGTAGAAGAGAAGAAGCAGTAAAGGATGAGGAGTTAGCAAAGAAGTGTTTAGGGGGCAGAGTAGAAGTATTGTGCACATTAATGGAACTAACCTTTGCATGAAGAAGATGTTGTTTTCCAGTTCAAATCTTGCTGTGATAAACTTATAAAAATCTCTATAGGTAGTGAGCCTCCTTGAGCAGTGAGCTCAGGGCAGTGTGCCTTCCCCATTTTCTATTCTTTTAACAAAGAATAAATCTTGTCAGTTAACCCCCACCGTGGTTTTTCCCTTAACCAGGTTTCCACGTAAAAATCCTAGTGTTATGTGTGTTAATTTTGTTTCTACTCATGTGTTGTTGATTCATGCTTTCATGGTTATATCATTCATCTATTATTAAGTGGTAAAGAAGTTTAATTATAGAAAAGGATAAAAGTTTTTGTGACAACTAATTCACCCCCTCTTAGTTGTCTACCCTAATTACAACAATTGGTATCAAAGCCGGTTTGTCTAATAGAAGGTTAACCACTTGAGGAGATCCATAATGTCGACCTACAAGAAGGACAGTTTGAGATTTGATAGAACAAATTACTCTCTTTGGAAGAATCGCATGGAGTGCCATTTACAATGCATGGGTGAAGCTTATTGGTTGATAACAAAGGATGAGTATGAGCCCCCAGAGAAAGGTCCTTTAACTCCAGATGAACTCAAAGATGTTGAAAACAACATTTAGGCCAAAGAAGCCTTATTGAGTGCCCTGACTGATACAGAAATGACAAATGTCCTAGAATTGAAAACTACTCATAGAATTTGGAAGAAGCCAGAAACTCTATATGAAGGTGATGAATATGTGAAATGTGCTAACTTGCAGAGCCTGAAGGGTAGATATGAAAATTTGAGGATGAGTGAAGATGAAAACATCACTTCCTACATGCAGAAGGTGAATGCACTTGTGTGCAATATCAGGTGTACTAGTGGAAAATTGGAAGAATCAGAGATTGTTGGCAAAGTACTAAGATCCTTACCTACTTCATACAAACATAGAGTTGATGCTATTGATGAGATCAGGACTGTGACAACTATTACAAAGGATCAATTAGTTGGCAAGCTTTCAACATTTGAAATGAGTTAGTTTGGTGATTCTCTTCCTAAATCTGAGTCTGCATTTAAGGCTAGCATTTTTGGAAAGCAAAGATCTTGTCCAGGTGAAAGCTCTTCAAGAAGACTAACCAGATTAGAGAAGGCAAGGAAGGATCTTGAAGAAGATGAATCAGAGCTTGAAGAACTTGAAGCCCTTTTTGCAAAAAGACTACCAAGAGGATCCGATAAGTATGAAGAAAAGTTGCCTTTCAAATTTTTTTCTTGCAATAAGATTGGTCATTTTGCCTCAAGATTTCTGGAGAGAGTTTCAAAGCCAAACCCTAATAGACCTAGGACTCAGAAGAAATGCTACTATGTCCAAGAAGCTACTGAAGCAGTCACTGATGATGAATCTGATAAGGGAAGTACCTCTAGAAATGAATGGGTGTTCATTGCTATCAAGGAAGAAGATCTAGTACCTGTTGAATTTGCTAACTGTGTGAATATGGAAAGAGCCTTGGCTACTAATGTTGAAGAAAAGAATGAATGGGTAATTGATAGTGGATGCTCTCATTATATGACAGGTGATAAGAGTAAGTTTGTAAGTATTGAAAGGTATGAAGGTGGAATTGTAAGGTTTGGAGACAATTCAACTAGTAGAATCTGTGGTAGAGAATCCATCTCTCTTGATGGTAATAATAACACTAATGATGTCTTGTATGTAGAAGGATTGAAGCATAATCTTCTCAGTGTTGGATAGTTGGTCAACAAGGGATATGATCTCCAATTCAAGGATGGTAAATGTAGAATTTTGGAGATCTCTGGAACTGAAATTGCATCTGGTACACGGACTAGAGGTAACATCTTTCATTTAAGTAGTACTGGTAAAAGTTGTTTGATTACTCAGATTGATCAGAGTTGGCTATGGCATAGGAAAATGTGTCATGTAAACTTTGATAACATTGTCAAGATAAGTGCTACTCAAGCTGTAAGAGATCTTCCAAAGATTGTGAAACCTACCAATAGCATGTGCAAGGAATGTCAATTAGGAATATAGAGAAGAACTACATTCAAAAGTAAAGAACAATATTCAAGTGGATTTTTGGAACTTGTGCACACTGATTTGTGTGGTCCTACCAGGGTTTGGAGTTTGTAAGGAGATAGATACTTTATGTTGCTGATTAATGATCACTCCCAGATGATGTGGGTCACTTTCTTGAGAGAGAAATCAGAGGCTCTTGACAAATTCAAAGTGTTTAAGGCTAGGGTGGAGAATGAGATTAGTGTGAAGATTAAGTGTGTGAGATCTGATAGAGGTGGAGAGTTTACCTCCGGTGAGTTTAATGCATTTTGTGAAAAGCATGGAATAAGAAGACAATTGTCTATTCCTAGGACTCATCAGCAGAATGGAGTTGTGGAAAGGAAGAACCAGACTATTCAAGAGGCTTCTAGAACCATGATGATGGATGCAAATGTTCCACATTTCTATTGGAGAGAGGTTGTGAGTACTGTTGTTTACACTCTTAACTGGGTGTAGAGCAAAGGTAATTCTAGTAAAACACCTTATGAACTGTGGTTTGGCAATGCTCCTTCTGTGAAATATTTTAGAGTTTTTCGTAGTAAATTCTATATCAAAAGAGATGAAAATTTAGGCAAGTTTGATGCATGATGTGATGAAGGAATATTTCTGGGTTACTCTAATCAAAGCAAGGCATACCGATGCTTTAAAAAGAGATTGAAAAAGATTGTGGAAAGTGCTAATGTCAAGGTTGATGAAAGAAAGGAGAAACCTTCAAGGTTTTGTGGTTATGAATCAGATGATCAAAATGAAATCCCAAATGAAGGGAAGCAAGCTTAGTCTACTCTGGAGAATCCAATAACTGAAGAAGTTAATGCAGACATTGAGGAACAAGTTCAAGAATTAGAAGTTGAAGAAAATCCCAAAACTCCCATGTATGTAAGATTGAATCATTCTAAAAATTAGATCATAGGAGATAAAAATAAAGGTGTTCAAACTAGAAGAAGAATTGTTGAATAATAAGAGGAGTATTGTTTGATTTCAAATATTGAACCACAATCAGTGAATGAAGCTTGTAATGATGAAAGTTGGGTAAAAGCAATGGAAGAAGAATTAATGCAAACAAAAAAGAATTATACTTGGGATCTTGTTCCTAGACCTGAAGACAAAAATGTAATTGGAACTAAATGTGTCTTTTGGAATAAATTGAATGAAGATGGTGAAGTTGTGAGAAATAAAGCAAGATTGGTGTGCAAAGGATATTCTTAGGTAGAGGGAATTGATTTTGAAAAAACTTTTGCTTCGGTGGCAATAATTGAAGTAGTCAGATTATTTCTTGCCTTTGTTGCTTACAAAGATTTCAATGTTTACCAGATGGATGTCAAGTCAACATTCCTGAATGGAGAGTTGGTAGAAGAAGTCTACATTGACCAACCGGAAGGATTCTAGTTGTTTGATCAAGGAGATAAGGTCTGTAGATTGAAGAAAGCATTGTATGGACTTAAACAAGCCTCAAGAGCCTGGTATGCAAGATTAGATAAGTATCTGCTGAAGTTAGGTTTTAACAAAAGCACTGTTGACAATAATCTTTACATCAAAATTGATCATGAACACATCTTGATTGTTGAGGTATCTATTGATGACATCATCTTTGGTGGAAATGACAGTATGTGTAAAAAAATTGTTGATCAGATGCAAAGTGAATTTGAGATGTCCATGCTTGGTGAAATGAATTTCTTCTTAGGTCTCCAAATCATTCAATTAGAAAAAGGCATCTTCATATCTCAGTCTAAGTATGTGAAAGAGTTGCTGAAAAAGTTTGGAATGGAGGATTCAAAGCTAGTAGGTACTCTTATGGTAACCGGATACAAGTTGAGTAAAGATGATGATTACCCTAAGGTAGATCAAAAAAGGTATAGATCAATAATTGGAGGACTACTTTATCTGACTCATACCAGACTTGATATTATAAATGCAGTTTGCCTTGTTGCTAGATTTCAAGCTGATCCTAGAGAATCTCATGTTGTAGTAGTCAAGAGAATCTTTAGATATCTGAAGGGAATATCTGAATATGGCTTATGGTATCCTAAGAGTGATGATTTCACTCTTCATGCATATACAGATGCTGATTGGGTAGGAGATGTGGATGACAGGAAGAGTACTAGTGGAGGTGCATTTTTCTTGGGAAAGAGATTAGTTTCTTGGTTGAGTAAAAAGTAGGAGGCAATATCTCTGTCTACTGCAGAGGCAAAGTACATAGCAGCAGCAAGTAATTGTACTCAAGTTTTGTGGATGAAGCAAATGTTGAAGGATATCAGAGTTGTGTTTGAAGAGCCCGTTTCAATCTTCTGTGATAATTCAAGTGCAATAAACATTTCAAAGAATCTGGTGTTGCATACAAAGACAAAGCATATATCCATCAAGTTTCACTTTTTGAGAGAGAAGGTAAATGAGAATGAAGTCAAACTAGAGTTTGTCTCTTCAAAGCATCAGATTGCATATATCTTCACCAAGCCTCTACCTAAGGATACTTTTGAGTATCTTAGAGTGATGCTAGGGGTTATTACCCCTCCTATTTAGAACTAAGGTACACTAAGGTGCATCAGTCTGGTGGAATTCATAGTCATATCTTGTGATCCAGATTGGTGTTAAGGAGTTTCTACTCAGGGGGAGTAGTTAGTATGCTGATTCTGGATTAAGAAACAAAAAGAAGAAGAGATGATTGTAAATATGTGCCCTTTGTCATTGATGTCAAAGGGGGAGAGAAGTCATGTGAAAAACTTGGAAGTGAGTAGATACTAATGAAAGGGGGAGTAGTAAAGAAAGTGATTGTAGGTGTGATAAGAGAAAGGGGGAGAAGTTCTTGTCTTGATGGTTAAAATAATTTTTCACATCATATGTTGCTATTAATGAGAAAGAGGGAGATTGTTGCAAATATGTGCCTAATCGGTGTTGTCATTGATGTAAACATATCCTTGTTGTCATTGGTGTCAACTATATCCCATTCTAGAAGACTAGTATGTTGAGGATATTGAGAAAATTAACCTCTCCGGAAGAAACATGTGAGTTAAATATCTCTCTATAAGAGATAGTAAAGACAATGCAGTTCAAGTGAAGTAGATTGCTCTGCATTCCTAGTAAGATGAAGATCAAAGTCTACAGATTAAAGCGTTTGTAGAGGATTGTCTGAAGTTTATCCAGTCAAGATTTGAGAGGTCCGCATGGAGAATTGGCAAAGTTATGGCCATCTAAGTAGAACTAGGTTTTACAGTTGTTCAAAGGTGATGGAGTGATAGTAATCTGGTTCGGATCGATCTGCATTGGAATATTATGATCTATAGACCTAGAGGTGTGTTTGGAATGTTAATGTGTATCCTCAACTCAAGTGGTTCATGGTTTGGAGGTCCACAAAAAATCTTGCTAGTGTGACAGTCATGACAGTTGGTGTTCTTGAGTTCTCAGATGAAAGTGCAAGTGGTTCTGGTTATCTGAGATGGTATGGTTGTTCTTGTTGATTTCATTGTGCTTATGGTGGTCTCTGAATTAGGTTTCTATTGTTTTGGTGGTCTGTATTGAGGATTGATCTCGTGGTTGAAGATTTCTCCTTGGGTGTTGATGTTCCTTCCACTCTTGGCCAACTGGATGCATGATGCATGTTGCAGATGATCTAAGAGAAATTCTCCAAGGCATCACATGTTCAAGGAAGATTTGGATCCCAGCTATGTTTGGCCAACAGTATTGTGATTCACATTAAGTCAGATGTTTGTAGTGCCAACCTTGATGTTTATTCCAAGGTTGATGAAACATATAAATACGTGTGGTTGAGTTGTGGAAAATAATCCTTGTGTGAAAATGACAAGATCATAATTAAGGAAGAGAGGTAGACTAGAGGAGTTACGAAAGAAGTGTTTAGGGGGCAGAGCAAAAGTATTGTGTGCATCAATGGAACTAACCTTTTAGTGCAGGAGCACCCCTTCAATAGGATAAATATGCACAAGAGGGAGAAGAATAAGGTTTTACTATGTTTTAGACACTTCATGTTACTATGTAACATTTATATGTCTAAGTCAAATATAACATCTTGTGTTGGCATTTTGTGTTTGTAAACATCAAATTTAACATTTTAGACATGTTGGGTTATGTGAAGGGTTAAACTAATGTGTCTTATCATTAGGTGTTTTGTTGTCTTATGGAAAACAGATGTCATGGGATTAATTAGGGTATCTGCTAATAATCTTGGTTAAATCAAAATCTTGCAAATAGAGGAAGGCGTCATTTACAAAGATGGGGAGAAATGGTCAAAAGGGTGTTCTTTCATCTTTTTTTCCTTTTTCTGGAAATGATCAAATGTAAGAAGCTGGAATGAAGGAATAGAAATTCTGTAAATTGTGTTTTGAAAATTCTGAATCTTGTGTGAAATCTTTGTATATCAAATTCTTCTGTATATTATCTGTATAGAACTGTTTCATATTTAGCTTAGTTTCTCTACTGCCGTGATGCATGTTTAAATCCATTCCACTGGTGGATTTCTGTGAAATCAATGGAATGGACTTGTAAAATAGTTTTCCATTTTTGTTTCATTCTTTTGTTTGCTAAACATGGAAGTGTAGAAATTGCAGAATCCATTTTAAAGAAGGTCATCGGCAAGAAAATTCAAATATACATTTGAAGTATATACATAAATTGTATGTTGTAGACAATCTAGGAATATATCACATTTGCATGCGAGTCTCATCTTGTGTATATGATATGAAATGTGGTATGTACAAAAGTCTTGTTTGGGTCAAATTTGTGTTGCTCGTCGAATATACATTTCCTGTATATATCACAAATGTATGTAGGTATTTTTTCTGTGTATATTGCTGTCGCATCCAAGTATCACTTTGTATATATCATGTGACAAAATGGGCATGTCAGAGGCCATTCGGGTTAAGTTGATGTTGGTTTGCTGAAATATACAAATCATGTATATATTGCTAATGCACCCAAGCACATTCAGTATGTATCCTATAATTACATGTAGAGGTCCATTGCCTATGTATATTGCTAAAGCATAGTCTGTGTTAAACCTTGTGTATGTCAAGATTGTTTGAGGAAATACATTTCCTGTGTATACATCAATTGTATGTCGCAGACAGTGTGTGTGTATATCGCTATTGTATGCGAGTGTCAGTTTGTGAGTATACTACAATTGCATGTCACTGTTGTATGTTGAGAAGATGCGATGAAAATATACATTGCATAAGATACAAGGGAGGACTAGCGATAGGGAGTTGTCAACTGCATGACAAGGGTTCATGATACAAGTGTTAACCAGCCGCAACAGGTAAGAATCTTTCCGTCCACCGGGAAAAGCAAGTAAATAAATGTATGTCAAAGAATGTATGTTAGAATATACATTCATACATTTCGAAAGATACAATGGGTGACTAGCTGTGACAGTCAAAGAAAATGAAGATGCAATGGGAGATCGGCGGTAGAAGGTCAGGAATTGCATATATAAGCCGAAGTCATCGGTGTGAGGAGAACCCATCGGGAAAAGTATTGGGAGTGACAACGAAAGCAGGGTGTCACCCATAGAAAGCACATCAGCATAAGAAAAGCATCGGGTGAACAAAATATTGTGAAGCTGACTGTAATGCTCTCACCAATCGGGGTGACAACTGAAAGTGTCACCGATAAAGAGTTTATCAGTATGAGTCTTATTATTGGAAGATGAGAAGAAAGCTACACTGATGGTAGGAAGTCTGAGCAATAGTGATAAGTCGTCAGTGTGAGGGGTGCGTTGGTGGGAGAATTCTTGAGTGAATCAATGGTATAAGGTGTGTCCGATGTATAAAAGAATTCAATGAGACATTTATATGTTCTTGCCGATATTGGCACAATCAAAGAACTATGCGTTGTGTTTCCATTGTGCCTCGCTCTGCATCATAGTGGTATTAGAGCAAAGGAGTATTTCTTGGGTAGAAGAAGAAGGCAAGATGTCAGAAGGAGAAGGATAAAAAACGTACCCAGCAAAGATGACCAACGCTGAGTTGATGACCTTAGTAAGAAAGCAAATTGCAGAGAGCAGAGCAGATCAAGCTCAGAATCAGGCATTGAAAGAAGAACTGGAGGAGTTGAGGGACAGAGTAGAGAAGGGGGAAGAAGGTTCTGGTAAACAAGAAGATTGGGATGAAGAGGAGATCCCAAAGTAGGAAGAGATAGAGGTTCCTACAGACCAGAGACCCTTACTCAATGCCCTTAAATCCATGGAGAGAAGAACCATGGATATGAAAATAGACCTACTAGTGTTTGTAGGAAAAATGGAACCTGATTTAGTGATGGAGTGGATAGACTCCTTGAATAATTTCTTTGAGACCAAGGAGATACCAGAACACCAAAGAGTGAAGATGGCTCAGTCCAAAATGAAAGGAGCTGCACTAACTTGGTGGAATTTCATCCAAGATGATAGGATGAAAGAACAAAAAGGTGGAGTTACTACTTGGAAGAGGATGATGGCATTAGTAAAGGAAGCCTATGTACCATTGGATTACAACATCCAATTACATAAGAGAAAACAAAATTTGAAGCAGAAGGAACTAGATGTCAGCTCGTACACAAAAGAGTTCATGAAACTATGTGTAAAAACAAAGGTAAAGGAAGGTGAGGAAGAGAAGGTAGCAAGATACCTCAATGGACTGAGGTTTAACATCCAAAAAGACATAAGTATGCATAACCCAGAGACAGTTCAAAAGTGCTATTAGTTAGCACTCAAAGTTGAAGAAAACTTAAAGAGAAGGCATGAGTAGAACAATAGAGGTAGAGGGAGATAGCAAAGAGGAGGAAGAAGTCCTTTTGGAGGTAGGGGATTTGGATACCAAAGTGAATCCAACCAAGAGAACAGCAGAGGAGATAGCAATCAAAATCAAGGGGGAAGCTACAATCAAAGAGGAAACTTTAGAGGCAGAAAACCACCATTTAAAGGGAGATCTCAGGGTAGAGGACCCATCAGATGCTACAATTGCAATCAAGAAGGCCACATAGCCAGTAGATGTCCAGCAAAGGCAACGAGTTCAATGGGAGAAAAGAGGATCAATCTGATCCAAGAATCTGATTGTCAAAGTGTGACAAGTTCCAGTACTTTTCAAAGTGTGAATGCTCCTAACAGTTATGGACATCCTGAGAGTGGAGAATCTTTGATGATTAGGAGAGCAATAACCACCATGAAGGTGCCTGACAAAGAACCCCCACAAAGGAAGTCTCTCTTCAGAACTACTTGCAAGGTAGGAGGAAAGGTATGTAAAGTTCTGATTGACTCTGGATCTACTGAAAATTTTGTGTCTTGTGAAATGGTAGAAAAGCTTAAGCTTAAAAGACTACCACATCCTTGCCCATATAAAATTTCATGGCTCACCCAAGGACATCAAATAGTTGTGGAAGAACAAGCTTGGGTAGAACTTCAAATTGGACCATACAAGGATAGATTGCTATTTGACATAGCCAAGATGGATGCTTGCCATCTTCTATTTGGGAGACCATGGCAGTATGACTTGAAAGCATACCATGATGGAGTTAGAAACACCTATTCAATCACCAATAATGGTAAGGTGATAGAGTTTCTACCATTGATGGAGAATAAGGTGGAATCAAAAAGGAAAGAAGTCAAGGCGATGATAGTAGAAGGCAAATAGTTCATGAAAGAGACAGTAGAAGAAGGAGCAGTGGTATATGCTCTAATTCCATGTCTTAAGGTGAATAAGGAGTAGTAGCAAGAAGTCAAGGGAGAGAAAAGGCAAAGGTTCATAGAACCAGCTGTCCAAGAGCTATTGGACAAATACAGAGGTATCATCTCTGATGGGATACCAAGGTCCCTCCCACCTATAAGGGACATCAGCCATTGCATAGATCTGATTCCAGGATCTACACTTCCAAACAAAGAAGCATATAAGCTCACTCCCGAACAAAATGCAGAGGTAGCAAGGCAAATTGAAGAGTTGTTGGAGATAGGCCTAATTGGCAAGAGTTTAAGTCCATGTGCGATACCGGATGTACTAGCACCAAAGAAGGAAGGCACCTGGAGACTTTGCACTGATTCAAGGGCTATCAACAAGATAACAATCAGGTATAGGTTTCCAATCCCTAGGATAGAGGATTTACTTGATTGTTTAGGAGGTGCTAAATTTTTCACCAAAATAGATTTAAAGAGTGGCTATCATTAGATTAGGATTAGGCCAGGTGATGAATGGAAAACTGCATTTAAGACCAATGAGGGGTTATATGAGTGGAAGGTCATGCCTTTTGGTTTGTCCAACGCCCCTAGTACCTTTATGAGATTGATGAATGAGGTTTTGAGGGAATTCATAGGAAAATTTGTCATAGTATATCTAGATGACATCCTGATTTTTAGTAATACAAGGGAAGAGCACCTCAACCAGATAGACTTGGTCCTCAAAAGGTTATATGAAGAGCAGCTAATGATCAACTTAGCAAAGTGTTTGTTCATGCAGGAAGAGATCATCTACTTGGGATTTGTTATCTCACATAACAAACTAAAAATGGATCAAGAGAAGGTAAGTACCATATTGTCTTGGCCAACTCCTAAAATGTTGAATGATGTTAGAAGTTTCCATGGATTAGCAACCTTTTATAGGAAGTTTATAAAAGGGTTTAGTCATGTTTGTGCACCCATGCTTGATACCATAAAAGGAGGACAGAAGTGCAGGTTTACTTGGACAAAGGAGGCAGATAATTCCTTTGAAACATTGAAGAAGAAGGTTGCAGAGCAGCCAGTTCTTGCACTTCCTGACTTCAGCTTGATTTTTCAAGTAGAATGATGCCAGTCACATAGCAATTGGAGCAGTACTCAGTCAAGAAGCTAGGCCTATTACATTTTTCAGTGAGAAATTAAATGATGCAAAGAAGAAATACTCATCATATGATTTGGAGATGTATGCTCTAGTCGAGTCACTCAAGAAATGGAGGCATTACTTGATGCCAAAAGAATTCATAGTGTTCACAAACAATCAGGTCCTTAGTTTTATAAATAGTCAAGAAAAGTTGAACCATAGGCATATGAAGTGGGTGGAAACTTTGCAAACTTTCACTTTCACACTCAAGCACAAGAAAGGGGTCAAGAACAAAGTAGTAGATGCTTTGAGCAGAAGGGTTCTGACCATCAATCAGATCCAATTGGAGAGTGTTGGGATTGATTATTTGAAGATAATGTATGATGATGATGAAGACTTTGGAGAGATCTACAAGGTATGCACTTCCTTTGGTGACAAGTATCATGTTGAGTTCTCTGAATTTCTGATTCAAGATGGATTACTTTTCAAAGGTGGACAACTATGTATTCCAAGATGTTCTATGAGACTAAATATTATTCAGGAAAAATATTGTGGGGCCATGGCAGGACATTTTGGTCTTGATAAAACTCTTGATCTTGTGAAGAGGCATTACTATTGGCCCAAGCTGTAATCAGATGTGAGAAGATTTGTGGACACATGTGTGATATGTCAGAAAGCAAAAGGAAGATCCATAAATGCAGGTTTATATTAGCCCTTACCTATTCCTTCTAGGCCATGGGAGAGCATAAGCATAGATTTTGTATTAGGTTTGCCTAGAACAAGAAAAGGACATGATAGTGTTTTTGTGATAGTAGACAGATTTAGTAAAATGGCACATTTCTTTCCATGTAAAACCACTTGTGATGCTTCTTATGTTGCTGATTTGTTTTTCAAAGAGATAGTGAGGATACATGGTTTGCTATTGAACATAGTATTAGACAGGGATGTGAAGTTTATTGGCCACTTCTGGAGGACTCTTTGGAAAAATCTTGGAACCAACTTATCCTTCTCATCAGCCTACCATCCTCAAACAGATGGGTAGACTGAAGTGGTTAACCATTCATTGGGTAATCTACTCAGGTGTTTAACCAGACAGCATAGAGAGAAGTGGGATAGCATCCTACCATAGGCAAAATTTTCCTATAATGACACCATTAATAGGAGTATAGGGAAGTCACCTTTTTAGGTGGTATATGGTACTCATCCAAGAGGTATTCTAGAGCTGAGAGATATTCCTATTAGAGAGCCTATTAGTGCAAATGGAGAAGCTTTTGCTTTAGCTATCAAAGAAGTGTATGATCAAGTCAAGACTCAGCTTCAACAGACTACCTTGAAGTACAAAACATATGCTGACAAAAAGAAGAGGGATGTACAATTTGATGTTGGAGATTTGGTGTGGGTTAATCTAAAGAAGGAGAGGCTCCCAAAAGGGAAATATACCAAGCTAATGTAGAGGAAGATTGGACCATGTTAGATTCTGAAGAAGTATGGGCAGAACGCCTATGAGATCCAACTCCCTCCTGATGTTGGGTTATCACCTATTTTCAATGTATGTGATCTCACACCATACAAGCAGCAAGCAAATGTAGAACGTGAACCAATACAGGATGCAACAAATGATGATATTCCTAAGCATGATCCACCAAAGTTGAAGAATATCTTAGACTCAAGAGTGATAAAGAAGACACGAAACAAAGCATACCTAGAGTATTTGGTGGCTTGGTAAGGAAAACCTGATTCAGAGGCCATTTGGATGACTGTAGATCAGATCACAAACCATGGTACAAACCTCCAAACTCTGATCTCAAAGGGGCTTGAGATCTCTTCTCCCGGGCAGTATGGTGTAGGAGCACCCCTTCAACAGGATAAATATGCACAAGAGGGAGAAGAATAATGTTTTACTATGTTTTAGACATTTCATGTTACTATGTAACATTTATATGTCTAAGTCAAATATAACATTTTGTGTTGGCATTTTATGTTTGTAAACATCAAATTTAACATTTTAGACATGTTGGGTTATGTGAAGGGTCAAACCAATGTGTCTTATCATTAGGTGTTTTGTTGTCTTATGCAAAACAAATGTCATGGGATTAATTAGGGTTTCTGCTAATAATCTTGGTTAAATCAAAATCCCGCAAATAGAGGAAGGTGTGATTAACAAAGATGGGGAGAAATGGTTGAAAGGGTGTTCTTCCATTTTTTTTCTTTTTCTAGAAATGATCAAATGTAAGAAACTGGATTGAAGGAATAGAAATTCTACAAATTGTATTTTGAAAATTTTGAATCCTGTGTGAAATCTTTGTATATCTAATTGTTCTGTATATTATTTGTATAGAACCGTTTCATATTTAGCTTAGTTTCTCTACTACCATGATGCACGTTTAAATCCATTCCACTGGTGGATTTCTGTGAAATCAGTGGAATGGACTTGTAAAATAGTTTTCCATTTTTGTTTCATTCTTTTGTTTGCTAAACATGGAAGTGTAGAAATTGCAGAATCCATTTTAAAGAAGGTCATCGGCAAGAAAATTCAAATATACATTTGAAGTATATACATAAATTGTATGTTGTAGACAATCTAGGAATATATCACATTTGCATGCGAGTCTCATCTTGTGTATATGCTATGAAATGTGGTATGTACAAAAGTCTTGTTTGGGTCAAATTTGTGTTGCTCGTCAAATATACATTTCCTGTATATATCACAAATGTTTGTAGGTATTTTCTCTGTGTATATTGTTGTCGCATCCAAGTATCACTTTGTATATATCATGTGACAAAATGGGCATGTCAGAGGCCATTCGAGTTAAGTTGATGTTGGTTTGCTAAAATATACAAATCGTGTATATATCGCTAATGCACCCAAGCACATTCAGTATGTATCCTGTAATTACATGTAGAGGTCCGTTGCCTGTGTATATTGCTAAAGCATAGTCTGTGTTAAACCTTGTGTATGTCAAGATTGTTTGAGGAAATACATTTCCTGTGTATACATCAATTGTATGTCGCAGACAGTGTGTGTGTATATCGCTGTTGTATGCGAGTGTCAGTTTGTGAGTATACTACAATTGCATGTCACTGTTGTATGTTGAGAAGATGCGATGAAAATATACATTGCATAAGATACAAGGGAGGACCGGTGATAGGGAGTTGTCAACTGCATGACAAGGGTTCGTGATACAAGTGTTAACTGGCTGCGGCAGGTAAGAATCTTTTCGTCCATCGGGAAGAGCAAGTCAATAAATGTATGTCGAAGAATGTATGTCAGAATATACATTCAAACATACATTTCGAAAGATACAATGGGTGACTAGCTGTGATGGTCAAAGCAAATGAACATGCAATGGGAGACCGGCGGTAGAAGGTTAGAAATTGCATATATAAGCCAAAGTCATCGGTGTGAGGAGAACCCATCGGGAAAAGTATTGGGAGTCACAGCGAAAGCAGGGTGTCACTGATAGAAAGCACATTAGCATAAGAAAAGCATCGCGTGAACGAAATATTGTGAAGCTGACTATACATGCTCTTGTCGATTGGGGTGACAACTGAAAGTGTCACTGATAAAGAGTTTATCGGTATGAGTCTTATTACCAGAAGATGAGAAGAAAGCTATGCCGATGGTAGGAAGTCTGAGCGATAGTGATAAGTCGTCGGTGTGAGGGGTGCGTCGGTGGGAGAATTCTTGAGTGAATCGATGGTATAAGGTATGGCCAATGTATAAAAGAATTTGGTGAGACATTTATATGTTCTTGCAGATATTGGCACAATCAAAGAACTGTGCGTTGTGTTTCCGTTGTACCTCGCTCTGCATCACCTTTACATGAAGAAGATGTTGTTTTCCAGTTCAAATCTTTCTATGATAAACTTATAAAAATCTCTTTAGGCAGTGAGCTTTGGGTAGTGCATCCTAAAGGCATGTGCCTTCCCCATTTTCTATTCTTTTAATAGAGAATAAATCTTGTGGGTTAACCCCCACCATGGTTTTTCCCTTAACTGGGTTTCCATGTAAAAATCCTAGTGTTATGTGTGTTAATTTTGTTTTTGTTCATGTGTTGTTGATTCATGCTTTCATGGTTATATCATTCATCCGTTATTAAGTGGTAAAGAAGTTTAATTATAGCAAAGGATAAAAGTTTTTGTGACAACTGATTCACCCCCCGTCTCAGTTGTGTACCTTAATTACAACACACCTCTACCCTAGAAATCTCACATATCAAAGTAGTTTGGAATCTTTTTAAGAATCAACTTGCAATAGAGTTTCCTCAAAAGATATTGTGGTACCTTTCAATTATTACATGACAGATCATCAAAGACCTTCCACCACCTATCCCAAAAGTTTTGGGATATTTCCTTGTACATACACCAATGAATTGGGAATCTTTTACAACTCTCATGTAATGGTTGATTTGTTCTAGGATTGATGAAAATATTACATAGATAATATTTCACTATTTTCTCATCTCTAACCTATTTGTATGAGAATTTATCTACATAAAATTCACATCACCTCTCCCTATAGTCTTCCTATTGGTTGATTTGGTTTGTGACTAAATCAATGTGAGAAGTAATGGACTCCAAGGAAGTGGAAAGGGATCTCTGATGACCAACGCTTCTGTTTGCAATTTTTTATTTTTCAACTAAACTTTCAAGTTGTTTTTCATTATCTTCCATTTACTCAAAATAGTTTTGTTGTGTGTCATGAAGATGGTGAGGAAGTGAAGGTGGAGTTTGAGGAGGGTTTTGAGCTTCCTCTTCAACTAGAATCTCATATGTTGGATTAGGGATTCTAGGTGTATTAGCTGAAAATTCATAATAGATATTCAATCAAAATAATGAAAACAAATTCAATTCATTTTCAAATTTAGAAAAAAGATGCAAACTCTACCTGGTTCAAGTTGTGGAGCTTGTTGAGATCATGCATGATAGGAATGGTTTCACAACATCATCTCGAGGTGTTCTCTCCCTCAATTTCCTCAATACGCATTAGTGGAATAAAACTATCATCATTTTCATAGCTCCAAATGAAAATGGAAATTAAAATTGACCACTTGCGGGTCTATTTTTTATATCTTTAACAATAAAAAATGTAACCATGTTATAACATGAGCATGTTATAATGTGATCATGCTTTAGGCTTGGTATTATCAAGCCTAAACATGACTGCATTATAATGTGGTCGCATTTTATCTTCCTAGGACCAGAAAGTGGTTTGGCCACTTTTTGGTCCCCCATTTTCTTGGACATGCCCTAATATTAATTCACAACTATGAATAAAACAAATGTCTTCTTGAAAACTATAACTGAGCCAATGCTTTACCAAAAGATATTTTCCTTTTCATAGAAAAAAAATCAGAATCATTACCTTTAGATTGAGGCGGTTTACCAGGATGATAGTATAATGCTAAAGGAAGGGCTTCCTTCTTTCCCAAATCCTCTTGTATTGTCTCTATACTCTCAAGAAATTTTTGTTGATTTCCTATTTTTCCTCCTCCAAAATGGTTGTCGATGAATGCCCATGGAAGAGAAAAAATCTCATGATATTTGACAAAAAGTTTCCCTTTTCCTATGGTAGTTGTCCAAGATTAGGGAAAATAAATTTTAAATGTTCACAAATAATTCCTTCCTATGTTGACACTTATCAAAAAACTTTCTATTCCCTCCAATTCCAAAGCCACAAAAATTTATAATTAACCAAAGAAAAAAATCTCCTAAAATTTTACCAAAATCAATATATATTTAATCATCCAGATTCATATTAAATAATTAAAGAAAGGAAAATCATTAATATAATATTATATATATGATAAATATTCCAAAAATCAATCAAAAAATTTTCTAATAAAAAAATAATTTTCATATTTCTGCAAAGCAAAAAAAAAATTTATTTTCCTTGCAAATAAGACACGCCCAAAAATGAAAGCATTGTTTGTACACAAGGAATTTGAGTCAACTTCACACATAGAAACATCAATCACAACATGTTATTATTGAAAAAGTAGTCATGACATATAATATGGTTTTATCTTTCTACCTTATCCACAATTCTTCAATCTAGGCTCACTCAAACAAGGCTAGGCTCCCTCCTACCTTACAATTTCAAACTTGCTCATGAATCTACCCACTCATGCATGCACATAGAGTGGCTTGGGAAACATATATATACACACACAAATGTGATTATAGTGTTTGATGAGCTAGTAATATTAAATGAATAAAACATGATCAAATGTTCACCAAAGATGGTAGAATGAGATTGATATCTCATACATTCACTAAAGATGAAAGTGATAATCATAATAAGTACAAAAATTGCCCAAACCTATAATCTCACTCTA
Source organism: Cunninghamia lanceolata (assembly GCA_027924645.1). Taxonomy (NCBI): domain Eukaryota; kingdom Viridiplantae; phylum Streptophyta; class Pinopsida; order Cupressales; family Cupressaceae; genus Cunninghamia; species Cunninghamia lanceolata. Next base: position 7,641,734 of record BSBN01000050.1, on the reverse strand, counting down.
ATTAATACATAATTACCATAATAAATAAGGACATTACTACAATAATTCAATAATTAAAAGCATGTTTTACATCAACATATATCCATCAAACATAGGGATAGCAAAAGAATATTCCTTAAAATATTGATTTCACATAAGTGATACATTATGGTATTAAAAAATATCATAATACATCTTTGCAACAATAAATTCATAATTTCAAATCTCATCAACAATTCCAATAGTAACCATATAAGGTAATGAATAACTCAAATTTATTCACAATGTAATGATATCACAATTTCATTGCAACACCAATCATACATCATAGAAGCCCAACATATGAAATTAGGTTTTCATAGCTATCAATGCTTGTCAAATAAATTTTTTCAAAAAGTGGAATGTTTACAATTATGTCAACTTGTAATACAAGAGGATTGAGTCCTTCATACATGAGACCATATGATGTTTAAAATCCATATAAAATGTGTCAATATAATATGATATCCAAGTGGAATCTCTCATCAAATGTCCCCTTACTCATATCCCAAGAAGAGATAGCATCATTGGGACGACTTCCACCCTACCGCGAAGCCATAGGCTTTCATGTGCTATCCACATGAGGAGCTCGACCCATCACGAAGAGCCTAGCCCACCATGGTCAACATGCAAGAAACCTATGTTGTCCTAGTGTTTTGACATGAATGCATTCTACCTAATGCCTATCAGGGAAACATAGAAATTTATTGTCCATACAAAAGAAGTGGGAAAATAAAACTCAATAACCATGTTTCCTAATTATTGAGTTACAATTTTGACCCAAAATTATATACTCACTCAAATTTTAACCCAAAAAGAATAAGCCACTATAAAACCCTTTCATGCATGCCCATATTACACATAGATTCTATAATAATTACATGCTCTCATTGAAGTATGTCACAAATTTTAACACTATAATGGATTTAATGTCAATGAGAAATAAGTTAAAAAAACTTACAAGTAATTTCAAAATTATAAATGATAACCACTCAATTCAGGGAAGATATTTTAATTTCAATCATACCCTACTTCATTCTTTCAGCAACACATTTTAATTTCTAATATATTGAATCTTTCAAGAAATGAATTTGTAACTTCTAATGTACTGATATCACAATAAAAATTTCTTTGTAATCTGCATTTTAGCAAATAAATTCTTGAGAGGTTTGAATGATTTCAAGAATAGAATTCTCCACTCAATCTACTTTAAAAATTAACCTTAACACATAAAAATATTCAATTTTTTTCTACATTGGAAAATAGTTTCTAGTTTCAATAATTTAAAACTACATAAATTATGATAAAATTCCAAAAGAATCGACACCAAATTTTAGAAGGTTTAAAGTTAAACTTGCAAAGAAAGAAGTGGTGGCCTATGGGAGGTGCTTTCCCTTCTTGCTAGGCATGACCCTAGCTCATAGGGTCATCCCTTCTCAAGCCAAGTTTTGACTCTTAAATTAGCAATAAAAATTGAAAACTCCTCTCTTTTGGGTTCCCATGCTTTGGAAAAATTTAGAGATTTTTGGTGCCTAAAAACTCTTAAACTTGCCTTAGACCCATTCACCTTATAAAATTATTTTGGTTTTCAAGATGAACTTTTAGTTTGCTATCTCTATGTAACTAATAATATGGTAAGTATTTACATAGTTTGGGATTTATCTTCCCATTCACATACCCAACAGGGGTAAAAGAGGTTTCTAATAGACCAAAATAAAATAACAATTGTGCCTATAACTGGTTTTCTATCAAGAAAGAGAAATCTGAAATTTTTTCCTAAGTGCTCAAATGAGCAATAGAAAGATCAAATCCTTTAAAATTTAAGAGATAGGTAATTGGGGAATTTACCCAACAATGAAATTTAGTGACAATTTCAACCAATCTATGTTGAGTTTCTTGGGTTTTGCCCATAATTTATTTCTAGAAGAAATAATAACACTATTGGGTAAATCTAAAATTACCCAAAATCTATTTGTTGGCCATATGTGTTTTCATTGATGTCAACATAGCATACATTGATGTCAACACTATCATAAGGATGAGAGAGACTGCTAAGGTTGTTGTGAAGACTATCACTGATGTCAACATTGTCATCAAAGCAAGATCCTATTCATGGTTACATGTTCCTAAAGAAGAGAAAGCTCATGATTGGAGGCCATAAAAGCTACATACCTGATCTAAACAAAGTTGAGATGAGCCTAAAAGTAGAATTGAGTTTGAGCCTAAAAGCTACATTCTTAATCAAAGGAGAGTTGAGCTTGAAGCCTTATTAATATACGAATTAGAATCACTAAGAGAATCAGTTGTGTTGTTGATGTTGAGGATGTGTTCCTGTTGATTTGAAGCATGTTGTATGATCCATCCTACTGATCCTGAGTTAGATGTGGTAATGCAAAGTAGGCTTGGCCTCCGAAAGCTGGTGATAGTCTTTGCTTTGGGATGTTTTCTCTTTGAAGACTGTCTAAAAGATTGCTCTACATTTTCATCATTTTTCTATTGAGATTCTACAGTTTGGAACATAGCTTCATACAATGTCATTCTATGTATGTTCTAAGTTTCATGATGTTTTGATCATGGGAAGGATATTTTTCTACTGATAGCTTGAAGACAAAGCTAGTTCTATGAAGGTGTTCTCAGCAGGGTGATGGAATGCTCCACATTCCTCCGTAATTGTAGATTTAGCTATGAAGTCTAGAATTATGTCAAGAAGGTAGTGAAGGTGTTGTTTCCAAAGTTTCAAATCATATTTCCCTCTATTGTGAAAGTTATGTATGATAGAACACTGATATGTGCTCTAGCGGAATGAAGTAATAATGAAGACCCACTAGAATGCTTTGAATTCCTCTAGAAGTGAATTATTGCCCTTGTGGTTTGGTGGACTTATTCATTGATGTGCATTGCATGCCTCTTTTCAATTTCAAGCATCTTGGTAGTCCACAACTTAGTTTCTCATTTGACAGCATGTTGTAGTGTGTTACAAGTGACAAAGTGTTTTTAGGATAAATGTTTAAAGCTATGCAACATAATTCTTTAATGTGTGGTGGCAAAATAGTTTTTATGGATGTGTTGTGAGTCATGTAGATTAATCTAAAAAACTTTCACGAAGATCTTTCTTGTTTCAAGTATCGTACAACAGTTTTCATGTTGATATAGCCATTATACTTCAAGTCTTCATATTCTCCTTACAACTATCTTATTTCCAAACAAACAGAGCATGTGAACATAATTCCTTGATGTTTGAAGGTGCTAAGGATGTTTTGGACCTGGTTAAGCAAGTGTTGGGGTATGTAAGGCTTGGATCTTTTGTTAGTGTAACGTGTTGCTTCACCTACGATCTATCTTCTACATGTTTCATATTGTGTGGTGTTTGACTGACTTGTAAATGTATTTGTCATGTTGTATCTAGCTGACAAACTATGTAATCAATGTAATATCATGTATAAATGGAAAATCAAATTGAGTGGAAAAGGTGTGGTTGTATGTGGATTGAAAAAGGTTTGTAAGTTGATGAAAAGAAAAATAAATGCATTATTGATGTGCAACTAAAGAAGAAAGAGTAGAAGTTGTTGATGATGTCTAGATTCATCTTGAAGACACATTTGTGATAGTAATCCAATATAGTGTGTGTCTAACTAATCAGATCTATAGAAGATAGTGTGAAGAGGTAGAAGTACAACCATCAAAGCATGAGCTTCAAAGTCAGTTTTTGGACAGTTGAAAGATTGTCATGCTGCAGTCTTATGTAAGTTTACTCTCATTTTAGGGACTAGAAAATTCCTTAGGAGTTACCCTAAGGAAAAGTCATTCAAGGAGTAGAAGCTTCCTTGGGAGTGACCCTAAATCAAATTTACTTAGGGAGTAGTAGCTTCCTTGGGTTAAAGCACCTAAAACAAAGTTATTATTGAGATTCATATATAGTGAGTTAATCATCACCATGGTTTTTCCCTTCTAGGGATTTCCACATATATTTGGTGTTATGTGTTGATGTACATTGTCTTAATCCTTCATGTCCATGTTAATGATATGATGATTAGGTTCTAATTTGCTACAGATAAGTTGAAGTTGTTAAATTTGAAGATTGATTAGATACTAATTTACCCCCCTCTCAGTATCTTGCTGTGTCTAACAATTGGTATTAGAGCCAAGTTCCTTTGAAGGAAGCTTAATCACTTGAGGAAGGTCAGGGATGGCATCAGGAGGAAACAACAAGATATCTAGGTTCGATGGAATAAATTGTGCCTTTTAGAAGGTAAGGATGGAAGGCTACATCAACTCACTAGGATGTGGTGTTTGGGATTCTATCAGGAAAGGTTACATTGTCCCTGCTACTATTCACACAAATGCAGATGAAATCAAGAAGTATGATAATAATGCCAAAGCAAAGTTTTCTATCATGTGTGGATTAACTGATTTAGAACTTTCAAAGGTGATGGGTTGTAGCTCAACTCAAGAAGTTTGGAATAAACTTGAAACCATTTATGAAGGAGACTAGAAAGTAAAGAATGCTAAGATGCAAATCCTCAAAAATGGATTTTAACCCCTAAATATATCAGAAGATGAAAACATTATTGGCTTCATGCTTCAAGTGAATGAAGTGGTTAATGGTATCAAACGCCTTGGTGGAGAAATGAAAGAAGATGAGGTTGTGAAAAAGATTTTTAGATCTCTTCCCAAATCTTATAGTTCCAAAGTATATGCTATTGAGGAGACTATTGACTTGGATAAATACTCTTTAGACCAAATATTTAGGACCCTTACTGCTTTTGAAATGAGATAATTTTACATTGATGTTCTGAAGAAAGAAGTTGCCTTTAAAGCCAGTAAAAAGGCAAACGATGAGTGTGCTAATGAAGATGAAAGCCCTCATGATGCTAAAGAAAATTTTGTAGGAACTCTAAAGAAAGGCTCTAGCAAATACAAAGGTAAGTTACCCTTAAAATGTTTCAACTATGGAAAGGTTGGTCACTTTGCTTCTAAATTTCCTCTTAAAGAAATTAGGATAAGTAACATAAATAGTAAATTCAAAATGAGTTTTTTTTCCATAGAAGATAGATGTTCTTTAGAAGATGACGATCATGATGATTCAAATGATGAAACACTTTTCCTGGCCATGAGTGTTGGTGACAAAAAGGATGATGTTAGAAAATATGGAAAAAATCATACCTTGCCAACAGTCCAAAACAATGAAAGATCAATGGTTGTATGGACTATCTTCCATGCAAATGAAGAAATAAAAGCTTGGGTCATTGACAGTGGCTATTCACGCCATATGACTAGTGAGAAAGAAAAGTTTATCAAACTTGAGAAGTGGGATGGTGGAGCTATTGAGTTTGGAGGTGATGAGTTAGCCCAAATTTGTGGAAAAGGTGTCATAAATATTGATCGAAAGAATAGGATTGAGGATGTTCCCTATGTCAAAGGATTGCAACACAATCTTCTCAGTGTAAGTCATATGTGCAAGAAAGGCTACAATCTTACTTTTCATGTCAATGGTTGAGAAATCAAGAAGGTAGGATCTGGAAAGATAGTTGCAGAAGGTATCAAGATATGTGGTGATATTTATCACTTGAATGAGGTAAATGGAAGAACCTATTTCTTGACTCAATCCAATGAGTGTTGACTATGGTACAAAAGAATGGGACACAATAATTTTGATAGTATGGTGAGAATCAACTTTACTCATGTAGTAAGAGATATGCCTAAGATAATCAAGCCTGCAAATAATGTATGCAGAGTGTCAAAAGGGAAAGCAGACAAAGACAAGCTTTAAAAGAAAGGAGTATTCTTCTTCAAAACCATTGGATCTAATTCACATAGACCTATGTGGACCTATAAGGGAAAAGAGTCAACAAGGTGAAATGTATTTTATGTTTCTCATTGATGATTACTCTAGAATGACTTGGGTTACTCTCTCAAAACAAAAATCTGATGCTCTTGATAAATTTAAAGTTTTCAAAGCCTTAGTCAAAAATGAAATAGATACTAAGATCAAATGTTTGAGGACATATAGAGGATGTGAGTTTACTTCAAATGAATTTGAAAACTTTTGTGAAGATCAAGGTATTAGAAGGGATTTGTATGCTCCTATAACCCCTCAACAAAATGGGATAGTGGAAAGGAAGAATAGGACTATTCAAGAAATGTCCAGGGTAATGTTCAAAGATGCAGATCTACTTGACATGTTGTGGAAGGAATCAGTTCAAACTACTATCTATCTAACTAATAGAGTGGAGTTAAGGGTCAAAAACACTACGACACCTTATGATTTGTGGTATGGAAGACCTCCCACTATCAAATACTTTAGGATCTTTGGTAGAAAATTCTATTTCAGAAGAGATGAAGAAGACCTAGGAAATTTTTATTCAAGATTTAATGAAGGAATCTTTCTTGGTTACTCAACTAGAAGCAAGGCCTATAGATGCTACAACAAAAGGTTGGGAAAGATGATTGAAAGCACAAATGTCAAAGTAAATGAAGACTTGTATCAAATCTCACAAGAATTAGAAGACACAGGATCTGATATCTTCCCTTGTATTGAAGATGATGAAGAAGAAATCAAAGAAAAGGAATAATAACTAGAATAGATGCCTAAGACCCCTGTAAAGTATGTTAAGAAGAATTACTTAGTAGAAAAGATTATTGGAGACAATAATGAAGGTGTGTAGACAAGGAGAAGGTTTTCTAAGGCACATGGGCAACTACACTTGTGTTTACTATTACAAATAGAACCTAAGACCTTTACTGAAGCCAACAAAGATGATAGTTGGATAAAATCCATGGAAGAAGAATTGGATCAAATTGAGAATAATCAAACATGTGAATTGGTTCCAAGACTAGTAGACAAGAAGATAATAGGAACAAAATGGGTATTCCAGAACAAACTAAATGTTCAGAAGGTGAAGTTGTAAGGAACAAAGCTAAACTAGTATGCAAAGGAGACACTCAAGTAGAGGGCATTGATTTTGAGACTTATGCTCTAGTAGCAAGGATGGCAGAAATTAGAATGTTCTTTGCTCTTTCTGCTCATTAGAACCTCAAGGTATTTTAGATGGGTGTCAAGTCAGCATTTTTGAATGGTGATCTAGAGGAAGAGGTTTACATTGAGCAACTAGATGGTTTCAAGTTATCAGAAGATCAAGACATGGTATGCAGACTCAAGAAGGATTTGTATGGGCTCAGGCAAGCTCCTAGAGATTGGTATGCTAGGTAAGATAATTACTTACTTCAGTAGGGCTTCAAGAAAGGTACTATAGATAGTAATCTTTACATCAACGGAGAAGGAGATATGATATTGATAGTTGTAGTATATGTTGATGACCTAATTTTTGGTGGAGATGATGACATGTGTAAGAGGTTTGCAAAGGAGATGTAAAAAGAGTTTGAGATGTCTATGATTGGTGAGATGTCATCCTTCCTTGGTCTTCAATTGCTCAGCTAGATGATGGTATTTTTATTTCTCAAGATAAGTATGTCAAAGAATTGTTGAAGAAGTTTGGTACGAAGAATTCAAAACTAGTGAGTACTCCCATGGTCACTAGATGCCCCTTAAGCAAATATGATGAGTCTCCAAAGGTGGATCAAACTATTTATAGGTCTATAATTGGAGCATTGTTGTATTTGACTACATCTAGACCTGACATTATGCATGCAGTATGTGTGGTCGCCAGATATCAAGCCAATCCTAAGAAAACACATGATAAGGCAGTGAAAAGGATATTTAGATATTTGAAAGGAACTTTGGACTATGGTCTATGGTATCCAAAAGGCAATGACTTTGATTTGAGTGTATACACTAATACTGATTGGGCTAGTTGTCTTGATGATAGAAGAACAAGTGGTGGTGCTTTCTTTCTAGGAAGCAGATTGGTTTCATGGTAGAGTAATAAGAAAGATTCAGTATCCTTATCATTTGCAAAGGTAAAACATATTGTAGTAGCCTCCTGCTACACTCAAGTACTATAGATGAAGAAAACTCTAAAGGATATTGAGGTATTATATGATGAGCCTATTCCTATTTTGTGTGACAATACAAGTGCTATCAATATTTTTGAGAATCTAGTGATACATTCTAGAACCAAGCATTTAGCAATCAAGTATCACTTTTTTAGGGAGAAGGTTGTAGATAAGGAAGTGAAGTTGGAATATGTTCCAACTAAGGATTAGATTGTAGACATTTTCACAAAGGATCTTGTAAAGGACACTTTTGAGGATCTGTGGCAGAGGTTAGGGGCAATTTCCCCTCCTTCTTGCTAAGATGCATAGTGGTACATTTTCTAATGGGGAGTTCATGCTAAATCTTTATCCTGGACTGATGATGGTTACCTCTCAGGGGGAGTAGGTAGTGGTGACTAATAATAGGGTGGTGCAGTTATGGTTAGGAGGGTGAATAGAGTGAATAGTCCAGGCCATGCAACAAAAATAAACACAATGGAAGAAACTCAAGTATAGAATGCAATGAATGATCCAAATGTTTAATATATCATAGATTCAAATCACTTATATGTCGGCAACATGCTAGCTACAAAACAAGGGCTCACAGGCCTGATTCAGTTAAATAGATGTGCAAGATATTACAATGAATTGCCTTTCTGGAGAAAAATGTCCAATCTAAACTATCAAGATTGCTCATTATCTTCCTAATACATCCTAGAGATCTATTTATATCATCTCCAAGCTCATGAAATCCTCCACGTCAACAAGGAAAGAAGATACAATCTCCAATCAAGGTGTAACGTGTGAAAATAGATAGGTTGGCCTTACGCAACTGGTATTGTTGGGAATTAAGGTTGCTCAACCTTGGTAATTCCTTGCATTACTTTAGATTGTATTTATTTATTCATTGCCTATGTTGTAAATTAATTGTAAATTCCATATTGTCATTTTGTGGGATGTGGCATGGTGATGTGTCATCCTACATGGAAGATGACAACTTGTAATTTTGTCCTCACATGAAGTTGGAATATGTTCCAACTAAGGATCAGATTGTAGACATTTTCACAAAGGATCTTGCAAAGGACACTTTTGAGGATCTGTGGTAGAGGTTAGGCGTAATTTCCCCTCCTTCTTGCTAACATGCATAGTGGTACATTTTTTAATGCGGAGTTCATGCTAAATCTTTATCCTGGATTGATGATGGCTACCTCTTAGGGGGAGCAGGTAGTGGTGACTAATAATAGGGTGGTGCAGTTATGGTTAGGAGGGTGCATAGAGTGAACTATCCAACCCATGCAGCAAGAATAAACACAATGGAAGAAACTCAAGTATAGAATGCAATGAATGATCCAAATGCTTAATATATAATAGATTCAAATCACTTATATGTTGGCAACATGCTAGCTACAAAACAAGGGCTCACAGGCCTAATTCAGTTACAACAGATGTGCAAGATATTACAATGAATTGCCTTTCCAAAGAAAAATCTCCAATCTAAACTATCAATATTGCTCACTATCTTCCTAATACATCCTATAGAGATCTATTTATATCATCTCCAAGCTCATGAAATCAGCCACATCAACTAGGAAAGAAAATACAATCTCCAATCAAGGTGTAACGTGTGAAAATAGATAGGTCAGCCTTACACAACTGGTATTGTTGGGAATTAAGGTGTCTCAACCTTTCTAATTATGTGCATTACTTTAGATTGTATTTATTTATTCATTTCCTATGTTGTAAATTAATTGTAAATTCCATATTGTCATTTTGTGGGATGTGGCATGGTGATGTGTCATCCTACATGGAAGATGACAACTTGTAATTTTGTCCTCACATGAGGAGATAGAAATCCCACTTTGTGGTAGGAGTATTTTTCCATGTGTCGGCATCTTGAATGTTGTGTAAGGGAATGTTTGACTGAAATGGTTATGACGGATTCCTATCATGAAGTTATGACATGTAATAGTCAGAAATAAAAGCTTGTAAGATAGGTGAAGACATGTGTCATGAAGCATATTTGAAAAAGGCATATTTCGGCACCCCAAGGTGGAATATGACATGTTGTAAGAGAATATGCTATTTATATACTGTGTATGATAGATTCTCTTATAGTTGTAAGTTGTAACTGCTATGACAGATTCTATGACGGTCGTAAGAGTCGTAAGAGCATCTGTCATAGCCCATTTTGGAAATAGGTCAACTCTTTGGAAAGGGAGCTATGGACAAGTGTCAGGAACATTCTACAATGTTGACCAAGTGTCCTTAGGTGTGGGTTTTGGGCCATGAGGCCAAGTTGGATGCCCATTACAAGATAGAGGCAATTTTGCCTTGTATATTCTATAAAAACAGGTGCTTGGAGGAGGAGATGTATTACAGGTTTGACATATGCTCTTATGCTTCCAGTTTGTCTTTGGATACGAGTGTCAAAGAATCCTAAGAGCTTGCATGGCAAGTGTGTTGTAAACATTCTTTGTTTTGATAATACATTGTGCAGGTTTTGGAGTGTGGGGTTTTTCACCCGATAAGGGTTTTCCCCACGTATATCTTGTGTCTCTCTTCTTCTGTCTCACCTTCTCTGTTATGTGTTTGCTGCAATCTCTCATGTTAATGGTTTAATTTTTCTATAATAGTTAGGATAAATTTGAATTTGCACTCTCCTCCCCTCATTAGAATAGTGTAGGAAGCGATTTTGGCACACCTAAGCTTCCTTTCAGTTGGTATCAGAGCATGGCTAGTTTTGGTCTTAGCTATTAGGTAGGGGTTTTTTGAGATAATCTTCAGTTGAGTGGGAGTCTTGTGTAGAGTATTATGTATCTTATTGTAGCAAGGAGATGGCAACCACATCTGGAAGGTTAGAGGTTGAGAAATTCAATGGCACTAATTTTGAGTAGTGGTAATTGAAGTTGGAGGACCTACTTGTTGTTTGTGACCTATGGGAAATGGTATCTAGTGTGAAACCTATAGCAATGTCACAATCTGATTGGGAACTCAAAGATCTAAAGGCTAAGGGTCTCATAAGACTCTATTTAGCTGATTTGGTCCTATTGAATGTCCATGAGGAGAAGAGCATGGAAGATCTTTGGAAGAAGTTGGGTGATGTTTATCAAGCCAAGTCCTTGGTAAAAAAATTTTTTCTAAAAAACAAGTTGTTTGCTCTGAAAATGAAAGATAGAGGATCTATTTTGGATCGCATGAATTCTTTCAACATGATCGTTGCACAGTTGACATCTGTGGGTGTGAAAATAGAGGAGGAGGATCGATGCATGACCCCCCTTTGTTCTTTGCTAGATTTGTGGGATCATCTTGTCATGGCTATCAGAAGCACCACTACCACCTTCAAGATGGAAGATGTGGTATCTTCATTGTTATCTGAAGAGATGCGGAGAAAGTCTTCTGAGGCATCCAAAGAGGCTCTTGTGGTTCGTGGAAGACCCAAATAGAAAGGGAAGAAGAAGGACAAGAAAGGTGATTAGGGTAGATCCAAATCTAGTGGGAGATCCAAATCTCCTAGAAAGTCCAAGGCTCTTTGTTTGAACTGTGGTAAAACTGGGCATTTCCAAAAGGAATGCAAAGAGGAGAAGTAAAAGAAGAAGAAAGCTCCTGATTTAGATTCTAACAAGTCACAAGATGATGGTGATGCCTTCATCATAGCCTTGGCCACTCATGCATTTGATGATGTGTGGTTGATTGATTCTGGTGCATCATTCCACATGACCTCGCATCAAGACTGGTTTACCAAATATGAAGAGTTTGATGGTGGAAGGGTGTACCTTGGTGATGACTCTCATCTGAAGATTGTTAGTCATGGAAGAGTCTCAATTCGATTCCCTGATGGATGAGTGAAGGGGATCACTAGGTTATGCACATTCTAGGCCTTGCACGGAGCCTACTTTCTGTAAGTATGTTGAATGATGTAGGTGTGCAGGTTGTCTTTTCGAAGGATGGATGCAAGATCACAAGAGGGTCTATGGTGCTTGTGAAGGGTACTCGGAGGGGTACTCTATTTTAGCTGGAGGCATGAACTTAATAGTGCAATAGTTCTTCTAACTCAAGGAAACAAGATGCTATCACTTCATCCCCACCATCTAAACATGCAGTGAAGAAATCTGTTGTAATTGGTTCCGATGGTTGTGCACATGCTTTGGAAGCTAAGCTTCCTACTGAAAAGACTATGTTATGGCAATCGAGATATGGCCACATTGGTGAGAAGGGTCTGCGTACCCTAAAAAATATAAACCTCATTGAGGGGTTCAATGATTGTAATCTCGAGTTCAACTTTTGTGAACATTGCATTTATGGAAAAAAAATCGTGTTCAGTTTTACTCTAGTTCTCACAAGTCTTCTCATGTATTGGATCTAATACATTCGGATGTGTTTGATCCTATGAATGTTCCTTCGATTTCAAAATCTGTATATTTTTTAACTTTCATAGATGACTATAGTAGAAGGACACGGGTTTATTTTATCAGAAGAAAGACTGAAGTCTTTAGTCAGTTTAAAGAGTTTAAAGCCTTTGCTGAAAATTAGACTTGTAAAAAGATTAAGTGTTTGAGAACTGACAGCGGTGGTGAGTTTTGTTCAATAGAGTTTGATAAGTTTTACAAAGAGCAAGGTATTGAAAGGCATAAGACAACTCCATATACCTCGCAAAAAAATAGAGTTGCAGAGAGGATGAACAGGACACTGATGGAGAAGGCTAGGAGTATGCTTAGTGGAGCAAGCCTCAAACAAAAGTTTTGGGCTAAAGCTGTTTCCACTACTTGCTATCTGGTAAACAAATCTCCTACATCTGCTCTTGTTGGCAAAACACCTATGGCGGTGTGGTCTGGTAAGAAGCCTTCAGTAAGGTATCTTCATGTTTTTAGTTGTGAGGCATATGCACATGTGCCTAGGGAGAAACAGTCTAAGTTGGAGAACAAGGCTGTTAAATGTACTTTCATTAGCTATGGTGTCGGTGTGAAAGGATACAAGCTTTGGGATCCCATGACTAAGAAGGTGTTGTATATAAGAAGTGTTATCTGTAGAGAGAGAACACCCTCTTCCATTGTTCTACAACTAGAACAGTCAAAAAATAAAGAATATGCTGTTCAGTTTCCTTCTACCCCTGAGGAGACTAAACCGATAGACCCTGTGAGGCCTGATGATGAGGAGAGCTCCAGCATCTCTGGAAGTGAAGAAGAAGAAGCCAAACCTCAACCTCAGCCATTGAGGAGGTCTACACGAACAAGAAAGCAACCTGATAGGTTTGGTTATTCATTACTTGATTCTAGTTGTGCTTTTGCTTTACTTTCTAACACTGATGAGCCTAGAACTATGAAAGAGGCTATGGGCATGAAAGATGCACATTCCTGGAAGGAGGCCATGGAGGATGAGATGGATTCTTTGAAAAAGAACAAAACATGCTACTTGGTGCCTTTGCCTGATGGATGAAAACCCGTTGGTTGCAAATGGGTGTTCAAGAAGAAATTGGGTACAGATGGCAGTGTTGAAAAGTACAAGGCTAGATTGGTTGTGAAGGGGTACTCACAAGTGGAGGGAATTGATTATGGTGAAATTTTCTCTCCCATTGTAAAGCTAACATCCATTAGATTTTTGTTATCTTTTGCAACTACTTATGATTTAGAGATAGAACAGATGGATGTGAAGACAACTTCCCTTCATGGTGATTTAGAGGAAAAAATCTACATGTCACAGCCAGAGCATTACATAGAGAAAGGTAAATAAAATTTGGTTTGCAAGCTTAAGAAGTCTTTGTATGGTTTGAAGCGGTCTCCTAGGATGTGGTACTTGAAGTTTGATGCCTTTGTGTTGTCAATTGGTTATCTAAGATTGAAATCAGATCACTATGTGTATTATAAGTTTAATGGTGATCATATTCTCATTATTGCATTATATGTTGATGATATGTTGCTCATTGGGAAGGGTAAGAATGTGATTTATGATTTTAAGTCTTAGTTGGTAGTACAATTTGAAATAAAATATTTAGGGGCAGCCAGGTACATTCTTGGAATAGAAATCAGAAGAGACAGAACTAACAGAAAACTTTGGTTAAGCCAGAGTAAGTATGTGAAGACCGTGTTGGATAGGTTCAGTATGATAGATTGTAGACTAGTGAGTGTTCCTATTTCATTAGGGACAAAGTTGTCTTCTAATGATTGTCCAAAATATCCTAGTGAGGTGGAGGACATGAGCAGAGTACCTTATGCTAGTGTTGTTGGTAGTTTAATGTATGCTATTGTCTACACAAGACCATACATTGCCCAAGCAGTGGGAGTCCTTAGTCAGTTTATGGCTAATCCTGGACGGGTATGTTGGGATGCAATTAAGCAAGTGTTCAGATATTTGAGGGGTACTTCCAAGTATTCCATTTGTTATCATGGCAAGGCTACAGGACCTCCGCATTTAGTTTGTATTCATGGATTTTGATTGGGAAGGTGACATTGACAACAGGAGATCCACCAGTGCATATGTGTTCACAATGTTTGGTGGTGCGATTAGTTGGATGAGTAAGATAAAAACTATGGTTGCTTTGTCCACTACAGAAGTTGAGTATATGGCTGCAACTCATGCTTGTAAGGAAGCCATTTGGCTTAAGAGATTGTGTTCAGATATTGGTGTTGATGCAGGTCACATTACGGTCAGTTGTGACAGTCAGAGTGCAATTTGCCTTGCGAAGAATCCAACTTTCCATGCCGAAACAAAGCATATTGATGTTTAGTTTCACTTCGTGCAAGACATGGTAGAGGATGGGAAGCTAAATTTGGAGAAGGTAGATACTTTGAACAATGTTGCAGATGCATTGATGAAGCCAGTGGGTACAAAGAAGTTCAGATGGTGTTCAAAGTCTATGGGCCTCTCAGCCTATAGCAGTTAAATTATGTTATTCTATCAGCTCTTACAAGGTGTTTGACAAGTGGGAGAATGTTGGGAATTAAGGTGTCTCAACCTTCATAATTCCTTGCATTACTTTTGATTATATTTATTTATTCATTGCCTATGTTGTAAATTAATTATAAATTCCATATTGTCATTTTGTGGGATGTGGCACGATGATGTGTCATCCTACATGGAAGATGACAACTTGTAATTTTTTCCTCACATGAGGAGATAGGCATCCCACTTTATGGTAGGAGTATTTTTCCATGTGTCAACATCTTGGATGTTGTGTAAGGGAATGTTGGACCGAAACGGTTATGACGGATTCCTATGACGAAGTTATGACATGTAACAGTCAGAAATAGAAGCTTTTAAGATAGGTGAAGACATGTGTCATGAAGCATCTTTGAAAAAGGCATCTTTGGGTGCCCCAAGGTGGACTATGACATGTTGTAAGAGAATATACTATTTATAGCTTGTGTATGATAGATTCTCTTGCAGCTGTAAGTTTTAACTGCTATGACAGATTCTATGATGGTCGTAAGAGTCGTAAGAGCATCTGTCATAGCCCATTTTGGAAATAGGCAATCTCTTTGGAATGGGAGCTGTAGACAAGTGTCAGGAACATTCTATAATTTTGACAAAGTGTCCTTAGGCATGGGTTTTGGGCCATGAGGCCAAGTTGGATGCCCATTCCAAGATAGAGGCAATTTTGCCTTATATATTCTATATAAATAGGTGCTTGGAGGAGGAGATATAGTATAGGTTTGACAAGTACTATTATGCTACAAGTTTGTCTCTAGATATGAGTGTCAAAGACTCCTGAGAGCTTGCATTGCAAGTCTATTGTAAACATTCTTTGTTTTGATAATACATTGTGCAGGTTTTGGAGTGGCGTTTTTCACCCGATAAGGGTTTTCCCCACATATATCTTGTGTCTCTCTTCTTTTGTCTCACCTTCTCTATTATGTTTTTTCTACAATATCTCATGTTAATGGTTTAATATTTCTATAATAGTTAGGATAAATTTGAATTTGCACTCTCCTCCCCTCATTAGATTAGTGTAGGAAGCAATTTCCGTACACCTAGCTTCCTTTCAAGTATTCCTCTGAAAATGATGGAAACTTGATGTGAATCTCTGGGAAGGTCAGCTAGGACTCAAACTATCTTGATTGATGTTTCATTTAGCTCTGTAATCCATGGAAGTGCTACGTAAACCTTCTCCAAATGGTTGGTTGAATGCTCTATTATGACAAAATAGTTGATCTTCTGAGAGCAATATCTTTTTGAAAACTGATCCAAATGATCTAAATTTTGGATATGATGTGCATGATGATGTTTAGAAGCTAAATCCTACTCCACAAGATCTAAAATACAAATGTGGCAAAATGCAGTACAAAATGTTGAAAATACTACTAACTGAACTGAACTAAACTAAACTAGAAAATGAAGGAAAACAAAAGGAATGCAATTATTTTTTGTTGATGCAAGATTGCTCTACAACCTAGGGTTCTCCTACATTAGACACCTAGGGTTAAGGCTGGAGGAAAAACAAGATAGTCCACCTCAACTTGAGAAATCCATGTTGAATCTTCTTTCAGTCTACCTTTCTGCTTTACCAAATATTTTTTGTATTGCGTGTCTCTGGTGCTACGTCCAACTCTACTATGCAAGATGTCTTCAATTTGTTTCGGTGCTTTTTATAGTAATTGCTTCTTCAAATCTTCTTGAATGCTATCACTAAATTCTCCTTCATGATACTAATATAGGTCTTCAATGTTGAATATAGGTGAAATACCTAATGTCTCTGGTAGGTCCACTTCATATGCATTTCTTGAATCAAACTTCCTAAGTATCCTACATGGTCCAAACTTCTTCATCTTCAACTTATTGTATGTCCCTACTAGATATCTATCTTTTCTAAAGTACACCATGACTTCATCTACAACTGCAAACTCTTTATGTCTCCTCTTCACATTTGTTTTCTCTTTATATTTGCTATTCTTCTCCTCCAAATGCTTCTTCACCTAATTATGTATTGTCTCCACATGCTCTACAAATTCTTCTACCTCTACACTTCTCTTATCATCCATACTAATATATTTCAACTCTACTAATCCTCTAGGGTTTAATCTAGTTACTATCTCAAAAGGTGTCTTTCATGTATTCACTAAATTATTGTATGCAAACTCTACTTGTGATAAAATTAGATCCCAATTTCATGTCTTCTCTCCAACCAAACATCTCAAAAACTTACCCAAACTCCTATTCACCAGCTCTGTATGTCCATTAGTCTATGAATGAAATGTTGAATTGTACAAAACAAGGGCTCACAGGCCTGATATAGTTACAACAAATGTGCAAGATATTACAATGGATTACCTTTCTAGAGAAAAATCTCCAATCTAAACTATCAATATTGCTCACTATCTTCATAATACATCCTAGAGATCTATTTATATATCATCTCCAAGCTCATGAAATCCTCCACATCAGCCAATAAAGAAATTACAATCTACAATGAAGGTGTAATATGTGAAAACAGATAGGTCAGCCTTACACAACAGGTATTCCTCTGCAAATTATGGAAACTTGATGCGGATAACTTGCAAGGTTATCTAGGACTCAAACTATCTTGAATGATGTTTCATTTAGCTCCACAAGCCACGGAAGTGCTATGCAAACCCTCTCCTTCAACTAACTAGCTAAATGTTATGTTCTGAGAAAACAATTGATCTTCTAGGAGTGATATATTTGCAAAAACTGCTCCAAATGATCCGAATTTTGGATATGATTATTGGGATAAGGTGCCATTAACCTTGTAAATCCTAATATTGTATTTATTCCATTTATTATTTGTAATTTGTAATTATCCATAAGGGATGTACAAGTTTCATCGATAGGTTGTTACAGAGTTACTTTTACTGCTCAAGGAATCTCGATAAATAGTAAATGAGGTGAGGTGGAGAATCTTGGTGCCTATTTTAGGGAAATGTATTTTTGGGCTGTTATGACACATGTCATAAGTTTGTAAGAGCATCTATGACAACTTACAATTGTCATAAGGTGTAAGAGACTCTATGACAACATATGACAGTAATGATTGTCTTGTAAGTTCCTATTCTTGGTTCTAGGCACCTATATTGGGAAGATGCCTATGACAGGTGTAAGGGAATCTATAAGAAGATGATTTTGGAGTATCCAAAGATAGAAAAGTTGGATTTTGTTCATCTCCCATGAATTTATTTGGTGGGTACTCATTTTTTGTAAATATGAGACTTGAGAGTGAAGTTTAGGAGGAGTAACAGTGAGGAAAACTTGCTTGCAGGTAACAGGTTAAGTGAGAGATTTTTTGTACACAGGTGCTGCTGGATTGAAGAATGTAGAGGAGATTGGAAGTGGATGTATTGTAATCTTGTTTTGAAGATAATACAACTTGGGCCTCTCTTCTTGGTGGAGTTTTTTCCTACAAGGGTTTCTCCACATAAACACTATGTTATGTGTTTGATCTTCTGTTCCATTGCTACCTTGTGTTATGAGATCTTGCATTCTTATGTTTCTGATTTGTGTCTCTTTGTTGCTGCTATCTTATGTTGATGTTATTGCTGTTATAAGTTCATCTAAGGTGATTTTATCAAGCATGTTAAAGTGGTTGATTTTAGCATCATAAAGAAGTTGAATCTCTTCATGGTATTTCAAGGATTAAGCAAACTTATTTTCAGATTTGCATACAACTTTCAGATTTCTATATTGTAGTAGTCAAAGCCTTGTATCTCACCAATGGGTATCATAACTTGGTGATTTGATGATTAATAATTGGATTAGAGATTGTTCATTTATTCCAACATTTGGTATCAAAGCTTAAGGTTGTTCCATGCATTGCATGTGCTCATATGTGCTTGCATGTTCTTGCATGTGAGTTGCATGTACTTGCATGTGGTTGCATGTGGTTGCATGTGAGTTGTATGTACTTGCATGGGCTTGCATGTTGCTTGCATGTGACGGATTCATGGTAATTTGGTTCTGGGTATTCCTCCATTTTTGAATTTTAGCTTGTAAAGCTTGTGAATTTGTTGGAAGGAATTGTAGAGTTGGAGGTATTTTGGGCTATAGTGGATGTTCTGTATGTTGGCATTGTTTTGTAGATCTATGAGATTGGAAGCCATGGTATCTAACTTTTGGATGGATATTGTCAATGAGATCTACGGTAGGCTCTTGAGGCTTAGGGTTATGGATCTTCGTAGAGTTGATCTTGTGGTAATGATTTGGAGCTCTAGTTTGGCAATATGTGAGTATCCTCTTGTTTAGTGGTTATGTTCTTTTACCTTGTGGTCATGTGAAGTGAATGGGTTTTCATATTGGGTGATTGATTTTGGTGCCTTGGTTACATGGAAGAACATTTATTTTTTGGACTATAGTATGGAGTGCTTATATTGGATTCACGAGTTTAGCCCTTGGTTACATGAAAGCATTGGATGATTTTCCACCAGTTGCATGTGGGTTGTGGAGTTGGTATTTTAGTGATACGGAAACTCTTGGACAACCTAGTTCCTCCTTTTTCATATTCATGTTATTTTGGATATGTAGGTTTTACATTTTTTCTATTTCAAAAAGCTGTGGAATCGTAGATCTGTGATATTTCATTATTTCATATGGCATGTATGGTGTGAATATCTGGATGTTTAAGTGATTTTAGATTTACAGAGAGATGGTTTTGTAGGTTTTACATGTTAACAAAAATCTATGGTTTGTAGATCTATGGAAAGATTGTATTCGGACTCTTAGAGTATTCTGGATGGAAATAGTTATAGATTTCTAGGGCTGCTTGATGGGTTCTTATGATCTATGGTTACTCTGATGTGGATTTGTATGGCAAATCAGGTCTAGCATTGATCTTGGTGTTTGAGTCTTGGAAATCTACATGTTCTTCCCCATTATCTTTGTTCTGCATGTTACTGATGTAGTGCTGAATCTATTTTCAGTTATTTGAGATTGGACCACTAACCATATTTTTCTCCTTTGAGATGTTGCATGAGTGTAGATCTTGTAAATTGTCTGATGAGGATTCTGTTGGGTTGGCATCTTCTTGGTCACCTTGTTTGCATTGGTATGTTTATTGCAGTGAGACAGAAGGATGGTTTAGAGTACCTAATATAGTTGTTCATTAGAATCTATAGTATTAAGTTATGGTGGATGAAAAGATCTATTCATTTTTAGTGGAGTTTTGGTAATGATGTAGGTCATGATAGCATGTTTGCAACGGGTGTGTGCAAGAAGTTGAGTCCACTTTTTGGCCAAAAAGTCGAAGTGTTTTCCCTGATTTTTAGAATTTGTCACATTGGACCTAAAAATTTGAAGCACTTAAAGGTGGAATCTTGGAAAAAGTCACTAAATATTAAATGTAGTACTCAGAGTCTAGTTTCCAAATATGTAAATTTTTTTAATACCCAGATGATGCAAATTGATTTTTAATAGGCATTTCTAAAAACCACTGTTTAAAAGTCACTTTTTTTTTACTATACCATGCACGTGTACGTCATCCATATTTTGACCTAAATAATCATATTTTTCTAAATCCTTTTGGGAAAAGATTTGTAACTCACTGAACCACGTTTTCCATATTTTTTTGTAATCTTTTATTGAATTGTTTTTTGTTAATTTTTTATTGGCCATTTTTGGTGTTTTAAATAATCGTTGTGTACGTCACGCATAAGATGACGTAAACTTATCATTTTTTGAATTTTTTTTTTCAAATTGAAAAGAATTGTCTAAAGTACATTTTCGTACAATTTTTTTTACAAAAAAATATTTTAATAAAAAGTTATTAAAATACTAAAAAAACCCTGATAATTCAAGTTTATGGACCTGTTTCATCAGAAATTAATTGAAAAATAGAAAAATAATCCAATTGTAAAAAGAATTACATATTTGGAATCTACATTGTCTCATCTATAATGGGTTTTAATTTTGCCAAAAAATTCTACAAAAAAGGCCTTCAGACATATGCCCAAAGTCACTATTTTGTTGTGACATTGATAGGACCTTCAACTTGCAGGTCAAACCAGGTCCAAAGCCAAGGGTCGGGTTCCCAAGCCTTTTTTTTGACCCAAAACCCATAGAAAAAAGTGGATCAAAAATTCAAATTTTATGAAACGGGATCCCGTTTCATAAAAGGTTAATATTTTAATCTTTAATGAAACAGGATCTTGTTTCAAAACGGGATCTTGTTTCAAAACAGGGTCCCCTTTCAAAATAGGATCCCGTTTCATAAAGGTTAAAATATTAACCTTTTATGAAACTCAAAATGGGATCCCATTTCTAGAAAATGGGATCCCGCTTTTGGCTCGGGAGCCCGAAGCAAAACGGGATCCTGTTTTAGTTAACCCGATTTCGAATTTTTTTCTAACTTCAAAACTTCCACCTTAAGTTGACACAACTTCTTGCATTTACCCCAACTCAGTATCACTTTTAGTGGGAGTATTGTGTAGTTACATAGTATGTTCTATCTTCTTAGTTTGGATATTATGGTTTACTTGACCTTTTGGGAGCTGTTGCCGTTACAGTGGTTTTCTTTGATTGTGTTGAGGCCATGGATGATCTTCATTTAGTAGATGCTTATCATGATATCATGGATAGCTTTGTTACATGTTTTAGTGGGAACTTTTGACAGTGATGGTTTGATGTTTATCTTGTTGCCATGTATAGCTCAACATCATGGTTCAGTGGGAGCTTTGGCAAGATATGATTATCTTCGTGTGATTTGAAGAGGTTTTAACATCTTGTTTCATGGAGGACCCTTAGACTCTTTGGTAAAGGTGTTATTGTTCTTCCTTTGGAGAGAATGTAGTTCTCTTTGGTTTGAGTATTAATCATTTGCTTGGAGCTTCATGATTTTGCAGGTTGCATTTGAAGTTGGCATGGATTGATTGGTGGGTGCTCATGGATACTAGAGAGACTTGGGTTAGGCTCGATATCTCTTACATTTAGAGATATATGTTGCAATGGTTACTTGTTATGAAATTTTTTCAACAATAAAGACCAAGGAGCCTACACCTAGAAATGGATGTGAGTCCATCATAGACCTAATGAGAAGGTTGTCTTTATTGAAAGCTTATATTGCTTGGTGTTGTATGCACAAGACAATCTTGTATCCCACTATTGCTCTACTCAGCAAGTGAATGATCTAAGAGGTGTTGCCCACCTAATTATTAGATGCATTCTTTATATGTATCTTGTCTTCTCTTGTGCATTATTCTTGAAAGTTTAGCTCTGAGGGCTTGTTGAGAAGTAGATGCATGATTTTATGTATTTCTGTTGTTCTCCTTGTAATCTTGAGCTTGGGATAGTTCTGAGGTTTTGGTAGGAAAGGTACAGGAGATGGTTAGTGGCTTTGGGCATCTTCCATTATGTTGTGGGAATGTTTGGCTAGTTTGATCTACTTTCTGTGAGAGGTTTTACATCTATTTCTACCATGTTTCATTATAAGTTGAATGGTTAGATGTTGATATCCTTTCAGTTTGGGAGTGTAGAAAGAGATCTTACTTTACACAGTTTGGCACATGCTAGTGTGGTATAAGGACACAGTTTGATTTGTAGGTTCTCTCTTTCCTGGTATATTGTTTTCTTCCTAAAGGTTCTTAAGTTTATGGAGGCGAGGTTTATGAATGGAGTCATGTGTTGTTGTTTGTACTTCATTATTTTTTGACAACAATTAGTAGCTCCTTGATCTCTTTCTTCATTGGTTTGGAGGACTTGAGAGAGTTATTTGGATTGGTAATGAGAGATGTATTTTACATATCATTGTATGCTTATTTGACACTATGATAGAGGAATTAGCCACATCCTCTATGTGAAGTGCTATAGGAAGACTTATTAATGCTATGATCTTGTTTTCAGATTTGACATTGCCTATGCAATGGGAGTTCCATAAGGTATATGTGTTCTGCATGGGAGGGGCACCTCTCTTGGACTAGTTACACTTTACTGCAGTGAGTTACTTTAGAGGTTTTTTATCGCATGTCTATGTGTGTTGTCACCTTGTAGTCTTCTTTTGTAGGATGGTGGATATATAGGAACCTATTTGCATATTTGGGTTGTTATGTTGACAACATGAAGTTCTACCTATGATAGTTTGTCTACCCTAGTTTGAGGTATGGATAGTTTGGATGAGCTACCAACATGTTGTAGTTGCTATTCCAATATAGTATGAGTGTGGCAGTCACTCAGAGTCATTTGTTATCATTTGGATTTGATGCTTGTGTTCATGTAGAGATTGGTGTAGGTTTCAGTGATAGTTGATATGTTTCACCTTGGCATGTTCCTTGTCCCATAATGGGTAATATGATGTGAGGATCTCTTGCTTGAGATGGCAGTTATCATGGTTGCTTTTGTAGGTATCTTGTTGGAGCAAAAAAGCATGTTGAAGAATCAATGGTACATGGTCGGCTAAGGAATGTTTTTCCCTTGTTGAGTTTTCCTATGGGTTGATTTGCAATGTATAATGTCAAGTGGGAGAATGTTGGGATAAGGTGCCATTAACCTTGTAAATCCTGATATTCTATTTATTCCATTTATTATTTGTAATTTGTAATTACCCATAAGGGATGTACAAGTTTCACTGGCAGGTTGTTACATAGTTACTTTTACTGCTCAAGGAATCTCGGTAAATAGTAAATGAGGTGAGGTGGATAATCTTGGTGCCTATTTTAGGGAAATGTATTTTTGGGCTGTTATAATGTGTGTCATAAGTTTGTAAGAGCATCTATGCCAAATTACAATTGTCATAAGGTGTAAGAGATTCTATGACAATGTATGACAGTAATTATTGTCTTTTAAGTTCCTATTCTTGGTTCTAGGCACTTGTATTGGGAAGATGCCTATGACAGGTGTAAGGGAATCTGTAAGAAGATGATTTTGGAGTATCCCAAGATAGAAAAGTTGGATTTTGTCCATCTCCCACGAATTTATTTGGTGGGTACTCATTTTTTATAAATATGAGACTTGAGAGTGAAGTTTAGGAGTAACAGTGAGAGGAAAACTTGCTTGCAGGTAACAAGTTAAGTGAGAGATTTTCTATACATAGGTGTTACTGGATTGAAGAATGTAGAGGAGATTGGAAGTGGATGTATTGTAATCTTGTTTTGAAGATAATACAACTTGGGCCTCTCTTCTTGGTGGAGTTTTTTCCTGCAAGGGTTTCTCCACGTAAACACTGTGTTATGTGTTTGATCTTCTGTTCCATTGCTACCTTGTGTTGTGAGATCTTACATTCTTATGTTGCTGATTTGTGTCTCTTTGTTGCTACTATCTTATGGTGATGTTATTTCTGTTATAAGTTCATCTAAGGTGATTTTATCATGCATGTTAAAGTGGCTGATTTTAGCATCATAAAGAAGTTGAATCTCTTCATGGTATTTCAAGGATTAAGCAAACTTATTTTCAGATTTGCATACAACTTTCAGATTTCTATATTGTAGTAGTCAAAGCTTTGTATCTCACCAATTGGTATCATAACTTGGTGATTTGATGATTAATAATTGGATTAGAGATTGTTCATTTATTCTAACAATGATGTGCATGATGATGCTAAGAAGCTAAATCCCACTCCACAAGCTCTGAAATGCAAATGTAGCAAAATGCGGTAGAAAATGTTGAAACTGCTACTGACTGAAATGAACTTAACTAAAGAAGAAAATGAAAGAAAAAAAAAGGAATGCAAATGTTTTGTTGATGCAAGATTTCTCTACAAATTGGGATGCTCCTGCATCATAGGGGGAGCTTGCAAGAAAAATTTTGTAGATATTTGATTGTTGATAAAAGGTGGAGAATGAGCAGGTATTGGATCCCTTTGTCCTTGATGTCAAAGGGGGAGAGAATCTAAGGGAGGGTATATGTTTTCATCAATGAAAAAGGGGAGATTGTTTGCCATATGTATTGTAATTGATGTTTATATAGCATACACTGATGTCAACAATTTCATAAAGATGAGAGAGACTACTAAGCCTGTTATGAAGATTGTCACTAATGCCAACACTATCATGAAAGTAAGATATTATTCATGGATGCATGTTCCTAAAGAAGAGAAAGATCATGATTGGAGGTCATAAAATCTATATTCTTGACCTAAGAAGAGTTGAGGTTGAGCCTAAAAGTGGAGTTAAATTTGAGTCTAAATGCTAGATTCCTAATCAAAGCATATTTGAGCTTGAAGCCTTACTAATATAGGAATTAGAAGCACTAAGAGAATCATTTGTGTCGCTGATGTTGATGATGTGTTCCTGTTGATTTGAAGCATGTTGTATGATCCATCCTACTAATGCTAAGTTGTATGTGGTAATACAAATTAGGCTTGGCCTTTGAAAGCCGATGATAGTCTTTGCTTCAGGATATTTTCTCCTTGAAGACTGTCTAGAAGATTGCTCTGCATTTTCATCATTTTGCTATTGATCTTCTACAATTTGAAACATAGCTTCATATAGTGTCATTCTATGTATGTTCCAAGTTTCATGATATTTTGATCTCTGGAAGGATGTTTTTCTATTGACATGTTGAAGATAAAGTTGGTTCTATGAAGGTGTTCTTAGCAAGATGATGGAATGCTCCACATTCCTCCATAGTTGTAGATTTAGCTGCATAATTCTAGAACTATGTCAAGAAGGCATTGAAGGTGTTGTTTCCAAAGTTTCAAATCATATTTCCATCCGTTTTGAAAGTTATGTATGATAGAACACCAGTATGTGCTCTGACAAAATGAAGTAGTAATGAAGACCCATTGGAATGCTCTGCATTCCTCCAGAAGTGAATGATTGCCCTTGTGGTTTGGTGGACTTGTTCTTGGATGTGCATTGCATGTCTCTTTTCAATTTCAAGCATATTGGTGGTCCACGGCTTAGTTTTTCATTTGATAGCATGTTGTGTAGCAATGGGTTCCAGGTGACAAAGTGTTTTCATGATAAATGTTTGAAGATTTGTGGCACAATTCTTTGATGTGCAATGGCAAAGGAGTATTTTAGGATGTGTTGTGAGCCATGTGGATTCATGTAGAAAATTTTCATAAAGATCTTTTGTTGTTATATGGAACCTAATCAAACTCAGAGTTTATATTTTCACCATTTTTATCGGTGCGGTTTCCCCCCAAATT
Source organism: Cunninghamia lanceolata (assembly GCA_027924645.1). Classification (NCBI taxonomy): domain Eukaryota; kingdom Viridiplantae; phylum Streptophyta; class Pinopsida; order Cupressales; family Cupressaceae; genus Cunninghamia; species Cunninghamia lanceolata. The sequence continues at coordinate 7,615,765 of BSBN01000050.1, read as the reverse complement.
ATTTAACCTGGGAGTGCCCCCGAAGCAAAAATTGCCTATTATTTTATAAAGGCATCAAGAGTTATTTTTTCTATTAGCCAACATAAAAAAAACCCTATTTTTTGTAACTGACATAAGGCTTGATAAAAGTGGCTAAGGGTTAGGGTTTTGATTGATGAATTGTAGCATTTTACAGCAGTATTGAGTTGCAAGGATTGCTGGTTGTAATCAGTTTGATTTACTGGATAATAATATTGGACTCTCTGTTAGTGGATGTAGCCCAAGTTTGGGTGAACCATGTTAAAACTTGTCTCTCGTTGTTATTATTTTTGTGTATTTTCATTCCTATGTTTAATCTTTATTTGTATTTAATTGATATCTTCTGTCAGCAAACCCTAACATCTTTCTTGTTTCAAGTACTATACAAGGGTTATCAAGTTGATATGGCCACTATACTTCAAGTCTTGATGTATTCTCCTTAAAGATGTCCTATTTCCAAATGAACAGAGCATGTAGATGTAATTCCTTGATGTTTGAAGGTGTGAAGAATGTTTTGGACCTGGTTAAGCAAGTGTTGGGGTCCACAAGGCTTCACCTAGGATCTATCTTCTACTTGTTTCATATTGTGTGTTGTTTGGCCAACTTGTAAATGTATTTTTCATGTTGTCTCTAGTCGACAAGGTATGTAATCAATGTAATGTCATGTATAAATGAAAAATCAAATTGAGTGTGGAAGCTATGGTTATTTGTGGATTGAAAAAGGTTTGTAAGTAGATGACAAGAAAAATAAATGCATTATTGATGTGTGATTGAAGGAAAAAGAGCAAAAGTTGTTGATGTTGTCTAGAATCATCTTGAAGACATATTTGTGATAGTGATCTAGTATAGTGTGTGCCTAATTGATCATATCTACATAAGATAGTGTGAAGAGGTGGAAGTACAACCATCAAAGAGTGAGCTTCAAAGTTAGTTTTCAAACAGTTGAAAGATTGTCATACTATAATCTTTTGTAAGTCTATTCTCATTTCATGGAGTAGTAGCTTCACTGGGAGTGACCCTAAAACAAAGTCATTCATGGAGTAGAAGCTTCGTTAGGAGTGACCCTAAACCAAATTTACTTAGGGAGTAGCAGCTTCCTTGGGTTAAAGCCCCTAAAACAAAGTTATTATTTGAGCTTCATATATAGTGAGTTAATCCTCACCGTGGTTTTTCCATTCTAGGGTTTTCCATGTATACCTAGTGTTATGTGATGATGTACATTGTGTTAATCTTTCATGTTCATGTTAATGTTGTGATGATTAAGCTCTAATCTACTCTAGACAAGTTGAAGTTGCTATATTTGAATATTGATTAGATACTGATTCACCTCCCTCTCGGTATCTTGGTGCGTCTAACACTATTTTCAATAGAAAACATTGAATTTGTGTTATCGATGCAACTAAAAAATCTAGTTTTTAAAGAATCTTAAACAATATAAAAATAATTCCTTTCTTCAATGACAACAAATGCTCAATCAATGCTTCTTTTTAGAGGAAAAACTTGGCAAATTATATACCTCCGGGCTAAAGAAGTTAAGGAATCTTGAGTATATTTTATTCTTGAAGAAAAAGAGTTTGCAACTATTGCAAAATGTTCGCTTCCTTTTTCTAAATGTCTATTTAATTCCTTTCCCATCCTTTCCTACCAATTTCCCTTGAGAAAGATGAAAAATCCCCTTTCCTTCTGCAATTTCAATGTTTTTATCATATGTGAGCTACAAGTTTAGTTTTTGAATAACACACAAATGTTTTGTTTTCTCTTAGTTGTGTTTTCCTCTTTCTTCCATTTCATTACCAATAAATTAGATATAATATATGTTTAAAAATCTATCAATGAAATATTGCAAGGAGAAAAATAATGATATTCTTGTCTTTTATTCTAACAATTTTTTTTAAATACATAAATCATTTTTGTTAAAGAAATAATGTAATAATTATTTTAAATCATAAAAGGAAATGAACTAAAAATTTTCGTTGAAACTTAATATAAAAAAAATTGTAACACTTAAGAAGAATTATCACATAATTTAATTTTTTCCTTAAAATCATAAAATAAAATCACTTATTTATTCTGCACTCAAAACATGCTTTTCAAATAAAATGTCATTCCACACAAAACCATTCAACTAATCTATATATGACTACATATGTGTATGTGTTGTAATGTCATGCATGTCAGTCCTCAGACTACTAGGCACCTCTTCCCAGTGATACTCTCTCTTTGGATGAGAGTGTCATTGTTTAAGCTATTGCACTCACACATCACAACCTAATAGACTTTTTCTGTTAAAATCCAAATAATATCAAATCATTGCAATATTAATTTCTACAATAATGATATCATTAAATTTAAAATTAATTGCCATCATGCACATCACAATAATCATCCTACTAGTTATATTAACCTCAAAAATCATGACATATATTCTCAAATATTTACATATGTTTACTAATTTTTTGTAATAGTATTCAAAATTTGGGCTATGACATCCCTCCCCTCTAGGAATAGTCATCATCTCAATGGTTGAAGATATATGTACAAATGCTAAAATAAATGAGGAAATAAGTGTTGCATATCTACAACATCCTCCCATGCAGTACTATCCTCTAAGAATTGGTCCCATTGTACCTTTCACTAGACTACCTCTCTATTACACGAATGGATTTTACGTTGATCAAGGGTGTGTGGGGGTTCTACCTAAACTAACCCTTGATCCCAAACCTGTAAGGCCTACCAATCAAGAATGGGAGTGGCATTAGGATGATAAAGTTTTAGTAAAGAAACATTAAAAACATTATGTAACTGAGATAGAGTTGGAGGTAAAGCCAATCTATAAGAAATAGGATTTATCACATCCAGGACATCAAAAGGCCTCACATATCTAGGAGCATGTTTGGTTGACTTACCAAATAAGATAGAACTTGTATGTGGTTGAACTCTTAAAAATACCATATCCCCAATAGAAAATTGTTTAAATCTTTTATTTTTATCTGCATAAATTTTCTAAGGTCTATTAGAAGCTTCTTTTAATCTCCCCTTGATCACCCTCATCTGCTCATCCATCTCCCTAAGCATTTTAGGATAGATGATCTTTTTGTCTTAGATACTGTCCTAGCTAGTATGACATTTTCTAATGTAAAGAGCCTCAAAAGGTACCATTCGAAGAGAAGATTGGAAAGAATTGTTATACATGGATTCAACTAATGGGAGATACTATTTCCACTTGTACTATTGATCCATATAGTACATTCTAAGTAGATCCTCTACAATTTGATTCACCCACTCGGTTTGCCCATCCATTTGAGGATGGTATGTGGAACTAAACTTTAGAAATGTTCCTAAATATGCATGCATGGTTTTCTGAAACCTTGAAGTCATTCTAGTATCATGATCAGAAATAATCATTTCTGGCACAACATGGAGTACAAAAATCTCCTAAACAAGCTTCATTTCCAATATCAAAGATTCATTAGTTAAATTCCTAGGAGTAATGTGGGATACCTTAGTAATCTTGTCTATCACAACCAAAATGACATTGGGTTTGGCCTTAGACATTGGTAGTCCCTAAATGATGTCCATAGTTGTTCCTTTCCATTATTACTCAAGAATATCATGATGATATAGAAGACCCATAGGATACACATGATCAACCTTGACTCATTGGCATTGTAAGCATCTAGCCACATGTTTTGTCACCTCTCGTTTTAACCCATGCCAAAAGTATAATTGTTTTAAATAAACTATGATTTTAGTCACACTTGGATGTTTGAAATAAGGAGAATTATGTGCCTCCTCAAAGAATTTAGCTCTTCTAAAGGCCAACTTGATCTAGTACATACATTTTATTTTGAAATCTAAGAAAGCATATTGGCTCAAGCTTACACCTGTCAAACTAATGATTGGATCAATTTTCCTCTAAGGCTATTTTGACCTTAGTGTAATACTCATCATGCTGAAGTTGCTCAAGTACTTGTTCTCTAAAAAGTTGAGTGGAAAGTTGTGATTATAGAAATATGCCTCCTTCAACTTAGTGCATCAACCACTCTATTTTCCTTTCCTTTGATATAGTCTATATCAAAGCCATATTCCCTCAAAAATTCAAGCCATCATCTTTGACGAGAATTAAGTTTGGGTTGGGTAAAAATGTATTTAAGCCCCAAGTGATCATTTTTGAGTTCAAATGGTTTCCCTATTAGATAGTGTCCATATTTATAAAGCATGCACAATAACTACTATCTCTAGATCATGGGGTGCATATTTCACTTCATATTGCTAGGTGCTGCTAGAATAATGGGTTACATTTGTTGGGACATCCTAATTTTTACTGAAATCACATATTTTAGAAAATATAATGATTTAAGCCTTGAAAGGTTCCATTTAAATGATTTTAACTGAAGAGGGTTTGATTAAATCCCCTTAGATTCAAACCTCCTTGGATAGAACCCCGCTAGTTTTAAACCATATTTATAATGGAGTCTCCTCTGCACCTATCAAAATGCTGATAAAAAACTACTTTTGATTTACCTTTTGTGGGATCAAATGAATTCATTTCAAATTTATGTTTTGTAAGTATGTACTCCTTATTATAATCTTCCCAAAAAGTATAATTTTAAATATATTTAATTTGATTATTATATTTATTTTTTATTTCTTGTGAATGTAGGTTTTTTACCGAACATCAAGTTTTTTGTTCTACACACACAGAAAAATAGTAAATTAGTGAAAAAAAATTCTAAAAATATCTATGCCCTAGGTATTGATGTCCTTTTTTCAACAAAAATGAATAAAATTGAATTTCAATACATACAGAAAATGTTATGTTTTACAGAATATGCCTATGTCTAAATTATAATTGGTTTGACTTCAAAACCTAATTAAAAAAAATATTCAACAAAACATTATGAAACCAAATGCATGCCCTATATATCGGTGTTACCAATCTAAATTCAAAAGAATCAGAATTTTATCCTTTGTAAAAAAAAAGTCATGTGCTACATAATACACATTACTTTAAAAAAATGTTGTTTACTATTAAAAACTAGTTATCAAAGGAGATGCAAAAAAATTAGAATTTAACTCCAAATTTTTTTTTCAAAAATATATTCAGAATCTACAAACAAAATCTCACAAATTAGTAGTTCGTATCATCTTCAAATTCCTAATGATTTAGCGGCTATATGTGTTAGAAAGTGAAGATTTAGTTCAAAACGTTGATTTCAATGTCAAGTTTGGCCAAAAAGTGTAACCCATTATTGTGGGATGACCCTGCTTCAATTTCTAGGATTCATGGGCCACAAATTGTCCATTTAACATGAGAACCCCACCCAGACTTTCACCTAAAGCATCTATTATGATAGAAAACCTCCCATTTGAATCTGACACAATTAGGATTGGTGTATTAGTGAGCTTATGATTCAAGGTTTGAAAATCTTTCTCACATCTGTCAGTCCATTCAATCCCCTTACTCTTTTTCTGTAGGGTGGCAATAGGATTTGCAATCTTAGAGAATCCCTCTACAAACCTTGTATAACATCTCTTCAAGCATATGAAACTACAAACTTCTTGGACATTAGTTGGAGATGGCCATTCCATGATGGCTTTGATTTTGGTTCGGTCAATAGGTATTCCCTCAATTGAAATAGTGTGACCTAAATAATGCACCTTCTTTTGATAGGAGGAACAATTGGACAACTTCTCAGACAATTGATGTTTCTGCAAATGTTGCAAAATTATTCTTAGATACTCTTCATGATCGACTTCATTTTTTGAATAGATTAGAACGTCATCAATGAAAATAATGACAAAATCATCCAAACAATCTTTAAACACACTATTCATCAGGTTCATAAAGGCTACAAGTGCATTTGTGAGGCCAAATGAAGTGGCATGGACTCATAATGCTATAGCGAGTTCTAGAAGTAGTTTTGGAGATATCATCCTCCTTGATTCTTAATTAGTGGTAGCATGATCTTAGGTCAATCTTGGAAAACACTACTGCACCCTTCATCTGATAAAAAAGATCATTGATCCTATCTGACGAATAACTTATTTTTTATGGTTACCTTATCTAACATCCTATAATCTATACCCATTTGAAGGGTGACATCTTTCTTTTTCACAAAGATCATAGGTGCTCCCATTGGTGACACACTTGGTCTAAATAATCCCTTGTCTATCAATTCTTGAAGCTAAACTTTTAACTCATATAATTTAGTGGTAGTCATCTTATATGGGGCATTATATTGTGGTTTCAAACTAAGTAGAAGATCAATAGTGAAGTCAAATTCTTTCCTTGGTAGTAACCCTAGTAGTTCCTCAAGAAACACATCATGAAAATCTTTAAGGATAAGAAAATCCTCAATTGATGGTTCTTTATTATCTCCCAAGTCATCAATGTGGATCACATATAAGGCGTATGCCTTCCTATAACCCTTCTTTACTTGCATGGTTGAGATTTACATTCTTTACTTGAAGGGCTTAGAGGAAGGGGTGCACCTTATATGCGATCCACATTGTGTCCCATATATATCATATTTACATATATGTGAGATTTACATTCTTTACTTCAAGTAGAGAATTTTATTCACATATATCTGATATTAACATTCATTGTAGTAGCATCTAGGAAATAAAAACTATACCTTTCAACTAGGTGACTCTTCTCTTACAGTGTGTTATTTTTGTCCCCAATCACCCCCTAAACAAAGAGCATCAACTTGTTTCTATACTTCTAGTTTGAGGAAGTTAAATCATTTACTATAAAAGTTGAACTGTTTTCAACACATATGGACAATTAAAAAGTGAATTGACACCAAATAAAAAACATAATTTGGACTTTTAAATAGTTCAGAGATTATAATAGTTAGCAAAACCAAGAGTTTCCATCATTCGGCAATTTATGATACCTTTAAATTTTTTTTACAAGGTCACTCGGTGAATCAAAAATTTGGCAAACCTTCAATCCTTTGATGTTCTCTTATAAGATGAATTTTTAGTGAAATGGAGGGTTTGTGAACTTAAAAGTTTGTTGAAACAATGCCCTTTCACCAAATCAACACTTTTGTGAACCTCTGAACTTGTGAGCTTTTCCCTAATAAATTGGTGAATTGAAAAATATGCAAACTTTAAAATACTTTCAATAGATTTCTTGGATCACAAACTAGGAAGTTCACTAAAAAACTCTCCTTAAATAATTCTTTAACATTTTATACATAAAGAGAGGTTTAAGAACTTGAAAAGTTGTTGAAAAGAAAGTGTAATAGCTCTGTCGCCACAAACTAAAGTTTATAAACTTGTAGTTTTAGTAAAAATCTTGGTTTGTGTACTGCAAACTTTGTCTAAACTCTCTTGTAGTCATCAAATTTATTTCAAACTTCACCGAGTTAAAATCATAGATATGGGCCATTATGTTCTTCTATAAGGTGAGGCCCTTAACTTGACCAAATTGAACTTGAAAATCTTTTTGAAGAAAATTGCCCAAAACCAACAAAGATAAACAAAGCTAACCAAAACTATAAACAAAACACTAAAATGTTTTTGGTTGATGCAGGATTACTCGTGGACCTAGATGCACCTACATCAGACATTTTGAGTAATAAGTTTGTGAGTATGGGCTCACAAAATGGAGTTGAATGGTAGAACCATCCTTTTAGATTATGAATAATCTGTTGCGATCTCCATCGCTATAGTAGGTTCATAAAAAAGCTATTTCCTTCACCTCTTCTAACATTTGGCTATGAAAAGTATTGTCCTCCACCCAATATTATTGTCATTACTCCTTCATCTCATGGACCCATGTGCACCATAGCCCAACCTCCTCCAAATTCTATTGCACTCATCACTCCTCATCTCACCACTCTTCATTCCACTTCCTCCTCTAGTGGGATCCAACCCACCATATTCCAACCTCCTCAACCAAAATCCTCTTTCCCATTCCAACTCATCTCTACATAAGTAGATATGCTTGACTTCATGGAAATTAAATATTTTCATCTTCTCTCTTGTTTTCATCTCTGCACACTCTTCATATTTCTCATCTTCCACTTTCACCATTTCATCAATATCAACTTTCTCATTACAAAATTCAATAAAATAAAAAAATTACTTTTTGTCCTTCTATTTTGCAACATTTTCTTCATCACCCTCAGCTGGAACATTTCCTCTATCATCATCTTCTACTATCAATATCTTGACATCCCCAAAGGATTCATAACTGCTACTACATCCTCAGTCTCATCCTCAACCTTTGTTGCAACTCCTTCATATTTCAACATCTTTACATCCTCCAAAGGACTCACATTTGTCACTACAACATAATTCCCCTCTTCATCTTTTGCTGCAATTTCTTTCTCCATATCTTCCATGCCTTCCAAAAGACATGTTCCTACTACTGTAATCTCCTATTTTTCTCCTTCCTCATTCTCCTCATATCATGCTACACACAAATATTCATTGGGAAAATAAAGAGACCCAACCTTACTCATCTTTTCTTATTCTCTACTCTTCTCTACCTCTACTCTAGTCTCCCTCAAAACCTGTAATGTCATCTACATATTATTGATCCCATCTCTTAATATTTTCTCTCTCCACACAAGGAATAAAATTCCTAAAGTCTTCACCAAGGTAATCCTCATCGTCTTTCTCTTTGACATATTCACACACAATCTGTAATCTCACAATCCATAATTTATGCAACCTACACATGCACACCTACATCAACTCACAGGAATTCTAGATATAATGCTCTTTGCAATTACAGATCCTTCCTACAACACAATCACACACACAACTATCATCTACCCAACATAAATCCTAGAAGATTCACCTCTCAATATTTCCTCTACCCACTCTCTCTCAGTGGAGGAAATCCCTACACCTTCTACTTAGCTTTAATCTTTGTTAGAGGGTAGCCAACATGTCTCTCATAAATTTAATGTTAGGATTAGATATGGAGGTAGCTATCCTAGGATCAAGATGTCTAAGAGCTAATCAAAAGAATCAAAGAAGATCAACATGATAGAATGATATTCTATACACAAGATAATGACTTGATACAAGATTAGTTGATATGATACAATGAGAGGCCTTGGTTTTATAGACCAAAGTTAAGAGCTAGGATGTTGTAGTCATGTGACAAGTGTCACATTCCTATTACATATGACAACTACAGGATAGGATTCCAACTAGGTCACATGTGTAGGATAAGACAACTATCAACACCCAACAACAACTAGACACAACTAAAAACAACTAGAAACATCTAGTAGACTCACTAAGTCAACATAACATGTGAACATGTGTGTGAGTATTATTTAACTAATAAATAGTTAAATTATCCACATAACAAGGGTAAACTAGATATGTAATAACCTTGTTCACACCAACACCCCCCCTTAAGTGCAACTTAGGGAGGAACAAACAAATGAAAGATGCATAGATGGGTCCCGACAACAAGGCCATGTTAGGTACCCATGTACAAAAGATCTCTCATAAGCAGAGAAAAGGAGAAAACCTCATGGGAAAAACTCCTCTCCAAAAGAGAGAAAAGTGAAGGAAGAAAGGAAGGAGGACTCAACATGACCCCCCAAGGACTACTTCCATCACAAAGATACAAAAGATATCCCCCCCATAGGAGATAATAGAAGGACTAAGAAGCCCTCACAAAAGGATGTCCCAAAAAGATTAGGAACATGGAAAACTCTGCTGAAGCACAAAAAAGTTGTAAACAACTGCCGAAGAACTGCTACACTGCTGAAGAACCTTCACTAAAAAATAGGATGGAGATCAGGATCAAAGAGAAAAAAATCTATATGAGTGACAACCATTTGATAGTCAAAGATGCAAATGGCACATCAATCTGTATGAGTTACCCCAATGACACTACTCAACCAATGTGATAGTTGAAAATACAGGTGCCAATAGTCTTAAGAATTGATCATCTGAATAAGGTAGAAGGTTGCATCCACAAGAATGCAAGAGTGTCTATATGGTATCTATTCCATCTCATCGAAATACATGGGTAACCAGCTGTTGCATACGCCTAGTATATAGGAACAAAAATTGGATACATAGTTCACTCCAAGAGAAACTAAGGAAGTAGTAACACAAGTAGTATGATACTCCCCATAATGCTGACAAGGGAGAGGTATGGCTATTGGCAAGAGATACTATATGGATTCATGAATGTTGTCATTGATGGCAACAAAGTTCATCCCACACATCCGCAAGACATGGTATGTCTATACTGGAAGTCAGAGTGAAGAATGTTGTGGTCCGGTAAACAAGAACAGGGCAGTCAGTAAGGTCTGACAGACAGGTCCAGATCTCTCAGTAGAAGTATTTCAGTGAAGTGTAGATTTGGGGAAGTCAAGAGGAGTATCTTGACTGATAGATTCCAAGGTTTGAGCCTCCGGTGTGGAAAGGATAAAGAGATATGAATGCTTGAGTGTCAGGTTCCCAAGTGATAGTGTGAACAGAGGAAGAACTGACTGGCAGAACATCAGACATTATTCTAGATGTGTTACTGATGTTGGTAAAGGTTATGAAGGCATGAATTATGTTTGGCTGACATGATTGATGATTTCCACAAGTATATCCTTGATCCGCATTACTTGGTAAGCAAGGATTCAACCGACACATCAGAGTTTATGGAAAATATCGACTATTCTGGGTGCTGACTAGAAAGGTGATGAAATCACTTGTGCGGATATATATACAAGATGGATTTAGTTATGAGGTGTGGTGTGGTAGAAAGTGATGTGCGAAGAAAAGTAGTAGAGCTGAATAAAAGTAGAAAGGAAGATCCAGTATGTGAAAGAAGAGCAACATAAAATAAGAGGAAAGATGAAGTGCAGCAGATCAGTATACAGAGCCTAACCGGAACTGAACTCCAACATATGTTGATGCTCCTTATCAGTTCAAGTATTGTATCACACTCTTTATAAATTGTAGACAGTGTGTCTCTTGTAGGTAGTGTGCCTCTTGTGAGCAGTGTGCTCGGGCAGTGAGCCCTAATTGGCAAGTGTCATTTTGTACTTCCATTCTTCTAATAGAGAATACAATCTTGGGTTAATCACCCCATGGTTTTCTCCCTTAACAGGGTTTCCACATCAAAAATATTGTGTCATGTGTATTTCTATTTCATGGTTATGTTTGCTTGTTTGAATTGATGCTGTACTATTATTAAGAAAGTTTAGAAAGCTGAAATAATTAAGATAACTGATTCCACCCCCCCTCTCAGTTATCAACAAATGGTATCAGAGCTAAGTTCCTCCTAAACAAAGTCTAACAGCTTGAGGAAGATTTGGGAATCCAAATGGATGCATATGGTTTAAGGGAGCAACTCAAGATTGCCCTTGATGATCTTGAGCAGTCAAACTCTGAAGTCAATAAATTAAAGGAAAGACTCAAACAGGCTGATGATTTCATGAGAGAACTAAAAGACAAATTAAGTCTCTCTATGAAAAAAAGAAAGGAGCTACTTCAGAAATTGGCAAGTCAAGGTGAAGCAAATGATGCAAATGAAGATCTAAAGGAGAAAACCAAGTTATGTGAAAAGTTATCAAAAGAAATCATTATGGTAAGACATGAAATAGAATCAGGAGTTATAAAGTTTACCCAAGAGATTGAAGAGAAAAGAAAAACTGAAGATAATCTAAGACAATCTCTCAAGGAGAAATCAGAAGATTGCCACAAGATGGATAGAATTATCAGACATCTTGAATCTAATCTTGAAGATGCTAAAGATAATGAAGAAAAACTTGAGGATCAAATTGTCTCTCTCAAAACGGATCTTCAAACAACAAATGAATATAAAGAGAAATTTCGGATAAGTTATGCAAAAACTTGAAGTTCTTCTTCAAAGCTAAAAGAGGGTAGATGACAAGTGTAGTTTGGGATATGAGAACGGAGAAAGCTCTGGATCCGGTTAGAAGAATTTTAGATCAGAAAATCCAAGGAACAGACCTAGAAGTCCTTTGGTAAGGCAGCCTAATGCTCAAAGATATCCATCCTTCAATGGATACTGCCACAACTGCAATAACTTTGGTCATAAAGCTAATCAGTGCAGAAGGAGAATGAATTAGACTAATACATCCTTCTCTAGACAGTGCTTCAACTGTAAAAGGTATGGTCACAAATCTCATGAATGCATAAATATGCAAATGAATAATTCATTCAATGGTAGATGCTTTGCATGCAATAGAATGGGTCATATGGCTAATCAATGCAAATGAAGAGGATATCAATCAAATATACAAAGAAATGTTGTTTACCAAATTTGCAATAGATCTGGTCATATAGCAAAATTCTGTAGAAGCAAGAATCATGATAAAAGAGGTCCGGTATATTATAATCAGAATCAAGATAAGGGAAAACATAAAGTAAATGTGAATGAAGTTCAAAGTGAGATGAACAAGATTTGGGTGAAGAAAAGTACAGAGAATGTAGGGGATGGATCTGCACTAGACTCTGGTGCTAATATTCCTTCTGGAAATTAAAAGGTGAGCTCTGGCTCAGGGGGAGACACAAAGAAAACCTTGTTCCCCCAGCCAGTCAATTGGTGCCGAAACTAGCACAAGGAGAGCTGCAGATTAAAAGGGGTCATACAAGAAACATCTAAAAGGGGTATGGTAAAGATTTGAGAAATCCGCAAGAAGATTTGAAGAATCTAATCCTACCAGAATTGATCCAGTAAAATAGTCTTCTGGTAAAAATAGATTCCTTACAAGTTTGGTCTGGTATGATTCAAACTATGGTGTCTTGATCTGCAAATAGATCAAATGACTAATGAAAGAAAGATAGATTATCACTACTCTCCTAGAATAACTTTGAAATCTATCTCAGTGATTCAGAGAGGTTTTGTCTCTGAATAAGACAAACAAGGCAAACCAGAATGAATTAGGTTGCGCATTTATTGCCGAAGGAAAATTAGGGCTTCTCAGAAATAAAAGAGTTCATTCACTCATCATTTGTACAGTCACATTCAAAGAAAAGAGAAAAGGAGCTCTACAACCACCTCTCCCAAAGATCAAGACAATTCTTCATACAGCTCAATCTAGATTTCATCATGTGTGCCCTAAACAGCGTAAAAGGTATTCTTCGTTCTTGATATCTCTCAGTAAGATTCCTTGATGATGGCTACTCCGAATATAGTAAATATTTCTGATAGACCTCGCCCCATATTTAAGAAGCATCCATACAAATCCTTGGAGGTAGATCCCCTAGGAGCCTTCTCTAGTGTTCCGCATGGTGTTTTACACATAGAAGATATTAGGGTTTACATACACACAAATGTTGAAGAGTTTGGGGAATTCAAACTAAGAGAAATCTATCACAAACAATTGATAGACAATGCTTTTGAGCTTAAACCAGAATATAAGGGCATCCAGAAGAAACATTTTGATTAGTTCATTCATTTCACCTGCTTTGAAGAAGATGAATGCATCCGGTATGTGTTGAGTAGAGTACATGACAACTTTCTATGGCCTAATAGACCTTGCAAAATCACCAAGGAAGTAATTAGGGTAGTAACTGGTTTACACTCCTCCGGAGGAATTCTTGTCCTCAAATCTGTCAAAAACAACATTGTAACTGAGGCCACCGGATCAAAATTTGATAAGAGGGCAATGACCATTGAAGATATTACTGACCCAGATATCAAGTTAGCATCTATGATAATAGGATACAAGAATATCACTCCAGTAGGGAGAATTCAGTATTCAGAACTGTAGTATATACTACCTATGAGATGCTGAGAAAGAATGCAGAATATGATCTCTATGAACTTCTTTTGAGCCAATTAATGGAAAACATACAGAAGATCAAAAAGGACAAGAAGAACTCCTTTAAATATGGTGGACTAATATTATGCCTATTTTTCTACTTCATGAATGAGCTGCCTGGATCAAATGGATGGGTATGCAAAAATGACAAACCATTAGCAATTCAGATCAGAGACTATTTGCATGAGCTTGGGGATGCTAAAGCAAGAAATATAGCCCTGTGGGGATATTTCAAGAATTTTTAGAACATGATGAAACCAAGAGAAAGAATTCCCCAGTCTCTTGTTGAGAAATACAAAGACACAGTATGTTTTATGGTAGAGACTGATCCGTGCCTAATGGAGGCAGTAGAACCAAGAACTGTATGGATCATGCCCATGGGGTATGAAGTTGATGAACAAATTATGGAGCTGCATGTTCAACACATGCTAAGTCAGCCAAAGGATCCAAAGGCAGAAAGGTTTAGAACCTTTGAGGAGCTGAGTGTAAAGATTCATGTGGAACTCAAAGAACCAGAGATCAAGAGGAAGGTGAGAAAAGAAATAGAAAATGTTGCCAAAGGCCTTGGCATCTCAAAAGAGGCACTTGATGCCCATAGGAAAAAGATGGAAAGGGCTGAGGAAGAGAAGAAGAAGGCAGAAAAGAAAAATGAGGAAAGTGCTCCAGCAAAACCTTCCACCCGAACTAGATCATCAAAGAGATCTGCACCTACCACTGCCAAAGGCTCAAGGACATCAGAACCGGAAGCACAATCATCTGGCAAAGGAGAGAAAAGAACAAAGACAAAAGCTACAAGAGCTTATGCCAGTCAAAGGGATGAAGAGGAGACTGGAGCTAATGAAGAAATCAAGAAAATGAAGAAAAAGAAGAAAACATCCGGTCAACCCTCTACCGGACAGAAGGAAGAAGAAAAGACAGAGGAATATGTTGAAAAACCCACTCTTCACATTGATGACATAATCAAATCAGTCACAGTGGATGGAAATCTTCAGCGAATGGTTGAGTTCTATGATGATTATGGTGAAGCAGATCAGAAGATATTGCAAGATGCTTGTTAACCTTTTTTCCCTCTGTCCAGAGCCAAAAAGTTAACCTAATATTTTCCTTGAAAATCCCTTTGAAAGGGTCCCTATAAAGCAAAGTGCCAAAATTCCTAGAAGCCTTGCCTAATAAACCTTGCCATTATAAAGAGCTCAAAAAAATAGGCATGTTTGCTTTTTACAGCACCCTGAAATTCGTCCAAATGAGGAAGTTATGCATGGTCAAAGTTTCAGTCAACTGACAGTTCAAATGGGCATTTTTGGCAGGCTTGCAAAATTCCATCAGCCTTTTAAAATGATCACCACAGGTTGCAACACATGTTAGCAGCGGAGCGTAGTTTCTAAAAGTTTCAATGTTGCCGCGGAGGGCACCACGTGTCAGCTTCCACCAGAGTTTCATCAAATCTTCTCTAAGTTTCATCGCGGTTTCTTTAAGTTTCCTCGTAGTTTCTAACAATTTTTTAGAGTGGCGTGGATGGCACCATGTGGAGCCACCCGAGGGACACATAAAAGGTAACTCAAGAGCCCCGCGGATGGAGACAGGTGGCAGCCTCCGCTTTGTTTCTAAAAGTTTCACGGCCCCCGCCCAAGTTTTGCGAGCCCCTTTTTGCCGCGGGTAGTGACAGGTGTCAGCGGCAGAGAGTCCCTTTATTGTTTCTTAGAGTCACGCGGAGCGCTCCACGTGTCACTTTCCATTGAGGACCCTTTAAATGTTTCTGAGGTGGGGTGGAATGCTCCACGTGTCCCTTGCAGTTGCCACGGAAGCTGACGCGTGTCAGCTTCCGCATGAGTTTCTTTTGTTTTGGCGCGAAGTTAAGGGGGTCCTTGAAAAGTTTCTACATTGTTTCTCTCTGTGTGGGAGCCGCCAGGTGGCGGGCTTCACCCAAGTTTCTAAACCCTTTATATGTTTCAAGAGTAACGTGGGGTATGCCATGCATTAGCGTCCGCTAAGGTTTCAAGAGTGTCTCTATGTATCTCAGGAAGGCACAGAAAGTGCTAGGTGTCATCATCCGTGGGATGCCGCGTGCCCCTTAACGTTTCCGCGGAAGCTGCCAATTGGTGGCCTCCGTAATGTTTCCTTTTGTTTCGAGGCTTGGCGCAGGCGAGGTGGGTCCCATTAGGAGCTCGATTACTACGGATATTGCCGCGGGTTGCAACAAGTGTCGCAAATGGAGGCCCGATTAGAAATTTTCAGCGGAGGCATAGAAGGTGCCACATCTATCATGTAATGGATGCGGAGCTTGCCACGTGTCAGCTTTCACATTTCTCTTTCTGTCTAGCGATGTAAAGTGGCGGATGGTTGTGGGCCCTGGTTTCAAGGTGTCTCTAGTTCTAGACACCGCGGGTTGCGACACGTGTCATGAGCGGGGGCAACTTCAAAGTTTTGACACAGTTTTACAAGGCATCATGGGGGTCGACACGTGTCATCTTCCGCACATGTTTTTGACAGAGGCTTCTCAAGAGTTTTGGTGCCCAGTTTCTTATATGGACATAGCCCGGACCTGATGGCATTTTTTTAACAGTTTGATAGTGGAGCTTCGGGTCCGTAGCTTGCATTTAGGGTTGTATATGTTGAGACAGTTAAAGATGCTGAAGCGATATACACACAGATGTAGAAGCGATATACACAGGTGATTGACCAAACTTTGACTGCCTGTATCTCCTCTGTTTTAGCAAATTTTCACATGCTATAACAGGCAAAGTTGTGTATTTTCATCCCCTCTTTCATTTGGCAGACTTTTCAGGAGATTTTGTGACACTTTTTTGACAAATGGAGATTTTTGGGGGCATTCATTACAGCAGATATGACAAGCAGCTGTCAGCATTCAATGCTAGGTTATCCTCCGCCATTCTAAGGATCAGATCGATGACGTGACTATTTGCATTAAAGACCCAGAATATCTCCCACCTGCCCCTATTCCTGATCTTTTGTGCCATTACTCTTCGCAGGTGGACATCCCTTCAAGAAGATATTTCTAATTGCAGCTCCCTGAGTGGATTTTTGTAACCGACCTAGGTCAGTTTTTGCATTGCTATATAAGCTGAGGCTTATGATGTAATAGGTTGTTGGAAAATTTTTGGAAATATTCTGTTCTCTCTATTTCCAAACAGAACTTTTCATATTGTAACTTTCCCTTTTCTTTAGATATATGAAAGCTATCATGCCTTTTGCTGATTTTTCTATCTCTGTGTGAATCTACATATGGTTGTCTATGAATATTTCTTGTTCCTCTCAATCATTTTGCTTCTTACCTCCATTAGAATCATCTATTCTGTGTATATTTACTTGCTGTATCTGATTATATTGTGCATGCTTCAATTTTTGCAAAGGTTCTTTAGAACTATCTGGTGCATCACCCTTTTATGCTTTCAAGTATTGTTGCTTTATCTTTCATTTCAGCACATTTTTCCCCTTTTCACCCCAAAACTCAGTAGCTTAGGTGATAACTAGACAAGGAAGCCGGCCTTCTCTGGAGGTTTGATCTCATTTAGCAAAGTCCCACACTTAGAGATCAATCCCATTGAGTCATTGGAATGCTTGGAATCCCATTCAAGCAAGGTGCAATTTCATGTGACAACAATGCCATAGTCAGGTACCTAAATATCTACAACAAAGCATTTATTGAAATTATATCTCTAATTCCTAAAAGCTTGGAGAAGGAACTAGAAACAAGAAAGAACAATGCCCAAGCTAAAGACCTAGAAATCTAGGAACAGATAGCAATTCAGCTATATCCTTCAATCGACCCCAAGACAATGAATATGGTATTCAAAGATTGTAAGGATGAGTTTAGAAGCAAAGCAAGGATGAATCAACTTATGCTTGGTGAGATTGACAAGGTAGCCAAGGACACAAAAGAGATCCTTTGGAAGGCCTTCAAAAGATTTAATTTTCCTATTATAGAGGACTTGGGTACTGACCCCTCGACTACAAATGTTGTAGAAGAATCTACTGAGAAAATGACAGAAGAGGTGGGCCTTGAACAGATTAACATTTCTCATCCGGTTTCCCCTACAGTCTCTAGATCTAAAGGAGAAGAAAGAATACAAGAGAAAGAAGCAGAGGTAAACGGAAAAGAAGATGCCAGTGATAAGAATGTAGAAGGAGAGAAAACTCAAAGAGATAGCTCTAAGAATGTAGAAGAAAAGAAAAATCTATCTCCGGCAAGAGACACTGCAAAAACTGTCCAAGAATTCTTGAATAAAGAAACAATGGAGATTGATGAACTAGAGCTTCTACAAGGACCATTTAATTTTGATTCTCTTTCTCTAGTACAGACAATGAAGATAGCTTCATTTGCTAATGCAAAGGTTAAAGAAAAACTCATGAAGTCTCACATGGAAGACTGTGAGTTGATAGAAGCTGCTTCCGGAGTGCTTGAAAAGATTATGCCATCGTTTCAAAAGGATCCCACATCCTCCACTTCCGGTAATCTCAAAACTCTAGTCAACAGTGTTAGCACACATTTTGATTCTCTAGAGAAGTCAGCTGAAGAAAAGGTCTGGAAGGAGTTTTTGGATAAGAGATTCTTTGAAGTACAGGGTCTGATAAAAAATGATAGGAAAGTTATGGATATTGGGATAAAGAGCTTAGAAAATGCTCTTAAAGATGGCGGAAATATGTACAAATTTTGCTTATCTTGGCCCACAGTGACCAAAGATATTGAGAGGAAAGTAAAATAACAAGAGGATAAACTATTAAGTCTATCTCAAAGTTTTGATCCTCTCTCATCCTCCATAGTAAATCAAGAGTGTCAGACTATTGTAATCACAAATGCAATAAAGAATTTTGAAAAGGAAAGGAAGAACATAATTAGCCGGATGGGTGAACTTAGAAGGATCATTATCCCTAAGTTACAGGCCATGCATGAGGCCATAAGTGAAGCTCAAATCACAGCCCATACCAATGATCCAACAGATTTAAAAAGGGCAGATGCTTTTACATTCCTCTTGAGTGGTCATATTTCAATTTTGGATAGAATGAAGCAAAGTTGGGCTACATAGCTTATTCAATTGAAGACAACTTTTGCAGACATACTTCAGTATATGTAAGTATGCCATATGTATATACTTATGCAGCTAAGTATAGTTAAATTTTTGAAAGTTTTGATATGCGGACCGTACCCTTTGCCATTGATGTGAAAGGGGGAGTGAAGAGAAGTGAAAAATGAGGAATCCAACTAAGGGGGAGCTCTGAAAAATGTATATAAAAATAGAGCATCAACCAAGGGGGAGCATAGTGTAAACACTTAGTCATTTTTCACTAAGTGTTGCCATCAATGCCAAAGGGGGAGATTGTTGGCAAGAGACACTATATGGATTCATGAATGTTGTCATTGATGGCAACAAAGTTCATCCCACACATCCGCAGGACATGGTATGTCTATACCGGAAGTTAGAGTGAAGAATGTTGTGGTCCAGTAAACAAGAATAGAGTAGTCAGTAAGGTCTGACAGATAGGTCCAGATCTCTCAGCAGAAGTATCTCAGTGAAGTGCAGATTTGGGGAAGTCAAGAGGAGTATCTTGACTGATAGATTCCAAGATTTTGAGCCTCCGGTGTGGAAAGGATAAAGAGATATGAATGCTTGAGTGTCGAGTTCCTAAGTGACAGTGTGAACAGAGGAAGAACTGACTGGCAGAACATTAGACATTATTTCAGATGTGTTACTGATGTTGGTAAAGGTTATGAAGGCATGAATTATGTTTGGCCGACTTGATTGATGATTTCTACAAGTATATCCTTGATCTGCATTACTTGGTAAGCAAGGATTCAGCCGACAGATCAGAGTTTATGGAAAATATTGACTATTCTGGGTGCCGACTAAAAGGGTGATGAAATCACTTATGCGGATATATATACAAGATGGATTTAGTTATGAGGTGTGGTGTGGTTGAAAGTGATGTGTGAAGAAAAGAAGTAGAGCCAAATAAAAGTAGAAAGGAAGATCCAGTATGTGAAAGAAGAGTAGCATAAAATAAGAGGAAAGATGAAGTGCAGCAGATTCGTATATAGAGCCTAACTGGAACTGAACTCCAGCATATGTTGATGCTCCTTATCAGTTCAAGTATTGTATCACACTCTTTATAAATTGTAGATAGTGTGTCTCTTGTAGGCAGTGTGCCTCTTGTGAGCAGTGTGCTCGGGCAGTGAGCCCTAATTGGCAAGTGTCCTTTTGTACATCCATTCTTCTAACAAAGAATACAATCTTGGGTTAATCACCCCATGGTTTTCTCCCTTAATAGGGTTTCCGCATCAAAAATATTGTGTCATGTGTATTTCTATTTCATGGTTATGTTTGCTTGTTTGAATTGATGCTGCACTATTATTAAGAAAGTTCAGAAAGCTAAAATAATTAAGATAACTGATTCACCCCCCCTCTCAGTTATCAACAATGATAGCTCCACTGAAACTGTGTGTCACAATGTAGTGCAAGAAGGTGAAGAAGCAACATCAGAAGATGCACAAAGGAGTACCTACAACTTAGTAAAGGGTGTGCTAATAACATGGCACACACGCATGAGGCTAAAACTGTTGTCATGGAGGGACACTCACCGGACAAGATTATGATGGCAAATAACAAGGCACTAACACAACCTCCCATGGCACTTTATAAAGTAGTGCGAGTACAAAAATGACACAACATGATGTGCAAGATCCCCAAACTACAAGTAAAATATGTGGCACTTTATTTCAGTGCATTTACAAATCAACAAGTGCATTCGATGGATACATGCAATGTCCAAAACAAGGACTGAATGAGTTGATGTCATGAGGTGAACAAGGAAGACATAGACCATGCATGCCTTACAAACCTCAAACAAATGACAAAAAACTACAAATAATGAACCCCCACAACAATTAATGCTGCAAAATATGCCCCCCCAGAAATAAATACAAGATTGAGTACAATTTTGTCAATGTGGAAGCCAAAATCGACCGTTTCTAACATACGGTGATTTTATAATTTTTCAAGAAAACGGATTACCAAAACAAAAAAATGACATACACCATCAGATTCCTTGCATTTTCTGATCAATTTAAAAAAAAAGTTTGCTCAATTTCGACATCGTGAGCAAAAGTTATGCCCCATCAAAAAATATCAAAAAAATAAGCAAAAATATCATTTGGAGGCAAATTTTGGAAAAATACAGCAATCTAGGGAAAAATCACCAACACCATGGCAATGTACTCAGAAGCACCTTTCTAGTGACTATAAGAATTCAAAAAACTGACTCCCCAGGTGCAAGTTGTGGCAAAAAGAAAAAAATCCCCCTCTTGTCGAAATTTGCAAAAAATGGTTGACTTCAACTTTCATGCGACAAAATTCAAGGTGCCACCCATCATCAAGCAAAGAGGTGAGAGATGAGTTTGTTTGTAAGGGGGTAATGGCCTCTTGCCAAACTGGGCCTTAATCACGATCTTCGACAAATGAATAACAGTTCACCTTTATTTAAACTGTCGTGAAGATGAAAAAACAAAACTCACCAAATGTGATTAATCAAAGGATCTTCAACTAATGTGAAGGCAACCAAGAAGCTATTGTTTAAATCCATATGTCGTGGGTCGATCTCAGCCAAATACCAGCATAAAGTCTAAGTATGATATAATATGCTTGCTGTCTACCAGAATATACCCTAGATCCCGCAAAACCACAATTTGGGCGAGAAACCGCCTTTGAGGAAGAAACCACCAGTACAAAGAAAAAACCACCGTCAAAATGGTAGAAACTGCCTATTAAACTGACCACTAATTTGCGTATATAGGAGGTATATTTGATTTGATTCCTCGTTTGGTCGGTGGGGTCTAAGCCAAAAGGCTCCTGCCTAAGGTGACCATCAAATGTGTTTTGAAGACTACCAAAGGCAGATCGACCTCTGACTACGGAAACAAACACTGTCAGTTAAGATTTGTTGCTGCCAACAATATTAAGAAAAAAATGCTAGAGATTGCAAAATCCACCGAAGGTTTATAAATTAGACCGCTAGGTAAAGTGTTTCAGACTGCTAGAGACATGATGCCGATGATGCAAAAAATTCCTGGGATCACGGAAAAATGAGGTCGTCAATTTGAAATAAGCCTGTAGACCGATGATTGATGTTTCAATTGCTAGTGACTATCGAGGCTAATGTTGGCTTTGAAACCACTGACCACCTGAGGGTAAATAAACCTTTGGTGAGGGTTTTTATTTAACTATCGGAAGATCAATAAACTACCGCCAAGGATGCCACAACCACTCACTTTCGATGCTCAAAAATCTTCAATGACTCCGAGATCAGGGATGATCAATATGCAGAAGAGATGTCGCAAAAAAACTAGATCTCATGGAATAGAGATCGACCACCAGATTTGCCTTGCAGATCGATGCTTGTGTCAGCCACACCAATCTCTGCTACAAACTCTACATGTGCCTTGACCTATTTGAGTAGGAAAAAAAGCTGATGAATGGATCATTGAAGATGTTGGCAAGACCTGAGATTGGGCCAAGAACTCCTAGCACGAGGTTGATGCAACCACAGAAGACCTTCAAGAAATCAAGCTCACAACTGATACAGATAGAAAAGTCTTAAAAATAGATCTGGTCCAGCTAGAAAAGTGCAACCGAGATAAAAAAATGGACTGTGGAGCAATCAACCACCAGGATCAAATCTATAAAACCAAATAACCTTCCACACAAGAGAGACAAGAAAAAACAACACCAGATGGATATATCAAGAACTGATATATTCATGATTAAAGCTACAAAAATAGAAGGAAAAGAAGTAGAGATAATGAAAAGAAATATGAAATGTTGGAGTGGTGTCTTTAAACTCTTAGATGGAGCCTTGGGAGGGATTGTAACTTTCTGGCATCTAGATAATGTTTTAGTAGATATGTTATGCAACTCAGAGCATTTGATGGTGTTGGGTGAATATTTTGTTGTCAACTAATTGAGAACAAAATGGTTATATTAACCATAGTGTGATGAGATATAATCTCTCCTATGAGAAAGGGGAGGCTCCATTCTTATTTCTCACTATAATCAACAAGTACTTAACTAGGTTTATGTACACTAAAAACTAACATGTGGATGTTGTCATATCATATATTTCTCTTTTTTCATAAAGAAAGATGTTTCTTCTTAATTCTCACAAAGTATGATAAACATAAAAACCATTTGCTAGAACAATAATAACCAATATCCAAATTGAATAAATGTAAGAATACTCAAAATGATACCAGAGTGAGTTAATACAAAAAATCCCACACAAGCACAAAGTCTTCTATTGCTTCTTTTGCTAACTTGAAGTTGAAAATGCATAGAATAAAGTGTAGCCCAAAGTCTCCACCATATGCTATAAAGAGATTAATGAACACAAAAAATAACTAGTAGCTCAATCTATTCTAATATCTTCTACTCATGCACATAAAACATAAACTCCAAAGATAATGTTGTAGCACAAAGTCTCCAAAGTCAACTTTAGATCATCTCCCAGATTATATAAACTCACACTAAAATTTGATCAATTGCATAAGAATGTACAAAGGAAAAGACATAAGAGCATCTCTAATGCACCATATGTTTGTTCCAAAACAAAGTTTGAATGCCCACTTTCTTTTCTTATTATTGATAAAATTATGATTTACAACTTGACCACAAAGTTTCAATATGCTCTTCAATTCGAACAAGATTTGCTTCAATAAATAAAAGATAAAAATTACATAAGAGCCTCTCTATATTTATAGGGAGAGACTATGAGAAAAAATAAGAAAATTACAATTTATTTTGACTTCTTCAAAGTTATAGTTCCAACTAACTTAGGATTCTATCTCACAACTTCATGTAATCTAATTTTAAAAAATGACATGGA
The DNA here is from genome assembly GCA_027924645.1 of Cunninghamia lanceolata. Lineage (NCBI taxonomy): Eukaryota > Viridiplantae > Streptophyta > Pinopsida > Cupressales > Cupressaceae > Cunninghamia > Cunninghamia lanceolata. The sequence continues at coordinate 7,592,075 of BSBN01000050.1, read as the reverse complement.
GTTTGTAAATCACAATTCACAAAGCATAAAAACTAAAGCATAAAAATAACTAAGTGTCCTTGGACACTTCTTCATCATTGGTGCAGTCACGGTAGGAGGGTTCATAGAATAAACTATATGGACTGTGTAGCAAGAGTAAACACAACGGAAACAACTCAAAGAAATGAAACAAATGCAAGTTCAGTCATTCAGTATATCAAACAATTCAAATACAATATGGTCGGCAACATGCGGGCTTACAATTATGGCTCACATGCCTGATTACATACATGCACAAGATAAAGATTTGTAGTTCATTCGCACAAAATCTAAACTAAGGATTATGAATCAATTGCTTACTACTTTCCTAAGGATCTATTACATCAATATATATCATCTCCAGATCAATAGATTCCTTCACGTCAGTCAAGGAAGGTTACAAAATCCAATGAAGAGCTATAATGTGTATATAGATTGGTCAGACCTAAATGCATAAAACACTTCCTCAAATGAATGGAATAATGTGCAAACACTTGAGGAAGGCCAGCCATGAACAAAATATCATTTAATGATATGTCATTTAGATACGCAAGTCAAGGAATGATCTACAAGCTGAAAAAATAGTTGATCTTATGATAGTGATATCTCTCTAGTAACTGATCCAAATGCTCTAAATTCTGGATATGATGTAGATGAATGAATGTATATGCTATTTCTAGATCTACAAGGTGTGAAATACAACTATGGCCAAATACTGAACCAAAAGATGAAACTGCTTTTGACTGAACTGCCTGAACTGAGCTGGAAAAATACAAAGAAACAAACTGAGTTGCAAACAAACTAAAATGCAAATGTTTTTGGTTGATGCAAGATTGCTCTTAAATCACGGATGCTCCTGCATCAGATATTCAGGGTTATTGAAAAAGTGAGTCCCTCACTTTGTTGGGGCTAGGGAATAGCAAGACGGTCCACCTCAGCCTAAGAAATCCATGATGAATCTTCTTCCATTCTACCTTTCCACTTCACAAGGTATTCTTTGTATTGTCTTCCTCTAATGCTACGTCCAACTTTGTTGTCCAAAATGTCTTCAATTTTCTCCAATGCTTGTTGTGGTAATTGCTTTATCAAGTCTTCTTCTATGCTATCACTGAACTCTACTTCATGATACTGATAAAGATCTGTAATGTTAAAAATAGGTGAAATAACCAATGTCTCTGGTAACTCCACTTCATATGCATTTCCTGAATCAAATTTCCTGAGTATATTACAAGGTACAAACTTCTTCATCTTCAACTTGTTATGTGTCCCAACTGGAAATCTTTCTTTTCTTAAGTATACCATTACTTCATCTCAAACTTCAAATTCTTTGTGTCTTCTCTTCTCATCTGCCTTTTCCTTATACTTACTATTCATATCCTCCAAATGCTTCTTCACCTGATTATGCACTGTCTTCATGTGATTTGCAAAGTCTTCTACTTCTGCACTTCTCTTTTCCTTTGTACTAATGTCTCTCAATTTTGTAACTCCTCTAGGATTCACTCCAATCACAATCTCAAAAGGTGTTCTTCCGGTACTCCTATTTACTAAATTGTTGTATGCAAACTTTTCTTGTGAAAGAATCAAATCCCAACTTCCGGTCTTCTCTCCAACCAAACATCTCAACAAGTTTCCCAAACTCCTATTCACTACCTCTGTCTCTGTGGATGAAAAGTTGAACTGAACGTCAAATCTATCTTCTTCTTCCAAAGTGTCTTCCAAAATTGTCCAACAAACTTTGTATCTCTGTCTGAAACTATACTCTTAGGTAATCCATGCAATCTCACAACCTCCTTAAAAAATAGGTCAGCTACATACACTGCATCAGTTGTCTTCTTCCATGGTATGAAATGAGCCATCTTTGAAAATCTATCAACCACTACAAATATTGAATCATGTCCTCTCTGTGTCTTAGGCAAGCACATTACAAAATTCATGATTATGTCTTCCCAAGGTCTCTCCGGTACTATCAAAGGTTTATACTATCTAGTGTTCTGACTACTCCCTTTTGTAACTTGACAAACTCTACAGCTCTGTACAAATATCTGAACATCCTTATGTATCTAAGGCCAAAAGTAGTTCTCTCACCAAGGCCACTATCTTATCAATGCCAGAATGTCATGCCAATACACCACTATTCTTCTCCTTGATCAAATTTTATCTCATTGAACTTCTAGGTATGCACAACTGACTTCCTTTGAACAACATATCTTCTTGAATGAAATAGTCCAACCACTTACTCCTATATGTCACAACAAGTTCCTTACATGCTTTCCAAGGTTCTACAAATTCAGTGTCCCCCTCATACATGCTCTTCAATTAATCAAAATCCAACACTTCAACCCTCATCTCAGTCAACAAGTTTCTTCTCGTACTTATTGCATCAACAACTTTGTTTGATTTTCCACTCCTATGCTTCAACATAAAAGTGTAACTCTGCATGAACTCTACCCATCTCATATGTCTCTGATTCAACTTACCTTGACTGTTCGAATACTACAAAGCTTGATGATCCGTATGCAACACATATTCCTTAGGCAACAAATAATGTCTCCACTTCTTCAAGGTTTGAAATATGGCATAGAACTCCTGATCATAAACTGAATATCTTCTCCTTGCATCATTCAACTTCTCATTGAAATATGCTACTGGTCTACCTTCTTGACTTAACAATGCTCCAATTTCATTTCCTCTTGGATCACAATCAACTTGAAATACCTTATTGAAATCTGGTAATGCCAAAACAAGTTGCTCAATCACTTTCTGCTTCAACAATTCAAAACTTCTATATGCTCCCGATGTCCACTTGAAATCTTTTCTATCACCTCTCATTGTCTCTATCATAGGATTACAAACTAAACTAAAATTTTTGATGAACTTCTGGTAGAAACTAGCCAATCCATGAAATGATCTCACTTCTCCAATGCTTTCTAGTGTAGGCCATTCAACAATTGCTTTCACTTTCTCAGGGTCCATCTTCAATCCTTCTACACAAATCACAAATCCAAAATATACCAACTCTTCCTTCATGAAACTACACTTCTTGATGTTTATCAGTAATTTCTCTTCTCTCAAACTCTATAAAACTTGTCTAATATGCCACAAATGTTCCTCTTTTGTCTTACTGAAAATTAGAATGTCATCAAGTATATAGTCACAAACTTACCCAAGAATTTCTTCAAGACTTCATTCATCAATCTCATGAAAGTACTCGGTGCATTTGTCAATCCAAAAGGCATCACTAACCACTCATACAATCCTTCATTTGTCTTAAAAGAAGTCATCCATTCATCACCTTCTCTAATTCTGATATGATGGTATCCACTTTTCAAATCTATCTTTGTAAAGTATCTTGCTCCACTCAACAAATCCATGATATCATCCATCCTAGGTAAAGGAAATCTATACTTAACTGTGATCTTATTTATTGCTCTCGAGTCAGTACACATTATCCATTCTCCATCCTTCTTAGGTGCTAACACTATGAGTACTGCATAAGGACTCAAACTTTCTCTGACCAAACCTTTCCTCAACAATTCTTGTATCTGTCTATTCAATTGTTCATTCTCTGCTAGTGTCATTCTATGTGTTGCTTTGTTAGGCAAACTTGCTCCTAGTATAAGATCCATGTGATGAATGATACTCCTTGTAGGTGGTAATCCTTCAGATACATTATCTGATATGATGTCTTCATACTTTGTCAGCAATTCTCTTATCTCCTCTGGTCATGTCTCTTCAGTCTCCTTTTATAATGCTTTATGCTTCTTAGGAATGAAGGCATAACACATATTCTCATATCTCAAACCATCCAGAAAATTTCTTCCATCTACCAAATAGATTCTAGTATTCCCACATACTTCACTCTTAGGATCATCCTCCAAAGGAATCAAAGTAATTCTCTTTCCATTTGTTGTTATAGTATATGTATTCTTTCTCCCATCATGTATAGTTTTTCTATCATATTGCCAAGGTCTACCCAACAAGATATGACAAACATCCATAGGCATAATATCACACAAGACTTCATCATGATAAGATCCAATATGAAATTTCACCAAACATTGTTCACTCACCAGTACCTTATGATCATCATGAATCCATGCTAGCTGATAGGATTTAGGGTGTTTCAATCTTTCCAACTTCAGCTTAGTCACCATATCCTTTGAAACTAGGTTATTTCAACTACCACTATCAATTACGACTTTACAACGCTTACCTCCTGATTTGCATCTAGTTCTGAACAAGATTTTCCTCTATGGTTGTTCCTCATTTGTCTCTATTTGGAATAGTTCTCTCCTCATCACAAGTGATTCTCCTTTCTCATGTTTTCTAAGCAAACTAGGTGATTCAATAGGTTCTTCTTCCACATAAGCTATTCTTTCACCATTTTCTATCCTCTTACTTGTACTACCCTAATTACATTCAAATGTTCTATGTCCTTCACCTCCACACTTGAAATAAGTACCTCTGAATGTTCTATTATCAAATCCTCTACGTTCTCTTCTACATCCTTCATTCCAGTATGTACTAGGATTTCCTCTCTGGTAAAAATTTTTGTCATCTCTCTGGTAAGCATTGTTATCTCTGTCCTCCTTAAATGGGCGGTCAAACTTGTTCTGCTCCAGATTTGATCTATCTCCTCCAAAAAATGTTCTACCTCTCTAAAATTTACCTCCTCTACCTCTCTGTCTCTGATCATGTCTTTTATTTAGCTTCTCTTCAACTTTCAGGGCAAACTAATATGTTTCTTCCAAAGATGTAATCCTTACCAAACTTAGTTCCTCTTGAATGTTCAATCTCAGTCCATTGATATTCTAGCCACTTTCTCCTTGCTTTCTTCACTATGTCCTATTCTTGTGATCATCTTATGAAATTCTTTAGTGTACGCCTTCACAGTTTTCTCCTTTTGTCTTAGGTTCTGCAATCTTTTCAACAGTTCCAACTCATAATCAGCAGGTATAAACTGATTCTTCAATTTTGTCACCATCCGGTCCCACTTTGTGATCTTTTCTTTACCTCTTCTATTTCTTTCCAATTAAAATTCTTTCCACCATATAGCAGCATGTCCTTTCAACTTTATCTTTGAAAATTTCACCTTCTCTAGATCTTTTATTTCCTCATATTCCAAGTATTCTTCCATGTCATTTATCCAATCAATCAATTCTTCAGGGTTCAAATTACCAGCATAGTTCAGTACATCAACTCTAGGTCTCTTTCCAATCTTTAAAATACCTCGCAACATCTTTACTTGATCTGATTCTTCTTCTTCATCACCTCCTAGGGTTTCGCCAGTTTGTTCAGCAGATTGAAATTCTTCTTCCTCATCGCTTTCAATATTAGGTCTCGATGTCAATCCTCTTCACCTATCTTCTTCAACAACATCTAATTGAAGTCACATTATTTTCATCATCTCCATCATCTCATCCATTCTACCAGCCATTGTTCCAACATCAGCAACTGTCCTCAGTGGCATTCTTCCTAGGATCAAGTGTAAACTACCTCAAGTTTGGCAATCGGGCTACAAGGTGACAACTGTCTCACAATCAGTGATCAAGTGCAACACAAGTAACTTGCCTTAATTCAGCGATCTATCCATAGCAAGATCTAACGAAATTCCTTTGCCAACTTTGCTCAATTCACTCCCAAAGATTTAAACTTTTTCTTTGATACCACTTGGTGCAGTCATGGTAGGAAGGTTGACATAATGAATTGTATGGACCATGCAGCAAGAGTAAACACAATAGAAACAACTAAAGAAATCAAGCAAATGCAGGTTTAGTCATTCAGTATATCAAATAATTCAAATACAATATGTTCGACAACATGCAGGCTTACAATTAGGGCTCACAGGCCTGATTACATACATGCGCAAGATAAATCTTTGAAGCTCATTCACACAAAATCTAAACTAAGGATTATGAATCAATTGCTTACTACTTTCTTAAGGATCTATTACATCAATATATATCATATCCGGATCAATAGATTCCTCCGCGTCAGTCAAGGAAGGTTACAAACTCCAATGAAGAGTTGTAACATGTATATAGATTGGTCAAACCTAATTGCATAGAACACTTCCTCAAATGAATGGAATAATGTCTAGACCCTCGGGGAAGGTTGGCCATGAACCAAAGATCATTAAATGATATGTCATTAAGATCTGCAAGTCAAGGAATGATTTGCAAGCCTTCTCCTTCAGTTGATTGTCTAAGACTGTCAGGATGCTCTACTCTGAGAAAATAGTCAATCTTTTGATACCGATATCTTTCTAGTTACTGATCCAAATGCTCTAAATTCTAGATATGATGTAGATGAAAGAATGTAGATGCTATGTCCAGATCCACCAGGTGTGAAATACAACTGCGGCCAAATACCAGACCAAAAGCTGAAACTGCTTCTGACTAAATTCCCTGAACTGAGCTAGAAAAATGCAAAGAAACAAACTGAACTACAAACAAATTGAAATGCAAATGTTTTTGGTTGATGCAAGATTGCTCTTAAACTAGGGATGCTCATGCATCAATCATCCTGATTTTTCTCTAGAAAATCTTCATATCTCTTCATGGTAGCCTAGACTTCATTACTGTCAGGCCTCGGTGTATGTTTGGAGATAGTTAGCACTCAGATGATGGAATCTATGAGGGTGTTTGGCATGCTCTTGTGCTTATTCAATGTCTTTTGCAGCCCATTCAAAGTTGTTTGAAATTCTGCCAACTTGTTAAGTGAAGCCAATGTAAAAACTTTTGTTTCCACTTCTATTTGAACTAGGTTGGTGAACTCCTAGATAATTGTATCCTCTAGAAGAATTTGTTGGTTATCATCTAACATATGGCATGTACACCTAGCCAGCTCATTTGAAATATCTAGAGCTTTATTTTCTTCTTCAGGGAGGATTTTGACATCTGGTGAATAACTGTAAAAAATTGAGGTTTTAGTAATTTCTTAGAGTTAGAAAAATTTCATGTAATCCACCTTTGTACAATTGTGGGTAAAAAAACACCTCCATACTCAAAAACATACATTTGCAAAACTGGGATAAATCTCCCCTTTGACTACAATAAGTTCCCAATGTTAGAAAAAATTTCATATTTTAGATGCACATCACAGTTTAAACCCTGAATTGCATTTAACAAGGCAAAGGAATAACACATGTAGATTAGAGTTTAAACTCTGATATACATAAGAGGTCTTAGGATGTCTATTGGAGAAAAAAACTCTGATGTATGTGCGAACATAGTTTAAGGTAAGACAATGATATTGTTGTGATGTTCACAACACGCCCCATTTTGCTCCTTAGCAAAACGAGGACCCCTGCTGATGTCTTGCTTTTTGCTTCTACTTGTGTTTTTTCTGCTTTCTGGCAGTCTGGTAAAAATGAAGGTCAGGTGCATCATCATCATGATATTGCATAGGGTAGGTCATCATCATGAGGTCTGTTTGTCAAAGTTCATATTTTGTTTCTGTGACCTCATATTTTGAAAGAGCTTGAAATTTCATGCAGGTTTGCCTTTTACTTCACTTGAAAATTCGACCATATGTGAAAGTTATGCACGGTCAAAGTCTTGGTCAAACCTGATATTCGCAAGAGCATCATCATTTTATTTTTTATTCTAAGTCATGTTGACAGGATCATCATGATCTTCGCATTATGCAGCATCATGATATCTTTTAGGAAGGTTATATTATAAACTCGGTTTTGCTGAAGAGCATCATCATCATCATATTTAAACCCCCCCCCGATAATATCCTGAGGTCCAATTATCATGATGACATTAACTTTAAGTCGAGGTAAGTTCCCCCCGTCGAGCGGCCTTTGTATCGCGAGCATCATCATGATATCCTTGCATCGCCTGATCTTAAAATATCATGCTGATGGTATAGGATCACCCTGACTTAACAAAATCACCTTCGGCATATTTACATGCGCACGTTCAAAACCTATTGGAGGGTCATCATCATGATATTTGCTGGCATTCGAAATATGATGATGACGACGACTTCATATCCTCCTGGTCTCTCTTTCGCAAGGTCGTCATCATGATATTTGCTGAACTTCGAAATATGATGATGACGGCTTCTTGATCATCATCCTGATCTTTCACAGAACACTCTGAAATTCGCTAAATAATGAAGACATCATCATGATAATTTCGAAGGAGGATCATCATCTTTATATCCTCCTGATATCCGTTTGCCGAAACATCATGATGATCAGCCTATCTATTAAGAAGGGTTCGATATTACATTTCTCAACAGCATCATCATATTTTGTAATATCACCCTAGCCGAAATATCATGATGACCAACTTATCCTTGTGCTTCGAAGACAAAGTATCATGATGATGTCATCATGATAAATCAATGAGAAGTAAATATCCTGATGATCAGCATCATCATATTTTGCAATATCACCCTGGCTCGAATATGATGATGACGTCATCATCATTCTTTATCCCGTCCTGATTGTCAAGATCATCATGATCTTGTTTGTTCGCCCGATATTTCGCCAAGTCCTCCTGCCGATGAAATGCAACCTTTTGAGAACATCCTGATGATCATCATCATCATATTTTTATCCTGATCATGATCATCATCATCACATTTTCCCTTCGGCAGGATATTTTCCAAACATGATCCGGTTGGCGAAATATCATGATGACGTCATGTTCCAAGTTTAACAAAGGACCCGAATATCATGATGACGTCATCCCGATCTAATAAACGAAGAACCAATATCCTCCTGATGACCAACAACATCATCATCTTTTCTTTCAGCAGGATATTTTCCAAAACCCCTGATCCGGTTCCCAATTATGATGATGATGTCTTCTTCTATGTTCGACAGAAGCTAATATCCTGATGATCATCATCATCATCTTTTTTCCTTCAAACAGGATATATTTTTCAAGCACGATCCGGCTCCCGATCATGATGATGACGTCTTATTCCAAGTTCGACACAAGCCGCAAATATGATGATGATCTTCATCATGCTGATTTTTCTCGAGAGGGTTACCTTGGCCGCGAAAGGGTCATATTCACTTCATCATCCTGATCATGCCCCTCAGGTAACCCGATAGTGCCACTATCCCCCTGATCTTAACCGAATATGATGATGACGTCATCCTTAGCATTTCAATGAAGCCCGAATATCGTGATGATGTCACCATCATCTTCCTCTCCTCGACAGCATGATTATATTCGCATCCTCCTATTCTTCTTCAACATGATGATGATGATGTTGTAGTTCTTTTCTCCAATGTGCGGAAGTGAATATCATGATGATGAGGTATATCGACTAACCTGTTTTTTTGACGCACCGACTGCGAATATCATGCCGATGGGCGGGAAATGAAGCGGTGGAGTTTTAAAGTGTTTTTTTTTGGCGCCTCTGGCATTTTCCCGGTCAGCGATGGTTGACCCATCAATTTTGAGCAGCTTGGGCGCATTTTTGATGCGTTTTGAGCGATTTTCTAATCCGATTTTCTCCATTTTTGCGCTGTCACCTGGATTTAAACGCTTATTCTATTTTCATACTGTTTTTTGTGATAAATGTGAAACTTAATGCTTGTCTTGTCTTGCAGGCTTGCAGTTGAGGAAGCAGCTGGAAAGTCAATACAGTGACCTCATGGAGGCAGAAGATCAGATCTCAGGAGCAAGAAGATAGAGATGAAATGCAAAAAGTCAAAGCCATTCAAGTGAAGAGGAAGGTCACAGCTGGAGGTATTTCTGCAAAAGACAAACAGAAGTTATTGCTCAGCTGCTGGAACTTCTCAGAAGGGGCAATATTTTGCCCAGATTTGACCATGGCTCTGAGATATTTTTGAGAACTGGTTCACCTGCATTTATTGCTGTAACTAGAGGTTTGAACCAGGGGGTCAGTTAGGTTTTTTTTTTTGCTGTAGTGAGGACAATCAGGATGTTATATATTGTGCCTCTCTACACTGTAATACTTTACAACAGGGGCTACACACAGAGATTTTAGGAAAATACAGCAAGATAGCTTAGCATAGTTTAGAGTAGAAGAAGGAGGTCGCCTGTTTGTCTGCAGTAAGGTGCGCGTGGAATGTCTGGCTGCCTTACTGTATCTGTAAAGCTTGTAAGTTCTCTGTAGTATGATCAATGAAACTAAGAGTCATTCTTACATTGTAAATCATGTATGGCTATTCGTTTCTAATACAATAGAATCTGGAGTTCTGCATCTATCTTCTAAGTGTTCTCCTGCTCTTCTTTGTGTTTTGAAATATCTTCTTTGAGAGCTTGCAATTTTAAATGTATGTTTGTGAAAATGCTCAGGACTTACATTTAAGGTTTTTACTGTGGATTTGATTAGATTACTGTGGTATTTACATAGTGGATAACAGAAACACTTAGATCCTTCGGTAGATTAGATGAAGTATAGTTTAGATCTTTCTAACTTTTCCCAACCCATCTGAATTATTTAGCTGAAAACGCAGAAATCTAAAGGAAATTGTCTCAAATTTGAAGAAGCATGATAACAGAGCTATAAGTAGACAGTTTTCATAAGTACATGAAGAAGACAGCTGCATAAAATCCAAGAAAAAACCCTCTGAAACTTGCAGCCCAGCATCACTCTTATGCAAAGGAATGAAAAGCATTGACATATCTCATGATCTTTTTGCATATTCTTAGGCCAGTAAACCACAAAACAAACCTAAACTACGTAAGGCCCCTTGAACATTACAGCTTCACATTGACCAACTGAACTTGACCAACCGAACCATTGTAGACTTGGGATTAGTTGAATCACCAAATGATTCCTTCTTGTCTTTCAAGTATAGTTACAGTCCATGTCATGTGAATTTTGACTTATTGTTATGATTGCATCAAAACAGTCATCAACAGTTTTCTGGCGCTAGAAGGAGGGCCTGCCTGAGTTAGGTTTCATTTCAAACTGGCTAACGACAGTAACAGAGTGACTAGGTCTAGGTCCAGTTCAGGAGATATCTTTGTGCAACTACCTGATACAAGGCGAAGTAAAAGCCCTTTAATCTGGAATCCAAAAATATCGCAAGCAGGAAGTTCATCTGGAACACCTCTTGGGTCACCTTTTAACATCTGTAGTATTATAAGTCCTGATAGATCACTGTTCAGATCTTTAAATCTTGGTTCAAGCACTTCTGGAGGTCTCAATCCTCCTCTAAATCCTAATCCACCAATCAATCCAGGTATTTCTGCAAGTTCAAGTCAAACTCAAACACCTGCAATGGCTTATTTCGATGTCAATTCTCCCATATTCTTCAATGATTATCATGACATGCCAAAAAATCCAGAAAAGATATGTCCCAAATACCAGTTGCATCAAGACCCAGAAGATCATATTAGAATATTTAAGGAAGCATGTTTTAGGGCTATGTTAGAGCACGAGGATGTTGTGTGTAGGTTGTTTCCTTACACCTTTAATGAGCAGGCCTCTAGCTGGTATGTAAACTTACCCAATAGTTACATTTCTTCCTGGGCACTTATGGAAGAAGCATTTCTGTCAAGATTTAGAGGACCCATTGACCCTTGTGCTTTGTATCATAAGTTGGCTGCTATAAAACGAGGTGAGGGAGAGTTAATTGATAATTTCAATGACAGATTCCAAAAGGCCTATTCTAGGCTAGCAGCCCCTTATACCATAGCTGATGCTCCCTTGTTGGCTATGTACTATGCTGCTTTGGATCCTTTAACTGCCATGTTTGTCAAAAGGAAACCTGACATAGATTCAGTATCCAAAGCCTATAAAGAGGCAGCCTCAGTGAACCAAGAAATGAGACATACAGCCTACAGTCCATTTGGAGGAAATTTTGGGGTGCAGAATTAGGCACACCCATGGAATGGAGTCCCTGTGCAGCATGCTCCACTAATAAATTTGGTTCCTTCTTACACACCTGTGTATAATCCTACTCCAATCCAGGCTATAACTCCTTACACGGCTAGTACTTCCAGTAACAGTCAAAATAATGGTCAGCCTTTCTTCCAACTTCCTAGGGATGTAACTGTGGCAAAAGCACAAGATGATAGGGAAGACATCAAAGAAATTACTGCACATCTGAAGAGATTAACAACCGAAGTGACATAGCTAAGAAATGAGAATCTCTATGGCAGAAGCAACCAAAACTACAATCCACCTCAAGGTCACAACCAAGGCCAAAATCAGAATTATAGTCTCAACCAGAACCAGCAGTATAATCAGAACCAAAACTACAATCAGCATCAAGGCCCCGGTCAGGGGCAACCAATGCAAAATAGGGGGCCAGTGATAGATAATAGGACCTGGGGCAATAATAACAAGAACCAGAATCAACCTAGGCCACCCAAGACATGGAACACTGGGCCCAACAACGGTACTCTGGCTTCTCCTTTCGAGAATACGGATAATCATGGTGCAAAACAAATAACTAACATACAAATGGCCAATACAGCACCCAAAAATTGGTGCAGATTTCACAATACTAATGCCCATGCTGAGCATGACTGTCCACAGTTCCACTTGGCAGCTAGTATCTTCAACGTAGATGTACAGCCTCCTACCTCAAAATTTCTCATTCCTAAGGGTAATGAGGTAGTACCCTCAGAATATGACACAGCATTAGTCTTAGAAACGTTTACCTTTGCAACTGCAGAAGAGAGGGAGGATGAATTGCTAGAGGATGAACCATACTATTGTGAAAGTCTTTATCCCGAATCAGCCTTTGTGTTAAATGCTTTTCAGTTTCCTTTTGAATCTGAAAACGAGATATTAAATGAAACAGAGGAGGTGCAGGCCTTTCAACAGACAAATAAAAGCCACACCTACCATTTGAGGAACAACCCTAGGCCGGGAGGACCTTTCACCACTTCCACTCCTCCGAATAACATCAATACACCCCCAGATCAGAATGCTAGCAACAATCCTGCCATACTTAAAGCTAGTCAGCACACAAATAACGGAACAGCAGTGCAAAAGGATCAAACAAGTAAGACAGAAGCAGTAGAGACAACAAGACTAATGAATTACTTGTCAGAGGAAATAAAGAAAATGAAGGTCAGCATACCTCTAAATGAATTATTGAAGACCCCAGGGATCAGAAATGCTTTTTTAAAATCCCTGGACACATCCATAACAAACATGGTGTCTGCTGATATAATTGTTCCTAGTAGTGATTCACCACCTAAGGAGAAAGGTAAGAAAGTTGAGCAGCCTTCCAACACAAATGTAGTAATACATGCGGATAAGAGGGATACTCAACCTTTCTTGTTAACTGTTAGGTTGTGTGGGAAGAATATACACAATTGCATGGTAGATTCTGGTGCTTCAGCCAACGTAATGCCCTTAGGAATATGTAAAACTCTCAGGCTGACTCCCACCAAATCTGCCAAGGTTGTCACACAATTAGATAAGACCGAGGTTAGTGTGATAGGAGAACTCATGAACATACAGGTGCAGTTAGCTTCAGACCCTAGGGTGAGCCAAATCATTGACATCCAAGTAGTGGATATACCCGTAAATTATGGAATGTTGCTGAGTAGGGATTGGTCCAAGACATTAAACGGGTATATGGCTACTGATTTTTCACACATGTGGTTACCATGGAGAGGCATCCCGAACCAGATCAGAATAGGGGCAGAGCCCAGAATGAAGCATATGATAACAGAGTATAATCGAACTAATGAAATATTATATGTTGCTGTTGAACCAGGTGTCTATAGAGTTACCAACAATGGGATGCAGATTGAAGAGATCATGATGTTAAACATTAGGAAGAAGTATGTCAGCAATAGAACGGCACTATTCATTGAGTCTGACGGAAATTCTTCAGATGAGGAAAACAATGCAATAGGCAAATTTGGTCATGCCATTAGACAAGAGGTGGAAGAGTGCGCTACACACAATCTCCCAGTCCAATGTAAGCTATATAAAAATAGGTGTAGAGTCCATGATAGGCAGCATTCTGAGGAGAATTGTGAAATATGCAAAGACATCATTGAATATGAATACAAGAAGTGCATAGGGAAGGTAGAGTCACAAGAGAAAAATGAGAATCCTGATCTAACACAGAGATATGTTCAGGATAATATAGGTGCTTTGATTCCAGATTTAGGGAAAGAAATAGAGGACAAGGGTAGTTATCTTTCTGAGTTGCAAACTAAAAACATACATATGCAAGATAACCAAACGGAAAAACCCATGAATAAACAAGACAACACCCCACAGGCAATAAAAGAGACAAAGTGTGCCAAGGTAAAAGATCAGAAAAAGAAGGATGGCATGTGGACGTTAAAATGTGATGGGTCCAAATCAAAACAGGGCGCAGGTGCAGGTATTGAACTCATAAATCCTCAAGGTAAATCTCATTTGGCAGCATATAGATTACAATTTTCCTGCACTAACAATATTGCTGAATATGAGGCCCTAATTTTAGGACTTGTCATGGCCATCAGGAAAGGGGTAAGAGCCATCAGAGTATTTTCAGACTCTGAATTAGTAGTCAGACAAGTGAGGAAACTATATGCCTGCAATTATAAGAAGATGATCAGTTATAGACATAGAGTTTGGGGTTTAATGGATTCATTTGATGCTTTTAACATAGAGCACATTCCTAGAGAACTAAACCACAGGCCAGATGCATTAGCAGTTGCTGCTAGTACCTTAGAACCATTGACACTGTCAGGATTAAGACGATTTGCTGTTGAGCTAGTTAACGTGCCCAGTATACCAGACAACGTTACACACTTTCAGGTATTTGGAGAGGATCAGCAAATTATTGATTTTCTGACTTGTAATGAGGCATTTGAGGCCCAAATTATTGATGAACAAGAAAGGCCTGAAGTAACATGGGACGAAGAAGATATAATCAACTTAAAGAGCAACTTCTTGCCAAAAGGAGTAATTGAATTAGAACACATCTTTGACTTCGACGGAATAATAAGACAGAAAGACTTACCCAAAACAGAAGGGGGTAAGTGTGATTTACATAACTTAGGGACTGAGCTAAATCCACAAAATGTACTAATTGGGAAAGCTTGCTCTGAGAAAATCAGAAAAGAGGTTCTGGATGTTCTGCAAAAATATAAACATGTCATAGCATGGGCTTATGAAGACTTGAAAACATTTGATGAGTCCATCATAACTCACGTCATACCTTTGAGAAAAGAAGTCAAACCATTTAGGCAGAAACAGAGGCCTGTAAACGCCATTCTAGAGCCTTTAATCTTTGAGGAAGTTAAAAAACTACTGTCCGCTGGAATAATTTTTCCAGTCAGACATTCTGTCTGGGTAGCTAACTTAGTACCAGTAAGGAAGAAAAACGGAGACATCAGGTTGTGCGTGGACTTTAGAAATTTAAACAAGGCATCTGAAAAAGATAATTATCCTTTGCCCCCAATAGATGAAGTATTGCAAGCAGTAAATGGCGCAAAGATGATGTCTTTTTTAGATGGTTTTTCAGGTTATAACCAGGTTTTAATTGACAGAGAGGATAGACTAAAAACCACCTTCACTTGCAAATGGGGAAATTATGCGTATAGAAGAATGCCTTTTGGTCTGATTAATGCAGGTGCCACTTTTCAGAGGGCCATGGACGTTGCTTTTCGTGGATTATCAGGTAAATGTATTGTTGTGTATATGGATGATTTAACTGTGTATTCCAAGGATGCATCCACCCACGCTGAGGACCTCAGAAAAGTACTCCAGCGATGTGAAAGGTATGGGATTTCCCTTAATCCTAAGAAATGTATATTTGGCATAACTGAAGGTAAATTATTAGGCCATGTCATTTCTGAAAATGGAATTTCAATTGATCCGGATAGAATAGAATCCATAAAAAATTTACAAATACCAAACAGTAGGAAAGAATTGAAATCATTTTTTGGTAAAATTAACTTTGTTCGGAAGTTTATAACAGGTTTTGCAGAGATTGTGCAGCCGTTGAATGCCATGTTAAAGAAAGATGCACAGATGGAATGGACGCCAATAGCCAAAGCCGCATTTGAAGATATCAAGGAGGTAATTTCTAATGCCCCTGTATTGGCAAGTCCAGACTACACATGCCCATTTTACATCTACTCCTTTGCATCTTCTCATTCTGTCGCTGCTGCCCTGACACAGAAAGGTGAAAATAATGACGAGAGGCCCATAGCATTTATGAGTGCGCCTCTGAAGGATGCACAGCTGAGATATCTGGATATCGAAAGACAGGCATTTGCATTGGTGAAGGCTGTGAAAAAATTCAGACACTACATCCTGCGCAGCCAGATTAAAGCCATAGTACCAGACGCAGCAGTAAAGATGCTGCTGATGCAGAACGAGCCTGGAGAAAAAAGAGCCAAATGGATCACCACGTTGCAAGAATTCGACATGGAGATCATTCCCGCAAAGCTGGTCAGAGGGCAGGCGCTGGTGCAGACAATAGCAAACACGGATCCAAATCTGATAAAACAACAGTATGTATTGAATTCCCAAGACGCATCAGGCTGGTACGATGATTTAAGCACCTTCCTGATAGCTGGAAGGTACCCAGGCAAGATGAAGGCTTCTCAGAGGAGAGCCTTGAAGATTAAGGCACAGCATTATATGGTGCAAGGAGGTCTTCTATTCAGGAAGAACCATGATGGAATTTATTTGAGATGCATAAACAGAGCTGAAGCTGATAAAGTGTTGACAGAACTACATGACAAATACGGAACCGGCCATGGTTCCCATTTAGCTACAGCACACAAAATACTGAGAGCGGGCTATTACTGGCCCACTATATTCAAAGATACTAAGGGTCACATCAGAAGCTGCCACACCTGTCAGACTGCAGCAGACAAAGGAAGAAATCTGGCCAATCCACTGCAGCCTGTGATCGAGTCCAGACCATTTGCACAATGGGGCTTGGATTTTATCGGAGTCATCAATCCCCCATCTTCTGCAGGACACAAGTTTATACTGACGGTGACGGACTATTGTACAAGGTGGACTGAGGCCACCTGCTGCAAGTTTTCCACAACTGAGGTAGTTATCAAGTTCCTTGAAGAAAACATCATCACCAGGTTTGGAACGCCCTATTCATTGGTATGTGATAACGGCCCTGCTTTTTCTTCTTTAAAATTTTCTAAATGGGCATTTGAATATGGGATCATTCTAAGGTTTTCTTCAAATTATTACCCTCAAGGTAATGGACTGGCTGAATCAACAAACAAAATCTTATTAGACATCATCAAGAGGTTAATTGCCAAAAGTCCTAGAGAGTGGAATACCCTATTAAGATATGCATTATGGGTAGACAGGACCAAGTTCAAAACAGCTCTAGGTAGCACACCTTACCACCTAGTTTATGGGACTGATCCCATACTTCCGGTCAATCTGAGAATACCAACCTGGAAGTTTGCCAATGAATATCTGGGCTTTGATAACCATAGGGAAGCCAGAATAGTGCAAATGTTGCAACTAGAGGAGAAAAGAGGTCAAGCCCTCGAGAAGTTTGCCAAACACCAAGCAGTTGTTAAGAGGTGGTTTGACAAAAGGGCAAGAGTCAAAACATTTAGGATATCAGACTTAGTGTTGTGCTGGGACAAAGCACATGAAAAGAAAGGAAGCCATGGAAAATTCGATAAATTATGGCTGGGTCCATTACAAGTCTCAGAAATAATAGGAGATAACACCTTTAGACTTAAGACCTTGACTGGAGAAGATGTGCCATTACCAGTTAATGGCCAGCATTTGAAACACTACTTCCAGGCTTGAAGGTCAGGATGAGGCAGTCCTTTCTTTCTTAATGTAAAATGCTGTAGATAATGTACAGTCCTTCTTTTGCTGTTTTCCTTTTGGGTTGGCTGTTTGTATAGCCTGTCCTCTGCTTGTTTTTGCTTTTTGTTTCTGTCTGTTTGTACAGTTTTGTACAGTTTTGTTGCTGTCCTGTTAACAACATCATCATCATGATCTTGTTTGTACAGCCTGTTTGTTTGGTTTCTTTGTTGTCTCCTCAGCAGGGATCTTTATTTTACTGTAGAGTATTAAGGAGCAGAACTAGCAACCATTCAAAACAGTATATAATTTAGGATATTCAGGTTAACCATTTGTAATTTACGCGTAACCTGTCACTGTCATGAATGTAGAGAGTTGTTCATCTTCTGAAGTTTCGTATTCAATAAATGTGATTGAGAATTCGAAGCAAGTTTCTCACGATGACACACCTAAAATCCTTGGGTTTGTTGAACCTACCAGTGTAGATATTAGGTGAAAAATCAGAGGTCACCCTTGCTACCATTACAATTCTCAGCTTAATTTCAGCAAGTGTCCACTCCTTGCATCATCATGAAGTTACAAATTGCTATACCTTATGAGATCTTTCAAAATTAGAAAACAAATAAATAAATAAATAAATGAATAAAGCGGATTATACTGAAAATCCAGATTAAGCCATCTAAGTAACTCTACCGGGGCTATGGACGCTCGCTGGCAGTGGGGCTCTACTTAGGAGAATTGTAACGATAACCTTGCCGGGGCTATAGACGCTCGCTGGCAGCAAGGCTCTATCCGGTCGGCTATGAGGGAATATCCTCACCTACGTAGGCTAATGTCAGTCACTGGTTTGTTCAACCGATCTTCAAGATGAGGATAATTAATCACATGCACACAACTAAACTGAAAATGGAAATTCATGCATCTTTATTGAACACTTTGAGTCTCAAGCTGAATAGTAATTTGCAGGAAAAGATAGTTGGAAGTTATGAGTTCATTACATCTAGTTTCCTTGAACACTCTGAATTTAATTATTTTGTTTTGGTTGCTAGTTGTTGTGATGTTCACAACACGCCCCATTTTGCTCCTTAGCAAAACGAGGACCCCTGCTGATGTCTTGCTTTTTGCTTCTGCTTGTGTTTTTTCTGCTTTCTGGCAGTCTGGTAAAAATGAAGGTCAGGTGCATCATCATCATGATATTGCATAGGGTAGGTCATCATCATGAGGTCTGTTTGTCAAAGTTCATATTTTGTTTCTGTGACCTCATATTTTGAAAGAGCTTGAAATTTCATGCAGGTTTGCCTTTTACTTCACTTGAAAATTCGACCATATGTGAAAGTTATGCACGGTCAAAGTCTTGGTCAAACCTGATATTCACAAGAGCATCATCATTTTATTTTTTATTCTAAGTCATGTTGACAGGATCATCATGATCTTCGCATTATGCAGCATCATGATATCTTTTAGGAAGGTTATATTATAAACTCGGTTTTGCTGAAGAGCATCATCATCATCATATTTAAACCCCCCCCCCGATAATATCCTGAGGTCCAATTATCATGATGACATTAACTTTAAGTCGAGGTAAGTTCCCCCCGTTGAGCGGCCTTTGTATCGCGAGCATCATCATGATATCCTTGCATCGCCTGATCTTAAAATATCATGCTGATGGTATAGGATCACCCTGACTTAACAAAATCACCTTCGGCATATTTACATGCGCACGTTCAAAACCTATTGGAGGGTCATCATCATGATATTTGCTGGCATTCGAAATATGATGATGACGACGACTTCATATCCTCCTGGTCTCCCTTTCGCAAGGTCGTCATCATGATATTTGCTGAACTTCGAAATATGATGATGACAGCTTCTTGATCATCATCCTGATCTTTCACAGAACACTCTGAAATTCGCTAAATAATGAAGACATCATCATGATAATTTCGAAGGAGGATCATCATCTTTATATCCTCCTGATATCCGTTTGCCGAAACATCATGATGATCAGCCTATCTATTAAGAAGGGTTCGATATTACATTTCTCAACAGCATCATCATATTTTGTAATATCACCCTAGCCGAAATATCATGATGACCAACTTATCCTTGTGCTTCGAAGACAAAGTATCATGATGATGTCATCATGATAAATCGATGAGAAGTAAATATCCTGATGATCAGCATCATCATATTTTGCAATATCACCCTGGCCCGAATATGATGATGATGTCATCATCATTCTTTATCCTGTCCTGATTGTCAAGATCATCATGATCTTGTTTGTTCGCCCGATATTTCGCCAAGTCCTCCTGCCGATGAAATGCAACCTTTTGAGAACATCCTGATGATCATCATCATCATATTTTTATCCTGATCATGATCATCATCATCACATTTTCCCTTCGGCAGGATATTTTCCAAACATGATCCGGTTGGCGAAATATCATGATGACGTCATGTTCCAAGTTTAACAAAGGACCCGAATATCATGATGACGTCATCCCGATCTAATAAACGAAGAACCAATATCCTCTTGATGACCAACAACATCATCATCTTTTCTTTCAGCAGGATATTTTCCAAAACCCCCGATCCGGTTCCCAATTATGATGATGATGTCTTCTTCTATGTTCGACAGAAGCTAATATCCTGATGATCATCATCATCATCTTTTTTCCTTCAAACAGGATATATTTTTCAAGCACGATCCGGCTCCCGATCATGATGATGACGTCTTATTCCAAGTTCGACACAAGCCGCAAATATGATGATGATCTTCATCATGCTGATTTTTCTCGAGAGGGTTACCTTGGCCGTGAAAGGGTCATATTCACTTCATCATCCTGATCATGCCCCTCAGGTAACCCGATAGTGCCACTATCCCCCTGATCTTAACCGAATATGATGATGACGTCATCCTTAGCATTTCAATGAAGCCCGAATATCATGATGACGTCACCATCATCTTCCTCTCCTCGACAGCATGATTATATTCGCATCCTCCTATTCTTCTTCAACATGATGATGATGATGTTGTAGTTCTTTTCTCCAATGTGCGGAAGTGAATATCATGATGATGAGGTATATCGACTAACCTATTTTTTTGACGCACCGACTGCGAATATCATGCCGATGGGCGGGAAATGAAGCGGTGGAGTTTTAAAGTGTTTTTTTTGGCGCCTCTGGCATTTTCCCGGTCAGCGATGGTTGACCCATCAATTTTGAGCAGCTTGGGCGCATTTTTTACGCGTTTTGAGCGATTTTCTGATCCGATTTTCTCCATTTTTGTGCTGTCACCTGGATTTAAATGCTTATTCTATTTTCATGCTGTTTTTTGTGATAAATGTGAAACTTAATGCTTGTCTTGTCTTGCAGGCTTGCAGTTGAGGAAGCAGCTGGAAAGTCAATACAGTGACCTCATGGAGGCAGAAGATCAGATCTCAGGAGCAAGAAGATAGAGATGAAATGCAAAAAGTCAAAGCCATTCAAGTGAAGAGGAAGGTCGCAGCTGGAGGTATTTCTGCAAAAGACAAACAGAAGTTATTGCTCAGCTGCTGGAACTTCTCAGAAGGGGCAATATTTCGCCCAGATTTGACCATGGCTCTGAGATATTTTTGAGAACTGGTTCACCTGCATTTATTGCTGTAACTAGAGGTTTGAACCAGGGGGTCAGTTAGGTTTTTTTTTTTGCTGTAGTGAGGACAATCAGGATGTTATATATTGTGCCTCTCTACACTGTAATACTTTACAACAGGGGCTACACACAGAGATTTTAGGAAAATACAGCAAGATAGCTTAGCATAGTTTAGAGTAGAAGAAGGAGGTCGCCTGTTTGTCTGCAGTAAGGTGCGCGTGGAATGTCTGGCTGCCTTACTGTATCTGTAAAGCTTGTAAGTTCTCTGTAGTATGATCAATGAAACTAAGAGTCATTCTTACATTGTAAATCATGTATGGCTATTCGTTTCTAATACAATAGAATCTGGAGTTCTGCATCTATCTTCTAAGTGTTCTCCTGCTCTTCTTTGTGTTTTGAAATATCTTCTTTGAGAGCTTGCAATTTTAAATGTATGTTTGTGAAAATGCTCAGGACTTACATTTAAGGTTTTTACTGTGGATTTGATCAGATTACTGTGGTATTTACATAGTGGATAACAGAAACACTTAGATCCTTCGGTAGATTAGATGAAGTATAGTTTAGATCTTTCTAACTTTTCCCAACCCATCTGAATTATTTAGCTGAAAACGTAGAAATCTAAAGGAAATTGTCTCAAATTTGAAGAAGCATGATAACAGAGCTATAAGTAGACAGTTTTCATAAGTACATGAAGAAGACAGCTGCATAAAATCCAAGAAAAAACCCTCTGAAACTTGCAGCCCAGCATCACTCTTATGCAAAGGAATGAAAAGCATTGACATATCTCATGACCTTTTTGCATATTCTTAGGCCAGTAAACCACAAAACAAACCTAAACTACATAAGGCCCCTTGAACATTACAGCTTCACATTGACCAACTGAACTTGACCAACCGAACCATTGTAGACTTGGGATTAGTTGAATCACCAAATGATTCCTTCTTGTCTTTCAAGTATAGTTACAGTCCATGTCATGTGAATTTTGACTTATTGTTATGATTGCATCAAAACAGTCATCATTAGATATGTTGTGCGAACTTTAACCTCAACACAACATATTATTCTCTAGTGTGCAGAGTTTAAAGTTCACACAACACAGAGGTTATGTGTTGAGAAAAAAATGTCTTGCAAAGTTTAAACTCCACATGACAAATTAAAGTAGGTGTCATGCAGAGTTTAAACTCTATAAGACACATTACTTAGGATTTGGAAAAGGAAGCTTAAGATGTAATGCAGAGTTTAAACTCTCCATAACATCCTAAGCCAGATGTTATGTGGATTTTAAACTCCACATTACATATAATGTAATGTATTTCTTAGGGTGTAAGACTTTTGGGATGTAGTGCATTATGACAAAGTCTCAGGGAAACAAGGTTGTTTAGATTTTAATCTCTGAACAACATATGGTCATTTGATTATGTTGTTCAGAGATTAAACTCCAAACAATGTGATCTCTGATCACGGGTTGAACACCTAGCTAGGGTTTTGAAAATACAGGTAAAATAGTGAAAGCCAAAAACAACATCACAAACATAAAAATGACACTCATCAAAGGAAAAAAAATAAAAACCTTATCTTTAAATGCAAACAGAAACTAGGGTTACAAATGAAATGACTAATAAAAAAATAAAGAATAGAGAGCCGAGGAACCAATGGATAGCTATTAAAAAATGCACACAGATCCAAGATGAAGACACAACAATAAAGAACTCGAATTGCTATGGCATGGTGGAGGTCAAGAAGAACGAGGAAAATCAACCAAAATGAATCAAAAAGAAAAGATAAATGAAAAGAAGATTTGGAAAATATTTTCATAAATGAGCATTAATGCTCAAGGGTTCTACAAAAGGAGTGTAGTTGTGAAAAAAATTTCCACAACTACATCCTTCATGTAGTTTCAAAAAAATCTACAATTACATATCATATGCAAGTGCAAATATTTTTAGTGTGGTTACACCAAAGAATCAAAAATGACCAACACTTGGAAGAAACCAAAACATAGAAAATACTTAAAATGAACTACGGTCCAAATCAAAGAGATTTTTAGAGGGATCAAACTACACTCAAGATGACCTATAAAAGTCTCAATTCTCATGCTTAGAGGATGTGGGCTACGAAACAAACAATTTTCATAGGGGTTATCCCATGAATTGATCAAGCTAGGATTCAAGGATAATAGCTGACTCTATCTAGGGAGCTTCCTTCGATCATCCTTTGAAATGATCGAAGGGACAAGAATCCTAGAGCTCTAAGTGCCTTTATCCAACCATTGGGCTATAGAGTTAGGTGACAAAACACAAAATGAAACAATAGAATGAAAAGACCACAAAACTATACACAAAGTACAAACTTATCTATCGTTTCACTGTGAGAAAAGATTCAGATGTTGTTCACTGTGAGGTAGCATAAAAGGTACTCCATCTTGATATTCCAGAAGAAAACTATTTTGACCACTAAGCTAATGAATTGCAAAAGGACCTCTTCACAAGGAATCAAATAGTCCATGCATTCCTTTTGGCTCTCTTCTTTTGTCCCATAATAGGACATGATTGTCAATTTGGAAGCTCAAGGATTTTTCCTTCTTGTCAAAGAGTTTCTTTACTTGACTTTGATGTTTTGTAGTGTGATCAACCATGTTCATGCATTGTTCCTCAAGTTCAGCAAGAAACATAACACATTTCTTAATGGAACTATCAAAAGTTTTATCTTCTATAGCCTTAGCCAACTTCAAAGCGGGCAACTTTAATGTGATTGGTATTTCAACATTCAGACCATACAAAAGATGAAATGGTGACATGCCAATTTCTCATTTGGGTGCAACATGATCTACCCACAACACATCATACAATGCTTTGTGTCATGTTCTTTGATTTTCATCAACTAGTTTCTTGATTATGGTAACCAGATTTTTATTGCTTTACTCACCCTGGCCATTCCCTTAGGGGTAATAATTAGATGAATGAGCAAGAATGATTCCATACTCAAAATAGAAACCAATTATCTCATGAGAATAAAAACAAGTAGCATTATTTGCTACTATTTTATTTGGCACTCCAAACCTTGATATGATATTTTCCTTGAGGAAATTGTAAACCACTTCAGAAGTAGAATGCTTCACTAGAATGACTTCCACCCACTTGGTAAAGTAATCAGTCACCGTGAGAACATAGCTATGCCCCACACTTGACTATGGATTCTATTGGGTCTTTCTCTCTGATTCAACAAAGGGTTTGCCAGTTCCAATGTACAGGCAGATTCGGCCAACCAATACAGGAGGTTGCGTGAGCTGCCTCCCCTTCACTTCTAGTTCTGCCGCACCAAGGGGGGTATCCCTATAGCTAAAGATTTAAATTTGACTCACCCAATGACAAAAGATTTAGCTTTACAACAATAGGAAGAATACTCTCATGTATGGACCAAGATTTTCATGATAAATCACAAGGTTGGCAGTGTTCTTGGACATATCTAACTGGTTAGGAATGAGAGTATGCAGGGGTCCTATTTCTAATCCTACAAACTAACAGGTTGGAATTTTGAAATGATTTATCTTTATGTTTTGGATGCAAGACAGGGGGTTTTGGATCATACCTACTACACAAGGGTAGACTAGGTAGATTCAAGTTTCAAGGGGTCAGATTGGTGCTTGCCTTACAAACATCACCCAAGAATGAGTATTTAGCAATCTCTACTTACAAACATCCCTGCTCCCATACATTCTTCTTCATACTTAACCTAAAATAGTTTAATCCACTCCTTGAATGGAGGTCAGAAGTTAAGCATGCAATACATAAATCCATATCCTAGAATCTTGGTAACCCTTTGCAACCAGATTCAAAAGAAGGGATGCATACAGCCATGGAGACAAATAGCTAAACACATGCCATGAAGTATTTTTCATATAAATATAAAATGAAACTGAACATATGTGCAACGTGCATCCAAATGCAACTCATAAACTCACAAAATGAGATAGAACAACCCAGAAAAGCTCTGTTTTCATTATTCCTCCCAAAAATTGTCCAAGTCTTCAACCTCCCAAAAAATGAGTAACACAGTTCTGATATACCCAGAACATGTACTCAGCAATTAATTACAACGTCACCTCAGAATTCTACCAGATACAGTGCACCATCTGAATGGCACCTAAAACATTCAATGCTCTAGGAAGAAGAAGAAGGAAGAGCAGGTGAGATTGGGGGATGTGCCGCTGCCTAGAGATTTTTCATTAAAAATGGTAGTTGTCTTGTCCCTTCAGACCCATACCTCTACAATTTTGCCATTAATGGCCAACCTACCCACGACTTCTAGAAACACAGTAGTTTGCATGTTTAGGAACTTTTTCCCACCTTGAATGCAGCTGCAAATGCATAGGAAAATCCTCCTATGAAATTTTGAAACAAGGCCACTGATTTCCTCCTTCCCGCTAAGATCTACAACTTCAAATTGATCGGGCAATCCAGTCACTAGCTTTGAAAAGTCATCGGCCAATGAAAACAATGCCACATAGGTGTCTTTTTGCTTCATCGACATTTCGCAGCATGAACATACCTTTTACCTTTTTCACCTTCAAATCTTTGTATATGCAGCTGTATATACATACAACTGACTTGGACATGTGGCAGCATCTAATTGGATCACCATCACTAAGCACTTGCACCTTCATCACCGATCCATTATATCTCCTTTTGCATCTGAAAGTGTATGTGCAATTGTATACACATACAATCACCACATACAAGGGCAGACCCCAAATCACCATGAATCAATTTGAAATCACATTCGGGTCCAGCGTTGTATCCAACACCCTTTTGTATATCGCACATACAACACACAATATACATACAACCACGGACTCTAGCTCATTTTTCAATCGGATTGGAAAAATATTGAAATCCAGTGTTGTATCTATACCTTTGCATCTCACATTGTATATCTCACATACAATATAGCACATACATACAATCTAGGACATACAACAGTGCGGGCCCACCATGCTTTTGAAGACTGTTGACTTTGACTGCTCCCACCTTGCATGTTTCTTTGTATCTACCTATTGTATATCTGATTGTATATTGGGAACATATAACCCCAATATACAATGGTAGACCTCACTTATCTCACAAATATTGTTAACTCCTTGGCCACGTCCGCTTGTATATCACCTTGTATATGCAGTTGTATATCAGAGATACATACAACGCATTATACAAGGAAATGCCTTTGACTTTTCAACTCTACACTTGTACCAACTCCTGCCAGGCCTGATTTGATAACTTTTGGAATTGGAGATTGTATGTTTTGGATTGTATGTCATATTGTATATTGAACATACATACAATCCCCCTTGTACACCTGTGGGCCTGACAACTATTCAACCTGATTTGAAACCTTTTGAAGTCCACCATTGTATCTACCCATTGTCTATAGAATATACAACATAATATACATGCAATCTTTTTGATACAACAATAGAATATTCTAGGAATCTGTGACATACAACCATATTTTCACACCTAAAATTGTATCTGGAAGCCAAATACAAACCCGATATGCATACAATGATGCATTCAAATGATTTTTTCACTTTTCGAAGCCGATTGAACTTATTTTCAGGTCCACCATTGTATATCTGCACTTGTACATACAAAGACACATACAAGTGGCCATATACAAAGATACATGCATACAACTACGAAGGCTGAGGGACTTACAAATTTTTGAAGTTTTACAATGAAAATGCATGCAGATTTTTAGCTTGAAACCTTAACTCTAGGTGCAGGCACCAAAAGTTTCATTGCACCAATGAAATCAATTCCTCATTGCTAAAATGATTCCTCAATCAATATTGTCTTGAGGGGTAGAGCTGGCAATTTAGGTTTCCCTGTGACCTGCTGACATAATTCACACTTACATACCTAGTTGTATGCATCTTGAAAAAATGTGGGCTAGTAGTACCTTGCTCTCAAGATTTTGTGAGCTGTAACTAGAGCTAAAAAATGTCCCCCACATGCTAAACTATGAAAAGACTCCATCAGTTTACCATATTGTACTTAATCAACACAACACAGAAAAATTCAATCAACACTCCTTTTATACAAACTATTGTTCCATAGCACAAAGTTTGCAGCCTTGATTTTTATTGTCCTTTTCTCCTTATATGACAAGTGTTTAGGACATTCCCCATAAGTGGGGAAGTGTGTGATGTTTGAGTACCATTCATCTATTGTGCTTATAAACATAACTATGGGAAGTACCTCTACATTTTCTTTATCATCAGATGTCTCTTTTGATATATTATCAGTAATCAAATGACACAAACCTTTGCCTCAAACCAACATGGCAGGTTTAATATTCATGTCATACTTGTCATCACCCAGATTTGCACCCTTGTTGTAGTTGTAAAACCTTAGCAATCTGGGGTAACATGGGAATGATCTCGAAGTGTGGGACCTTGCGAGCTAAGATCAAACCTCCATAGAAGGCTGGTTCCTCTTTCTTTGCCTATTACTTAGAGCAATGCATCTAAACCTAGTTCTAATATTTTGCAGGGGAAAAGAGTTAGAAGGAAACTAAAATGGAAATGAGTGATGCACCATATTTAGTGAGTGATGGTGATCTTGGTGTAGGCACAACAATGATTTCAATGATGGAGGAGATTCACACAGAATTATGATTGATTGAGGCTTCAGTATGAAGGTTCAACCTATAGGGGAGTCATTTTTCTCACAGAACAGACAATAACTTCAATTAAAACATAGAAATCAAGACACAAGAGAGGCAAGAAGTCATGCATATATTAATCATGGAGGCCAAAGACCATTACAATACAAAATGTTTAGTAGTAGAAGAGATCTGACTACAAAAAATTTGGTAGCATAACAGCTTCAATAAAACCATCCCCCCTTTAAAAATGAGGTCACATTCCTTTTATAGGTTGGACCCCTACACAGAAAGCATGGTGTCGTTGTTCCATGGATCCAAGGTCATTAATGCCAGAACAAGGGAGTATGGGTAGAGGCGTGGTGAAGGGACAGGGACCATGCCGCTGCCAGGACCAAAACCATAGAAAATGGCTGCTAGAGAGCAGGACAGGATAGGGCATTAAAGAAGAAACCCCCAAGGTCACCGCCCAACACACAAAGATTAGCCCTGCATGACATAGAGCCCATGTGCATTGATGAGTGGAGCCATACGCCATGAATGCACCTGGAAGAATCACCAACTGGAGCTATTGAGAAAAGAACAGCCTCAATACGCGCCAAAATGACTGTTGAGATGTCTTATCGGCCAAGCATGCAAAGCCAGATCCAAACTTGAAAGTGAAAAAATCCCCCTCAAAATCCTATCAAATGAAAGAGGAGGTGAAAACAAGCATCTTTGCCTTTTGAAGTATGATGAAATTTGCCAGGATGAGGAAGATACAGGCGGTCAAAGTTGCGGTCAACTGTCTATGTATATCACTTTGCATATCTACTTGTATCAGCCTTTGAAACCTCCCCTGAAACTACCTTTGCATATGCAAAGTGCTTTGTATATGGCCTCTTGCATATCGGCTTTGTCTATCTGATTGTATGTTTAAACATACAATGCAAATATACAAACACATGTGTATACAATGCACAGACCCCAACACTGAATTTGGTGAATTTGACTTTACAGTCGGGTCTACCTTGTATATTTCCTTCCTTGTACATTTCATTTGTATATCACAAAATACAATGCACTAGATATACAAGTCGTGGACCTGAACCATTTTATCAACCAGATTGGAGAAATTTGAGATCTGGGCCTTGTATCTTCAATCTCTTGTATATCAGGATATACAATGCCATATGCATGCAAGCTGCAGACCTTAAACCATTATGAAGCATATTGCAATCACCAACATGTCCGAGCCATACATGTTCCTCTTTGTATATTACCATTGTATGTCACATATACAATGCAAACATACAAGGAAATTATACATACAAATTGCGAAATTCTACCCTGTATCAACTAGAATGTATGTTCATTTCAGACCCAACTTGTATATCAGGAATGCATATTGATTGTATGTGCAAACATACAATTACAAATATACAAGCGGTGGGCCCCAGCTTTGAATCACTTTTCCTTGCATGTTGACTTTGCGCATTTCCCCTTGTATATTTCTTTGCATCTGTTGCTTGTATGTTTAAACCCCTTGTATATCGGCTTTGTATATGCAAACATACAAAGCGAAATATACAAGCCACTATTACAACTACCTTACTATATTGCACATATATATCTTCTTGTATCTATGGCAAAAGTCCTTTGTATGTTCTGCCAATATACATAGCAAATGTACATCGGCCTTTGTATGTCAACCTTGCTAGCGACCTTCTTTGCATTTCGGTAATGTACATTCACCCCTGCATGTGATCTTTTGCATGTATGTTAGCCTAGTATCTTTGCCCTTGCATGTGACCCTTTGTATATCAAAAATGTATGTGCATATACAAACAACTATAGCCGATGCACAACCCTTGCATATTAACCTTGAATGTTTACCGATTGCATCTAGGTCTTTGCATATTGAGAATGTATGTTTGACCTCTTGTATATCTGCTTTGTATATGCAAACATACAATGCGAAATATACAAGTAATTGTTTCCTTCACATACTTCATTTGCATATGCCAACATACAATGGCGAATGTATATGCGAATATACATTAAGAAAATGCATATTGAAATACAAGCATGAAACTGAGAAATCCCAATGATAGAAAATACTTGAAGCTAAAAGATTTCTGGGTTTTTTTTGGTTTTTTGCAAAGGCTCTCTAGAAGAGACTTTTGGGATTTTTGGCAAAGCATAGCATGAGTAATTGAGGAATTTGAGCTTTCTCTCCTTCTATTTAGGCTTTCTCTGATCGGATTTCTTCAATAGGAGGGAAACAAGAATATTTTGGGGTTAGGCAAAATATGACAATAGATATCATTAAAAGATTCCTTGCCTTCAACACTCCAGTAGAAAGTAGACTTTCTCTTCATCATATCCATAATATGACAAATCTTTTCTGCAATATCTGGCACAAACCTTTGCAAAAATATTACCATCCTAAAGAAAGAATGCACAACCATCTTACTTGAAGGAAAAGTAATACCCTAGATGGATTTGACTCATTCAAAGTCAATTTTAGTTCCTTCCTTAGACACAATATGTCCAAGAAGCTTACCTTCTATAACCCAAAAAATGGACTTTTTGGGATTCAATGAGATGCCATGTTGATGACATCTTTCAAGAACTTGCCGTAAATGATTAGAATGATCTTTATGATTCTCAAGGAAAACATGGTCAAATCATCAAGGTAAACAACAATGAACTTACCCATTTGATCATGAAAAGATAGATCCATTGCCCTTTGGAAAGTAGCACCAGCATTAATTAACCCAAAAGGCATCTTACGATATGCAAAAGTGCCCCATGGAGTGGTGAAAGTAGTCTTATGCTAATCTTCTTCACTAACTTCCACCTGATTATATCTTGAGAAACCATCCAACATAGACAACATTTCTAAACATGTCACTATTTGTAGAACTTGATCCATTACTGGTAATGGGTAATTATCCTTTAAAGATGAATGATTCAAATTATGAAAATCTACACAAATGTAGATTTCACCATTCTTCTTTCTCACTGGAACAATATTGGCTATCCATGTTGAATGATGGATAGGGAAAATGATTCTAGCATTAAGAATTTATTGAATCTCAACAAGAATGGTACCTGAGATTTTTGGATTATACTACCTTTGCTTCTACTTGTAAGTTAGGGATCCCAACTTGAGAGGAATCTCACGTTGAACTTCTTTTGGATAGAAAGACTTCAAGTCATCATATGAATAATCTAGCACATCAATGAAATGATGTAAAAGTGCCACAAACTTGTCCTTTTCCTCTATCGTGCAACATTTCCCAATATTCACTATTCTGGGATAACTTTCCATACTCAGATTAACTTGCTCAACCTCAATTGATGAATTTGATCTAGATTGTTGTTTCCATTTGATATAGCAATCATGCTTATCAAGAAGTTTTTCAAGAGAAATCAAACCTTTAGGAATTTTATTCCCTTTCAGCTATAGTATTTCCTCACCAATTTCTTGATGTATTTCAGAAATAAATTCTTGAGGGGAAGAGTCACTTTCTTCAAAATACAATTCATTGAAGTTTTTATCTTTCTCCATGAATGTGATGATTTGGTCATCGCTATTGAAGATTTTCCAATACAGTTGTTAGTGACACTTGCTCAAAAAATCAGCTAAATGGTATACTTTCTCCCTTTGAAATCCTTATGTGGAATCATGAGAGTGGTTGATATAGCCAGAGAATTTTCTCTATCATTAAATTCCATTGGAACCACAGAGATGTTAAAAGCATCAAAATCTTCTATGTAATCCCTGACACAATTGCGATAATCCTTTAAACTTTCATTTTTAGTTTGGTAGAGTTTTCTTACCTAGTAAACAATCATCTCTACATCACCTTGCACATGAAGATTCTTTATTCCCTTTTTCCATGCAACGTCCATCCCTAACAATAAAGCTTCATACTCAGCAGTGTTGTTAGTATTGTCAAACTATAACTTGAAATAAAAAGGAAAGATATTTCCTTCCAGGGATGTGAGTACTATCCCTACCCCAGATCCAATAGAAGAATAACTGCCATGAAATTCTAATGTCCAAATATCATTTGAACTTCCCACTTTGGCAGTTTCAAATTTTGAAATCTCTTCACTTGAAGAGGATTAATCTTCAGCTACCTGGCTTTTAGCTGAATCTTCCTCTAATGACTTAGAAATCTCATCAATAGTCAAGAGATAAGTACCCATTCCTAAAGATTCAAAAAGGTCTAAGCCTTTAGATCTTTAGATTTAGTCACAGTGTATTTAGCCTCACTTTCCAGAAGAAGCTTATACATAATACCTTTGACATGTATTCTAGTTTCAAAAAAATTCATATTGATCTCACCACCCACATATTTACAAAAATTCTACCCCAACAATATCTCATATAAAGCTGGGACATTGGCTACCAAGACTGTCATTTTAATCCTCTTTTCTGGGAAAGCAGCAAATGCAAATTGGGCATCCTTGATTTGCGCTATGATGGGGTTTGGCTCCTCCAATTGATATGTTAGAGTCCTCTAAAGATTTAGCCAATTTCTTATGGTTGAGGGTTCTGGGTCAGCGGCTAATGAATAGGACTACAACACCTAAGAATTGAAAAATCCTCTACACTTTTGGTTATGCAAGACCAAGGTGGGTGTACCTATACAACACCTAAATATTTCTCAAGGATTTACCTATGATGTTGTATGCAAATAGATGGTTCTCAATAGTAGTCTACCAGGGAAATTACTGACTTCACCTTGATTGGCTTGATCTTATGACAGCATAGTTCATGCCCTGATTGAGAACAAATACTTAACCAAACATATGTTCAACATAGCAATGAATATGGAAATAATTCAAGTTTATTTGATATGGATATAAATTAGTGAATTAACCCAGTAAGAGACCAGTGCTTAATCTAGTGGGATACATAGTCAATATTCATAAAACCAATGTATCATTTAAGAAACATCAATCTTCCATTTATCAGACTAGTGGTATCAATACCTTGTACTAACACCTCCTACACCTAGTAACATAGGAACACCCTTTGAAATTATACAAAAGGCAGTGGTTAATAGTAGTAGCAAGTCTCATTCTTCTGCTAAGGTTATTAAGGATGGTTTCTCCTCAAGAGTTAGGCAGTCAGGGCAAATTGCTAGCAAACCTGCTCTAAAAGAAAAACTTATTGATTATTCTGAGAGTGCTTTTGAGGAATCCTCCCAGGGGGATGAGGATAAAGATTTGGAAATTCAAGAAATCTTTGAGGATGTTGATGGTAAGCAGGAGACGCATGAAATGGGGGCTACTACTGAGGATGCTATCGATTCTGCTGACAATGCTAGCAAAGCGAGCAAGATGGTTGTGGAAGAAGCTGACGATGAAAGGGACACTGATGCTGGCTTGGGAGCTGAAATTATGGTTCTGCGGGCTCACAATGAGAAATTGGAACACAATCTTTCCACTGTGCTCAGGAATTCTATTTTCTCAATGTTTTTGTGCTGTAAAACCTGGGGGTTACTGTTACTGCTGACAATGATGATCTTGCTAAGAAATTGGATGACATTATTAAATCTATGGTTAAGTAAGGAGAGAATCTGCCTCCTTAGTCTTTGCTTTTATATTGATGATACTCTGCTACTCTATATTTACTATCTTAGTTTATAGAGGCTGGTTTTGCTGTTTATGCTGGGAAAACAATAGTTGATGTATCTGGTTTAAGGCACTTTTTGTGCTTGTTGCCTTTGTGGCCTCTTTGCTTTTTGTATGGGTTTGGCCCCTTGTTTAGCCACCTTATATTATCAAAAACAGTAGATTTTCCAAGAAACTTATTCCTCTCCTTGAGGGAAATCAAGAGAAATACACACAATATAGAAAACTGTAAAGATTAATTAAAATATTATTAATATCTAGAGTTCATATCAGCCCCATCAAATGCAATACAGAAAGGATCCCATAACCAGTATAATGTTTGTATTAAACTTCAGAAGATAATATTGCCTTACAGATTTGAACACCAATTTTTTACACAATTCTCTATTTCCCTTAAATCATACACATGTTATAATACTGCCTAAGACCTCAAATTTGGAACCCTTACAAAATGACCTTGGATTCCCATTTATAGAAACATGAGAGCAGACAAACTTCAGGCCACTAACAAATTCATGCTAGAAGGGAATATACCCCAATATCCTTTAAGCTCAAAGAGGACAAAACATATGAGAGGGAAAAGCATGGGATTACTACCACAAATCAATGAAGATACTCATTCCTTCAAAACAAATCCCATCCATGCTTGGCCATTACAACTATATGCACATAGGTACACTATCCCACCATGATGATACAAGCATGCTTGTAACCACTCCTCTAACTAAATTTCAATTTTTCTCATATCGATCACATATGGATGTCATTTGAAAATTAGTTTATAAATGAAGGTCCTTAATAAAGGAACAATCAAAATTAGAAAATATCCCCTCGTTGCTGAGGTGGGAAACTTTGATATACATCTACCAAATGTCCTTTATATTTTTGATCAGTAGGAAGAGAAATGATAAGAGTGAAGGTTGCCATTTCATATTCAATTCTAGACAGCTACTCTAAGGAAACACTCAAATTATCAATGATTTTCTCATCATTATTAATATTCAAAATGATCAGAGTTGTCATCTCTAAACATTCATTCCTCCATCCCTCCAAACTTTTCAGCATCTTGTCATCATTTCTTAGTGCTAGTAAGTATGACCCTTGTATTCTATGAAAATGTATGAGTTTGTCAACAAATTCTTTGGTGTACTCCTTATGCTTCCATACCAGCCTCCTAATAGCTCCGAGGGGACCAATCAACTCTATCAAGTACTTGCTAGTATCTTCATCACAATAAAGCTTTTCAACCAAAATAATGAAAGCGAAAACCATAGACGTTGCATGTTTTTCCCGTAACTTGAGTCTGACTTCCAATGTTATGTCTTCTTCAAGCATCTTCCTTAGAGTGTAATGACACTCACAAATCTTATCAGCATAATACATTATCCTATCAAGCTTTCTGATCAATAAACCTTGTACAAAATCTAACTTCATCTACTTTGTTTTCTTCCCTGGCCTTGCTTTTACTCATCTCCTCCTTGAGCCTTCCTTCTTCTCTCAAGGGAACTAAAAGGGTAACTGGTGGAAGTGTGCCCTCTATTAACATTAACCTTTCTTGCAAATGAAGGTTATGCTTGTTCAATTTCACCATATCTGACTGCATTTTCTTAATAGAGGCTTTTGTAAACATGGCAGCATTGGTAGTCAAAGAATCAGCTTGGAGAGGGGTGGTATCATCTAACCTATGCACAATAAGGTTCCCAATAATCACAATAGGATCATCAACAACATAGGACTTCTTTCCAGTAAGGGAAATTGACCATATGTCTAGAGCATTGGAATCTACGTTAAAGGTAGATCCAGAATATATTTTGTTAGCCAATTCCTCTATCAAATCAAAGTTCTCACACCTTTTGATAGTATGAAAGGCTATTGGAAAAGAGATATCCCATCCTTGCAATAACATGTAACCACTTGCCTTGACAATATCTCTCCCTCTTCTTGGGGTCATCCCATCCATTTCTTTAAGAACTTTGGCCCGAAATTCCTCGATAACCTATTCTTTATTCTTAGGGGTCAGCTCCTTGACCTTCCTCAATATTTCTTACCCGTTCATCTTCATAATAAAATCCTTGAAATCTTTAGAGTGAATGAATGAATCATCATCCAAATTTTTTTGACTTGCCAAGGCTCTCACATCACCAGATATCTCATCCACCTCCTCAAAAGTGATCATCATCCTCTATGTTGTGGGGCCTCTGTATTCATTACTGGGGGGTTGTGTAACTTT
This sequence comes from Cunninghamia lanceolata, assembly GCA_027924645.1. Classification (NCBI taxonomy): domain Eukaryota; kingdom Viridiplantae; phylum Streptophyta; class Pinopsida; order Cupressales; family Cupressaceae; genus Cunninghamia; species Cunninghamia lanceolata. Next base: position 7,556,190 of record BSBN01000050.1, on the reverse strand, counting down.
AATTTCATCTGGAGGATCAAGAGTTTCACTCTCTCCCACTGAGAAACTAGGGGCAAGGGACCGTCTAGGGGACACTTGATGGAGTGGGGTGACAATGATAATGGTCTAAGAACTATAAGCCTCCTTGGATAATGCATAGGTAGGAATATTCTCAAAACTAGCAGGCAGATTAGAACATAACTCATCAATATTCTATAACATAACTCTTATCCTTTCAACACTATCAGGAATATCTCTATAGGCCCCCTATAACTAGGAATCATTATTAACTTATATTTTTCTACCTTGTAGACCCTTCTCCACAATCTGTCTTTATGTTGTATCACATCCTCAATGGGGTAGACTTGATGCATATAATTGGCAAACTCATTCGCCAACCTAGCATTGTGTATAAATCTCTCAGGATCACATACCCTAGCCTTAGCTGTAAGCATCTTGAAATATTGTAATTTTGTTGGAGTCAATTCTAGTCCCTCTTTTCAAGTAATTAGAAAATTAGAAAAAGCAATGGTAGTAGGCAGGAAATAATCCTTCTTGAAATTCCTAAAATGAGTCTTGTTAGACTCATTCATCTACCACATGATTTCCAAAAATGCCACCATATCAGGGGTCACCTTAGGAAGATAATGAGAAGTTCCTTCAAATCCATAAATTTTGATGATAGTGGTCTCTTTAAAAAGAAACCAATCACCCCAATTGTGGGTGAGACCAAGTTCTAGCACATATCCTTAGGCTGTAGGAATCTTTGAACCTCTTGAGACTACCTGTGATCCTGATAGCTAAGGGACCTAAGGATACATCTAACAACGTATTCTTCAAAGACCATGTAATTAGACCTCTCACAATTATTGTCCCATATATATGTCCATTCCTGAATAGGATAAAAATGACCATGTTCATCTTTTATTCTGATCTTCAACATTTGTGATCATATGTTCTTCTCCTCCCCTGCATATAGAAGCATATGACATAAGAGGGAATAATGCATCGAACAGGTGGTAGAGGGATTTCCTTTTATCTTCTCTAGAGCACCATTGAGTTGCTTCTCATTGAATGATGCATAATCAAAGAGTGTGTTATTATCATACTTTTGAATATCAGAAGTCAAGACCATAGCAGCCATGGGCATTAAGACAATAGCATCTAACCCCATCACCTGGCACATAACAAAGTAGGGTTTTTGAAAGTAGTCTTCGAAAATGTCATAGCTAAATGGCTCCTTATCATATTTAAACTTGTACAATCTACCAACCACCTCAGTCATGTGAATAGGAAGAAGCCTCACTTTGTAGACAACACCTGCCCTATGGTATTCCTGGAGCAAAGTCCCCTTGTCCAAGGGTACAGTCAAGTTGGGGCTCAATTAAAATACCTAACAAATATATGCACAATTCAGCCTCACCATGGTGCCACCATTACTACCATATATGGCTTTGGATTTAGGGGAATAATTCTTGGCCACTGCTTGAATCATCTCAACATTAATAAAGATGTTTGAGACTACCAACCTAGCTAAACCTAACATCTAGCGGTTACTCATGGGGCTATCTCTACTACTCTTTCGATAATGATACTTAAATAATGCATATCCATTTATTGGGAGGATAGCATCTCTGCAAGTTCCATTTGTATTAGAGAGTCTATCTGCTACTTTGTCATTGAATTACATATCCCTTTTCCTTTCTATTTTCTTAATAACCCTTTTGGATGAACTAGCCATGATAAACACATAAGGGTCCTAAATCTTTAGGCAATTCCTATGACTACCTTAGAGCAATTAGGCAATCCTTTGAGCTAAGTCTAGTTGTTCCAACAATTTCAACTACACCTATTCTCCAAAATGATTACAATTTAATAGGAATTAATGTTTTTTCCATGCAATAGAGTGGAGAGCACTTACATGTTGTAGATGATGATCTTGACTCTGGGACAGCTGACTGATCACTCCTTTGTCATAGGTAATTTGAAGAATTATGACTAGGAAGCAAATGTAGAGCATGAGGATAGGGAATGCATGCTGAACTACATAGAGTAATGACACAACAAGAGCACTCAAATCATCCCAAGCACCATTAATGCCGAATGCATAAACCAGAGATATGTTTTGTCTTTAAATGTGCCTTGTAGATCTTCTCAAATTAATGGCTATCACTAGAGTTTGAATTTCCCCTAGCATGCCGAATATTACGTCACAATCTGATAGTCTTTTAGGTCAAGGTGGCACCTTCACTGGCTCGTTGGGAACGGTCGGGTGACCTAGCGAAGTGTATGTTCTAGATGAAAGGTTGATAATGGCCACCACGGTGGATAATAAGTATGCCCTAGTCTACACTTGCACCTTATTTCTACCCCTTTGAAAGCTATGAATACTCCCCACGAAGGTACAAACTCTCTACAGAATGCCAAGTCACCTCCAAAAGCACCACGCTGGACTCGGTGGCTCCATGTACACTCATTACTCCTCAAGGACGTATGCCACCCACGTCAGCACCACCACGTAGGAAAACAACTTAGACTTCATAATCCCATGGAAGAGCTAAAAGGACCCTCAATGGAAAGGAACTCCACATTGGAATAGACTGTAGCACCAGACACTTTAAATGACATGTGTGTCCCCACGACCTCATAGGAAGCTAACTTAAGACCCAGTGAGGGCAATCCTCCTAGTTGAATGTGACAACAATTATATGGCACACTGACTAGGCATGACTCTAAGACTTGCTTTAGCACACACACAAGTTGTTTTAAGAAGGGGGTGTTAGACTTAAAGAAGACAACTGAGAGTGGGGGGTGAATTAGTTGTCTAAAACTTTCTTGCAATTAAAGACTTAACTTACCTTTATAATTCAGCAGTATAATAATAAATCAATCATGGAAACATAATGCAATGAATCAAGAGAATAAACACATCAACACATGAGACACCAGGATTTTGACATAGAAAACCCGGTTAAGGGAAAAACCACAGGGTGATTAACCCAAGATTGTATTCTCTGTTAGAAGAATAGAAAGAACAAATGGCACATGCCAATTAGGGCTCACTGCCTGAGCACACTACGCACAAGAGGCTCACTACCTACAAGAGACACACTATCTACAAAATAATAAGTATCACCTACTTGAACTAGAAAATAGCATCTTCACCATGCTTGAATCAGTTCCATTTAAGCCCAATACTTATGCTCTACCTTTTGCTCTTCTCCTCACTACCACACTCTCATCTCCACGAGTATATATTGAAATGACTTTACAATCCTTTATTTATACAAGACACCAACTTAGGAATGATCATCTAAGTCGGCAAACATCAACAAGATCATCCGCAGGATGTGTAACTCATCCGATTGGCCAATCTCAAGAAGAACACCATCATCTGGAAGTTATTCTGAATTGGAAATGATCTAAAGACCTCCACAAGCTTGCCTGAATCACCAAGAACATCCACACTTCATCTACTTACTGAAATCCTTCTCTTCTTCATCTAGAACCTCAAGAACATAGTCTGTCATTACTATCACAAAGGAATAGATTCTTGCGGACCTTCAAACCATGAACCAATCTAGTTGATACTTCACAAAGACTTCCTCAACACTCCCTCAAATCTGCACAATAGGATAATGCATTTCTGGATCTCACCGGACCTATCTGTATCACTATGTCACCACTGAACATCTCCTAGAACCGGTTTTACTTGAGCAGCCACAACTTCTTCAGATCTTCATGTGGACCTCTAAAATCTTTACTGAACCACCTTAAGACACATATCTACAAACCCTTTAGACTGCATCCTCTAATCCTCATACTATCTTGGACTTTTGTCTTACTGTCATCAGTGTTCTTCACTGTTCCCGATTGGGACTAATTTTCTCAATATCCTTAGCACAAATCTCATCCAATTCTTATCATTAATGCAACAGGAGTATGTTGACATCAATGACAACATAGGTTAGGCCCATACTTGCAACAATCTCCCTCTTTTTCATTGATGGCAACATATGATGTGAAAAATTGTTTTGATCATTAAGACAAGAACTTCTCCTTACTGTCACAACTCCCCCTATCAGCAACAACCATTCACATGTCTTCTCTCCCTTTATTTCTCCCCCTTTGATCAGTAACTACTTGTTTTTCACATGACTTCTCTCCCCCTTTGACATCAATGGCAAAGGGCACATACTTGCAATTTCACCACTTCAGAATCATGCCTCCTGCTCCCCTTGAGTAGCAGCTCCCTATCATCAATCCGGACCACAAGATATGACTATGATATCCACCAGACTGATGCACATCATAGCAACTTAGTTTATCACCAAAGGGGTAATAACCCCTAACTTCTCCCTGAGATACTTAAAAGAGTCCTTAGGTAGAGGTTTAGTAAGGATATCTGCAATCTGATCCTTGGAAGGCACAAACTCCAATCTGACTTCATTCTTGTTCACTTGCTCTCTCAAAAAGTGAAACTTGATGGACATGTGTTTTGTCTTTGAATGCAACACCAGATTCTTAGATATATTTATTGCACTTGAATTATCACAGAAAATTGTGATAGGATCCTTATACTCCACTCTTATGTCTATTAGCATTTGCTTCATCCACAAAACTTGAGTACAACTACCTGCTGTTGCAATATATTCTGCTTCTGTAGTAGATAGAGATATTGCCTCTTATTTCTTGCTCAGCCAAGAAACCAATCTCTTCCCCAAAAAGAATAATCCACCACTGGTATTCTTCTGGTCATCCACATCTCCTACCCAATCCGCATCAGTATATGCATGAAGAGAGAAATCATGATCTCTAGGATACCACAGACCATATTCAACTGTCCCTTTTAGATATCTAAAAATCTTCTTGATTGCCATGACATGAGATTCTCTAGGATCAGCCTGGAATCTAGCAACAAGACCAACAGCCTGCATAATGCCTGGTCTAGTTTGAGTAAGATACAACAGTCCTCCAATCATTGACCTATACATTTTCTAATCATCCTTAGGAGAGTCATCATCTTTGCTCAATTTACATCTAGTTGCTATGGGATTATTCATTGGTTTTGAATCTTCCATCCCAAATTTTTGCAATAGTTATTTCACATATATGGTCTGAGAGATGAAAATTTCTTTCTTTGTTTGAGTGATTTGTAGACCCAAGAAGAAATTCATTTCCCCAAGCATGGACATCTCAAATTCACTTTTCATTTGATTTGCAAAGGTTTTACACAAACTATCTCTTCCTCCAAAGATGATATCATCAACAAACACTTCAACAATCAAAATGTTCTCATGATCAATTTTGAAATACAAATTACTGTCAGCAGTACTTTTGTTGAAACCAATCTTTAAGAGATGCTTATCCAATCTTTCATACCAGGCTCTTAGGGCTTGCTTTAGTCCATATAGTGCCTTCTTCAACTTGCAGACCATATCACCATGATCAGATAATTGAAATACATCTGGTTGCTCAATGTACACTTCTTCTTCCAAGTCACCATTCAGGAAGGCAAACTTGACATCCATCTGATATACCTTGAAATCCTTGAAGGCAGCAAATGCAAGAAATAATCTGACTACTTCAATTCTTGCCACCGGAGAAAAGGTTTCTTCAAAATCAACTCCTTCTATTTGAGAATAGCCTTTGCAGACCAATCTGGCTTTATTTCTGATTACTTCACCAACTTCATTCACTTTGTTCTGGAAGACCCATTTGGTTCCAATCACATTCTTGTTTTTAGGTCTGGGAACAAGATCCCAAGTGTGATTTTTCTCAATTTGCATCAACTCTTCGTCCATTGCTTTAGTCTAGTTTTTATCATTGCGGGCTTCATCTACTGTTTTAGGTTCAATCTTTGAAATCAGACAAAATTTATCTAAATCTTAAGTAATTCTCCTTCTAGTTTGTACACCTTTGCTTTTGTCACCTATGATCTGATCTTCAGAGTGGTTCAGTCTTACATACCTTGGAACTTTGGGAATTTCTTGCACTTTTGATTCTTGATCAGGCTCATTAAAACTCATCTCTTCTTCCTGATTTATTGGATCAGTTTGAATCTGACTTTTAGAAGAGGCTTGGACTCCTAGAACATCATTCTGATCATCTTCATCATACTCGTAAAATCTTGAGGGCTTCTCAATACCTTCATCAACCTTCACATTTGTACTTTCTATCATCTTTCTTAGTCTCTTATTGTAACACCGGTATGCTTTGCTTTGAGTAGAGTAACCCAAGAATATTCCTTCATCACTTCTAGCATCAAACTTTCCTAGATCTTCATCTCCTTTAATGTAACATTTTCTACCAAAGACTCTAAAATACGTCATAGTAGGAGTGATGCCAAACCAAAGTTCATGAGTCTTACTGGTATTGCTTCTGATTTGAACTTGATTGAGAGTATAAAATGCAGTGCTGACAGCTTCTCTCCAATAGATCTGAGGAACATTTGCTTCCATCATCATGGTCCTAGAAGCTTCCTGGATGGTCTGGTTCTTTCTTTCCACTACTCCATTCTGCTGTGGAGTCCTAGGAGTGGACAATTGTCTCTTTATTCCATGCTTCTCATAGAATTCTATGAACTCATCGGATGTGAATTCACCACCTCTATTAGACCTTAGACATTTTAATTTTAATCCGGTTTCATTCTCTACCATAGCCTTGAATATTTTGAATTTCTCAAGAGCTTCTGATTTCTCTTTCAGAAAGGTTACCCACATCATCCAGGAATAGTCATCAATTAGTAACATGAAGTATCTGTCACCTTGCACACTCCTAATTCTTGCCAGACCACAAAGATCAGTATGAACTAAGTCCAATAATCTGATAGAGGATAGCTCCTTACTTTTGAATGTGATTCTGCTCAGCTTACCCAACTGACATTCTTTGCACAAGCTATTAGTAGGTTTCACCAATTTTGGAAGATCTCTTATAGACTGAGTATTGCTTATCTTGATGATATTATCAAAATTCACATGACACATCCTCCTATGCCATAACCAACTCTGATCTACTTGAACAAATAAGAATCTTTTACCAGTACCAACCAAATGAAAGATATTACATTTTGTTTGAGTACTGGATGCAATCTCTATTCTGGAACTTTCAAAGATCTTGCATTTTCCATTCTTGAATCAGAGATCATAGCCTTTGTCCACCAACTGTCCAACACTGAGAAGATTGTGCTTCAAACCTTCAACATATAGTACATTACTGGTTTTGTTCCTTCCATCAAAAGAAATAGTTCCTCTACCTTTGATTCTACTAGAAGAATTATCACCAAACTTTACCACTCCTTCATACCTCTCCAAATCTATGAACTTATTTTTGTCACTTGCCATATGGTGAGAGCATCCACTATCAATGACCCAATCATCCTTCTCTTCAACTTGGGTAGCCAGAGCTTTTTCCACAGTCTTATGATTGACAGATACAAAGGAAATTGGATCTTCTTCCTTGATGGCAATGAACACCCATTCATTTCTGGATTTGTTCCCTATCTCTGATTCATCATCTGTTACTCCTTCATTATCATCATCTTCATGTACATAGTAATAGTTCTTTTGGAACCTTGGCTTGTTAGGACTTTGTCTTAAAGACCTTTCTAGACACCTTGAGGCAAAATGACCAATCTTATTATAGTTAAAACACTTAAAAGACAATTTTCCTTCATACTTACCGGATCCTCTTGGTAGTCTTTTTGCAATAAAGGATTCAAGATGAGCAGTTTCAACTTCTTCTTCTTCTAGATCTTTTCTTGCTTTTTCATACCATTATAGTTTCCTTGAAGAGGTCTCTCCTAGATCAAACCTTTGTTTACCTTTTACAGAGGCACTAGCTTTGAATGCAGATTCAGTCTTAGGAGGGGCATCTCCAAACTCGGTCATTTCAAAAGTAGCCAATTTACTAGCTAATTGATCTCTTGTGATAGTTGTATGAGCTCTGAATTCTTCAATGGTAGCAACCTTAATTTTATAAGAAGCAGGAAGGGATCTAAGAACTTTTCCAACAATCTCATTTTCATCCAAGACTCCACCAGTATTTCTAATTCCACAAACAAGCTCATTTACTCTTGGCATAAAGGTAGAGATATTTTCATCTTCTCTCATCTTTAGGTTTTCAAATTTCCCTTTCAGATTTTGTAGCCTTGCACATTTAACATACTTGTCTCCTTCATGCAAAAGCTCTAGTTTTTCCCAAATCTCAAAAGAAGTTGGTAGGTCAATAACATTTGAGAGCTCTGAATCAGATAATGCACTTAGAAGAGCTTCTATAGTCCGCAGATTGTTTTCAACATCTGTGATTTCATTTGGGGCTTTCGGACCACCCTGTGGAGGAGTATACTTTGTTGTAACCATGGTCTAGTACACCATTCCCATACATTGCAAGTGACATTTCATGTGACCTTTCCAAAGATCAAAATTGGTTCCATCAAACTTCAGACTATCCTTCTTGTAAGACATCATTCTAGATCTCCTCAAGCAGTTAAGCTCCTTTTAGAGGAACTTGGCTCTGATACTAATTGTTAGACTTAAAGAAGACAATAGAGAGAAGGGGTGAATCAGTTGTCTAAAACTTTCTTCCAATTAAAGACTTAACTTCACTTTGTAATTCAGCAGTATAATAATAAATCAATCATGGAAACATAATGCAATGAATCAAGAGCATAAATACATCAACACATGAGACACCAAGATTTTGACATGGAAAACCTGGTTAAGGGAAAAACCACGAGGTGATTAACCCAAAATTGTATTCTCTGTTAGAAGAATAGAAAGAACAAATGGCACATTCCAATTAGGGCTCACTGCCTACAAGAGACACACTATCTACAAAATAATAAGTATCACCTACTTGAACAGGAAAATAGCATCTTCACCATGCTTGAATCAGTTCCATGTAAGCCCAATACTTCTGCTTTGCCTTTCGCTCTTCTCCTCGCTACCACACTCTCATCTCCATGAGTATATATTGAAATGACTTTGCATTCCCTTTTTTATACAAGACACCAACTTAGGAATGATCATCTAAGTCGGCAAGCATCAACAAGATCATCCGCAAGATGTGTAACTCATCTGGTCAGCCAATCTCAAAAAGAACACCATCATCCAGAAGTAATTCTTCAATTACGAGCTCCAACTCCAATGCAAACCACCAACATGAACTAGACACGATCCAAAGACCTCCACAAGCTTGCCTGAATCACCAAGAACATCAACACTTCATCTGCTTACTGAAATCCTTCTCTTCTTCATCCAGAACCTCAAGAACACAGTATGTCATTATTGTCACAAAGGAATAGATGTTTGCGGACCTTCAAACCATGAACCAATCAAGTTGATACTTCACAAAGACTTCCTCAACACTCCCTCAAATCCACAGAATAGGATAATGCATTTCTAGATCTCACCGGACCTATCTGTATCACTCTGTCACCACTGAACATCTGCCGGAACCAGTTTTACTTGAGCAGACACAACTTCTTCAGATCTTCATGCAGACCTCTGAAATCTTTATTGAACCACCTTAAGACACATATCTACAAACCCTTTAAACCACATCCTCTGTTCCTCATTCTATCATCACTGTTCTTCACTGTTCCTGATTGGGACTAATTTTCTCAATATCCTCAGCACACAGCTCATCCAATTCTTATCATTAATGCAATAGGAGTATGTTGACATCAATGAAAACACATGTTTGGCCCATACTTGTAATAGGGGGCACACTAGGTAGGACAAGAGGGGAAGGACATAAAATAAGGCATGCCTGATGCCAAATATGACGATAGAACATTACTCAAAATTGTTGGGCTTGTGACATACTTTGGGTCACAGGATATAAAGGGTAACTCTAGGTGCAAGGGCTGGTAATTTGATGGTAAAATATACTTAAGTGATTATTGAAGTGACCAAGAACATGCCACGAGCATTGAGCATTGGATTAGAACAAGTACTCAGAAAGATGAATGGGACAAAAGACTAGGCTTAGGGTTTTACAAGCCTAGGGAGCATATAGTAATGTTTAGATCATGCATCAAAATGTAGATACAAACAAGGGGCACTTGTTTAGTTTCCATATAAAAGCAACAACCAAAAGTTTTTGTTAATGTCAACCCCAAAGAATTAGCTACTTTGGTGAGCATCACATTAATAGAAGGACCTAAATCTATGACACAATTACTGAGTTTATGGCCATTAACAAACAAGAAAATATAGAAAGGTTCTATTTTTCCTATAGTAGATGAAGGAGTGGAAACTAGGTTGCTCTGGGTAGATCTTGCTTTAGGGGAAACATGAGTACTTTTGGATGAATCCTGGCCAATAGGGGCAACTTTAATTTTGACAAACTTAGCTAATCTCTCAAACTAGTTAGGATTAGTTTGAAGATATTAAACCTCAAAAATTTGAATTTTTATCTTCTTAGCATGGTCTATAATATCAAAAGATTGGTAGGGGATAGCTATAGAAAACAAAATATTCTCATTTTGAGATTTTGCATTTGAGGTACTAGTCCAAGGTACAAAAGATGAAGCAAGCGGATCTGATGTACTTACCTGTTTACTTCCCATCATGTCCTTCAGTTGAAAAGGTAAAAGAGTATCCCTCCTAGTAATGGAAATTTTAGGTTGAGGATCTTCTTTTGGCTTCCCTTTATCAACCATTTGTTTATTATTTAATTGATTTTGAGACAGGGTAAAAATAATGTAAGACTCACCAAAGGCATCTTCTTCTTGTTCTATTTCATCTTTAAAGTTTAGGAACCCAATGTTAGAGTCACAAACCACTTCTTCATCACCCTCCATGAAAAGGTTAGTATCACCTTCATGATCATGTTCTCAATGAGGTACATTATCTTGCTCTAATTCATAATAACCCAGTGCTACAATCACAAGTGGTGCTTCCAAAGAAAGCCTTTCTTGTGGTAGGGGAAGCTTGTTCTAGTTTTACTTCCTTGTAACATTGCCTTGATAGTTGGAAGCATTGGGGTATGATCTCCTTGGAATGTCTTTATATCAGGGAATAGACAAAGTCTAAGACATTTATTTTTTGAGAGCCAACAGTTTGTTGGCTAACTTCTACACCATAGGATCCATGGTGTTGGTAGAATGTGTAGTGGTAGAGGGTTGTCCTCTAGATCTATTTGAATCTCTTTTCAACTTTCCTACAAGTATGAAATCATCTTACACCTTAGTGGCTAGACTTTGAGTAGCTGTCAGATCAGTTGGGGTTGCCCTTCGTAGGAGAAAACTTGCCTCAAGAAATTGAGTGTTGATGAAAAACATTTTAGGTTCTTAGTTGTTGGTTGAGAAATAGCTAGAATTCTATTTGTTATCTTATTGAATTATCTATGAACTCACACATGGGTTCATGTGTCTCTTTCTTCATCTGGTTAAGTTGATCCAATAGAGCATGTACGTCTTCAGCTGGTTTAGAGCTTGCTTGAAATTTGGTTCGAAGAGTATCCCAACCAGTAATAGTTCTTGCTAGGAGATGATAAAACCAATCAGTAGATACTCCTTGAAGTGTTTCAACAAATAGCCTCACAGACACATCTTCATTATCTACACTTAGAACACCACATGTAATGTAGAAAGCTAGAATATACTCATCCTGGTGTTGTTTCCCATCTCTGTAGAACTTGGGAATGTTTTTACATGAACCATGAGGTAGTTCATGTGATGGTGGAGCCAAATTTAGTGGCCCAAAGGCATTTCCCTATGAACCTTGAACAACCATCTTGCTACAATTGAATGGAGGCATGACAAACCATTGAATTGGTGTGATAGATGGAACTCTATGAGCACTTGAAGCTTCACTTGGTATAGGAGACCTTACATTGACAGGAGGAAAACTCCTTGTACACAAAAGAGGTGACCGCGTACGTGTAGGAAAAAGATCAAAGTTATGCTACTGCATTAATTCAAAAATAAGATGTACAAATACTTGATCTCTTCTACTTCATGTGTACCTTTGTTCTGTGAGAGTGCAATCTTACAAACAATAGATTAGAAATAACAAATGTAATACAAATAATAAGGCTAGTATACTTCAACCAAAGGTGAGAGGCTCTTGCTTCTATATTTGTCCCCAGTAGAGTCACCAAAAATTGTTGGATGAATATATTTTGTTGTCAACTAATTGACAACAAAATGGTTATATCAACCAGATTGTGATGAGATATAATCTCTCCTCTCAGAAAGGGGACACTCCCTTCTGATTGCTCACTACAATCAACAAGTACTTAACTAGGTCTATGTACACTAAAAACTAACTTGTGGATGTTTTTTTTTTGAAAGGGGTAAAAACTTTATTGAAATTTAGAAAAGAGCATTACAAAACATCAAAGGGCCAAGGCCCCAGGAATCCATCAAACGTAGCCATACAAAGCATAAAACAACATCATCTTTCACTAATACCATTCCCATCCTCGGCAAGAATCCTCTCCAAGTCATGTCAGAGCTCATGAAGAACCTGTTCCCACTCATCAATCTTTCAGCCATCTAAATGCTCAGAAGCCCACTTAGCCAAACAATCTGCTGCCCTATTCCACTCCCTTGGAATATGGACAAAAGACACCATCTCCATCAAACAACTTATCTGTAGAATCTACTACACCATCATAGCCAACTGCCAACTAACATCAGATACCTTCTGTTTATTCAACAAATTAATCAAAACCTGTGAATCAGACTCACAGATAACCTTGTGCCATTCCAAAGCATAAGCCCTCTCCAAAGTCTACAGCATCGCCAAACCTTCCATAAGGTTGATAGTCTACAATCCTTCATGAATAGAAAAGAAAAAAACCACTGATCTCAAAAAATCCCTACTAGCTCCACCAATCCCAATAGGCCCAAGATTGCCCCTTGAAGAACCATCGGTATTGAGCTTCAGAATGCCAGCTGGAGGGGGTAGCCAAGCCCCCACCCTTTGAACTTTCTTTTTGACCTGCCTTCCTCTCCTAACACAAGTAAAAGGCGAAGACAGCCCTTGAATACCCAATCTATCCACTAGCTCAGCATCCCCTTTCTCTGAAGGGACCACCACATCACACTTAGCTTCCACCATCTCCCGAATCATACCCATAATTTTGTACCAAACTTATTGAATCGGTAACTTCTCACCTCAAAATATTCTTTGATTCCATTCCAACCAAATTTGCCATAGTATGAAGGAAGGCCCAACATACCACACATCTTGTGAGAAAGAGGCCATAGAAGGAGGTCTACCCAAACTACTCCAAAAATCTATCAGGGAGGAAGCATGAAAACAGGGGCTTTTCCAAACTCCCCACCAAAAATGCCAAATCTGCAAAGTCAAGGGACAACAAAAAAACAAGTGAGAGGAGTCCTCTCCACATCCACACAAAACACACATAGAAGGACCCTGAAAACCTCACTTCTGAATATTATCCCATGTCAAGCACCTATTCCAAGCCAAAGTCTAAATAAAGTAGTTACACTTCGGCCAAGAAAGCTTATTCCACACTTTCTTCCACTAGTAAACCTCCACCCCATCCAGCCAGTGAGATAACAACACCTGATATCTAGAAGCAATAGTATAGACATGCTTAGGATTAGAAGACCAGGAAAGAACATCCCCTTCCTGGAGGGAGCTACAATGTCTACAAGAAAGGATACTGTGAAGCTCAGCACACTCCTCCTCCATACCAACATCAGGCCACTCATCACGATTCTTCCATCTCGGTACCACCAATTACCCTTAAGAAGAAAAGGACTTGAAGTCACTCACGCTTGACCATCCTGCCTCATAGAACCTCTGGCACAAAGTCACCAAATTAGGAAACTATGAAACAATGGGAGGAAAACCATCCCAAGAATTAGACCAAAAATGAGCTTCTGTCCCTCTTTTACAAATCCAAAATAAGCCATCCTTGACAAGAGCAGCCCCTTTCTTGAGCGTACTCCAAATCGCCGAGCCTTTCCCCACCAGGGGATAACAAGGACTATCAATCTGAGGAATCCTCGAGAAGTATTTCTGTGTTAATATCCTAGTCTAGATCCGATCTTTCTCCACACACCACCACCAATACAATTTAGCAGCCAACGCCATCCCAGACAATGACGACTGCCTTAACCCAAGACCACCAAACTGCTTCGGGCTACAAATAATGTACCATCTGACAAGGCTCCATTTAGAGGACAACAAGCTTCCAGCCCATAAAAATTATCTTGCTAAGGTATCCAATTACCTAACAAAACCCAATGGGGCCACCTGAATCATACATCTGTAAATGGGGAGGGCTTGCACCACACACTTGAGCAATTGAACATGACCCACAAAGGACAACCAATGATGGGTCCAATGATTAACTTTCACACGGAATTTATCCAGAATATTTTGCCAAAAACCCCTAGGTAGTCTTCCAACAAAGATGAGAATACCAAGATAGGTCAAAGGGAGAACCCTAGTCTGAAATCTTAAGATATGAGCAATTCACCTCTGAATGGAACTCAGAGTATTGAAGAAAAATATGGAAGACTTATCTTCATTAATCAATTGTCCTAAAGCAACAAGATAAACATCCAACACCTTGTGCAAATTTGAAGCTTTCCTAATTGTAGCCATACCCATCAAAGTAGTGTCGTCAACAAACTGCAAGTGAGACTATGGAGGTAAACCACCTCCCCACCCCCAGCCCTAAAGGAAACCTAACTCCACATTCCTTCTTATCAAATGTCCCAAACCTTCAGAAAGAAGAAGAAACAAGTAAGAAGAGAGGGGGTCACCCTGCCACAAACCCCAAGAGGCACCCAAAAGCTCAGAGTGCTCACCATTTATTAACATAAAGAAGGAGATCGAAGTAACACAACTCATAACCCAATAAATCCACTCATCCCCAAAACCAAAAGCACCAAGAACCTTCTGAAGGAAGGACCATCAAACTCTGTCATAATCCTTATCCTTATCAAGCTTGATGAACATCACCTTATCTTTTGAACTGGCCATAAAGTGAATGGTTTCAGTTGCGATAACAACCCCACAAAGAATCTACCATCTTGCCACAAAACCACTCTATTCCTTAGAGATCAACACTTTAAGCCACTTTTTCAACCTATCAACAATCAATTTAGAGATAATTTTATAAATCACATTGCAAAGAGAGATAGGATGAAATTGACTTAGCCTATCCACCCCATCACACTTTGGGATGAGAAAAAGGAAGGTAGAATTCAAAGATCGTAACATCTATTTATTCTTATGAGACTCCTGAACAACTTCCAACAAGTCCAACTTGATAATCTCTCAGAATTATTGAAAGACCTCAATTGGGAAACCATCAAGGCAAGGATCTTTCCCCCTCTTCATCTAAAACACAGTCACCTCTAGCTCCTCAATCGAAATATCACTCATAAGATGCTCATTCATCTCCCTAGATACCAAAGAGGGGATACAAGAAAGGACCTGAGATTCCTCATCAGAACCTCCCTGCGAGTCCTCCCTGAATAATGAAGCGAAATACTACATAGCTTCAAGCGTGATTTCATGAAAAGAAGAAAGAGTCTCACCCCTATCATTCACTAGAGCAGAAATAGAATTGCCATGTCTCCTGGCTTTCACCGAGTTGAAGAAAAAAGCAGTATTTTTATCCCCTTCCTAAAGCCACTCAATCCAGGCCCTTTGTTTCCAAAAAAATTCCTCTCTCAGCTCACACTCTTCCAATGCTTTCAAAGCCCTAGTCTCTTCCTGCAGTAGGTCTTCAGTCACTCCATCCTTCGTGATCAACCTTGTAATACCATCCAACTCAGCCTGGGTAGCAGTCTTAGCATGGAAAATGTTTCTAAAACATTGTTGATTCCAACGTTTAAGCTGATACTTGACAAATTAAAGTAACTTTGCAAAAGTATACATTGTTGTACCATAAGCAGGTCTACCATACCTCCACCACTCAGCAACATAGTCATGGAGAGAGGAGTCACACAACCACATAAGCTTGAACTGGAAAGAAGAAGACCGAGGCACATGAGTTGAAGAAATAGCTAGCTTGATAGGCCAATGATCTAAGCCCCTCCAGATAAAAATTTTAGAGCTAGAAGACCACAGCCCACCAACCTAGTAGTAAGAAACCAAAAAGTGGTCAACTCATTCCGCAATGCAAGTATCCCTACCCATTCGATTGTTCCAAGTAAATTGGCCATTAATGGGATTGATATCAACAAGATTTAAAGCTGAGATGTTATCCTGAAGTAGCAACACAAAAGGCTCAAGCCTCGTAATACCACCCCGCTTCTCAGCCAACTCAAAAATAGCATTGAAGTCTCTAGCCATAATCCACAGATGGAAAGAAACCATGCTTTGGACAAACCAGATATGGGATCACAAAATTTTCTTACTCTGAAGTTCAGTAGGTACATAGATATTGGAGAAGAGAATAGCCTCCCCCATCTCAAAACAAGATGCAATCATAGAGATAGAAGACTGAAAGGACAACCACCAAAGAGGGCGGATCTTCTGAGGATTCCATAAACAAGCCACTCCCCCAACAGACCCTTAAGCACTAATACATTGGCACTCTCCACTCCCCCACAACTTAGGCACTAAACCAAACATACACTCCACTAGTAACTTAGTCTCCTACGGGAAAAGAACATTAGGAGATTGACTTCTAACCAAATCACGAACAACTTTTTGGTGAGGGCCACTGTTCAAGCCCCTTACATTCCAGGATAGAACAATCATTTCAAGGGGCTCGAAAAAATAGAATCCAGAGTCTTAACAAACCCTGACCCTACCAAATTTTCCCCTGTTAATTTAATCTTTTCCAGATCCTTTTTTCTACCAAGCTTGGAAGACTTCTCCCCAACACCTTTTTTTGGATCCTTTTGATGAAGACCCAAATGAGAAGAAGAAGACTTATTATTCTTCACCCCCTCAGTACCTACATTTGAAACAAGAGGAGATCCATCCCCATCACCATTCTTCACTTCTATAATAGCAACCAATTCCACCTGGCCTTCCATTTGAACATCTATGTCCATTAGCAAAGCAATATAATCCTGCAAAACCTGAGTAGCTTCAAAAAGAAGGCCCTCCTGTCCTATACCCAAAGCACCCTGATCCAGATTCACCAAGCCCAGATTCACTTTCTACTGGCCGAGATCGTCTAAAATTTCAAATCTATTGAAAGAATCTTCTTCTTGCCTTTCCTTCAAAGTCCTCTTTTGACCCTAATTCCTATTATGAGCCTTCATTGGAATGAAACCATCAGCCCCATCCACATCACTAGGAATGGGTTCCTTCCCCTTTTCAACCCTAGGGAGATTGTAAGGAGGTTGAGAAGGCTAGGAATCTACAGGCCTAACATTTGGGCATCTCCTCTGCAAATGTCCATATTCATGACAAAGATGACATTGAAAAGGAAGAGTCTCATAGTCCAACTGTTACACCCAAGAGTAAGGACTAGCACACATATCCACCAAATCTAACAAATGTTTACTTAAATCAATCTCAACATAGATATGAGCAAAAGTCATCACCTTTTTAACTTGAGTCTGCTGTGAAGAACCAACTAGTTTTCTTAGCATCGAAACCAGCAAGTACAAAACATCATCCCGCCAACATTCCACAGGAAACCTCGGAAGCTAAACCCACACCGGAGCCTGGTTCAGAAGCTCTTTAGCAGGATTGAAGTCCACATGCCAAGGTTTAATAAATAACCCAATCTGATTATGAAAATAGGGGCCTTCTTCAAAGGCCTTGTTACGATCCGCTAAGTAATTGAATGAAACCATGAAATAGTTATTTGCCAAAAGCATAACCTCCATTTCTTCCTCTGGTATCCAAGTTCGTTGGGCCCATGATTCAAGAAATTGTAATGAAACACGCATTCCCATAAACTTACACAGCAATGCATGCTTCGAATAATAGTCAATATCTTCTGCAATCATCTCCAGCAAGATAACCAATTTTGGCCTCTCCTCACAATGTTCAAGACATCCATTGATCTTCGTAATCCATGTACCACCATACAAACCTGAGACAACCAACCCTAGATCTAGTGAGAACAAGCCCCCGAAGACTCCCCGATTAGCATTAAAACTAAACAAGACCCAAGCAGGGCATGTAGGCCCCCGAGAAAAATAAAGAACTACCACTAGAGTTTAACCGACCCACCACCTAGCACTACCTTCGAACTATAGACCCAAACCAACCAGGCACAAAACCACCACCTATGGCCTCCAACCAGGCATAAAACCCCTGCACGCTCAGGGAGAAAGAGACGCTGATGCAGATGAATAAAACTTTGCACTAATAAAAATCAGAACCCCAGACCTCCCCAAAACACATGCACTTCCCACACTTCACATAGCCAAGAAAAAACTAGAGGATCGGGCTAGGGCACGAACGTCCTAGCTCGACATGCAGAGCAAAAAATTGACATCCTATCCTAGACTCTAAATGTCCTCAATAAGAATACCCTAAGATATTTTTAATGATCTCCAAGATGGTTTTCCACTAACTTGTGGATGTTGCCATATCATCTATTTCTCTCTTTTTAGAAAAGATATTTCTTCTTAATTCTCACAAAGTATGATAAACATAAAAACCACTTGCTAGAACAATAATAACTAATATCCAAATTGAATAAATGTAAGAATACTCAAAATGATACCAGAGTGACTTAATACCAAAAATTCCACATAAGTACAAAGTCTTACATTGCTTCTTTTGCTAACTTGAAGTTAAAAACGTATAAAATAAAGTGCAGCCCAAAGTCTCCACTGTGTGCTATTGTTACCAATTTTTCTCTACAGCCCAATTTGGTAGAGATGGAGTATATTTAGTTCATTTTAGATGAGAATGCTTTTAACATTTTGTTAACTTGTTTTGCATAGTTGGGAGTGCTTGAAAGATTTAGTTATGATGCATTGTTATAGAAGAGAAAAAAGGATTTAGTTAATCATTCATTTCATTGCAGATTTTTGCTTGAGAGATAAGTTGTTTCATTTCATTACAATGATTATTCAATTTTACAAATGAGATAAACAAATGGAATAAACATTGCATTGAATGAAAACATAACAGATCAAGTGTCCCACACAAGCCGTGGGAATAGCTGAATGAATAGATAACAGAGAGTATACTATGCATTTGAAAAAACTAAAGAAAAGAAGTAAATAGGATAGGGCATATCTATCATTGCCTAATTAGGATCTTGGTTGAGTTGATTGTTGTTGCAGCTGTTACTTTGCTCTCAACCCTTGATGAACCTATAGGAGAAGAGAGTATTTTGTTAGAGCTCAAGATATGGAATACCCCATGAACTTCATCAAGTAGAAACACAATACACTGTTTGAGACATATTCAATCAGATACAAATCATCCATGGATAAGAGGAACTAAAAATGAAACATCATTCAGCTTCACTATTTTAATCTAATATGATTTTTTCCTATACAAGTATAGAAGAAGCTATGTTTCTCTTTTGAAGATCATTTTAGCATGTGGTGCAAATTGGCTCCCGCAAGCGTAGAGCTCAGCATGCTATCCCTGAATTTCAAGGGGAGTGAAACAAGAATGAATATCCATATTGTTCAAACAGAGTATATTCAGAGCCAAAGGAGTGACATATCAAGTGAATGCATGACCTAAAGTTCATTGCTTATACATGATCTTCAATTCACATGATGAAATGACCACCATACAAGAACAATGAGCTTTAGTAGTAAACTTGTCAAGACAGATCAATGAAGTATAAAAATGAATAAAATGTACTTTTCAACATCAGAATATCTATTCACTATCATTGGCTCTACTTGCTGTTACAATGTCATATTTTATGCATTCAAATCATAATATGGGAACAGTAAAATCCATGGAGCAGCCAATTATCATTGTTGGCTATGAATGTATTACAAAGTTTGTCATTGAAATAGTCACGATGTTTTCCTTTGTGTAATATGAATAGTCAACCAAGAGCCATACAAATACAATGATCAAATGAAGACATGCTAGATGTAGCCTTATGAGTGATCAAACTGATACCATGAAGATGCATTTGTAAGTTGTGTTTAGATATATTCATGCTAGTAAAGTGAAGGAGTTGCAACAATTCAATGTGGTATGTATATATCTACATTTGATATGATACAGAGAAATAGATGCCAAGTATGTATGCCATAAGATAGATCTAATTTGAACATTAAGATTATATGCATATCAAATGTAAACAATAATACCAATTATCAAATGGAATAGGAATAGCATAAGTATAGATCATCAATGGAGCAGATAAGTACATGGTTGCACAAGCTCAAGACATCAGATGTACTTCACCAAATGGTGGTAGAAATGAAGTCTCAATATCTATATTCATCTATAGGAAATACAAAGGGGAATAGCATGTGCATTGTCATCATAGAATGCATTGGAAAAAACTGGGAGTGCCCCCCCTTAATCCTTTTATCATGTTTGTTTTCACCAGATAGTATTCATTGTAAAGCAGAAAGATAAATGGACTGGAACAGCAGGGCCCTTATATGGCTATAGTACAAAATCAGATGAAGATAATTATTCGTCATGCTACTACAAAAATGGAGGTCTAAACATCAAGATCCTGTGGCTTAGTAATACTAGGAAAAGTTCTATCTTTTTTACCTATCTAGAAATGAAAGAGCACACGAGTTTTTTTTTTTGCAAATGGGCCAAGTTCTCCTTGCACAAGAAAGATAGAATGCAGGATAAAATTGTTATATATGAAGGAAAGCATATACAATTGAAGGTTATGAGTTTTGAACCCACAAGGGTTTAAGCTCAGAAATTATAAAGACACAATGATAGAGCCCGTAGCCCAGTACATGTATGTCTTTCTGCATTATCAGGAATGAATAACAATATAGTTTCAATATTTTCTGCATACAAGAAGTAAATGAAAAGACTATTTTTCTTGCCTTCAAAAATCATGGCCAGAGGGAGTCATTTTCTCATAATAGGTTGAACCCACTTTGGGGTTTTAATGCAATAAGACACAGATAGAATGATGAAGGTTCAGGCTCATACAAAAAAGCACTGCTTCAGGAGAACTCCACTACAGTCACGGTCTCAAATACAGAAGATCATTGAGAAGTTTTGAGTTCATACAAATAAGAGTATACTTAGTAAACAAGAGGAATATATAGAGCAAGCCGCGGCCTGAGAACATATTTTCTTCACATGTAGTAAAACCCATGTCAAATCTGCAAAAGGAAAGACAAATACAAAGCATTCCTATTTCACTTCTTTTGCCTCATAGTTACAATATTGATTTGATATCTTATTGTGATAATAAATATTTTGTCCTTTGTCATGTCTCATTATTTTGAAACCCTGTGAAAATATTTCACATGATTCTGGTTGTATGTTGAGTTCAAATCAAACCTTCATGCAAATTACTTTTGAATTGTATGTTCTAAGTGAGGTTGTGAGAGTTTATGTTTAAGGAGCTATTTGTGAGTAAAAGTATTGAGATAGGTTAGAAATCAGGAGCATATTCTGTTCAAGTTTGAATTCCATTTCAGTTCATCCTCTCACCTTTTCCCTCTACAAATCATTTAGATTAGGAAAAAAATCATTAGGTTAACCCACTCATTCTGGAGGTTCACTCCAAGTTTAAGCAACCCACAGGCCTAGGAGTGTTCCCATGTGTCAACAAATAGCTAAGTCCATAGCTTAGCATAGGGTGCATATCTAATTGATAACAGTTTTTGGCACGCTTGGTGGGAGAGATTGGAATGTTTTAGTCCAATATCATGTTCATATATCACTGATATTTGGTGTGTGTGTCAGTGATCTCATCCCTTGGAGGTAGAAAATTGAAAGCATCTAGCGACTCCGAGGTCAAATTTACTTGTTTCGGTATGATCAAGTGCTAGTATGTTACAAAAAATCATCTATTCATTCCATTTTCTAGTTTTTATATGAGTAGAAATGTCAACTTTTCATAGTCAGCATGTATACCCACCCCCATACTATGAAAATGCTACTTATCCATCTCCATGTCATCCATATCAGACCAATTATGCTGTTATTTCTAATCACATGTTTTTTCAAAATTAGCATGCCCAATATAATTGCCACCTACCCACCCCTGCTCAGTCTCCTTACTGGCCATACACAAGTACCCATAATGCTAGTTTTAGTCCAAATACTTAGGACTTACCGCATACCTATTCCTGCCCAATCTTCTAATCAAGCTCAAAATTTTGTAAATTATGGAGCTTAACAGCATTCTGTTAGACTATAACAAGTAGATCTATGATATTAAGAGGCAACATGAGTATAATTAGCAAGAAGAGGACATTTGAGGCATAAAGAGTATGTTGTTTGATTTCATGCATGACTTCACGAAGCAGGTAGAGGAGATTAAGAATCAACATGTGTATAACTTACAACAGGAAGAATGGGTTTGCTCAGGTTATCAGTATGAAAAAGAATGGGAAGTTCAAGGAATGCAATATGAAGAGTGCATTTTGCAGAAACAAGAGTTAGATCACCAAGCTTACCTCCAACGGCCAGAACAACCACCCTGTGAGACCTTTAGTTCTGACCAGGAGATGGCGACACGAAGGAGATAGTTTAAAGAGAATCTTGAGAGGGAGGTAGCTGCACAAACAAAGCTTTTCCTTGCTCGAGCACAAGCAACTCAAACTGTTC
Organism: Cunninghamia lanceolata; assembly: GCA_027924645.1. Taxonomy (NCBI): domain Eukaryota; kingdom Viridiplantae; phylum Streptophyta; class Pinopsida; order Cupressales; family Cupressaceae; genus Cunninghamia; species Cunninghamia lanceolata. The sequence goes on along the minus strand of BSBN01000050.1, from coordinate 7,533,553 downwards.
CAGAACAACTGACTCAAGAAGAGGTGTGTAAGTATAAATTTCCAAGTTTTAGATAGAATGAACCTCTTAATGCTCCTAAAGTTGAGATTCTAAGTTTTAGGTAGAGTAAAGTCCTTGCTTCCTCAAGCCAACCTCTTAAGCCTAAAATACCTAGTTTTAGAAGCCCTCGCCCCTTGCAAGTTGAGGAAAATACTCATTTTTAGCCTAGAATAGTTGTAGATCAGCCCCTTAAGCGACATTTCTCCTCGCAAGAAATCCAAAAAGCTCCCCAAGTTTCCCTACCTCAGAAATCTAAGGGTGAATGTTTTGATCAAAACACCTTACTCTTCATTGAGGAGCTTAGAAAGGTAAATCCACTATGTTCATCTTTGAAGGTTTACCATTTGCAACAGCAAAAGATCAAACAAGAAAAGAATCCTCCTAATGAATCAATCAATGTTTTCACTAAAGAGCTTCCTTGTTTTGTAGAAGATGATAATTTTTTTTTCTAGAAAATCAACTAGCACAAGAGGTTGATTCACATGGAAAGGTTGTTGTTTATGCTACTTTCCTAGCTGAATATGAGCATAATGCATGTGTAGCAAAAGTTGATTCAAACTTGACCCTGAATCCTTTGCATTTCAATTCTTTTGACAAGTTTTCTAATTCTTTTTATAAGATGAATCAAAGCAAGATATAGAGATTGGAAGGTGAAAGTCTTCAGTTGCAAAGACAAATTGCTCAGATTCTGATAGAGAATGAACCAGATAAAGAAGAGGATTCAGTTTATTTGTTTGATCAGTTTCCCACTTCTGTTGGTGATGATGAAGATAGTATGCATGTACCCAACTTACCAACTATTTTGGGACAACCAGAATACATTGTAGAAAATGATGTATTGTTATTTCATAAAGCCAAGGATGAGATTGAGGCCTCAATTCAGCGAAGAGGTAGTTTTGTTTCTGAATCTAGCATGCTTGTTTCGCATGAAGATCCTAACTACCAGGCTGAAAATGAAGTTAAATTAGATTAGATTCTCCATGATTATGAGGCGTCTAGTTTGTTCTTAGAGCTCCCATTGTACTGCAATGAAGAGGCTAACATGAATGAGACTAAGGTAGCTTGCCTTGATGAACAACCAAGTGGACCAACTAAAGATGATCAACATTTTCAAGACAACTTTATGATTGATTGTCAGGATCCTTATTGTTCATCTTGTAGAGAGATTGCCACTCTATTGATTTCTTGTAGAAACCAAAAGCCCAAGCCAGTAGATGATGAGGACAATGAGCAGGATGAAGAGAATCAGTTAGGCAAAGTGCAGATTCGAGAAGAATCAAGTGAGGACAGTCATGTCTTGGAGGATCAAAAGGCTAACTTAGAAGGAAAGGTTGTCATAGATGGTAAAGGTATTAGTTTTGAAATCCATTATGAAGATAAGTTAGAGCATACATTGCATGATGAAATCGTTCATCAAGAGGATTTATTCTCAACTATCATTGAAAATGTTTTCTCTAACACTGTTGACAGCTTAGCACCTTTCAAGACAAAGGTTTGTGATCAATATGATCAAGTGATCAAGGAGGTTGTGGTGGAAGAAATAATTCCCATAAGAGAAGACAACAAAAAGAGTTTTTAGTTTATGATCTCAAAAGGATGCCCAATCAGGCATCTTTCTAGGATGGAGCCTAAGCATGAAAGTGTAGTTGAAGAAGAACAGATTCAATTCATTATGCCACCTCAGGGTAGTAGTGTTTCTATTCTAAATGAAGAGGTTAGTGAACTTATATATATTCTTCAAGATGCGGTGCAGTTGTTTCATGGCCATTGGACCATTGTTCTTTTTCATGTAGCTGTCCAAAATCATGTAAAACATTGAATAGTGTGTAGAAGAGGTAGCTATTTCACCCAATCAGTGAATGGGTTTGTTTGATCAGATTCTTTAGTTACTTAGAGTAGGTTAGAGTTAGTGTTTTTAGTTAATAAGTGCCCCATGTACATTCCTTTTAGTTATTTTTATTTTCCCTAAGTGTTGTTGCGCATGTTTTCTAGCCACCAGGGCCTTTTAGATTGCTTTCAGTTTAGTTTGGTTTTGTTTTCTACTACTATTTGGAGTAGTTTAAAGTGTTGAGTTTTATTTTTTTGAGTCTGAGATTAGTAGAGTATGACTCCTTGCCCAATGGACAGTTAAGGCAACTAGTCATGATGCTTAGCAGGCAAGCATATAGCAGAAGTCACCATAAATGTTACCAATTTTTCTCTACAGCCCAAATTGGTAGAGCTAGAGTATATTTAGTTCATTTTAGATGAGAAAGTTTTTAACATTTGCCTGTTATCTTGTTTTGCATAGTTGGGAGTGCTTGAAATATTTAGTTATGATGCATTGTTATAGCAGAGAAAAAGGATTCAGTTAATCATTCATTGCATTACATATTTTTGCTTGAGAGATAAGTTGTTTCATTTCATTACAATGGTTATTCAATTTTACAAATGAGATAAACAAATGGAATAAGCATTGCATTGAATGAAAACATAATAGATCATGTGTCCCACATAAGCTGTGGGAATAGTTGAATCAATAGATAACAGAGAGTATACTATGCATCTGAAAAAATTGAAGAAAAGAAGTAAGCAGGATAGAGCATATCTATCATCACCTATTTGGGATCTTGGTTGAGTTGATTCTTGTTGTAGTTGCTACTTTGCTCTCAACCCTTGATGAACCTTTAGGAGAAGAGAGTATTTCGTTAGAGCTCAAGATATGGAAGACCCCATGAACTTCGTTAGGCAGAAACATAACACACTGTCTGAGATATATTGAATCAGATACAAATCATCCATGGACAAGAGGAACTGAAAATGAAATATCATTAAGCTTCACTATTTGAATCTAATATGTTTATTTCTTGCACATGTATAGAAGAAGTTATGTTTCTATTTTGAAGATCATTTCAGCACGTGGTGCAAAGTGGGCTCCCACAATGGTAGAGCTCAGCATGCTACCCCTGAATTTCAAGGGAAGTGAAACATGAATGAATATCAATATTGTTCAAATAGAGTATATTCAGAGCCAAAGGAGTGGCATATCAAGTGAATGCATCAACTAAAGTTTATTGCTCATACATGATCTTCAGTTCACATGATGAAATGACCACCATACATGAACAATGAGCTTTAGTAGTAAACTTGTCAAGACAGATCAATGAAGTATAAAACTGAATAAAAGGTACTTTTCAACATCAGAATATCTATTCACTATCATTGCCTCTACTTGTTGTTACAATGTCATATTTTATGCATTCAAATCATAATATGGGAACAGTAAAAGCCATGGAGCAGCCAATTATCACTGTTGGCTATGAATGGATTACAAAGTTTGTCATTGAAATAACCATGATGTTTTCCTCTATCTAATATGAATAGTCAACCAAGAGCCATACAGATATAGTGATCAAATGAAGACATGCTAGATGCAGCTATATGAGTGATCAAACTGATACCATGAAGATGCAGTTGTAAGTTGTGTTCAGATATATTCATGTAAGTAAAGTGGAGGAGCTGCAACAATTTAATGTGGTATGTATATATCTACATTTCGTATGAAATAGAGAACTAGATGCCAAGTATGTATGCCATTAAACAGATCTAATTGGAACATTTAGAGTATCTGCATATCAAATGTAAACAGTAATATCTGTCATCAAATGGAATAGGAATTGTATAAGTATAGATCATCAATGGAGCACATAAGTACATGGATGCACAAGCACAAGACATCAGAGGCACTTCACCAAATGGTGGTAGAAATGAAGTCTCAATATCTATAGTCATCTACAGGAAATACAAAGGGGAATATCACGTGCATTGTCATCACAAAATGCATTGGAAATAGTAGGGAATGCCCCCCCTTAATCCTTTTATCATGTTTGTTTTCACTAGATAGTATTCATTGTAAAGAAGAAAGATAAATGAAGTGGAACAGTAGGGCCATCAGATGACTATTGTACAAAATCAGATGAAGACAATTATTCATCATGCTACTACAAAAAGGGAGGTCTAAACATCAAGAGCCCATGGCTTAGTAATATCAGGAGAAGCTATATCTTTTTTACCTATCCAGAAATGAAAGAGCACATGAGTTTTATTTTTGCAAATCGGCCAAGTTCTCCTCGCATAGGAAAAATAGAATGCAAGATAAAACTGTTATATATGAAGGAAAGCATTTACAATTCAAGGTTATGAGTTTCAAACCCACAAGGGTTTAAGCTCAGAAATGATAAAGACACAATGATAAAGCCCGCAACCCAGTACAAGTATGTCTTTCCTAATTATCAAGAATGAATAACAATATAGTTTCATTGTTTTCTGCATTCAGGAAGTAAATTAAAAGACCATTTTTCTTGCCTTCAAAAATCATGGCCAAAGGGAGTCATTTTGTCATAATAGGTTGAACCCACTTTGGGGTTTTCATGCAATAAGGCATAGATAGAATCATGAAGGTTTGAGCTCAAACAAAATAGGAATGCTTCAGAAGAACTTCACCACAGTCATGGTCTCAAATACAGAACACCATTAAGGAGTTTTGAGTTCATAGAAATAAGAGTATACTCAGTAAACAAGAGGAATATATAGAGTAAGCCACGACTTGAGAACATATTTTCTTCATAGGTAGTAAAACCCATGTCAAATCTACAAAAGGAAAGATAAATACATATCATTCCTATTTTACTTCTTTTGCCTCATAGTTACAATATTGATTTGATGTCTCATTGTGATAATAAATATTTTGTCCTTTGTCATGTTTCATTATTTTGGAACTGTGTGCAAATATTTCAGATCGAGCCTTCATGCAAATTACTTTTGAATTGTATGTTCTAAGTGAGGTTGTGAGAGTTTATGTTTAAGGAGCTGTTTGCAAGTAAAAGTATTGAGATAGGTTAGAAATTAGGAGCATATTCTGTTTGAGTTTGAATTCTATTTCAGTTCATCCTCTCACCTTTTCCCTCTGTAAATCATTTAGATTAGGAAAAAATCATTAGGAGAACTAGCTCACTCTGGAGGTTCACTCCAAGTTTAGGCAACCCATGGGCCTAGGAGTATTCCCATATGTCAACAGATAGCTAAGTCCATAGCTTAGCATAGGGCGCATATTTGATTTATAAAAGCTATAAATAGATTAATGAACATAGAAAATAAATAGCAGCTCAAAGTTTTCTAATAAGTTCTACTCATGAACATAAAACATAAACTCCAAAGATAATGTTGTGGCACAAAGTCTCTAAAATCATCTTTAGATCATCTCCCAGACTATATAAACTCGCACTATGATTCAACCAATTGCATAAGAAAGTAAAAAGGAAAAGGCATAAGAACATCTCCAATGCACCACAAGTTTGTTCCAACACAAAGTTTGAATGCCCGCTTTCTTTTTTTATTATTGATAAAATTGTGATTTATAGCTTGAACACAATGTTTCAAAATGCTCTTCAATTCAGCAACATTTTTCTTCAATAACTAAAAGATAAAAATATCATAAGAGCCTCTCTACATTTATAGGGAGAGGCTATGATGAAAAATAGGAAACTTACAACTAATTTTGACTTATTCAAAATCAGAGTTCCAATTTACATAGGACTCTGTCCAACAACTTCATGTAATCTAATTTTACAAAATGACATGGAGTTTGTCAATTACAATTTACAAAGCATAAAAACTAAAAGCATAAAAATAACTAAGTTTCCTTGGACACTTCTTCATAATCTTGATCTTTCTCCAAAAACTCTTCATTATCTTCATGGTAGCCCAGACTTCATTATTGAAAGGCCTCGGTGTATGTTTGGAGATAGTCAGCACTTGGGTGATAGAATACATGAGGGTGTGTGGTATGCTCTTGTGCTTATTCAATATCTTTTACAACCTATTTAGAGTTGTCTAAAATTTTGCCAACCTGTCAAGTGAAGCCAATGTAAAAACTTTTGTTTCCACTTCTATTTGAACTAGGTTGGTGAACTCTTGGATAATTGCAACCTCTAGAAGAATCTACTGGTTGTCATCTAACATATGGCATGGAATCTCAGCCAACCCATCTAAGATATCTAGAGCTTTATTTCTTCTTCGGGGAGGATTTTGACATATGGCAAATAACTGCAAAAATTTGATCTTTTCAAAATTTCTCAGAGTTAGAAAATTTCATGTAATATTCCGTTGTACAATTGTGGGAAAAATAACACCTCCATACTCAAAAACATACATTCATAACATTGGGAAAAATCTCCCCTTTGAGGACCACGAGTTCCCAGCGTTAGAAAAAAATTCACATTTTAGATGCACATCAGAGTTTAAACTCTGAAGGTTTGCATTTAACAAGGAAAAGGAATAACACATGCACAATGGAATTTAAACTCTAATCTACATAAGGGGTCTTAGGATGTATATCAGAGAAAAAATTCTGATGTACATGTGACCATAGTTTAACATAAGACAATGATATGATGTGCAGACTTTAAACTCTACACAACATATTATTTTGTGTTGTGCAGAGATTAAAGTCTACACAACATAGAGGTTATGTGTTTAGAAAACAAAAATGTCTTGCGGAGTTAAAACTCCACATGACATCTTAAAGTAGGTGTCATGTAGTGTTTAAACTCTGCAAGACACATTACATAGGATTTGGCAAAGGAAACTTAAGATGTAATGCAGAGTTTAAACTCCACATAACATCCTAAACTAGATGTTATGCAGAGTTTAAATTCTGCATTACATCTAATGTAATGTATTGCTTAGGGTGTAAGTCTTTTGAGATGTCATGCATTATGATGAAGTCTTAGGGAAACATGGTTGTTTGGAGTTTAATCTTTGAACAACCTATGATTATTTGATCATGTTGTTTGGAGATTAAACTCTAAGCAACGTGATCTCTGACCATGGGTTCAACACCTAGCTAGGGTTTCAAAAATATAGATAAAATAGTGAAATCCAAAAATGACATCACGAACATAAAAGTGGAATTCACAAAAGGAAATGAAATAAAAACCTTATCTTTAAATGGGAATAGAATCTAGGTTTACAAATGAAATGACTAACAAACAAAACAAAGAACAGAGAGCTGAAGAACCAATACATGCCTATTTGAAAATGCACACAAATCTAAGATTAAGATGCAAAAACAAAGAAATCTAATGGCTAGGGCATGGTAGAGGTCAAGAAGGATGAGGCACTACAACCAAAATGAAGAAAAATGAATCAAAAAGAAAAGATAAAGGAAAAGAAGATTTGGCAAATCTTTTCATAAATGAGCATTAATTCTCAAGTGTGTTGCGAAAGGAGTATAGTTGCAGAAATTTTTTTCACAATTACATCCTTCATGCAATTGCAAATTTTTTTTCTATAATTACATATCATATGCAAGTGCACAAATGTTTAGCACAATTACACCAAAGTATCAAAAATGACTAAAACTTGGAAAAAACCAAAACTTACTTAATACTTAAAATGAACTATGATCCGAATTGAAGAGATTTTTTGATGAATCAAACCATGCTCAAGACAACCTAGAAAAGTTTTGACTTGCATGCTTAGAGGACGTGGGCTACAAAACAAACATGTTTCGTAGGGGTTATCCCATGAATTGAGCAAGATAGGATTCGAGGATAATAGATGTTTAGTAAAGTTTCATGCTTTAATTTAGGTTGTCAATTTGTTTTGATGAATGTTTATGGCCCTACATTAGATTCAATGAAGAAGATAGTATGGTTAGAATTGGAAAATCTATTAGAATCCTTTCTAGATCTTCCAGTGATCATTGGGGGAGACTTTAATGCTATTTTGGCTGATGTGGACACATTGGGTGGTGGTAAAAAAAGTTAGTCTCAAATAGACTTTGTAGATTTTTTGGCCGATAGGCCATTTTATATGTGCACACATCTTTTAATTGCTAAAAAACATTTGGTACTTCCACAATTTTTTGGTCGTCCAATTGCTAAACAAAATTTGGTAGTCCCACAATTTTTTGGTAGTCCAACAAAAACTATGGAACCAAAAAAAAATTGGAAAAAATAAAAAATAAAAAATAAAAACTAAAAAAGAAATTGGAAATAAAAAATAACAACCAAAAAGAATATTGGAAAAAATAAAAAATAAAAACTAAAAAAGAAATTGGAAAAAATAAAAAATAAAAACTAAAAAGGAAATTGAAATAAGAAAATCACAAAAACTATGGAACCAAAATAGAAATTGGTCAAAATAAATAAAAAGTAAAAACCAAAAAAGATATTGGAAAAATTTATAATAAATAAAAACTAAAAAAGAAATTGGAAAAAATAAAAAATAAAAACCAAAAAAATTTGAAGGAAAAAAATAGAAAAATCACAAAATCCTTTAAACGTTGCATTTTCTTTTAAAGTTGGATGAGTGTAGTCCAAAAAAGAAATTGGAAAAAATAAAAAAAAAAACCCAAAAAGAAATTGAACATAAGAAAACAAAAACTATTGAACCAAAAAAGAAATTGGAAAAAAATAAAAATAAAAACCAAACATAAAAATTGGAAAAAATATAAAAATAGAAACTAAAAAAGAAATTTGAAAAAACTAAAAACTAAAAACCAAAAAAGAAATTGGACAAAATAAAAAATAAAACCAAAAAAATTTGGTGATTCAGGTTAATGTTTTTTAGTTATTTAAAAAAATAGTTTAGTTAAGATTTAAATTTAATCTTATTTAGTTTGAAATTGGTTTAATTAATTTATTTAATTTATATTTGATCTTTCCAAATTTCCTATTTCTATATTCAGTTTTTTCCTCCATCATCTATCTTATCATTATCTTTTCCATTATTCCTCTAAAATTAAATAAATTTTCTAAATTTATTTAATTTAATCTTTTTCATTATTCTTCTAAAATTAAATAAATTTCCTAAATTTATTTAATTTGGTCTTTTCCATTATTTTTCTAAAATTAAAATCAATGTTCTAAATTTATTTAATTTGGTCTTTTCCATTATTCTTCTAAAATTAAATAAATATTTATTATTTATTTAATTATTCATATATGCCACAAATTAATTAAAATTCTATTTTCATTAATCAAATAAACTTTCCCTACTGATATTGACTCTTCTCTTTCTCCTTTTAGCATCTCTATTATTTTATTTCTTGATTTTGGAAACTTTCTCCAATCTTCATTTAGTTAACTTCAAAGTTATCTTTCATTACATAAATGGCAACTTTCCCACTTTCCTTCCACCAAAGGTCTATATATACTCCCTTTCATTTTCATTTTCATTTTCATTATCTCATCATATAGCATCTAGACTATCATCTCTTGCATATTACATCCATTGATCACTTTAAACATCTATTGAGCACTTTAAGCATATTATCTCTCATCATCATGGCAGCTTTGGCAACTATGGTTGTTCATTATTAAGAAGAAATCCATATTCAACCAAGGAATTAATAAATCTAGGTGACTTTTATTTTTATTTTCTTTCATTTATGTCATTTAGATGGATTCTTTCAAAGTGATAGGATTAGGTTTGATTTGTATTGCTTGATCTTCCTAATATTCTTTTCATTTCCTGAAATTTATCTTCAAATCTAAAATAGTATGTAACAAGGACATGGTAATGGTTTGGAATATGAATCAACATGCCAATTGTCTCTACTATGCATGCACATTTAAGACACTAATTTTTCAGTAACATATTTTGTGTACTCCCTGGATCACCACGACTACCTGCCCTCATTAATTCCTATAAATATAGGAGATTTTGCATTGATATATACGAAAATAATGTTTATTTATATTAACATGATAATTTTTTTAGTTCATTGAAAAATAATTTAGTTAAGATTTTTATTTAGTTTGAAATTTATTCTTATATAATTCCATTAAAAAATATAGAAGATTTTACATTGATATATATGAAAATAATGTTTATTTATATTAACATTATAATTTTTTTTAGTTCTTTAAAAAATATAACTTTTTTAAGTTCTCTCTTATTTAGTTTTGTTTGAAATTAGTTCTTATTTAATTTTATTCACTAGAGTTAATTTTTAAAATTGCAAAACTATGTTAGGTTGATTTATTGAATATATATCTTTTATGCACTAAAGATACTTTTTTAAATTACAAATTTTATGTTAGGTTGAAAGATACTTTTTTAAATTGCAAATTTATCTTACATTGAAATATACTTTTTTAAATTGCAAATTTGTGTTAGGTTGATTTATTGTATTTAGAAACTTTTTTACAGATTTCTTTTTTCAAATATAAAATAAATTTTATTATAATTTAGAAAAATTTTAATTTTATTTTAGTACTTTTTAAAAATATATCTTTTTTATACACTAAGTTACTTTTTAAAATTGTAAACCTATGTTGGGTTGATTTATTGAATTTTGTGTACTCCCTCGGTCACCACGACTGCATGTCTCATTAATTCCTATAAATATAGAAGATTTTACATTGATATATATGAAAATAGTGTTTATTTATATTAACATTATAATTTTTTTAGTTCCTTAAAAAATAATTTAGGTAAGATTTTTATTTAGTTTGAAATTAGTTTTTATTTAATTCTATTAAAAAATATAGGAGATTTTACATTGATATATATAAAAATAGTGTTTATTTACACTAACATTATAAATTTTTTTAGTTCTTTAAAAAAAATAATTTTTTTTAGTTCTCTCTTATTTAGTTTAGTTTGAAATTAGTTCTTATTTAAGTTTATTAAAAAATATAAGAGATTTTACATTGATATATATGAAAATAGTATTTATTTATATTAACTTTATAATTTTTTTTAGTTCTTTAAAGAAATAGTTTAGTTAAGATTTAAATTTAATCTTATTTAGTTTGAAATTGGTTCTTCTTTAATTCTACTAAATTAAAACTAAAAATTAATTGTAATTTAGTTTACAAGTTATTTGTTATTTTTAAATATTTGAAATTATTTAATCTTAATTTTGATTTGAAAATTTTTTTACAGATTCTTTTAAAATTGAAGAACAAATCAAAGGTAAATGTTTCTAGTCTACAATTTACTTATTGACTATAATTGTAAATTTATTTATTAATTGGACCTTTATATTCAATTTAATTCATTGTTAAAATTATTATAAAAAATTTAATTAAAAAAATTTATAAAAGTTAATTTTTTTTTGTTTAATTATCATTTCATTTTATTTATTTATTTAGTTATAAAAAATTTAGTTTAGTTAAGATTTAAATAATCTTAAATATAAGCTTAGATTTAGTTTGAAATTAGTTTTTATTTAAAAAATAATTATAATTTAAAGTAAATTTAGTTAAAAGCTAAATTTAAATTTTATTTAATTTTAAATATAAAATAAATTTTATTATAATTATGCCAAGAGGCATTATACAGTCACAGTGGGGTGGGGATGAGAGCACTCATTTTTTCTGCCTAAATTTATAAAAAAAAAATTAAAATACCAAAAAGGAAAAAAAGAATAAAACTTAAGAAAATAAAAAAAAAATCAAAAAAGAAATTAAAAACCATTGAAAGAGAAAAATAGTCCAAGCACTTTTGAAGCTTTAAAGCCTTGACAAACTAAAACCTAATTCAAAATCCATTGAAAGAGAAAAATCTTCCAAAAAACCCAAACACCCATCAAAAAACCATCAATCAAAAATCCAAGACTCGTCATACCTTTGAGCTAAGGCTAGATCTAGATTTCATCTTTTACATCATATTTTTCTTGAAAAGTCATTAGTCAACCTTTCAGGTAAAAATCATCCTTCTTTGTGTAAGGTCATTAGTCTACCCCAAACAAAGAGAAACATCCATTTGTGCGACACAAAACTAGATCTTACTAAAAAGCTCATTCATTGGCCATCAAATCCTTTCATCCTAATCTCTCATACCAAACACCTAGTTCATCCAAAAATATCACCATCCAAATCAACATCAAAATCCCTTTTGTCAAATCATCCTCAAGCAAACCTCATCTCTCATCTACCATTTTGATCCAAAACATTGTGAACATCAACATCACCCACTCGTATCATCCCTAGATTGACATTTTTTTGGAGAATCATCTTAGAAGTGAGAAATCTATCCTTTATCATGCTACAATCACTCTTTCATCCTCCATTTCACTACCACATCCTCTTTTAGGTCCAACAAATCAATCCAGATTCTCTAAGGTCTCCATCCCCCTTTCATCCACCTGAAAATCAAATCCATACACTTGCATGCCTATAACTAGATCACAACACAAGAAGAATCAAGCAATGACAGATTTTGGACAATACATGGGCATAGGAATGCCTAATACCAATGACAACAACGTACCAACCAACAAACACACAATCCACCTATGATCTTCCAAATCTTGACATATAATCCAAATGAAAATCCCTTCCATTTCTTGCAACCACCACCACCACCACCACAAAATGTCCCCACCATGTCCCAAGATGATCTAGATGTCTTGAGCTTTACACAAGATGCCGATAACATGGAACTACTTGACAAAATCCTAAGGTCAGATCCAAATAGATATCTTGACTACCTCCTCAAAATTGGTGCCCAACCACCCCACAACACGACATCATCCCAACCATCCACCTCTAATGTCAATCCTACCACATCCTCCTAACCATCTACATCAAACACCCAACCCATCATCTCACAAACCTTAACTCCCACCATATCTACCACCACCACAAGCTCTTATGTCACCACATCTACAATCCCCGTAAGTGTCTCCAATCCTACCACCTCTCAACCCGTCAACACATCCACTACCACAACTATTGTAAACTCTTCTATTCTACAAATCACCTTGGACATACAAGGGAACCTCATGCACGCAAGTGCTTCCACAAGTGTGCCTCCACTTGACCCTCAAACCATAGCATACATGCGACAATTCTTTTCACAACCACCTTTAAACACGACCAACCCATCCAACATCAATCCATATCATGTCAACCCATCCAATGTCAACCCATCTAGTGTCAATCCTTTTCATCTCACATATCTACAAAACCCCCTAGCATCATCAACACATCATAATCCCAACCCTCAAATACCTCCCCATATTCTCCAACAAATCCACGCTTACCAACAATATCTCACACACCTCAACCAAAACACCACCCCACAATATCAAAACATGATCTCCCAAAACCTCCAACATCAAACACCACCCAATCTCCAACACATCATCCATCAGCAAACCCACACACCTCAACTGCCACCAACCACATATCTCACAACCATTGTACAGGCCTTGATTCAAAAGGTGGATGATATGCAAACTAGGGGCAAACACAAGCATTACTCTTTTGAGGATATTTGTCCCTATCCATTTGATCAGACATTGTACATGCCCCCTTTCCCCATGAATTTTGAAACACCCAAATTTGACAAATACAAGGGAAAGGGAGAACCTAGGGATCATCTTAGGGAGTTTTACCTCACTTTCTTAGAAGTCTTAAACAATGATACATACCTAATGAGACTATTTCCAAGAATCCTTGGTGGTCAAGCCACTGAGTGGTTCACACATCTTCCCCCGGGCATTAGGTCTTTCCCTGAGCTCACGAAAAAATTTGTGAATCATTTCTCCTAGAACTTTGAGCATGAAATATCTATGATAGACCTTTGCAACACAAAACAAAAAAGCAGAGAATCCTTCACTTCCTTCTTGTAGAGATGGAGAAGCTTAGCAAGAAAACTCCCTTGGCCAATTCCTAAAAAATAACTCGTCACCATGTTTGTGACTAACATCAATAAGGAAATAGGGTTCCATTTATAGATCCTTTGTGCATCTACCTTTGAAGAAGTCATTGACAAAGGTACAACCATAGAATGAGCCCTCATCTCCAAGGGTTCGATCAAATTATATGACTATAAGTACAACAATAACAACAACAACAACAACAAACTCAACATCAACGTCCCCAATACAAATAACAACAACGTGTAATCAAACGAAAAGCCACACTATTGGGGAAAGAACAAAAACACCTTGAATGATGGTGTCACTAATGTGAAGGTCGTCCAACATGTACAGAATCAACCACCCTCCAATACATACACTGCCAGTAAAAATAACCAAAGGGGGCAATTTAAACAAAACAAACCTTGACAACAATTCACACCTTTAGGGGAACCAATCGCGGATATCCTTGACAAGTGTCTAAAGAAAGGTTTGATCACTCTCCCACCTGTTAAACCCCACCAAGAGAGTGAGCTCAAAGTGGCATGGTACAATGAGAACTATTATTGCAATTACCACCACATTGTGGGACATTAGACTGCTAATTGCATGAAGTTAAAGCATTGTGTGCAAGACCTCATCAATCAGAACAAAGTCAATCTTAAGCAAAGTGCCCAACCATCCCCTAATGCTAATCTAAGAGCTTACAAGGATCCACTGCCCAATCATAACAAATCCTCCTCATCCAATCAAACCTATAATATCACTCCACCTCCCGCATCCTATAACTCTATTGTAGGGTAGATAGAAACATCCTCTAACCATATCAATACAATCACCATTCAGGCTCAAGCACTAAATTATGCTGTCAAACCCTGTCATTGCTGTATATCCATCCATACAACCCCTACATTTGATCAAACCCCTGCATCCATGTCAGATTCTCTACCCAATCATCCATCTACACGCCCATCGCCTACCAATCAGTACAATCTCCTAAAACATCTAGGAAAGACCCCTGCATAGATCTCCATACTTGAGCTACTTCGCACATCACCTCTACATAAAGACATCCTTGATAAAGCACTCTTGGAGACCCAAGTTCCCGCTAACCTAGATGTGAATCAATTCCAAGCCATGGTGTGCCATATTGCCACACCTCATCATCTCACCTTCTCAGAAAAAGATCTCCCTGCATCTAAAAACTCACATAATGAAGCCTTACACATCGAAGTCTGTATCCACAAACATATCATCAAGAGAGTCTTAATAGATGGTGGCTCTGACCTAAACCTGTGCACTCTTAAATTATTAAAACAATTGGGATACTTGGATGTGGTTGTAGATACCAGTGAGTGCATAACAATCAAAGGGTATGATGACACTAAACGACTATCTGAGGGTACCATCAAGCTCCCTATTCAAGTGGGACAAAAGATAATGGAAACAAAATGTCAGGTCCTTGATCTTGATCTGCCCTACAACATTCTTCTCAGTAGACCATGGATCTATCCCATGAAAGCGGTCCCCTCCACATTCCATCAATGTCTCAAGTTCCCTCACAATGGCAAGGAAGTAACTATCTATGCCAATCTTCCCACCCCTTCCAATACTACAGTTTCTTGGAAGGCCATGACCACACCTTCTGTCCATATGACAAAGCCATCACAAAAGCCAATCCCACAACTTCCACCTCATACATCGACCCCACCAACATTGCCACCACTTCATCCCAAACACCTCCACTACCTGAGATCAAGATCAAGCTCAGTGACATGGGATGTGGGGAGTACGACCTATGCAGTACATTTTGTGTGGGCACGTTACACAACCCTAAAATGTTTGGTATCCCAAAGAAAGAAGAAACCAATACAATTGTCATCAAGTACAAACCGTCACCTGCCTTTGAGAGGAAACATCTCCTAGATCAAGATGTGCTCGAAGACATATCATCCTGGCTATATAAAGATGAGGAAACAACCCAAGAAGCTCCCACAATACCAATAGAGATCTATGCTAAAGGCTCAAAAATTGTCAAAAACATGGGCTATAAAGGACAAGGCGGTATCGGCCTTCATGAACAAGGGATCATGGAACCAGTCCAAGCAACAAGAAATCCTTATACCCAAGGGTTAGGATATGGTCAACGACAGCGTATCCTCACCACTGGCGAATGTGTCTTAGACGAGGTCGCTACAGTTTCCCCTGAAGTCGATAATATCAACGAAATAGGCCATCAAGATTCCTTTAGTGACTTTGCCAATTTCTTCAGCTCATCCATATGCACCCTATACATGGTCACCACCCTAGCCTCTTCATCCAATGACTTACCCCTTGTATACCTGGACCTCATAGATTTGGACCAACGGGGACCTCTTGTCTTCGACGTAGCGCCAAACGATGAGGCCATCACTGAAATGATGGGGGTTAGAGATCACTTCCCCCTGGGAGATCATAGAGAAGGATACATCATGGAACTTGATACAACTTCCTACATCAAGGAGACAACCCCTGCTTCTAGTCATAAAAATACAAAAATTAAACATGGATCTGATGGTGAAAACCATTCCGTGGCAGTGTCAGATCCCAAAAAAGTAAAAGTAAAAGATGTATCTAAACCTCCCTGAGGCGCCAGGAGATGGAAGCATGGGCCTTCTTGAGATAGACAAGGTATACCTTGACAGATCACCCGTCCTATAGAGCCAGCTCAAGAGATGAATCTTGTGATGGAAGAAGAGCTGAAAATCACCTTCAGGGTAGAATCTCTCAGCACACAAGAGTAAGAAAACTTCTTGGCATTCTTCAAACGTAGAAATCATAATTTTGCATGGACTTATGCAGACATGCCAGGGCTCGATCCCACTTTGGTTGTCCATCACCTTGCAGTACGACCTGATGCAAAACCAGTAAAACAGAAGCTCAAAAAAATGAACTGTCAAGGGGCCCTCCTAGTCAAAGCAGAGCTAAAGAAACTACTGGACGTCAGCTTCATCCGACCAACTGATTATCCTAAAGGGATTTCCAACCTAGTACCAGTAGCCAAACTAGATGGCCGAATCTGCTCCTGCACTAACTTCCAAGACCTTAACAAAGCTTGCCTGAAGGATGACTTCCCGTTACCCAACATTGACATGATAATGGATCTTACGACAGGACATGAGATATTATCTCTCATGGATGATTTATTAGGGTATAATCAAATCAGAATCACTGAAGAGGATTAGCATAAGACAACCTTTATATGTCCATTGGGGATGTACTACTGGGTGGTAATGTCATTTGGCCTAAAGAATGCCAGAGCTACATATCAACGAGCCATGACTGTCATCTTCCATGATCTTTTCCATCACATCATGGAAGACTATGTGGATGACTTGCTTGGAAATCAAAGACATGGGAGGAACACCTGGATGTACTAGCGAAGATCTTTGACCGACTGGAACAATACAATTTTCATTTAAATCCAAAGAAATATGTCTTCGGGGTTACCTCTGAAAAATTTTTGGGATACATCGTCTCCAGAAGGGGAATCGAGGTAGATCCCACAAAAGTCAAAGCCATCATTGAAATGCCTCCTCCAAAAACCCTAAAATAGTTGAGAAGTCTACAAGGGAAACTCCAGTCCATTCGATAGTTTATTGCTCAACTTGTCGATAAATGTCAACCATTCCAACATCTACTGAGAAAGGATACAACTTTTGTATGGAACACTCAATGTCAGGTTGCCTTCGACCAGCTAAAAGATTATCTATCTAATCCCCCTATTCTAACTCCACCGAGGCAAGGAGAACCCCTCTTGTTATATATCTCAACAACAAAGACAACTATCAGAGCCTTACTAGGACAACACGATGAACAAGGGAAGGAAAGAGCCATCTATTACATCAGCCGCACCCTGATTTCATATGAGCTAAACTATACACAAATTAAACAAGCATGTCTGGCCCTAGTCTTTACTTCACAAAAACTAAGACACTACATGCTCAATCACAAGACCAAGCTCATCACCAAGATCGATCCACTGAAAATATCTGCTAAACAGAGCTACTCTTACTGGGATAATGGCAAAATGGATCATGATCCTCACTAAATTTGACATCGAATATACTGAGAGAAAAGCCATCAAAGGACAGGTTATCGCTGATCAACTGGCCAAAGCACCCATTCCTATAGAATATCCTACACTGGCAGAATTCCCTGATGAAGCCATCTTGACAATAGCATCAGCAACAGAAACATGGAAAATGTACTTTGATGGATCATACACACATAGAGGCTCGGGGGCAGGTATCCTATTTATTACCCCTTAAGGTGACACAATCCCCAAGTCATTCAAAATCACATTCCCATGTACCAACAACGTGGCAGAGTATGAGGCCCTTATCACAGGTCTCCGAATGGCAATCAAATGGTGAATTAAGAAGTTGATGGTGTATGGAGACTCTCAATTGGTCATCTGGCAGGTAAACAATGAGTACAAGACCAAGGATGACAAGCTCCTCCCTTATAAAAAGATGGTCGATGACTTTAAAGACTACTTCAATGACATCCACTTTGAGCAAATCCCAAGGCTAAACAACAAAGCTACAGACACCATGGCCACCATCGAATCCTTGGTCGACATGAAGAAAGACAACAAGAAGTGTGAGTTCTTGATCGAAGAACTCCCTATCCCAGCATATGATGTTCCTCAATCAGAGCTAGTGTGCAAAGTCATTGGTCCCCTATCCCCATGGTATCAAGAAACCTACCTATACCTCCATGATAATATCATCCCCGCTAACCTATCCACCTCACAACAAAAACATTTCATCCGTTGAGCCTCTCACTTCACCCTTGTTAGAGATACCCTATACAAAAGGAGTCTTGATGGCATGCTTTTACGATGTTTAGACTCTATGGAAGTTGAAGTGGCCTTGCAAGAGGTACATGCGAGCATCTGTGGGGCACATTCAAGTGGACCCACTCTTTCTAAAAAGATCCTGAGGACTGGATACTATTAGCCAACCATGGAACAAGATGCCTACCAGTTTATCAAAAAATGCCTACCATGTCAATAGCATGGTGATCTCATTCATGCACCAACACAAGAATTACAACCAATCACTACACCATGGCCTTTCTCACAATGGGGACTTGACCTCGTAGGCAAAATACATCCCCCATCCTCTAATGGCTATAAGTTCGTAATCACTGCTACTAAGTACATCACTAAGTGGGTGGAAGCAATACCACTCACCTTCACCACTAGAACCCAGATATCCAAATTCATCTTCCATTTTATCATTTGTCACTATGGTATCCCTCATTCCATCATCACCAACAATGGAAGACCATTCAAGAACTAGGAAGTTCACACTTTGTTTGAAAATTTCCAAATCCAACACCATTTCTCCACACCATATTACCCTCAAGGAAATGGTCAAGCCGAAGATTCAAATAAAACCATCCTGCGCATCCTAAAGAAGACGGTTAATGAAGTTGGCCATGACTGGTGCCTCCAACTCAACCCCACCCTATGGGCCTATTGCACAAGCATCCCCACCCCCACAGGAGCCACTCCATTTTCCCTAGTATTCAGATCCAAAGCCATTTTACCTATTGAGGTCAAGCTCCCATTTCTAAAAGTATCCTTGCAAAACATAATCAATGATGAGGAATACTGAGTCGCATGGTTGCATCAGCTAGAATTATTGGATGAGAAATGCCTGAATGCATTGAACCACCTGCAGGCCTATCAAAATTGCCTCAAAAGAAGCTACAACAAGAGGATCAGAAACTAAAAATTTGAAGCAGGTGACCTTGTCTTTATAGAAAATCAAAAGAACTTGTAAGAGCACCTTAAGAAAGGAAAATTTGAGCCCAATTGGCTAGGGCCTTATGTCATCATAGCCACCTATGGATCAGGAGCATACCAACTTGCAACACCTGAGGGGCAGCCTTTGGATGAGCCTATGAACATCCTACATCTAAAGAAATTCTACGCATAACCCATGAGGTACCCCAATCAAAAAAATCAAAAAAATAGAAAAATAAAAAAATAAAAAATAAATAAAAAAATAGAAAAAATTAAAAAAATAGAAAAATAAAAAAAACAAGAAAAACCCGAGTGTAATAAAGACTTCCAATGGTGAAAATCACTTCGGTGATGCCTTGGATTGGTACCATGGTGAAAACCTAAATCAGGCACCATGTGTAGCGGCCGGTTCTACCATCTAATAAGTCCTCTTTCCATCACAACACCATATTACACACATCCCATGGCTTGGAATTATGAAACATTGAATCCTATTGCCCACCCCCCACTATCCCACCCAAGGCTAACCCATGGAATAAGGATCCTTGTAAGCTTCCTATTTGTACAATAGAAAATTAGAAAATCCAAAAATAATACAAAATCAAAAAATCAAAAAATAACACAATTCACCGCAAATCACCCCATACATCAATCTCACTATAACTCACAACCATCTACATCCATCAATCCTCACCATCACACCAATCCCAAACCATTCCCACATCATCAAGTCATGCCAGAACTAAATATTTATCTCACCTGCATCTTGAAATTACCTTGATCCCGTGGACACAAGGAATGTAGGCAGTCTGGAATACGAAGGAAGTTTCCAGTACTCAGGTACCTAAGATGCACCCATCCACCCTGTTTGGATGGTCCCCATACACTGAGCTTTATGGACCTAATAAATGATGCACACCCTAAAGTACGCTTGAAGCATGTCCCCTAATGCAAAAATCATCAATCAATGCACCAACTATAATCCCACACATAGCCTAACTGTCCTTTTGCCCACCTTTCAAAAATTATCCAACAAAATCCAACCGATTCGTGTCCTAGGATGTATCATTTCTACAATGGATAAGAATCTATCATTCTATTTACATGTATCTTTGCAAGAATACACAAAGGCTATCTATATCTTCTTTGTTGGTCTTTTTGATTATTGATTTTTATCTCTTTGTCTCACTCTAGGCCATCTCCAAAGCTGCCTTAATCTCATTATATCATGGCAAGTGGCGGACAACACCTAGAGTCAACATGGTCATTGTTTCTGTATGCTGTACTTGTGGGTTGATTTCATTACTCCAAGAATAGTATTCATAGCTTGAAGCCTCAGTCGGTTCTAGCATAATGTGCCTCATTTGCATATATAGGCATCAAAACCTTATATTTACTATTAGCACTCACCGCTATGAGTCCCCTTCCTAGGCTAAGTAAGGTTATACTACCTTGGGCACGCATGAAATTACCCTATTATTTGCAGGTCTAGTCCATGCAGTGGTGAGATATATCTCATCACCTAGGTCATTTCATACCTTTGTGAACTATATCCTACATTGCTATAGGAAACTAAGAAATGCTCTCAATTAATGTTATGCAACTATTGTTACTAGCTCAAATCATCATCCTAATCATTTATTCAACTACACCATCTGGGCCTAGATCTCATAATCACCTAACATATTCCCCCCTTCCCAAAATCCCCTCACTAACCCCATCCCTCCAACTTACTCTCACTCAACACATCCTCACCTAAAATAAATCCCCCCTCAATGATGTGGTGTCTTATGACCTAACAACCCCCTCATCCCCCCCCAAAATCTAGCCACTCCCAATCCTATCCCTAGCCCACTCATCCACCCTTATCCACTCCCTACCTATTCCCTTGCAGTGCAACCTCACCACCCAGGGTCCAAAAAAAAAAAAACATCATGTGTATCAAGACTTATTCATCTTGCCTATCACCTAGTTTACATCTCACCTATCACCTACTTTGCATCTCACAAATCATTTAATTTCAATATCACATATCATCTAGCTTGCATCTTATATATCATTTAGACTTCATATCATTAGGTTCATTTTAGAATCTTTTAGTTGCATATCATCTCATTAGGTCCATTTTAGAATCTTTTAGTTGCATATCATCTCATTAGGTTCATTTTAGAATCTTTTAGTTGCATATCATCTCATTAGGTTCATTTTAGAATCTTTTAGTTGCATATCATATCATTAGGTTCATTTTAGAATCCTTTAGTTGCATATCATCTCATTTAAAATGCATAATCATTAGGTTCATTTTATAATCCTTTCATTGCATTCCATAATCATTACATTGCATTCCCTATATCATTCATAATTGTTTAGTTACATTTAGTTACATTGCATAATCATAATCAATAAACATTTAGCTGCATAACCATATTTCCATACATAACATGTGTTATTAAGATAAACATACATTTCCATTACATTTTGCATCCATAATAAATGTTTATTAATCTGAACATTTATTTGTATTTTACATCATCATCCATAAATCACACACATGCATATATCAAAATAAGTAAACCATCAT
Organism: Cunninghamia lanceolata; assembly: GCA_027924645.1. NCBI lineage: Eukaryota > Viridiplantae > Streptophyta > Pinopsida > Cupressales > Cupressaceae > Cunninghamia > Cunninghamia lanceolata. The sequence continues at coordinate 7,511,497 of BSBN01000050.1, read as the reverse complement.
TATATCCATCATAATACATCAATAGGTACATCCATAACATCATCATAATACATTGCATAAACACAACACATCCATAGCATATAACCCATAAAGCACACTACATCTATCAACATAAGCATCATCATAACCATATAGAAGCACCATAAATAAACAAGATAAGCCATCAACTAGCATCATATCATATAGGATCATCACAAAAATACATCGCTCATCTATACACATCAAAAAATATAATGTCCTGATATAATTCCTCTAAGGGCTAAAATGATACAACTGTCACATGGAGGACCCTCTCTCTGATGGAGTGGGAGATCCTGACCTTGGTGGTGGCTGTGGTCCTGCCTGTGGTTGTGGCTGCGACTGAACCTGAACCTAGGGAACCTACAGGGGCACATGTGATGGAGGACCCATCGCCTGCTGGACAGACTAAACTAATCTAGATCTGTGTGACCTAGATGACCTAGTCCCACTAAGCTCACTAAAGCTCACTGCATGCTGCTCGGCTGGCACTGCCGCATGATAAAGAACCTGATAATAATCAGCTCGTCAACTAGCCTCTAACAACTGTCCCTATGCCTAAGACAGCTGTGTCTGCATCAATGTCAAAACTAGGGCCAGACCAGCCCCTGAAGCCTGTAAACTTCTCACTGTGGCCTCTACCTGCCGGGCTCTTGCAAGTGCCTCATCCCACTCCCCTGTCAAAGTGGCTATCTCACCCTCAGTTTGGCCTAACTATGCCCGCAATACAACCATCTGCCCATCTGTACCATCTAATAAAGCCACTGTCCCCTGCAACTACACCAACTCTACCTCACAGTTCTCTAAGGCCTCCTGTAAGCTAGCTACATGTGCCCATAGAGTCTCAACCTCCTCCTCCTCCTCACTCTGAGGCCGTTGACGAGATGCCAACCTCTCAACCTCTACCTCTCCACTTGCTCCTGAGGGGCCTACCTCTGCCTGCTGCCCTGTTGCAACAGCCTGTTGCTACTGTGAAACCTGTGGTGGGAGTATACCACCCCTATCCACCCTTGACTATCCCCCACACTGTCGAGGTCCTCCATGCTGTCGCCCCACTCCAATCTGAACCTGCTCAATAGGTACCTGTTGTATAGGTGCCTGCTGTCTCACCTATTGCTGGGACGCCTACCCAGCTACTGCTGCTACCAGCACATCCATTAGCTGCCCATCCCTCCCAATCACCCTCTACTCTCCATCCCCTCCAAACTCCATGATGTAGTCTGCAATGATCTCCTCACCCTCCTCCAGGAAATCATCCCCATCAGAATCATCATCCTCATCTCCTATTCCTGCCTCCTCCTCCACAGGGACTACCTCCTCTGTTGGATCAGTGAACCGAGTCATTCGCCACATCTGCCACCATATGTCATATGTAGGAGTAGTGCCTGCATCCTTGACAGTACTCTGCGAATCCCACCGCAACGGTAACAAAGCCATGAAATCCTCCAAGGTGACCTGCGACTGTATGGTTGTAGGCTAATAACGCGCGTCCTGACGGGTCTGTGCAAAAATAGCCATCTGTTGTGGAGTATCCTACCGCAACCCAAACTGTCGCATAACCCGTGAAAGTAGATACATGTCTATCGTGTGGTCTCCTTGACCCATCAAATAATGCTACTGAAAAGTAAAATACAGGTGAACATCATCATTTGGCCACGGCTCCACTCTGATGTAGGGTCACCAGGTCACCCGAATGACATCATCCAGCACCCGCCTCCAATACCAAACCTACCCAATGTAGGTGTAGTCAACATCCTGATATAGGAACACAAAGGCCTCAAATGGACAGTGATAGTACCCACATCTTAGCCAAGTAACTATGATATGCTCCCAAATCGACACATGCAGCAGAGTAACTCTAGCTGATGACATTGAATCATAAAGATAGATAACTATATGCATCTCATGATATAGCTGCCCCAACATCGCTGGTCCCCAGGCATACATGGTCTCATGCCTGACCATCCCCTCAATCACCTCTCCCCATGAAACCATAAATCCCTTGCCCCTCCTATCAGGCATCACTATGCCACCAATCAATGCACATAGGAATAAAGCAAATGGATTTGCACCCGCCACCAGAGTCCCCTCATAGCTCATCTCCCTCCTATCTACTGATAAAACAATGTGATTAGTCCCAAATACTCTAATCAATGCCCTCCGTCCCCTCCTCGTGTCATATGTCACCCGACAACAGTGAATAGATAGCTTGAGGATGCGATAAACATCATCAAGAGTGATAGTAATCCCCCCAGTAGGTAGCAAAAATGTGTAAGTCTCTAACCGATACCGCTCTACAACCACTTTCATCAGAGCTCTATGAACTTGCAGCACTAGCATCAACACAACTGTCAAGAGCCCTAACCTTGCCATTTAGGCCCGGGTGGCATCATCAAACTAGTCAAATAGTGCCATCACAGATGGCATGCATCACTCCTACAAGTACAATATAAATGAACCCAGATCTTGCATCCACAACTTTCTGGTCAAAAATCTACCTATCTTTTTCTAAATCAACCCCTTTCTTCTAATGTTGAAAAGCTAGAATCATTTGGCACCGAAACAGACCATACTTTACACCATTTTTAACAATGGCACTACTACTTCTACTCATGGTGCTATTACATATAATAGCACCACTGCACAAGACACTTTGCACCACTTTCACACATAGCACTACTGCGTAAGATACTTAGTGCCATTTTAAAAAATGGTGCCACCCTGCCACTTGGCGCTAATATACTAAATAGCACCAATTCTCCCAATGGCACATATATCACATATTGCACTGATCCCATTCATGGTGCCAAAACAAAATATGGCGCCACTACCTAAAATAGTGCTAGTCCAGAACATCGTGCTACCCTAACACTCATTTGGTGCTAAAACACCAAAACTCTAACCCATGCGCACATTGCGCCAATATAGACGATGGTGCCAAAATGCTAAGTATTTGGCACCAATCTACCCCTATTCTACCCGAGTGTATAGTGCCAATCCAGAGGATGGTGGTAATCTACATACTTTTAGCGCTACGCGACCTTGCGATAGCACCACCATTCCAAAACCCAATTCTTGAAACCCAAAAATACGATAAAAGTAAAAAATTGCAAAGCCAGGGTTAGGCTCTACCTGGGGTCCAGCCTCCAGTGCCTAGCCAAACGATTAGAAACACTTGGAAATGTGTTGAAGTTGAGGGAACTGGGAGTTGCATTCTGCCATCTCTCCTTCGTTCCTTCTTCTCAAGAGTTCAAAGTGTACAAATGTGGCACTCTTAGGGCCCACTTGTCTTAATATAGCATGCCATGTCATCCTTCTGCCCACTCTTTTTCCCCTCCAGGGTGCAGATCACAACCTTTTTCCTCTATTTTTCTTCCCGTCATCTTCTTTTCCCATCCTCTATCCAACCTTCACTCCAGTCACGTCCTTTCGAGAGCTCGCTTGAAATTTTTTAATTTTTTGGCAACCTCTCAAGGGGGCATCCCTCACCCATCTTATTCCTTCCCGACAACTGGGGCAAATTCTTTCTTTGACTTGACACCACTTCCCTGCTAGGTCCTAATGCCACGTCAAAGAGGGGCAAATGTAGACACCTAAAAATGTCTTTTACAACCAAACTGACTCCCAACATCCCTAAACATACCAATTCCCCTTCTAATCAATTAATTAAATTTTTATTTAATTAATTATCCCTTTATTACCTAATTTGTCATCATTCTATCCCCAACAATTGAATTAATTCCATTAATTCAATAGTCCAAACTTTACCTAATTGATTTAATAAATATGCAATATTTATTTGGTCAATTTCTCCCTCCTCACTAAACCCAATCAATTAGCTAAATCATGTTTAACTAATTAATTCAGCCTATTAATTGACATATGTAGTGCCCCTCAACTTGTCGTCTGTCAGACTGATGTTTGTTTAGTAGTATTGGATATTATGATAGTATCTTAGATTATTTGATGATGGATCTCTTGTTATGTTGTTAATTCATTAAGGACCTAATTAGTATAGTAACAATTGTTGATGTTGGATTATGTTATTTTATGCTTTACAATTTGATAAATGAATTGGATGTTATAGATGCTTTGATGTTATTCACTATATGGGTTTGGAAGATAGTTGATCATTTTATGTTGATGACTAGTAATCAGATACCTTGTTTAACATAGTTAATTGTGTATTCATAAACGTGAATGGAACAGTGACGCATTACTCACTCTCGAGTACCCTACCCCACTATGATTTCCATTCACTATAGGACTGCATGTGATGTATATATATCTTGTTATGGTTAACCGTGCGTTGCTGCAGGATGCAGGTACTAGTGCACCGACTCCACCTGATTACCAGGTTTGAGCGTGCCTTCGCCAATGGATTAGTTGTTTGGAGTTAACATGAGGTCCCATGTCAGTGTTGTCTGGTTGTCAGTTTATTCCTTTTGGTCATTGTCTGTCATTTGATCATGACTTGCAGACAGGTAATATTGTACCTTGGAGTCTAACTAGGTTAGAAAGTGTCTAAGTGTGTAAGGTGTCGTTGTGCTTTAATTAGAATCATATTACAGAAATTATAATGTTGATAATTAAATATATTTATAAAAGATAATAGTGAGCATCATGTCGATAGTTGTTGATTATTGTTGTAAATAAATTATTATTTTATTAGAAGTATAGTTGTTAAATAAAGATTGTAAGAAATTTGTATTATTTAATATAATATTATTTACAATAAATATTTAAATAAATAAAATAGTTGTAAGTTATGTTGTAATTAGTGATTTACAACTAAATTAATAAAATAAATTAAAATATAATTGTACAATTATAGATTGTTGTAATGTTATAACTTTATTAAATACAATATGGTTGGTCGGCTACAAAGTAATTAAATGTTGTCAGAATTGTGTGTTAATATTTTAAAAAAAGTAACCTTTTTGGGATCATTAAATTAAATAAATATATATTTTTAGAAGGGAGATGCACGGGATCACGTGCCGAGTCCCTTGGAAGAAGGAAGGGGCTGTGTTATAAAAGAAAAGCTTGTAGATGCAAAGAGGACAGCATTACAGGTGAAAGAAAAGAGAAGAAGGCTGGAATAAGCAGCTTGGAACTGCAGCACTTGAAGCAGACTCATCGATTTGATATTGTAGCCAGTTATGAATGGTAAGAAGATTAATTGGAGCATATTGGTAAACTTCAATGTTAACTTTGTAGTTGCATGAGTTTGAACTTGGCCGAGAAGAGGAGGAACTCCTCCTAGAAGCCCAAACCGATCGAATTGTATACTCAGACTTTGAGCAAAAACCTTACAGTTCAGAAGGTTTAGGGCCTTCCAGAAGCTTCAATTTGGACATCGCACGCCCCAAGCTTTGCCTGTGTAGAGGTCTTTTGGTGGACTTTTTATTGAAATCTGGGGCGAGTAAATACATGGAGTTTAAGTCTGTGGAGAGCAGCTATATTTGGTCAGGGTTTGAGAAAGGTTTGATGCCTGTGCCGGATTCCAGGGCCAGTATTTTTCAGGACAGGACGCTCAGTTTGGCGGAGAAGAAGCATCTCATGAAGTTCTTTAAGTTGATTCAGAATCAAGAGAAGCTCACCTAGGAGGACTTGGTGAGTAGCTTTGTACATTTTTTGGACCGCCAATGCCTGCCTTCATCTATCAAATTGTATAGCTTATAGCCTATTTAATCTTTTGTGAGAGTCTTCTCTTTTAAGTTTTACAAATGGAGGAAGTTCTGCGTGTCTGGACAGAATTCTATCATGATTTTATATGCCATAGCCCTAGCAGATTATGATCAGGAGGATGAGTCTCAGGGGCAAAGCACAGTACTAAGAACAAAAGATGGTATTGAACATTTAGTTCTCTATCTCTCTTCAATTGGCAGATTTGTTAACATGTTTGGAGCATTTTTATATCCAGTCTATGGCCAAGCCGAGCTACCTCAAGCTTTTTGTTGCACTGCTGCTTTTAAAGGAACTATTTATGTGCTTCGCATGGCAGTGACCGGTTTGCTTATTGGTAAGGAAAGTGGAATCTACAAGGGAAAAGTTAAATGATTATCATAGAGAAAATAGACAACCATCTTGGAATGAAGCAGATGTCATCATTTTACAGACGGAAACAAATGAAGAAGCTAAAGTAGGACCTGCCATTCTAATCACAGAACAAAAACGTTTTTGCTGGAAGAGAAGGTCAATTGAAAAACTCACCAGCAATGCATTTACCAGGATCAAACCCTGGGAGAGGGGAATTTTGCAAAAACAAGTTCTGTGCATGACAGATTCCCAACCCCAACAAAATATTCAAACTTTTCACAACAATCTGTTGTCCATCGAGCATATATTCCTTTTAATCGTGGTGTAGGGGACACCCCAGATACTGGCAACCCTCATATTGCGAGGGGGGTTAAAGGGTTCATAGAGTGGCCAAAGGGGATCCGTCAGAATAGTCTAAAGACAAAGTTGGAAGCTTGCAGTCGGGCAACCAGGTCTGTATGCCTTCCTGTGTGTTGACATTTTAGCTATTTTAATATGCCTTTGCAGCAATTCCTTTTATACAAATATTAGATGTTAACGGTTTGGGTATGTTTTATGGTCCATATTATACAAAGGGCAAGTCAAGCATGAGTTTGGTACCATTACCTGGGGTGATAGGGAAATGTAAATGGCATTTGGTTGCATGTGGATCCTCAGTTGTAATAGAATAGGAGCAGTCTTTGAGTAGGGGACAAATCTAGCAGTAGAGGACAAATCTATAGTTGTAGACGCAACCCTAGACAGCTCACAGACTCTGCGCAGAATCTGATGCACTTCACTGAGAAGAGGTCACATTTTGGAGGCAGAAATAGAGTTTTCTTATTTACTTTCCGTGCATTAAGGTTTATCGTTTCAATTCTAGGCTGCAGAAACCCGTCATTGTTAATCTAGGTTAGTTGTGCTTTCTTGTATGCATTTCATTTGATTGGCTTAGATTAACCCTAAGGAATGTTTATTTTCTTTACAATGTGTTTGAATACATGTGTGTATTAATAGTAGTACTATTGATATCCATGTTATTATTAGTATCATTATTATAATTATAATTATTATTATTATCGTTATTGTTATTATTACAATAATAATTATTATTATTATTTTTACTATTCTTATTATTAAGTCAAAACGGAAAGATGATGGCCAAATACCTAATTTTATAACAATGTTATTTGCAATTCCATTGTAGGAATGATTAGGTTTTATGGTAGGATAATTTGTTTTGTATTATTGCTTTCTAGAGCCAATTCAAGGAAAGGGTTTATCGAGGATTTAGTGAGCAACATGATTTGGGAGTTATGAATAATTAATTCATAATGTTCTTGATTAGTGCAATAATACTTTTAATGCTTCAACCGTATAATTGATCCATAATCCTTTTAAGTCTAGCTATTAGCATTCTCTATAAGTTCAATTTCTTATAACCTTGAAACTTTAGAAATCGTTGGAGGATAAGATAATTGAGTGCGTGAGTACTAGGGAACTATGGAGAAATGATATAGGATACTTCAATTATTTTTGTGTTTTGAGTTTTTATACTATAGAAGGATTTGTATATTCTAATGAGCTGTTTTAATAGATGGATTTGTTTAATTTAAATATTTATTGGTGATGAATCAATTGATGAATGTTTTGAAGTTATTGATCATTATTGTTTGGATTTTGGTTTAGGATCTTGATAGAGAAGGAACTTACTATTGATTGCGAAAAATAGTTATAAACTGGAATGGTAATTGTTCAGATCATTGATATATTTATATTTTGAAGAGGAATTGTATTAGATAATTAGTTGATATATTATTATTATTATTATTATTTCAAAAGAATAGTTGATTGTTTTTAAAGCCAAATAAATTGGGGATTTAGAATAATGTTGTCATTATTTATTTGATTAAAAGAAAATTGTTGTGATTATATATATTATGGTTAATGAAATTAAGAATTCTTGTTGTCGTAATATGATAAATTGCTAGTGGTCAAAATTCCAGAGGCATAGTATGTCGTGTCTGAGTACAACCAACATGTGGATAGGTGTTCTAGTGTTGCGTTGTCTTAAACATGTGATTCTAGTTGAGTATGAAGTACAATCTATCACGAATGAAGTTTTGGTTAAAATGTTAATATGTATTGTTGTTTGTCTAATTATATTTATCTTGTATTGAGTTTTGTGTTAGATTTTGAAATGGGGAGACATCGAGTATTGTAACAGAGTAATGTTTATGTATTGTTATGGGCAATATTTGTGAGTTGCCCTATGATCAAGTTGATATGCAAGAGGGATAATGCCTTGCATTATTTGCATGTGGATATGGGAATAATTGTTATGCAAGAGGAATTATACCTTGCAGTGAATATGTATGAGTAATGTTATAATGCCTTGTATGGTGGTTAGGGTTTACTAGGTGTTAGGAAGGAGAGTGGCTTTCAATATGGGGCCGGCGCCCAAAATGGCAGTCAGGATAACCCGTTGGAAGTAGATTAATCAAGTGATAACCTAAAATGAACTAGGGGGGTAAGGGTAGTTTTCACATTAAATAAGATTAATGGATTGCTCTCCCATGGCCTGTAGTGCTTGTATAGACTAAGGATGGGTAGAGAAGGCCTGGTTGGCATGATTGACTTCCTTGTCCTCACGAAAGGAAGGTTGATTCCGCATGTGTCACCCTATGGGGCCAGTGCCTAGTGAGAGGCTGTCAGGATAACCATAGATGGGGGACAGCGCCTAGTGAGAGGCTGTCAGGATAACCCATGCTAGGACCATGCGATGACACTCTCCCTACTACAACCTAGCATCCCTTGTTCGGTCTCTCCTCATTTGTTACCTGTTGCCTCTGGAAGTTAAGTTGTGTTGTGTTGTTATTTCCATGTGTTGTATTGGTGTTTGGTTGCCCTTTTGTTCATGTTAGTCTTTGCCTACCTGACTGTCATTGTTTGGGACCTCATGTTAACTCCTAGCTCGGGGGGTGGACCTTAGGGTTCCACATGGTCAGGTGGAAGAGCTTTATTATCCATTAGTTATTCTTCATCAAGTTCTTATGCAGAAAAGATTTATTCCAGTTTTCAGACAATTGTACTTGTCCCAGTTGGTGAAGATATATGTGTATAATCTTGTACCAGATTTGTGTAACAGATCAATCATAATGTATGTGATTCTGATGTAGTCTGAAAATGGCAATGTAATGATGTAGTTATGAGTAAGGAAAGCATTTTAGTTATGTATTTAATTATGTAGATTGTATTACATTATTTGTCGACATGCAATGAATATGAATAAGTTATTTAATTGTGCATGGGTTTTAGATCAGTTACTGATGAATGTTAAATTATGTTAGTTGAATTGTTAAGTAATGCAGCCTTGAATCCTTAGAGAATATGTCGTAGTTAGTTATGTTAACATTATTTGTTATCTAAAACATTTTTAAAAAAAATGTTCCTGTTTCATGTAGCATAAATGTGTATTTCTTTAAGGTGTTCAAGACGGGCGTTACAACATATCCCTACCCTAGGTAATTAAATAGCTATTATTTAATTGCCTACCCTAGCCTACCTCATCCTAGCCTTAGGATTAATTAAATACAGCCTTATTTAATTAATCTTAAACCTCCAATTAAGATGGTCAAATCTAGCTTAACACCCTTCCCCACATCCTCGAAATAAAAAATTGGAATATATCCACATAAGTCATTTTTTTATTTAAATGAGTCCCACATCACATTTAAATCTCTTACAACCCCTTACCTATGCCATGCCTCATTTATCTTCACTTATCTCGAAATGAATTTTTTAATTCATTTACCCTTCCCCATGTGAATTTTTAATTCACATATATTCCATCTCACCCATACTCATTTAATTCACCCTTTTCCCAAAATGAATAAAAAATTCACATTTATTCCTAGCCCTCCATTCCTTCAAGATCAAATATGGGCCCTCTACATCACTTTCATCCTCCACCATTGATCTCCCAAATCAATCTCAAGCCTTGGATCAAAATCCCTCCAAAATCTCTATAAGTACAACATCCTCCAACCCATTTTAGGATCCAATTTTTATGTAATGTTATCATGCCAAAATATCCATTGAGCTAGTCTTTGTGAGTTGCATTTTTGAATAGAAGCATTTCATATTTGTATTCATCAATTAGGGTATATCTTATCTAGGAGCTCTTGGGTGCAAAGCTTCTTTCCCTTTGATGAGATTGGGTCTTCTTATCTAGGTATAACTTCTTGTTTGTATGCATTTAGTTTATGTTTTACCTTTGATTTGATTTTCCTAATCACACTACCTTTTAACCTGTGCAACAATACCATGATATCTTTAATTTCAGGTATCATATGTTCTCTTGATAGTGCTCTGGGCAGTCTTGAACCTCCCTTTTAAAATTTCAATAGCCAATTTCTTGCAATTACACTCTTGTAATTTGCCTTTTTCAATGAAAAATAGCTGAAAGAGGAAGTAATATTAACATTAGAGTATGGCTCCTTAGGTGGGATTTTCATTATATCCATTAGGGTTTGTCTATTAATAGGTAATAACACATTACCATCAGAAGTTCTAATACATCTATTTTGGGGATCATATCTGCTCATGCATTCGAGAACTAACTCAGGGCGTTATACCGCCATAGGAAAGGCTGCAGCTTCGACTGAACCACTTTCCACTATTCTTTCCATCATAGGGGCAAACACATGATTTTTAACCCTTTCCTTAATGCCCTCTAAATCATACTGAGCTAAAAAGGTATCTCCATATTTAGGAAGAGAACAGACAAGGCTAGAACCATGCTCAGAACCAAGACAGGTAGCTTTCATGGCTACAGATTGGATAAATAGAATGAAAAAGCATTGAACTTCTTTAACGATGCCAGAAACTCAAAATGATTCTCTTTTTCAACAAAGAAATGGGATCAGCTATAAGAAAAGTCAAACTCACCTTCAACGGATCTTAAACCATTGTCAAACTGGGCAAGAAAAACCTTTTTACCTCTAGTGCTGTACTCCCTTTGTATTACCCTGTATGTTTTACTGTTAAAATTGGCCTGTCCGTTCTTGATAAAAGGCATGAAATCAGGTCAAATAATTACTGGATCAATTAACTTGTGCTGAGCTTGCTTGATAAGACACAAATTCTTACAGATGCATTAATTATAAATAGTTCTCGCACACGACCTTAATGTGTAATCATTACCCATAACCTTTTGAAAGTTAAAGTCTTTCATTTCATAAAATGTTCCAGATATATTTCCCTCGAAATGATTTTCTTCTTTTTAAAATCTCCTGCAAATTTTTGACTTAAAGAAGACTTCAAGAAAAGTGGGACTAAAGTCATGGAACGTTGAACCTTTGAACCATTGAACCTTTGAACTCTGATATGAGGTTCAACTCAAAGGTTCAAAGATACAAATTGAATCACGCAAGGGGACCAAGGGTAAATGACTCATGAAACATTGAATATTGAAGCATTGAACCATTGAACTCTTAAACTCTTGAACCATTGAACTCTGGAACTCTTAAAAAGGGTTCAAGTTCAAAGGTTCAATTCGATATTAATTTCACACATAAGACGACAAGCGAATAAATTTTAAAAAACAAAGAGCCGACTTGAGAAATAAACATATGACCAATAAGGTAAGATGGTAGGTCAACTTTTTGCTTAGGGAAGGATCATGAAAAATTGAATAAGGGTAAATGAAAAGGTAACAAATAGTAAGTTAGTTATAATAATATTTATCTACTTGTTATTTAAAAATGTGAAAATTGGTAATATTGAATATGTGATTTTTTTATAAAGATTAAAGTAATAACTTTAATAATTAATAATGATGATATTTGTCATAAGTCATTAATATTATATTAATTGTTTGAATTAGTGTATTGTTAGTTGAAAGATATTATTAGTTAATAAATTTATTATGAGGGTCTGTCATGACTTGAAAATCTCTCTCAGAAAGAAAATTTAATTGCTTTCAAATTCTAGGAAGTTATAAGATTCTCTGTAATGGTCACGGAAGTGGGAAATTAATGGAGATTGTCTATTTTTTTTTATTTTGGGGAGTTATTTGTGGGAAGAGGTTTCCAGAGATAACGAAGACAGAAATTGGGGGAAAATTTGTTATTGAAGATGAAGAATTTTGGGAGATGAAGAATTTTGGAAGCTCTGGATCAAATTTTTGGGTATGTTTCTGTATCTTTTTTTATTAGTGTTATTTGTGTTTTGATGAATTATTTCTTGTCTTCTGTGCTTTCAAATCAGTTATTTTGGGGTTTGTTCATGCCTTCCTATCGCTTACTTCACTCTCAGTCTCCGTAGTTGATCACCTTTGCAATTTTATTAATCAAATCTTGTGACCTTAATCCTTGTGCCCTTGAACATTTTTTTTTGGTGACTCTGTTTGTCTAGTAGACGTCTATTCTGAGTGGGTGGGGTTCCTAATGTCAGCCTCTTGCTTTCTTGAACTTTAAACTATAAACCTCATATTGGTAGAATCTCACTAAACCCATAGCGATGCCATTTTACTTCTGATCTGCAATTTCTAATGATATAGATGCATTTAATTTATCCTTTGTAATCTTCTTGTGCTAGTGCATTCTAGCCTCTCATTCAGACTCTCATAGCTATTCTTTTATATTTAGTTTATGAGTTTAAATTCTTACCTTTACGCAACAATGATTCTCTATAGTAATGTACGTCTCTCATGGCTTTGAAAACTTCAGCAAGATTTCTTTTGAAGCTCCTCCCTACCAGCCATTTTCAATAGTTGATCTCATTGACTCCTCTTTAATCCTGTGATCTATCTAGATAGAACCTATTCTTGTTCCTCTTTATTTTTATGATTCTAAACATTGATTCACCTTAGAGTGTTAACGTCCTTAGGGCATTGCATATAGAATGCTACTGACTCATTATTTTGGCCGTTCAACCTTTGGGAGAACTTCTAAAATTTTCCAACCATTGTTCCTCTGTTAGGACGATATTCCATTCATGGATAATGTCAGTATAATAGAGGAGTGATGTCCCTAACCTGTCCTTGATCTGCCCATAACTTCTCCTCATAGCTCAATCTTCCTGGCAGTTTTTTTTTCTTGGCTGACCAATTTCGTTATTTTTTTTACTGATGACCTTGAGTTCCCAGTCAATGCCTTTTGAGCCTAGCCATCCAAGTGCTTAATATAACTTGCAGATTGTCTGATGTCTAAAATCTCTTTTTACCAAAATGAAATTCTTCTATAACGCAATCAGTGCAACCTTGGTTTTATCTCTGATTTGCAAGGAATGAAACATATAGTTTAGAAAGTTGGCTTTGAAACTTTCTCTTTCTTATTTATACCTTTTGAAATGCCTGGACTTCTTTAGGAAGTTACTAATGTGATTGATATATTCTCTTGATATTGTTTTTTCTCTTAACCTTTAGTAGATATTAAGTCTATATAGAAATTTAACTTATAGAATGTATACAATTATTAATTTATGCATAGGTTTTATCAGCTTTGGATAGATTTAGTAAAGTCATTATTTTATCTATGTTAGAGAAAATGTCAGGTTAGTGTTAGTATGTAATCTTAAACTAAAAGTATGAAAGTGATGTATTAGAATATTAATAACTTTATGTTCATATCATTAGAAGTTGTGGAGTCTATAGAATAGTTAGTAATTAAGACAAGATAGATGAACTTCGTTATCTTATAGATTAGTGGGTTTAATATTAGAAATTTTAACATTGTTATCTTAATGAAAATTTTAATTCTTTTTGTGAGAGAGATTTAAATATCTTTTGGAAATCCATGAATTAATGTTTTTATATTGTTTGAAAGGTGATATGATCGAGTTTGATCTTTAGATTTTTAATTGCCTTCCTTGTAATTTAGTTGTCAACATGTATCGACGTGTATTAATTACGTCATTGTATTTAATTGGGTTCGAGTCTTATAGATATGCTTTGTCAAGCCTATGTGTAAAGTGATGTTTCTAGTGGGATGTGTTGGTTGTTAAGTGTCATTTTGTTAAAACCTTTGATTCCCATATCGAAGAATGGATATTTGAATGGTGATATTGTGTTTCAAATTTACCCAACTCCAGAGGTTTGGTTACTTGGAGTCTAGTGCAACATTGTGACATGATTTTAAATGTTTTGATTCAATATGAAGTGGATCAAGGTAAGATTGTCATTTTGAACCTTGAATTTGAACTTGACTTTGTAGTGTATTGGTATGCAAGAGGATAGATGTCTTGCAGTCTCTTTTTCATGCATGTCATTTTGGATGGTTTCTGTTGTTGGTTAGGGGTTTCTAGTTATATGTAGGAGAGTGGATTTCATGGTGGGGCCAGTGCCCAAAGTGGCTACCTAGATAATCCCATGGAAGTTGTTATTAAGTGATAACATAATAATTAATCTAGGTGCGCTAGGTAGTTAAACATATAACAAGATAAGCATGTTGCCTCACCCATGACTATAGTGCTCTCACAGGCTAAGGATGGGATGAGAAGCCTGGTTCGCAAGATCGACCTCCTTGTCTTCATGAGAGGAAGTGTTGGTTCTGCATGTGTCACCCTATGGGGTCGGTGCCTAGAGAGGGGCTACCAAGATAACCATAGATTGAGGCCAGTTTTTAGAGAGAGATATCCTAGATAACCCATGCTAAGGCTGTGTGATGACACTTTCCCTACTTTAGCTTATATACTTTCTTCATGTTACCTTATGTTGTTACCTCTGGAGTATTGTTTTGTCTTTGTTGATTTGTGTTGTCTGTGTTGAGTTTGTATTTTCTCCTTTGTACCTTTTGATCTTTGACTTAGTGGAACCTCATTGTTATCTCCTAGCTCGAGGGGTGGACCTCAGGGTTCCACATGGTTGCGTAGAAGAGCTTATTCCATTGGTTTTCTTGGGCATCCTGCTTCATGTTCATAGAAGATGTGTTTCCAGTTCCTGATCTGTTCTTGCATCTTCTGAGTTGTATTGCACTTTCATAGTTGTATGTCCTTCATGTATAATATAAACTGATGTAATTAGTCAAGAATATTTGTAATCATGAAATCATATATTTGATCTTATTCATATCTTGTAAATGAAAATGTATTCTTCTTATGTTGTATCAAATTGTATATAAACTTGTGTTGTTAACAAACTATGTTTAACTAATGCAGTTATGTCCCAAGAGATGTTAGTTGATGTTGTTATTAGTGTTGTTGATCTAGTGATTATTGCAAATAAGTGTTTAAAAAAAAAATCTGCATTTTCTTGTTCAGTTAACTTAACTCTCTAGGGTCACATGACGGGGCATCACATAGACTCTATATTACTCTGCAAATCTCCATAATTGATTCTTTTTTTCTAGGACTTCCTTCAAAAGATCTATCATATGATTGTTTTCATCATATCTTTGTGCTGTATTTTGGCATGAACTATCTGGCTGGGGGTTTTGGATTTTCAATACTGCTCCCCCTGAGACAGAGTTCCCAAATTACTTCCCGGAGGAAGTACCTGCATCAGAATCTAGTGTTGATCCACCCCTCACATTTTTAACATCCTTCTTAATCCAAAATTTGTCTATTTCTTTCTTTATTTCAATTAGATCAACCTTTTCTTTTCCTTTATCATTCCTTTGCTCTGTTTTCCTATTTTCAGTATGGTAGTTTCTTTTTACACTTTTGCTTCTACAGACTCTAGCAATATGTCCATACCTATTGCAATTGTAGCATACCACATTCCTTTGTCTTTGATTCCTTCTATTGATTGGATTTGATCTACATTGATTAGACATATGTCCAAATCTATTGCATGCAAAACACTTTCCATTGAATGATTGACTATTCCTTGCATTGTAGAAACCATTCCTTACCAGATTTCTGCATTCACTTGATTTGTGACCAATTCTCTTGCAGTTAAAACACTGACTAGAGAATGATGGAACACTTTGGTTTACTTTACTTCTGCATTGAGTACCTCTATGACCAAACTTATTGCATTTGAAATAGTGGCCATTGAAGTGTAATGTCCCCTTTCTAGAAGAAATAATTAAACCTGAATCTGCATTCAAAATGATTCTCAAGGAGATATTAGTAACATTAGAGATCAATAAACTTTAGTGATAAGCTCAAAGATAATATAAGTATTTCATTTGTATCAAGGATTATTCATTTCCTTTTTGTCATTCATAACTATTATATAATTCATTCCATAAGTATACTAGGATGAATATTAAACATAGTTTAGATTCATACTCTCCCCTCTTATTATTCATCAAGGAATTAGGATCTTACATGCTAGGGCGTGTGGACGATTCCTGAACCCATCTTGAGAAACTTAGTTCCTAGCCTTATGGTCTACCGATGGAGTCTTAGATCCAGCTTTGGGAACTTTGTCCCAGCCATTGGGATCAATACAAGATCTCCATACTCGGCATCGAGAACTTAGTCCCTAGCCCTTGGGGTCTACACACAAGAAGTGGAATTACTCTTCCTTTCCCTACAATACCTATGGTTCCTCATTAGATGAAATAATAAGTGCTATGGAGAAATCATCTTTATTTCAATATTCCCTTGTACTTATTTTCATCATGATGCATGAATTAAAGATATTCAACTTGAAAATTGAAATACCGTCATTGGTACCCTTATTTGTACAATTGTTCATTATTTTGTTAGATCTTAGATGTATACATATATAAGACATTTCCTTTTGAATCGTAATATTTCACATGGTTTCATATCAACTATAAGATGACATTATAGTGTGCATAGATATTCATTTATGTATGTATGTATGTATATATATATATCTTACATCTTAACATAGTAATTATAAATTTATATATTAAATAATTTTATATTTACCTTGCTGTCTTGCCCTTTACTATAGAAGATTTCCTTGCTACTGAATTTACTACTTCTCTACTAACTATCTTTCTCTGTTGCTGAAGACTAAATCTTTTTATGCATATCTGAATATTAATTTTGATATATATTTTATTCAGACCATATATTCCTTATCTTTCTTATCTGATTTTCTATCCTATAGAAGTCACTGCATCCTTTTGTAACTTGCCCTTTTTCCATAGACCAATGAATCCTTATGCTCCCTTTTTTTGTATATATGAATTGCTTTATATAGTATGTATTGCTAGCTGTCACCTCGTGACTTTTCTTACATACCTTTTCATTAAGGTAATGTCTACTCCTCTAATTTAGTTTACAAGGATACATATTAATAAAGTTTTCTTTTCTTTTTTATTTATTTATTATTTATTAAGGTGATCACTGGTGTCAACCAACTTAATCGTTGCACTTATAAGTATCCTCCTTCCTTACATATTAAGGAGTGATCGGCCTCCCCTTAACCTTTTAAAAGTATATTATTTATATAATATATATAGTATAAATAAATACATTTGTTATTAAGTATGGGAGCTCTTTTGTCTTGTCTTATTCACAAGCATATATTGTGGGATAATGTTTTTGTTTTATTAGACTTTTATCTTTCTATGATTTTATTTTAAATATGACCTTTTGTTTAACCGTATTACTTGGCCTTATTCCAAATTACCTTACTTTCTAAATTACATTACTTTCTAGCTTTAATGGATAAGACTTTTCATTAATAATTATAATATTTATTTTTATATACAATAATATATCTAGTTAATTAAATGTATATTTCATATATTTTATAATATTTAAATATTTATATTTATAAGATATTTAATTATATTAAACAAATAATATTATTTATTAAATAATACATATTAATAATATATTTTAAATAAATATATTATATATTATATTTTAATTATATTAATTTATATAAGGTCAATTTGAACAATTCAATTATAAATCACTAGTATAGGGAGATGACATGAAGGATTGATACTTTTGAGCATTTGGTTGCCTTATCGGAGGTCTTCTAGGTCTTCTTCTTTGATTTCTGAACTAGTTCCCTTTTTTTTGTTTTAACTTAGTGTTTCCTTGACTAGATTTTGAACTTTCTCCTTTCTCAAATCCCAAACCTTGTTTATCATCGGTACCTTTTTGACTTAGCTTGAACTTTTCTTCATAGCTCTTGGCTACTTCCAGATCAAATTTTAGAAGTAGCACTTCTTTGCTCAATTTTTCACATTCCTCTGATTTATCCTTCACAACTTGATTCATATGCCTTTCAATTTCTTCCTTTTCAACTTCTAGTCTCAACCCAATTAGGAACCCATGTGCTTCATCTAATTGATCATTTATCTCCTTGTTTTTCTCTTTGAATTTCTTGACTTGCTCTCTTAGCTTTAGAATGCACTCATTAGCTTCTTGATTATTGGCTTTTAGATCCCTAATTTTTGCTTCAGATTTTTCAAGATCAATAATGGTTGCTTCTAGTTCCTTGTTGCTTTCATAATTCCCAAATCTACTGGTTGCCATGGGTAAAGGATCCTAGATCTTCCTCAAGCTATTAGGCTTCTTCCAAGGAGCCTTGCTCTGATACCAATTGTTGATAGTAAGGAATATTAAGAGAGGGGTTGAATCAGTATTCCACAAAACCACTTAAATTTGTTAATCCAATTTCCACAATTAATAACATAAAAATAGAGTAAGTGTAAACACAACAACCGCACAGACGTAACACATGAACACCATATTTTTATGTGGAAAACCCAAGAAGGGAAAAAACATGATGAGTGTTAGCTCACAATATATTATTATAGTGCAATACTGGATTACAATAAGGCTCACTGCCCTTAGAAATGCTCACTATAAAAAGGGTCACGGCCTAAAGAAAGAAGAAGAAGAAGAAGAAGAAGAAGAAGAAGAAGAAGAAGAAAAATGGCTCACTGCCAAAATTAGCTGCTCAAATCACATCTATCCATGCATGGTTATAGCTCCAATGAAGCACTGAAATATTGACTCAAAGCTCTTCATCTCTGACTGCTATGTTTCTATGCTTTGCTTTTACATAGGAATAAGATCTCTCTTCTTCTGCTCTTGTCGCTTTCATAAAGTCATCTTTCTTCACATGTCGCACCCATATTCATTCACATTCGCATCACACAATAAAATACTAAATTCAATCCATTATATATATCTGCAACAATTTGATATCTTCTGATGCAGAGGCATCCACACTATAACCTTTGCATATAGCATGGATGTCCGCAGACCAACCTCATCATCATCACCTTCGCCATCATCATCATATTTCCTAAAACCACCAACAGCATCATCATGTTTCGCGTTACACAGTCATCATCATCATATTTCGGACGATCACAATCATCCTCCTGCTGACTACTATTCACCTCCTCCGCCTGTCGCCTATCATCATCATGATATTCAGCGGGCGCAAACATCCTCCAGTTGCACTGTTCATCGGGCTCCGAACTCCATCGGCATCATCATGATATGCGACACCACCTTCGTCAGCAGGATAACCAATATCCGGTTGTCCCAAAGATCCTGATGACGACCACCTTCAGCACCTTCCCTTCGATGCTCCGCTAGCCGACGACACAAGCAACAGCATCATGATATAATTTATCCGGTTCTCTCGAAACCTCCTGATGATGTTAATACAACCTTCTGCCGATACCCAAGCACATAACTACGGTAGGATAAACTCGCGTAGAGGGATATCTCAATATCCTGATGACGATGACGTCATATCCTGATGACGATGACGTCACCCAATATCCTGATGACGTCTTCAACACTTAGTCAAAAAAACAAACTTTCA
This sequence comes from Cunninghamia lanceolata, assembly GCA_027924645.1. NCBI lineage: Eukaryota > Viridiplantae > Streptophyta > Pinopsida > Cupressales > Cupressaceae > Cunninghamia > Cunninghamia lanceolata. The sequence goes on along the minus strand of BSBN01000050.1, from coordinate 7,491,732 downwards.
CTCCCGCATCTACTCGCGATACGCGGATGATTGGCACTCCCGATAGATGATCCTGATGCCGATACGCTCCTCCTCGGCTTCTCCAGATGATGATCACCCCGACGCACTTGCACTTCATGCACTCGAAAGCATCATGCTCTCCTTCACTTATCCGGATGACGATATCCAAACTGTCTGCAGGATATTCACCAAGATATCCTGATGATGCCGTTTTGACGAACTTCTTCACTTAGAAAAATTTCACTTCGCCGATCCTCCAGGGATGACCCGATCCAGTCTCAGGGTGATCTTCCAACTTGAACTTATCAGCTTGACCTAGCACATGCCCATGCTAGGGTCTTCAACATCTTTCAGCCGCGATCCTGCACACCTGCATGCAAACAAACAAACTACAACCTACCCTACTGTACATTACCATTCCACCGATTAGATGAGTCAACCGGTGGAATGGATCAATGAATCCATGAAACCACCCAAACCAGCAGATCGATTACACAAAGGAGATCAAACAGAAAATGAAACAGGATCTTTATTGATTTCAAAGATGCAATACAATATACTACTTCTCACTCAACACACTCGAACTCCTCTGCCTAATGCAATACTATACTGCCGATCGATGATATCTCTCTGTCTATGCAATATCAACCGATCTCATGCTTAAATAGATTATCCTACGAGTACTACTGACCTGACTCCAAGCGGCTGGGAAATCTCCAAGCGGCTGGGAGATCCAACCGGACCCTACAGCATGACAGCTGTTCCAACAAACTTCCTAAAAATAGTAAAAGCCTGGTCAGCATGATCTTATCACGATCAGCATGACCTTATTACATGCATTTGGTCTTAACAGACCTTCTTGGAATCATAAACAAGACCTATAACTACTAACTGCCTCAAGGAGGCCAGCTGTTAGGTAGGTGCTCCTGCACCATACTCCCCAAAAGAAAAGAACTCATGTCCCATGAGTTTAGTATGTGGAAGTCTTCCACCTTTACACTGTGCTTTGTCAATAGTCTGACCTAATCCAGCTCTGTCTGCTGCTGTCTCTTGGCTGCTCCAAGACTTCTGAACTGTAACTTGCTTTCTGGCAAGTAAATCCTCATGCCTGTTGATGTAGGCCTTTTTCAGGTTGTCTCTGTGTTTGCCAGGTTGTTTGACCAGAACCTCTGTCTGAACTACCTCTTGAACTGCTGAAATGTTCAAGCCTGTCTTCCTTTCAACCTTTATAGGACAAGCAATAGTCCCAACTATGACAACATCCTTGTCAATACTTTCAACTGATTGCTGTGTGCAGACCTGTTTCTGCACCTGCTGCTGACCTCTGTCAGTCACAACTGAAACTGTCTTCAACTTGTTGTCTGTAACAACTCCCTTTCCTGCAGTGTCCTCAACTGCCTTTATGCCTGCTCCTCTAGGCATCTGCACATACTCCTTCTTTCCCATTAAAATGATTTGGGCTGCCTTCTGTACTGCAGCTTTTGCCTGCAATGGCATCAACTTAATAATCTTCCCATCCTTCTTGATGGTGTAGGTATTAGCATACCCATCATACAGTACCCTTCTGTCAAATTGCCATGGTCTACCCAACAGTAGGTGACAACATTCCATAGGCAAAATATCACACAAAATTCTATCCTGATATGGTCCAATCTGGAAATCCACATATGCCTGTTCAGAGACAAAAAGTGATTGACTATCACTCACCCAAGATGTCTTGTAAGGGTGATGGTGTGGAATCCTTTCCAAATGCAGTTTATCCACCATTTCCTGAGATACCATGTTGTCTGTTGAACCAGTATCAATGACAACTTTACATACCTTACCTTTACTCTTGCATGTGGTCTTGAAAAGAGCTCTTCTTTGCATCATATCCTTTGATGCCTGTAAACTAATTCTCCTTAACATCAATGATTCTCCACTCTCTGGATATCCATAATTCTCAGGACCTCTGTTTGAACTCTGTGCACTTTCTTCTACTTTCTCTTCTTGTACCAGTTGTACTCTCTTATCATTAGTTCTATCATTTCTGGATGATGAACCTTTGTTTTCTGGACATTTGAAAGATGGATGACCAAACTCTCCACAGGTGTAACATTTTCCTGAAAATGTAGTAGAACCTCTACCACCTCCAAATCTTCCTATATTACCTTTCCATCCACCCCTGAAATCAGACTGTCCCTGTCCTTTACCAGTGTCTTCTTGACCCTCATTGGTTTGCTTCTGTGCAGGGGCTGCTCCTCTTCCCCTATGGTTTCCTCTTCCTCTCATGGACTTATCATGTCCTCTATTCATCTTTTCTTCAATCCTGATTGCCATTTGATAACAATCTTCCACATTCTTAGGGTTAGCTAACACTAACTCATCCTGTATGTTAAACCTCAAACCAGCCAAGTACCTAGCCACCTTTTCTACCTCATTCTCATGATGACCAGATCTCATACTTAACAGATAAAATTCCTCAGTATATGCTTTCACATCCCTGTCTTTCTGCTTTAAAAATTGCAGCTTCTTAAACATCTGGATTTCATAATCCCTTGGCAAGAATTTACCTTTGATCCTTGCTACCATCTTATCCCAAGAAGTGATCTTAGACTTCCCTTGCTTCCTTCTCTCAGATTGTACATAATCCCACCAAACCAAAGCATGACCTCCTAACTTGGTCTTTGCAATCTTTACCTTCTGATCCTCAGCAACATCTTCACATTCAAAGTGATTATCAAGTGCAGCAATCCAATCCAACAACTCATCTTCATTCAAGCTTCCAGTATACTTGGAAACATCAACCTTTACCTTAGGTTTTTCACTCTGTACTGCCTTTAACAGTTTTGCCAATCTCTGGCTTCAGCATCCAGATCTTCAGCTACCTCTTCATACTCTTCAACAGTATCTTCATCTTCTTCAGAATCACTGTCTGCCACTTCCCTCTTTTTGTTCTTTTCCAGGGCTGTCAGCCTGGCTTGAAGTGCTTCAGCAAGCTCCTTCATCTTCCTCATCTCTCTAGCATGTTTCTCCTTCATCTCCTGCAATTCCCTTGCAGTACCACTACCTTTCGGAGGCATTTTGTCAACCTCTCAATCAACACACAACACACAATTCAACTCTACCTCTGCCCTTTCGGTAACAGAATCAACACACAACAGCCCAGACCTTTTGCTGAGCTCTGATACCACTATGATGCAGAGGCATCCACACTATAACCTTCGCATATAGCATGGATGTCCGCAGACCAACCTCATCATCATCACCTTCGCCATCATCATCATATTTCCTAAAACCACCAACAGCATCATCATGTTTCGCGTTACACAGTCAGCATCATCATATTTCAGACGATCACAATCATCCTTCTGCCGACTACTATTCACCTCCTCCGCCTGTCGCCTATCATCATCATGATATTCAGCGGGCGCAAACATCCTCCGGTTGCACTGTTCATCGGGCTCCGAACTCCATCGGCATCATCATGATATGCGACACCACCTTCGTCAGCAGGATAACCAATATCTGGTTGTCCCAAAGATCCTGATGACGACCACCTTCAGCACCTTCCCTTCGATGCTCCGCTAGCCGACGACACAAGCAACAGCATCATGATATAATTTATCCGGTTCTCTCGAAACCTCCTGATGATGTTAATACAACCTTCTACCGATACCCAAGCACTTAACTACGGCAGGATAAACTCGCGTAGAGGGATATCTCAATATCCTGATGACGATGACGTCATATCCTGATGACGATGACGTCACCCAATATCCTGATGACCTCTTCAACACTTAGTCAAAAAAACAAACTTTCACTCCCGCATCTGCTCGCGATACGCGGATGATTGGCACTCCCGATAGATGATCCTGATGCCGATACGCTCCTCCTCGGCTTCTCCAGATGATGATCACCCCGACGCACTTGCACTTCATGCACTCGAAAGCATCATGCTCTCCTTCACTTATCTGGATGACGATATCCGAACTGTCTGCAGGATATTCACCAAGATATCCTGATGATGCCGTTTTGACGAACTTCTTCACTTAGCGAAATTTCACTTCGCCGATCCTCCAGGGATGACCCGATCCAGTCTCAGGGTGATCTTCCAACTCGAACTTATCAGCTTGACCTAGCACATGCCCATGCTAGGGTCTTCAACATCTTTCATCCGCGATCCTGCACACCTGCATGCAAACAAACAAACTACAACCTACCCTACTGTACATTACCATTCCACCGATCAGATGAGTCAACCGGTGGAATGGATCAATGAATCCATGAAACCACCCAAACCAGCAGATCGATTACACAAAGGAGATCAAACAGAAAATGAAACAGGATCTTTATTGATTTCAAAGATGCAATACAATATACTGCTTCTCACTCAACACACTCGAACTCCTCTGCCTAATGCAATACTATACTGCCGATCGATGATATCTCTCTGTCTATGCAATATCAACCAATCTCATGCTTAAATAGATTATCCTACGAGTACTACTGACCCGACTCCAAGCGGCTGGGAAATCTCCAAGCGGCTGGGAGATCCAACCGGACCCTACAGCATGACAGCTGTTCCAACAAACTTCCTAAAAATAGTAAAAGCCTGGTCAGCATGATCTTATCACGATCAGCATGACCTTATTACATGCATTTGGTCTTAACAGACCTTCTTGGAATCATGAACAAGACCTATAACTACTAACTGCCTCAAGGAGGCCAGCTGTTAGGTAGGTGCTCCTGCACCATCTTCATATTAGGTCAGCCTAATAAAATGAGGCGTGTACTCATACATTAAGTAGCTTGTCAGCCAAATTCATTTACCAAAACTCCCAACTAACTTAGATAACAATTGAATTACATTCACACATGTTGGCCTCAACTATTTAACAAATTAGGATTAAGTTTTAAACAATAGAACTTACCACATACAATTCAAACTTGTTATGTTAGCCTTTACTCAGACTGTCATTGATTCAGTTCATCTATTAGACTACATCTTTTACTACACACCATAGAGCTTGCTCAAAATCATGTTAAAGACTCCTCAAACACCACCAATCATACCTTTAGAACCATGAATCAAAAATATCTTTTATTGGCATAATGTGGACCACTAGAAATTAGACTCTATCACAGTCAAACTATGTGAAACAGTGTAGCGATACTTATCAGCTTGTAACTGTCTTTCCAGTGGACTTCAAAACTTGCAACTCTAGATTTAGACACTTCATACAAATGTTTATAACACCTCAAAACTACACATCAAGATATGCAACACTGGAGCAATGCAGACCAAAACAACTGAGTGTTCTACTCTGAGTAGCACTGTATTTTACTCTACTAGACTTAGGCCACTTGACGATATACTTCTGGAACTGGTCAACTACTGAAACCTTGGATATAAGATCGTCTGAGAGTTAGAAACATCATACTAGAACCACAAAACTTGATCTTCAACTATAGACCAATACCAGTCCAAACATTGTTCTTCTATCGCTGCTTCTGTATATTGCCAATACTTAGCCAATATGACTAAGTCTTCTTTGCTAGACCAAAAACTATGTTCCAATCTTGTTCCTTTTCTTGTTATCATCAATGACAACACTCAATTATTCAACATAGTAGTGTCTCTTGCCAACAAGAATAATATACTAGCATCATTAGCACCTCTACAAGGCATTTAGATCACTTTAACTTAGTAACTGAATCAAATAATAATAACATCAGAAGATACAATTGACACGAATAACAACACAAACATGTTGACATTAATGACAACACTAATTAGCACATACATGCAAAACACTCCTCCTCATCTCACCAGTTTCCACTCCACTTCCTCTTCTAGTAGGATCCAACCCACCATATTTTGATCTCCTCCTCCAAAAGTGTCCTACCCATTCCAACTCGTCTATACACAATTCGATATGATTGACTTCTTAGAAATTGAAGATTTTCATCTTCTCTCTTGTTTTCACCTCTGCACACTCTTCATCTTTCTCATCTTCTACTTTCACCATTTCATCAATATCAACTTTCTCATTACAAAATTCAAGAAACTAAAAAATTATCTCTCACCCTTCTACTGCTGCAACATTTTATTCATCACCATTAAATGCAACATCTCCTCTATCCTCATCTTATATTATCAATATATCGACATTGTAATGCCCTACCAAGGAACCTAGAGGATAACACAACTAAGATTACAAAAAGGACAATTTTTTTTAAAAAAAGCAATAATGAAGAAATATAAATCATATTTATTCAAACAACTAATTAAGCTTTAAACTCTAGGGTTCCATGGCTGCATTACTAATGAACTAAAACAAGATCTAACAAACATTATGAATTAACTAACAACCATAGTTCATTCTAAATCTAATTACATCAAATGAATAAACACATACATTTCCATATTATAACATCAGATAAGTAATCATTAAGGTCATGTATAAAGGATTACAAGTAGATATACAATTCCCTTTACATGAGGGTACACCATTACATTGCTTACAATATCACTTTCCTGATTACATTGGAGTACGTACATCAAGATAATAGTACATGATTCTACTGATATACAAAACTAGAACATGAACATAAGTTTATGTCTCCTCAAGCTAGAACAAGATCTGAAATCTACCACATAAGGTACATCCTTCTCGCACATGAACAACAACAAGGGGAACCAATGGAGATAAAAGCACAACCACCCAACCATGTGGAACCCTAAGGTCCAGTCCACCCCCATGCTAGGAGATAACAATGAGGTCCCACTAATCAAATAGTCAAGAAGACAATAGGCTAACAGATGCAAGGACTACACATGACTCCAATACAACATTGGTCAATATGAACATCACAAGCAACTCAAACAACACTTCCAGAGGAATTCAGACAATGAAAGAGGAAAACACAATTAGGAGGTACTAGGCTACAATAGGGAAGAGTGTCATTGCATGGCCCTGACATGGGTTATCTTGACAGTCTCTCACTAGACACCAGTCCCCATCTATGGTTATCCTAGTAGTCCCTCAATAGATGTTGAACCCATAGCGTGACACATGCACAACCAACATTCCTTTCGTGAGGACTAGGAAGTTGATTTTCCAATCACGGCCTTTTCATCCCATCCTTAGCCTGAACAAGCACCATAGGCATGGGTGAGGCATCCAATTATCTTATTTAGTGTGGAAACTACCGAACTCTCTAAATTTATTATTAATTTATCACTAGAATAACAACTTCTAATGGGTTATCCTGACAAGCCACTTTGGGCACCAGCCCCACATTGAAAGCCACTCCCCCTTCATTTCATCTAGATTCACAATACTAAAAACATAAACCAAGCATGAACTATCATATTTCTTATCATGATGCATTTTCAACACAAAATATACATCATTTCACATTACATAGAGCAAGGCATTTCCATCTTGCATAATCATCATAATCACATGAATAAGTATACTGAGCAAGGCATAAACCATCTTGCACAAGTATCATACCAACATGAATAGGAGACAATATTTCAAGAATGCATTTCATTCAACTCACATGATGCACACATAGCCAACCCCCACACAATCACACCCTCCTAGGCCTCTAGAAACAACTTCCCCAAATGACACAAACACTTGACACCACTAAACATAATGGTCTCAAATCACATTCACTCTCAGATGCACATCATAAACTAAGATCCTTCATCAATACTTCAATTACAATACCACAAATGCAACATATAATATGATGCACTAAATTATGGGTCTTAAAGAATGTAACATTAATCCAACCATGATCAATCATCTACCAAAAACAAAGTGAATCTATCTGTAGGATGCAGAACAATAATATTCTAACTTCTATGATCATATGATATATATAAGTGCCCACAAGTAACAATATTTTTACCAATAGATCTCAAGACTTAATTTAGTTTTGTTTAATTAAAATGATTGCAATCAACATGAAAATAACCCTAAGGCATACATATTAAAACACAACAATTATTTAAATACAATTTTTATCACAGTGAGGGACTATCTCCACAATTAAAATCATATAATAGACTATTAATAACTATAACACATGAATGCTATACCAATGGCTACAAAATTCACTAAACCACTATTTACACTGATGTAGATTTCATTAATAAGCTAGGAAATCTTGTAAATACTATTACCTATCACTGTATAAGCAACACTAAATGCTTATAAAATTAGAATGCTATAAATCTCTTACACTAGTTAGAATCACAAGATACAAAACCCAAAGCTACAATGAAAGAACCTTGTTCTAAGGTTAACTTGAAAGGAAAGGAATACAGAACAACAAAAACATTCCTATAGATCTAACATCTTCAACAAATCTACCACACTTTTAACCACATGCATATGATAGGATCATAACATATTTAAAAGATAGTTCAAACCAGGTAGAAGTATCACAGCTAAAGCAACACTAGAGTGAACACTAATAGCACACAAGTAAAAGAATAATCTTTTTCTAGGTTTTACCAAATTCCATTGAACACATGAATAGGAAGAGAGAAGCTCAGGTTACTATGGGAAAGATTAAGTGTCAACTTGATCAATCTTCTATAAACCACTACTACATTGGTCCTATGAATACCAAAATGATCATACCTAATACATAGTTCTTCTAGAGGTGTCTACACCTCATAATGATTACTAAGCTTATTAAAATCCCTTACCCAACACTAGTATTAAATGAATAAACTAATACAAAGCATTCTAACTTGCTAACATACCAAGTCTAGGAATAGGAAAGGGTTGATTGAGTTCAAGACATAAATATGATACAAACATTTTCTCAACAACAAGGTTAATAAGAATGTGACATTTCTTAAGCACAAATTATAAACATGCTCTATACAACTAAAGAGCCACAACATTCGTAAAGGACTTTATTATCACATCAAAATTCATTTACAACATCGCATACACATGAAATCAGGACATACTAATCTATGCCTCAAGAAAACCTCGACATTATGACCCTGTTACGACCACTGATACAACTTACACAAGTTCCATTTACCTTATACAATTCCACTCGTAATCAATTAATTTCTAAAACAAACTTATAAATCAAATCTTAAATACATTGTTTACAAAGCTAATTCTAGCCCATTAATGAATTTTCAACTTAACAATACTATTACAAAGAAATTGTAGTAAAAACAATATTAAATTCATCAACAATAATTAACAACCATGTCAACTCTTATTTAATCATATTAAACAAAATATAATAATGTAGCTATATATATATATATATATATATATGTACTTTTGTGTAATAATTAATAAGATATCAGTTGTAAGGTTTATGCAATTTTGCTTAGATGGTTATGCAAAAGACCAACACATAAACAAGGTATGTGAACTATTTGATAGTTGTCTCAAAGAGACGTTATCTTTTGGATAGAAATGATTGCAGGATACGCACAGAATGGATTTGTGGATTTAATAACAAAAACCAAGATGGCATAGGAATTGTCTATCACTAATTGATACATATCTCTGAATTGAAAAACTGGATAAACCTAATTTTTGGATATGATTTTTATAGATAAGAGCTAAATCTTATATAAAATTTTTAGAGAAACCCAGTTCAAAAATAAAGATTTATTGGTGATGCAACTAACTGTTTTAAAAGAGATGGAACAGGTGAGAGGTAGATAGTCACAAAATATTCATTCTCCAAAATGAAAAACTTGGTAAGGCATATTTTTTGATATCATTTAGATAACTAGGCCACACATCAAATATAAAAAATGTATATGAACCCAGTTCGGAAAAATAAAGTTATGGCTGCTGCAACAGATTGTAAAAATAGAGATGAAATGAGTGAGAGATAGCTAGCCACAAAATATTCATATCTCCAAAATGACAAAGTTTTGGGTAAGGCTGATTTTTGGATATGATTTAGACAACCATGCAACACATGATATAAAAAAAAATAAGAGGAACCCAGTTCGTAAAAATAAATTCATGGCTGCCACAATAGACTTTAAAAATAGAGATGAAAAGGGTGACAGATAGACAATCACAAAATATTCATTTTGGTTATAAAAAATTTAGAGGAATCCCAGTTTGTAAAAATAAAGATATGGCTAATGCAATAGACTGGGTTTAGAATATGTAGAAGAGAATTCACAGAATAATATAAAGCATGCATATTACAAATTCATTTCACTAAATCTAATGCAACAATAAATCAGATTCATATCTCAGTCCATACCTAGAATATTACTTCTATCACATCTTCACAAAATTCCCAGCTTGCATCCATTTTCCCCCAAGTCTTTTCTTCTGGAAACTATGGTTTATGGTGCCAAAAGAAAAAAATGAAAACTTCCCGAGAGCGAGAGAGATCATTAAAACATAAAACATATTCTCCTCTTTGAAATGCATGCTCCTCTCCCAAATTATGTCTTTTGATTTCAAAATAAAGTTGGGCATGCATAACCACCCCCCATAATTTATTCTAGAAGTTTCTCCTTATTAGAGGTAATAAATATTCCATATTTATTACTTTCTTACAATTTTCTATTTAATTCATTTACAACCAGATAAAAATAGTTTCTTTCTACTTTTTAAAAATTGGTCTCTTACTTAAAAGAAACAATTATTTCTAAGATTCCCTCTTGAGGTGCATAATTGCCACTTCCTCCAAGTGGCCGAAATGGAAAATAATTACTCTAGAAAATAATTTCTCTCTGATTTTATTTATTTTAGAATTTGCTATATATATAAGTTTTTATGACAACTCATAAATATTATAAATTTATTTTTATTGCCACTAACAATATATTAACTTGTATATAAAATATTTTAATTTTAATTTTATCAATTATATTCCCATTTGAACAACACTTTATTTTTCTCATTATAATAATTATTATTTATTGACCTTAGATTACAATATAATATAATTTCCCATAAACTTAAATTTACATAAAAGCATCTATATTTATTTATCAAAGTGCCCTCTTGACTAAATAATTTTATTTTAATGAAGCAATTAACAAAAACATTAATCAAACAATTATAACCTAAATAATCTAATGCCAAACAATACCTGACGATCGTGCACAATTGAAAAGCATAACCATAATAATAGTCACTAACTATCATGCCCATACCAACAACATTAATTGGGTACAAAACTGGATACTCATCCTCTTCAAGGATGATGGCTAAGCTAGGGGACCATATGTTATCTCCGTTCAATAGTTTCCATCAGTTTTAAGGCACGCTCAGACCTGTCAATTTAGGTGGAGTTGATGCCTGATACTTGTAACCTGCAGCACACAACATGGTCTATACACAAGTATAATAAACATAAAACAGTCACGGAGTGAAAGGGAATTGCAATGTTGTCAGACGCTCACGAATGAGCGGTACGACATTGTCTCTTTTCACAACACACAATAATTAGATCATCCTATAATACAAAATTAGTCACATAAAAATCAATTCTAACATATGGCAATCATAGTAAGATCAACATCATATAATGTACAACATCGACTATCTAACATACCCTAAATATTCCTATTATTTTACCTTCATCTTCATGCTCCTTAGCCATACTATATACACATCCAAGATGAGAATGGAGGGGCACTACATCCCCCCCCTAAAACTTGACTTACTACTAGAAGTCACAGACTAGGGAGAAAATATAACATATTCGTATTGCAGTTTTCTATTGCCAACATACGCATCCATATTAAGCAATTGTTCATAAGACAGGCACAATCATTTAATAAAGACAAGAAGAACATCAATTCCTTACCTTTAAGGCGTATCATGTGACCTACTTATAACCAATCACAATCACTCATATTTTGAGAATTTCAAATGATTTAGGGAATTGCATTCACATATTAACAAGGAAAAATACATCTCATCTCTTATTTCCACTATGGTTCGAACTAATTACCGAACATGTAGAGTACAATCCTCATGGAGTCCTCCCTTGAACACACTATCAGAGGTTCAAAATGAACATGATATAAACAACACTTAACATGAAATAGAGCCAACAGAAACAAACATTCAGAATAGCCACCATAGAAATTAAAAAAATATGCAAACCCAAGTGGGGGAATAATCAAATTCAATCTTAAGTCACAAAATGCCAGAAAATTTTCAACAATAATTCAAGTATAAGAAAAGAGTTTTGGTGACCATTCCTATCATAAGAGAGTTCAAAGAAAACAAATTTACTATTAGCCCACCAACAACACATGAAACAACTATCAAAATTCCAAAACAACCAAATTACAAAAAAATCCACATCATGATGTGACTAATTTAAGCTACAAAAGGGAGTATCCACTACACAACACCCCAGGACTCAAAGTCCAAAATGCATTAGAGAATGTACACCAAACACACAGACAACTAAGTTTTCTACGTCTTCATATCTAAACAACTTTTATACATGAATTTAAGGCAACAGAGTCTTTACTTATATACAAAAATTTTCTATCTTTAATGCAGTACATTTTTTTCCCCAAGTTATGAACATATGAAATTACTTCCTTATGCAAGAAGATATTTACAGAGGGAATGTATGATATCACACACAAGAATAATTATAAACTCTAGTTGACTTACAATATCACATTCATGATCTCATGGGTCCAACAAAAGCTCCAATTTGATCTCCTACACACGGTTCTTACATAGCTATACATAGCGATAACTTCCACAACAAAACTTCCACATGAGGTCATGGCCAACAGGGAGATAGACATCAGATTATCAATTAACCATGTAAAGATACCCCACACATGACAACACCACATAACCACATGACTCGCGATGCATGATGCCACTGAATAATTAAATCATTCCAATACTTACACATGTACAAAAATAGTGCAATTAACATAAAGATGGTATGGTGCTTATCAACATAACCCCTAAGTATGATTACTTCACCCAACCAGGGAACACAAAATACCACTGGCCTTTCACAACAGCCCACATAGAATGGGTATATGACATTCACATCACTAGAGGGGGCAAATACCACACTTCTAATTACATGCACTAACAGTAATCATACTTCTTTCTTCTAAAGCACTAGAGACCACAAGAGGAACTCAAGGCCTCAACAATTGAGCAAGCACTAACATACATGAAACACATATTGTCAGATACATTATCACATTTTCAAAAAAGGAGGGAGAACACATAGAAGACACATAAGTAAAACAAGGCATAACAAATTTAATTCTTCCAGAATCAAAGAACAAGTCTGTAAATTTATCAATCTTCTATCATCATACTAAGACACATAGGTAAGAGGTACTATTACAAACTCACCATAAAGAGAAAAACACTTAACCTAGAGCAAAAACAACAATCCAGAGGTCCTAGTGTTGCAACATGGCTCTGATACCAAACATAACGCCCTGCTAAGGAACCCAGAGGATAACAGAAATAAGCTTACAAAAAGGACAAATATTTTTTTTTAAGAAAGAAATAACGAAGAAATATAAATCATATTTATTCAAACATATAATTAAGATTTATCCTCTAGGGTTCCACGACTACATTACTAACGAACTAAAACAAGATCTAACCAACATTATGAATTAACTAACAATCATAGTTCATTCTAAATATAATTGCATCAAATGAATAAACACATACATTTCCATATTATAACATCATATAAGTAACCTTTAATGTCTTGTATAAAGGGTTACAAGTACATATACAATTCCCTTTACATGAGGGTACACCATTAAATTCCTTACAATATCACTTTCCTAATTACATTGGAGTACATACATAAAGATAACAGTACATGATTCTATTGATATACAAAATTGGAACATGAACATAAGTTTATGTCTCCTCAAGCTAGAACAAGATCTGAAATTTGCCACATAAGGTACATCCTTCTCGTACATGAACAAAAGCAAGGGGAACTAATGGAGATAAAAGCACAACCTCCTGACCATGTGGAACCCTAAGGTCCACCCCCATGCTAGGAGATAACAATAAGGTTAGGCACTAATCAAACAGTCAAGAAGACAATAGGCTAATAGATGCAAGGACTACACATGACTCCAATACAACATTAGTCAATATGAACATCACAAGAAACTCAAACAACACTTCCAGAGGCATTCACACAACGAAAGAGGAAAACACAATTAGGGAAGAGTGTCATCGCATGGCCTTGACATGGGTTATCCTTACAATCTCTGACTAGATGTCATCCCCCATCTGTGATTATCCTGGTAGTCCCTCACTAGACACCGGCCCCATAGGGTGACACATGTGGAACCAACATTCCTTTCGTGAGGACAAGGAAGTTGATTTTCCAACCACGGCCTTCTCATGCCATCCTTAGCCAGAATGAGCACTACATGCATGGGTGAGGCATCCAATTATCTTATTTAGTGTGGAAACTACCCAACCCTCTAAACTTATTATTAAGTTATCACTAGATTAACAACTTCCAATGGGTTATCTTAACAAGCCACTTTGGGCACTAGCCCCACATTGAAAGCCACTCCCCCTTCACTGCATCTAGATTCACAGAGCCCAAAACATAAACAAAGCATGAACTATCACATTTCGTATCATGATGCATTTTCAACACAAAATATACAACATTTCACATTACACAGAGCAAGACATTCCCATCTTGCATAATCATCATAATCACATGAATAAGTATACTGAGCAATGCATAAACCATCTTGCATAAGTATCATACAAACATGAATAGGAGACAATATTTCAATAATGCATTTCATTCAACTCACATGATGCACACATAGCCAACTCCCACACAATCACACCCTCCTAGGCCTCTAGAAACAACTTTCCCAAATGACACAAACACTTGACACCACTAAACACAATGGTCTCAAATCACATTCACTCTCAAATGCACATCATAAACTAATATCCTTCATCAATACTTCAATTACAATAACACAAATGCAACATATAATATGATGCACTAAATTATGGGTCTTAAAGAATGTAACATTAATTCAACCATGATCAATCATCTACCAAACACAAAGTGAATCTATCTCTAGAATGCAGAACAATAATATTCTAACTACTATGATCATATGATATATATAAGTGCCTACAAGTAACAATATTTTAACCAATAGATCCCAAGACTTATTTTAGTTTTCTTTAATTAAAATGATTGTGATCAATATGCAAATAATCTTAAGGCATACATATTAAAACACAATAATTATTTAAATGCAAGTCTTATCACAGTGAGGGACTATCACCACAATTAAAATCATATCATGGAGTATTAATAACCATAACACATGAATGCTATACCAATGGCTACAAAATTCACTAAACCACTATTTACACTGATGTAGATTTCATTAATAAGCTAGACAATCTTGTAAGTACTATTACATATCACTATATAAGTAAGACTAAATGCTTATAAAGTTAGAATGCTATAAATCTCTTACACTAGTTAGAATCACAAGATACAAAACCTAAAGCTACAATGAAAGAACCTTGTTCTAAGGTTATCTTGAGAGAAAAGGAATACAAAACAACAAAACATTCCTATAGATCTAACATCTTCATCAAATCTACCACACTTTTAACCACATGCATATGATAGGATCATAACACATTTAAAGGATGGTTCAAACCAAGTAGAAGTATCATGGTTAAAGCAACTCAAGAGTGAAATTTTACCAAATTCTGTCCAACACACAAATAGAAAGAGAGAAGCTTGGGTTTCTATGAGAAAGCTTAAATGTCAACTTGATCAATCTTCTATAAACCACTACTACATTGGTCCTATGAATACCAAAATGATCATACCTAATACATAGTACTTCTAGAGGTCTCTACACCTCATAATGATTACTAAGCTTGTTAAAATCCCTTTACCCAACACCTATATTAAAGGAATAAACTAATATAAAGCATTCTAACCTGCTAACATACCAAGTCTAGAAATCGGAAAGGGTTGATTGAGTTCAAGACATAAATATGATACAAACATTTTCTCAACAACAAGGTTAATAAGAATGTGACATTTCTTAAGTACAAATTATAAACATGCTCTATACAGCTAATGAGCCACAACATTTGTAAAGGACTTTATTATCACATCAAAATTCACTTACAACATCACATACATATGAAATCAGGGCACACTAATCTATGCCTCAGGAAAACCTCGACAACATGACCCTATTATGACCACTGATACAATTTACACAAGTTCCATTTACCTTATGCAATTCCTCTCATAATCAATTAATTTCTGAAACAAACTTATAATTCAAATCTTAAATACATTGTTTACAAAGCTAAATCAACATTTAAAGGATGGTTCAAACCAAGTAGAAGTATCATGGCTAAAGCAACTCAAGAGTGAAAACTAATAGGGCACAAGTAAAAGAACAATATTTTTCTAGGTTTCACCAAATTCTGTTTAACACAAGAATAGGAAGAGAGAATCTTAGGTTGCTATGAGAAAGTTCAAATGTCAACTTGATCAATCTTCTATAAACCACTACTACATTGGTCCTATGAATACCAAAATGATCATACCTAATACATTGTACTTCTAGAGGTGTCTACACTTCATAATGATTACTAATCTTGTTAAAATCCCTTACCCAACACTAGTATTAAAGGAATAAACTAATATAAAGCATTCTAACCTGCTAACATACCAAGTCTAGGAATAGGAAAGGGTTGATTGAGTTCAAGACATAAATATGATACAAATATTTTCTCAACAACAAGGTTAATAAGAATGTGACATTTCTTAAGTACAAATTATAAACATGCTCTATACAACTAATGAGCCACAACATTTGTAAAGGACTTTATTATCCCATCAAAATTCAATTACAACATCGCATACACATGAAATCATGACATACTAATCTATGCCTCAGGAAAACCTCAACTACATGACCCTATTATGACCACTGATACAACTTACACAAGTTCCATTTACCTTATACAATTCCACTCGTAATCAATTAATTTCTAAAACAAACTTATAAATCAAATCTTAAATACATTGTTTACAAAGCTAATTCCAGCCCATTAATGAATTTTCAACTTAACAATACTATTACAAAGAAATTGTAGTAAAAACAATATTAAATTCATCAACAATAATTAACAACTATGTCAACTCTCATTTAATCATATTAAACAAAATATAGTAATGTAATTATATATATATATATATATATATATATATATATATATATATATATATATATATTGTATACACCTAAAATTGACATGACTCTACTTAAATAAATATTTTAAATATTTATTTCATTGTCACATTCCTCTATCAATAAATAAATAAATTTATTTATTTATTTGATTCATCTCCTCTCATATTATTAAATAAATAACATTTATTTAATTAATTAAATTCATCTACATCAACTTCATTCTTCTAAATAATTAAATAATTTTAATTATTTAATTAAAATCTTTTATTCTTTCAAATTTAAATAAAATGCAATTTTATTTAAAATAAAATCTTAAATCTCCACAAAATAAAATATATTTTTATATTTTATTTATTCCTCTCAATTATCTACAAATAATTAAATAAATCTATTTATTTAATTATGCCTTTTTTATCTTCAAAAATCTTTCTTATCTTCTAAAAATATATTCTTCTTGTCATACAAAAAGGAAAAGTTGAGTTACAAAAGCAAAAGCAGTTTTAAAGCATCTTTAAAGCAAACTTGCTCTTAAATTAGAAAAATAAATTCTGATTTAAGAAAATAAAAACTCATCCTCATCAACAGAGTAGTTAACTCAACAAAGCTACTTTTTGAATGACACATGTCTTTCTTCCATTTGTTGCACATTCCTCAACAATCCTCCTCAGTTGATCTTCTCATTTCTTCTCAGCCATTGATCTTCTTCCATACAACTCTATAGATACAACCCTCTTCTTCTTCATTTCATAGATCCATAGCTTGAGCAAAGTTATGCTGCAGAAACACTAGCGTGCCTTTGGCACAACCATCTCCATAAGCATTTCATATCATCTGTCAATAGTGTGTTGAAGTTCACCTTCATTCACACAAAGTATCCTCGCCAACTTCATCTTGTCATCTTGAGGACTTCGAAGCAAGGAAGCAATCTTCTTGAGGGCCAAACAGTCATCTCCATCAAGATCAAGACAGAAAAGGTGAGCAATGGAAGGCGAAAGGTAAAGGGTTGTGAGTATCATCTTTGTTATTGTTTTAAATCCTTTTATCTTTAGATTTCATTGTTGTTTTGGGTTATATTATTATTCATTTTGATTAATCCATTTTCCCCTTCACATTTTGGCGCCCACCGTGGGGCCCTTGCCCCTTTTTCTAATCACAAATCTAAGTTTTCATGTAGATAGGTTCTGTACAGGTGTCTTACAGGTTGTTGACAGGTTTGTTCGGCGCATACACCCTTTGATTCGGTGCATTATATTCCTATTACGGTGCATTCATACTTCGGCACATTTAGCCGTTAAACTGATGCTTCTATCCTTTACTTTAGCACTTACGGTCATATGGTGCATCCATAGCTCGAGACGGCGCTTCTGTCCTCTGCTTCAGCGCATATGGTCATCTGACGCATATACACTCCCTAACAGAGCTTTTACGCATTTTTACGATGCATTTACTCATTTAACACATTTGCATCATATTATGGATCATTTACCTCCTATCTCAGTACATATGTAAAATGTTGCATGCAAGATCTATTTCTGCGCATTCAGACTACATTGCAGTGCTTCTATTTTGCACTATAGTTTTTAGGGTTCCTTGTGATTTTCTGATTGAGCTAACATTTTGTCTTGCAGGACTAGAGGCTAGAGTATTTCATTTAGTTGCATTGATTAATTCATCTAGTATAATTAAGGGGAAAAAGTAAAAAAGATGTATACATGCAAATTCTACATAGTCCATAACTAGGAAGAGAGTAATTGAACCACTGCTATATCTGCATATTGCTATCTTCTTTAGTTAGATCACTACTATCTCAACAATCAGGAAATGAACATTGCTATGTCTTAAACACTTCAAAGTTAACAATCACGTCTGTGTACAAGTAGAAAAGCCCATTTAGTTTTTCTACTTTTAACTAGGTTTGAATTAATCAATGTATTCTATGACTATGAATGACAATAGGCTTATGCTCTCCCCTTAATTGGGTGACCAGAATGCCAAACTTGTCATTCCATATATTTAACCTTTAGGGGGGCCTACCCTTGGATGCACGCCTGTCCAAGTGGGAATGACCCTGAGTGGTAACAGGCTAAAGCCAAGCCCTACCAAGCAACTTAAAATAAATTGTGCTTGAGGTGAAAACCTCCTGCAATGAGTGTTACTGTATTACACCGACGGCCAACCTCCCCTAAAACCCTCTAAGGCGTAACCCTTAGAGGGTGGGAGACTACATAATGGAGAGTAGTGTCATTGTATGTGTAACCACTAGAATGGTTACCCTGACTAAGAACCAATTGTGTAGCAAGCCAAAAATCCCTATTTGTTGATGCAAAGGGCGGAGCTCTTGAAGCAACCTTAATTCATGCGACTCTTAGTAGTAGTAGCAGGGACAATCTTAAGGTTCAGTGGGGGTACAAGCCTAAGGAAGCCCAGATCTGGTATGCATGAGAAGTGAGTGCCATGGAGGGGAGCTAGTGCTACCAGATCCTAGAGCTACACACTTTGAGTAAGCACATCTAGAGGATTCAACGAATATTGTCCTATCCAGCCTAGGGTGTACTTGTTTTTGAGTCAAAATAGTCCAAAAAATACAAAAAAATAACAAAAGATAAGAATCATGAAAACTTCTGTGTGTTTGCTGTGTCTGTGCCATAATTGAAATCAATTTCTCAAAAACACCAAGTTTCCAAACCAAAAACATAAATTTCTTGAAAAACATTCCAAAAAACTATGAAATACCAAGCAAAAACCAAAATTGCGCATTTGTCCCGATTAGCGGCGCATTTGCTGAGACTTTTGGTGCAGTTGATAATTTCCATGGCACATTTGAACAAAAACCAGAGTGGCGCATTTGATATGACTTGTGGCACTTATGCACTCTGTTGTGGCGTATTTAAACTGCTACGCATTTAAACCAAAAAGCAAAAATCCATACCTTCCAAGAGCAAAACTGTCAAATTTTTTTTAAAAACCATTTTTAAATCTGTCTCAATTTTTCAAAATTTGACTAAGATCATGCAAATCAACTACTTCTTTCTTCTTTCACGTCATAACTGCTTTTCATCCAAAATCTCGCCAAATTCTTCCAAAAATCCAACAAGGTTAGAACCAAGTTATTCTAGATCAAATCACATCTCAAACAAAACCTAGTGAGTCTCCTCTATCAAGGATCACTTATCCTTCTCTATTAGAACTCCACTAGTGGATCGTGCTAGACTAAGTCAACATCAAGCAAATAGATTTCTATCATCCTCACTTTGACTATAGTTTGTTCATCCAACTTTGTTTGACACCACCTAGATCTAAGAAGAACCTTGCTAAAATCTTGTCACCTTCTAGCACCTTGCTCAAAATCTCACTCCATCCCATCTCTAATCACCTCTTGCATGGTCTTAACTAGATTACAAAAACAAAACCAGATTGAAATGGCAGAGAAAAGTATCCCAAACACTCATGAAAGTGAGGAAGAAATTTCTATGGATGAGATCCTTCAAATGCAACATGACCCAAAATTTCAACGCCTATTAGAAAAGGTACTTGCTCAAGATCCTACTAAATTCTTTTTACTCCTAGAAAATCTAGGAGTCAATCTCCCTAAGGATTATGACATAGAGGGTCTTAGAGAAACCAAGGATGAAAGAAACCCTTAAGGAAATAGACACGAGGAAGGAACACCTTCAGACAAAAGAAAGATAACTAATGATCCTACGGATGCCCTAAGTCTAGTGAACCAACAAATCCTAGCATTACAACAAGAATTCATGGACATGAAAATAGGGGCATCAATATTGAACACTACATGTCAATATTGGATCTTTGTAACACCAAACAAAAAAGTGGAGAGTCTTTCGCCACCTTCTTACAAAGATGGAGATAGCTAGCAAGCAAGTGTCTGCACCAAATACCCAAAAAACAAATGTTGGAAATGTTCGTGCACAGCTTACAAACTGACATGAGCTACCAAATACAAATCCAATGTCCTACTTCCTTTAGCAAGGTCATTGAGATGGGCCTCATCATTGAAAAAGCTCTAATTGTCAAGGGTCAAATAAAAATCTATAAGGACACTCCTAGTACCAACAACAACATGGACAAACTGAGATTCTGGATGAAAAACAAAAACATTGTGAATGACGGGGTGGTAGATTCCAAGAATGTGGCACCAAAGCAACCAATTTTCAATTTGTCAACTCCTCAAAACAACCCCCCACAAAACAAACCAAGAAACACTGAATCTCGGTTCACCAACTTTCCACTTAGGAGAAAATTTACCCCTTTGGGAGAATCCTTAGAAATTTCCCTACGAAAGCTAATCACAAACAAGATCATAATGCTTCCATCGACACGAGAGTATGAACCCAAAGTCAAACCCCATTGGTGGAATGACAATGACTTTTGTGAATTCCACCGAAATAGGGGGCATAAAACAAATGATTGCATAGTGCTAAAACATACTATCCAAGACTTAATTGAGCAAAACAAAATATCAATCGATGGGCATACATCAAACAATGATCAGCAGGCATTCAAGGATCCTCTTCCAAACTATGAGCAGGGAGGACCCTCCAACTGAAACAACAGTAGATCTAACAACGCAAACTACACAAATGTCAGTTTTGACTATGTTGTTAACCATATCTCAAAAAGTAATTCACACATCAATGTGATCACTATAAACAAGGATCTGGATTGTAATGTTACTACCCGTAGCAATAGGGTCACTCTTAGGGGAACCTCTACCCCTCTGACTAATCAATACAATATCATGGATCAGCTACATAAAACCCATGCACATATCTCCATCCTTGAACTTCTGCATCTATCCCCGTCTCATTGGGCCATTCTTGACAAAGCTTTAGCAGAAGCCTCCATTCCTACAAACCTTGTTGAGGAATAGTTCCAAACCATGGTCGGCCAAATAACCTCACCTCATTCCCTATCATTCACTAAAAAGGATGATATGTCAATCACTCAACCCCATAACGCCTCTCTTCATATCAAAGCCTTCATTCATAAACACAAGATAAAGATGGTCCTAATCGATGGAGGAGCTAGTTTGAATATTTGTACCTTGAAGCTAATCCTTACATTGGGGTTTTTAGAGAAGGCTATAGATCCAAAAAGGAAAATCACTATCAAAGGCTATGATAAGGAGGAGAGAACTTCTAAGGGAATTGTCACTTTACCGATCAGAGTAGGACCTGTAGTCAAAGATGTGGCTTATCAAGTCCTTGATATGGAGCTAGCATACAACATTCTTCTCAGGAGACCATGGATTCATGCTCTGAAAGTAGTACCTTCAACATACCATTAGTGTATCAAGTTCCCCTATGAAGGTCAAGAGATCACTATACAAGGTGACCCCAATCCGTTTCAGTATTGCAACTCCATTCAGCCTAAACCTGAAGTGGTGATCCCAAATAATTGTGCTTCTGCTTCATCCTTGTCTCGTATTGACCCAGCTTCACTCGCTTCCACTTCAGAAACTCCTCAACCTAAACTCAACCTCAAAGATAAAGGTTTGGGTGAATACACAATCTCCCAATCCCTCTGCTTAGCACAACTCCCCTTATCTCCAAGATCATATGGGAGACCTACTCTGAACAAACCCAAAGTAGACAAAGCTACCAAAGGTCCATTTGTAAAATGGGGGAGCCTTGAAGATAAGAGTGATGAGAAAGATATCCTATAATGGCTATACAAGGATGAAGGCAATCCATCGACACAAAATGACCATCCCACTATACAGACCGCACAATATGGTCAAGGTTTCCAAATGCTATAGAGAATGGGATATGAAGGACATAGTCCACTTGGTTCGAGAAAGGATGGCATCACTGAGCCCATACAACCTCATACTTTAACAGCCTGAGACACTATAGGGCTTGGATACACTAGAATGCAAAGAAATAATAGAGCAAAGAGGAATAATGGTAAACAACTAGAAACATCCACTAGTAATCTAGTTGAGCAAATCCAACAATTGCAACTGAATAGTGAGACCAATTCAAATGAGTATGAATGGGATAGCCTCTCTAAGCTATCTTGTGATGAGAAAGATATTGATGTTGTCCACGAGTATGACCCAACCCATGCAAATGAGAGACAAGAGCCAAGGGCTAGACTGCTAGAGGCTGATCTGCATAATAACGATAGTGAAAATCGTGAGGACAGAATGATACCTCCCTTGACAAATCTGCTAACAGAGAGTACCATCACAGACTTCATCTGTGCTTTTAATAACTCTATCCTAACCATCAACACCATTGAACCTGACCAACCCAATGATCCCTTACCACTAGTACACCCTGAACTCGTAGACTGGGACCTAGAAGGCACTACCCCTGAGCTTGATAGCTTTGAGAATGACGAAGCCATCATAGACTATCTTGAGGTTAGGGATCATATACCTGCAGGAGACCACAAAGTTGGCTATGCTATAGAACTCAATGAGAAGGCCTATTTTGGAGAGAGTGCCAAGCCTTTCAGTCATAAAAATGTCAAAATGAAAGAAAGATCTAATGGTGAAAATCATTCTGCAGTAGTGGTAGATCATGAAAATAGTAAAAATAAAGATGTATCCAATGGTGAAAACATCCCTAAGATGCTGAAGGATGAAAGGCTTAACCCTCTACCTAATCTTACACATCAGGAGAGATCTTCAATCTTGATAGAAATAGTAGAAGCAATCAACGTTAACACAGGTGATGATCCTAGAATGGTCCATATGGCAAAGGATTTAATAGAACAAGAAAAACTAGCATTCACTGATTTCTTCAGGAGAAAACAAATCAACTTTGCTTGGACATATGCAGACATGCCAGGGTTAGATCTAAATCTTATAATGCATCATTTATCTTTAGCTCCAAGAGCTAAACCAATAAAACAAAAACTCAAAAAGAAGCACCCACATGTGGCCCTCATGGTAAAAGAAGAGCTAAAGAAACTATTGGATGTCAGATTCATTAGACCTATAGACTATCCTGAATGGGTTTCAAACATAGTACCAGTCACCAAACCAGATGGTAGAGTCTGAATATGCAATGACTTCAGGGAATTGAACAAAGCTTGTCTGAAAGATGATTTCCCCTTGCCAAACATTGACATGATTGTAGATCTCATGACAGGGCACACCATGTTGTCACTAATGGATGGTTTTTCTGGATACAACTAGATAAAGATTGCACCTGAAGACCAACACAAGAATGCATTTACCTATCCTTGGGGCACCTATTGTTGGTGTGTAATGCCATTTGGTTTGAAAAATGCCGGTGTAACATATCAAAGAGCCATGACCACAATCTTCCACAACATGATGCACACTATAATGGAAGACTATGTTGTTGACATTTTGGCAAAATCACTCACAAGAGAAGGACATCTGGCCGTACTAGACAAAATCTTCAATAGACTAGAAAAGTATAATGTGCGCCTCAATCCAAAGAAGTGCGTGTTTGGCATAACCTTAGGAAAACTACTTGGCTATATAGTATCTGCTAATGCTATCGAAGTTGATCCAGCTAAAGTGAAGGCCATTATGGAAATGCCACCTCCTAAGAATCTCACATAGCTAAGGTCACTACAAGGAAAACTACAATCTATCAGAAGGTTCATTTCTCAATTAGCAGACAAGTGGCACCCATTTTCTCACCTTCTACACAAGAATGTCCTCTTCAAATGGAATGAGTCATGTGAGTAGGCATTTCAGTAGTTAAAAGAATATCTCATGAAACCACCAGTATTGATGCCACCAATTCAGGGTAAACTACTGCTATTATATATCTCAGCCACACCTACAGCTCTGGGAGCTCTCCTTGCACAAAAAAACTATTATGGGAAAGAACAAGCCATATACTATATCAGCTGAATACTTATTGGATATGAATTGCAGTACACGCCAATCGAAAGAGCATGTCTAGCTATTGTCTTCACCTCACAAAAGTGGAGACATTATATGTTGTCACATTTCGTCCAACTGGTAGCAAAAATTGATCCACTCAAGTACCTACTCAACAAGGCGGCCTTAATAGGTAGATTGTCCAAATGGGTCATGCTTCTCAGTGAGTTTGATATTGAATATATAGACAGGAAAGCAATCAAGGGCCAAGTACTTACAAATCAACTAGTAGATGCACCCCTAATAGATGATAGTCCTCTGACCTTTGAATTTCCAGACGAATCTATCTTCCACATAAATACAACAATCTAGAAAATGTAGTTCAATGGATCATACACTTAGCATGGATGAGGAGCAGGTATCTTGTTGATCACACCAAGTGGTGACACAATTCCCAAATCATATAGATTACTCTTTCCTTGCACTAACAACGTGGCAAAGTATGAAGCCCTTGTCATTGGCATCAAGCTAGTAGTTGAATGGAATATCCAAGAACTTCAAGTGTATGGTGACTCACAGCTGGTTATCAATCAAGTAAATGACGACTACCAAACAAAAGATGAGAAACTAATCCCTTACAAGAGAATGGTAGATGACTTCAAAGAATACTTCATCAAGATCTCTTTTGAATAGATACCAATGATTGAGAACAAAGCTATAGACGCCTTGGCCATGATTGCATCTCTCATTGACATTCCAGACAATCAATCACGTTATGAGTTCTTGGTAGAGCTAGTATCTTGTCCTACATATGACACCCCCAAAATTCGTATCATTTGCCACATCGTTGGAGCTGATTCCCCTCTCTATGGAAAAATATTTTCCTATCTTAAAGAGAATACCCTCCCACCTGATCTCTCCAGTAACCAAAAACGAACCTTCATCCGTTAGGCATCCCAGTATGCCATTATTGCCAATACCTTGTATCGCAGAGGTCTCAATGGTACTCTCCTTAGATGTCTTGATAGTGGGGAATATCAAACTGCCTTGAGCAAAGTACACAATGGTATATGCGGGACCCACTCTAGTGGCCTTACCCTAGCCAAGAAACTCATACGCATGAGATACTACTGGCCAACTATGGAACAAGATTCCTATCATTTTGTAAAGAAGTGTAAAAAGTGCCAGATCCATGGGAACCTGATACATGCGCCAACACAGGAGCTATAGTCATTAACGACTCCTTGGCCTTTTTGTCAATGGGGACTCGACTTAGTGGGCAAGTATCACCCTTCTTCCTCTAGCAGCCATAAATTCATCATCACTGCCACTGAGTACTTCACGAAGTGGATTGAAGCTGTGCCTTTAGCCAATATCACAGGCAAGTAGATTGCCTCGTTTATCTTGAACTATAGCATTTGTCGCTATGGTATGCCTTCGTCTATTATCATGGATAATGGATGACCTTTTAAAAATCAAGATGTCAAGGAACTATGCGAGAGAATTCCATATCCAATACCACTTTTCAACCCCCTATGATCCCCAAGGCAATGACCAAGCAGAGGCATCAAATAAAACCAATTTGAAAATCCTAAAGAAGACTGTCAATGATGCCAGCCAAGATTGGCATATCCAACTGAATCCTGCACTATGGACCTACTGCACAAGCATCCACACACCCATAGGTGCAACACTGTACTCTCTAGTCTATGGATTTGAAGCTATCTTGCCCATTGAAGTCAAGATCCCATCCTTGCAAGTTTCGTTAAAAGGCCTCATATCTGATGAAGAGTACAGAGTGTCCAGACTTCAAGAATTACAGCTGCTCAAAGAGAGAAGGCAATAGGCCTTTAACCACCTGAAAGCATATCATCAACGCATGTCCAGAAGCTATAACTATAGAGTAAAGCGCCAAGTATTCCAAGTTGGTGACCTAGTCCTAAGAGAAAACCCCAAAAATCAACAAGATAGAGAAAAGAAAGGAAAGTTTGAACCTAACTGGCTGGGTCCCTATGTCATCATTGTAGCCTATGGATCGGGGGCATATCAATTAGCTACATCTGAGGGTGAACTCTTTGATGATCCTATCAATAGAATGCACCTCCACAAGTTCTATACCTGAAAACCCCAATGTAAGGGAGTCTTGAAAAAATCCAAAAAAAATTAAAAAAACGATCAAAAACATAACAAAAAAATAAAAAAATGGAAAAATAACAAAAAAATCATCCTCTGGTGAAAACCTGGCAAACAGGCACCTTGGATAGGTATCATGATGAAAACCTAGCAAACAGGCATCATGTGTACTTTTAGCTTCTG
Source organism: Cunninghamia lanceolata (assembly GCA_027924645.1). Classification (NCBI taxonomy): domain Eukaryota; kingdom Viridiplantae; phylum Streptophyta; class Pinopsida; order Cupressales; family Cupressaceae; genus Cunninghamia; species Cunninghamia lanceolata. The sequence continues at coordinate 7,464,319 of BSBN01000050.1, read as the reverse complement.
TGCAAATAAAAGTAACTGGTGAAAACCTGGTAAACAGGCACTATTTGTGACAAACCACTTCCTCCATCTGTCATGTCTTCATAGCTCTCATGTCCATCATATCGTTCATCTTAAACCAGTCCTTTGAACCATTGTCGAACTACGTCACCTTTGAGTTATCACATAGGCAAGGCCATTCTTAATGCACCCCCGAGGCTCCCCTTCACTCCACTGTCCCATCTGTCCCATATCTGGTCCTTTTGTCAATCTGAGTCCATGCTATTTCTGCATTCTTTGCCATCGCCTGGTCTTAGGTCCATTAGGTTCAGCCTGAACTACGTTGCCTCTGCATCGTCACGTAGGCAAGGCCATTTAGCAATGAGCCCCCGAGGCACTAGGTCAGTCCCTTAGGGTCTGTCTCTCCATGTCTGTCTATCGTCTCACCCATAATAAGCTGATCCTTGTCTAAATTGGGGGCAACTCCTCGACCTGGTTGTGGATTTGGATTCTTGAATGCCACATTTTCTAAGAGGATAACAATAAAGGATGGTGATACCTTTCACTAGACAAGTGAGCGTAGCAACAACAGAGCTCCCAAAGCAAAACTCTTGACATGCGAAACATCAACCTGTCCAAAGCAGAGCACCATACCGAAACACTCCAACTTATCCTATATCAATTATGGCAAAAGACACATCTAATGCAAGAATGTTTTGTGAATAGGTTAACTTACAGGGTCTTGAATTTTTCTCATTATGTCTTCCTATGCTGCTCAAGGATGCCAAAAGCTAGAGATGCTATGATGGGGGCATAATATTTTTTCTTTGTCTGCTACTTGTGGATTAAACTTTAGTAGTGTAACGACTTTTCTCTAATGACATGATCAGCAAAAAGATCATCGAGGACTCTGAGGTCTAAACATGAAAAGGGTCAATCCTTGTCTGTTGAAATGCAAGAAGTACTTAGGTCATCTAGATTCAAGTTTGACTAGATGCTTGTATCGACTTACCATATCAAAATCCATGTAAGGAATGCTCAGGTCATCTCGGTCTAATTATACTTAGATGCTTGTATTTTCTTACAACATTTCAAAAAAGTGAAAAATACCAAAAAATGCCCAATGATGAAAGAAAAAGCCTTGTAATATCAACATGACAATCCGTATTCATCCCATATCCAACAGGCCATATCATCCATGCAATAAGAAAATCCTACAGCATATCAAACGAAAGTCAGTATTTCTTCATCTCTTCTTCCTCCTATCTACATCATCTCTGTGTCAACTGAGTACATTTGGTCATGTCAAAAACATAGCATAGATAACATACCAGAACACATGAGATAGTCCTTTACATGATTACATCATTTGCATACATCATAAAGTGCATTAGGTCACCCACATACATGTGCATCCATATATCTCATCAAAAAAACCAAAACCATAGACAAACTGCATTAAACATTTCCATAACATACCACATCTGCATTGCATATCAAAATCATATACATCCATCTAGTAAGCATCACATATAAAATAGATTGCATCCATAACATATCAACATAGAAAACATGAGCATATACAACATCCATAACTGCATCATCATATAGAGTGTAAAATCGTGTCCAAATGTACAAAATGTCTAAAACAATCTATCCATCTCTCAGAGTCATATCATAAACTGTGTACAGTATACAACAAAAATGGTGATACATGTCTCAGGGTAAAAATAATACATATACAGGCCATCTCAGCCATCATAAAAATGTATACATCAGATTAAAAAATTGGTACAAGTATCTAAATCTGACTACCCCTACCACCATGGAGCACTGCTCCTGGCACTGCCCTCTCCTTTGTCTCCCTCTAACTACTGTGGGCCCCTCACTGATCCAATAGATCGAGACCCACCTACCCTATGAGCTGTCACAGACTGGCTCCTGAAACTGGACGTCTGCTGATCCGCTGCCACTACCCCATGGTATAACCCTCTATAGTACTGTGCTTGAGCCTAAGCTCTAGCTAGATCACTCTGAACTTGGGCTAACTGTGTCTACGCCTACTGCAACTGTGATACCAAAAAGCTAGAGGTCACATCTGTACCCATAGCTGTCATCGCTGCATCCCTCTCTGCCCTCATCACCCTTGCACTGGCCAAGGCTATGTCTCTCTCTATGGATATCTCTGATATATGTCCTACATCTGCATCTCTCTAAGACTATGCTTCTCTCAGATGAGCCCTTAGCTACCTAATCTAACCTTGTAGTATTGCAATGGCCTACTACTGTAAATCATGCTGCGAAGCCTACTGTGCCTATACCTACCCCTGTACCTATTATTGCGCCACCTGTTGTGGTGGTGACATCTACCTTTGTTGTCCCACCTGCTGTGCTGGAACTTGTGCCTGCACCTGTCCTATAGCTTGCGGCTGCACAACTGCCTGCGGCAAGGCCCCTCCCCAGACCTCCTCCTCCTCTGTCTTAGTCTGCCACCCCCTCCTCCCTCTCCTCCATCATCCCCCTGATCTCCCCTCCTCCTCCTCCATCCTCCTCTCCTCTTGCTAGCTGCACCCTCATCATCTGAATCCTCCTCGTCGATAGAAGGAGCCAACTCTCCCAGTCCTGAGTATCTAGGAAAGGGATGAGCAGCGAACCACTCCTCATAGTTTGGTGTCATGCCAGCATGCACTATCTCCCTCCTCATGGGCCAAGCTGCATATGGGCTCTGCTAAAAATCTACCAAGGCCTCCTCATATGATGCCACGGGACCCCACCTATACCTCTCTGTATGAGTCCTAGCAAAACATGCCTGTCCCTATGGTCTGCCTTGAACTCGACCAAACTATCTCTACACTCAGCTCACAATTTGCCCCTCTAGTATGTGCCTAGTCCTTCCAATCAGCCACCGAGTCTGGAAACAATATGGAAGCTCATCTGCCTCATCATCCCATACCTCACAGTCTAAGTATGGACGCTAGACAACTAGATCTACATTGTCAAATGCATGTCTCTAGTACTCCAGCTTCCCCAGCCTGTGCTGGGAAATCACACCTACATAGCCATAACTGTAGGGCTCACCCCTCTACCTGTGAAATAAGCATATCGGCTGAGTGATAGCTATATGCTCCCACAACCAAAACTGCAAGAGCGACACACCTGCTAACAAGCTCGCTCCTCTATGGTACACCACTTGGTGCATATCTCTGTATAAATGTGTAAGCACACACACACCCCACGCATACCAGGTCTTGTCTGTGATCATGCTCGCTAGCACCCTCCCCCAACCAATCGGGAAGCCGTGTGACCTCCTATCGGGGCATATCATGCCACCAATTAGTTTAGCCACTATACCCAGGAAGTAGTCATAGCAGTCATGTATGTCCTACCACAAAATAACCTACTCTACCAACCCTGGGTCATCAAACACATGTCTACACTCCTCCAAGCCAGCGTCCCACTGTGACTCATACTCAACCAGCTCTCCCTGAATAGGGAGGTGCAGAATCTGGTACACATCCTCAAGAGTAATTACCATCTCCCCCATCGGAAGAAATGCATAACGTCAAAGAAATTCATATCCAAGCAAGCCTACTCATAACAATCAAACTATCCTATCAATGAAATAACATATCAAATTAATCAAAACAACATATCATCTCTTGACTAGATTCTCGGCAATCTCAGAGATCACTTATCAATTGACGTATCGATCAAGGTGCCAATTGGGTTAATTTTGTTAAGTCATTTGATTTTTCATAGTGCAAATGTGCCAATCTAGGTGGCAAATGTGCCGATCCATATCACATGTGCCGCTTCACCATGAATGTGCCAATCCAGAGCTTGTATGAGCTGTTCTGGCACATGCGCCACTTCTTATGTCACATGCGCTGTTTCCAAGCAAATGCACCAATTCCGGGCTTGTATGCGCCAAACTATCAGATGTGCCGAAGTATATCTCAAATGCACCACATAACAACAAATGCGCCACTTCGGAGTGCATATGTGCCGAACAATAGTTTGGCGCTATCTAAATATTTTTCCCTAGCCATTAATGAGCCTAATAAATGACTTTTTACGAGTTTTGACGAACTACATACCAGGGGTCCTACCTCTGCTGGCCAATCGAGCCGTCGAACCCGCTCAAACTGGTGCTCCTCGTGTGGAATATCCATCTCTCTGGCTGCCATGCTCTCCTAAGCTCTCAAGAGGCCAATCAACTAAGGATGAGTGTGCAAATGAATAGTACTTGTGGACCCAGCTCCTATTTATAGCAAGTGACCCATATCTGACTATATGACAACTGTGATTACTTCCCGTGTCTGTTCCTCCAAACCATATCCCATTTTTCTCCATCCGAACCCACTTTTTCTTTTTTGTGAGATTTTCCATCTCACGCCTTCTACCTTCTTCTCGTCCAATCTCCTGAGGGGGCATCTTGTCATTAAACTTGTACCAAGGGCAATCCGAGGCATGTATCACTGTCAAAAATTCTTATTCTTTGAAACAATGTGATAAAATACATTGCATCAAAGAGGGGCAAAATGTATACACCTAAAATTGACATGACTACTTAAATAAATATTTTAAATATTTATTTCATCATCACATTCCTCTATCAATAAATAAATAAATTTATTTATTTATTTGATTCATCTCCTCTCATATTATTAAATAAATTACATTTATTTAATTAATTAAATTCATCTACATCAGCTTCATTCTTCTAAATAATTAAATAATTTTAATTATTTAATTAAAATCTTTTATTCTTTCAAATTTAAATAAAATGCAATTTTATTTAAAATAAAATCTTAAATCTCCACAAAATAAAATATATTTTTATATTTTATTTATTCCTCTCAATTATCTACAAATAATTAAATAAATATATTTATTTAATTATGCTTTCTTATCTTCAAAAATCTTTCTTATCTTCTAAAAATATATTCTTCTTGTCATACAAAAAGGAAAAGATGAGTTACAAAAGCAAAAGCAGTTTTAAAGCATCTTTAAAGAAAACTTACTCTTAAATTAGAAAAATAAATTCTAATTTAAGAAAATAAAAACTCGTCCTCATCAATAGAGTAGTTAACTCAACAAAGCTGCTTTTTGAGTGACACATGTCTTTCTTCCATTTGTTGCACGTTCCTCAAGAATCCTCCTCCGTTGATCTTCTCATTTGTTCTCAACCATTGATCTTCTTCCACACAACTCTATAAATACAACCCTCTTCTTCTTCATTTCATAGATCCATAGCTTGAGCAAATTTATGCTGCAGAAACACTAGTGCGCCTTTGGCACAACCATCTCCATAAGCATTTCATATAATCTGTCAATAGTGTGTTGCAGCTCACCTTCATTCACACAAAGTATCCTAGCCAACTTCATCTTGTCATCTTGAGGACTTCGAAGCAAGGAAGCAAGCTTCCTGAGGGCCAAACATTCATCTCCATCAAGATCAAGAAAAAAAAGGCGAGCAATGGAAGGCGAAAGGTAAAGGGCTATGAGTATCATCCTTGGTATTGTTTTAAATCCTTTTATCTTTAGATTTCATTGTTGTTTTGGGTTATATTATTATTCATTTTGATTAATCCATTTTCCCCTTCACACATATATATACTTTTGTGTAACAATTAATAAGATATCATTCATAAGGTTTATGCAATTTTGGTTAGATGGTAATGCAAAAGACCAAGGCATAGACAAGGTCTGTGAACTATTTGATAGTCATCTCAAAGAAACATCATCTCTTGGATCGAAATGATTGTAGGATATGCACAGAATGGATTTGTAGATTTAATAACAATAACCAAGATGGCATAGGAATTGTATGTCACTAATTGATACATATCTCTAAATAGACAAACTGAGTAATATGAATTTTTGGATATGATTTTTATAGATAAAAACTAAATCTTATATAAAATTTTTAGAGAAACCCAATTCAAAAATAAAGAGTTACTAGGGATGTAACTAACTGTTTTAACATAGACGAAATGAGTGAGAGGTAGACAGTCACAAAATATTAATATATCCAAAGTGACAATCTGGGTAAGACCAATTTTTGGATATCATTTAGATAACCAGGCCACACATCATATATAAACAATTTAGAGGAACCTAGTTTGTAAAAATAAAGTTATGGCTGCCGTAACAGACTATAAAAACATTGATGAAATGGGTGAGAGATAGACAGTCACAAAATAATCCTATCTCCAAAATGACAAACTGGGTAAGGCTAATTTTTGGATATGATTTAGACAACCAGGTCGTGCATCATACATAGAACATTTAGAGGAACCTAGCTCGTAAAAATAAAGTTATGGCTATTGCAATAGACTGTAAAAACAAAGATGAAATGGGTGAGAGATAGATATTCACAAAATATTCATTTCTCCTAAACGACAAACTGGGTAAGGCTGATTTTTGGATATGAAATAGATATCCAGGCCGTACATCATATATACGAAATTTAGAGGAACCCAGTTCATAAAAATAACATTATGGTTAATGCAACAGAGTGGGTTCAGAATATGTAGAAGAGAATTCACATAATAATATAAAGCTTGCATATTAGAAATTCATTTCACTAAATCTAATGCAACAATAAATCAGATTCGTATCTTAGTCCATACCTAGAATATTACTTCTATCACATCTTCACAAAATTCCCAGCTTACATCCATTTTCCCCCAAGTCTTCTCTTCTGGAAACTATGGTTTATGGTGCCAAAAGAAAAAATGAAAACTTCTTGAGAGAGAGAGATCATGGAAACATAAAACATATTCTCCTTTTTGAAATGCATGCTCCTCTCCCAAATTATGTCTTCTAATTTCAAAATAAAGTTGAGCATGCATAACCACCCCCCATAATTTTTTCTAGAAGATTCTCCTTATTAAAGGCAATAAATTCTGTCTTTATTACTTTCTTACAATTCGCTATTTAATTCATTTACAACCAGACAAAAATAGTTTCTTTCTACTTTTCTAAAATTGATCTCTTACTCAAAAGAAACAATTATTTCTAAGATTCCCTCTTGAAGTGCATAATTGCCACTTCCTCCAAGTGGCCTAAATGGAAAATAATTACTCAAGACAATAATCTCTCTCGCATTTTATTTATTTTAGAATTTTCTATATATATATATATATATATATATATATATATATATATATATATATATATATATATATATATATATATAAGTTTTTATGACAACTCATAAATATTATAAATTTATTTTTATTGCCACTAACAAAATATTTACTTGTTTATAAAATATTTTCATTTTAATTTTATCAATTATATTTCCATTTTAACAACGCTTTATTTTCCTCATTATAATTATTATTATTTATTGACCTTAGATTACAATATAAATAATTTCTCATAAACTTAAATTTACATAAAAGCATCTATATTTATTTATCAAAGTGCCCTCTTGACTAAATAATTTTATTATAATGAAGAAATTAACAAAAACATTAATCAAACAATTATAACCTAAATAATCCAATACCGAACAATACCTGACAACCATGCACAATCAAAAAGCATAACCACAATAACCATGACAACTATCATGCCCATACTGACAACACTGACTGGGTGGAAAACTAGATATTCATCCTCTTCAAGGATGGTGGCTAAGCTAGGGCACCATATGTTATCTCTGTTCAATAGTTTCCATTGGTTTAAGGCACGCTCAGACTTGTCAATTCAGGTGGAGTCGATGTCTGATACCTGCAACCTGCAACACACAACATGGTCTATGCACAAGTATAATAAATATAAAATGGCCACAGAGTGAAAGAGAATCACAAAGTTGTTGGATGCTCATGAATGAGTGGTACGACATTATCTCTTTTCACACCACACAATAATTAGATCATCCTATAATACAAAATTAGTCACATAAAAATCAATTCTAATGTAGTGCCCCTCACCTTGTTTCCGTCAGACTGATAGTACTCCTAGTAGGATTAGATATTATGACATGGATTCCTTGTTATTTCCTTGAGTTGTTTATGGATCTATTTCTATGATGACGATTGATGATAGTAGATTATTGATATTTTATGTTTCATAGTTTGATGGACATGTTTGATATAATGGATTAATGTTATTTCTGAGTTTAATGTGATATTGAATCAGGGTTATGATGCTTTAACGATAATTGTTATACTGGATCGTATTGTTATTGATTATTCTATGTTCTTGTAGACAATTGAATACTTTATTGTTGATGTAATCATGTGAACAGAACGGTGTTGCATTACTCGTGTCCGAGTACCCTGCCATGCTGCGATTTCTGTTTACTGTGTGCATGTCTTCATGTTGTATATATATGTTTAACTTTGAGGTTTGCTGCAGGATGCAGGTACCGGGCATCGACTCCACCTGAACTAGCAGGTCTGAGCGTGCCCTAGCCAATGGAATTGTTGATGGGAGTTAACATAGGGTTCCTCAGTCATCCGTCATCCTTGTAGAGGATAAGTCTTTAGTTTTGCGGCTGGTCATTGTTCTCAGCTTCATTTGTCTTCATGGGTTGTCGTCTTGTTTCCTCTGCATGTTTGACGGTCGAGTAATTGCATGAATGTGATTGGTTAGTTGTGGTATATAAACGGATAAATTTGATAATGTTTATTAAATAGAATTATAAATAATCATTGGTTGTTATATAACAAATATATATTAATTAATAAATAAATAAATAAAATCATTAAAGGAGATAAATTAGTATAAAGTGGCATTATAATTGTGAAATTGTTCTATAATCAAAACGAAAGTAAATAAATGATTTAATGAAATAAAATGTATTTATGAGTTGTTATATATATATTAATATCTATATGTAGTACTAAACTAAATAAAATAAAAATTATAAGTTGTATTATATTAAATATATGTTATCTTTGAGTTAATAAAAGTATAGGAGATTTCATTGCAATGTTAATTAAAAAATAATAATTTTAAGTGTCAGCTATATTTTTTGGCATTGGGTCGTGTGTTTATGCCCTAGAGGGGGAATACTATATAACAGGCAGAGAGAAGAAGAGAAGGGGAGGAGGAGCTGTGGGCCGAAATCAGAAGATTTTGGGAGACTAGAGCTGCAAACTGTAATCGGACAGCAACAGCAACCCGCAGCCAGTCAATTAATCAGAAATCAGGTTCCATTCTCTTTAAGAGTTTTATCTTTGAAAATAAATTAAAACTGGATGTCGTATTCATGCTTTGATTGTTGAGCTTGTGAAGTATTCTGAAATCACTGTGTTCATTAAGTGTATACTGCCAAACTCATTTACCTTACACTTATCAAATCAGATAAATCTATGTTCATATCCAACTTCTTGCTGTTGTGTCCGTGTAATTATGCGTGAAGTTCTAAATCTGAATATACTAAACCTTTTGTCAATTAATAGTAAATAATAATAGGAAATGTTATACGGGTTAAAGGAAGGTTTTATTTTCGCAGAAGATCACATAAGATTACAGAACAAATGTTCGCCATTCCAGTTACAGCAGCCTTGAGCCTTTTGCCATAATTTGGAGCGATCCCTTGATGAGGGACGGACCACAAAGCCTCATCTGATATGTTGATCATATCCGATTCTCTCAATTTTTCTGAATTTTATTCTTGTTTTAAAGATTTGTTATGTTGTTGAATTACTGTGAATACTCAATGGATTGTTGATCTTCTATTTGTTGTATTCGTGTGATTTTAATGGATGGAGTTGTTTATTTGCCTTCATAAGAGTTTGTATTTGCTTATTTGCTTCGATGAGAGTTTGCTTTGTTAAGGATTTGTTTCCTTTGGATGTTGTGATTTTTAAAGGATGTTGAATTTGTTTGATTTTTGTGGATGGATCCGTTTATTTGTCAAGGGTCTGATGATTCGTGAATTGTTTAAAGGATTTAATTTGGGAAGATTTGCTTGGATTCTCTTGTCTGCTGTTATTTTCATCTAGGGTTGTACCTTCAAAATTTAGGCTCTGTTATGAAAGTCACAATGTTTTACTATTTAAGCTTATTCCATTTGACAAGGGTTTGCTCTGATAAACTTGGAAAATTTGTTTGGTTTGTGGTTGGTTTGAATGGATGAACTTTGGCAGATTTATTAAATGACATTTTTAGTTTGATTTTGCAGGCTTTGTCATGTTTTGAATAAGCAATGTTTTAAAAGTAATTTTCGGATTTCTTTCCACAGTATAAATTCTGCATGTTCTTCAATTGTTATGTCGTTAGACATGCATTTACCATATCGTATTGGGTTTTGTTTGGGATTGACGGTGCATTGCAAGCATAAGTGTCCTGCAAACGATGACCATTCACATCGATTGACACCCTAGCTGTCAGAGAAGAGGAGCAGCAATCCTCTTTCTCACTTGGACTATTTGCATCCTTGGATGCCCTAACTGGCTGAAAGAGGGGCAGCTATGCTCCTAATCACGTTGCATGGCTGCACCAACAAGTTTGGGAGAGTAAGGCAAAAAAATCTTTTCGACAAAAGACTCCCAAGATTTGTAACAACGTTAAGAGATTTATCAACGCATATGAGATGTAATATCCTCATTTTATTCTGACTGGTTGAATTGTTATAACTTCGCTTTGTAAGGGAGTGGTAGCCGGAAATCATCCAAAACAGCGTGGTGCATCCAGGCTGGGGGAATTTAGAAAGGCAATCAAGAATGTACAATATGGTGTTGGAATATCTAATCTGATTCCTTCCAACAGATCTGCCGCCCTGTAAAAGGGGATTTAACTTTGCTGGCAGAATTAAAGGTGATAGGTTAATTTGAATGGCTGAGTGCCAGCTTTAGGCTCTTTTCAGTTTTTTTAGTATGCTGTTATAATCAGAACAACACTTGCACAGAAGGTTTTATTTTAAGCAGCGAGTTTAACTGTTGTTCCAGATTTGGAAGTCTAAGTTATGCAGGAGAGGGGCACACGCTATATGCAAGCCTCATCCTCTTCCAGAATAAGACTTTGCTTTGTTATTTTGGAATCTTGATTTTTTCAGATTTAGCTAGATGCCATCTTTAGCTACTGTTCTATTTTCAGCTTAAGTGCTTAAGTTCCAGTTTTCTAGGCAGTTTGACTCATGCAAGGAAGGGAACACTTCCTTAGATAAGATTAGATCAGGTTTTTGCTTTTCCTAATTAGATCAGCCTTCTTCATCTATAAAAGAAGTCGGTGGTGTGAGTGAAATTCATTCCATTTTTGAGCTAGTGCTGTCTATTTCATTTCAGAATTAATGAGAAGACAGTTGAACTTGTAGGTTTGAAAGTTAAATATGTGTAGGTTTGAGAGAGTTAGATATGTGTAGTATTGAGAGTTAAATGTGTATGCAATGTTTGCTTTTCAGTGTGATGTGCTTGTAGATTCTTGTATTAAGAATCAGCAGTTTTTGGTAGGAGTTATCAAGTTTAAGTTCCCTAGTGTTTAGGGTTTTCTCTTTTGTGAGAATTAAATTATGTCTTCCTTTTAAATTATATTAGTTCTTCTTGGAAATAAAATATAGAATGGGGATTATTATTAAGGTTGAGGTTTAAATTGGAGGTAGATATTTACCAAACTTACTTTGTTGTTATTATAGTTTTAAAATCATGAATTTGTTATGTAATTATAATTATTTTTCTAGTAGTTTTATTTAAATCTTAAATAATATTTATATTGTGTTTAGAGTGTAACTAAATGTAGAAGTAAATTGTTCTAATTAAAAATAAATTGTGAGTTATGGTTAATCTAATTTGCTTAAACAATATTGTTGATTGTAAAATGAACGTATGTTATTTATAAATTGGGTAGATATGATGAGAGCAATTTGCTTATGTATTAAGGTTACAAAACGTGATTTACAAAAGTAATTTAAGTATGTCGTCATGGACCCTATGTCATTGCATGTACCCGAGTGGTTAGTTCCAGGGGCATAGGTGGTTTGTGTTTTGAGTTCATGAGTCGTGTTGATAAGTATTTTGAGACCATGAAGTTATAAAAGTATGTTGCCGCCTGTTTGATAAGATGATATGATGAATATTCGATGCCGCGAATACATAATGAGGAGGTGATAATCCCCTTTGTGGATGTATTGAGTGTAATTATCTTATATTGAGATTTGTGTTAGATTTTGAATGGGGAGGCATTGAGTATATTAATAAGAGAAATGTTTATGTATTGCTATGGACAAGGTTTTGTTAGTCGTCCTTGTGATTAAGATGACATGCAAGATGGTTAATTCCTTGCATAGTTATATATACATGTTGGTATGAGGATAATTGTGTGCAAGATGGTTAATGCCTTGCATGGATCATCATTGACATGATGATGGTTATTGTGCTTGTTTAGAGGGGGTTTCTAGTTGCAGGTAGGGGAGTGGCTCTCAATGGGGGCCGGAGCCCAAAGTGGCGTCCAGGACAACCCATGTGGGAGTTTGTTAATTCAGTGATAACCTAATTAATGAATTAGGGGGTTGGGTAGTTAATCACACTAAACAAGATAAGTGAATGCCTCACTCATGGCTCAAGTGCTCGTTTAGGCTTGAGATGAGATGAGAAGGCCTGGAATGGCAAGATCGACTACCTTGTCTTCACGAAAGGTATGTTGATTCCGCATGAGCGTTGTATGGGGGCCGGGAGTTGGGAGAGGCTGCCAGGACAACCCAAGATGGGGGCCGGGGCCTAGGAAGGCTTACCAGGACAACCCATGACAAGCCATGTGATGACACTCCTCCCTACTGCAGTGTAGCACTCCCTAGTTGTACTCTCCCCATTCGTTTTGTGCTTGCCTCTAGAAGTGTTGTTAAGTTGTTTGTGATCTTGACTTGTGTTGTTGGAGTTATGTGTTGTGTTGTTATTGCCTTGTGTAGTATTGGCGTTTGGTTGTCCTTTGTTCATGTTTAGTCTTGTCTACCTGACTGTATGTTGTAGTGGGAACCTTATGTTAACTCCTAGCTCGGGGGGTGGACCTTAGGGTTCCACATGGTCGGGTGGAAGAGCTTTAATCCATTGGTTTTTCTCGTTGCTTTTGTTCATGTGCGAGGATGTTGTATCATGTGTATCAGCCGTCAGATCTTGTACCAGACATGAAGTAAGTGATTTGTATTCACGTACTTGTCTATGTATCAGTTGATTTATAATGGTTGTGTTAGAAGAAATTGTATCTTTGTACTGGATCCTAATAATTACTCATCTGATGTTATGCAAATGTTTATTGATTAAATGCAATAGTTAGAATGATCTATTAATGTTAGTAAATGATGTATGACAGACTAGGTTGTTCGAATTGTCAAGTAATGCTCCCATGAAATCTTAGAGTAACAAGTTGATAGTTTAATGATGTATGATGCTGTGTTAAATATTACTTTGTTACTTTATTCTTTTAAAAAAAAAATTATTCTGTTAAATTAGCATAGATGTGTTGTCATCTAAGGTGTTCATGCGGGGCGTTACATCTAACATATGACAATCATAGAAAAATCAACATCATATAATGTACAATATAAACTTTCTAACATACCTTAAATATTCATATTATTTTACCTTTATCTTCATGCTCCTTAGCCAAACTATCTACACATCCAAGATGAGAATGGAGGGGCACTACAGACATCATCAAAAGGATTCGTAACCACTATTGCATCCTCAGTCTCATTCTCAACCTTCATTGCAACTCGTTCATATTTCAACATCTTTACATCCTCCGAAGGACTAACATCTATCACTGTAACATCATTCCCCTCTTCATCTTCTACTGCAATTTCTTTCTCCATATCTTTCATGCTTTCAAAAAGACATGTTCCTACTACTATAACCTTCTCTTTTTCACCTTCCATGTTCTCTTCATATCTTGTTGCACACAAATCTTCATCAAGAAAATAAAAGGACTTAGCCTTACCCATCTTTTCCTCCTCTATACTCTTCTCTACCTTTGCTCTAGTCTCCCTCAAAACCTACAATGTCTTCTGCATATTATTAATCCATCTCTTAATATTTACTCTATCTGCACAAGGAATAAAATTCCTAATGCCTTTCCCAAGGTAATCCCTCATCCTCTATATCTTTGACATCTTCACACATAATCTGTAATCTCACAATTTGCAATTCCTACAACCTGCATCTGCACACCTACATCAACTAATAGGAATTCAAGAGAAAATGCTCTTTGTTATTACAAATCCTTCTTGCAACACACTAACATACACAACTATCCTCTACCCAACAAAAATCCTAGAAGATGAACCTCTCAAGATTTCCTCTACTCACTGTCTCTCTTAGTGGAGGAAATCCATACACCTTCTACTTAGTGTTAATTTTTGTTAGAGTGCAGCCAATATATCTCACAAATTTAATTGTCTACAGTCACAAAAATTTCTTTCTCACGTTAACACATTTTCCAAAAATCTACTCTCTGAACACATCAACACATCCTAATGAGAAAAACTTACTATGATACCACTTGGTAGAGTCATAGTTGGGAATTAAGTTGTCTCAACCTTGGTAATTCCTTGCATTATTCATGTTTGTATTTAGTAATTCATTGCCTATGTTGTAAATTAATTGTAAATTCCATATTGTCATATTGTGGGCTGTTGCATGGTGATGTGTCATCCTACATGGAAGATGACAACTTGTAATTTTGTCCTCACATGAGGAGATAGGCATCCCACTTTGTGGTATGAGTATTTTTCCATGTGTCGACATCTTGGATGTTGTGTAAGGGAATATTGACCGAAATGGTTATGATAGATTCCTATGACAGAATCTATGACATGTAAGAGTCAGAAATAGAAGCTTGTAAGATAGGTGAAGACATGTGTCATGAAGCATCTTTGAAAAGGCATATTTGGGCACCACAAGGTGGACTATGACATGTTGTAAGAGAGTATGCTATTTATAGCTTGTGTATGATAGATTCTCTTAGAGTTGTATGTTGTAACTGCTATGACAGATTCTATGGCGGTCGTAAGTGTTGTAAGAGCATCTATCATAGCCCATTTTGGAAATAGGTGACCTTTTTGGAATGGGAGTTGTGGACAAGTGTCAGGAAAATTCTAAAATGTTGACCAAGTATCCTTAGGCATGGGTTTTGGGCCATGAGGCCAAGTTGGACGCCCATTCCAAGATAGGACCAATATTGCCTTGTATATTCTATATAAACAGGTGCTTGGAGGAGGAGATTATTACAGGATTAACAGGTACTGTTATTCTACCAGATTAACTCTAGATATGAGTGTTGAAGACCATTAAAGCTTGCATTGCAAGTTTATTGTAAACAACATTTAGTTTTGATAATACATTGTGCAGGTTTCTGAGTGTGGGGTTTTTCACCTAATAAGGGTTTTCCCCATGTTATATCTTTGTCTCTCTTCTTCTGTCTTCTTTCTGTTTCATATGTATTGCTGCAATATCTATGTTAGATGTTCTATGTTGCTATAGTTGTAAGGATTAATTTGAATTTGCATATCCCTCTCCTCATTAGATTAGTGTAGGAAGCGATTTCCCCACACCTAGCTACCTTTCAGTTGGTATCAGAGCCTGGCTAGTTTTTGTCTTAGCTATTGGGTAGGGGTTTTTTGAGCTGATCTTAAGTTAAGTAGGAGTCTGTACAGAGTATTCTTAATCTTATTATAGCAAGGAGATGGCAAGCACATTGGGAAGGATAGAAGTGGAGAAATTCAATGGCACTAATTTGAAGCCATGGAAGCTCAAGATGGAAGACATGCTTATTGATCGAGACCTTTGGGAAAGTGTTAATGGAACTAAACCAATTGCAATGCAACAAGTTGATTGGAATCTCAAGAATCGGAAGGCTAAGGATCTCATAAGACTTAGTCTTGCTAATTATATCCTGTTAAATGTCCATGAGGAGAAAACTGCAAACTTGCTTTGGAAGAAGTTGAGAGATGTGTATCAAGACAAATCCTAGTTAACAAACTTTTTCTGAGAAAGAAGTTTTATTCCCTTTGAATAGAGGACAGAGGATCCATTGTTGAACATATGAATGCTTTTGACATGTTCATTGCATAATTAACATCTACTGGTGTGAAGATGGAGGAGGAGGATCGGTGTATGACCTTGCTTTGTTCTTTACCGGACTCGTGGGATCACCTTGTCATGGATATTGGAAGCACCACATCCACATTCAAAATGGATGAAGTGGTTTCTTCATTGTTGTCTGAAGAGATGCAGAGAAAGTCTTCTGAGGTAGTCAAAGAGGCTCTTGTAGTTCGTGGAAGACCTAAGGAGAAAGGGAAAAAGAAGGACAAGAAAGCTAAGAAGGGTAGATCCAAATCTCATGGGAGATCCAAATCTCCTAAAAACTCAAAGGCTATCTATTAGAACTATGGTAAATCTAGGTATTTTTGTAATGAATGCAAAGAAGAAAAGAAAAAGAAGAAGACTCTAGATTCAGATTCTGACAAGTCACAAGATGATGGTAATGCTTTCATCACAGCCCTGGCAATGCATGCATCTGATGATGTGTGGCTGATTGACTCTGGTGTATCATTCCACATGACCTCACATCGAGACTAGTTCACTAAGTATGAGGAGTTCGATGGTGGAAAGGTGTACTTGGGTGATGACTCTCATCTGAAGATTGTTGGTCGCAGAAGAGTCTCTATCGGATTCCTTGATGGATGAGTGAAGGAGATCTCTGGGGTTATGCATATCCCAAGCTTAGCACATAACCTTCTTTCTGTAAGTATGTTGAATGATGTAGGTGTGCAGGGTGTCTTTTCGAAAGAAGGATGCAAGATGACTAGAGGAGCTATGGTGATTGCTAAGGGTACTAGGAGAGGTACTATGTTTTAGCTAGAGGCATGCATTTCACAATGCAATAGTTCTTCTGACTCAAGGAAGAGGGTAGTAGTCACTTCATCCTCACCATCTGAACGAGTAGTTAAGAAATCTATTGTTTCTAGTTCTGATGTTTGTAATCATGCCTTGGAAGTTAAGCTTCCTGCTGAAAAGACAATGTTATGGCATAAGAGATTTGGCCACATTGGTGAGAAGGGTCTGCATACCCTGAAAAATAAAAACCTCGTTAAGGGGTTAGATGATTGTAATCTTGAGTTTGAATTTTGCGAACATTGCATATATGGCAAACAAAACTGTGTTTAGTTTTATTCGAGTTCTCATAAGTCTTTAGGTGTGTTGGACCTTGTTCATTTTGATATATTTGGTCCTGTTAATGTTCCTTCATTATCAAAATATGTATATTTTGTATCTTTCATAGATGACTATAGTAGAAGGACATGGATTTATTTTCTCAGAAGAAAATCTGAAGTCTATAGTAAGTTTAAGGAGTTTAAGGCCTTTGTTGAAAATTAGACTGGTAAAATAATTAAGTGTTTGAGAACTAACAATGGTGGTGAGTTCTATTCTACAGAATTTAATAAATATTGCATGGATCTTGGGATTGAAAGATATAAGACAGCTCCGTACACCCCGCAACAAAATGGAGTTACAAAAAAGATGAATAGAACACTGATGGAGAAGGCTAGGAGTATGCTTAGTGGAGCTGGCCTAGAACAAAAGTTTTGGGCTGAAGCTGTTGCCACTGCTTTCTATCTTGTAAATAGATCTCCTACATTAGCTCTTGTTGGAAAGACACCCATGGAGGTGTGGTTTGGTAGAAAGCCTTCAATAAGGCATCTTCATATTTTTGGTTGTGAGGCATATGTACATGTGCCTAGGGAGAAGCGGTCAAAATTGGAGAACAAGGCTGTTAAGTGTATCTTCATTGGCTATGGTGTCGGTGTTAAAGGATACAAGCTTTAGGACCTTGTGGCTGAATAAGTGTTGTATAGTAGAAGTGTCATCTTCAGAGAGCTTACACCTTCTTCCACTATTTTACAGCTAAAAGAAAAAGAAAAGAAAGAGGTTGTTGTTATGTTTCCTGCTACCCCTGAGAAGACTGAATAGAAAGACAATGTTGGACTTGATGATGAGGAGAGCTCTTGCAGATTTAAAGGATCAGATGAAGAAGTTGAACCTCAACCTCAACTCTTGAGGAGGTCTACATGGATAAGAAAGCAATCTAAAGGGTTTGGTTTTACATTGCTTGATTCTAGTTGTGCTTTTGCTTTGCTTAATAACAGTGATGAACCTAGAACTATATCAAAGGCTATGGACATGAAAGATATAGGTTCCTATAAGGAGGCCATGGAGGATGAGATGGCTTCTTTGGAAAAGAATAAAACTTGGGACTTGGTGCCTTTGCCTTCTAGACATAAACTTGTTGGATGCAAATGGGTATTTAAGAAGAAATTTGGTGCACATGATAGTGTTGAGAAGTATAAGGTAGATTGGTTGCAAAGGAGTATTCACAAGTGGAGGGTATAGATTATGGTGAGATCTTCTCTTGATAAGTAGGAGGTATTTTTTGTAGCATGTCAAATTACGATATTTTATTTCAGGATTTAACTGCATAGTTATTGAGCCAAACACATGACCCAAATTTATTTAGTAGGGTTCACATGAATCCAACTCTCATTTTAATGAATGGTCAACTTAGTACTCATTGCATCAAGGTGATGCACATAGGGGTGAAGCATCGGGACTTCCCAGGAGGTCACCCATCCTAGTATTACTCTGACTCAAGCACGCTTAACCATGGAGTTTCCCCCAAGATCAAGCCCACTTAGCTTGTTATCCCATTTGTAAAACCTTCAGCAAGTGTTGTCCCTTATGAACCATTCATTAAGGTGCCCCTTTAGCTCATCAATTGATAAGTAGGAGGTATTTTTCACAACATGTCAAATTATGATATTTTATTTCAAGGTTTAACGACATAGTTATTGAGTCAAACACATCTCCCATTGCAAAGCTGACATCCATTCGATTCCTGTTGTCTCTTATAACAACTTATTACTTAGAGGTAGAACAGATGGATGTGAAGACAACTTTCCTTCATGGTGATTTGGAGGAAGAAATCTACATGTCATAGCCAAAGCATTACATGGTGAAAGGTAAAGAAAATTTGGTTTGCAAGCTTAAGAAGTATTTGTATGGTTTGAAGTAGTCCCCTAGGAGATGGTACTTGAAGTTTGATTCCTTTGTGTTGTCAATTAGATTTGTGAGATCAAAATTGGATCACTGTGTGTATTATAAGTTTGATGGTGATCGTATTCTCATTGTTACACTGTCTGTTGATGATATGTTGCTCATTGGGAAGGGTAAGAATATGATTTCTAATTTTAAATCTCAGTTGTCAGCATGGTTTGAAATGAAAGATTAGGGGTAGCCAGGTATATTCTAGGAATGGAAATCAGAAGAGACAGAACCAACAGAAAACTTTGGTTAAGCTAGAGTAAGTATGTGAAGATCGTGTTGGATAGGTTCAGCATGGCAGATTTTAGACCATTGTGTGTTACTATTTCTTTGGGGACAATGTTGTCTGTTGAGGATTGTCCAAATTCTCCTAGTGAGGTGGAGGACATGAGAAGAGTACCTTATACTAGTGTTGTTGGAAGTTTGATGTATGCTATGGTCTGCATAAGACCAGACATTGCCCAAGCAGTGGGAGTCCTTAGTCGATTTATGGCTAATCCTAGATGAGTTCATTGGGATGCAGTTAAGCGAGTGTTCATATATTTGAGTGGTCCTTATGAATATTCCATTTGCTATCATGGCAATGCTACAGGACCTCCACATTCTGTTGGTATTCGTGGATTTGTGGATTTAGATTAGGCAGGTGACATTAACAGTAGGAGATCCACTAGTGCTTATGTGTTTACACTGTTTGGTGGTGCTATTAGTTGGATGAGTAAGTGACAACCTGTGGTTGCTTTGTCCATGACAAAAGTTGAGTATATGGCAGAAACTCATGCTTTTAAGGAAGCCATTTATCTTAAGAGTTTGTATTCAGATATTGGTGTTGATAAAGGTTAGATCATGATTAGTTGTGATAGTCAGAGTGCAATTTACCTTGCGAAGAATCCAACTTTCCATGCCAGAACAAAGCATATTGATGTTTAGTTTCACTTCGTACAAGATATGGTTGAGGATGGAAAGGTAAATTTGGAGAAGGTAGATACTTTGAAGAATGTTGTAGATGCATTGACGAAACCAATGGACATAGATAAGTTCAGATGGTGTTCAGAGTCTTTGGGCCGCTCGGCCTATAGTAGTTAAATCCTGTTAGTCTATTGGCTCTTACAAGTTGTTTGACAAGTGGGAGAATGTTGGGAATTAAGGTGTCTCAACCTTGGTAATTCCTTGCATTATTTATGTTTGTATTTATTAATTCATTGCCTATGTTGTAAATTAATTGTAAAATCCATATTGTCATATTGTTGGATGTGGCATGATGATGTGTCATCCTACATGGAAGATGACAACTTGTAATTTTGTCCTCACATGAGGAGATAGGCATCCCACATTGTGGTAGGAGAATTTTTCCATGTGTTGGCATCTTAGATGTTGTGTAAGGGAATATTGACCGAAACAGTTATGACAGATTCTTATGACAGAATCTATGAAATGTAAGAGTCAGAAATAGAAGCTTGTAAGACAAGTGAAGACATGTGTCATGAAGCATCTTTGAAAAGGCATATTTGGGCACCCCAAGGTGGACTATGACATGTTGTAAGAGAATATGTTATTTATAGCCTGTGTATGATAGATTCTCTTACAAATGTAAGTTGTAACCACTATGACAGATTCTATGATGGTTGTAAGTGTTGTAGGAGCATCTGTCATAGCCCATTTTAGAAATAGGCGACCTCTTTGGGATGGGAGCTGTGGACAAGTGTCAGGCACATTCTACAATGTTGACCAAGTGTCCTTAGGTGTGGGTTTTGGGCCATGAGGCCAATTTGGACACCCATTCCAAGATAGGACCAATATTGCCTTGTATATTCTATATAAACAAGTTCTTGGAGGAGGAAATGTATTACAGGATTGACAACTACTGTTATGCTACTGGATTGACTCCAGATATGAGTGTCGAAGACCATTGAAGCTTGCATTGCAAGTGTATTGTAAACAACATTCAATTTTGATAATACATTATGTAGGTTTTTGAGTGTGGGGTTTTTCACCCGATAAGGGCTTTTCCCACATTATATCTTTGTCTCTCTTCTTCTGTCTTCTTTTTGTTTCATGTGTATTGCTGCAATATCTCTATTAGATTCTCTATGTTGCTATAGTTGTAAGGATTAATTTGAATTTCCATAGCCCTCTCCTCATTAGATTAGTGTAGGAAGCGATTTCCACACTCCTAGCTTCCTTTTAGTCATGACCAAGGGGTCTTATGTAGCCAACATGACACAACAGAAGAATAAATTCTTGAGAAAATGAACAACATTATCAACCAATCTAAATTTTATTCACCTATATATCATATTTACATTGATTATAAAACAACAACTATATACTTCAGCCAGGTAACTCTTCTTTTACAATGCGTTCTTTCTCCCCCCAGTTAGCCCCTAAACAAAGAGCATCAACTTCTTTTTATACTTCTAATTTGAGGAAGTTAAACTATTTACTACGGAAGTTGAATCATTTTCTCCAGATATGGATAGTTACAAACTAAATGGACACTAGATAAATAACATAATTCAAGCTTTTAAATGTTCCATATATTATAACAATCACCAAAACTAAGACTTTCAATCATTCATAAATTTATGAAACCTTCAAACTTTGCTTTAAAATGTCGTTCAGTGAATCGACAATTCGGTGAACCTTCAAACCTTCTATCTTCTCATATAAGATGCATTTTTAGTGAAATGGAGGGTTCACAAACTTAAAAGTTTTCTAGAACAATGCCCTTTTGACAAAATAACACTTTTGTAAACCTTCAAACTTGCGAGCTTTTCCTTAATAAATTAGTGAATCAGAAAATATGCAAACTTTAGAATCCTTTCAATAGATATCCTAGTTTACAAACTATGAAGTTCACCAAAAACTCTCCTTAAAAAACTATTTGACATTTTCCATGTAAAGAAATATTTGATAACTTGAAAATCTACTAAAAGGAAAGATTAATAGCTCTATTGGTGTGATGCCCCATCATGCAACCCTAGAGTGTCAAACTAACAAGTGCAAAATTAATGGAAATAATTTTTTTTTGAAGCAAGTAAATGCAGTAATCATTAAATAAAATTACACTATTAACAACATTAAATAAAATGAACAGCTAACACCTCTAGGGAACATAACTTCATCAGATAAACATAAAATTATAACAATACAAGTGATATATATTATAATACAATAGAAGAGGATTTACATCATTCATTTGTAGAGATGAATAGTTACATAAGATCATTTACAAGATTACAAGATTACAAGCTTGATGACCGATTACATTGGTTTATAATATACAACAATATTTTACAATTTTGAAACTAAAATACAACTCTAAGGATGCAAGTACAAAAATGGAACTGAAATCATGACTGTAGTGATCACAGATCAAGATGACCAAGAATAACCAATAGATTAAGATCTTCCACCCAACCATGTGGAACCCTGAGGTCCACCCCTCCAAGCTAGGAGATAACAATGAGGTTCCACTAAGTCAAGGGATACAAGAAGACAGCTATAACTTGACATAGGCAATACAAATAAACAAGACAACACAAGTCATCAAAATCATCAAGACAAGGCAGTACTCATCAAGACAAGACAAATAATTAAGTCAAGTCAAATAATCAAGATAAGACAAACAATTAAGACAAGTTTGCACTTCAAGTCAATACTCCAGAGGCTACAACAAAAGATAAAGAGGAAGTAACTAAGCTGCATTTAGGGAGAGTGTCATCGCATGGTCCTAGCATGGGTTATCTAGGCTATCTCTCACTAGAAACTAGCCCCCATCTATGGTTTTCCTAGCAACCTCTCACTAGGCACCGGCCCCATAGGGTGACACATGCATAGCCAACACATCCTTAGCCTGTGAGAGCACTCAAGGCATGGGTGAGGCATCATATTTATCTTGTTATGTGAATTACTACCCAACCCACTTAGATAAGTTATTAAGTTATCACTTGATTACAACTTCTATGGGGTTATCCAGGCAGCCAATTTGGGCACCGGCCCCACCATGAAAGCCACTCTCCTACATACAACTAGCAACCCCAAGCTAACATACAAAAAGCAATAACATGCATGGACAAGGGACTAGAAGGCCTCTATCTTTTACAATCCAATACATTACATAGACCATTTTAAATCCAAACTCTCAACCACAAAACTTTCCCCTGTCCATTTCAAAATCTCAAATCAATAAAACATATAATCAATAATTTTCAAATTCAAACAACAATCTTTCCCAATCCACATCAAGACCTCATACCAAAAGACACATCACCAATACATCCTTGCCACAATATCACACTGGATTTCAAGGTAACAAGCCTCTGGAGCTAAAAATATTTTAACACAAATATCAATAGACAACTATCCAGAGCATGAATCTTAACAACCTTGATCTCCCATGAAACTAACATGATCACCATTACATTAATCTAGACAAAACATAATAGCAAGGCTCAAAACCAAAATTAATACAATGACCCAATTGCATCATTGATACACATCAGTTCAGAATTAGCAATAAACAAGGAATAAATATATATATCCAAGAGCCAATTACTATAACACTTTTCAAACTGTTTAACATGGATTTAATAAAAGACTTAAAATCTCTCTTATTAGTTAAATCATCAACTTACTTAAGATAACAATATTCTAATCAAATCTCAGGATCTATAATTCCCTCTATGATTTATTCAATAACTTACTACTATAATTCACATCTACAACTATAATCATGCCAATCTCAACTCAAACTACAAGTAAATCTATGACCCTAAAATGATATAAAACAAAAAAAAAAGATTTTTAAAGCAATAAAACAATATTAAGATTTGAATCAAGACATCAAGCTCCTACCATCTTACTATCCAGAATGTTAGTCATAGTCAAGATGCATTAAAACCCTATTCCCACTACTAAGATCCCCCAATATATAAGCTTACTAACAACATATAAACTTATATTACTAACATCATCAATGCCTATGAACAATGTTCATATACAAGTATCAAATATTTATTACCTACATCATCAATTTTTGAGGGTTTCTATTACATCCATACACAATACTAAGCAATTCTATTCTATTGAAACAATTGCGAGGTTACTATCCAAACATGCCAAATGATTATATCGTAGGAGAAACCTATTAAATTGTAAGGTGAAGCTTTTTCTCATCAACATTGCACAATTATACTGACCATAAAGCCATAACATAGGTCAAGCAATCTAATAGAGTTTTAAGACACTATTCCTATATTATTCTCTAACAACAACACTATAAAAATTTAACTCTCTTTTAAATAAAATTCTAATAATAATAACATATACTATTCTATTCTAGAATTTTAATTTCATCTATTATTTGTTTAATCAATACAATAATAACCCAATTCACAATAAATCTCTAATTTATTATTTATTAATTAAAATCAATGTACCACAAGATAGTGTATTACTAAATCATGACTAAACAAATTTATATTTAAATAAGATAAAAATTATATAACTCAATAATTCCTATAATTATAATATTATTTATCATTTGTTTAATAACTAGGATCACCATAAAATCTACTTTACATTAAAAAAAAAAGGTGATTTATTTATTTAACAAGCTTGCATCTACTAAAGCAACTTTATTTAAATAAAATTAATTTTAAAATAATACAACTCTATCCAATATTTTAAGATAAACTAATATTATCTTATCACTATTGTCTTTTAATGAGTTGATAAAAGTAAGTCAAATTAACAATTTAACTAAAAATAATCACAAAGCAAGATTTATTAGTTAATCAAGGAGTTTCAAAATAGAAGCTTTCCTAATTCTTAGCTTAGAATTGCATACATTCTAAATTGATATCAATTTTAATAAACTATTGCTAACAAGAGAAATTCATTATATTAATAATAAATATTACTCAAAAATCATTACTCCCTAACCATGGAACTTCTAAGCAAGTCCATATCAACTCAATATAATAGAATAATTTTAAGCCAGAAAATACTATTAAATAAAATCCAAATGCTATTCTATTTTAGAAATATAATTTCATCTAATATTTGATTCACCATTACAGTAAAACTCTAATTTACTATTTACTTATTAAAACAATGTATATTGTTAAGTCATAACTAACTATTTTATATCTCAACAAAAAAAATGAATATAATTACTTAAATTAATATATTGAATGCTAAAATGGTACACCATCTAACATTGTTTAAAAACTAGTATGGTCAATTAAAAATCCAATACAATCCTTCATCTACTAATTCTAATCTATATTTAATAAGAGCAATTATTCTAACAATTAATATAAATCTATCCTAACAAAATATATATGTATGTTTGACTAATGAAAATTTTCTATCATTTTTAATTTCCTAAAAAGGAAATTAATTTGTATTTAACAATTGTTAACTATCACAAAATAACAATTATATAGGCAAGTTTATTAGACATTCATGGAGTTGATTTAGAAACTTCCTAAAACCACTCATTTACTACATTTTTTAACTATAAACTTGTAAATCCATTCATTGTTACACAATATGATAATTAATGAAGAAATTATAGAGATTAAAAAAGTTGAAAGAAAGCAAAAATGCCAAGAAATGCACATGAATTTATTTATTGCAGAGGTCAAAGATCAACCAAGCGAGGCTGAAAGAGGAGAGAAAGGCACAATTTTAGGAAGGGTTAGCCATTTAGGTAAGAATTCAAGAAATTTCATATTAGATTCAAGAATTCAACTGAGACACTAGAAATTGCAGAGAAATAGAGGGTTAAAAAAACAAGTTTGGCAGAGAAGGATTTGCAAGAGGTTTTGGTAGAATGACTTCCAATAAGTATGGGTTTTCAGGCAAGGGAAAAAAATGGTTTTAACATAAAAAATTCTAAACTGGAAAAGAGCAAGATTTAATTTCTTTTAATTAAATATATTTTTCTCTAATTTTCACTGGCTGGAATGACCCAGTGAATACCGTACCACAACCAAGAATGAGGACCAGAGGTAAATTTTCAAAGGTTACAATGGACCAGGCTCTCCTCCAACATCGTACGTTCAGCAAGGGTATGATTGGCAAAGTTTTAGACAGTAAAAATTTCAACCAAAGAAAATGCAAGAGGGGTTCTAATGGCGGTCGTATGGCTATGTCCAAGGAGATAAAAAAAAGAACTTTTAAGTTTGTAGTCTAACCAACAATGACCCCCTTCTATATTCATTCTAGGCAAAGTCTAGAGAATTAAGGTAGAGGAGGCCATACAACTCTCATGCTGAGGCAGAGGTAAAATCTTAATTGAATTTCATTGAATGTTCAAGGTTTTAAAATCACACTGGAAGCTAATGAAGTCAGAGCTACAAAAGCTAGTTAAGCAAAAATCCATTATAGAGGGAAGCAATATAGGCAAGGATCCGGTAAGAAATCTAAGTAGAATAAATTTTCAACAATTCTAGATGACATTACAAACTATCAAATTCAAAACTACAGGGTCTTCAGGCAATAGGAAGGCAAACATTTCCAAGCTTAAATTACACACACAAGAAATTCAACAGGAATATAAACCAATTATTTGAATTGCTACATGAAATACAAGCATACCTAGAATTTCGATTCAAAGATTCAAATTCTTCAACTTTCTCTAGTTCTTGCTCCATTTTTTTTTTAAGACAACTTGTTTTTCCCCAATTTCTATCCCTCTTCCTCAGAACAACACCCCCATAACCTAATAACCCCCAGAAGAAAAAATAGCCAAGAGTCATAAATGTCCACTAACACAATTCCGTTACAGAGAATCCCACTACCCCCCTTATAACTGAAAATAATTATTTTTTTTTTACTTTTTAGAGAGATTCTCCAGATCTGGAATCTTTATTTGACAACTCTCAAAAATTAAATTGCTGACTAAATTATTTTACTAAATACCATATACTATTTTAACTATATTAATTACTTATGACACATATTCTATTAAAACATAAAAATAATTAATTTAATCTTTATTAAAAATAATATACCACAACTCATTAATAATATACGACTAAGAAAATACCATTATATTTTATAAAATAACAATATTATAATACTAAATTCAATAATGCATTACCAAAACACACATAGGCTTAACAAGAAAAACTCAACATTACCTCAACAACCACATGGCAACCAAAAACTGAGACAAGAATCTCAGAGCGACTTCCAAATCCATGACACAAACTGAAAATAGGAACTGATCTAGGGAAACCCCATGTTATCTCCCATCAACGTTATCCATTGGTGCAAGGGCCCGCTCAGACCTACTAAGTCAAGTGGAGTCAAGGCCCTGCATCAAAACAATATGTTGCATTCAAGTATAAACACATATAACACACACACATAGAATTAGGGATTTGTCGCATAGTAGGATGCTCAAAATGAGAAATACTACACTATCCCTGCTCACAAGCATAAAATTAAACACAAACATCTCTAAATGAAAATTAGATAACATTCAATCCATAAAGCATAGTACCATTATTCCTCATAATTCAACTAACCAACAACTAAATATGTCAAAATACATCATAAACTGTAATAACAATAATGTTATTATCCTACTCATAACACATGTCAATAACCACATTAGTCAACCATAGTCCATCATAAGCTTAACCATAAGTCTAACAACTCAAATTTGTCAAACTGTTAGAGTGCAACCGAAAAACTAATAACTATCACAAGCCAAAAAGAGGGGTATTACATACCCCCCCCGAATCAGGCTTACTCCTGGAAGCTTGCAAATAAAATAAGGATAGGGATCTCGCATCCCAACCTTGACCTCGACCTCAAGGCATCCTCTTACGGACAACTTGAAATTAAGGAATACTTAAAAAGGAAAAGAGTTTAACTTACATAGTTTAAGCACTAGGTTACATAATGGGCTCATTTATAACCAGAGTACCCAGTGTTCAAACCTGGCTCTGATAGCAAATGTGATGCCCTATCATGCAACCCTAGAGTGTTAAACTAACAAGTGCAAAATTAACAGAAATATTTTTTTTTAAGCAAGTAAATGCATTAATCATTAAACAAAATTATACTATTAACAACATTAAATAAAATAAACAACTAACACCTCTAGGCATATTTGTAGAGATGAAGAGTTACATAAGATCATTTACAAGATTACAAGATTACAATCTTGATGACCGATTACATCGGTTTACAATATACAACAAGATTTTACAATTTTGCAAGTAAAATACAGCTTTGAGGATGCAAGTACAAAACTAGAACTCTAATCATGACTACAGTGATCATTAATCAAGACAACCAAGAATAACCAATAGATTAATCTCTTCCACCCAACCATGTTTTTTAAGCAAGTAAATGCATTAATCGTTAAATAAAATTACACTATTAACAACATTAAATAAAATGAACAACTAACATCTCTAGGGAACATAACTACATCAGATAAACATAAAATTATAACAATAAAACTGATATACATTATAATACATCAGAAGAGGATTTACATCATTCATTTGTAGAGATGAACAGTTACATAAGATCATTTACAAGATTACAAGATTACAAGCTTGATGACCAATTACATTGGTTTACAATATACAACAAGATTTTACAATTTTGAAAGTAAATTACAGCTTTGAGGATGCAAGTACAAAACTAGAACTCTAATCATGACTGTAGTGATCACGAATCAAGACGACCAAGAATAACCAATGGATTAAGCTCTTCCACCCAACCATGTGGAACCCTGAGGTCTACCCCTCCGAGCTAGGAGATAATAATGAGGTTCCACTAAGTCAAGGGATACAAGAACATAGATACAACTCGACATAGGCAATACAGATAAACAAGACAACACAAGTCATCAAAATCATCAAGACAAGGCAATACTCATCAAGACAAGACAAATCATTAAGACAAGTCAAATTATCAAGATAAGACAAACCATTAAGACAAGTCTACACTCCAAGTCAATACTCTAGAGGCTACAACAAAAGATAAAGAGGAAGTAACTAAGCTGCAGTAGGGAGAGTGTCATCGCATGGTCCTAGCATGGGTTATCTAGGATATCTCTTACTAGAAATCGACCCCCATCTATGGTTTTCTTGGAGACCTCTCACTAGGCACTGGCCCCATAGGGTGACACATGCGGAGCCGACACATCCTCTCATGGAGACAAGGAGGTCGAACTTGCCAACCAGGCCTTCTCATCCCATCCTTAGCCTGTGAGAGAACTCAAGGCATGGGTGAGGCATCATACTTATCTTGTTATGTGAGTTACTACCCAACCCACCTAGATAAGTTATTAAGTTATCACTTGATTACAACTTCCATGGGGTTGTCTAGGCAGCCACTAAGGGCACCGGCCCCACCATGAAAGCCACTCTCCTACATACAACTAGCAACCCCTAGCTAACATACAAAAAGTAATAACATGCATGGACAATGGACTAGAAGGCCTCTATCTTTTAAAATCCAATACATTACATAGACCATTTTACATCCAAACTCTCAACCACGAAACTTTCCCCTATCCATTTCAAAATCTCAAATCAATAAAACATTTAATCAACAATTTTCAAATTCAAAGAACAATCTTTTCTAATCCACATCAAGACCTCATACCAAAAGACACATCACCAATACATCCTTGCCACAATATCACACTGGATTTCAAGGTAACAAGCCTCTAGAGCTAAAAAGATTTTAACACAAATATCAATAGACAACTATCCAAAGCATGACTCTCAACAACCTTGACCTCCCACTAAACTAACATGATCACCATTACATTAAGCTAGACAAAACATAATAGCAAGGCTCAAAACCAAAATAAATACAATGACCCAATTGCATCGTTGATACACATCGATTCAAAATCACCAATAAACAACAAGGAATAAATATATATATCCAAGACCCAATTACTACAACACTTTTTGGACTATTTAACATGGATTCAATAAAAGACTTAAAATCTCTCTTATTAGTTAAATCATAAACTTACTTAAGATAACAATATTCTAATCAAATCTTAGGATCTATAATTCCCTCTATGATTTTTTTAATAACTATCTACTATAATTCACATCTACAACTATAATCATACCAATTTCAACTCAAACTGCAAGTAAATCTATGACCCTAAAATGATATAAAACAAAAAAAATAAATTTTAAAGCAATAAAAGAATATTAAGTTTTGAATCAAGACATCAAGCTCCTACCATCTTACTATCCAGAATGTTAGTCATAGTCAATGTGCATTAAAGCCCTATTACCACTACTAAGATCCCCCAATATATAAGGTTACTAACAACATATAAACTTATATTACTAACATCATCAATGCCTATGACGTTAAAACAATGTTCATATACAAGTATCAAATATGTATTACCTACATTATCAATTTTAGAGGGTTTTTATTACATCCATACACAATACTAAGCAATTCTATTCTACTGAAATAGTTATGAGGTTACTATCCAAACATGCCAAATAATTATATCATAGGAGAAACCTATTAAATTGTACGGTGAAGCTTCTTCTCATCAACATTGCACAATTATATTGACCATAAAGCCATAACATAGGTCAAGCAATCTAATATAGTTTTAAGACACTATTCCTATATTATTCGCTAACAACAACACTATAAAATTTTAACTCTCTTTTAAATAAAATTCTAATAATAATAACATATACTATTAGCTAGCGATCTACGTTCCAAGGCTTTTTAGGGTTTCTAGGGTTTCTGCTTGCTTTTCTATGATGATAGAGGCTACTGCCTCGGGCAGTGCCTCTAAGAACCAGAACTCGGTTGGTGAGGATCCTTTCAAAGGATGGAAAGGGTTGTTAATAGGGAAGAAGATTTTTCCCCTAGAGGCGCGTTGGGGCTTCTAGTCCAAAAGGATTCGGCGAAAGGAATGGCTCTCGATATTCTAGATGATTTGGTTGAGGAAATAGTGGCGACCATAGATCTTGCCCTGGTTGGTAAGTTTTTTTCACTTCGTCCTAATATTGAGATCGTAAGGAAGTGGGTGGCCAATCGGTGGAGGATCAAAGGCAGTGTGTCGGTCATCGCTATGGCAAGAGGGTTGCTTTTATTCAAGTTTACGAATAGGGAGGATATGTTAGCTATTCTCGCAGGAGGACCCTGGCTCTATGGCACCCATTCACTTGCATTGTGCCCTTGGAGACTTGGGTTTGATCCTAGCACGGATCTGAACAGGTCTGCCCCTATTTGGGTGAGACTACCTGGGTTCCCCTTGGAATATTAGGATGAAAAGATATTTTCTGCTATTGGTAATACCTTTGGGCAGTATGTGATAGTGGATAATACCACTCGGACTAAGTCCCATTGTGTGTATGCTCATTTTTGTGTTAATGTGGAGATTCACCAAACCCTTCCCATGTCCATAGAGTTAAACTCTAAATATGGGATTTCGACCGAACCGGTTCTCTATGAGAATGCTACTAGTTTCTATCAGATTTGTAAGAAGAAGGGCCATTTAATGACCCACTATAAGGCGAAGCAAATGGGAGGTATTGTTGACCTTCACAATGAGGTTGAGGAGAACTCATCCTGAAAAGTTACCCCTATTGATCAAGGAATGGGGGTAATGAGGAAAATGTTATCCCAGAAGAATATACTGAGAAAGATATGGAGAAAGTTTGTTAGAAATTAGTTTCAGATACAGATAACTATTAGTACCTAGAACAACCAAATAATTAGATTGAGGAGGGTGAGATACACTCCTAGTCAGTGGAAGCTATTGTTGAAGGAGATGAGGTCATGGGTGTTGACCAGAATGCCCAACTCCCAGAAATGGTTGGCAATGATAGGGTTGTAACCTCCCGACCATCCTCTAAGAAGGATCCCCCTCTTGTAATCACGGTTGATTCCATGGAAGAAGGAGACCAGATAGCTATTTTGTCATTGACAATTGATATAGGACCAAGTGGCAGTGGTAACGACCATGAGGATTAGATTACCCCTAAGAAAAAGAACCGTAGGGCTAAAAAGACTGCAGATGTTGGCACAGACTCAAAACAAGGAAGACTGACCCTCAGAGAAACAAGGCAAAGAGAGATGGCCAGGGAGATTGCTAGTGGTAAGAAAAAAATAGTGGAGATCCATTCTCTTAAAGCTTTTAAATGAAAATTCTATCTTGGAACTTGAGGGGCTTCAATAGTCCCACCAAACAGTTTGAAATAAAAAACTATGTCCTGGACAATAAGTTAGATATTTTGTTACTTCAAGAGGTTAAGATGAATGAGGAGAGCTTTAAGAAGATAGCTGATTATATATGGCCCAAGGCTACTTTCTATATTAGCCTGGCTACGGGAGCCTTTGGCAGGATTGTCACTATGTGGAACGATGCTAAACTCCAGGGCTCACTTGTTTCTAGTAAGCATTTTCTAGTTGTTAACTTCTCTTTGCCTTCTTTAAATTGGTCCTTAATCAATATTTATGCCCCTAATACTGGAGCTTTGAGGAAAACTTTGTGGAATGACTTGTGTACCACTCTTTCCAATTCCCGGTGCTCCCGATGGATGTTCGCTGGGGATTTTAATATTCCCGTATATCCTTCCAAGAAATTTGGGGGGATTCTTGATTATTCTGATAGCATGTTTGACTTTGCGGAATTTATCAATTCTTTTCGGTTGCTAGATGTGGAGCTACAGAATCAAAACTTCACCTGGTCAAACAGAAGAAGAGGAGATCAAATGAGTCAAGTTAAATTGGATAGATTTCTTATTTCTAGCAACTAGGATAACCATCATAATATGAGTTTGTAGGCTCTTCTTAGAGCCATGTCTGATCATTGCCCTATTTTCTTTAATTGGAAGGATCAGTGCAAACGTGGTCATTTCCCCTTCCGATTTGAAGCTATGTGGATTAAACATAAATATTTTAGAAACCTTGTGGCTCAATGGTGGCAAATTCCCATTCAGGGTACTCCTATGTTTAAGTTGGTCAAAAAGCTCCTTCACATCAAACATGAAGTTTGTGGGTGGAACAGATATTGTTTTGGCAATATGTTTATCCAGAAGAAAAATATCTCTGGGAGATTAGCTAAACTTCAATAGCTAATGGCTCAAGGAGATGTTCCAAAGGATATTATTCAGGAGGAGTGAGATCTAATTTCTGACTGGAAGAATCTTATGAGTAGAGAAGAGGTTTTTTGGAAATAGAAGTCTAGGGTTCAGTGGCTCAAAGAAGGAGATAGGAATACAGCTTTTTTCCATCTCTCAGCCATGAAACATAGGAAGGCTAACTCCATATCAAAATTATGGTTGGAAAATGGAAATATTATCACTGAGGATATTGAGATTGGAGACCAAGCTATGTTATTTTTTTAGAATTTGTTGTCTGACCAAGCTAACAATACTGGGAATGGAAGGGTTATGGACCGGTTCATTGATAAAATCCCATGTCTAATAACTAAAGAAGACAACTCAGAAATGCTAAAACCTATTTCTAAGGAGGACATTCACGCTATCTTATTTTCTGTGGGCCCTTTCAAAGCTCCTAGCCCTGATGGCTTTCCTCCAATATTCTTTCACGAATATTGGGATATTATGGGTGCCGATCTCACTGTTGCTGTTAGAGACTTTTTCAGAACTGGTAAACTTCTAAAGTAGATTAATAATACTTCTATTGTCCTTGTCCCTAAAAAGTCGAAGCCTACTCATCTCTCTAATTTCAGACCCATTAGCTTGTGTAATACCATCTATAAGCTGTGCACTAAAGTGAATGTCTTGAGATTTCAACCTTTTTTGGATAAAATTATTTCCCCTTCTCAGAAAGGCTTTGTCCCTAGTCATCAAATTCTTGATGTTGTGATCTCCACTCACGAAACTATTCATTCTATGGACAAGAGTAGAATTCTTAGCATGGCTCTTAAGTTAGATATCTCCAAAGCCTCTAATAGAGTTTCAAGGAAATTCCTATTTGAAGTCATTAAAAAGTTTGGTTTTAATGATAAAATTTCTCTTCTCATTTGTGAGGCTATTTCTACTACTAAATTCTTGGTTTTTGTCAATGGGGTCCCTAGGGGTTTTTTCTCTTCCTTGAGTGGAATTAGACAGGGGGATCCTCTCTCACCTTACTTGTTTATCATGATGGCGGAGGCACTTGGGAGATATGTTCACTCTAAGATTACCTCTAAAGAAATTGTGGGTATTAAACCTACTTCCTCCCTTCCTCCTATGTCTGTGCAGTAGTTTGTGGATGATACCATCCTCTTTGGCATCTCTTCTATGGTCAAAGCTCATAGTTGGAAGAATATTTTAAATGACTATGCCAAAGCTTCTGGTCAAGGCATAAACTTTCAAAAGAGCAATGTGTATTTTTTTAATACTCCGAATGATCTCTGGTGAAAAATTATTAATATTATTGGCTGTGCTGAAGCTGATCTTCCTACTATTTATCTTGGCCTCCCTCTTATGATCAAAGAGGTGTCTCAAGGATTTTGGAATGGAATTCTGGAAAGAACTTAGAAGAATTTGGTTGGTTGGAAGGGGAAATTACTTAGTAGTGCGGGCAAATTACAGCTTCTACATGCTTCTTTGCAAGGTATTCCTACTTACTTCATGTCCCTTTTTAAGATACCTATTTTTTTGCTGACAAATTGGAGCACATTCAAAGAAAATTCTTATGGACGGGGGTGGAAGACAAATAGAGAATGTCTTTGGTTAGTTGGGAGAAAGTTTGTCTTCCCAAATATCATGGTGGTCTTAACATCAGATCTATTAGGAATATGAACAAAGTCTTCCTTTCCAAAATCAACTAGAATTTGATCCACAACCATAAAGATTGGGGGGACATTATGCAAGCCAAGTATCTTCATGGAACTGCTCACTTCAGTTTTCTCCAATAGGAAGGGATCCCCCAGGGATCTGCTATCTGGAACAAAATGCTGAAGTCGAGAAGTCTTCTCAAACATGGGCTTAGATGGAGATTGGGGAATGGAAATTCTATTAACTTTTGGGAAGATATTTGGATGAGTGATAAGGCCCTTGTTACTCAAGGGGATTATGGAGTTATTGCTGGCATTACTACTTAGTTTTTTGGAGATAAAGTCTGACATTATATCTATAATAATAATGGTATTAGGAGCTGGAAAAACCTATTGGATTGTTGTACTCATCACCCTAATCTCATTCCTAGGATGCAGTCTATTCAACATTTGATGCAGGGGGTCAGAATTCCTCTTTTCCCTAGGGAAGATGAGCTATATTGGTGGCCAGATAAGAAAGGTCATTTTTCTGTTAAGTCTGCTTACCATCTGCTAGTTCTTGAGGTGCATAAAAATGAGATTTGGAGGAAAGTTTGGAATCATAAACTTATACCTAAAATCAACATGTTTTGGTGGGCTGCTGTTCATAAGAAAATTCTTACTCAAGATAACTTACAGAGGAGGGGATTTACTTTGGTCAATAGGTGCTTTTTCTGCTTAGAGAAGGAGGAAACAGTCTCTCATTTAATTATCCACTATGATTTTGCCAGAAAAGTCTAGAATATTATTTTAAGGAATTTTGGCATTCAGTGGGTTTATAAATCTGATATTAAGGAAGTCATTGCCAATTGGTGTCCTACCTTCTCTCATCCATGGCTTGTTGAGCTGTGGAACCAAACTCTGCCCTATCTTGGTTGGACTTTATGGAAAGAACGCAATAATCAAATATTTAGGGATGCTGCTAGGGATACTTCTCAGGTTCTTCATTCCTTTGCTAAGATCCTCATGGAAAGTGTGACTAATTCCCACATCAAAATTGCGGAGAAACCTCTTTCTCACGAAGAGGAGCAAATTGCAGCTAATTGGAAGATTCTAAACCAAATTCTGGCTCATAATAATTCTAAACAGTTGTAGAGATTAAATACTAGATGGATTCCCCCGAGGCCCAATTAGCTCAAACTAAACTTTGATGGGACATCTAAGGCAGATGGCAAGGCTAGTGATGGCAGGATTATAAGGGATGACAAAGGGTGGATGGTTGCTGCTCATGCTAGTGGGATAGGCTTTCAAAGCAATAATTATACTAAATCCATTGCTCTTCTATGGGGGGTGAAATTGGCTATTTCTCTTGGTATTAGGCAATTGTATGTTCAGGGGGATTCCAAACTGGTTATCGATGTTGTTAACAATGTGTCGACTTGTGGTTGGAAACTAAAAGATATTATAGTGGATATCCAGATCCTTCTACAGAGGATTCTCAGAGTGGACATCTCTCATATATATAGAGAGGGTAATGGGGTTACAGACGCTTTTGTTGACCTTGGCCAATAATTTTCAAATTGGCATTATTGGCGCCAAGTTAATCAAATCCCTTTAATCATAAGGGACTTAATTCAAAAGGAGGTGGCTTGTTGAGGATGAGTCAGTATACTTGGAAAGACAGCTCTCTCCATCGGCTTTGTTGGAAGAAGCTGACGTGTATCATTAAGTACATGTTTTTTTGTACTTCTCTGCTTAACGTCATTTCTACCTTATTACTCCCTTCTGGTAAGGCAAGTTACTTATCTGCTAAGTATAGTGAATGCCAAAAAATTATGTTCGAGCATGGGAAGAGTAGGCGTCAATTTCGTAAGGCAGCTTTCATTAATGATAATGCATGCAGATTTATTATCACTATCATAATCCCCGGTCAAGTGGTTAATGTTACCTTGCACACTGACTCTATGAAGTTTTGGGGTTTTTGTACTTTTTTTTGGAAGGCTAATATGAGTGGCGATAGGATCCGAATGGAGCCTGTTTCCTGTTGTGAGTTTAAAGATAATGTTGTGGTTTGACACTACTGCAAGGAAGGTGGTATCAACCCTTATCTAGAATGACTTAATGGTTATGATGAAAATATGTCTGAACAATTTGCTAGGTCTTGGCAAAACCAGTGAGTCACTGTGGGGGGAATTGGGTTTGAGATTTCTGAGAGTGTTATTGCTATGGCGTCTAGCCTGTCGACTCAGGGGACCAAACTGCAAAGGAAAGCTAAAGTGGTGGACCATTCTAACTAGAGGTTCTTCCTTGGGGAAGGTGAAGAACTTGTTCCTTATCAGGGAGGATTCAAATGAGTTAAGCTGCCTAAGCCATGGGATGGGATGTGTTTCCTCCTTATGAAGTACTTCACTCTTGAGGGGCATTTTACCAGGTTATACAATTATCATCTTCCTATTTTGAATCACTTTAGATGTAATGCTCATATTAGTTTCCCATCTTATTTACTGTCTTCCTTTGAGCATTTGGTTCTTAGGGTTAGAGCTAAGTTGGCCAAGAAAACTTCCAAGAAACCCATTCCCCTAGACCAGGGTCTCATCCTCTGCTTATACAATTTCCACCTTGCCTTGGAGCCGCCTAACCCTTTCCAGACTCATAGTGGGGAAATGTCTACCAACCTAGATGATACTGTTGTTTCTAAAGAGCTGTGCCCTTCCCCTGTTTCTCTTAAGATGAAAGGGGTTGCATTTTCTACTACTAAGGAGATTTCCATGGAGACCAACACTCCGGTCTCTAAAGTTAGTGCAAAGAGAAAGAAGAGGAAAATAAGAAAGGTGGAAGAGGATACTGTGGGGGTTGCTGTGGGGACCCCAAAAAATATTTATAGTACCCCTGTGGGCAGGGCAGTAAATCTAATTTGTCTGCTAAGGATACAAAGGAGAGCTTTTCCTCAGGGGTTAGGCAGTCGAGGAGCATTGCTAGAAAACCTGCGCCCAAAGCTAAACTTATAGATTATTCTAAGAGTGTGTCTGAAGAGTCCACTTAGGGTGATGAGGCTAAGGTTATGGAAGTTTAGGAGATTTCTGAGGATGCTGATGGTAAG
Source organism: Cunninghamia lanceolata (assembly GCA_027924645.1). NCBI lineage: Eukaryota > Viridiplantae > Streptophyta > Pinopsida > Cupressales > Cupressaceae > Cunninghamia > Cunninghamia lanceolata. The sequence goes on along the minus strand of BSBN01000050.1, from coordinate 7,426,449 downwards.
AATGGGAATAAACTGATGGAGGCTTCTATCGGTGCTGTTGGTGATTCTCAGGATAATGCTCACAAATGGGGAAAGATGTTTGTGGAGGAAGCTGCTGATGAAACAGAGGTAGATGCTGGTTACAGGAATGACATTACTATCTCGAGGGGTCATGTTGAGAAGCTGGAGCAGTCCTTTTCCACTATGCTCAGGCATGTTGTTTTACTTAATCTTTTTATGTTGCAGGATCTTGGGGCTACTGTTGCTGTTGACAAAGATGAGAACTCCAAAAAGTTGGATGAATTTATTGAATCCATGGCTAAAAGATGAGAGAATCTTTCTCCTTAGTTCTAGTTTATTTTATGATGTTGCTACTCTGCTACTTCATATATACTGTCTTTAGACTGGTTTTGCTGTCTATGTTGTTTATGCTAGTTAAGCGGGTTATGCTGTAACTGTTTCAAGGCTCTTTTGTGCTGATGCCTTTTGGGTTTCTTTTTGCTATTTTGTAAGGGTTCTGCCCCTTGTTTTAGCTACCTTATATAATAAAAAACATATACTATTCTATTCTAGACTTTTAATTTCATCTATTATTTGTTTAATCAATACCATAATAACTCAATTCACAATAAATCTCTAATTTATTATTTATTAATTAAAATCAATGTACCACAAGTTAGTATATTGCTAAAGCATGACGAAACAAATTTATATTTAAATAAGATAAAAATAATATAACTCAATAATTACTACAATTATAATATTATTTATCATTTGTTTAATAACTAGCATCACCATAAAATCTACTTTACATTAAAAAAAATTGATTTATTTATTTAACAAACTTGCATCTACTAAAGCAACTTTATTTAAATAAAATTAATTTTAAAATAATACAATTCTATCATAATTAAGATAAACTAATATTATCTTATCACTATTGCCTTCTAATGAGTTGATAAAAGCAAGTCAAATTAACAATTTAACTAAAAATAATCACAAAGCAAGATTTATTATTTAATCAAGGAGTTTCAAAATAAAAGTTTTCCTAATTCTTAGCTTACAATTGCATACATTATTCTAAATTGATATCAGTTTTAATTAAACTATTGCTAACAAGAGAAATTCATTATATTAATAATGAATATTACTTAGAAATCATTACTCCCTAACCATGGAACTTCTAAGCAAGTCCACATCAATTCAATATAATAGAATAATTTTAAGCCAGAAAACACTTAAATAAAATCCAAATGCTATTCTATTTTAGAAATATAATTTCATCTAATATTTGATTCACCATTATAGTAAAACTCTAATTTACTATTTACTTATTAAAATAATGTATATTGCTAGGTCATAAGTAACCAATTTATATCTCAACAAAATAAAATGAATATAATTACTTAACTTAATACATTTAATTCTAAAATGGTACACCATCTAACATTGTTTAACAACTACTATGGTTAATTAAAAATCCAATACAATCCTTCATCTACTAATTCTAATCTATATTTAATAAGAGCAATTCTTCTAACAATTAATATAAATCTATCCTAACAAAATATATATGTATGTTTGACTAATCAAAAGTTTTTATCATTTTTAATTTCCTAAAGAGCAAGTTAATTTGTATTTAACAATTGTTAACTATCACAAAATAACAATTATATAGGCAAGTTTATTAGACATTCATGGAGTTGATTTAGAAACTTCCTAAAACCACTCATTTAATATCTTTTTTAACTATAAACTTGTAAATCTATTCATTGTTACATAACATGATAATTAATGAAGAAATTATAGAGATTAAAAAAGTTGAAAGAAAGCAACAATGCCAGGGAACAACATGAATTTATTTATTGCAGAGGTCAAAGATCAACCAAGGCACCTTGAAAGAGGAGAGAAAGGTAGAATTTCAGGAAGGGTCAGCCATTCAGGTAAGAATTCAAGAAATTTCATATTAGATTCAAGAATTCAACTGAGACACTAGAAATTGTAGAGAAATAGAGGGTTAAAAAAACAAGTCTGGCAGAGAAGGATCTGCAAGATATTTTGGTAGAATGACTTCCAATAAGTATGGGTTTTTAGACAAGGAAAAAAAATGGTTTTGACATAAAAAATTCTAAACTGGCTGAGAGTAAGATTTAATTTCTTTTAATTAAATATATTTTTCTCTGATTTTCACTAGCTAGAACAACCCAGTCAATACCATACCACAGCGAAGAATGAGAACCAGAGGTAAATTTTCAAAGGTTACAATGGACCAGGCTCTCCTCCAACACCGTACGGTCAGCAAGGGCATGATTGACAAAGTTTCAGATAGCAAAAAATTCAACTAAACAAAATGCAAGACGGGTTTGTATGACGGTCATACGGCTACATCCAGGGAGATTAAAAAAAGAAGTTTTAAGTTTCCAGTTTGACCAACAACGACCCCCTTCTATACTGATTTTAGGCAAAGTCTGGAGAATTAAGGTGGAGGAGGCCATACAACTCTCCTGCTGAGGTAGAGGTAAAATCTTAATAGAATTTCATTGAATGTTTAAGGTTTTAAAATCACACTGTAAGCTAATGAAGTCAGAGCTGCAAAAGTTGGTTATGCCAAAATCCATTACAGAGGGAAGTAATATATGCAAGGATCCAGTAAGAAATCTAAGTAGAACAAATTTTCAACAATTCCCGATGACATTACAAACTATCAAATTCAAAACTATAGGGTCTTCAGGTGATAGGAAGGCAAAAAGTTCCAAGCTCAAATTACACACACAAGAAATTCAATAGGAATATAAACCAATTATCTCAATTACTACAGGAAATACAAGCATACCTAGAATTTCGATTCAAAGGTTCAAATTCTTCATATTCCTCCAATTCTTGCTCTATTTTTTTTAAGACAACTTCTTTTTCCCCGATTTCTGTCCCTCTTCCTCAGAACAACTCCCCCATAAAATACTAACCTCCAGAAGCAAAAATATCCAAGTCATAAATGTCCACTAACACAATTCTGTTACAGAGAATCCCACTACCCCCCTTAAACCAAAAAATAATTAATTTTTTTTACTTTTTAGAGAGATTCCCCAAATCTGGAATCTTTATTCCAGAACTCTAAAAAAATTAAATTGCTGACTAAATTATTTTACTAAATACCATATACTATTTTAACTATATTAATTACTTATGACACATATTCTATTAAAACATAAAAATAATTAATTTAATCTTTATTAAAAATAATATACCACAACCCATTAATAATATACGACTAAGAAAATACCATTATATTTGACAAAATAACATTATTATAATAATAAATTCAATAATGCATTACCAAAACACACATAGGCTTAACAAGAAAAACTTGACAATACCTCAACAACCACATGACAACCAAAAACCGAGACAAGAATCTCAGAGCGACTTCAAAACCCATGACACAAACTGAAATGGAACGAACCTAGGGAAACCCCATGTTATCTCCCGTCAACGTTATCCATTGGTGCAAGGGCCCGCTCAGATCTACTAAGTCAAGTGGAGTGGAGGCCCAGTACCTACAACCTGCATCAAAACAATATGTTGCATTCAAGTATAAACACATATAACACACACACAGAATTAGGGATTCGTAGCATAGTAGGATGCTTGGAATGAGCAATACTACACTGTCCCTTCTCACAAGCATAACAATAAACACAAACATATCTAACTAATAGTCAAATAACATTCAATCTATAAAGCATAGTACCATTATTCCACATAATTCAACTAACCAACAACTAAACATGTCAAAATACATCATAAACTGTAATAACAATAATGTTATTATCCTACTCATAACACAAGTCAATAACCAGATTAGTCAAACATAGTCCATCATAAGCATAACCATAAGTCTAATAAACCAAATGTCTCAAACTGTTAGAGTGCAACCGAAAAACTAATAACTATCACAAGACAAAAAGAGGGGCATTACAGTTGGCACAAACTGAAGTTTGTGAACTTGCACTTTTGGTGAAAAGCTTAATTTATGAACTGCATTTTTTTTTTAAACTCTCTTTTACTCATCAAATTTCTTCCAAACTTCACCAAATTAAAACCATAGATCTCCATTATGCTCTTGTATAAGGTAAGGACATTAATTTGACTCAATTGAACTTGAAAATTTTCCTAGAGCAAACAACCCAAAACAAACAATGATAATCAAAATGAACCAAAACTAGAAATAAAACATGAAAATATTTTTGGTTGATGTAGGATTGCTTATGGACCCAGATGCTCTTGCATCACTTTTTCCAAGTGGTTTCCCTTTGTCATTTTATTATCACCCTCACTATGGTCCTTGGATTTAGCGAATTGTTTACCCTGATCACTTCCTTTAGAAAACTTTCTCTTAAATTTCTTATCACTAGATTGATTACCCTTCTAAAATTTCTACTTAGAAGGACTTGTACGAGGTTGATTGTGACAATTTTGTTCTTTTCTTTTCTCTCTCTTCTAATTTATGTAATACTTAGAACTTTTTGCTGCTATTTAATTATTTTTCAAAAGCATCATCTATAGTTTGTGGGCCATGAAGAACAACTTTCGAACCAATTTGGGGATTTCAATAGAAAAATAAACATCCTCACTCAAATGTGCTCATCCTATTGGTAAAGAGGAACATAATTGAGAATTTGAATAAAATTCTCCTAATATTGAGTGATAGAAAGTTCTCCTTGTCTCAAATTTTACAATTCCATCATCTTGCAGTCAAAGTAGTGCTAAGGAAGCCAATGCTTCCTAAACAAAGATAAGAACATGAGATTTTACGTTGATAAATGTTTCTCAATTTTCTCATTCTCCCACCAAATAGTTGCCTCTCCCCTCAACTAGAAGGCTACCCGCACTATCTTGATTTCATTTGAGAGATTGCAAAGCTCATAATACTTATCCATCTTCGCAATATGAGCCTCTACACCATCTCCTAAGGTTCACTCATCAAACTTCATTGGTGCTATCACTTTTAGGATATTTTCCAATTCAGTTTCTATCTTGGTCTACTTATAGTAAATCCTTGCCTCATCTTCACCATGAGTCTACTCATAATTTATTTCTCTATTAACAAAATTCTCTTGATTTGTGTTTTGATTAGGCATGGAATGTGTTTCCTTGACCTCCTATTCCAAAACATCTATCCTAGCTCTAGTATCAATCAAGAGTGTAAAGATGCAATCTAGTTTATCTTGTTGTTCATTTTCATTTTTTGGATTCACTATTATCAGTATTTTGTGACTTATCCATTTTGACTCTTTTAGCTATGTTAATACCCTCAAAAAGTTAAATAATTGTATTAGAATCATGGTAGACAGAAGGCCCTAGATTTTAACCTAGAGATTTGATACCACATGTAATGTCACTCTAATTAATACACAATTATCATAACAAAAAGACATTATTACAATAATGCAATACTTAAAAGCATTTTCTACATCAACATATATCCATCAAACATAAGGATATCAATGGAATATTGCTTAAAATACTGATTTCACACAAGTGATACATTATGGTATTAAGTAATGTTATAATACATCCTTGTGATAATAAAGTCATAATTTTAAATATCATCAATGATTACAATAATAATTGTATAAGGTAATAAATAACTCAAATTTATTCACAATATGATGAAATCACAATTTTATTATAGCATCAATCATACATCATGGAAGTCTAGACTATGAAATCAACTTTTCATAGATACCAATTCTTGTCAAATACATATAGTCAAATAATGGAATATTTACAATTATGTCTATTTAATGTGAAAAGGAGAAAGGGGATGAAATGGTGTTAAGGTATATCCAATGAAACCCACCTTTCACATAAACATTTGAGGACAAAACTAAGCCAAGTCACTACAAGGAGGACTCAGCTACAGGTTTGTGTACTCAAGAATGATATGGAAAGATAGATTAGATTGAAAGATTTATCAAACCCTAATTATAATGCAATCATACACAAACAAATAGAATGCTATAGAAAACTAGATAGGAAGGCACTCAAGAATGATCAGAAACATACCAAAAGTTGGATTTTTGTAATTAAAAACTTTGCAAACTACGAGGTGGGTGCCCAAGTCTGATAGGGTAGTTGTCATGCCTGCATTTCCCATGTGGTCACGACACATAACACATGTGTCATGTCCACATTTGCCATGTGGTCATGACACGAATTATGAAAAACTTTTCTACCTATCCCTAGGAACCCCCTCGCACGCGTCTGCGTGCTCGGTGGCAATACGCATAAGGCATAAACATGTCAACATTATTTGGGGAGGTGCGTTGTCCCATGCTATCCCCTACGTGATGATAGCCATCTAGGGGGTATGCGATCTGAAGAGTGTCAGCTTTAGGGTTAGAATGATTTTAATCTGAACCCTAAATCTCCTAGGTGTGAAGATGATTTTGCTAGCTTCGAAACCTAACTCTAACTAAGGTCAAAACAAAAATGAAATAATGGTAAGATGGACGCATGATTAAAGTGGAATGGTGAAATAAAAGTTGATAAAATGCCGTAAAATTAAAACCCTAGAAATCTAGGAAAAATTCGACAGCATAACGCGTTTTCAATAAACGACTAAAAAATTTTAAAATAAATCTCCATTAAGAAAATTAAATAAAATTTAATAATAAAAATCTAAACTTAAGAACAAATTTAGAACAATTTAAAATATCAAAATAAATATCCTGCCAAGGTCAAATAAATCGACCTTGCATAAAAAGATTAAGAATTTGAAATAAAATAATAAAATAATGACAAGACACCAAATTGGATCTCAAATTTGAGTCCGTTAATAAATATAATTTTTGGCATTACATTTATTAATGAACTTGGAATAATGGGAAAGGGAAGAGATTAAAATTCTCATTCCCGTAAAATAATGGTAAGATAGATAAACTAATAAAAAGATAAAAATCACGCTAGAAACAAAATAAAATAATTAACCCAACTAAAAAGAATTTAAAACAAGGGGAAAACACTTCCCAATTTAAAACAAAAATTCAATTCCATCCCTTATAAAATCTAAATCACAAGGCAATAAAATAAAATACAAAACCCCATTTAAAATTATAAACCTATTTAAATGAGCACAAGAGATAAACTAAATGCAAGGGAAAATAGAAATTTATACATAAAGGAATAAAACAAAACCCCTCACAAAAGCCTCTCAATTAAATAATTAGTATACAAAATTAAAAGCCCTAATTTTCATTCTTCAATAGGTTTTCTAAATAAGAAGCCCTAATTTTGTTTATTCCATTGCTCTCTTCCCTTTTGCTGCCCTAATCCTAACATTTTAGTTTGCCTCCATGGTTTTTCTTTGTTTTGGTCTGCAGGTTGAAAATCTGTAGTGCCCCTCAACTGGTCGTCTACAAGACTAATGTTTGCTTTATAGTACTGGACATTAGGATAGTATTTTAGATCGTTTGATGATGGATTTCTAGTTATTTTGCTATTTCAGTATGAACCTAATTGTTATGATAACAGATGTTGATGTTGGATTATGTCATTTTATGCTTTACAATTTGATAAATGAACTGGATGTTTTAGATGCTTTGATGTTATTCACTATATGGGATTGGAAGTTAGTTGATCATTTTATGTTGTAGACTAGTAATTTGATACCTTGTTCAATATAGTTGATTGTTATTCATAAACATGAATGGAACAGTGTCGTATTACTTGTTCTCGAGTACCCTACCCCACTGCGATTTCCATTCACTATAGGACTGCATGTGATGTATATGTATATCTTGTTATGGTTAACCGTGCGTTGCTGCAGGATGCAGGTACTAGGCATCAACTCCACCTGATTATCAAGTTTGAGCATGCCTTCGCCAATGGATTAGTTGATTGGAGTTAACGTGAGGTCCCTAGTCAGTGTGCCTTGGTTGTCAGTTTACCCTTGTGGTTATTGGTTGTCTTTCGATCATGTCTTGGGGTCAGGTAAAGCTATACCTTGGAGTCTAATCAGTTCTGAAGGTGTCTAAGTGTGTATGGTAGTATTGTGCTTTAATTAGAATCATTATACGAAAGAATATAAATGTTGATAAATGAGCGTAATGTCGTTAGTTGTCGATTATCATTATAAATAAATTATTAGAAGTGTTGTTGTTAAATAAAGTTGTAAGAAATTTTGTATTGTTCGATATAATATTATTTATAATAAATATTTAAATAAATAAATAGTTGTAATCATGTTGTAAATTGTGATTTACAACTTGATTAATAAAATAAATTAAAATTTAGTTACAAAATTATAGATTGGTGAAATAGTACAATTTAATTAATAACAATATATTGGGTCGGCTATAAAGAAATTAGATTTTGTCTGAAATTATGTGTTTACATTTAAAAAAATAATAATAAAATAAAATAAATAATAATGGGGATCTTTAAATTAAATAAAATATATTTGTTAGAGGAGAGATGCACGGGATCGCGTGCCAAGCTCCTTGGTTGATGAGAGAGACTGTGTTATAAAAGAGTGGTATAGGCATTAAGGACAGCATTACAGGTGAAAGGAAATAAGCAGCTTGGAACTGCAGCGATTGAAGCAGATTCGTCGAGTTGATTGCGTAGCCAGGTTCCGTCGAATGCCTTATCTCTGAACTTTATTTCGAATTTGCAAATGCTGTTGTAGTTTATTTGATTCCAAATAGTTTGATCTGAAATCAGTTTGTATTCTATGTTGTGCCATCAAAGTTCATGTCTCTAGACTGTCCTCTCTGTGTTTAAACATCATCTTCTCTTAGGGTTTTAAATTCTTCTTTTCTGCTCAAGGATCTCGTAAGTCAATTGTCTTCCTTCCACTATTTGCCGAATCATTCTGTATGCACTCTCAGACCAGCATAATATTGGTAGAGTTTATAGATGTAAAACAACACCGTGTTGTGTGGTATGCCCTCGGTGTATTGTGGAACCTTGTATCTGGAAAAGAGACCGTAACAGGCTGTGAATAGGGTTTTCGTATATCATTCATAGAAAGCCCCATCATAGGAAAATATATTAAATTCACAAGTTGAGTAGTGTTCTCTGATTTGGCTTTTTTTACCCCAGTAGACAGATGGCATTGGCGCCTTGAGAAGGCCATTCCAGATTTCCTTAGAAACTAGTTTTCTGTTACAAATTTGGTTGCAATATCTTCCATTTCCTTTTCTGTCGTCGCTACCTTCAACAAACTTTAACTGGCATTGAAATCCTATTACTAGTCAGTGTCATTGTGAGAGTTTGAAGTTAAACCAAAAGTCACATAGAGGTTTTCCTGCACGCTTCCGTCTTTACAGGCTCGTATACTCTTGTTTTATATGTTGAGGCCTGCGTGAGAAGCTATAAAACATTTGGTTTTTCTTATTTAGGGTTAGCGAACACTTTCTAGAACATGACAATTGATAATTCGGCAGTTACTTTTAATTGATGGATAAACCTTTGATCTGGGTGCCGCGAAATTCTTCCTTCTTCGATTATTGGAGTCTCTTTTGGTTCCGTTTGGGCTGGGCATATATCTTACAAAGGATAGTAATGGGATTCGCACCCTGTAAATGCAAGTGTAATACAGGAATATTTAGGTGAATCCGTCATTTGCCAGACGTGGGGCTAGTAAGGTGTGGTGTCGAACTTGGTTATCAGGTTACGCTGTAAGTGTAATGATAGGGCGTGATAATGAGGTGGCGAATTAGGTAGTTCGCTGCCTTATTATCAATCACTTTGAATGAAAATTTTGAAGCCTTGTCATTTCGTTTTCATCCAGAGATGTGAGACGACACTCTATTTGCTCTGCTTGTTGCATTTGGTGTTGTTTAGTAGTGGACCGATAATGTTAGGAGGTGCTGTAAATTGTTATGCCAGGGCGTGATGGGAGGTGATGAGTTAGGTAGTTCGCTACTGCTATTGTCTCACTATTTGCCCTTGTTTGAAGTCTCAGAAGTTTTTTTTTAACATGTCCATTTTGTGGCCTCCGTTGGTCATTCATAGAAATGAGTCGATGTTCTTTTTTTTTACCAGTCCACCTTATAGTTTGGGGATACCGCGATTTCACTAGCTTTTAAACAAGCTGAGTAACATTATTATCCCTAGAAGATGAGGGAGGTTGTAGCATTCATTATTGAAGTTGTTTAGGGTATTCGTCATACACCAATCTCTGACCGCGTTCATAGCATATATGGCAGTAGTAATGTCTTAAGAGTTTATGCTTTCTGCAGTTGCTAGAGGTGAAAATCTAAAACTTAGTCAGGTTTAATCTGTAGATTGCCGTTGTTTGGGCTGGCGCACGTCTGAAAAGTTTGGGGTGTCCTCATGATAACCAGTGAGGGCAAGATGGTCAACAATGCAAATAATAACCAACTGTTGGTGTAATGTAGAACGGTTCCAAATATAATTTGATCAGTTGTCTGTTCTGATAGCGTACTGTCTCATTTTTGGGTCAATCCTCAACACCTAAATATATTAGGAATTCGATAATAGACTCGGCAGCGATAGTGTGGTGGACAAATCAGTGACTTAGTCTTTCTTGCAAGGCAGAAAGCTTTCCAGTAAAATTAACAAATACAGTTCACATATAAAGTTGAAATGAGATTGCTGTGTTGGCAAAACCTTTATCTTCTTTTCAGATATCATGTCATAAACATTCTCCAGTTCCCAAGTTATTCATTGATCGGGTTATTAGATGATTACATCTCTATTAAGTCCTCTGTAAGAACGTCCTTGGATACCGTAAAACTTAGCCATCAAACCTATTGCCTTCGTTATTTTTGTGATCAGTGGATACCGTCAGATTTGCAAGTTGAGGAAGTTGTTAGACTAATCAAATATCATCCATTTCAATGATAAAACAGTCAATAGCCATTTTACTCCTCATTGACAACCTATACGAGCTGTTCATGTTCCATTCAAATAGGATCAGGTACGATTCTCTTGCATGACAGTAGGATTATAATAAATAGTAATAGTAAAGAATGTAATCTAATGTTGATTTTATTACAGAAGTTGTTTGCATTGAACAGAGAAGAAATTGTAGTGTTGACTTTGGAACTATATTAAACGGTATAAGTTAAGTATTTCTGTTGATTGTAAAGAGTCGAATTGAGAGTGGATAAACTCAAATTCCAGAGGCTAAGTTGTCACAGTTGAGTGTTTGCAACTTGTGTATTGTTGTTTTTGTGTTTACGATGTAATAACGAGTATGTGGATCAAACATAGTATGAAGTATATTGAGATAATGTCAAGTTGTTTATGTGTATTGAAAGTAATATTTTCCTGTGAGGACGTTAAACCACTTGTGATCTTATTGTACCATTTTGTCGTATGGAGAGACCTGAAATCTATAAAAGAATAAAGTATTGTAATGTTAAAAGTGTTGGATAACAATTGATGTTATGGTTCTATTTTGATGCAAGAGGGTTTATGCCTTGCATGATAGGACCATGCGATGACACTCTCCCTACTACAACCTAGCATCCCTTGTTTGGTCTCTCCTCATTTGTTTTGTGTCACCTCTGGAAGTTAAGTTGTGTTGTATTGTTATTGTCCTGTGTTGTGTTGGCGTTGGTCGTCCTTTGTTCTTGTTTGTTCTTCATCTACCTAACTGTCATTGTTTGGGACCTCATGTTAACTCCTAGCTCAGGGGGTGGACCTTAGGGTTCCACATGGTCGGGTGGAAGAGCTATTTTATCCATTGGTTACTCTTGTCAAGATCATATGCAGAAAGGATTTGTTCCAGTTGTACTTGTTCCAATGAAGATGATGTAAGTGTATAACCTTGTACCAGATTTGTGTAACAAAACATTCTTTATGTATGTAATTTTGATGTAGTCTAAAAATTGGCAATGTAATGATGTCATGATGTACTTATATGAAAGCATTTCAGTTATGTATTTAATCATGCAGATTCTGTTATTTGATGATTTGCAATGAATATGAATAAGTTATTTAATTAAGCATGAATTTGGATCAGTTACTGATGTATGACAAATTATGTTAGTTGATTTGTTAAGTGATGCAGCCTTGAATCCTTAGAGAATATGTCATAATTAGTTATGTTAACGTTACTTAATCATTTGAAAAAAAAAAAATTCTATTTCATATAGCATAATTGTGTATTTCTTTAAGGTGTTCAAGGCGGGCGTTACAAAATCTAAGAGAACTTGGCTACCATGGAAGGATAACCTACGAAGGTATATCCAGAATAAGATGTATATCTCTTTTATTTCCTCTTTTTTTTTGTATAACTACATCTACTTAGAGTAGATATACCTATGTTTAGGATGAGTAATGTAGTAGAAATTACAGTGATATAAATGTTTCTTCTCTAAATAATATAAGTGTTAAGTGCAGGGGGAGACCATGCTAGGGACCAGAGTACAAAGAAACGCGAGGGGAATAGGTTCATAGCTGCCATCGCTGGAGGAGGAATAGCAACAGACCATGGCAGGGAAGAGACTGAGGAAGGGTTAGCAAAGAGGAGATGGACTGAGGGAAGGATGGCATCGAGGTTACAAGTGGTGGTGAGTTATGGAGGGACCGCATGGGGAAAATCTCTGGAGGAGGGTTGGGTCTTGGGGTGTGGGGAGGAGGCGGTGCCTCCACACAGACCCGTGGGTGTGGGTGGAGGCACCGCCTCCTCCCCACACCCCCCATTACTTTGAAATGCAAACCGAGGGGGGGCTATGGGCGGGTGTGGGTGGAGGCACCGCCTTCTCCCCACACCCCCCATTACTTTGAAATGCAAACCGAGCGGGGGGCTGTGGGCGCTGCTACCCACAGTTCCCAACTGTTATTCATTTTTTTTTGTTTTATTAACATGAAAACAATAGTCTGCCAAGTATCATTTGTCCTTCTTTGCTATCCTTAACTCAGATCTTTGGTTTAAGAGTATTTTAAATATATATATACTCAGTTTGATATAATGGTTATTCAGAAATATCACAGTTTAAAAAAAATATTTTTATTTTATTTTGGTATATATATATTTTTATATGCACTTATATATATATAAGTGTATATATATATTTAATACCTACAACCAATATTAAGTCTTTGGTTATTATAACTTTTTGTATATACACATAAAATGAACAGCAACTAGATTAAAGAAAATAAAGATGTAATGTATATATATTTATGTATACATACATACATACATATATATATATATATATATACATACATATATATATACATACATATATATATATATACATACATATATATATATACATACATATATATATACATACATACATATATATATACATATATATATATATATATATTTCCATATATATATATATATATTTAAATATATACTCAATAACTATCTTCTCTTAACAATGGCTTAAATAGCAAAATTATTAACTTTTAGTTTTATAAAATAAACTAACTCAATAGCTTTCCCTTTCTCTTTTTTTTTGAAAAGAAACATAAATTTACATAGATAACTCTATATTTATTTTTGAAAGAATTATACAAGGTAGAAAATAGATTTCATTCAATTTTCAACAACAACAAATACTATGAAACTCTCAATGCAACCAACAGAAAACTAGTCTTGATAATTTCTATTCCTTTCTTTTATCTGCAATAAAACATAAACAGCAACTAATGCATATTTCTTTTTTTTTAAATGAATAATGACAGCAAACATATCTATAATTATATTCTCATGTATTTCTCAACACAATACTAACTCCACAATAAAGGGAATAAACAACTTTTAAATAAAATAAATAGAATGTTTACATTTCAACATTTACTACAGCCAACTCTATGGGAAAAATAAATTAACAAAACTACTTACAAAGGGGCCACAAAGGCCATGGCTCAAACAACCAACAACAAAAGATTATAGTAACACAAAAATGGACTTCTCAATAAGCTCCATTTCTCCAATAAGAACATGCATTAAAACACAACCACAAGGGAAAGCCCAGCGACTTCGAAATGCCCTCCTCCCTACTGTAGACCCGCAAGAGGGTCACCCCCAAGCTAGGGAGGTAGGGATTCACATGGTTACAACATTCCACAACAAGCAAAGCAACAAGAAACAAAAAATCAACCCCAAGGACAACACAAAACACAACTCATGAAAATGAGTTTGCTGGGGGTAGGGAATGGACCCCTCTACTTCAAAGGCCACATCAAAATACCAAAATACCAAGTCTCATGGCCTCAAGCCAAAACCTCCAAATACACAACTCCTCAAATATCTCAAAATAAACTTCCATAGCACTTTTACCATTCAAATAATCTCCACAACAAGTAAGAAGCCCTCAAGGCATAAATAACACAATATGGGAGTGACCTCAAGGAGGTTCCTTTCCCCTACCCCAAACAAGTTGAGCCTTACCTCCAAATGGAGGTGCTCTCACCAAACTCTCATCCCACACAAAATAATGAAACAACAACCAACAAAAAAAAAACACAAACACATCACAATAAATAAGCAGGGGTGAAGAACATAGTTCATGAGGCTTACCTTCAAAGCCCTATAATGGAAGCATGTTTGGTGATGAGCTCCAAGCTTCTTCAAACCTTCCAATCTCCAAGAATTCCTCTAACTTTCCCAAAATTGCTCAAAAATAGAAAGAAACTCCAAAAATGCAAGAACCCCACACTCCTCAATAAGAGGAGGTAATATAGGCCATCAATTTTGGCCTTGAGGAATGAGAAGGTGACACTTGTCACCTTCTCCTTCCTCCTCCTATGTCACTTGCAAGGGAGAGGAAGTGTGAGGGTGACAAGTGTTATCCTCCAATTCCATCTCAATCCTCACCTTATCCACTTGTGCTCTCACACATGTGTGAGAAGACAAGTGGTGAGGTGGCATTCCCATTCAAACCTCCAAGAGGATAAGGGATGCCATATGGCATCCTCTTATTCTCTAAGAGAGCCATCTCCCTCCAATATGCTATCACATGTGTGTGTGAGTCTTGGAGACCTCCCAAGTCCTCCTAGGGAAGGCATTCCCAAACTTTGGTAAGGGAGATGAGTCTTTCCCAAAGCATGACTCATCTCCCACCTTATCCAATTCAAATTTCGTCACTTTGACTAAACCTTAGTTTAGAGTGACCAAAAGTGAGTTAATCCAAGGGTTAGTTAGTCAAAATTGACCCTAGACCCATGGGTAACCACCTAGGGTAAATTTTGGGACACTAAGGTTCACCTAGGGGGTCATAAATCCACTTTAAATGGACTCAAAAAATTAAAACAATTATCAAGTGGTTTAAGTCAATAAAAATTATACAACACTTAATATTAATTAATTAAACAAAGGGGTACTAGGCCAAAATGATAAAATTAAAACAAGTACTTAAATCAACACTCAATTTTAAACATGATCCTCATCCCTCTTGGGAATGGATCAGTTTCACAGGGAATAACATGTGTGAATTCTACCTCTAATTTCCTGTGGCTTGGGAATATAAAACCTGCACATCTCGATCAAGTGTCAATCATATCATGAATAATCATAGCCGAAGCAACTAGAATTAAATTCATGCCATCGAATACAACAATAATCATCTATAACATAATTCTGAATTGAACTGCATTTTTCTATCACATGTCAAATAATCATCGTCACATAAATAACTAGAAATCACATCACAAAACATCATCTAATATATCTCGTATGTTGGATCACAAAATAGCATCAAAATATGATCAAATCGAATCACCATATGTCTAATCAATGTCATATCAAAATCAAGAGATATAATCAAATCTGCATCATGAAACCATAGTCTCTAAAAGTCTGATAATGTCATCAACTGAAATGCATAACGATCAAAATAAGGAAAAATAATTGGCCTCACAATAGTTTTTCTATAGATTTGGAGCAGTGAGATATGTTAGATTGTGTCTTGATCCTTAGTTCAGGGCCAAGCCTATCGAGAGGACTATGGGATGAGAGCCCTAGTCCATAAGAGAGGAATCTACACAAATTACTTTTAGATCCTAAATCCTAATGCTTCAAACTACTGCTTTGCACCTGTACTTTTCCATCTCCCACACCTTTCACCTGCAAATAGAAAGGAAATGGTTTACGGGTTGTGGTGTTTAGGAGCTTGCCTTGGTGAAGCCCCTAAAGGACATTCAAGTCTTCCAACACCATTGTTAGATAGAGTGTGTGCCCAAGGAGGGTAGAGGTCAAATCTAATGATGAAATGAAATGATTCAAGCACAAATAGTTATCACTTTAGAGGTGAATCTCTCATGGAGATGAAGATCTTTCAAATCATGAGGAGATGGATTGATGAAGCCAAATATAGAACAAATAAACACAATAACAACACAATTCTTCTCTACAACACAATAAAGACCTTGAATGCTCTTTGCTCAATATCACAAGTTCACATTGTCTCTCTTAACTTAAAATGAAGACATAAACCTATTTAAATATCCATTCCCGCTAACATTCATAATTCAAATTTAGAAGGATAACAAAGGGAAACCTTTTAAGAGGGCGCAAGCCGACATAAATTCATTTTAACCCTGGAAAATTAGGCCAAATGTAGGCATGGGTGCCCAAGTTCCAAGGCCAATTTTGGTCATGATTAAGTACTTAGAATTGGACCCTATGTTCCATTTGACATGGGGTTTGGAGGAAATTCCTTCGAGATGAGTATTAAACGTGTAAAGTGTAAACAAGGGGACCTAGGAGCTAAACTAGGAGGGAAAAAGGCATAGGGTTACTTTTTACTCCATAATAATGTCAAGTTACAATACAAGAGGACTAAGTCCTTCATACATGAGACCATATCATGTTTAAAATCCATATAAAATGTGTCAATATAATATGATATCCAAGTGGAATTGCTCATCTGAAGGCCCCTTCTTCATATCTCAAGAAGAGAGAGCATCATTGGGATGACTTCCACCATGCCACGAAGACATAGGCTTCCCCATGCTACCCACATGAGGAGCCCAACCCATTACAAAGAGCCTAGCCCACCATGGGCGACATGTAAGAATATTGTGTTGTCCTATTGTTCTGACATGAATGCATTCTACCCAATGCCTAACATAAGAAGTGGAAAAATAAGACCCAACAATCTATTACCCTAGTTATTAAATTACAGTGTTGACCCAAAAGTGTATATTCACTTAGGTTTTAACCTGAAAATAATAAGATTCTATAACACCCTTTCATGCATACCCAAATTACACAAATTGGATAATCATTACATGCTCTCATTCAAGTATGTCATGAATTCTAACAGCATAATGGAGTTAATGTCAATCAACATTAAGTTAAAACAAAAAAAGAACTTACAAGTAATTTCAAAATGATAAATGGTAACTACTCAATTCAAGCAAGATCTTTTAATTTCAATCATACCCTACTTCATTCTTCCGGAAACACATTTTAATTTCTAATGTATTGAATCTTTCAGGTAATGAATTTGTAACTTCTAATGTATTGATATCACAATAAACATTTCTTTGTAATTTTCATATTAACATACAAATTTGTAGTGCCCTTCGTTTTCACTTTGGGTTGTGCGAGGTATGTTTGGCATTTGGGTTACTCATGTGTTTGAAATTTATATATATTCTCTTCTTCAAACCTGTGTGATTCTTATTTTATGCATATTCCAATGAGCGAAGTCACAAAAGTATTCATTTCATGTTATAACAGGCTCCATAAGTCAACATATTTTCCAAATTTTAGAACACTGACCAAATTTATTAACCAAAATTGCCCACAATAATTTATTTGTAATTGCAAGAGTAATGGATTTATTTTGGTTGCATATAATTGTGGTAGTTATTTCACTTAATGAAGGAATCTATTCCTTGGTCATTATCTTGTTTAATTTTAGACAATGGTAGAAAGAGTGGGAAGGGTAGTTATGAATATTGATTGTCTTTTCTATTTTATTCCATAATGAGCATTCCTAGTGGAGGCAGAAAGATGCTTTAAATTAGAAAAAATATATGTAACTATCAAATTCATTCCCTACAATTTATCTTAATCCAATTAGCTTATTTCGATTCAATTTGTTACTTGAGAAAGAACAAATGCCTGGAACAATTAAAATTTTAAGCATTCCTTAATTTAGCCTGCATTCATTGCAAGATTAATTCTTTTCCAAGTCAACTATATTCCCTCTAACTTGAATGATTCATCTGTGTCTTTGGTTGTGAAATCATGGTGTCTGTAGTTCATCGAGATGTTGTCTATGTTTGGCTCTTAAGACTTAAAAAAAAAATTGTTTTATTTTGGCATCTCAATAAATACGCCAGAGAAACTTTCTAAACTAGTCAGTCATTCATATTGTCCTAGCTTTGCCCCACAACCATTCGGTCTATTTTGAGATAGTCCACTTTAACTCCTACAGATGCTAATCATAAATTAGTAAATATATTCCCAACATTACGAATATCTAGAGGGTGCTACAAACAACTTAAGGGAATTAGCAGTACTTCATCAGAATAAAGGGAAGGGGGGAATTGAATCCTAGGGCATTACATTTGGTATCAGAGCCAAGTTTTAGCACTGGGATGTCTGGTTAAGGTTGTCGTCTATGTTTAGTTATAGTAATTCTTCTTATGCATGTGATAGGATCTCTTGTGTTGGATAACATGCTTTAATCTAAACACCTAGATTGATGTATTGGTTAGATGATCATTATATTGAGATTCAACATCGAGTGATACATAGAAAAGTAGAGTGGAAGAAAACTAGAAAAGGGAAGGGGATAGCAAGTAACGTTATGATTTTGCAAAGGGAATCACATTGGTTTTGGAAATAAATGTACTTATCATAGTAATGAATTGTGTATGAAAATATAATCTTCCCCTATAAACATGGAAAAACTAGTAACTGTGCATTGGTTGAATCTTGTGAATACCACGTACATGCTTTGTGTACCCATGGGATGGTGATACTGGGTACCCAACCATGGGGAATGTGTCTATTTTGGTGTGGGATTAGTCATACCATTACGTGTGCTTGTATGTTTGTTGCCCAATTGAGGGCCAACCCTTATGTGGTTGAAAATATATATATATATATAAGAGTAGCCTAAAGTTAGATTCATAGATTCTCTTCTTTTGGTTCTCTACTCCCTCAGTCTGTGAATGGGTAGTAGCAGCCACAAAATTCCTTGGGCAGAGTGTGTAGTGTATGCTTATGATAGCACAGAACGGTCCCTCGCTCAACCGAACCTGAGGAAATGTACTCACTACTTCCCCTTATGATGGATCAGGGTACTTGATCCATATGTGTTAGTCTAATCCCCACAGTTTCTGAGCATCTGGATGGTATTTCTTGGAGGATCATTTACCTTGTCTTCATGAAAGGTATGATATGCCACATGAGTTGTTAGTTGGGGGCCGGGATCTAGGACCTACATGCATAACCCAAGTGAGACCACATGCCCCATGTATATTTTGAGGTCCAACATGTGCAGGGAGATCTGTTAACCATGCTGAGAGAGATCTTGTATCTGCACATGTTCTGACATAATGCAATAGGTACGATGCCACACCCCATGATGTTCTGACACAATGCTAGTGATGATGTCATGTTGTTGATGGTAGCGAGCTGGGCTCGAGCACACGATGCCATGTTCTTAGACACGTGAAGCTGCACTATAAGATTGTGTTATAGCCTACTTGTGTCATGAGCGTAATGGGGCCTCGCACACTTGTAGAGGGATACTCATGTTTTCTTTCGATAGTGTTTGGGTTAGTTAGTATATGGGTATGTCCTAGCCATGTATACCTCTAGCTATGACGAATACATGCGTGTGCCTTTCCACAAGGTGTCGCTATGCAAGGTGTGTTTTGTGCGTGCCTACTTCCGCAGAGCCATAGACACACTGCCATGCGGTATACAGCTAGTACGTGTCTTCTCCAGCTAGTGTATGACCATGCCACGTTGAGACGCGATGCAGGATGTGGCTGAGGTGCACATTCCATGCGGGCAGCCAAGGAGTACGTGGGCCACTTGGCTAGTCCATGCCACATGATGACATGATGCAAGGTGTAGCCAAGGAGTACACTTTGAGCCATGTGGATGGAGTGCTTACTCCACACCACATGAGGGCTACTACTATAGCCTAATGTTGTTTCCTCCTTCCTCATTTGGTGGCTAGTATCTAGTCATATAGTGTTGTATAGTGGAATTTCAAAGATTGTGGACTTTCTCTATGGTTATTAATGACTTTCTATTAATTGTGAAGGTTGGTACTTTGTTTCTATTTGATTGTGATGGTTTAACCATGCCTTGTGATCTTATTTGGAAGTAATCCTCATGGTTACATTTGATTTAGTGTTGGATTTGTGTGCATTTCTTGCTTTATTGTTGAAATTAAATTTTTACTAAATCTTTCTTTGTGAGTTTGGTGGCTAAACTAGTTTATCCTTATTGTTTTTTATGTCGGCCATGTATTGTATTGTGATTCCTCTCCAAGGATGTATGAGGCAAACTTGGTGAGTGTACACAAGGAAGTAGGCGTAGGGAACCTTGAGGATGGGGGTATGTGAGGCTGTTATATAGCTAGGACCCACTACCCACCTATGTGTGATGACTATCTCTTGGAGGCTAACCACCTTATACAACAAGAGAGAGGTCATTATGGCTTATATGGATGGTCTCACCCTGTGAGTGAGGCCTAACACCAACAATTTACTGAGTGTTACGTATGGATTATGTGAGATGGATTTTGACTCTTGGCTCATCGATTATGTATCATGGATTAGCATGTTGCTTTCCGATATCCAGATGGACCCTTGTGTAGCTTTGTGAAGTGATTTCTGGTGATGTGGATTTGTGTGTATGTGAAAAATGTATGTCGAATCATGAATATAGTACTTATGGAATGATAAATTGAGTTTGGATTTAGTGTGGAACAATAATAAAAGTGAAAAGTCTTGTTGATAAATGATGGATATTTAATGGAAAATGTATCGATATTTTGTGAAAATGAAGCATTCTGACCTATTGTTTGTTTAACATTAAACTAGATGAGGAATTGCAATGATGGTGTATTTGAAATTGAATACTTTATATGTTTATGATATGGGAATTTATACTAGTCAGGATTAAAAGGTGCAATGTATTTTTTGTCTTGAAGAAATTGTTTGGGTGTCAACACTAACATGTAAGGATTTTGAGTGGTTTATGTACTATAAAATCATTTTTGAAATGCAAATTTTGATTCTATTACTATTGTGATATTGAAAACTAGAAGTGTAGAATATGGTTGAAATGAATTATAAGTTTATATTTTATAAATCTTTTTCCATAGGCAACTAGTGAATATTATTTTTATGAAATTAATCAGTTTTGATGTTGTTACTAACGTGTAATGTTTCCATCCTAGTTTGAAACTTCCAGGAGTAAGTCAAGTCTTAGGGGGGAGAATGTAGTGCCCTCTATTTTCACTTTGGTTTGTGCCAGGTATGTTTGACATTTGGGTTACTCATGTGTTTGAAAGTTATATATATTTTCTTCTTTGAACCTACATGATTCTCATTTTATGCATATTCCAATGAGCGATGTCACAAAAGTATTCATTTCATGTTATAACAAGCTCCATAAGTCAACATATTTTCTAAATTTTAGAACACTGACTAAATTTATTGACCAAAATTCCCCACAATAATTTATTTGTAATTGCAAGAGTAATGGATTTATTTTGGTTGCATATAAATGTGGCAATTATTTCACTTAATGAAGCAATCTATTCCTTGGTCATTATCTTGTTTAATTTTAGACAATGGTAGAAAGAGTGGGAAGGGTAGTTATGAATATTGATTGTCTTTTCTATTTTATTCTAGAATGGGCATTCTTAGTGGAGGTAGAAAGATGCTTTAAATTAAAAAAATTATATGTAACTATCAAATTCATTTCCTGCAATTTTTCTTAATCCAATCAGCTTCTTTCAATTCAATTTGTTACTTGAGAAAGAACAAATGCCTGGAAGAATTGAAATCTTAATCATTCCTTAATTTAGCTTGCATTCATTGCAAGATTAATTCTTTTCCAAGTCAACTATATTCCCTCTAACTTGCATGATTCATCTATGTATTTGGTTGTGAAATCATGGTGTCTGTAGTTCATCGAGATGTTGTCTATGTTTGGCTGTTAAGACTTCAAAAAAAAAAATTGTTTTGTTTTGGCATCTCAATAAATACGCTAGAGAAACTTTCTAAACTAGTCGGTCGTTCGTATTGTCCTAGCTCTACCCCACAACCAATTGGTCTATTTTGAGATAGTCCATGTTAACTCCTACAGATGCTAATCATAAATCAGTAAATATAATCCTAGTGTTATGAATATCTAGAGGGTGCTACAAATGACTTAATGGAATTAGCAGTACTTCATCAGAAAAAAGGGAAGGGGGGAAAGGAATCCTAGGGCATTAGCCACTCTTCAAATAATGTTACTGTAAAAGGGTGTTGAAGCTTGTTGCATTTTTTTGGGAAGGGGAGAACCACATTATAGGTCCCAAGAAAGTTGCACATAGGGTGTGTCTTGGCCTTTTACCATGTAGCGAGCTATGCTTGTGCACAGCTGTCAGAGCTTTAAGATACCCCATTTTGGCATAGGTGATGAGGGTGTTATAAAGATTGTAAATCATCCTTTCACTCGTATATTGCATTTGCTTAAAGATATATTGAACAACCTCTCATATGCTAATGACATTGCGTAGAGCTTCCTGTTTGGTGAATCCATGGGCACCACCATTTGCCTTCTCATTCATTTGGCACAACCCCAAGAAAACTGGAACGGCACCATTTTGGTGGCTCCCATGTGTAAAATCTCTAACAATGTGAAGCCCTCCTAGCCTGTCGCCACTTTCCTAACATTTTTAGCCACGTTTTTGCCCACTCTGCCAATTGTTCCTACCGAAGATTTGATCAAAAAGGCCATCAAAGTTTCTACTAAGAGAGTTCTAGGAAGAAGAAATCCTCACAAAGTGTTCTATGAGAAAGTGAAGAGCAAGGATAAGACTCTCAAGATGTATGAGGGGATGTCGCATTCACTTCTATTTGGGAAGACCCATGATAATATCACAATGGTGTGCAAAGATATTACAGATTGGCTTGCACATAGGATTGCCAGTAAAAGCTAATCAAAGCATTCTTTGTTCCCTTCCAAGCTAATAAAAATATTACGTGAGTTCCATATTCACAATCTTTGTTATCGATGATGGAAAACATTACGAAATTGGGTTTCTCTCTATCAAATGGT
Organism: Cunninghamia lanceolata; assembly: GCA_027924645.1. Lineage (NCBI taxonomy): Eukaryota > Viridiplantae > Streptophyta > Pinopsida > Cupressales > Cupressaceae > Cunninghamia > Cunninghamia lanceolata. Next base: position 7,403,219 of record BSBN01000050.1, on the reverse strand, counting down.
ATTGCATGAAAATTCTAATGTCTTTTCATCTAATCTAATTTGTGTACATCTTGTCACCTTGGCATTTCATGCGATTATGTTTCTTAAGGTATTCATGAACCATGTGCTTATGATTGAAACATAGTTGAATACTTGTGAGTTCCAAACATAGTTGAGTACATTAGTATTTCTAAATTAAACATGTTTAGGCCACCAAACATCTAGTAATTTAATGGTTAAAATATCTTTATCTTTCTTTCTTACTTATTGCTTTAGTGATACATTATTGTATAGGGTTGATGGTTGATTAGCTTTGTTATGTTTTCAACATCGTCAATAGTCAAACAAATATTCTTCCTAATTGAAATTAAGATCTCTTATTGAATTACTTTGTGTTTTCTTAGGTCCTTGAACTAGAATGATAATGTGGTTGACAAAAGATCCTTCCTTAATTGACTCGGGTAATTAAATTTTACTAGACTTTTTAGAACTCAAGAGTTTAGCCATTATTTGCTTGGAAAGGAAAATAGTGATATTTATTTATATGATTGGTTTAGGAGAGTATAATCACTTTTGGATTACTTATTACATGAATATTTAGTATTGGATTTTATATTACACATTACATTGTAATTTTTATCTTTAGCTCGAAGTCGCAATAAAGGAAATCTTCAAGTTATTTGAAGTTGTTAGAAATGAACGCATTATAGATGTTTTAAAATTCCTTGAATAGAGTATGGTAATAGGTTATTAGTATTAGTAAAAGAAAAGTATATTAAAAATGTAAATAAATTTGTACAAATATAATTCTATTATGACCAAATGACTTACTTGTGTAAGAAAATAAAGAATAAGAATAATGAAACTATTTCATATTTGTTATGGAGATCGTGTGCTTGCTCTACTAGTTAGTAGTTGGTAATGATCTATACATTTTACAAATGTATTTTAGTTATTAAAGTTTATGTGTAAGTAGAATTTATTTTAGTGTTTGACTTTTATATTAAAAAAGAAAAATGTAATTGTTTAGGGTAAAATTGGATTTGTTGATCTTTTGTGGTTTAGATGTTAAAATCATCCTTCCACCCTAACATTGAAGGATCTAGAGTCGAGTGGCGAGCACTATCATACCCTATGTCACTTGGAAATGAGAGGAAGCTTGGATTAGGGAATTAATTATCAATTTTTCCTTTTCCTATGCTTAATTGACCATTGAAACCCTAATTATGCAAATACGACAATAAATTATTGAATTACAGAAAAAGCTCTTACAGACGGGAGTTAAATACCAAATTATAGAATACCTATTTTTGGGGTTCCGAAGCGGAACAGTCGGGGACACAGGAGCGGGCGCCCAAGTCCGAGGTACCTTCTTTTTTGGGGAATCTGGACCTCCTTTAGACATTGATCAGCCTTGTAACTTCTATTTTCCAGAATCAGTTTGTGGAGGACACTGGAGTGAGCGCCCTAGTCCTGGAAGTGCTCCTTTGTCCGTCTTTTCCTCAGATCCTGAATCCCTGATGTCTTTCTAGACTTCCTGCAACTCCACTTTTCTCAGATGTGACACCTGTAACCTGTAATCACAAGACTTGGTTTGTGGGTTGTGGTGTTTATAGGTTTGCCTCAGTAAAACCCCAAAGGACACTTAAGCCTCCAAACACCATTATCAGATGAAGAGGGCATGCCCTTGTGAGTGACAGGCCAAAAATTAAAGGAATCAATGATAAAAACACAATGATATGTCCCCATATAGTGAAGCTTTCATGGAGGAAGACGCTCTTCATGCCATGAAGGAATTGATGCTCAAATCTACAAATATCAATGCACAAAACACACAAGTCTGCTCTTGCAACACAATAGAAAGCCTTGAACAACCTTGAGAACACAATAGCTTTCTAGTAATCATCTAGTTTAGAAATGAATGCCTACACATGCTTATATATGCACCTACAAGCATTCTCGCCAAGATATTAAAAATCAAACTTTACCGTGTCGGCAAAATAACCTCCCAACGGTCATAAATCGACACCCAGAAATTGGGGCTGTCCCAAAATAGGGTAGGACTATGGCATGGGCGCCCAAGTCCCCCCTTATTTTAGGTAGGGTACAACTCAAGGGGTAATCCTAGGTCCTATTTGTCATAGGACTTAGGTCTCATTCCTTCGGGATGCTAAAATATGAACTAAAACTGGACTCTAAAGACTTGGGAGCTAAAACTCATCAGGGAAAAACCCCCAAGGGGACATTTTCCGACGTTATAGTAATGAATATTATATTCCTAGTTGTATAGTTTTATCTCTATTTTGTTCAGGAATGCTAATTCATATATTTAAGGAAACATTTATCTTATGGTGGTTAATGATGATATTATGAAAAGAAGATGAGAAAGGTAAATTGTAATTAGGCATGTCATAGATAGGCAATATATTAGGAGTGAGAGGGTTCTTGTTGAAATTGTTGTAGGTAGTAAATTTCTATCCTAGCTTAATGACAAGGGTTTCAAGTTAAATTGTGTTAGATTCATTGGTTCATAGGACTTTTTCTCATAGATGTCATTGATTATGTAGTAGGATTTTTTAGGGAATTAAGTCTAATCGTTTTCTAAAACTAACTTTGAGATAAACATTATGGATTAGACAAAATTGTGGAACCACTTCTATGATGTGTAATTAGTATTTTTTATCATTAGTGTTGGCTTCGATGAAGTGTGAGTACTTGATTTAAAAAGAATACCATTTTGATAGATTTAGGAAATGAGTATTGATGACTAGTCCTAGAGAATATTATATGTATCCATTCTATTTGTAGACAACCTTAGGATGTATCAATGGTAAAATGATGACAAGCTATGTATGTCTTTTAAATGATGTATAGTAGGAAGCTACATGTATGAAACGATGAGTAATTGACTTGTTGCTCAAGTAAGATATAAGATAGGCATATCCATAGTAGCTTGGTTTATGTATGTTTTTCATGTTATGTGTAATTGACTTGACTATTCTGAAACAAGTAATATTTTCTTCTTGTGATTAGTTATTGTTTTGTTTTTACTCATTAATATATTAAATTTAGTGAAACTAATATCCTAAGATTTGATAGTTTTAAGTCAACCCTATGGTTACAAGTCAAGTTACCCCGAACTACAAAGTCTATGGACTACGCATACATAGGCAATGCCATCATGAGGCCCTAAGACATTAGGTCGGCCCTTAGGGCCTTAGGTTGTCACTTCATGGAATTGATTTTTGTGTAATTAATAATCATGCAGGACTAATGTTTCTTTAGATGTGCAGTATGAGACCTTTAGCCATGCAAGACTTAGAAGCTAATGAAGCACCTTTCCAATTGGTGTATGGATGAATGTGTATACATATGTATAATTTAAATTTGATATATTGTATCTAACATTTCAATTATGATGAATGTGTTATACTCTATTATGTAATCTAAGATTTACTAGGTTAAGATTTGTAAATTGTATCTATCACACAATTAATTTCATCATTGTTATCCATCAATATTTTTAGAGTTAAGCTTTGCAAAGAGTGTGTGTGTGTATGTGTTCAATTGTTGCATTTAGACTTAGAACAAACCATGGTTATTTTGATTATGTTTGTGCGTAGTAATGGGTTTTTGTATATGGTGTAATGTTGCTTAATTTAAATAATGTAGTCATGTTATCCCTAGAGATGTTAGTTAACTTGTTGAATCAAACAATATTATAGTTTGTTAACATTATTTCTATTTTTAAAAAAGAAAAGCTACCTTTTTATTGCTTTAGTTGACTTATCTCTAGGGTTGCATGGCGGGGCATTACAAAATTCTTGAGATTTTTGAATGATTTTAAGAATAGAATTATTGCCTCAATCTACTTTCAACATTAACCTTCAGGTAGAAAATGATTCAATTATTTTCTACATTGCAAAAATAGTTTCCATTTGTTGGTGAAAAATCATATTTCACTTTTACATAAGTTAATTAGGGAGATTCTTTTTAGGATAATGTTTCCTTTCTCATACTAGAGAGATTTATGGTGAGTGACCTAAGCTTTCCTTTCCCACTTTGTCTCTATTTGGCAAGTGGCTATCTTATAGGAAGGTTAGTTGTCTTTCTTTTTAGTGCTTGAGACATTTATGGCATGTATCATCATCTGCCATTTTTGTCTCTCTTCCACTTTATCAAGTGGTTGCCTATTTATGTAACTACAATATTGTGAATAAAGAAGTACACATATTCAAATGCATTTGTCTTGTGCATTATCCTCTTGTGGCTCTCTCTTGTAGAAGTTTTCCTGCAGATGATACTGGCTCCTATGAGTCCTTGTGTGACTCTAAAATGGTATCAGAGCTCCAAATCTGTTAGTTTCTTCTCAAATTATAGAGGGTTTTATCCATGAATAGATAATCTATGCATCTTGGAGCAAAACAAACCTCACGATTGTGCTCAGAAGGTGTCAAAACCCATATTTTCATATAAGGCACTCTATTTTTGGTGACAGAAAATTTTTTGGGCATTTTTTTGGGGTTTGATTTTTTGTGTGCAGAAAAAAATCTGTACGGCTGCCTCGATTTCCATGCCAAAATTCTATATAAACACCTCAATTTTTGTGCCTAAATTTTTGAACAACCGCATCAATTTTTGTGCCTATTTTTTCTGAGCATATTTAGATTTTTGAGCTACCTCGATTTACGTGTCGATCTTTTTTAATTTGCCTTAATTTCCGTGCCACTAGATTTATGTCTGCCTCGATTTTCGTGCTGTCTCAATCTCTGAATCTACCTTGATTTCTATGTCACGCTCATGTGTAGGCCTAAAAAGGTAGTTTTGTTCTAGAGGCCAGAACTTGAGCATACGGACTCAAAAATTGGCAAACGAAAAAGCGTTGGAAAGTTGGTTCTGAGCACTATCTAATAATTCTGGTCTTTTTTCCAGATTTTTCTATTTCAAACTTATTTTTGTTGTTTGAAGTCAAGGCATCATTTCAGGCTTCTGAGCTCCATTCTTATGCCCAAAATCTTCATTTTTTGAAAATGAATAGACATTGGAAAGGTATCAGAGAGCTCTACACAACCTTCTATGTAATTTTTTCAGATTTAGCCCCAGGTATCTTTTATTCATTTTGTTGATTTTATGGCTTCTGTTGGATATCCTGGACATGCTACCTCATGGAAAGGTTATGTTTGCTTTGATAGGCTTCTATTATTAGCACTAATCTATTTGCATGTTTTAATCTCTATCATTTTGAGGAGGTATCATGGGTTTTGCCACTCATACTTCTGTGGCCAATCTGACTAAAGACAATTATGAGTCCTGGCAAAGAGGCATCCTAACACATCTTAGGTGGCTACATCTTTTGCCTCATCTTTATGGGCTCATACTTGAACCAGAGACACCTATGAAGAAATCTATTTGGGGTAACAATTGAGATCATCTTGTAGGTTTAATTTGTACCACTGTTTATTATGATATTGTGTGTGATCTTCCCAGCTATGAGAGTCCACACACACTTTGGACAAAATTTGAGAGTTGTATGGAGACCCCCATGTGTCACCATTTCTAAATGATCCTACAGTAGATTTCCTCATTCAACTTGATGATGCAGATAATATACGTTATGATGATAATACTTTAGAGGAATTTGAGTATATGGTATGCCTTGAATGTTCAGAGATAGAGACCTCTCTTGCTCTCTGTTCTCCTCCTATTAAGATCACATCTTCTTCACCTGTTGCTACTTCAGAGTCCAATGTTGCATCATCATTGGCTTCCAGTGATTCTCTACATCAAGTCAATATCAGTCTTCCTAATCCACCTCATTAGGATTCCTATCTTGTAGACATATCATCTATGTTTGTGGAGTCGCGCATTTCTGATTTGGAGGACACATTTGAGGGTTTATCTCTTATTTGATGCTATCTTAGTTGGCTTTGCATCACCACCTTAATCTTTTGTGTTTTCAGATGTAGTTCAGATCATATCCTCTCCTAGTTCTTCATCTCTAATTGGGAAAATAGTTTCTGTTTTGGAGAAGACATATTTTCCCAGTATGAGGTCACTTGAGTTGCATTCAGAGGTACACATTTCCATATGGTTTCCCTATTCTTCCAATTTGTGGGAATGGTTTCTACACTCACCAGTGGAATTCTTTCTTCCGAAAGGGAGAAATGTTGTTTATAGGTAGTGGATTGGGTTCTGTCTTCTAGATCTCTTCAATGGTTCTGGAGCTTCTTCTTGGAGGGGATTCATATTATCTATTTGCTCTCTCTTATGGGGGGGCACTCATGATTGTACTCTTGTGATGGATTCAGTCTATGGGGGGTCTTAGTGTCCTTCTTCCATCACATGATCTTGTACTTTCTTTTTTATTTTTTCTCTCTTTTGGAGAGGAGTTTTCTCCCACTGGGTTTTTCTCCTTTTCTCCACCTTATGAGAGATTCTTGTTGTTCATGGGTACCTAACATGGCTTTGTTGTCGGGACCCATCTTTCTTTATTTTTAGCTTGTGTAATCTCCCTAAGTTACACTTATGGGGGGGTGTTGGTGAAAAATCATATTCACGTTTACATAAGTTAATTAGGGAGATTCTTTTTAGGATAATGTTTCCTTTCTCATAATGGAGAGATTTATGGTGAGTGGCCTAAGATTTCCTGTCTCACTTTGTCTCTATTTGGAAAGTGGCTATATTTTAGGAAGGTTAGTTGTCTTTCTTTTTAGTGCTTGAGACATTTATGGCATGTATCATCATCTACCATTTTTGTCTCTCTCCCACTTTAGCAAGTGGTTGCCTATTTATGTAACTCCAATATTGTGAATAAAGAAGTACACATATTCAAATGCATTTGGCTTGTGCATTATCCTCTTGTGGCTCTCTCTTATAGAAGTTTTCCTATAGATGATCCTAGCTCTTGTGAGTCCTTGTGTGACTCTAACACCATTTTCTATAATTTAAAATTGCATAACTTATGATAAAATTCTAGAAGAATAGGTACCAAATTTTAGAATGTTTAATATTAAACTTGCAAAGAAATAAGTTGTGGCTTGTGGAGGGGCTTGCCCTTCTTGTTAGGCATAGCCCTTGCTCACAGGGCCACTCCTTCTCAAGCCAAGTTTTGGCTCTTAAAACAACAATAAATAAAAAATGAAAACCTCTCTCTTTTGGGTACCCATGCATTGGAAAAGTTTATAGATTTTTGGTGCTTGACAACTCCTAAACTTTCCTCAGGCTCATTCACCTTCTATTTTTTTTTTAGTTTTCAAGATAAAATTTAAGTTTGGTATCTCTATGTAACTAATAACATGACAAGAATTTACACAATTTGAGACTTCTCTTTCCATTCACATACCCGTTAGAGCTAAAAGAGGTTACTAATAGACTAGAATAAAATATCAATTGTGCTGGTAACTAGTTTCCTATGAAAAAAGATAAATCTGAATTTTTTCTAAGTGCTCAAATGAGCAATAAAAAGATCAAATCCTTAAAAAATTGAGAGATGCATAATTAGGGAATTTACCCAATAATGAAATTTAATGGCAGTTTCAACCAATCTGTGTTGGGTTTTTAAGTTATTGCCCATATTTTATTTCTAGAAGAAATGATCACACAACTAGGTAAATCCCATATTACCCAAAATCTAATTTCAATAGAAAATATTGAAGCTGTGTTAACAATGTAACTATAAACTCTGGTTATGGAATACTCTTCAACAATATAAAAATAATTCCTTTCTCTAATGATTCCAAATGCTCAATCAATGCTTCATTTTCTAGAAAAATTTAGCAAATTGCATACCTCCAGATTGAAGAAGTTAATGAATATTGAGTATATTCTATTCCTAAAGAGAAAGAGTTTGTAGCTATTGTAAAATGTTGCCTTACCTTTTCCAAATGTCTCTTTAATTCCTTTCCCAACCTTTCTAACCAATTTCTTGTGAGAAAGATGAAAACCCCCCTTTTCTTCTTCAATTTCAATGTTTTTAGATATGCCAGCTACAAGTTTGGTTTTTCACTAACACACAAATGCGTTGTTTTCTCCTAGACAAATGTGTTTTCCTCTTGTTTCCATTTCACTACCAATAAAAATGCAATATATAATATATGTTTAAAAATCTATCAATTAAATATTGCAAGGAGAAAAATAATGATATTCACGTCTTTTATTCTAACAAAATTGTATAAATACATAGATTCTTTTTTTCAAAATTTAATGTTCTAATATCTATTTTAAATCATAAAAGGAAAGAAAGTAAAATTTTCTGTTGAAAATTAATATAAAAAATTGTAACACTTAAAGAAGAATTATCACATAATTTAAAATTTTCCTCAAAATCATAAGATAAGATTACTTATTTCTTTTCCAGTCAAAACACTCTTTGTAAACACAATATCATTTCGCACAAAACCATGCAACTAATCTATATGCAACTATGTGTGTATATTGTAATGTCATGCATGACAAACCTTGGACTACTAGTCACCTATTCCCAATGATACTCTTTCTTCATATGAGAGTGGCCATCTTTTGACCTATCACACTCACACATCACAACCCAATAGTTAGTCTTTTACTGATAAAATCTAAATAATATCAAATCATTGTAGTATTAATTTCTACAATAATGATGTTATGTAGAAAAAGAGGGTCGATGACAATGGTTGATAGTTTAGTTAGATCCTCCTTTCTCTACATATGTTCAAGGACATTAAACTGGGTCGAATCATATCTTTTGCAAGAGGACTCAGCTACAAGTTTGGTGTTACTTGGAATGATAAGGAAATTTGGAATTTGTTAATTAATTTGTATAACCTTAGCCAGAATAACCTAACCATTGAGAATTCAAAACATAAAAGAAAAGGGCATGGGTATGTGATTATCACCATTAGAACTTTAATTTTTTAATACTAATACTCACTTTAAAAAAATTATACTGAACATGACATTCAAAATACATCATGTTATTTGCCAACATCTACACAAAATACAGAGTCTTGTATTTTTACCAATGCACAAAATACATCATCTTGTATACCTATGAATGCATAAAGGACAACCTAATCATTGTGAATCTAAACATTAAAAGAAAATATACCATTTAAGATAATTTTTTTTGCTAACATCTACACAAAACACACCATCTTGTATGCTTATCAATGTATAAAGGATAACCTAATCATTGTGGATCCAAAACATAAAAGAAAAGTGATGCCTGACTTGTGGATCTAACTTATTTTTCAATGATAACCTCGTAGCAAGCATCTCTTCTACATAAAGGCACAGCATGAAGGCTATGGCATACTGTTACGATGAAGAGTCTTTCAGGTTGGAATCTATTTTCATTTACCACACTCATCACGTGCATCTAACCTCATAGGAGATAGTTTAGTTTGTATCAACCTTTCAGTGAGCTAAAACTTTTAGATGTGTTAAGCTTTAAATAAGTGTGTTGGTGGTTAGCCTTTTCCAAAATTTTGATATAATAGTGGTATTAGAAAAGAATGTGTTTTATGAACTGAAGACATACCTTCATTACTTGGACACATAGAAGCATTGCACCACTCGACAATTGATTTTCCATCTGTCAACTTTGCATTGTCTTTATGCTTTAACTCTTCTTGTGCTATGGCTCTTTGGATACATGCTCCTGCACCATCATGCTCCCCCTTTTGGTACAAGAGCACCTGATGGATTATATGCCTCGATGAGGCCATTGTGTCATTTTTCGGGAAGGGGAGAACCGCATTATAGGTCCCAAGAAAGTTGCACATAGGGTGTGTCTTGGCCTTTTACTAAGTAGAAAGCTATGCTTGTGCACAACTGTCAGAGCCCTAAGATACCCCATTTTGGCATAGGTGATGAGGGTGTTATAAAGATTGTAAATCAGTCTTTCAATCGTATATTGCATTTGCTTAAAGATATATTGAACAACCTCTCATATGCTAATGACATTGCGTAGAGATTCCTGTTTGGTGAATCCATGGGCACCACCATTTGCCTTCTCATTCATTTGGCACAACCCCAGGAAAACTAGAACGACACCATTTTGGTGGCTCCCATGTGTAAAATCTCTAACAATGTGAAGCCCTCCTGGCCTATCACCACTTTCCTAACATTTTTAGCCACGTTTTTGCCCACTCTACCAATTGTTCCTACTAAAGATTTGATCGAAAAGGCCATCAAAGTTTCTGCTAAGAGAGTTCTAGGAAGAAGCAATCCTCACAAAGAGTTGTATGAGAAGGTGAAGAGGAAGCATAAGACTCTCAAGATGTATGAGGGGATGTCACATTCACTTCTATTCGGGAAGACCGATGATAATATCGCAATGGTGCACAAAGATATTATAGATTAGCTTGCAGATAGGATTGCCAGTAAAAGCTAATCAAAGCATTCTTTGTTCCCTTCCAAGCTAATAAAAATATTAGGTGAGTTCCATATTCACAATCTTTGTTATCGATGATGGAAAACATTACGAAATTGGGTTTCTCTCTATCAAATGGTATTGTATGAAAATTCTAATGTCTTTTCATCTAATCTAATTTGTGTACATCTTGTCACCTTGGCATTTCATGCGATTATGTTTCTTAAGGTATTCATGAACCATGTGCTTATGATTGAAACATAGTTGAATACTTGTGAGTTCCAAACATAGTTGAGTACATTAGTATTTCTAAATTAAACATGTTTAGGCCACCAAACATCTAGTAATTTAATGGTTAAAATATCTTTATCTTTCTTTCTTACTTATTGCTTTAGTGATACATTATTGTATAGGGTTGATGGTTGATTAGCTTTGTTATGTTTTCAACATCGTCAATAGTCAAACAAATATTCTTCCTAATTGAAATTAAGATCTCTTATTGAATTACTCTGTGTTTTCTTAGGTCCTTGAACTAGAATGATAATGTGGTTGACAAAATATCCTTCCTTAATTGACTCAGGTAGTTAAATTATACTAGACTTTTCAGAACTCAAGAGTTTAGCCATTATTTGCTTGGAAAGGAAAATAGTGATATTTATTTATATGATTGGGTTAGGAGTGTATAATCACTTTTGGATTACTTATTACATGAATATTTAGTATTGGATTTTATATTACACATTACATTGTAATTCTTATCTTTAGCTCGAAGTCATAATAAAGGAAATCTTCAAGTTATTTGAAGTTGTTAGAAATGAACGCATTATAGATGTTTTAAAATTTCTTGAATAGAGTATGGTAATAGGTTATTAGTATTAGTAAAAGAAAAGTATATTAGAAATATAAATAAATTTGTACAAATATAATTCTATTATGACCAAATGACTTGTGTAAGAAAATAAAGAATAAGAATAATAAAACTATTTCATATTTGTTATGGAGATCGTGTGCTTGCTCTACTAGTTAGTAGTTTGTAATGATCTATACATTTTACAAATGTATTTTAGTTATTAATGTTTATGTGTAAGTAGAATTTATTTTAGTGTTTGACTTTTTTATTAAAAAAGAAAAATGTAATTGTTTAGGGTAAAATTGGATTTGTTGATCTTTTGTGGTTTAGATGTTAAAATCATCCTTCCACCCTAACATTGAAGGATCTAGAGTCGAGTGGCGAGCACTATCATACCCTAGGTCACTTGGAAAGGAGGGGAAGCTTGGATTAGGGAATTAATTATCAAATTTTCCTTCTCCTATGCTTAATTGACCATTAAAACCCTAATTATGCAAATACGACAACAAATTATTGAATTACAGAAAAAGCTCTTATAGACGAGAGTAAAATACCAAATTACAGAATACCTATTTTTGGGGTTCCGAAGCGGAATAGTCGGGGACACAGGAGCGGGCACCCAAGTCCAAGGTACCTTCTTTTTTAGGGAATCTGGACCTCCTTTAGACATTGATCAGCCTTGTAACTTCTATTTTCTAGAATCAATTTGTGAGGACACTGGAGCGAGTGCCCTAGTCCTGGAAGTGCTCCTTTGTCCATCTTTTCCTCAGATCCTGAATCCCTAATGTCTTTCTAGACTTAGTACAACTCCACTTTTCTCAGATGTGACACCTGTAACCTGTAATCACAAGACTTGGTTTGTGGGTTGTGGTGTTTATAGGTTTGCCTTAGTAAAACCCCAGAGGACACTTAAGCCTCCAAACACCATTGTCAGATGAAGAGGGCATGCCCTTCTGAGTGACAGGCCAAAAATGAAAGGAATCAATGATAAAAACACAATGATATGTCACCTTATAGTGAAGCTTTCATGGAGGAAGATGCTCTTCATGCCATGAAGGAATTGATGCTCAAATCTACAAATATCAATGCACAAAACACACAAGTCTGCTCTTGCAACACAATAGAAAGCCTTGAACAACCTTGAGAACACAATAGCTTTCTAGTAATCATCTAGTTTACAAATGAATGCCTACACATTCTTATATATGCACCTACAAGCATTCTCGCCAAGATATTAAAAATCAAACTTTACCGTGTTAGCAAAATAACCTCCTAACGGTCATAAACCAACACCTAGAAATTGGGGCTGTCCCAAAATAGGGCAGGACTATGGAGTGGGCGCCCATTTCCCCCCCTATTTTAGGTAGGGAACAACTCAAGGGGTCCTCCTAGGTCCTATTTGTCATAGGACTTAGGTCTCATTCCTTCGGGATGCTAAAATATGAACTAAAAGTGGACTCTAAAGACATGGGAGCTAAACCTTATGAGGGGAAAACCCCCAAGGGGACAGTTTCCGATGTTACAGTAATGAATATTATATTCCTAGTTGTATAGTTTTATCTCTATTTTGTTCAGAAATGCTAATTCGGATATTTAAGGAAACATTTATCTTATGGTGGTAAATGATGATATTATGAAAAGAAGATGAGAAAGGTAAATTGTAATTAGACATGTCATACATAGGCAATATCTTAGGAGTGAGAGCGTTCTTGTTGAAATTGTTGTGGGTAGTAAATCTCTATCCTAGCTTAATGACAAGGGTTTCAAGTTAAATTGTGTTAGATTCATTGGTTCATAGGACTTTTTCTCATAGATGTCATTGATTATGTAGTAGGATTTTTTAGGGAATTAAGTCTAATCATTTTCTAAAACTAACTTTGAGATAAACATTATGGCTTAGACAAAATTGTGGAACCACTTCTATGATGTGTAATTAGTATTTTTTATCATTAGTGTTGGCTTCGATGAAGTGTGAGTACTTGATTTAAAAAGAATACCATTTTGATAGATTTAGGAAATGAGTATTGATGACTAGTCCTAGAGAATATTATATGTATCCATTCTATTTGTGGACAACCTTAGGATGTATCAATGGTGAAATGATGACAAGCTATGTATGTCTTTTAAATGATGTATAGTAGGAAGCTACATGTATGAAACGATGAGTAATTGACTTGTTGCTCAGGTAAGATATAAGATAGGCATATCCATAGTAGCTTGGTTTATGTATGTTTTTCATGTTATGTGTAATTGACTTGACTATTCTGAAACAAGTAATATTTTCTTCTTGGGAATAGTTATTGTTTTATTTTTACTCATTAAAATATTAAATTTAGTGAAACTAATATCCAATGATTTGATAGTTTTAAGTCAACCTTATGGTTACAAGTCAAGTTACCCCGAACTACAAAGTCTATGCACTACGCGTACATAGGCAATGCCATCATGAGGCCCTAAGACATTAGGTCGGCCCTTAGGGCCTTAGATTGTCACTTCATGGAATTGATTTTTGTGTAATTAATAATCATGCAGGGCTAATTTTTCTTTAGATGTGCAGTATGAGACCTTTAGCCTTGCAGGACTCAGAAGCTAATGAAGCACCTTTCCAATTGGTGTATGGATGAATGTGTATACATATGTATAATTTAAATTTGATATATTGTATCTAACATTTCAATTATGATGAATGTGTTATACTCTATTATGTAATCTGAGATTTACTAGGTTAAGATTTGTAAATTGTATCTATCACACAATTAATTTCATCATTGTTATCCATCAATATTTTTAGAGTTAAGAATTACAAAGAGTGTGTGTGTATGTGTTCAATTGTTGCATTTAGACTTAGAACAAACCATGGTTATTTTGATTGTTTTTGTGCGTAGTAATGGGTTTTTGTATATGGTTGAATGTTGCTTAATTTCAATAATGTAGTCATGTTATCCCTAGAGATGTTAGTTAACTTGTTGAATCAGACTATGCTATAGTTTGTTAACATTATTTCTATTTTTAAAACAGAAAATCTACCTTTTTATTGCTTTAGTTGACTTATCTCTAGGCTTGCATGGCGGGGCATTACAAAATTCTTGAGAGTTTTGAATGATTTTAAGAATAGAATTATTGCCTCAATCTACTTTCAACATTAACCTTCAGGTAGAAAATGATTCAATTATTTTCTACATTGCAAAAATAGTTTCCATTTGTTGGTGAAAAATCATATTTCACTTTTACATAAGTTAATTAGGAAGATTCTTTTTAGGATAATGTTTCCTTTCTCATACTAGAGAGATTTATGGTGACTGACCTAAGCTTTCCTTTCCCACTTTGTCTCTATTTGGCAAGTGGCTATCTTATAGGAAGGTTAGTTGTCTTTCTTTTTAGTGTTTGAGACATTTATGGCATGTATCATCATCTGTCATTTTTGTCTCTCTTCCACTTTAGCAAGTGGTTGCCTATTTATGTAACTACAATATTGTGAATAAAGAAGTACACATATTCAAATGCATTTGTCTTGTGCATTATCCTCTTGTGGCTCTCTCTTGTAGAAGTTTTCCTACAGATGATCCTGGCTCCTATGAGTCCTTGTGTGACTCTAACATGGTATCAGAGCTCCAAATATGTTAGTTTCTTCTCAAATTACAGAGGGTTTTATCCATGAACAGATAATCTATGCATCTTGGAGCAAAAAAAACCTCACGGTTGCGCTCAGAAGGTGTCAAAACCCCTATTTTCATATAAGGCACTGATTTTTTTGTGACAGAAATTTTTTTGGGCATTTTTTTGGGGTTTGATTTTTTGTGTGCAGAAAAAAATCTGTACCGCTGCCTCGATTTCCATGCCAAAATTCTATATAGATGCCTCAATTTTTGTGCCTGAATTTTTTAACAATCATATCAATTTTCATGCCTATTTTTTAGCATATTTCTATTTTTGAGCTACCTCGATTTGCGTGTTGATCTTTTTTAATTTGCCACGATTTCTGTGCTATCTCAATCTTTGAATCTGCCTTGATTTCTGTGTCATGCTCATGTGCAAGCCTAAAAAGGTAGTTATGTTCCAGAGGCCATAACTTGAGCATATGGACTCGAAAATTGGCAAACTAAAAAGCGTTGGAAAGTTGGTTTTGAGCACTATCTAGTAATTCTGGTCTTTTTTCTAGATATTTCTATTTGAAACTTATTTTTGTTGTTTGAAGTCAAGGCATCATTTCAGGCTTCTGAGCTCCATTCTTGTGCCCAAAATATTCATTTTTTGAAAATGAATAGACATTGGAAAGGTATCAGAGAGCTCTACACAACCTTCTATGTAATTTTTTCAGATTTAGCCCAAGGTATCTTTTATTCATTTTGTTGATTTTATGGCTTCTGTTGGATATCCTGGACATGCTACCTCATGGAAAGGTTATGTTTGCTTTGATAGGCTTCTATTATTAGCACTAATCTATTTGCATGTTTTGATCTCTATCATTTTGAGGAGGTATCATGGGTTTTTCCACTCATACTTCTGTGGCCAATCTGACTAAAGACAATTATGAGTCCTGGCAAAGAGGCATCCTGACACATCTTAAGTGGCTGCATCTTTTGCCTCATCTTTATGGGCTCATACTTGAACCAGAGACACCTATGAAGAAATCTATTTGGGGTAACAATTGAGATCATCTTGTAGGTTTAATTTGTACCACTGTTTATTATGATATTGTGTGTGATCTTCCCATCTATGAGAGTCCACACACACTTTGGACAAAATTTGGGAGTTGTATGGAGACCCTCATGTGCCACCATTTCCAAATGATCCTACAGTAGATTTCCTCATTCAACTTGATGATGCGGATAATATACTTTATGATGATAATACTTTAGAGGAACTTTATTATATGGCATGCCTTGAATGTTCAGAGATAGAGACCTCTCTTGCTCTCTCTTCTCCTCCTATTAAGATCACATCTTCTTCACCTGTCACTACTTCAGAGTCCAGTGTTGCATCATCATTGGCTTCCAGTGATTCTTTGCATCAAGTCAATATCAGTCTTCCTGATCCACCTCATTGGGATTCCTATCTTGTAGACATATCATCTATGTTTGTGGAGTCTCACAATTCTGATTTAGAGGACACATTTGAGGGTTTATCTCTTATTTGATGCTATCTTAGTTGGATTTGCATCACCACCTTAATCTTTTGTGTTTTTAGATGTAGTTCAGATCATATCCTCTCCTGGTTCTTCATCTCTAATTGGGAAAATAGTTTCTGTTTTGGAGAAGACATATTTTCCCAGTATGAGGTCACTTGAGTTGCATTCAGAGGTACACATTTCCATATGGATTCCCTATTCTTCCAAGTTGTGGGAATGGCTTCTACACTCACCAGTGGAATTCTTTCTTCTGAAAGGGAGAAATGTTGTTTACAGGTAGTGGATTGGATTTTGTCTTCCAGATCTCTTCAATGGTTCTAGAGCTTCTTCTTGGAGGGGATTCATATTATCTATTTACTCTCTCTTATGGGGGGGCACTCATGATTGTACTCTTGTGATGGATTCAGTCTATGGGGGGTCTTAGTGTCCTTCTTCCATCACATGATCTTGTACTTTCTTTTTTATTTTTTCTCTCTTTCGGAGAGGAGTTTTCTCCCACTGGGTTTTTCTCCTTTTCTCCACCTTATGAGAGATTCTTGTTGTTCATGGGTACCTAACATGGCTTTGTTGTCGGGACCCATCTTTCTTTCTTTTTAGCTTGTGTAATCTCCCTAAGTTACACTTATGGGGGGGTGTTGGTGAAAAATCATATTCACTTTTACATAAGTTAATTAGGGAGATTCTTTTTAGGATAATGTTTCCTTTCTCATGATGGAGAGATTTATGGTGAGTGGCCTAAGCTTTCCTTTCCCACTTTGTCTCTATTTGGAAAGTGGCCATATTTTAGGAAGGTTAGTTGTCTTTCTTTTTAGTGCTTGAGACATTTATGGCATGTATCATCATCTAGCATTTTTGTCTCTCTCCCACTTTAGCAAGTGGTTGCCTATTTATGTAACTCCAATATTGTGAATAAAGAAGTACACATATTCAAATGCATTTGTCTTGTGCATTATCCTCTTGTGGCTCTCTCTTGTAGAAGTTTTCCTACAGATGGTCCTGGCTCTTGTGAGTCCTTGTGTGACTCTAACACCATTTTCTATAATTGAAAATTGCATAACTTATGATAAAATTCTAGAAGAATAGGTACCAAATTTTAGAATCTTTAATACTAAACTTGCAAAGAAATAAGTTTTCGCTTGTGGAGGGGCTTGCCCTTCTTGTTGGGCATAGCCCTTGCTCACAGGGCCACTCCTTCTCAAGCCAAGTTTTGGCTCTTAAAACAACAATAAATAAAAAATGAAAACCTCTCTCTTTTGGGTACCCATGCATTTGAAAATTTTATAGATTTTTGGTGCCTGACAACTCCTAAACTTTCCTCAGGCTCATTCACCTTCTATTTTTTTTTAGTTTTCAAGATAAAATTTAAGTTTGGTATCTCTATGTAACTAATAACATGACAAGAATTTACACAATTTGAGACTTCTCTTTCCATTCACATACCTGTTAGAGCTAAAAGAGGTTACTAATAGACTAGAATAAAATATCAATTGTGCTGGTAACTAGTTTTCTATGAAAAAAGATAAATCTAAATTTTTTCAGAGTGCCCAAATGAGAAATAAAAAGATCACATCCTTCAAAAATTGAGAGATGCATAATTAGGGAATTTACCCAATAATGAAATTTAATGGCAATTTCAACCAATATGTGTTGGGTTTTTAGGTTATTGCCCATATTTTATTTCTAGAAGAAATGATCACATGACTAGGTAAATCCCATATTACCCAAAATCTAATTTCAATAGAAAATGTTGAAGCTGTGTTAACAATGCAACTATAAATTCTGGTTATGGAATACTCTTAAACAATATAAAAATAATTCCTTTGTCTAATGATTCCAAATGCTCAATCAATGCTTCATTTTCCAGAAAAATTTAGCAAATTGCATACCTCCAGATTGAAGAAGTTAATGAATATTGAGTATATTCTATTCCTGAAGAGAAAGAGTTTGTAGCTATTGTAAAATGTTGCCTTACTTTTTCCAAATGTCTCTCTAGTTCCTTTCGCAACCTTTCTGACCAATTTCTTTTGAGAAAGATGAAAACCCCCCTTTTCTTCTTCAATTTCAATGTTTTTAGATATGCTAGCTACAAGTTTGGTTTTTCACTAACACACAAATGTGTTGTTTTCTCTTAGACAAATGTGTTTTCCTCTTGTTTCCATTTCATTACCAATAAAACTGTAATATATAATATATGTTTAAAAATCTATCAATTAAATATTGCAAGGAGAAAAATAATGATATTTGCATCTTTTATTCTAACAAAATTGTATAAATACATAGATTCTTTTTTTCAAAATTTAATGTTCTAATATCTATTTTAAATCATAAAAGGAAAGAAAGTAAAATTTTCTGTTGAAACTTAATATAAAAAATTGTAACACTTAAAGAAGAATTATCGCATAATTTAAAATTTTCCTCAAAATCATAAGATAAGATTACTTATTTCTTTTGCAGTCAAAACACTCTTTGCAAACACAATATCATTTCACACAAAACCATGCAACTAATCTATATGCAACTATGTGTGTATATTATAATGTCATGCATGACAAACCTTGGACTACTAGTCACCTATTCCCAATGATACTCTTTCTTCATATGAGACTGGCCATCTTTTGACCTATCACACTCACACATCACAACCCAGTAGTTAGTCTTTTACTGATAAAATCTAAATAATATCAAATCATTGTAGTATTAATTTCTACAATAATGATGTTATGTAGAAAAAGAGGGTCAATGACAATGGTTGATAGTTTAGTTAGATCCTCCTTTCTCTACATATGTTCAAGGACATTAAACTGGGTTGAATCATATCTTTTGCAAGAGGACTTAGCTACAAGTTTGGTGTTACTTGGAATGATAAGGAAATTTGGAATTTTTTAATTAATTTGTATAACCTTAGCCTGATTAAGCATAACACTCTAATTATACAAAAATGTAAACAAATAGATGAAACATGACAAATACTTACACATAAAGACACTAAATGTGTATCATGTACATACCAGATTTTAGGATTTGGAAGGTGGAAACTTTGGGGTCAAAAGAGTGGGCAGCCAAGACCAAGGTAATGTTATTTCTGAGGGCTTCGGGATAAAATGTGCTTGGTATTGCAACCTGATCCAAGATTCCCAACTCTAAAAAATTGGAGGTCAAAAGAGTGGACACCCTTGAAGTTTTAGGGATATTTTCCATCTTTTTCTACTATTCCTGAATCCTTATGCTCTACATTGATTTCCTGAAACTCCCCTTCACAAGATCTGACACTTGTCACCTACAATCACAATAGAGGGGTCAAGGATTGTGGTGTTTAGGAGCTTGCCTTGGTCAAGCCATGAAATACCATTCAAGCCTTCCAACACCATTGTTAGAGAGTGTATTTCCTTGTAGGATAGAGGCAAAAGAAAATGATATGACGGATTGATTAAAACATAAAGTAAATACCACCTTAGTAGGTGTGAGCTCTCATGGGGAGATGAAGATCTTTCATTCCATGAGGAGATGAATTGATGAGGACAAATCTACAATGAAAATGACAAAGCTCAAAGGTGTCCCCTTACTCCCATTTGACATGGGTTCTAGGGGATTTTGCTTTGAGATTCATTTTAACATGCATGATTAAATCTAAGGGACTTGGGAGCTAAGCTTGGGATGTAAAAGTCCTAGGGGGACATTTTATGACATAACATTTAACCCCCACTTTAATGTATGTATGATCTTATGACCCATACATGCATTAAAGTATGATAAAAAACTTAGATCAAACATGTCACACACTTGAAGCTAATGCATACACAAAGATTAAGGAACTATTTCTATCCACCAGTCTCAAGTAAGCACTAGAAAACACATTGTAGGCATGCAAAACATGAAAAAGATAGTATTGAAGACACACAAAACATGATGAAGACATGAGAATAGTCATGTAAAACACGATGAATATAGTGCTGTAACATTTTTCTTTTTCATAATATATATGCATGGAAATAAAATTGCAACACAAAACCCCAGAATGTAGGAGGGGCTCATCTCTACACCCTTGAAACTACACCAAGGTGGAAAGCATGCCCTACAAAACTTGAGTGTTGGAGGATCTCATCACTACACCCTTAAAATTTCACATGAGGGAAGACACACCATACAAAACTTGAGTGTGAGAGGAGCTCATCATTTCACCCTTGAAACCATAGATAGGATAAAATATGCCAAACAAAGCTTGAGTGTGGGAGGAGCTCATCACTAAGCCCTTCAAACCACACAAAGGGGAAAACACATAGAAGACACATGAAATACATGAGCACCGCATAGCATGCGAAAGACATACTATATGTGTTAAACATGAAAACAAGGTGATGGATGGAACATATTGCTAAGTCTAACCATCTCAAGAATGTTCCAAACACACCAGAAAGTTGGGCTTATGCCACAATAATCACCAAAAGTATGCTTAAGGGAGGATAGTCTCAAGATCCAACCCTGCCTCTGTAGAGGACTTTTGAAATAAAAGGATGTGCACTAGCTCAAGTGATACACCATCCTGCCTCCTGCAGATGGCTTTTAAATAAAAGGATATGCACTAGCTCAAGAGATACGTTATCCCACCTTCGTAGAGGGATTCTTTTATTCTAATATAGATAAAGATGTGAACTCACACTAGACATCTAACATCTTGCCTCATGAGGAGGGCTTACAAACACACTTTGTTAGTACCAAAATCATTAGACATATATCATTATATAGGCCACCACCTTAAGGTGGTTAATGTCATGTACTGATATCAAACATGTTAAGGTAGAGAGAAAACACACAAGGGAACGAGAGATTTCACAAATCCCATCCTCCCAAATGTGACATATGGTCACAATCACTAAATGTTCTTGTTTAGGGTAAAAGTGGATTTGTTAATCTTTTGCGGCTTAGATGTTAAAATCCTCCTTTCACCCTAACATTCAAGGATCTAGGGTCAAATGGCTAGCATTATCATACCCTAGGTCACTTTTAGATGTTGGTAAACTTGGATTAGGGAATTAATTATCAATTTTTCCTTCTCCTATACTCAATTGACCATTAAAACCCTAATTATGCAAATACGACAACAATTTAATGAATTACAGAAAAAGCTCTTGTAGACGGGAGTACAATACCAAATTATAGAATACTTGTTTTTAGGGTTCCAGAGAGGAACAGTTGGGGACACCGGAGTAGGCACCCAAGTCCAATGTAGCTAGTTTTTCAGGGAATCTAGACCTCCTTCAGACATTGATCAGCCCTGTAACTTCTATTTTCTAGAATCTGTCTACGGAGGACACTGGAGCGAGTGCCCTAGTCCCAGAAGTGCTCCTTTGTTTAACTTTTCTTTAGATCCTGAATCCTTGATGTCTTCCCAGCCTTCCTGCAACTCTAATTTTCCTAGATACAACACCTATAACCTATAATCACAAGACTTGGTTTGGGGGTTGTGGTGTTTTGAGGTTTTCCTCAGTCAAACCCTGAAGGACACTTAAGTCTCTGAACACTGTTGTCAGATAAAGAGGGTGTGCTCTTGTGAGGAAGAGGCCAAAACCAAAGGAATCAATGATAAAAACACAATGAAATGTCACCTTGTAGTGAAGCTTTCATGGAGGAAGATGCTCTTCATGCCATGAAGGAATTGATGCTCAAATCTACAAATATCAACACACAAAACACACAAGTTTGCTCTTGCAACACAATAGAAAGCCTTGAATCACCTTGAGAACATAATAGCTTGCTAGTAATCATCTAGTTTACAAATGAATGCCTACACATGCTTATATATGCATCTACAAGCACTCCCGCCAAGATATTTGGAATTCAAACTTACTGTGTTGGCAAAGGGGCCCAATAACGGTCACTAACTAACACCCAAAAATTGAGGCCGTCCTAAAATAGGGCAAGACTAGGGCATGAATGCCCAAGTTTTCCCCCCTATTTTAGGTAGGGTACAGCTCAAGGGGTCCTCCTAGGTCCTATTTTCCATGAGACTTAGGTCTCATTCCATCGGGGTGCTAAAATATGAACTAAAATATCCTAAATGCACTCTAAAGACCTGGGAGCTAAACCTTATGAGGGAAAAGCTCCCAAGGGGGACATTTTCTGACATTACATTTAGCCCCCACTTTAATGTATTTATGAACATGAGGCCCATACATGCATTAAAGTAACGTCACAAACACAGCAAACACACCAAACATAGAGAAGACATGCCAACCGCATAAAAGGTAGTAACAGACACATAAAACATGGAGAAGACATTTACAATCACGCAGAACATAGAGCAGACAGTTAATGGATGGAAGATAGAAATGATATCTTTTCTTTTCTTTTTCTCATATGTATGAAATGTAAATGCAAGTACTGGAAAGTAATCAAACCTCCCAAAATGTAGGAAGCACTACTCGGTGGCATTGGTCTTTGCATATGGGCAACACCCATGTAATACATGAAAAACCTCCTAAAATTCACGAAGCACTACTCAGGGCACTAGTCTATATATGGGGCAACAAACACGCCATACAAAACAAGCACGGCAAAACACACACTTGAAGACACGGAGAAAACACAATAGACAAGTGATGGTGTGTTCCCTATTTCTAGGCTCATCACCATCTTAGGCACATTACATGCACACATCGATGATTGTGCTTCACCACAATAGTTGCTAAAGACATGCTTAAGGGTTGAGTTAGTCACAGAACCACTCCCCGCCTCTGCAGAGGGCTTATATGGTTGATTGATTGATTGCAAACAAGCTCAGGATGCACGATGCACTACTTTGGCGTAGGTCTATACATCTAAGGTCAAACACATTGCTAACATCTATAACAGATAGCTTACCTTATATGCCCTCACCTTAAGGTGGTTTATATTAGTTATCGATATCAATCACGTTAATGTAGAAAGAAAACACACAATGGAACACTAACTTTTGCAAAGCCCATGCTCCCCGAAGGTGACATGTACTTTACGATTGCCAAATGTTCCCACAAACACATCCCTGCAAGAAACATGTTAGTGTCTACAACATCACGATAAACAAAAACATCAATGCAAATGATTAACCACACAAATAGCCAAGGTTATATAATGAATTCAGAGTTTGAGGATAACTAGGGCCTATATCACGAAGCTCTACAAATCGAGTATCGCCAAGGCTAGATTCAGAGGCAAACAAAGATGCACAGAGCATCAGTATTATTAAGATTTGTAAATGCGACATAAACATCATAAAATTCACTACGCAGAAAGCACGAGTGCTTCCACTAGCCAAGTATCAGATAAGATATACAACCCCATCATCATATTAGGAAATACTTCTAATTTTTTATTGCTCTTGAAAGGTACACTAGGTCCGCATCAGTATAAATGTTTGTCGTCATCCACCTGCTACATGGAAACACTAGAGGAAGGGAAACAATAAATAAGAGATAAGAAATAAGTGTCTTAGGGAGAATAACGTAGGAGGGTGCTCCCAAGTCACCAACCATGACGCTATGTCTGTAAGACACAACACACAACAATGAAATCAGAGAGAGCAATTTAGAAGAATGATGATACAAATAGAAGAAGGTCACAACACAGGCAGTCCTCTGGTATCCTGAACCTTACGGGAGAATCCAAGGTCATCCCAGGAGGCCTAAACAACATGTAACACACCACGGTGGAAGCACATCATGAAAGAGATAAAGGGTTAGAGATACTTATCTGTAGGGTCTTCACATATATGTTGGAGCTCTCAAACCTTTTGGAGAGGTACTCGATCATGTTTGTCATAAAATTTGAGTCATTCTTATGAGAGTCTTGTTTGTTATCATATGATCCTTTTTTAAGTGAGGCTTTTTGTTGCTTATGAGGGGGAGAACCAGTATTATTTCTGACTATTAATTGTTGTCTTGCTCTTTTCTAATTTTTAGTGAGTTTTCATTGGTAAATTTTACTAGAATAGTAACAAGATTCATCCTGTACCATCTTGCTCATCTGTATCAATTTTTGTTCTTTCTTTCCAAAGACATTTTAATTATCTCTGGATCCATATAAGGATAACAGAGGAGGAACTTCAACATAAATTCCATTTATTCGAGGATGAGGTGGATTATCCATTTGTTTCTTATCCACTTCAATCATACCCACAATACTATCATAGTCCAAGTAATCATCCTCATCTACTTCCAATAAATCTTGTTCCACCATATTATTTTTAGTATGCTTAGGAAAAGGATTAGTGAAGATTTGTAAATTCTAATTCGGTGGAGCAACCGACTTATTTACATTGTCATTCACACCTGATAACTGGATGACATTTGAATCAATAAGGTCTTGTATCTCATGTTTAAGACACATACATCATTTAGTGTCATGTCCTTGCATCTGATGATAATGACAAAAGGCATTATCATCAAAGTAAGGTCATTGTTTACTGGGATCAACAGGTTTGATTGGGGGAAGTTTTAGGATGTTATTACTCATAGCTTGATTCATGATTCAATGATTGGACTCAGATATTAGAGTAAACTTCCTTGGTTGATACGATTGTTTCCTTGGATTGTTTATAGAAGACACATTTGTATTTGGTCCATTGATCTTTATGAAACCCCTTCTATTGCTCCTTTTAAAGTTGTTTTGTGATGATCCACCCGTGGATTGAACAACTTGAGTCGATGAGTTTTGGTTTTCATACTGACTAGACGAAAGTTGATAATCATGAAGGGCGGTGCTTAAATGTTGAAAGGAGTTGTACTTCATCAAGAGAATCTTATCATGAATAATAGGTTGTAGATTTGTAATGAATATCTTCTGAACATGTGATGCCCCATCATGCAACCCTAGTGTGTTAGACTATCAAGAGCAAAGATAACAGAAATATATATATTTTTTTAAAAGCAAGTAAATGCATTAATCATTAAATATAATTACACTATTAACAACATTAAATGAAATGAACAGCTAACACCTCTAGGGAACATAACTGCATCAGATAAAATTATGACAATACAAGTGATATGCATCAATATACAACAGAAGAGGTTTACATTATACATTTGCAGAGATGAATAATTACAAAGGTTTAATTCAAGATTACAAGACTGATCACATCGGTTTACAAATAATACAATTGTGAAAGAATACTACAACTCGGAAGATGTAGAACAAATCTGGAACTGGAATACTTCTGCATTGATCTCGAACCATAACATCCAAGAAGACCAATGGATAGCTCTTCCACCCAACCATGTGGAACCCTAAGGTCCACCCCTCCGAGGTCCACCCCTCCGAGCTAGGAGATAATAATGAGGTTCCACTAAGTCAAGGGATACAAGAAGATAGATACAAACTTGGCATAGACAAATCAGATCATCAAGACAAGTTAAATTATCAAACAAGTCAAATTAGCAAGACAAGTCAAATCATCAAGACAAATCTGCACTCCAGAGGCAACAACAAAGATAAAGAGGAAGTAACTAAGTTGTAGTAGGGACAGTGTCATCACATGGTCCTAGAATGGGTTACCCAGGCTATCTCTCACTAGAAACCGGCCCCATCTATGGTTACCCTGGCAGCCTCTCTCTAGGCACCGGCCCCATAGGGTGACACATGCGGAGCTGACATATCCTCTCATGGAGACAAGGAGGTCAACCTTGCCAACTAGGCCTTCTCATCCCATCCTTAGCCCGTGAGAGTACTCAAGGCATGGGTGAGGCATCTTACTTTTTGTGTTATGTCTATTACTACCCATTCCACCTAAATAAATTATTAAGTTATCACTTGATTACAACTTCCATGGGGTTACCTAGCCAGCCACTTTGGGCACCGACCCCACCATGAAAGCCACTCTCCTACATACAACCAACATCCAAAATCAATAACATGCATGGACAAGGGACTATGAGGCATCTATCTTTTTGCAAACCAATACAATACATAGACCATTATAATTCCAAACTCTCAACCACGAAACTTTCCCCTGTCCATTTAAAAATCCCAAACAAAAAAAGAAAACATTTAATCAACAATTTTCAAATTCAAACAACAATCTTTCCCACCCCACATCAAGAACTCATACAAAGAGACACATCACCAATATATCCTTTCCACAATATCACATTGGATTTCAAGGTAACCAGTCTCTAGAGATAAATAGATTTAACACAAATATCAATAAACAACTATCCAAAGCATGATGCTTAACATCCTTGACCTCTTACAAAACTAACATGATCACCACTACATTAAGCTAGACAAAACATGGCAGCAAGACTCAAAACCAAATTAAATGTAATGACCCAATTTGTATCGTTGATACACATCGGTTTGAAATAACAATAGAGAATATATATATATATATATATATATATATATATATATATATATATATATATATATATATATATATATATATATATATATATATATATATATATATATCCAAGATCTAATTACTATAACACTTCTCGAACAATTTTAACATGGATTCACTAAGAGACTTAAAATCTCTCTTGTGAACTAAATCATAAACTTACTTAAGATAAAGATATTCTAATCAAATCTCAAGATCTATAATTCCCTCTATGATTTATTTAATAATTTATTACTATCAATTCACTTTTAATAACTATAATCTTCCCAACCTTAACTCAACTAAAAGTAAAGATATTACACAAAATAAATTTTAAAACAGTAAAACAATATGACATCAAGTTCTTACAATCTTACTCTAAGAATGTTAGTCAAGATGCATTAAAGTCATGTTCCCACTATAAAGATCCCTCAATAAATAAGGTTGCTAACAAAATTGAAACTTATATCACTAACATCGTTAATGCCTACGACAACATTCGTAAACCTACATCATCAATTTTTATAAAGTTTCTATTACATCAATATGCAATTCTAAGCAATTCCATTCTTCCATAATAGTTACAAGGGTACTATCCAAGCATGCCAAGTAATTACAACATAGGACAATTCTTCGCAAGGCGAAGCTTCTTCTTATCAACTTGTACAAATATTGCAAGTATTAATAATACAATAACTTGAATGAGCTAATTATTATCAATACACTAGTATCACAGCCATAAGGCTATAATGATAGGTCAAGCAACCTAAATAAGTTTTAAGACAATAATCCTGTAATGAAAACACTATACTACTATTTGAATAGCTAAAAAAATAACCCTCAATTAGTTTAAAAGACAAGTATATATAGTCTAAAACAACAGTCATATTCCCTAAACCAAGCAACATAAGATTTGTAATTAGCTTAACATAACATCAACTCATGAGACTCATTCTTCATATTTTGAAAACTATCATTCTTATTTATCTAAAAGACTTACTATCCTCCAAACAAAGATTTTCAATCAGTACTATTCTATTAATATTATTAAATAGTTTATAACCAATTTGAAATTAATGATATATATATATAATAAAATCAATAGGGATAGTGTGAGTTTCCTAACATAGACTGGTACTAAAATAAAATCATAACATTGGGATAACATAATCTATTACTTTGATTTATTCAGATTCTAAGAGGTATGTCTTAAAATGATAGTGTATGATCTAATAGAATCCTTGATTACAATTAGCAACTTTCCAAGATCAAACCAATTCCCTTAAACTTCCTAAAAATAGATTGTTCCACAAAATAGAATATACCTATGAAATCAATCCACATTATAAACATAGTGATAGGAGAGTTTGATGTAAATGATAAGGAATTTCTTGAATAAGAATTTACACCTAAAACACACTGCCCCAGAGAGGTTGAACGATGGCCAAAGTGAAGGAGACTAGAAAACAACATTTCATGGAATGAAATGATTACAGTTCAACATAAAACGTAACGGCAATTTTGGCAGATCGAGCTCACAATGCATATATTTGATTGAAAGAACAAAACCTCATTTCTAGTCATTATAGATATATAAACTAAATCAAATTAGGGAGTGGTAGTCAGATTAGAAAGGAAAAATGTATTATCATTGATTATCAACTAAGCTAATCTCTCATTGAGGGATATTTTCAAGATGGTGTTAAATGACATAATTTCTGATACAAAAGATGTAATTTTCCCTCAAATCATCAGTATGTTGTTGTAAATTGCATAGGAATTCGGCATGAGCAATAATAAGAAAGGAATAACAAGAGATACAATGGTTGCATATTACCCAAGGTAGAGTGTGCATAATTTGGCGAGGATGAAGAGATGTGGTAAATTCAAGAATGAGAATCTACTTCTGTAGAAATTAATTCAATACTTAGAGGCATATGCTCAGCACCAGGAAGAAGAAATACAAAATTGAAACCTCTAGCAATTGTTTAGGCATCAGTTACCAATTTGCTATACTTTCTAACCTTTTTCTTTAGATAGAATTCTTTAGGAAAGAGAAGGATGGGGAGTTGCACGGCGGCGGTTGCAGATGATTGAAGTTGCAAGTTCAAAATTTGGCTTAATGACCCATTCATCTCAAAAGCATTAGGCAGAGATGTGGAAATGAGATTTTGAAGCAAAGATAAGAGGAAATAAGATAAAGAGTACAGTTTTTTATGGACTCCAACGCCCACCAACCAGGTTTGAAACTTTATTTACAATCAACAAAAATCTCAGAGGTAAGATGCTAGTGCTGGCCGTACAGTGATAGCTGAGGGAGATGATCTCAGAAGATTGAGGTTCACCAACTTTTGTCATAAGTTTCAGGTAGAGTTTATAAGAAGATTGAAGGGCTACACAATGGCATACTAAAGCAAAGATGAAAATTTTAATTGAAACCTCTAGCTCAATCAATTCCACAGGGTCGTCATTAGATCCTAAATATTCAATTTTTTGGCAAAGGACACATAGAGCTTCCAATATAGAAGGTGACGGGAAAATAGAACCAATGGATTAAGGAGTCATATTCAAAATCTACACATGAATTTCAATAGAGACACAACTAGTTTTTATCAAATTTGAGTAGAATTATAAAAAACATACCTGAACTATCGACCCAAGGCTTCAAATTCCTTTGCTTCCTCCGATTCTTCTTCTGTTACCTATAGCAATTTCTTCCCCAATTTTTGTCTCCCTTCTCCCAATAAGTCTCCTCACAAATCACTCCCATAAACCGAAAATAGGAAAAATTATTTTTCCACTACCAGACTCCGTTACAGAGAATCCCACTTTTCTCTAAAAATAGAAAACAATTAATTTTACTTCACTGAGAGATTCTCTATGACAAAAAATTTATTCGACAACTCAAAAGAACTAATTCACTGACTAAAATAATTTCACTAATTGACATATACTATTTTAACCATAATAAATACTTATGACACATATTCTAATAAAAGTATTAAATAATGAATTTAATCTATATTAAAAATAATATACCACAACTCATTAATAATATATGACTAAGAAAACACCATTATATTTGACAAAATAACATTATTATAATAATAATAAATTCAGTAATGCATTAACAAAACACACATAGGCTTAACAAACAAAACTTGACAATACCTCAACAACCACATGATGACCAAAAATTGAGACAAGAATCTCAGAGTGACTTCAAGACCCATGATACAAACTGAACATGAGAACTGACCTAGGGAAATAATCATCATGTTATCTCCCATCCATGTTATCCTTTGGTGCAAGAGCCCGCTCAAACCTACTATGCGAGGTGGAGTTGAGGCTCGGTACCTACAGCCTGCATTAACACAATATGTTGCATAAAAGTATATTCATATATAACACACACATATAGAGTTAGGGATTTACAACATAGTAGGGTGCTTAGAGTGAGCAATACTACACCGTCCCTTCTCTGAAATCAAGACAATAAATATATACATCACTAATTGGAAATTAGATACATTCAACTACATAAAACAAGATTACATTAATCTGTATAATCTAACTTACCATCGACTAAACATGCCAAAATACATCATAGGCTAGAATATTAGTAATGTCATCATAGAACTCTTAACACAAATCAAAAAACACATCAGTCAAATATAGTCCATCATGATCATAGGAAACATAAAACATGAGTCTAACATCTCAAATGTCTCTAACTGTCAAAGTGCAGTATAAAACTATCAACTATCTCAAGCCAAAAAATGAGGGGCATTACATCCTCCCCCCTAGAATCAGGCTTACTCCAAGAAGCCTACAAATAAATAGGGGTGTATCTCTCTCATCTTGGAAGCATCCTCCCAGGTAGTAGAAGTCTCAGCATTAGGATCCCACTGGACCCTGACCTGCTCCACGTCTCTACCCCTGAGAGAAAGTCTCCTGTGTTGTAGAATGCCTATGAGCTCCAAAGCCAGCTACCTGTCCTCTACCTGTAGGGTAGTCCAATCAAGAACATGAGCAATATCTAGATAGTAA
This sequence comes from Cunninghamia lanceolata, assembly GCA_027924645.1. NCBI lineage: Eukaryota > Viridiplantae > Streptophyta > Pinopsida > Cupressales > Cupressaceae > Cunninghamia > Cunninghamia lanceolata. Next base: position 7,372,507 of record BSBN01000050.1, on the reverse strand, counting down.
GGTCTAAGTATAGAAACATGAAACACATCATGGATGTGTGCAAGGCTGGGCGGCAAAGCAAGATGATAAGCAATAGGACCGATCCTCTCCTACACCTCAAAAGTTCCAACAAAGCATGGTGCTAGCTTAGAGCCCTTTCCATAATGGATTGGGCTCTTTTGCGGTCGTACACGCAAGAACACCTGATCCCCAACTGAAAACTATCGATCGATCCTATGAGCATATGCATACTTCTTTTGTCTATCCTACGCTGACACCAAATGCTCTCTAATCCTCTCAACCTACTACTCCATATCTCTAAGCATATTTGGTCCTATGAGAACTCTATCCTTAAGATGATCCCAACTCAGAGGGGTCCAACAAGGATGACCATACAAAACCTAAAATGGAGAAATGCTAATAGAACAGTGATATCCATTATTATAAGCAAACTCTACTAGATACAGGTAGTCCTCCCAATGGATTTGCCAATCCATCACATACATCCTAAGCATATCCTTGAGAATCTGATTAACCCTCTCAGTCTATCCATCAGTCTCAGGATGGTATGCTGAACTAAAGTTTAGTTGTGTCCCCAAGGCATGTTGTAGAGAAGTCCAAAGGGCTGAAGTGAATATTGGATCCCTATCAGAGATGATCCTATGAGGAATCCCATGAATTTTGATAATGTCCTCCATGAAAACTCTGGCCACTGTAGAAACATTATAAGAAGAATGGACAGGAAAGAAGTGAGCTACCTTTGTCATCCTATCCACAGTGACCATAATAGCATCATGTCGACGAGAGGATACTGGTAAACTAACAATGAAGTCAATCAAAATGATGTCCCATTTCCATTCTGGAATCAATGATGCTGCAAAAGACTTGTAGGGTACTGATACTCTACCTTCACTCTCTGACACTCAAGACATCTCGACACAAAATCAGTAATATCTTGCTTCATGCCACTCCAAAAGTACAGCTGACGTAGATCTGCATGCATCTTCTTGACACCTAGATGAGCAGAATAAGGTGCCTGATGCGCCTCTGACAACACTAGGGTACGAAGACCCTCAGAAATAGGAACATAGATATGACCCAAATGTCACAAAAGACCATCTGTCTCATGAGAGTAACTAGAAAATCTACCCTCCAAAGGTCTACCTGACTTAATCTCGAACTTCACCTCTTGATACCAACTGTCAGTAGGAAGTTTTGCAAGGATTTGACCTCTCAAGTCAACTGTAAGAGAGACCATTGAGATCTCATGTCTCCAACAACTAAGAGAATCCACTACCACATTCTCTTTTCCCTGAATGTACTTCACCTCAAAGTCATACTCGCACAGGAACTCCATCCATCATCTCTACCTCGCATTCAAGTTTGGATGTATGAAAATATACTACATGCTACGATGATCGCTATGTAGTTCAAACTGATGCCCTAAGAGAAAATGCCTCCACCTCACCAAGGCATGCACAACTGCAACTAACTCCAAATCATGAGTGGGATAGTTCAATTCATGATCCTTGAGTTTGCGAGACTCATAGGCAATCACACGACCATCCTGCATCAAAACTGCTCCTAAACCCTTCAAAGAAGCATCTATACATACAACAAAGTCCCTGGTAGGATTAGGAACTGCTAAAATAGGTGCACTGGTCAACTACTCCTTAAGGGTCTAAAAAGCTTCTAGACACTATTCTGACCAAACAAACTTCTTCCCTTTCCTCTGAAGATAAGTAATAGGATAGGCAATCCTCAAAAACCCCATAACAAAACAGCTATAGTAACCTGCCAAACCCATAAAACTACAGACCTCAAAAACATTAGTAGGTGTAGGCCAATCCATAATAGCTTGGATCTTCAAAGGATCTATTGCAATACCCTCTCCAGAGATGACATGACCCAAATACTTCACCTCTATCTGAAAGAATTTGCACTTTGACAAATTAGCATAGAGCTGATTTTCTCTCAGACACTGCAACACCTAATACAAATGCTTCTCATGCTCCTCCATAGTCCTTGAATAGATCAATAGATCATCTAAAAATAAAAGGACAAACCTGTCGAGATAAGTGTGGAACACCATTCATCAGGCTCATGAAAACTGAAGGTGCATTCATCAACTTGAATGGTACTACTGTGAACTCATAATGTACATAACAGGTGCAAAATGTTGTTTTATGAATATCTGCCTCAAATATCTGCAACTGGTGATATCCCAACTTAAGGTCAATTTTAGAAAACACCTTTGCTCCCTTAATCTAGTCAAACAAGTCATCGATCCGAGGTAAGGGGTACCTATTTTTCACTGTCACCTTATTGAGTTGTTGATAGTCGATACACAGCCGCAGAGATCCATCCTTCTTTTTCACAAAGATCATAGGTACTCCCCAAGGAGAGACACTAGGTTGAATGAATCCATTGGCTAACAACTCCTCCAACTATGGTCAGAGATCCTTAAGCTCTTGAGTGGTCATCCTATATGGAGCTCATGCGCTGAGAACAAGATCAATCCTGAAGTCGATGTCATGCTTAGGTGGCATCCCCAGAATCTCAAAAGGAAAGACATTAGCATACTCCCTCAAAAGTGGGTGATCGTCAAGAGATGCCTCTCGACCCTCCTCCATCTCCAAGTCACTAACTAACACTGCAAAAAGCTAACATCCCTGACGCATGCATCTCTTAAGCTGCATAGAGAAGATCATACATAGGGAAATAGGTCTCTGAACTCTGACTACCTCCATCCCTCTACCAGAATCATCCACACAACTGACAGACTTATGCCAACAATTGATCACTGCCTAATGGGCCTCTAGCCAATCCATCCCCAAAACTACATCATATGAACCAAGGGGTAGGATGCGAAGGTCTACTATCGTAGATAAGGAACCAATCCTCAACTCACACCTAAGCACTAGAGACTCAACTGTGACCTTAGCCCCGGAAGCTAACTCAACCTGCCACCTATCATCCTACTTTGTTCCCACTAAGCCACAATGCTCTACAAGAGAAGGAGATATGAATGAATCAGATGCACCAGAATCAAAGAGAATAGAAAAACCAATACCTCGCATGAAGCCAGAAGTCTACACCATGGTGTCCTGATGCTCTACCTAATGGTTATCAACTGTTGCAAAGACTTTGTGTACTGCCTGCATCACCAACCATTGGCTCTGAAGCCACCGATCATTGTCCAAACCCTGAAGTACTCCTCTGAGGAAACTGTCTAGCAATATGGCCCTGTTGGCCACAAGAGAAGCACCTATTATCTCTACCAATACAACCACCACCCTAGAAAGCACTAGACTACTGGAAACTACCCCTACTCATTGCAGACTGCGTACTCTGAGCGAGGTGATCGAAGCAGTTACACCTATTCCGCTGTCAAGACCAATCTTTCTTAGACTAAAATCTATTACCTTGTTGAGACTAAGAAGTCTTCAATTTGGTCTAAGATTGCTTTTGCCATCCACCCTTTAAGGGCACATGAGATACTAATGCCTGAGCATGACCACCATGAGAACTATATCCTACAAATGGTGTACTACCAATATGCACACTAGTATGCCCACCGAATGCCATAGCCAAGTTCTCCTCCACTAACTGAGCTTTTTCCATGGCTATCTCCATAGACTTAGGTTCAAATACACGAACCCCTCTGCTAATCTAGGCATTCATGCCCCTGATAAAATGCTACACCAACATAGACTCATCATCTCTGATACCTATATACTCCTTGAGCTCATAGAATCTGCACTCATACTACTCAACTGACATGGCCATCTGGCTCAGCTCATGGAACTCATCTGTATGACGCTGCCTCCAATGATTTGACAAGAAATGGACTCTGAATCTCTCTAAGAACAACTCCCAAGAAATAGTGCTAATATCCAAGTGCAGCTTCTGCTCCTCTAACTGCCACCAAGTTGAAGAAAAACCTCAAAGATTTAAAATAGCACATCTGGCTTTGGTGTTGCTGCCATAAGGATGCATGGCGAAACACCTATGTATATCCAATAACTAAGTCTCCACCTCTAGACCACTACCAGCTCCATCAAAGGTGGGAGGGTGTGCCCTCAGTATATCTCTCATATGGCTGGCTAGTGTGGCCTCCTACTCAACTGTCAACTCTTTCCACCTAGGTGATCTCTCTCTTTCCCTAGGTTCTAATTGATCTACCTCCTGACTCCCTCTAGGCTGGTCAACCTCTTGTCTAGGGCCTAAACGGGCAAGGACCTCCTCAAGAAAATGTCACAACTGGGCTCCCTCAGGCTGGTCCTGACCTTCCATATTCTAACCCCCACCTTCATGGGCACTCTCATGAGGAGAACTGGGAGGAGGTGTGCCGCCACCACCTCTCCCACGACCCCTACCTCTGCCATGACCTCAACCCCTACCTCTAGGCTTCTACCTACAACACCAAAAGATGATTTATTACACACAGAAAGGGAAACAACAGGGACGAAGTTAATCTATAGATTTTAAGCACTAGGTCACATAATGGGGTCAGTTACAACTAGAGTACCTAGTGTTTAAACCTGGCTCTGATACCAAATGTGATGCCCCATCGTGCAACCCTAGAGTGTTAGACTATCAAGAGCAAAGATAACATACTTTTTTTTAAAAGCAAGTAAATGCATTAATCATTAAATATAATTACACTATTAACAACATTAAATGAAATGAATAGCTAACACCTCTAGGGAACATAATTGCATCAGATAAAATTATGACAATGTAAGTGATATGAATCAATATACAACAGAAGAGGTTTACATTATACATTTGCAGAGATAAATAATTAAAAAGGTTTAATCAAAGATTACGAGACCAATCACATTAGTTTACAAATAATACAATTGTGAAAGAATACTACAGCTCGGAAGATGTAGAACAAATCTGGAACTAGACCACTTTTGCGTTGATCTCAAACCATAACATCCAAGAAGACCAATGGATAGCTCTTCCACCCAACCATGTGGAACCCTGAGGTCCACCCCTCTAAGCTATGAGATAACAATGAGGTTCCACTAAGTCAAGGGATACAAGAAGATAGATACAAACTTGTCATAGACAACTCAGATCATCAAGACAAGTTAAATCATCAAACAAGTCAAATCAGCAAGACAAGTCAAATCATCAAAACAAATCTGCACTCTAGAGGCAACAACAAAGATAAAGAGGAAGTAACTAAGCTATAGTAGGGAGAGTGTCATCGCATGGTCTTAGCATGGGTTACCTAGGCTATCTCTCACTAGAAACCGGCCCCAATCTATGGTTACCCTGGCAACCTCTCTCTAGGCACAGCCCCATAGGGTGACACATGTGGAGTTGACATATCCTCTCATGAAGATAAGGAGGTTGAACTTCCCAACCAAGCCTTCTCATCCCATCCTTAGCCTATGAGAGCACTCAAGGCATGGGTGAGGCATCTTACTTTTCTTGTTATGTCTATTACTACCCAACCCACCTAAACAAATTATTAAGTTATCACTTGATTACAACTTCCATGGGGTTACCCAAGTAGCCACTTTGGGCTTCGGCCCCACCATGAAAGCCACTCTCCTACATACAACCAACATCCAAAATCAATAACATGCATGGACAAGGGACTACAAGGCATCTATCATTTTGTAAACCAATACAATACATAGACCATTATAATTCCAAACTCTCAACCACAAAACTTTCCCCTATCCATTTCAAAATCCCAAACAAAAAAAAACATTTAATCAACAATTTTCAAATTCAAACAACAATCTTTCCCACCCCACATCAAGAACTCATACCAAGAGACACATCACCAATATATCCATGCCACAATATCACACTAGATTTCAAGGTAATAGGGCTTTGGAGCTAAACAGATTTAATGCAAATATCAATAAACAACTATCCAAAGCATGATGCTTAACAGCCTTGACCTCTTACAAAACTAACATGATCACCACTACATTAAGCTAGACAAAACATGGCAGCAAGACTCAAAACCAAATTAAATGCAATGACCCAATTTGCATCATTGATACACATCGATTTAAAATAACAGAGAATATACATACATACATACATACATACATACATACATACATACATACATACATACATACATACATACATACATACATACATATATATATATATATATATCCAAGATCCAATTACTACAACACTTCTTGAACAATTCTAACATGGATTCAATAAGAGACTTAAAATCTCTCTTATGAACTAAATCATAAACGTACTTAAGATAACGATATTCTAATCAAATCTCAAGATCTATAATTCCCTCTATGATTTATTTAATAACTTACTACTATCAATTAACTTTTAATAACTATAATCTTCCCAACCTTAATTCAACTAAAAGTAAAGATATTACACAAAATAAATTTTAAAATAGTAAAACAATATGACATCAAGTTCTTACAATCTTACTATAAGAATGTTATTCAAGATGCATTACAGTCATGTTCCCACTATAAAGATCCCTCAATAAATAAGGTCGCTAACAAAATTTAAACTTATATCACTAACATCCTTAATGCCTACGACAACATTCATAAACCTACATCATCAATTTTTATAAAGTTTCTATTACATCAATATGCAATTCTAAGCAATTCTATTCTTCCATAATAGTTACAAGTTTACTATCCAAGCATGCCAAGTAATTACAACATAGGACAATTCTTTGCAAGGTGAAGCTTCTTCTTATCAACTTGCACAAATATGCCAAGTATTAATAATACAATAACTTGAATGAGCTAATTATTATCAATACGCTAGTATCACATCCATAAGTCTATAATCATAGGTCAAGCAACCTAAATAAGTTTTAAGACATTAATCCTATAACAAAAAGACTATACTACTATTCGAATAGCTAAAAAAATAACCCTCAATTAGTTTAAAAGACAAGTATATACAGTCCAAAACAACAGTCCTATTCCTTTAACCAAGCAACATAAGATTTGTAATTAGCTTAACATAACATCAAATCATGAGACTCATTCCTGATATTTTGGAAACTATCATTCTTATTTATCTAAAAGACTTACTATCCTACAGACAAAATTTTTCAATTAGTATTATTCTATTAATATTATTAAACAGTTTATAACTGATTTGAAATTAATGAAATATATATAATAAAATCAATAGGGATAGTGTGAGTTTCCTAACATAGATTGGTACAAAAATAAAATCATAACATTGGGATAACATAATCTACTACTCTGATTTATTCAGATTCTAAGAGGTATGTCTAAAAATGATAGCGTATGATCTAATAGAATCCTTGATTACAATTAGCAACTTTCCAAGATCAAACCAATTCCCTTAAACTTCCTAAAAAATAGATTGTTCCACAAAATAGAATATACCTATGAAATCAATCCACATTATAAATATAGTGATAGAAGAGTTTGATGTAAATGATAAGGATTTTCTTGAATAAGAATTTACACCTAAAACACATTGCCCCAGACAGGTCAAATGATGGCCAAAGTGAAGGAGACAGGAAAACAACATTTCATCGAATGCAATTATTGCAGTTCAACGCAAAATGTAAAGGCAATTTTGGCAGATCAAGCTCACAATGCTTACATTTGATTGAAAGAACAAAACCTCATTTTCCAGTCATTATAGATATACAAACTAAATTAGATTAGGGAGTGGTAGTCAGATTAGAGAGGAGAAATATGCTATCCCTGATTATCAACTAAGCAAATCTCTCATTGAGGGATATTTTCAGGAAGGTGTTAAATGACATAATTTCTTATACAGAAGATACAATTTTCCCTCAAAATTGTTAGTATGCTGTTGTAAATTGCATAGGAATTTGGCATGAGCGATAATAAGAAAGGAATAACAAGAGATGCAATGGTTGCAGATTACCCAAGGTAGATTGTGCACAATTTGGCGAGGATGAAGAGATGTGGTCAATTCAAGAATGAGAATCTACTTTTGTAGAAATTTATTTAATACTTAGAGGTGTACGGTCAGCACCAGGAAGAAAAATACAAAATTGAAACCTCCAACAATTTTTTAGGCATCAGTTACCAATTTGCTACATTTTCTAACCTTTTTCTTCAGACATAATTCTTTAGGAAAGAGAAGGATGGGGAGTTGCAAAGCGGTGGTTACAGGTGATTGATGTTGCAAGTTCAAACTTTGGCTGAACGACCCATTCATCTCAAAAGCATTACGCAGATATGTGGAAATGAGATTTCACAGCAAAGATAAGAGGAAATAAGATAAAGAGTGTAGTTTTTTATGGACTCCCATGCCCACCAACCAGGTTTGAAACTTTATTTACAATCAGCAAAAATCTCAGACGTAAGATGCTAGTGATGGCCGTACGACGATGGCTAAGGGAGATGATCTCAGAAGATTGAGGTTCACCAACTTTTATCATAAGTTTCAGGTAGAGTTTAGAAGAATATTGAAGAGCCGCATAATGGTATACTGAAGCAGAGATGAAAATTTTAATTGATACCTCTGGCTCAATCAATTCCATAGAGTCGTCATTGGATCCTAAATATTCAATTTTCTGGCAAAGGACACAAAGAGATTCCAATATAGAAGGTGATGGGAAAAGAGGACCAATGGATTAAGGAGTCATATTCAAAATCTACACATGAATTTCAACAGAGACACAACTAGTTTTTATCAAATTTGAGTAAAATTACAAGAAATTGACCCAAGGCTTCAAATTCCTCTGCTTCCTCCAATTCTTCTTCTATTACCTCTAGCAATTTCTTCCCCAATTTCTGTTTCCCTTCTCCCAATATGTCTCCCCACAAATCACTCCCATAAACTAAAAATAGGCAAAATTAATTTTCCACTACTAGACTCTGTTACAGAGAATCCCACTTCTCTGTAAAAACAAAAAACAATTAATTTTACTTGCCTGAGAGATTCTCCATGATAGAAAATTTATTCGACAACTCACAAGAATTTATTCACTGACTAAAATAATTTTACTAATTGCCATATACTATTTTAACCATAATAAATACTTATGACACATATTCTAGTAAAAGCATTAAATAATGAATTTAATCTATTTTAAAAATAATATACCACAACTCATTAATAATATACGACTAAGAAAATACCATTATATTTGACAAAATAACCTTATTGTAATAATAATAATAAATTTAATAATGCATTACCAAATCACACATAGGCTTAACAAGCAATATTCGACAATACCTCAACAACCACATGACGACCAAAAATTGAGACAAGAGTCTTAGAGCGACTTTAAGACCCATGACATAAACTGACCACAAGAACTAACCTAGGGAAATAATCCTCATGTTATCTCCCATCCATGTTATCCTTTGGTGCAAGATCCCGCTCAAACCTTCTATGTTAGGTGGAGTCAAGGCTCGGTACCTACAGCCTACATTAAAGCAATATGTTGCATACAAGTATATTCATATATAACACACACACACAGAGTTAGGGATTTACAGTGTAGTAGGGTGCTCGGAGTGAGCAATACTACAATGTCCCTTCTCTCAAATCAAGACAATAAACATATACATCACTAGTTGGAAATTAGATACATTCAACTATGTAAAACAATATTACATTAATCTGTATAATCTAACTTACCATTGACTAAACATGCCGAAATACAACATAGACTGCAATATCAGTAATGTCATCATAGATCTCATAACACAAATCAAAAACCCTATCAGTCAAATATAGTCCATCATGATCATAGGAAACATAAAACATGAGTCTAACATCTCAAATGTCTCTAACTGTCAAAGTGTAGTATAAAACTATCAACTATCTCAAGCCAAATAATGAGGGGCATTACAGAACATCCTCATCTTTCCTTTGATATTGAATTTGTGCATAAAGTCCTTGATACTGACCAATGAATTCAGTCAATTTTTCTTTCAGACCTTGTTTGCATTGAACCAAGTCAATAAGAGTGACTTGGGGTCCAATATTTGCTTGGAAATATTGTAAAAATTGATCAATCAACTACAAAAAGGAGTGAATTAAATTTAGAGGCAATGAGCAAAACCACTCTAAAGCAGTATCTTTGAGAGATCACGGGAAAAGTTTTGCTAATAGATCTTCTTCGAAATAAAAATCACTACACATAAGTGTCATGCCCTATAAAAGTTGGTTTAGGATGGCATCATTGGGAGATACGGTTCGTTGTGAGAAATTAGAACCAAGGTGAGAATAAGCTAACAGTAGTTGGCCATAATGATAGGTGGAAGATGGTTGCGAGTATATAATAGGTGGCTGGAAATGAGTGGAATAGATAGGTGGTTGAGAACAATTATGCATAGAGGAGGTCCCTTTAGGAACTAAATTTTGATAATCAAATCCCACAGCTTTGTAATTAGTGCCATTAGATACTCCAATACCAGTGGTAGTATTACTACAAGTGTTTGTATTAGTTGTTAAGATCATTGATGTAAAAGTGGATACTCCTGTATTTGGTATAGGTATGGAAACTTGAGTATGAGATGGTGATAAAGTGTTATTTATCACTTGCACACATTCAGTCACTAGCATGATATTGGTTTGTACAATATGTGCTAGACCATGAAGTGCATTAACACCATCTTGTCCTTCTTTTATCAATTCTCTTATATTGTGAATTGTAGGAATGACTTCTTCAGGTATTCTCTCATTTTCCATGAATGATTGAAATTCAGCTAGGTCTTTATCCAACTTCGCCATTTACTCATTAGATACATATCTTGTTGTCTCAATAGTATTATCAACATCATGAAAAGTTTTTTCTTCCATTGAGGTTGGAGGATGTATAATATCTTGCCCAATTTGATTGTCTCCCTTTGTAAAGAAGGTGTCCAGAGTACCAACTTCTTCAAGAGCACTAGATCCCATTAATCTTTTGCTTCTTCTCAAAGGGATATTGTTTTTAGGATAGAATGTCATAAAGTTTGTACAAAATCATACAACACACACTATGCAAACTAAGAGAACAAATCCTAGGAGAAGGATATGATTGACGGCCAAAATGCTTAATTTTTTGATACTTTTTCAATGCCAATGAATGACACAAAGGATGCTATGAGGATTTCATTCAAGGGAAGCAAGTTATATGTCTGATATCAGTCCAAAACAGCAATACAATCACTCTCAACACACTCTTGATGCAAATCCAAGATAATGCCAAGTCAAAATATAGTGAAAATATGTAAAAATAGGCACTTTTTTCATCAAAATTCAATGCAAGAGAGCATAATAAAGGGTAATTTGAGGAAAATTATGATGGAAAGAAAATAATATCAGTAATAACAGCCACTTGGTGCCAAAATACCCAATACAACATGATTTTAATGCCACTTAAGGCAAAACCCTAGTGAAAATATAGCGAAATATGCAATTTTTTGCGGTTTCTCAACTCCAAGACGTAGCAAAGGAGGTGTTGCAAGGAATTTTAGGAGGGATAGAAAATAATATCAATAATATTAGTAACATAAATCTATAAAATTGATCACAACACACTTGGAGTGCAAACTAGGTCAAACCCTAGGGCAAAAATAACCAAAATGTGTAGTTTTTCACAAAATTTTCACTACAAGAGCCCGTTAAAAGCATGTTGTGATGATTTTTATGAGGTGAATAAAATTATCACCCTGATAACAGAAAATTAATGCAAAAATATCGTTCACAACACACCTGTAATGCATGTTTGGAGAATCGATAAGGCCAAATTTAGCGAAAATTATCATTTTTGAAGCCCTAGGTTTGAGATCTTGGAACAAAATTCTATGTGAAATCTTTGAAGTACTATTTATGATGAAATTTACTTACTCTTAGATCTTAAAATAATTTTCAAGCTTTAACATGCAAATGCCCATGCAAATTTAATGAAAATGCACCAAAATTGCTAGTTTTTGTTGAAATGTTTGATGCAAAAATGCAAATAATTTAAATTTAATTGCAAATTCACACTAAAATGCAAGACTAAAGCCAAATTAAACTTTTAATGAGCCTCTAAAATCAATAGAAAAATTTGATAAAAGATTTTACCTACAAACCCTTAATTTTGGAATTACTAGGTTATCTAAAAATTGTCAAAATTTCCACAAAACCTTAGCAATTAAATGATGAAAATGCAAACAAAGATTTTGAATTTTTGTATTTTTTATATATTTTATATCAGATCTGATGTAAAAATCATGAATTAGGAAAAATTAGAAAGAATTGACATGATTTAGTAAGCCCAACAATGCAATTTTTTGTATTTTTCCAATTTTTTCAATTTTTTTGAAATTTTCTCAATGCAATAAATTAAATGACCAAATGAATGAATGAAATCACACCAAATCTGTAGAAAAACACTCAGCAAGTTGAAATTTAATTTCAAAGACATGGGTTAACCAAAATGTTTAGGGTAAAAATGGATTTGTTAATCTTTTGGGGTTTAGATGTTAAAATCTTCCTTTTGCCCTAACATTGAAGGATCTAGGATCAAATGCTAGCATTATCATACCCTAGGTCACTTTCATATGTTTGTAGACTTGGATTAGGGAATTAATTATCAAATTTTCCTTCTCCTATGCTCAATTGTCCATTAAAACCCTAATTATTCAAATATGACAACAAATTTATGAATTATGGAAAAAGCTCTTGCAGATGGGAGTAAAATACCAAATTACAGAATACCTATTTTCAGGTTTCTAGAGAGGAACAGTCAGGGACACTGGAGCAGGTGCCCAAGTCCAAGGTACCTACTTTTTCAAGGAATTTGGACCTCCTTCAGACACTGATCAACCCTGTAGCTTCTATTTTCTGGAATCTATCTGTGAAGGACACTGGAGTGAGCACCGTAGTCCTGGAAGTGCTCCTTTGTCTAACTTTTCTTCAGATCCTGAATCCTTGATGTCTTCCTAGCATTCCTACAACTCCACTTTTCCCAGGTGCAACACCTATAACCTGTAATCACATGACTTGGTTTGGGGGTTGTGGTGTTTAGAGGTTTGCCTCAGTCAAACCGTGGAGGACACTTAAGTCTTGGAACACCATTGTCAGATAAAGAGGGTGTGCCCTTGTGAGGTAGAGGCCAAAACCAAAGGAATCAATGATAAAAATACAATGATATGTCACCTTGTAGTGAAGCTTTCATGGAGGAAGATGCTCTTCATGCCATGAAGGAATTGATGCTCAAATCTACAAATATCAACACACAAAACACACAAGTCTACTCTTGCAACACAATAGAAAGCCTTGAATCACCTTGAGAACAAAATAGCTTGCTACTAATCATATAGTTTACAAATAAATGCATGCACATGCTTATATATGCATCTACAAGCACTCCTACCAAGATATTTGAAATTCAAACTTACCGTGTCAGCAAAGGGGCCCAATAACGGTCACTAACTGACACCCAAAAATTGAAGCTGCGCTAAAATAGGGTAGGACTAGGGCATGGACACCCAAGTCTTTCCCCTATTTTAGGCAAGGTACAGCTCAAGGGGTCCTCCTAGGTCCTATTTGCCATGGGACTTAGGTCTCATTCCATCGTGGTGCTAAAATATGAACCAAAATGTCCTAAATGCACTCTAAAGACCCAGGAGCTAAACCTTATGAGGGAAAAGCCCCCAAGGGGACATTTTCTAATGTTACAGTTCCCAAACACATTGATAAGATATGATAAGATAAGATAAAAAAAGAGGTTAGAAATCTTACTCTAAGATAACAACCAAAGCAATTCATCAAATCTATGCATGAAAAAAGTCACATCAAGGACCAAGGCTATATTGCAGGTTCAGGTCTAAGTATAACCATTGGGCTATACTACATATACCTTAGAACCGAGTGTAGAAACAAGGTGAGATACTACTCAAAGTGTGCAAGAGTAGATTGAGTGGATTGTAAAATGTTAGTCACAAGAAATGCCATAAGATGAAACATCACATAGAGTGATTCTACTAGTCAAGCATCTTATATATATATCAACCATGTCGTGATGTATGGACTAGGTCTATTTTTTCTTTGCTTGTTGAAGGGACACACAATCCATATCAGTATTTATTTGTTTTTCATCATCTGCTGACTAGATAGAATCACCAGAAGAAGGTAAATAGTAAAAAAGGAGAGGAGAGAAAGTGAGGAAGACCATGTAGGAGGATGCCTCCAAGTCATCAACCATAATGCTATGCCCCCAAGGCATGACACACAACAATAAAATATAAGAGAGGCAAGCTAGAAGAATGGTCACAACAAAAGTTGTCTCCTAGTATTCTTGACCTTACAAGAGTATCAATGGTCATCCTAGGAGGCCTAAACAACACATAACACATCACAGGGGAACACAACACAAAGATATAAGGCACACATAAGAAAGCATAACATGCTACGACAAAGGTGGCCATTAGGGTTAGAAATACTTACCTGAAAGCACAACCATGCTAGGGGTTGTCAACAAGAAAATCATCCTCCTTCCAATCTTGAATACCAATGGATAGAGGTACATAGGGGACAAGTTCCCATTTAGATTCCTTATCCTTTTCCTTATCAACCTTTGGCTCTTCTTAGTTTGTTTCAGTGTTAGCTGGTTCAATGTTTTCTTGTTGATGTGATATATTGCTTTGACCCAAGGCTTGTCTTCTCTTCATTCTTTCTCTATCTTGTCTATTTTGTTTTGTTTTATTACTAATATCTTCAAAAGGAGTCTCATGTTTTTCCATAGGATTTTGTATATTAAAGGAAGAGGTAGATGTGTGATAAACTCTTGGTGATGTGTAGTATTATTTTCTACAGTTTTCTCCTGATCCTTGTACGAATGACGGAGGAGCAACCTCGCCATATATTCTTTTTCCTCTTGCTCTAGGGTGCTCTTGTAACATGGGTTGTTCTTTAGGTATTATTTTTTGAATAGGGGGACCAACCAATCTAGATAGTAATTGTGATGTGTAATGCTGATATTCTAAGAAAAGTTGATATGTTCAAGGTTCAGGTTCTCTAGTAGGTTCATTCCAGAAGTAGTCAAGGATGATGTTCTTTTGAGTGACCATAGGTTTCCATTAACTATATGGAATGGTATTTGTACTTCCATTATGAATGAACTTTAAGCATTTATGGACTATTGAATGGATATATTTCATAGTCTTGAGCCATGGAAGGCCTAGTTTCACCCAAAAGAGGTTAGTGGTGCAGTCACAGTTAGAGGGTACATGGACTGATCTGTCTAGGTTGTGCAACAAGAGTAAACACAAAGGAAACAACTCAAATATAGAATGCAAAGAATTATTCAAGTAATCAATATATCATTTATTCAAAATACTTAAATGTCGTTAACATGTGGCCTATAAAACAATAGCTCATAGGCTTGAACCTCAGTTACAATAGATACGCAAGATATGACAATGAATTGCCTTTCTAGAGAAAAATCTCCAATATAAACTATATCAAAACCAAACTACCTTCCTAATACATATTAGAGATCAATATATATCATCCTTAAGCTCATGAATTCCTCCACGTCAGCCAAGAAAGTTTACAAACTCCAATGAAGGAATGTAACATTTAGAAACAAATAGGTCGGCCTTCAATCCTCCAATAATGCTCTACAAATGATGGAAACTTGGTGTGGACCTTAGGGAAGGTCTATCTGGTCCTTATGTGCCTCATGTGATGTGTCATTATGCTCCGTGAGTCATGGAAGTTCTCCACAAGTAATCTCCTCCAGCTGACTGTCTATATGCTTTGTTCTGAGACAATAGGTGATATTTTGATAGTGATAACTTTCTTGAAACTGCTCCAAATGATTTTAATTTTGGATATGATGTAGATGATGATGTCTAGATGCTAAGTCTTGCTCCACAAGTTCTGAAATGGCAATGCAACAAAATGCGATACAAATGTTGAAACTGTTATTGACTAAACTAAACTAGAAAATGAAAGAAAAACAAAAGAATGCAAATATTTTTTGTTGATGCAAGATTGCTTCTACAACCTAGGATGCTCCTACATCAAACACTCAAGATTGTTGAAAAATTGAGTCCCTCACTTTCCTGGGGCTAGAGGAAAACCAAGTTGGTCAACCTCATCTTGAGAAATCCAAAATGAATCTTCTTCTGATCTGCCTTTCCACTTTACCAAGTATTCCTTATATTGCTTTCCTCTGGTGCTACATCCAACTCTTCTATCCATGATGTCTTCTATCTATTTTGATGATTAGTGTGGTAACTGCTTCTTCAAATCATCTTCAATTGTGTCACTTGATTCTCCTTCATGGTACTGATATAGGTCTGCAATGTTGAATATAGGTGATATACCCAATTTCTTTGGTAGCTCCACTTCATATACATTTCCTAAATCAAAATTCTTGAGTATCTTGCAAGGTCCAAACTTCTTCATCTTCATTTTGTTATATGTTCCTATTGGAAATCTTTCTTTTCTTAGATACACCAATACTTCATCACCAACTAAAATTATTTATGTCTCTTCTTATCACCTACTTGCTCTTTATACTTTCCATTCATCTCCTCTAAATGCTTCTTAACCCAATTATGCACTATCTCCATGTATCCTAAAAATTCTTCTACCTTTGTACTCCTCTTACTTTCCTTACTAATGTCTCTCAACTCTGTAACTCCTCTAGGGTTTACTCTAGTTACAATCTCAAATGGTGTCTTTCTTGTACTCTTGTTCACTAAATTATTGTATGCAAACTCTTCTTATGATAGATTTAGATCCCAATTTCCAACTGTCTCTCCTACCAAACATCTCAACAAGTTACCCAAACTCCTATTTACCACCTTTGTTTGTCCATTTGTCTGTGGATGAAATGTTGAACTGAACATTAGGTTTGTCTACATCTTCTTCCATAGTGTCCTCCAAAAGTATCCAATGAATCTTGTATCTCTATCTAAAACTATACTCTTAGGTAATCCATGTAATCTCATAATCTCCTTGAAAAATAGGTCAGCAACATGCATTGCATCATTTGTATTCTTACAAGGTATGAAATGTGCGATCTTTGATAATCTATCCACCACTACAATTATAGAATCATGTCCTCTCTATGTCTTTGGTAACCCTAATATGAAATCCATGATTATGTCTTCCCAAGGTCTCTCTGGTACTATCAAAGATTTATACAAGCTAGTAGTCTAACTACTACCTTGTTCAACTTGACATACTCTAGTATTCTATACAAACTTCTTTACATCCTTATATATCTAAGGCCAAAAGTAATTATCACTTACCAAAGCTATTCTCTTGTCAATTCCAAAGTGTCATGTCAACCCACAACTATGCTTTTCTTTTATCAAATTATCTCTCATTGAACTCCTAGGTATACACAACTGATTCCCTTTGAACAACATATCATCCTAAATGAAATAATCCAACCACTTACTTCTATCTATCACAACAAGTATTTTACATACTTTCTAAAGTTCTATAAAATCAAGATCTTCTTCATACATATGCTTCAACTCTTAAAAACCTAATACCTCTACTCTCATTTTTATCAACAAGTTCCTTGTTCTACTTAATGCATCTACAACTTTGTTTGACTTACCACTTCTATACTTCAATACAAATGTGTAACCTTGCATGAACTCTACCCATCTCATATGTCTCTGATTCAACTTATCTTGACTATTCAAATACTGTAAAGCTTCATGATCAGTGTACAATACAATTTCTTTAGGCAACAAATAATGTCTCCACTTCTTCAAAGCTTGAATTATGGCGTAGAACTCCTGATCATAATTGAATATACTCTCCTTGCATCATTCAACTTCTCACTAAAATATGCTACAGGTCTACCTTCTTAACTTAACACTGCTCCTATTGCATTTCCACTTGCATCACAATCTACTTGAAATACCTTGTTGAAATCTGGTAATGCTAACACTGGTTGTTCTGTCACTTTATGCTTCAATAACTCAAAACTTTTATTCTCTCCTGATGTCAACTTAAATTCATTTCTGTCACCTCTCATTGTCTCTATCATAGGTGTGCATATTGAACTAAAATTTCTAATGAACTTCTAGTAGAAACTAGCTAATCCATGAAATAATCTTACCTCTCCAATGCTCTCAAGTGTCATCCATTAAATAATTTCTCTAACTTTCTCAGGGTCCATCTTCAATCCTTTTGCAAAAATCACAAATCCCAAGTATACCAATTCTTCCTTCATGAAACTAATCTTCTTGATGTTTATCATCAATTTCGCTTCTCTCAATCTTCGTAATACTTGTCTAATATGCCACAAATTCCCTTTTGTCTTATTGAAAATCAAAATATCATCCAAATATACAATAACAAACTTACCCAAGAATTTATTCAATACTTCATTCATCAACCTCATGAAAGTACTCAGTGTATTAGTCAATCCAAAAGGCATCACTAACCATTCATACAATCCTTCATTTGTCTTAAATGTAGTCTTCCACTCATCTCCATCTCTGATTCTTATCTGATGGTATCCACTCTTCAATTTTATCTTGGCAAAATACTTTGCTCCACTCAAACAGTCCATAATGTCATCCATCCTAGGCAAGGGAAATCTATACTTAACTGTGATCTTTTTTATTGCTCTAGAATCTATACACATCCTGCATTCTCTATCCTTCTTCAGTGCTAACACTACAGGTACTACACATGGGCTTAAACTTTCTCTGATCAATCCTTTTCTCAACAGTTCTTGTATCTATCTATTCAATTATTCATTCTCTGCTAGTGTCATTTTGTGTGTTGCTTTATTAAGCAAACTAGCTCTAGGTATATGATCCATATGATGACTGATACTTCTGATTGGTGGTAATCCTTAGGTATATTATCTGATATGTTGTCCTCATATTTTGTCAATAATTCATTTATCTCCTCTGACTATGATTCTATAGTCTTTGTCTTTAAAGTTCTAGGATTCTTAGAGATCAAAGAAAAACATATATGTTCATATGTTAATCTATCAAAAAATTTACTTCCATCAACCAAACAGATTCTAGCATTCCCACATACTTCACTTTTAGGTTCATCTTACAAAGGTATCAAGGTAAATCTCTTTCCATTTGATTTTATAGAGTAGGTATTCTTTTTCTCATCATGTATGTCTTTTCTATCATACTGCCATGGTCTACCCAACAATATATGACATACATCCATCAGTATAATATCACACAATACTTCATCATGATAAGATCCTATATGAAATTTCACCAAATATTGTTCACTCACCAGTACCTAATGTTCATCCTGAATCAATGTTATCTTGTAGGGTTTAGGGTGCCTCAATCTCTCTAGATTCAACTTAGTTACCATTTCCTTTGAAACTAAATTATCTAAACTACCACTCTCAATTACAACCTTACAACATTTAGCTCCCGATTTACATTTGGTCTTGTTGGGTGAATATTGTGTCTTTAACTCACTAAAGGCAAAATGGTTATATTAGCCAAAGTATGATGAGAAATATCTCCCCTCTCAGCAAGGGGAGATTCCCTTTTATTGCCAAATACTAGCTAATAACTCTCTAGACATATTTACACTAAAAACTATTCATGGGGTGATTCCATATCATTCTATTCTCTTGTTTCAGGAATAGATGTTTACAATTCAAAATAACAATTTAACAAATTACAAATTATCAACTTGAAAAAATAATAGCCAATATTCAATCAATTACTCAAAAGAATAACTGAAAGATACCAACATGTGTCAATCACCAAGAAAACCATGAAAATAGAAAGTTTCACGTTGCTTCTTATGCCAATTGAAAATGAAAGATTTTGGAATAGAGTGCAGCCCAAAGTCTTCACTATATATCGAGATAAAATAACATGATCACGAACAATAACTTGTACCCCAAAGTCTTCAAGTTACTTCTCATTCAAAAACTTAAACACAAATCTCAAATATGATATAGCATCACAAAGTCTACAAAATCATATTTGAATCACCTTCCAAACACTTTATGTTCATGCTCATAATTCAAACATTCATACAAAATCATGTAATAGAAAGGACATAAGAACAATTCTATAACATTTACAAACTTGCTCCAAGACAAAGATTGGATACCAACGTGCTTCTTAATATTTATTGAAAACTGATTTAAAGAATAAGCTCAAAGTCTCAAATTGCTCTTCAAAATAACAGCGCTTCACCTCAATAGTCAAAAAATAAAAAATTACAATAGAGGCCCTCTTTATTTATAGGGAGAGACCTGGAGAAAAAATAGGAAATCTAAAACTGCTTTGACTTATTCCATAAAAAGAGTAATATTTTTACTTAGGACTTCCTTTGTTTTTACATGTAATTACATATGAGAAAAGTACATGTAAAAGTGTCCATAATGACAAATAAAAGACATGAAAATATAAAAATAAACTAAGCTATGAAAAATTGCATCAACTTGCATTGCCATCTTTCTTCAAATGAGCATCATACAGAGTAAATGTTGCCTGCATCCCCAACCTAGCTGGACCAACAATGTTCTTAAAGATTATTTGAGCCCTGATCACCACATCCTTCACTGTTGTGGTCACCTTTACATGACTAGTTAACTTAGATTTCAGGTTATCTAATGTTAACTGATTATCCAGAATGTTGTCCATAGAAGAAATTGAGAAAACTTTATCTTCAAACTCTTGAGTCATCTCATCTACAGAGAGGAAGTGATGATCCTCTGACATCAAACTATATGGAAGATCCTCCAATTTATGCAAGAGACTAACATCACTTTGTTCACTCAACTCCTTGATGCTTTCCGAATCTTTGATCAAGTCTTTTAGGACATTACTTTGATAAAGCAATGATTCTTTAGTCTCCACATAAGACTCACAATTTTGAATAACACAGAGTGATATTAGAGTTTTTACCTTTAGCTTCTTCATCTCGGTCAACTTCTCATAGCTTTCATCTAGATATTCAATGTCTTGAGAAATCATATCAACTAAATCATCAAGTTTTTCTCTAACCTTCTCTATTCTGGTCTTCTTTTCAGCTATCTCTGTAAGAAGTGACACTCCATCTGCATGCATCCTTTCCAAATACTCCTCAACCACTTTTACTTTTACATGAGTCTTCTCAGCCTTTTGAATAACAAGATGTTCTACAGAGACTACCTCAGGAGTTATTGACTTAGAAGACAAAGTAATGTTCTTCACTACTGCAACCAACTTGTCTACCATTGCCTTATAGTGCTCCTTCATTTCCTTTTCATGATCAAACTTTTGAATCAAGGAATTTAGTGTAGATTGAACATCATCTTTGGCACTTTCATGCATGATCTTCCCAAGTTCAATTCTAGAAATGGAATAGTCACTCATACTAAAATTTTCAATAGTTGCATCTGACAGTGGTTGAGAAATCTCCACATATTTGTGGCCCTTATCTTCTAGCAACTGAGAAAGAGTTTTAGGCTTCTTTTGGGTTTTCACCTTCACTTGCATCATCTTCCCAAAATCAAAGTCATCTGGAGAGATGGCTTGTTTCTTCCTTTTAGGTGTATATCCTCAAAGCCATGGAGGAAGCACTGATGTACTAATGTTTGGATTAGACCCCATTGTCAGTGTAGAAGGAAATGTGCTCACACTTGTGGTAGTGATGATGGAGGGAGTATTTGTAAACATGGCACCTAGTACGTCCACATTAGCAACTTGCTCAACACCTAAAACAAACTGTTTAAAAATTGTAGAGTCACCAATGTTGTTAGAGGGCGAAGACAAACTAGGAATTGATCCCGAGGAATGAATAACATTATCAAAGGCAACTTGAGGATTATCAAAAATTGTTCTTGAAGATGTCGATGATGAAATATCAATGGGTGAAATTGGGGTTGTAGGAGGAATAGACAAGGAAACTAAAACATATACATTAGGTTGAGCAGAAGGGACTTTAGTTTCTTGTGACACATCTCTTTGCAGAGACATGGCTATATCCTATAGATTTTCCTAACCATCTCCTTCTTTCTCCTATTCATCTCCTTTGTCTCCTGAAGACTTATCCTCATTATCCATTTATTTTGTAGCTGATTCTTCAACACCCCATTCTTCAACTTCCATCTCCTTAACAACAGATTCCTCCTTTGTCACTTTGGCCTTATTTCCTTTTGATACAATTTTAATCCAAGGCTTGGAAGCCTTAGATGTGCTTGGAGTATCACTTTTATTCTTGGTCCTCAATTCAACTTTCTTCCATGTTTTCTCTAAGACTTCCTCTTCAGAACTGGTTATGAAGTCCTTCAAGGATATGCCTTTTCTTTGAAGCCACAGATTGGTATTAGCTAGAATTGGCTCAAACCTCTTTCTCAAAGAAGTTAACTCCTTCTTTGACCATTGCACAGTAGGTAAGGAAGAGCTAGCAATATTTTCATTGATATAACTTGAATTAACAACCTCTTCATCATCCCCCATACCCTCTAGAATATAAGCCAAGCCCAAATATTCAATTTGATTCAGAGCTAACCTATTGTAATCTAACTTTCTGATGTCCTCTTTTGTTCTCAAATCATCCTAGATATCCTCTACCATCAGCTCGTGAAATTGAGTTTTTCTCTTCATCCTATCCTTCACTCCCCGATAATCAAATCTGGGTCTTCTTTTGAATAATATCATGGTGACCATTTGTATTTTTGTTTCTATTGCTTTGTCTTTCATAGTAGTCACTGCACAATATCTACCAATCTCAATGAGAAACCTAAATCCAGGCTTTTTCAGCTACATTTGTTTGTTATGAATGACAATCATCTACTGACACAACTCCATCAGGACAAATTTATCAGAAGGGAACTTTGGCAACATATAGGGATGCCCCTGATAAAAGCCAACTCTTAGATATGTGAAAGTTGAGAACTGAAGAAACAAACAACCAAAACCATTCACCACTGCCTAGGCTTCATCTAAAATTCTTCTCTGCTCCAACTGGGGATCAAAAAGGCACAAGAAAATAGAAAAGAAGGCATTATTCACCCTTTTGAAACAATGAATTAACCCTTTCAAAGTGAGTTGAGGATAATACTGATAAACTGGTACAACCCTCCTATCTCCATCAAATGTTAAACCAGGAAGTTCCTCATAGAAGCTGTTATATACACAAGGTATGAGGTCATGTAGAATTTTGAATTAGTTGATACCTTCATTAGCTACTCATGAAGAGGATTACTAATTTGTCCCCCCAGAATATATACTACTTACCCTATTGTATGATCTTAATGTATGGGGTACATCCATTCATGGAAAGTTGATGATGAAGCTAGACCTCTAACTCTATTGAGAAGAGTTATTAAGTCACTTACTTCCTCCACAAATTATCTTCTAGTGAAACTCCTAGGCCATCTGGACAAATTTGGTCTAGTAGTCTTGAGGTATTTAGTATTGGTTACCCTTTTCACCTTTTCAACATCTTTATCATACTCTCCTTGAGAAATTGAGAAATCTAATTTTGCAACATCTTTTGCTCCCAGACACATGAACACCTTATCTATAAATTTTGCATCAAATCTCATGATCACATTGCCATGGGCATCTACCACTGTCCTATTATCTTTGTTGTAAAAATGAGCAACTTGGAGAACAAACTCAGTATTGTGTGCAACAATAGGGAATGAAGCCACCAGATGAATATTGCTTTTGATAATCTTCTACATATAAGGGCTGGGCTTATCTGACTTTGTTCTCTCCTCAAATTTAGCCATATCCACATGACTGATCTCTATATCTTGTATTTCGTCAACATTTGATGTGACTTAAGTTATAGGGAAGACACCTTGATATTTATACTTCATTGCTTTTGCCTTCTTAGGAGATGGGCCAGTCATTTGAAAAGAACACTCCTTCTGATGAATTGATGATCTTGGCATCTTATAATAGAAATTGCAACAAAAAGTCATGATCTTGTAGTTAGGGGAAAATGGCAATTTGGGAAACTATATATTGTTGATCATGTTCACATGAATGAGCTTGAAAGGGCTAAAGAGCAAGCGATTCAAAAAAATGGATGAAAGCAAGCTTAGGATAGTAATTCAGAAAATTCCCAAGAGTTAGAAAATTTTTGGAGAATGAGTGTACGACAGCGATTTTTTCTGCCCTTGATACTGGGGGAAAATTACTTGTGTCAAGGTGGCAAATTTTGCCACCCCTGCATGTAGGAGAACATTGGTAAAGTACATAAGTGGCAAATTTTATCGCTTGTGTAGAGGAAGGATAAAACCTAGTTTTATGTAGGAGAAGCAAATGTTCGTGTCTGACTGAGAAAAATGCCTGCTTGCGCATATGAGGCTTTATCTGAGTTTGGTGTAGGGGTGGTAAAAATTGCCACCCTTACATAGGGTATTATGCACAAAAAGGTAAGGGCACCGAAGAATGCTGCCCATGCGCATCTCTTCATAGGAATAACATAGATGCATCGGCAGCAAATTTACCGCTAATACACATGGATAAACAAACATGTAGGGGCAGTAAAAATTGCCATAACACGAATGAATCAAACAAAATAAAAAACAAAACTAGAAACTAGGGTTTTAATACATGACAAACGATGATATCCACCGCTACTTCACAAATGAAAAAGAGTTTTCAAACTAACATAAAAATCTAAACAATAAAACCCTAGTATGAAGGAAGAAAACATAAAATCCAAAAAACAATTTTATAGTTTTAAACAAAACCTAATAATATTTTAACTAAACAAAAAATGATTTAGAAGGAGGAATTTACAAAATCAAAAACATGGAAATGACTTACCTAGTGGCAATAAAAACTTGGTTCAAACTCAAGAAAAATCCCAAATCCAAAACTCACGCACTAAAATCATTCAATGGTTTATACGAGGGTTTCAATCATGCCAAGGAAGTAGCAAACACAAATGACAAAAGATGAAATGAAATTAAAGAGAGATTAAAACATATAAATGTCTCTCATAATTCCCACATGGAGTGCCATTAATGAACTTAAAGAAAACTCAACCTGCATGAGAGATTCTATGGCAGCAATTTTTACTACTCAAGCACATAGGTAAGACAATATACACGAGTGGCGATTTTCACCACCTCTACACTTAAAAGGATTTCTAAAAAAACATGTAATAGTGGTAAATTTTGCCTCTTGAGCACAAAAAGGCAACAATAATATGCATGGGTAGCGAAAATCATTGCCCCTGCACTCAGGACAAAAAGAAACATGCTTGGACAGTGATTTTTGCTGCCCTTGCATATTTCAAGGACTTAAACATCCACTGGTGATAAATTTTGTCGCCCCTACATGAAAGGGAATAATCTCTAACTCCCTGAAAATTGCTAAAATCCAATTCGATAACTTGAACAAATTTTGAGAATTCAAAATGAGAAGATACTCGAATAGATTCTCAAGAGTGAGAGGACTATGCATGAGGATGAGATGACTTACCTTGATTTGTGAGCTTACAGTGTAGGCTACGAAACGAACAAGTTTTGTAGGGGTCATCCTACAAAATGAGCATAGCTGATTTTGAGGACAATAGCTAGATCTAACTACGGAGCTTCCTTTGATTATTCTTTGAAATGATCAAAGGGAGAAGAATTGTAGTCTCTAAGTGCCTTTATCCATTGCCATTATGCCATAGAGTCAACCGAACAAAACAAAAGACACAAAAAGACTTAAAAATGAAAAAGAAAAACACAAACTGTACAAATATACAAGTGAACTTATCAGGCGCTTTGTGGATTGAAAAGATTTAAATGTTGTCCACTATGCAGCAACAGGAATGGTGTCCCATATTGATATTCTGAGAAGAAACTATTTTTACCACAGAACTGGTGAATGACAAATGGGCCTCTTCATAGGGGATCAAATTTCCCATGCATTCCCTTTGGCTCTCTCCTCTTGTCCCACAATAAGACTTGATCCCCAATCTAGAAATCTATGGCCTTCACTTTCTTATAAAATAGCTTCTTGACCTAACTTTTATGTTTAGCTATATGGTCCACCACCATAGCTCACTGCTCTTCAAGTTTCAGAAAGATACATTATGTGTTTATCAATAGAACTGTCAAAAGTTCCATTCTCAACTACCTTTGCCAACTTCAAGCTGGCAATTCCAAGGTGATCAGTATCTTTGCATTCAAACCATATAACAAATGAAATGGTGACATACCAATAGCCCCCTTTGGTGTAATTCTATCTACCCACAAAGCATCAAACAATTCCTAATGCCATGTTCTCTGATTATCCTCTACTAGCTTCCTGATAATAGTAACCAGATTCTTATTACTTGATTCTGCTTGACCATTTCCTTGTAGATAATAATCAAATGAATGTGAAAGAATAATTCCACATTCAAAATAGAACTAGTAATCTCATTAGAGGAAAAGCATATAGCATTGTCTGCCACAATCTTGTTTGGAACACCAAACCAGGATATGATATTTTATTTGAGGAACCCACACACTACTTCGGAAGTAGCATGCTTAACTGGCACAACTTCTACCCACTTGGTGAAATAATCAATTGCAGTAAGAACATAACTATGTACTGCACTTGATAGTGGATTCACACCACTAATGAAGTCGGTGACCCACTATTGAAATGGTTCCTCAATTACAATTGGTTTCAATGGTAGGGCAACCAACTTAGGTTTCCCCACAAACTGCTAACAAAGTCCACACTTACGCACCCAATCATATATGTCTTGGAACAAGGTTAGCCAATAATACTTGGCTCTCAAAATATTGTGAGCCATTACTGGTGCTGAAAAGTGTCCTCCGCATGCCAAATTATGGAAAGACTCCAATAACTTACTTTGTTGTGGTTTATCAACACAACGTACAAAAACTCCATCAAGACTTCTCTTGTACAAACCATTATCCCATAAGACAAAGTTTGCAGCCTTGAGCTTGATAGTTCATTTTTCCTTGTAGGACAAATGAGAAGTGCACTCATCATATGTAATAAAGTGAGTGATATTAGAATACTACTCATCAATTGTAGTAACAAAAAGTACAGTTGGAACATCTTCAATCTCTGTCTCTTCATCACCTATATTCTTTGGAACATTATCAGCAATAAGCTGACACAAACCTCTCCCATGCACAAGCTTGTTGGGTTTAATGTCAAGATCAAATTCCTAAATTTTGGCAATCCAATTGCCTCTCTTAGTCCCAAATTCCTATTAAGATAGATTTCACTATTGTATCTGGCACCAAAACAACAGTATGTGAATTCAATATGTAAAATCTGAAATGTTTCACAACCTTCACTACATCATAAGCATGTTTCTCCATATTAAAATACTTGAGTTCATGAGCTTTCAATGGACAACTCATGAATGAAATTAGAGATTCTACACCTTCCTCATTCTGTTGAACCAGAATTGCTGACAATGTATGCTCTAAAGCATAACTATACATAATGAATTTTTTGGTATAATTAGGACACACCAAAACTAGAGCATGGGCTATGGCTCTTTTGATGTCCTTAAATGTTTCTTTACCTTCTGTGCTTAAACAAAAAGTGGTCTTACCTTTCATCATATTAACAATATGACGAGTCTTCTCTGTGAACTTTGGAATGAACCTTCACAGGAAATTCACTTTCCCAAAGAAAGAATGAACAACCATCTTACTTGTAGGTAAAGTAAGACTTTGGATGGATTTGAGTCTTTTGGATTCAATCTTAGTACCTTCTTTAGACACAATGTGACCAAGAAGTTTACCTTCTTTAACCCTAAAAATTGACTTCTTCAGGTTATGAGAAATACCATTTTGGCGACATCGTTCCAAAACTTGCCGTAGGTGATAAGCATGATCTTGATGCTTCTTGGAGAAAATAGTCAAATCATCAAGATATACCACAATGAACTTACCCATTTCATCTCTGAATGCCAAGTCCATTGCTCTCTAAAAAGTAGCACCAGTATTGATCAATCCAAAAGGCATTCCGCAATATGCAAAAGTACCCCATGCAGTTGTGAAAACGGTTTTATACTGATTCACTTCACTAACCTCTACTTGATTATAGCTTGAAATACCATCCAACATAGATAGCATTTCTAAACCAGTTACTATTTGTAACACTTGATCCATTATAGGCAAAGGGTAGTTATCTTTCAAGGAAGATTGATTTAGATTCCTAAAATCTACACAGATATAGATTTCTCTATTCTTCTTCCTTATAGGAACAATGTTTACAATCAAAGTAGAATGATGAATAGGAAAAATTATCCTAGTATTCAACATCTTTTGAATTTTGGGAAAGATGGTACTTGATATTTTACGATTGTACTGCCTCTATTTCTGTTTATGAGGCAATGATCTTACTTTGAGAGGAATCTCGTGTTGGATCTCTTTTGGTCTAAAAGACTTCAAGTCCTCATATGAATATGCCAACACATCAATGTAGTGGCATAAAAGTGTCATGAACTTGAACTTTCATCAGTAGTGCAACATTTCCCAATGTTGACCATCTTAGGATCTACTTCAGTACTTAGGTTCACTTGTTCAAATTCCATTGACGAACTTGAGTCAAGCTGCTATTGTTGCTTGATATAACAATCATGTTTATCAAGTAGCTTTTCAAGGGAAACCAAACCTTTTGGAATTTTATTTCCTTTTAATTGTCTTTGCCAATCTATGAAACTACTTCAGAAACATATTCTCGAGGTGGAGAATCACTCCCCTCAAAGTAAAGTTCATCAAAACTATCTATTTTGTCTAGAAAAGATATATTCTGATTATCACCATTAAAGACTTGCCCATGGTCAGTATTATCAGGTACACTTGGCCAAAAGATCAACTCAATAGTGTACTTATCACCCTTAAAATCCTTGTGAGGAACCATAAGGGTGGTTGAGATAGCTAATGAATCTGCATGATCATTAAACTCTCTTGGTACCACTGAGATGTCAAAAGCATCAAAGCTTTCAATGCAATCATAGACACGATTACAGAAATGTCCCAGGCTTTCATTTTTGGTTTGGTATAGATTCCTTACCTAGAAAACAACGAGCTCCACATCACCTTGTGCATGAAGATTTTTGATTCCTTTAGCACGGACAACCTCCAGTCTGAGTAACAAAGACTCATACTCAGCAGTATTGTTGGTATTGTCAAATTGTAGCTTATATGAAAAAGGAAAAATATCACCTTGAGGAGATATCAGGACTACTCCAGCCCTAGATCCAGAGGAAGAACAACTACCATCAAATTCCAAAGTCCAAATATCATTTCAACTTTCTATTTTGACATCTCTATGATCAGTAGATTTTTCACCCAAAGACGAAGAATCTTCTGTCACCACACTTTCATCTAAACTTTCATCTAATGAACTAGAAGTATCTTCTGTAGTTAGGAAATAGTTACCCAAACCTAAAGACTCAAATAAAATTTAAACTTTTGGTTCTTCAGATTAACTGACAATATATTTCGCTTCCCTTTTAGGAAGCAATTTTTGCATGACATCCTTGATAGGTATCCTAGCTTTAGATAAATCCATATTAAGTTGTCTTCCTACATCTTTATAGAAGTTTCATCCTAGAAAAATACCATATGAAGCCAGAACATCAGCAACCAGGACAGTCTTCTTTATTCTTTTCTCTAGAAAAGCAGTGAATGCAAACTACACATCCTTAATTTGGCCTAAAAAAGGCACCTATTTGTTTTCCATTGAAAAGCACCTTCTAAAGGTCTTTGTTAGAGTCAATCCTAAAGCATTTGCTACCTTGGTAGGCATAACATTGTTAGAAGCACTCGAATCTATGACACAATTACTAAGTTTGTGACCATTGATTAACAAAGAAACATAGAAAGGTTCAATTTTCCCTAAAGCAATAAGAGGAGTGGTAACTAGATTATTCTAAGCAGTCCTAGTCTTTGAGGGTTCAGGAATGGTTTTGGGAGTATCTTGACCTACAGAAGTAGTCTTGTTTTTAATAAATTTATCTAACCTTTCAAATTGGTCAGGGTTAGCTTGCAAATATTCCACCTTAGACATTTGAATTTTAGTTTTCCTAGCATGGTCAATTATATCAAACAACTGAAATGAATTGGACATAGCAGCAGGGAAACTTTCATTTTGAGGTTTAATTGGGGATGTACTAGTATGAGGAATAGCAACATGAGAAGTAGGAGTGTTAGAGGAACTTACTTGCTTTTAATTGACCAGATTCTTTGATTGAAAAGGTAAGAGAGTTCCTCATTTAGCAATAGAAATTACAAGTTGAGGATCTTCTTTTGATTTACCATTATCAGTCACTTGCTGGTTTGACTGATTTTGAGATCTAGTAAAAATAGCATATGTTCTACCATATGCATCTTCTCCTCTTTCTGCCTCGTCCTGATAATTTAGGAACCCAATATTCAAGTTGCCAGCCAATTCCTCTCCTCCTTCCATAAAGAGATTGGCATTGTTTGTCTGATCCAAGTCAGGTTGTGGAAAATTTTCATGCCCAGCTTTGTAGTTTTCTTAGATTGGCATTGTTTTCTTCTTCATTAGTTCTTCCTATACTTATATACATCATTCTGCCTTTTGTTTTCTATCTCTTTGTACCTTTGTTAGTAGTTTTCTTAGATGGACGCTCCACACTTGCAAATGGTGTGGGACCAAAGAATGTAGCAGAGCTTCTTGTAGACCTCTATGTTGCTTCAGATTTTTCTTGTTTCCTTTTAGGCTCCTCCGGAACCTTAGCTGGTTCACCCTCTTTCTTTTCTCTTGCTTCTCTTTCTATTACTTCTCTGATATGTTCTTTAGATAAACCATGTTTTAATGCAACTTCTTCTACCTCCTTTCTCACTTTCTTAGATATTTCAGGTTGTCTGAGTTCAACATGTAATTTCACTAATAGATCTTCGTAGGTTCCAAACCTTTCTTTTTTGTTGTCCTTGGGTTTGCTCAACATGTGTTGAGCATAGTTATCTAATATTTGTCCATCCACTTCATAATCCATTGGCATTATTCAAATTGTCCTAGGCTCAATAGCTTCCATCAAGCATTGATCTTTTGTAACCATAAAACATATGGTATCCTTATACTTCTCAACAATTTTCTCATGGATTCTTTCTCTTAAATGCATCATGCTCTAAAAATTCTTGAAGTACCCCCATAGAGCTGATTTTTTCTCATCATGGCTTCCAATGCTATGTAAATGATTTTTAATTTGGACAGCTACTGGTTTGCAAGTTGACCAAGATAGATTCTTTATGTTTGGCAACTCATTCATAAAATAAAAGAGTAGACAGATAATCAACATACCAAATTTGAAAGGAAATTTTTTGCTTTCCTTGATCTTCTTTAGATTCTTTAGTGGTTGGATTCTCAGCAACTCACACAAATCATAATTAGCGTTCTCTTTGAACATTTGATATGCAGTGTAAATCGCAGTACTAGAGAAAGAGTTCTCATGGTTTGAGAAATAGATATTGTAGCCTATGACCATAGAACAAAATCTTACCACATGGTCTGTGATGTCAATTATTGTTAATGTCGTCTTGTCAAATTCGGCTCCGGTATCCTCTGTAATAGTTTGATTCTTCATAGCTTTTAGCAAGGGCACACCTCTAGTAGAATTTAACCCTGTTACTACCCTAATCACCTCCTTGGGGATTTGAAAAGCTTCCCTAACCACATGAATTCATCCTC
Organism: Cunninghamia lanceolata; assembly: GCA_027924645.1. NCBI lineage: Eukaryota > Viridiplantae > Streptophyta > Pinopsida > Cupressales > Cupressaceae > Cunninghamia > Cunninghamia lanceolata. The sequence continues at coordinate 7,340,936 of BSBN01000050.1, read as the reverse complement.
AATTCGACTTAGGATATACCAGACCCATTCATCATCTATGAATACATGAATCTCTACATACTTAAATGCTTCATGTATAGATCTAAAAATTAGTCGCTGTCGAGCTCATCTAGGGCAACATGGATATAAGCCCTAACATTTTCCACATTTAGAACTCTGTATGGCATTTTTGAAAATGTGCCTATTGCATCAACTTCCCTTGCCTTGAAGGGATGTTTCTTCAAGTTGGGTCAAGGTCGCTCAGTAATATCAACAACTTGTGGGGTTGCCATTGCAAAGATTCAATAAAGTTTCAACTGTAAATACCTTGTTATGCCAAATTAGGGTTTTCTTCACCTAAATTGCTCTGATTTCTTTAAATCTCTGTTGACGCTTGAAATCTTGCTTCAATATCTCTTAGATATTTGATAGCTTGAATGCAAAGTGAGTTGTAATGCAAATGAGTTTTCTTTTTATCCTCCACGCTTGACCTAATCGTCATAAATGCTCATTCTCAAAAGCTACCTAACATTTCTCTAATAGATACAATTGATCAAAATTGCTCTGTAATGTACCACACTAATTTATTTTCTTCCAAATTTTCTTCCATAAGATCATTCATATTAGATTCTACCACACATCTTCGTGCTGGATTCCAACACTAACTCATAAGATTATATCCCCTTCATTGAGCTCTCCTAATGATTTAATATTTAATCAATTAAAAAAAATAAACGATTCTTTATTTTGTCAAAAAATGCTTTCATTTTGTCAAAAGATGCTTTCTTTTTGTTAAAAGATGCTTTCTTTTACTTTCTCTAAAATAATACATTTTAACAACCTTGCAAGTTTATGGAAAAAGTTGGGTTAAATGCGAGTTTAATACTATTAAAATATCTAAATTTTTATAGCAAGTTGGAGTGAGAATGAATTTTTCTTTTTATTTTCTTAAACTTTACTTCAGTTTGTTTTGAATTAATTTATTTATAATAATTATAATAGAAACAAGAAGTAAAAAGCAAAAAAAACTAGTGTTAAAAAAAAGAAAGTTCATTCTCCATTAATTAATTAATTAATAATAATTAGAATAGAAATAAAAAGTAAAAAAGTAAAAAAACCAAAAAAAAAACCTAAAGTAGATTCTAAAAATAAAATAAAGTCCATATTAAAAAAATAAAACAAATAATATATATATTAATATATTGTTGTATGTGTATTTATATTAAAAAATTTTAAAAATAATAATTGCAACTTTTAATTTTTATTTATGTTTATTATAAATAATTCATATATATAATTACCAATTTTGAATTTTTATTTACGTTTATTATAAAATAAAATAGATGAATAAATAATATATATTAATGTATGTATGTATATATATATATATTAATATAAATTTTTTTAAAAAATAATAATTGTGACTTTTTAATTTTTATGTATGTTTATTATAAAATAAAATAAATGAATAAATTATATATGTATGAATGTATATTAAAATAAAAAATTAGAGGAGTAATTGCAAATTTTTAATTTTTATTTATTTTATATGCAGCAATAGTATTTATAAAAAAAATAAAAAAATTATTTTCATTTATTTTAATTTAATTTTAATTTATTTTTATATTTCATGTTAATTTTTATTTATTTACATGGAAACTTTTTAAATATATAATATACAAAATTTAAAAAATTTAAAAATCATCTTTATATTTTGTATTTAAAAAGTTCTCAAAAAAATCTAATTAAAAAGTTTTAAAAAAATTAGAAACATTTGTTTATATAACTCAACTTCAAAAAAGATAATTCAAAATAAAAAATAAAATTTTAGAAACATTTTTTTTGATAACTCAACTTGAAAAAACAAAAAAAAAAAAGAAACATTTATTTCACATAACTCAATTTTTAAAAAATAAATTAATTTGGGTTAGCTTTTGAGTGTTTTTAGTTATTGTCTTTTTTAATTTTTAAGAGAGAACATGTGCATATTTTAATGAAATATATATATTTTTAATTTATTTAAAATCTTAATTTAATTTTTTCAAATAGGAGAGGTTTTGGGGGTGGAATAATCTTATGTTGTCTAGCCAGGGGATTTTGATTTTCAACACTGCTCCCCCTGAGCTAGAGCTCCCAATTTACTTCCCAAAGGAAGTATCTACACCAAATGATGGTGTGGATTCATCCTTGACTTCAGTCACATCTTTCTTGATCCAAATCTTGCTCATTTCTTTCTTGGTTTCAATCGGATCAACCTTTTCTTTTCCTTTGTCATTCCTTTGCTCTGTTTTCCTATTTTCAGCATGGTAGTTTCTTTTCACATTTTTACTTCTGCAGACTCTTGCAATATGACCATACTTATTGCAATTGTAGCACACCACATTCCTGTCTTTGATTCCTTCTATTGGTTATATTTGATCTGCATTGATTAGCCATATGTTCAAATCTATTGCATGCAAAACACTTTCCATTGAATGATTGACTATTCCTTGCATTGTAGGAACCATTCCTTACCAGATTTCTACATTCACTTGATTTGTGACCAATTTTCTTGCAATTGAAACATTGACTAGAAAAGGATGGAATATTTTGATTCTGGTTTGTTCTACTCCTGCACTGAGTAGCTTTATGATCAAACTTATTTCAATTAAAATAATAGCCATTGAAACCTTTGAGGATTTGGTTGTCTAACCGAAGGTCTTCTAGGTCTTTTTTGATTTCTAAACTGATTTCTTTTATTTTGTTTTAACTCAGTGTTTGTTTGGCCAGATTTTAAAATTTCTCCTTTCTCAAATCCCAAACCTTGCTTATCATCAACGCTCCTTTAACTAGGAATCATCTCATCAAGCTTTGTAGAACTTACCTTGAACTTTTCTTCATAGCTCTTGGTAGCTTCTAGATCAAATTTCAGAAGTAGCACTTCTTTGTCCAAGTTTTCACATTCCTTTTATTTATCTTTAACCACTTGATTCAGACGCCTTTTAATTTCTTCCTTCTTTTCAACTTCTAGTATCAATCCATTTAGGAACTCATGTGCTTCATCTAATTGATCATTTAGCTCCCTGGTTTTCTCTTAGAATTTCCTAACTTGCTCTCTAAGCTTTCGGATGCACTCATTAGCTTCTTAAATATTAGCTTTTAGATCCCTTATTTCTGCCTCAGATTTTTCAAGATCAATATGGGTCGCTTCTAGTTCCTTGTTGCTTTCATAATTTCCAAATCTTCTGGCTGCCATGAGTGAACTCTCACAGATCTTCCTCAAGTTGTTAGGCTTCTTCCAAGGAACCTTGCTCTAATACCAATTGTTGATAGTAAGGAATACTGAGAGGGGGGGTGAATCAGTATTCCACAGAACTTCTTCTTCATAAGTATGTTAATCCAATTTTTGAATCTAATAATAATATAAAAGTAGAATAAGCATAGGAATAGAAACCACGAAAACATAACACATGAACACTAGTATTTTTATGTGGAAAACCCAAAAAGGGAAAAACCACGGTGAGTGTTAGCTCACAATATATTAACATAGCACAATACCATATTACAATAAGGCTCACTGCCTTAGGGATCACTACCTTGAGAAATGCTCATTGCAAGAAAGTCTCACTACCTAGAGAAAGAAATAAGGAAGAATGGCTCAGTGCCAAGTTTACTTACTTAGATTGCATCTATATATGTATGGTTACAACTCCAATGAAGCACAGAAAAACTAATTCAACATTCTTCATCTCTATCTACCCTATTTCATTGCTCTGCTCTTATTCAAAGATACGATCTCTCTTCTTCTACTGATTGTTCACATATCTTCCCATTATTTTTACCCACAAAATACCTATTCACTCAATCATCCATACCATCAAAATGAAATTCATCAGATATATATCCACAACAAGAGTTATCTCTTAATCAAGTCAGCAAGCTAAACCTGTAATCTACAAACAAGAAGGTGTAGTCTGTCAGCTTGATCTTGTGTACAATCTACATTGCAGACTCAAACAAATGTGTACAAGTCTTAACATAGGTTGGCCCCAATCATATAATCAGTTAGATTAATTATCCAAATGCTATAACATCTCCGCATAAGGATCTACCATGCTTGTCAGCTTGTTCCTTAAGAACATACTTGGTCACTTCATATGTCATATCATGGCTTATATTGCAAACCTAAGGAGACTTAATAAATCATATCCAACAATCATTATTGACCTCTTAAAAAACCTTTAGATCTGCAAAACCAGATAAACTTATATGTAAAAAATGTGGATCTTGGAACTATTGCACTGTCATAGAGAAATAATATCAAACTAGAAGCCAATGCTAGAAAGCTTGTAGAATGTGATCTATTGAGCTTCAAGATCTATAATCCTGGGTTTATGTAGTCATGACATGTCTCTTAGTTGCCTCAAAATACTAGAAAAAAATATGCACTTGTAGAGGAATGTGGACCATTTTACTTTGCATTGTACACATTTCCTATCTTGCCTTTGTTCATCTAGACGTAGACATTTTCTCCAAATGACTTCCAGAGGAAGTGATGACTTAAACACTAGAACATATCATCATCAAATAGCTATGAGTCATCATACTTGAACTACATTTGCAAGTTTTCATCTATGGAGGCATACTGATTTACTTTTTATCCCTTACTCTGAACATTGTCCATACTTGGTCATTTTGGCCTTTCAGACTTGAATACTTTTGTGCCTTATTGCTAATCCAAGTTGATCTTCCAGAATGATGTCTTCTTTTCATGCTGATGTATCCTCTTTGCCTTGTTACCATTAATGACAACATTCTAGTCTTCTTCATAGCAGTGTCTCTTGCCAATAGGCTAAGTAAGAAATAATATTTAGTGTCTCTATCTATGGTAGAGGTAGAGTATATTTCTGTAGCATCATGTTGCACACATGTCTTATGGATGAGACAAACCTTGAAGGATATCAAAGTTGTGTATGATGAACCAATTTCTATTTTTTGTGATAATACAAGCGCTATTAACATTTCAAAGAATCTAGTGACGCATTCAATGACAAAGCATATTTCAAGAAGGTATCACTTTTTGAGAGAGAAGGTTACAGAGAATGGGGTAAGATTTAGTATGTGTCTACAAAGGATTAGATTGTTGGCATATTCACTAAGGCTCTTCCTAAGGATACATTTGAGTATCTCTTGGAGAAGTTAGGTGTTATTTCCCCTCCTTCTTTGAACTAGATGCATAAGGAAGTGCATCAGTCCAATGTATGTCAAGATTCATTCTTCTCTAGACTAGTGTTGGAGGCTACCTCTCAAGAGGAGAAGGTAGTGGCTATGATGAATATTGCAGGTAGGGGGAGTAAGAGTTGATACAGCTTGGTGTATACTTCTCAGAGGGAGTATTTCTAGAGCAGTAGTGAGCAATACAAGTATGTGCAGTATCATAGGAAGAAAGAGTCAGAAAGAGTTATGTCTCCCTTTACCATTGATGTTAAAGGGGGAGAGAGTTCTTGTGAAAAACAAAGGGGGAGAGATAGAATTTAGTGATCAAAGAGATGGAGAAAGATGTGTAAAAGTAAGGGGGGAATAAGAAATAGAAGAAGCTAGTGCAGATTTATGTCTTGATGCTTTTTCATATCATGTGTTGCCATTAATGACAAAGGGGGAGATTGTTGCAAGTATGTGCTAATCAGTGTTGTCAATGATGTCAACAAGCTTGTGTTGTCATTGGTGTCAACTGTGTCTTCTGATGACGTTATTTTTTGATATAATTTCCTTGCTTAAGGTGATTTGGTTGCTTTGTCTAAGTGTTGAAGTTGTTGATAATATGTTTCTATTGTTGGGTTTCCAAGTACTTTTGAGAAAATTTGATTTATACTAGAAATAGTGCATTAAAGAAGTCTTCTGGCTTACAAAGTACTGTTCAAGTTTTTGCTCCGCATTTGTTCTGTGTTGGAGGTCTGAGTGTATAGCTTGGATATGTTTCTTATAAGTGCTTGAAGATGATAAATCTAGATATTGGTGCTCTGAATCATTGTGAACTAAAATTTATGTTCACCAATTTGAGAACAGTGTCTGATAGTGCTTGTAGTGTGTCCGAGAGAAAGTATTTTGCACCGCATTTCTTTGCTGAGTGGTTTTAATTGATGTTGTTCTAGATGTATTCTTGTAAGGTCTTTATCTCCCTTTAGTTCAAAAGGTTTGTGATTTGGTGCTCCAGAAGGTGACTGTCTGTGTAGTAGACTTCGATAATGTTATTTGTAAGCAAGGTGTGAACTTTCTTTAGGTGAAAGTTGTTGTGGCTGAATTTGTCAGTTTTCAGGTGACTTCAAGATGTTTGTGGATTTTTCTAGATTATTTTAAGGCTTTTTCTAAGGTTCACAAGGTGTATTTATCTTTTAAGGAAGTGTGTGCTTAATTGTCATAGTGTTTACATAAGTTTGGTCGACTTGGTTATTTACACTATTTACAAATGAGCTTCATGGAAGCATGGAATAGTGTGAAAGGATGAAATTAGGTCCATGCTAAGGTGTGGAATGATCTAGATTCATTCCTTTCCTCTATAGGAGTGTTTAGGTCCAGACCTAATTTGAATTTCAAGAGTTAAGTTGTGTTTTCGACCTTGGAGAATGATTTCAAGTTTGATAAAGATATAAATGAATGTCAAGAGTTTGTGTGCATGGGTATGTGAGAGGGATATGATGTTTGTGATGTGATTTTGATCAGAGCAATGAAATATTTCATGTGTTAGGCTATCGGATGCAGTGAACAGAAGGTGACTACTATTTGCAAAGTTGCTGCGAAGGTGATCTTTGAGTTGTTGTGAATGTATAGCTTCATTGGAACTAAACTCCATGCATTTGTTAGATGCAATTATATTAATTTAACCCTAGCAATGAGACACACTTCTCTTCTTTCTTTCTGAGTGGGTAGTGAGTCCACTTGGATAGTGAGTCCACCTGCAATGAGCCTTTGTAATTCGGTATTATTACTATGTTATATAGTGATCTAATCCTCACCATGCTTTTTTCCTTATTGGGTTTTCCATGTAAAAATCTAGTGTTGTCTTGTGTATGGTGTTGTTATGATTCAATTTTTGCTACTTTCTTTTCATGTTTAAGCATCATAACAAAGTTAAAGGTAAGTGTGGATTTGAATATTTTTAAGGGTTTAAAATTTATAATACAATTGATTCACCCTTCCCACTCACAGTTGTCTTGTGCATTCAACATGAAACAAAACACTACTTGCATTGATAATACTTCTCAAAATGAAAGCCAATGAAAATCTGATACAGAGTTTGTCACATGCACACAAGTATAGCTAATAAACACATGCATAAATAGAGATGCATACACATACATAATGCAAGTTGAGCTAATGCACCTAGATGAGTGCATTATAGATCCCTTCATGACTCGACACTTTCAAGTGGCTAAAACCTTCTTCCCTTATGATACTCTCTCTCCAACATGAGACAGCATTAGTATTTCCTTTTGTATGGACAAAAAAATAAAATAATTAGTCATCATCAAATTTATATCTAATAAAAATTCATAATTAACTAATCATTACTAGGAATCATTTCAATTAGATTCAAAAGATCATTTTTATACTCAATTATCTTTTCTAATCATTCAATTTAATTAATATTTAACTAGGCACAAAAAAAGGGATGTGACTCTTAAAAAATGTTGATGGTGGTTGGATTCCTCCACATGATGTAGCACATAAAGCAAATTAAAGGGTAAGGAACTTGGCATGCTTTAGGTTAGATAGGTAGATATGCTAGTCTATATGAGGTATTAAGTGTTTAGACTTGTTGGGTGAATATTTTGTTATCAACTAATTGATGAAAAAAGGTTTTTATCAACCACAATGTTATGAGATATTTAATCTCTCCTCTCAGAAAGGGGAGGCTCCCTTCTTATTGCCAACTACAATCAACAAGTACTTAACTATGTTTATTTACACTAAAACTAACCTGTGGATGTTTCCATATCATCTATTTCTCTTATTTTAGAATAGATGTTTACTTACAAACTTTTAGTAACAAAATCTTGATTCTTACAAAGTGTGATAAACTAAAAACAACTTGTTGGAACAATAAGAATTGATATCCAAATTGAATAAACATAAGAATAACCAAAGTGATACTAAGATGTGTTATTACTAAGAAACCCACAAAATCACAAAGTCTTTTGTTTCTTCTTATGCTAACTTGAAGTTGAAAAAGTATAGAATAAGGTACAGCCCAAAGTCTTCACTGTATGCTAAAATCAGATCAAACGAACATAGAAGATAACTAGCAGCTCAAATTCTTTCAAGTATCTTCCACTCAAAAATATAAAAAACAAATCCAAGATAATATTGCAGCTCAAAATCTCTAAAACCATCTCTAGAACATCTCCTAGTTTATCCAAATTCACACTACAATTCAATCAAATGCATAAGAAAGTACAAGGAAAAAGACATAAGAACATCTCTAATGCACCACAAGTTTGTTTTAAGACAATGATTGAATGCCCACTTTCTTTTCTTATTATTGATAGAATATGATTTACAACTTGAACAAAAAGTTTCAAAATGGTCTTCAATTTGGCAACGTTTCACTTCAATAACTAAAAGATTATATTTACAAAGGAGCGAGCCCTCTTTATTTATAGGGAGAGGATATGAGAAAAAATAGGGAATTTACAACTAACATGACTTATTCAAAATCAAAGTTCTAATTGACTTGGGACTAGATCTATCTCAACTTCATGTAATCTCATTTTACAAAATGACATGGAGTTTGTCATCTACAAATTAAAAATTATATAACTAAAGCCTGGAAGATAAACTAAGTGTCCTAAGACATGTTCTCATCATTTTGATCCTTCTCTAAAAAGTCATCTTTACAGGTGAATCAATTATCTTGATTAATTTAACTTTTTTTCTTCTTTAACAACTAGTGCAGCATTAAAACAAATAAGCATCCATAACCATGAAAGTAGAAACAAAATCAATACACATAACACAATGATTTTGACTTGGAAAACCCTATTAAGGGAAAAACCACGGGGTGACTAACCCAAGATTGTATTCTCTGTTAAAAGAATAGAAGTACAAAATGGCACTTGCCAAATAGGGCTCATTGCCCGAGCACACTGCTCACAAGAGGCTCACTACCTACAAGAGACTCACTGTCTACAAGGTATAAATAAAGTAACAAGATACTTGAACTGATGAGAAGCATCCACATATGCTGAGGTTCAGTTCTGGTTAGGCTCAATACACTAATCTACTCCACTTCATTCTTCCTCTTCTTTGGTGCTACTGTCATGTCACATACCGGACCTGTATTTCTGCTTCCACACTGCTATCTTCTTTTCTTCACACTTCACTACACACCACACACACCTTCTCATTGAAATCCATCTAGTATATATATCCGGACAAAGGATTTCAACATCTTTCTAGTCAGCATCCAGAATACTCAATATTTTCCCAAACTCTGGTATGTCAGCTGAATCCTTGCTTACCAAGTGATGTGTATCAAAGAGATGCTTATAGAATTCATCAATCATGTTGGAAAATCATGAATGATCCCTTAAGAAACTTTATTACCATTAATATCTTATCCAGATTAAGGTCTAAAGCTCTGCCGGTCAGTTCTTCCTCAGTCTACTATGCCAAACAGGAACCCAACACTTAGGTGTTCATATCTTTTCACTCTTACATCATCAAAGGCTCAATCTCTGGAATATATTAGTCATGGTACTCCTTTTGACTTCCCCAAGTCCACGCTGTACTGAGATACTTCCCCTGAGAAATCTGGACCTGATTGTCAGACCTTGGTACAGGCTTTGTTCTTGGTCACCGGACCAAAATAGTCTTCAATCTGACTTCCAGTATAGAAACACCATGTCCTGTGGATGTGTGGGATGGACTTTGTTGGCATCAATGACAACACTCATGAAGCCACATAGTGTCTCTTGCCAACAATATCCCCCTTTGGCATTGATGGCCACACTTAGTGAAAAATGACTAAGTCTCACACTACACTCCCCCTTGGCTAATGCTCTATTCTAATGTACACTTTACCAGAGATCCCCCTTAGCTAGATTCCACTTTTTTCATTGTTGCTCACTCCCCCTTTGACATCAATGGAAAAGGGTAGAATCCACACACCAAAATTCCCAAAAATCTCACTATACTTAGCCGCATAAGTATATATACATGTTATACTCACATAAACTGAAGTATATCTGCAAAAGTTGTCTTCAACTGGATGAATTCTGTTGCCCAACTCTGCTTCATCCTGTCCAAAATTGAGATGTGACCACTCAATAGGAAAACAAAAGCTTCTGCCCTCTTTAGATCTGTTGGATCACTAGTCCGGGCTATGGCCTGAGCATCAAATATGGCCTTATGCATGGCCTCTAATTTAGGGATAATTATCCCTCTAAGTTCACTTAACCTGCTTATTCTATTTTTCTTCTCCTTCTCAAGCTTCTTTATTTCATTTATGACTACAATAGTTTGACACTCTTGATTTATTATGGAAGAGGTGAGAGGATCAAAACTTTGAGATAAACTTGATAGTTTGTTCTTTTCTTCTTTCACCTTCTTGGTGATGTCTGCTATTACGGTGGACCAAGATAAACAAAATTTTTATAGATCTCCCCATCTTTAAGATCATTCTCTAAGCTCTTTATTCCAATATTCAAATTTCTCCTATCATTTCTTATAAGCCCTTGTACTTCAGAGAATCTCTTACCCAAAAATTCTTGCCAAACTTTCTCTTCTGCTGCTTTCTCTAAAGAGTCAAAATGTGTATTAATAGAATTTACAAAAGACTTTAGATTACCGGATGTGGAGGCCAAAGGATCCTTTTGGAAGGATGGCATGATTTTCTGTAGCACACTGGATACAATCTTTATTAGCTCACAGTCTTCTATGTGAGACTTTAGAAGCTTTTATTTTGCTTTGGCTTGAGCAAAAGATGCTACCTTCATTGTCTGGACCAGAGAGAGGGAATCAAAATTGAATGGCCCTTGAAGTAGCTCCGGTTCATCTAATTCCATCATTTCTTTTGTCAAGAAGTCTTTGACTGCTTCTGTAGTGTCTCTTGTTGGAGATAGAGTTTTCTTCCCTTTTGCAGCCTCAACACTGTCACTTGTGGTCTTTTCTATTTGACCTTCTTCTCTTCCCTTCACTTCTTCTCCTTGATTGATGTTCTCTTCTTTTCTTTCTTTTCCTTCAATCCCAGAGCCTGTAGGGCAATCCAGAAGAGAGGTGTCTACTTCTCCATGAACTTCCTCTTCCAGAATACAGGAATCTAAGTCTTTAGCTTTCTCTTTACTTGTCTCCTTTGTCTCTTCTGCAACTGTCTCAATAGATTCTCCTTTGTCATCCATGGTAGAGGGTTCATAACCTAAGTCCTCTATAATAGGAAGATTGAATCTTTTAAAAGCATTCCAGAGGATATCTTCTGTTTCTTTAGCCACCTGATCAGTCTCTCCGAGCATAAGCTTATTCATTCTGGCTTTGCTCCGAAACTCATCCTTGCAATCCTTGAAGATCATGTTCTTTTGTTGAGTGATGGAAGGATAGAGCTGGATAGCAATCTGCTCCCGGATTTCTAAGTCTTTTGCCATGGCATTGTTCTTTCTCATTTCAAGTTCTTTTTCTAAACTTTTGGGAATCAGAGATATAATTTCAATGAATGCTTTGTTATAGATGTTTAGATCCTGACTGTAGCTTCTTGCAAGATCTTTTGATCAGCTTCACTAAAATCATCATAAAATTTAGTCATTGGTTTCAGGTTCCCATCCACAGTGACTGATTTGATGATATCATCAATGCAGAGAGTAGGTTTTTCAATGAATTCTTCTGCCTTTTCTTCCTTGCCTTGACCGGTAGAGGGTTTACCAGATGTTTTCTTCTTGTTCTTCTTCATTTTCTTGACTTCCTCATTGGTTTTAGTTTCTTCATCATCCTTCTGACTTGTATAGGATCTTGTGACCTTTTTCTTTGTTCTCTTCTCTCCCTTTCCGAATGTCTGGGCTTCTGGTTTTGATGCCTTTTGGCTCTTAGAGGTGGCAGGTGTAGAGCTCTTGGAGGATTTGATTCAGGAAGGGGCTTGCACCAAATCACTTTCTTTTTCTATATCTTGTTTCTCTTTCTCTGCCTTTTCTAGTTTTTCTCTATTTGCATCAAGTTGTTCTTTTGAGATGCCATACCTTTTGGCAATATCCTCTGCTTCTTTTCTCACTTTTCTTTTCATCTCTGGTTGTCTTAGCTCTACATGAATATTTACACTCAACTCTTCAAAGGTTCCAAACCTTTCTGCCTCAAGGTCCTTGGGCTAACTCAGTAGGTGTTGAATATGCAGCTCTAGAATTTTCTCATCAACTTCATACACCATTGGCATGATCTAGACTATCCTTGGCTCCACTACCTCCATTAGGCATTGATCAGCTTCTACCATAAAGCATCCTATATCCTTATACTTTTCAACTAGAGATTGGGGGATTCTCTCTCTGGCTTGCATCATACTATGAAAGTTCTTGAAGTAGCCCGAGAGTGTGTATTCTATGCCTTGGCATCAACAATTCCATGCAAATAATCTCTGATTTGTATGGCTACTAGTCTGTCATTTTGCCATATCCAACCACTGTATCCGGGAAGCTCATTCATAAAGTAAAAGAACAAACACAGTATTAGCCCACCATACTTGAATGAGTTCTTTTTATCCTTCTTGATCGTTTGTAGATTTTCCAATAGTTGGCTTAGAAGAAGCTCACAAAGATCATAATCTGCATTCTCCCTTAACATCTGATAAGTAGCATAGATTGTAGTTCTAGATATAGAATTCTCCCTACTGGAGTGATATATCTTATAGCTAATTATCTTGGATGCAAACTTGATATCTGGATCAGTAATATCTTCAATTGTCATTGCTCACTTGTCAAATTTTGATCCTATTGCCTCACTCATTGTCTAATTCTTGACAGATTTGAGAGCAGGTAACCCACCAGATGAGTGCAATTCGGTAACTGCCCTAATGGCATCCTTGGTTATCTTGAATGGCCTCATAAACCATATAAAGTTGTCATGCATTCTACTCAGAACATACCGGACCCATTTATCTTCTGCAAAACAAGGGAAATGGATGCAATGTCCAAAATGCTTGTCTAGGATAGCCTTGTACTGAGGTTTGAGTTCAAAAGACTCATCTATTAACTGATTATGATAGATATCCATTAGCTTGGATTCCCCAAATTCCTCAATGTTTGCATGAATATATGCCCTAATATCTTCTACATGTAAGACCCCATGCGGAATGCTAGAGAATGCGCCCAAGGGATCAACTTCTAGAGATTTGTAGGGGTGTTTTTTGAATTTAGGGCATGGGCTATCAATAATTTTGGCAACATTCAGAGTAGCCATCTTTTAAATGATTCAGAGAGAGTTTTTCAAGAGCAAAAAATACCTTTTATGCTTCTAGGGTTCCCGATATGAGCCAGATCGGATTGCAGGATGAATTGACTTCTGCGGTTGATCTTTAAGAGGTTTGAGATAATTTATTTGCAGAGCTCCTTCTCTCTTCTTCTCGAATGCAAATGTGTAAATGATGAACAAACGAACCCTTATATTTCTTCCCAAACCCTAATTTCACATTGTAATAAATGCATAACTTAATTTATTCTGGTTGCTTTGTTCTCCTTGTCCTGAGAGATCTTTCCAGATCACTGAGATGCAGTTAGAGTTATTCTTGATGAATATTGGCAATCTATCTACCTTTCTCCAATCATTCCATTTATCTGCAAATCAAGATACCTCAAATTTGAATCATACCAGATCTAACTGTGAAAATCCTGTTCTTACCGGATGACTGTTAAACCAGATCATTCTTGGAAGATTAACCTCTTCTAAATTTCTTGTGGATCTTCCATACCTTTACCAAGGCTTATTTAGATGTTTCTCTGAGAACCCTTTAATCCACAACTTTCCATGTGCTAATTTCACGCACCAATTGACTGGATGGGGGAACTTGTTTTCTTTTGTGACTCCCCTAAGCCAGAGCTCATCTATTTAGTTTCCGCAAGGAATATCAGCACTAGATTCTAGTGTGAATCCATCCTCAACATTTTATGTACTTTTCTTCACCCAAATCTTGTTCATCTCTCTTTTAATTTCATCCGTACTCACTTTTCCTTTTCCTTTGTCTTGGTTTTGATTATGAAGCACCGGACTGTTTTTGTCCTGATTCTTAATTCTGTAGAATTTGGCAATATGACCAGATCTATTGCAATTGTAGCAAACAAAATTTCTTTGCATATTTGACTGATATCCTCTTGATCCACACTGATTAGCCATATGTCCCATTCTATTACATGCAAAGCATCTACCATTGAATGAATTGTTCATTTGCATATTTCTATATTCATTAGATTTGTGACCATACTTTTTGCAATTAAAACACTATCTGGAGAAGGATGAATTAGTCTGATTCATTCTTCTTCTATACTAATTTGCTTTATGACCAAAGTTATTGCAATTTTGGTAGCATCCATTGAAGGATGGATATCTTTGAGCATTTGGTTACCTTACCAGAGGTCTTCTAGGCCTGTTCCTTGGATTTCCTGATCCAGAGCTTTCACCTTTCTCATACCCCAAGCCTTGCTTGTCATCTACCCTCTTTTGGCTTTCAAGAACTTCAAGCTATCTTGAATTTATCTTTGTATTCATTTGTTGTTTGAAGATCCCTTTTTAGAGTGTCAATCTGATTCTCAAGTTGTTCCTCATTATCTCTAGCTTCTTCAAGATTAGATTCCAAATGCCTAATTAATCTATCGATTTTTTGGCAGTCTTCTGACTTCTCCTTGAGAGATTGTTTTAGATTATATTTAGTCTTTCTTTTCTCTTCAATTTCTTGGGTGAATTTCATAACCCCTGATTCCATTTCATGTCTAACCATAATGACCTCTTTTGATAGCTTCTCACATAATTTGTTCTTCTCATTCAGATCTTCATTAGTATCATTGACTTCACTTTGACTTGCTAATTGCTGAAGATGTTCCCTTCTCTTTTTCATAGAGATACTCAGTTTCTCCTTTAGTTCATTTATGAAATCATCAACTTGTTTGAGTCTTTCCCTCAAGTTATTGACTTCAAAGTGAGATTGCTCAAGATCATCAAGGGCAGACTAAAGTTGTTCCCTCATACCATATATATCCATTGGAATTCCCAGATCTTCCTCAAGTTGTTAGGCTCTGTTTGGAGGAACCTTGCTCTAATACCAATTGTTGATAACTAAGAGGGGGGTGAATCAATTATCTTGATTAATTTAACTTTCTGTTCTTCTTTAACAACTAGTGTAGCATCAAACAAATAAGCATCCATAACCATGAAAGTAGAAACTAAATCAATACACATAACAAAATGATTTTGACTTGGAAAACCCTGTTAAGGGAAAAACCATGGGGTGACTAACCCAAGATTGTATTCTCTATTAAAATAATAGAAGTACAAAATGGTACTTACCAAATAGGGCTCACTGTCTACAAGAGAGTCACTATCTACAAGATATAAAGAAAGTAACAAGATACTTGAACTGATGAGAAGCATCCACATATGCTGAGGTTCAGTTCTGGTTAGGCTCAATACACTGATCTACTGCACTTCATTCTTCCTCTTCTTCGGTACTATTGTCCTGTCACATATCGGACCTATATTTCTGCTTCCACACTGCTCTCTACTTTTTCTTCATACTTCACTACACACCACACACACCTTCTCATCGAAATCCATCTAGTATATATATCCACACAAAGGATTTCAACATCTATCTAGTCAGCATTCAGAATACTTAATATTTTCCCAAACTCTGGTCTGTCAGCTTAATCCTTTCTTACCAAGTGATGCGTATCAAACAGATGCTTATAGAAGTCATTAATCATGTTGGCCAATCATGAATGATCCCTTAAGAAACTTTATTACCATTAATGTCTTATCTGGATTAAGGTCTGAAGCTCTGCCGGTCAGTTCTTCCTCAGTCTACTCTGCCAAACAGGAACCCAACACTTACATGTTCATATCTTTTCATTCTTGCATCACCAAAGGCTCAATCTATGGAATATATTAGTCATGGTACTCCTTTTGACTTCCCCAAGTCCGCACTATACTAAGATACTTCCCCTAAGAGATCCAGACCTGATTGTTGGACATTGATGCAGGCTCTGTTCTTGGTCACTGGACCAAAATACTCTTCAATATGACTTCCGGTATAGACACACCATGTCCTACGGATGTGTGGGATGGACTTTTTTGCCATCAATGACAACACTCATGAAGCCACACAGTGTCTCTTGCCAACATTCATATCTCTCCATGGCAGGCTGGACTTCATCGCTGTCAAGCCCCAGTGTATGTTTGGAGGTGGTAACCACTCTTGTGATGTAGTCTGAGAGGGAAACTAGCCCACTCTTGTGCTTATTAAAAAAAATTTGTAGTCTATTCCTAATCATTTGGAATTCCACCAACCTATTGATAGAAGCTAATGTGAAATCTTTTGTCTCTATCTCTATTTGTGTTAAGGTGGTAAACTCTCGGATGACTATGTCTATAGGGAGTGTCTACTAGTTATCATCTAACATGTAATAAGAAAGTTCAACAAGCACATATAAAATGTATAAGCCTTTGTTTATTCCATTTTTCAAATCCTCCTTCAAGTCTTCGATTAGGCTTTCCATAACCTCTATCTTATTGATCATGGCCTCCCTAAATTCCATGTACTTCTTTCTATTGGGGATCACCCCATGTTCAACCAACACTTCTATTTTAAAGCCTCGCAACTTATTCCATGAGTCAAGATCTTGTTAAATGAGCTATATATCTTGAGATAGAATCTCAAGTGTCTGGTTGATCTCGTTTCCTACTTCACCTAGGTTATTATAAAGTTTACTTGATGACTTTAGTAGTTGACTACCTTGGGGTATTATTCTTTCAATCCAAGCATAAACAGCCTGGCTTTTAGTACTGATCCTTTCACCCTTTTGTCTGGCTTCATCATTTTTAGTGACCTTAATAGGTTCTACCTATTCTGATGATTGGGCTATCTTTAGAAGTACTGATTTTAGCTGATCCACTTATACTTTGAGTTGATCCTTGATTACCTTGTCTTCCCCATATCTTTCTAGCAATGTAGACAATTGTGCTAGCACATCTTCTTTGGCACTTTCATGTGTATTTTTTTTGGTTCAACTCTTGGGACAATGTAATCTAAAACCTAAACTTTTTTGATATTTTTGTTAGGTGGAGGCACAACTACCTCAGCATATTTATTTCCTGACTCATCAACAAGCACCCTAAATATGGTCGTCTTTCTTGGTCACTTTTGACCTCATTGGAACCAATTGACCAAAACCAAAATCCTAAGGGGACATGACTTTCTTCTTTCATTTTGACTTTTGTGTCATAAGCCATGGGGGAAGAACAAAAGAATACCTCCTGCTTCAATTGCCAATGTTTGGGAGGACGAGGTAGGAATTGTAGGTTCTTGTGAAACAAGTGGTATGGAACAATCTTTCACTAGTGAAGACACAAGTGGAGTGAAAGTAACAATAGGTGGAGTTTGGATCTGCACATTAGTGGGATTAACTTCAACTGACACTTTGGAAGAGGAAGAAGACAAATTTCTCTTTGATTGTGCAATTGAATCAATTATTGATGTAGGTACATCTAATAAAATAGGTGTGGATGAAAGAGAACCAAAATTATTATTAATGTTGCCATAGCCTTGAAGACCAAACAATGATTCATTATTAGGTGTTGAAGAGGATGAACAAATAGAGTGTATAGACATATTGGATGATTTAGGATTAGTAGAAATAAATGGAAATTGTTGTGCACTTGAAGACACAGGAGGAACAAGAGCTTGAACATTTTAATCTAAAGGAGAATAATGAGGAGGTGTTACTTGTTTAGACTCAGTTTGAGAATTAATACTAAGTTCTTGTGATCCTTTGGCAGACATTTCTTCTTGTTCAACATTTGGCTGAGCATATGTTCCCTCTTTTTCCTTCTTCTTGTCTTTATCTCCTATTGTCTGGAAGATATATCTAGGTTTCTTACTAGTGGTAGGAGTGTCCTCTTATTCTTCATTCTCAATTGTTCTTTCTTACCTATAGGTCCCTCTGTCTATTCTTCTTCTAATCTTATTTTAAAGGGTTTCAATGTTATCCCTTTCTTGTGCAACTAGACATTTGTGTTGGAGAGAATTGGCTAGAACCTTTCTCTTACTGAGGTTATCTCCTTTTGAGACCATTGAATTGAGGGAAGAGGAGAATCAACAATTGTTTTACCTATATATACAACTTTGACTAAGTCACCTTCTCATTTCATATCCTCTGGGATATCAGCCAATTCAAAGTTCTTGATTTTCTCCAAAGAAAGTTGACTATAGTCCAATCTCTACACATCTTCCTTAGTTCAATATTTGATCCAAACATCTTCAATCTTATGGACATGTGTATAATTACCTTTCATCTTATCTGTCATCCCTTGGTAATAAAAATCATGCCTTTTCCTATATTTCTTCAAGGTGATCCATTACAATTATGTTTCCGTTGCTTTTTCCATAGGAGTCATGGAAATAGCATATCTACCAATTTTAAATTGAAATTTAAATACACATCTACAACTTGTCTACACAATTCCATAAAAAATTAACCTATCACCTGTATACCTTGGGAGCATATATGGTTGTCCACTAAAACAACTAGCTCTAATATAAGTGAAGGTAGGAAATTCTAGAAATATGCATCTAAACTTTTTCACCTATTCCCAAGCCTCATCAAAGACTCTCTTCTTTTCAAGATCCTTTCTAACATACATATGTAACTATAGAAAATATGCATCATTCTCTCTCTTTAAGTGTTTGATTCTCTCCTTCAATGTTACCTGGGGGTAGTACTCATACACATGGATATTCCTCCTGTCACCTTCTAAAGTAAGTCCTAGAAAATGCTTCATGGAAGTGAAAAAATACACCAAATACAAAGTCATATAGAACTTCAATGATGTAGACACTATAGACAATTAAGAATAGATAGAGTCACTAAATTGTTGTCCCCACCATATCTTCTGAATACCCTTTTTGATAACATGAATATACTGGTACATCCATTCCTAAAAGGTGTTGGATGTTAGAAGACCTTTTACCCTACTAAGGAGAGTTAAGAGATCACCTACCCCATCTATGAATTCACTCCAAAAAAAATTTCTAAGGCCACCTCGAAATTGTAGGCCTATGAGTCTTGATCCACTAGGTGTTGATGATTCTCTTGCACTTTTCTATATGTGTATCGTAGTGATTTTTTGCATCTTCGATTGTGAGGTTAGCATAATCATCAATATCTAGACACATAAAGACCTTGTCAAAGAACTCTTCATCTAACTTTCTAATTACTTTCCCTTCTACATCTGATATGCTTCCTGTGTCCTTTTCAATTTTCCTTGCCATTGCCAATATGAAATCAAGATTTTGAATACATATCGGGAAGGTGGAAACCAAATGGATGTCACTATTAAGGATTCATTGCATGTGTACTAGCATATGTTGTTGATTTATCCTCTCTGAGAACTCTGACATTTCCACATGCCCAATTATTGTATCTTTCATATCATTAATGTTAGATCCCACAAAGGTCCAGACACCTTGATATTTGTACTTTATTTTCATCTTTGGAGAAGGCCCAAACATTTGGCAGTAAACTACAAAAAAATGATTTTTAGAAATTTTCCTAGAGCTAGGAAAATTTCATACATCCATCATTGTGTAGTTGCGGAAACGATCTGCACTTCTACACTATAAAAGCTTCATGTGCAATGTGGGAGAAAATCTCCACTTATGCATTTCTATATTTCATAGGATGTAGTTTGGAGAAAAATCTCTGCACTACATGTATTTTGTAGTTCAAAAACAAAGGATGCACTTTGGAGAAAATTCTCTGAAGTGCATTTCAAAAAAAACTAGGGGATGCAATTTGAAATTTTTTCTCTGAAGTGCATCATTTGGAAAAATCTAAGTATTATACCTAACATTTTAAGGATGGGACAATGTGTTGTGTAGATTTTATTCTCTGCACAACACATAGACAATAGTGTTGTGTGGAGTTTAAAACCTGCACAATACATTGGAAAGTGTTAAGCAAAAATGATATGTTGTGCAGAGTTTATTCTCCTCACAACACTTAAACCATAATGTTGTGTGGAGAATAAGCTCTACACAACAAGTATGTTGTTTAAGTTATAAAGAAGACTGTGTTGTGCAGAGTTTATTCTCTACACAACACCTTATCAAAGGATCTTGTGTGGACAGTAAACTCCACAAAACACATAGGAGTTGATAGACTTAAAAAATGTGCCAAGGATGTTAGGGTGTTGTGTGAGTTTTGATCTCCACACAACACCTAACATGGGGTGTTGTGCAGAGATTAAAACCCGCACAACACCCTGTTAAGAGGTAAGGAAAAAGGAACATGTTTAGATTTTAATCCCTGAGAAACATGTGATCCTAAGATCATATTGTTTGGAGATTAAAATCCAAACAACATTTTCTGAAGGGACATAGCATAAATAAACAGGAAGGCGCAAACAAAAATGAACGTAGGGCTTTAAACAGGAAGAACAAATGAAAATGAAAGTAAGGAAACTTAGGGTTTTGAACAGAAGTGAGGATTTCAAAAACTCAGCAGAGAAACCAAAGAAACCATAAATGTAAAACTCATATATCTAGATTTAGGATTTTCATTAACATGGAGAAAACAATGATTCAAAGCACTAATCAACACAAAACATAGAGCTTAAAAGTAATAGGATGACATACCCAAAGAACGAAGACTGAAAACCTAAGAACGAAAACAACAAACAAGGAGCTAGATTTGCACAAGGCATAGTTGATCAATATGCACAAGGCATGAAGGAAGGCAAGAGACACAACACAAAGGTATCAAAGAAATGAAGAAATAAAAAAAAAAATAAATAAATAGGGGGAAAAAGGATTTTACAAATCTTCCATTAATGACCATTAAAGGTCATATGTGCTACTTCAAGAGTGTAGTTGTAGAGAATTTCTTTACAACTACATGACATGTGTATTTGAGGAGAATTTCTCCACAACTACACACCACATGCATAAGTGTATATTTTTTTCACTTCTACATCAAACATAGAAACAAAGACTAACATTAAAAATGCAAACACTTGCAAAAAGTCTAAAAATGAACAATGACCCAAATCAGAGAGGATTCCTCGAGGGGTCAAACCACACCCGAGATGACCTATAATCATCTTCATTTGAATTATTAGAGGATGTGGGCTATAAAATGGACAAGTTTCATAGGGGTTATCCCACGAATTGAGCAAATTTTTTTTGAGGATAATAGTTGGCTCTAATTGTGAAGCTTTCTTCGATCACCCTTTGAAATGATCGAAGGGAGAAGAATCCTAGAACTCTAAGTGCCTTCATCCAACCATTGGGCTATAAAGTCAATTGACAAATATAAAATGAAACAACAAAAATAAATGACCACAAAATAATACAAATTGTACAAACTTATCTGTTGCTTCACTAAGTGAAAACCTTCTGATGTTGTCCACTGTGAGGTAGCAAAAAAGATGTCCCATCTTGATACTCTAGAAGAAAACTATTTTCACCATAGAGATGATGAATCACCGAAGGACCTCTCCACAAAGAATCAAAATTGCCATGCATCCCTTTCGGCTCTCTTCTCTTGTCCCATAACAAAACTTGATCTTCGATTTGGAACTTTTGCGACTTTTCTTTCTTGTCAAAGATCTTCTTCAATTGACTTTGTTGTTGCACAATGTGATCCACCACCTTCACATGTTGTTCTTCAAGTTTAGCAAGAAGCATGACACTCTTGTCAATGGAACTATCAAAAGTTTCATCCTCAATTGCTTTAGCCAACTTTAGAGGAGGCAACTCTAATGTGATAGGTATCTTGGCATTCAAACGATATAGAAGATAAAATGGAGACATGCCAATCACCCATTTGGGGGTGATACAATATGCCCACAATGCATCATACAATGCGTTGTGCCAGGTTCTTTTATTTTCATCAACCAACTTCCTGATTATGGTAACTAGATTCTTATTGTTTGATTCATCTTGACTATTTCCTTGAGGGTAATAATCAAAAGAATGAGCAAAAATGATTCCATACTCAAAACAAAATTTGGTTATCTCATGAGATGAAAAATAAGTAGCATTATCCACTACTATCTTGTTTGGTAGTCTAGAAACCTTCAGATAATATTTTCTTTGAGGAAGTTGCAAACCACTTCCAAAGTAGCGTGCTTCATAGGAATAGCTTCCACCCACTTGGTGAAATAATTAGTAGCCATGAGAACATAACTATGTCCTGCACTTGATTGTAGATTCACTACACCAATCAAATCAATACCCCATTGCTGAAATGCTTCTTCAATCAATACTGGCTTGAGGGGTAAAACTACCAACTTGGGCTTCCCCACAAACTATTGACAAAACTCACACTTATGAACCCAGTTGTATGCATCCTGAAACGGTGTGGGCCAGTAGTACCTTGCTCTCAAAATTTTGTGAGTTGTAACTACAGCTAAAAAATGTCCTCCACATAGTAAGTTGTGAAATGATTCTAATAGCTTACCTTGTTGTGCCTTGTCAACACATCACAGAAAAATCCCATCAATACTCCTTTTATACAAACCATTGTCCCATAAAACAAAATTTGTGGCATTAATTTTTATTGTCCTTTTCTCCTTATTTGACAAATGCTTAGGACATTTTCCATATGTGAGGAAGTGTGCAATATTTGAATACCATTTGTCCATTGTGCTTATAAGCATGACTCTATGAAGCACCTTGGTATTTCCTTCCTCATCATCAGATATCTCTTCTGGTATGTTATCAACAATCAACTGACACAAACTTTTCCCACAAACTAGCTCGGTGGGTCTATTCTTCATGTCATACTCTTGGATCTTAGCAATCTAATAACCCCTTTTTCTCCCAAACTCCTGCTAGGTCAAGATAGACCTGACCATCGAATTAGGCACCAATACAATAGTATGGGAGTTTAGAATGTAACACCTAAAATGCTTAACTTCTTTTATAACAGTGCAAGCATGTTTCTCCATTGGTGAGTACTTGAGTTCATGAGTCTTTAGAGGACAACTGATGAATGTTATTGGAGATTATATCCCCTCCTTTTGTTTCTCTAAGATGGTAGAAAGAGTATGCCCTGAAGCATAACTATACATGATACAATTTTTAGTGTAATCTAGGCAGACTAAGATAGGGGCATGTGTAATTGCCTCTTTTATATCATTGAAAGAAACTTTTCCTTCTTCATTCCATCAGAATGTGGATTTTCCTTTCATCATATCTACAATATGACAAGTCTTTTTAGCAAAATCTAGAACAAATCTTCGTAATAAATTTACCTTCCCAAAGAAAGAATCCATAGCTATCTTACTTGAAGGTAGGACAAGGCACTGGATAGATTTGACCCGTTCAGGGTCAATCTTTGTACCTTCCTTAGACACAATGTGCCCTAGGATTTTACCTTCTATAACCCCAAAAATGGTCTTCTCAGGATTCAATGAGATGCCATGTTGATGGCACCTTTTAAGCACTTGTCGTAAATGATGAGAATAATCTTGACAATTCTTGGAAAAGATAATCAAATCATCAAGGTAAACTACAATAAACTTTTCCATCTCATCACAAAAACCCAGGTCCATTGCCCTTTGTAAAGTGGCACTGGTATTGATTAGTCCAAAAGTCATTCTGGATATGCAAAAGTACCCCATAGAGGAATGAAGTTAGTCTTATTTTGATCCTCCTCACTTACTTCAACTTGATTGTATCCCAAGAAACCATCTAATATGGATAGCATTTTTGAACCTATCATTGTTTGTAAAACTTGATCCATTATCAGTAAAGGGTAATTATATTTGAGTGATGACTAATTTAGATTGCGAAAATCCACACTAATGCAAATTTATCCATTCTTATTTCTTACTAGAATAATGTTAGCTATCCATGTGGAATGATGAATAGGATAAATAATTCTAGCATTTAGCATTTTTTGAATCTCAGCAAGAATGGTACCTGAGATTTTTTGGTTCTATTACCTTTTTTTGATTGTGAGGTAGGGATATTGACTTAAGAGGAATATCATGTTGAACTTCTTTTGGATGGAAAGACTTCAAGTCATAATATGAATAAGCTAGCACACTAATGTACTATCACAAAAGTGTCACAAACTTGTCATTTTCCTCCATTGTGCAACATTTCCTAATATTCAGCATCTTGGGATCACCTTCTGTAACCAGATTAATTTGTTCAATCATTGTTGATGAATTTGATCTAGATTTTTGTTGCCATTTGATAAAGCGATCATGCTTATCAAAAAGAATTTCTAGAGAGACCAATCCCTTGGGAATTTTATGCCCTTTTAGCTATAAGATTTCTTCACTAGTTTCTTGATCCATTTCAAAAATAGATTCCCAAGGGGGAGAATCACTCCCTTCAAAATACAATTCACTAAAAAAAATTTGGTTTCTCCAAAAAGGTGATGATTTGATCAGCACTATTGAAGAATTGCTAATTGTATACACCTAAAACTGACATGACTCTGTCTAAATAAATATTTTAAATATTTATTTCATCTTAATATTTCCTCTATCAATAAATAAATCAATTTATTTATTTGATTCATTTTCCTCCCATTAATTGAATAAATCACATTTATTTAATTAATTTCATCAATATCAACATTATTCTTCTAAACAATTTAATAATTTTTAATTATTTAATTAAATCATTCATTCTCCCAAATTAAATTAAAATGCAAATTTATTTAAATTAAATTTCAATCTCCAAAAATAAAATATAATCAAATATTTTATTTATTCCTCTAAATCTTGCACAATCAATTAAATAAATTTATTTATTTAATTTACTTTCTTATCTTCTAAAAAAATCTTTCAAATCTTCTAAAAATAAATCTTCCTTGTCATACAAAAGCAAAAGCTGAGTTAACTAATTTAAAGCAAGCTTGTTTTTATCAACAAACTCTTAAATTAGAAAAATATATTCTAATTTATGAAATCAAAGCTCATCCTCGTCAAGAAAGCAGCTAACTCAAACAATGCAACTTTTTGAATGACACATGTCTTCTTTCTATTCGCGCACGTTCTCTCAAACATCCTCTACCATTGATCTTCTTAATTCATCTACACGATTGATCCTCTCTCACACAAGTCTATAAATACCCCTCTATTCTTCCATTTTAAATCGAGAAGCTTTCAAGTAAGGTTACTCTGCAAAATCCATAGCGCGCCCTTAGCACCCCCACTCTCACATTATTCATTATCCATCTCACATTGTATTGAATCTCGTCTTCGTTACAACAAGTATCCTAGCCATTTCTCCATCATCATCTTGAGGAAACAAAGCAAGGAAGCAAGCTTCTTGAGGGCTAGATTGATCACAAAAGATTGATCGAGACTAGGCGAACAATGGAAGCCGTCAAGTAACAAAGCTTTGTAAGTTTGTTTATTTGTTTTAATCATTTGTTATTTGTATATTCCATTGAGTTATTGGGTTCATGATTCATTTTAATATTATCCAATTTTGCCCATAACACTAATGATTGGCATTATCAGGAACATTGGGTCTAAAAACCATTTCAATGGTGTACTTGTTCCCTAAAAAGTCCTTATGAGGAATAACAAGAGTAACTGATACTACCAATGAATCATCTTATCATTGTTTGGCAACTCATTCATAAAATAAAAGAATAGACAGATAATCAACATACCAAATTTGAAAGGATAGTTTTTACTTTCCATGATCTTCTTTAGATTCTCCAGTAGTTGGATTCTTAGCAACATATAAAAATCATAATCAAATTTCTCTTTAGCCATTTGATATGCGGTGTAAATCACAGTACTAGAGATAGAGTTCTCCTGGTTTGAGAAATAGATCTTATAGCCTATGACCATAGAAGAAAATATTACTGCATGTCTGTGATGTCATTTATGGTTAATGTCCTCTTGTCAAATTGAGCTCCGGTAGCCTCTATAACAATTTGATTCTTCACAACTTTTAGCAAGGGCACACTTCCAATGGAATTTAACCCTATTACTACCCTAATCGCCTCCTTGATGATTTTGAAAGGCTACTTTAACCACATGAATTCATCATGAATTCAACTTAGGATATACCAAACCCATTCATCCTCTACGAATGTAGGAAACTCTACATACTGGATGGATTTCTTCTCTTTTAAGACTTTGTATTCTTCCTTTAGGTCAAATTTATCATTACTTAAATGCTTTAGGTATAGATCTAAAAATTTATCGCCACCGAGCTCATCTAGGGAAACATGGATATAAGCCCTAACATTTTCCACATACAGAACTCTGTATGGTATTTTTGAAAATGTACCTATTGGATCAAGTTTGGTTGCCTTGAAGGGATGTTTCTTGGGTCAAGGTCGCTCAATAATATCAACTTGTGGGGTTTCCATTGCAAAGATTCAGTAAAGTTTCAATTGTAAATACCTTGTTATGACAAATTAGGGTTTTCTTCACCTAAATCACTTTGAGTTCTTTGAATCTCTATTGACACTTGAAATGTTGCTTCAATATCTATTGGATATCTAATAGCTTGAATGCAAAGTGAGTTGTAAAGCAAATGAGTTTTCTTATTATCCTCTGCACTTGACCTAATCGTCATAAATGCTCATTCTCAAAAGCTACCAAACTTTTCTCTGATAGATACAGTCGATCAAAATTGCTTCGCAATGTACAACACTAATTTATATTCTTCTGAATTTTCTCCCATAAGATCAATCATTTCAGATTCTACCACACATCTTCGTGCTGGATTCCAGCACTAATTGTTTGGACAGGGGTTTTTGATTTTCAACACTGCTCCCCCTGAGGTAGAGCTCCCAATTTACTTCCTGAAGGAAGTATCTGCACCACATGATGGTGTGGATTCATGCTTGACTTCAATCACATCTTTCTTGATCCAAATCTTACTCATTTCTTTCTTGGTTTCAACTGAATCAACCTTTTCATTTCCTTTCCCATTCCTTTGCTATATTTTCCTATTTTCAATATGGTAGTTTCTGTTCACATTTTTACTTCTACAAACACTTGCAATATGTCCATACTTATTGCAATTGTAGCACACCACATTCCTTTGTCTTTGATTCCTTCTAATGGTTAGATTTGATCTACATTGATTAGCCATATTTCCAAATCTATTTCATACAAAACACTTTCCATTAAATGATTGACTATTCCTTGCATTGTAGGAACCATTCCTTACCAGATTTCTACATTCACTTGATTTGTGACCAATTTTCTTGCAATTGAAACATTGACTATAAAAGGATGGAACATTTTGATTCTGGTTTGTTCTACTTCTGTACTGAGTAGCTTTATGACCAAACTTATTGCAATTAAATTAATAGCCATTGAAAGATGGATACCTTTGAGCATTTGGTTGTCTGACCAAAGGTCTTCTAGGTCTTTTTTGATTTTTGAACTGGTTTCTTCTATTTTGTTTTAACTCAGTGTTTGTTTGGCTAGATTTTGATTTCTCAAATCCCAAACCTTGCTTATGATCAACACTCCTTTCACTAGAAATCATCTCATCATGATTTGTAGAACTTATCTTGAACTTTTCTTCATAGCTCTTGGTTGCTTCCAGATCCAATTTCAGAAGTAGCACTTCTTTGCCCAATTTTTCACATTCTTTTTTTTATCATTAACCACTTGATTCATATGCCTTTCAATTTGTTCCTTCTTTTCAACATCCAGTGTCAATCCATTTAGGAACTCATGTGCTTCATCTAATTGATCATTTAGCTCACTGGTTTTCTCTTAGAATTTCCTGAATTGCTCTCTTAGCTTTAGGATACACACGTTAGCTTCTTAAATATTAGCTTTTAGATCCCTGATTTATACCTCAGATTTTTCAAGATCAATAAGGGTTGCTTCTAGTTCCTTGTTGCTTTCATAATTTCTAAATCTTCCAGCTTCCATGAGTGAACTCTCCCAGATCTCCCTCAAGTTGTTAGGCTTCTTCCAAGGAACCTTGCTCTAATACCAATTATTGATAGTAAGGAATACTAAGAGGGGGGGTTAATCAGTATTCCACAAAACTTCAGCTTCACAAGTATGTTAATCTAATTTCTGAATCCAATAATAATATAAAAGTAAAATAAGCATAGGAATAGAAACCATAAAAACATAACACGTGAACATCAGTATTTTTACGTGGAAAACCCAAAAAGGGAAAAACCATGGTGATTATTAGCTCACGATATATTAATATAGCACAATACTAGATTACAATAAGGCTCACTACCCTGAGAAATGCTCACTGCAAGAAAGGCTTACTATCTAGAGAAAGAAATAAGGAAGAATAGCTCAATTCCAAATTTAGCTACTTAGATTGCATCTATACATGCATGGTTATATCTCCAATGAAGCACATAAAAATTGATTCAACACTCTTCATCTATGTCTGCCCTATTTCATTGCTCTGCTCTTATTTGGAGATATGATCTCTCTTCTTATGCTGATTGTTCACATATCTTCACATGCCTTTTACCCATAAAATACCTATTCATTCAATCATCCATACCATAAAAATGAAATTCATCAGATATATATATCCACAACAAGATTTATCTCTTAATCAGGTCGGCAAGCTAAACCTAAATATTGTAAATAAGAAGGCGTACACTGTCGGCTTGATCTTGTGTACAATCTGCATTGCGGACTCAAAAAAATGTGTACAAGTCTTAACAGAGGTTGGCCCCAATCATATAATCACTTAGATTAATTATCCAAATGTTATAACTTCTCCGCATAAGGATCTACCATGCTTGTCGGTGAACATAAGTGAGGTGTACGGAAATTGCTTCCTACACTAATCTAAAGAGGAGAGATGAGTGCAAATTATTTTTAACCTTTACAATTACAGTGTTATCAATCAAATAACAGAGATATTGAAGCAATACACAACACAAGAATGTAAGAAAGAAGAGACAGAGACAATATACAATTTGGGGAAAACCCTTATTGGGTGAAAAACCTAACACTCCAAAACCTGCACAATGTATTATCAAAACAACAAGGTTTACAACACACTTGCAATCCAAGTCTTTATAGGAGTCTTTGATACTCATATCTGGAGACAAACTGGTAGCATAACAGTACTTGTCAATCACATAATACATCTCCTCTCAATGCACCTGCTTAAATAGAAGTTTACAAGGCAAAAATGTACTTTCCTTGAGATGGGCGTCCAACTTCACCTCATGGCCCAAAACCCATGCCAAGGGACACTTGTCCAACACTGCAGCATGGTCATGAAACTTGTCATATCACCCCATCCCAATATGGTCACCTATTCCCAAGTTGGAAAATGAGAGATGCTCTTACGACTCTTACGATTGTCATAGAATCCATCATAACTATCATATGTTACATCTGTAAGCAAATCCATCATACAGTGGCTAAAAATAGCATATTCTCTTATAACATGTCATAAACCTCCTTGGGGCACCAAAATATGCCTTCTTCCAAGATGCCTTGTGACACATTTCTTCACCTTTCATAGAATCTTCCATTTATGACTCTTACGCGTCATAGATTTTGTCACAGGAATCTATCATAACCGTTTAAGTAAAGATTCACTTACACACTAGTCAAGATGCCAACACATGGAAGAAAACCTCTAACACACAAAGGGGACACCTATCTCCACATGGAGTGAGTTGACCATCCTAGTCATCTTACAAGTGGAGTGACGACTCATCGTGCCACTTCACACTAAATGACAAAATAGGATGTGCAACAAAATTACAACATAGGTTGAATAAATAAATACATTTCAATAAATAAATGTATGGAATTACCAAGGTTGAGACACCTTAATTCCCAACATTCTCTCACTTGTCGAACAGCTTGTAAGAGTCAATGGAAATAATAGGATTTAACTACTAGAGGCCAAAAGGCCTGTAGACTTTGAACACCATCTAAACTTCTCTATTCCCACTAGTTTCGTTAATGCATCCACAACATTTTTCAAAGTGTCTACCTTCTCCAAATTGACCTTCCCATCCTCTACCATGTCTTGCATGAAATGAAACTGTACATCAATATGCTTTGTTCTGGCATAGAAAGTTGGATTCTTTGCTAGGTAAATCACACTCTAACTGTCACAATAGATAGTAATCTATCCTACATCAACACCAATATCTGAACACAATATCTTAAGCCAAATGGCTTCCTTACAAGTATGAGTTGCTTCCATATACTCAGCTTCTGTCGTGGACAAAGAAACAACTAATTTCACCACCAAACATAGTAAACACGTAAGTACTGGTGGATCTCTTACTGTCAATGTCACCCGCCCAATTAGAATCCACAAATCCATGAATACAAATTGAATGTGGAGGTCTTGTAAGATTACCATGATAGCATATGGAATACTTAGAAGTATGCCTCAAATATCTGAACATTGTCTTTACTACATCCTAATGTACCCATCCAGGATTAGCCATAAATCGACTAAGGACTCCCAATGCTTGGGAATGTCTGGTCTTGTGCAGACCATAGCATACATTAGACTACCAACAACACTAGCATAAGGTATTCTGCTCATGTCCTCTACCTCACTAGGAGATTTTGGACAATCATTAATAGATAACTTTGTCCCCAAAGAAACAAGAACACACAATGGTCTACAAGTAGCCATGCTGAACCTATCCAACACAGTCTTCACAAACTCACTCTGGCTTAACCAAAGTTTTCTGTTAGCTCTGTCTCTTCTAATTTCCATTCCCAGAATGTACCTAGATGTCCCTAGATTTTTCATCTCAAATTGTGCTGACAACTGAGACTTCAAATCAGAAATCATATTCTTACCATTTCCAATCAACAACATATCATCGACATACAATGCAATAATGAGAATGTGATCATTGTCAAATTTATAATACACACAATGATCTAATTTCAATCTCAAAAATCCAACTGACAACACAAAGGCATCAAACTTCAAGTACCACATCCGAGGAGACTGCTTCAAACCATACAAAGACTTTTTCAACTTGCAAACCAAATTTTCTTTACCTATCTCTATGTAATGCTCTAGCTATGACATGTAAATCTCTTCCTCTAAATCACCATGAAGGAATGTTGTCTTCACATCCATCTTATCCACCTCTAAGTCTTAAGCTGCTGCAAGAGATAATAGGAACTAAATAGATGTCATCTTTACAATGGGAGAGAAAATTTCACCATAATCAATTCCCTCCACTTGTGAGTACCCCTTTGCAAGCAATTTGCCCTTGTACTTTTCAACACTACCATCTGCACTAAATTTCTTCTTGAACACCCATTTGCATCCAACAAGTTTCCATCCTTCACGTAAAGGTACCAAGTCCCATGTTTTATTCTTCTCCAAAGAAGCCATCTCATCTTCCATGGCCTCCTTCCAGGAACCTGCATCTTTCATTCCCATAGCCTTTGTCATAGTTCTAGGGTCATCAGTGTTAGTAAGCAAAGCAAAAGTACAACTAGAGTCAAGCAATGAATAACCAAACCTATTAGGTTGCTTCCTTTTTCGTGTAGACCACCTCAAAGGCTAAGGTTGAGGTTCTGCTTCTTCTTTTGAACTTTCAGAGCTGCTAGAGCTCTTCTCATCATCAGGTCTCACAGGGTCTAACAGTTCAGTCTTCTCAGGGGTTGAAGAAAACTAAACCATATCTTCATAATTTTCTATTTCTTTTGGTTGTATAACAATGGGAAAAGGTGTTAGCTCTCTGAAAATAACACTTATTCTATACAACACTTTTTTAGCCACAGGATCCCAAATCTTCTATGCTTTCACACCGACACCATAGCTAATGAAACTACACTTAACAACCTTGTTCTCCAATTTAGACGGTTTCTCCCTAGGCGCATGTGCATATGCCTCAACCAAAAACATGAAGATGTCTAACTAAAGGCTTCTTACCAGACCACACCTCCATAGGTGTCTTACCAACAAGAGATAATGTAGGAGATTTGTTTACCAAGTAGCAAGAAGTAGATACAGCTTCAGCCTAAACTTTTGTTTGAGGCTTGCTCCACTAAGCATACTCCTAGCCTTCTCCATCAGTATCCTGTTCATTTTATTTGCAACTCCATTTTGTTGTGGGATGTATGGAGTTTTCTTACGTCTTTCAATCCCTCACTCTTTACAAAACTTATCAAACTCTGCCAAACAAAACTCACAACCGTTGTTAGTCCTCAAACACTTAATCTTTTTACTAGTCTAATTCTCAACAAAAGCTTTAAACTCTTTGAACTGACTAAAGACTTCAGACTTGCTTCTAAGAAAATAAATTCATGTCCTACTATAATGATCTATGAAATATCTAAAATATATAGATTTGGAAATTGAAGGAACACTAACAGGACCAAACACATCAGAATGAATAAGATCCAGCACACCAGAAGACTGGTGAGAACTAGAGTGAAACTGAACACGGTTTTGCTTTCCATATATACAATGTTTGCAAAAGTCAAACTCGAGATTACAATCATTTAACCCCTTAACGAGGTTTTTATTTTTTAGGGTTCTAAGACCCTTCTCACCAATGTGGCCAAATCTCTTATGCCATAACATTGTCTTTTTAGCAGGAAGCTTAACTTCCAAAGCATGAGCACTGTTGGGTACCCAAATTACACAACCATCAGAATTAGATACAACAAATTTCTTCTCTGTTGGTTCAGATGGTGGGGATGAAGTGACTACAACTCTTTTCTTCAATTTAGAAGAACTATTGCACTATCAAGTGCATGCCTCTAGCTGAAACAGAGTACCTCTCTGAGTACCCTTCGCAAGCACCATAGATCCTCTAGTCATCTTGCATCCATCCTTTGAAAAGACAACCTACACACCTGCATCATTCAACTTACTTACAGATAGTAGGTTCCATGCCAAGCCAGGGCTGTGCATGACCCTAGAGATCCTCTTCACTCATCCATCAAGGAATTGGATTGAGACTCTTCCATGACCAACAATCTTCAGATGAGAATTGTCACCCAGGTACACTCTTCCACCATTGAACTCTTCATACTTCATGAACCAGCTTCGATGCAAGGTCATGTGGAATGACGCACCAGAATTAATCAACCACACATCATCAGATGTATGGGTGGCTAGGGCTGCGATGAAGGCATCACCATCATCTTGTTACTTGTTAGAATCTGAGTCTAGGATATTCTTCTTCTTTTTCTTTTCCTCTTTGCCTTCCTTTTGGAAATGCCCAATTTTTCCATAGTTCCAATAGAGAGCCTTGGACTTTCCAGGAGATTTGGATCTCCCACAAGATTTGGATTTGCCCTTGTCAGCTTTCTTGTCCTTCATTTTCCCTTTCTCCTTGTGTCTTCCACGAACCACAAGAGCCTCTTTGGCTACTTCAAAAGACTTTCTTCGTATCTCTTCAAATAACAACAAAGATATCACTTCATCCATTTTGAAAGTGGATGTGGTGCTCCCAATACCCATAACAAGATGATCCCATGAGTCCAACAAAGAACAAAGAAAGGTCATACAATGATCCTCCTTCTCCATCTTCACACCAACTGAAGTTAACTGTGCAACTAACATGTTGAAAGCAATCAGGTGATCTTCAATAGATCCTCCATCCTCCATCCTTAAAGAATACAACTTCTTTCTCAAAAAAAGATTTTCCACTAAGGATTTGGCCTGATAAACATCTCTTAGCTTATTCCAAAGTTCTTTCATGGTCTTCTCCTCATGGACATTTAATAGAATAGAGTCAAAAAGACTGAGTCTTATAAGACCCTTAGCTTTCTGATCTTTGAGATCCCAATCTTCTTGTGCCATTATGGTTGGTTTTACACCAGAAATGGTTTCCCATAGGTCTCGATCAACAAGCATGTCTTCCATCTTAAGTTTCCATAACTCAAATTTGTGCCATTGAATTTCTCCACCTCTAATATTTTACACGTGCCTGTCATCTCCTTCCTACAACAAGATTACAGAATACTCTACACATACTCCCACTCCACCTAAGATTAGCTCAAAAAACCCCTACCCAATAGCTAGAACCAAAACTAGCCAGGCTTTGATACCAACTGAAAGGAAGCTAGGTGTGTGGATATCACTTCTTACACTAATCTAAAGAGGAGAGATGAGTGCAAATTCTTTTTAACCTTTACAATTATAGTATTATAAATCAAATAATGGAGATGTTACAGCAACACAACATAAGAATGTAAGACAGAAGAGAGAGAGAGACAAGATATAACATGGGGAAAACCCTGATCAGGTGAAAAACCCCACACTCCAAAACCTACACAATGTATTCTCAAAACAACAAGGTTTACAACACACTTGCAATGCAAGTCTTTACTGGAGTCTTCGACACTCATATCTGGAGACAAACCGACAACATAACATTACCTTTCAATCACATAATACATCTCCTCTCAAAGCACCTGCTTAAATAGAATTTTAAAAGGCAAAAATGTACTTTCCTTGAGATGGACATCCAACTTGGCCATTTGGGCCATGCCTAGTGACACTTGTCCAGCACTACAGCATGGTCATGACACTTGTCATATCACCCCATCCCAATATGGTTGCCTATTCCCAAGTTGGGCAATGACAAATTCTCTTACGACTCTTACGACTGCCATAGAATCCATCATAACTATCATATCTTATAATTGTAAGAGAATCTGTCATACACTAGCTAAAAATAGCATATTCTCTTACAACATGTCATAACCCTCCTTGGGGCACCCAAAGATGCCTTCTTCCAAGATGCCTTGTGACACATGTCTTCACCTGTCATAGAATCTTCCATTTATGACTCTTACACGTCATAGATTCTATGATAGGAATATGTTAATCATTTCAGTCAAGATTCACTTACACAATAGTTAAGATGTCGATACATGGCAGAAAACCTCTACCACACAAAGAGGACACCTATCTCAACATGGAGTGAGTTGATCATCCTAGTCATCTTACAAGTGGAGTGACAACTCATTATGCCACTTCACACTAAATGAAAAAATAGGATGTACAACAAAATTTCAACATAGGCAAAATAAATAAATACATTACAATAAATAAATACAAGGAATTTCCAAGGTTGAGACACCTTAATTCCCAACAGTCAGCTTGTTCCTTAAGAACATACTTGGTCACTTCATCTATCATATCATGGATCATATTGTGAACCTTATAAGACTTAATAAATCATATCCAACAATCATTACTGAACTCTTAACAAGCCTTTAGATCCATGAAACTAGATAAATTTATTTGTCAAAATGTGGATCTTGGAACTATTGCATTGTCACAGAGGAATCCTATCAAACTAGAAGTTGATGCTAGAAAACTTGTAGAATGTGATCTATTGAGCTTCAAGATCTATAATCTTGGGTTTAGGTAGTCATTACATGTCTCTTAGTGGCCTTAGAATAGAAGAACAAAATATGCACTTGCAGAGGAATTCAGACCATTTTACTTTGCACTCTACACATTTCCTGTCTTATCTCTATTCATCTAGACTTAGACATTTTCTCCAAATGACTTCCAAAGGAAGTCATGACTTCAACACTGGAATATATCATCATCAAATAGATATGAGTCATCATACCTAAACTACATTTGCAGGTCTTCATCTATGGAGTCATATTGATTTACTCTCTATCCCCTACTTTGAACACTATCCATGCTTTGTCATATTGGCCTTTTGGACTTGAATAGTTTTGTGCCTTATTTCCAATCTGAGTTGATCTTCTAGAATGATGTCTTCTTGTCATGCTGATGTATCCTCTTTGCCTCACTTCCATAAATGACAACATTCCAGTCTTCTTCATAACAGTGTCTCTTGCTAACAGGCTAAGTAAGAAATAAGATTTAGTGTCTCTATCTATGGCAGAGGTAGAGTATATTTCTATAGCATCATATTGCACACATGTGTTATGGATGAGACAAACTTTGAAGGATATCAAAGTTGTGTATGATGAGCTAATTTCTATTTTTTGTGATAATACAAGTGCTATTAGCATTTCAAAGAATCTAGTGACACATTCAATGATAAAGAAAATTTCAATGAGGTATCACTTTTTGAGAGAAGGTTGCAGAGAATGAGGTAAATCTTGAGTATGTGCCTACAAAGGATTAGATTGTTGACATATTCATTAAGGCTCCTCCTAAGGATACATTTGAGTATCTCTTAGAGAAGTTAGGGGTTATTTCCCCTCCTTCTTTGAACTAGATGCATGAGGAAGTGCATCAGTCTAGTGTGTGTCAAGATTCATTCTTCTCTGGACTAGTGTTGGAGGCTACCTCTCAAGAAGAGAAGGTAGTGGCTATGATGAATGTTGTAGGTAGGGGGAGTAAGAGTTGATACAGTTTTGTGTGTATTCCTTAGAGGGAGTATTTAGAGCAGCAGTGAGCAATACAAGTATGTGTAGTATCATAAGAAGAAAAAGTTAGAAAGAGTTGTGTCGCCCTTTGCCATTGATGTTAAAGGGGGACAGAGTTCTTGTGAAAAATAAAAGGGGATAGAGAAAATTCAATGATTAGAGAGATAGAGAAAGATGTGTAAAAGTAAGGGGGAGAATAAGACAGAGAAGAAGCTAGTGTAGATTTATGTCTTGATGGTTTTTCACATCATGTGTTGCCATCAATGACAAAGGGAGAGATTGTTGCAAGTATGTGCTAATCGATGTTGTCATTGATGTCAACTGTGTCTTCTAATGAGGTTGTTTTTTGATATAGTTTCCTTTCTTAAGTTGATTTGGTTGCTTTGTATAAGTGTTGAAGTTATTGAGAATATGTTTCTATTGTTGGGTTTCCAAGTGCTTTTGAGAAAATTTGGTTTATACTAGAAACAATGCATTGAAGAAGTCTTTTGGCTTACAAAGTGTTGTTTGAGTTTTTTCTCCACATTTGTTTTGTGTTGGAGGTCTGAGTGTAGAGTTTGGATATGTTTCTTATAAGATCTTGAAGATGCTAAATCTAGAGTTTGGTGCTCCGAATCATTGTGAACTAAAATTTATGTTCACTAGTTTGAGAATAGTGTCTGGCAGTGTTTGTAGTGTGTCTAGGAGAGTATTTTGCACCACATTTCTTTGTTGAGTGGTTTTAGTTGATGTTGTTCTAGATGTATTCTTTTAAGGTCCTTATCTACCTTTAGTTCAAATGGTTTATGATTTGGTGCTCTAGAAGGTGACTTTCTGTGTAGTAGATTTCATTAATGTTTTTTATTACAACAGGTGGCAAAAACAAGGGGCTGAACCCTAAATAGAGATTACGTAAGAAAAAGAGCATGGAACCAAGACCCAGGAAACACCAGCTTACAAATGGCAGATAGTAAGCAACAACAAAAAACCAGCAAACAGACAGCAGAAGGCACACTAGGACATAGAGTCCTCCCAATCTTTAGCAAGAACTTCAAAAACTTTGTCCAGCTCCTGAGTTTTGTCATTGTCGGCTCCTTGGGAGAAAAGTTGAATATCCTGCAAAAGGGTTAAGTTGATCATGGAAGACCTGTATAGCATGCGGGTAATGAACTTATAAAGAGTAGACAGCTTGGGTTGCAGAGCCACCATCTTGTCCTTTAACTGAGTCACTTCAGTAAAAAGAGAGTTACTGTCCCTGCCCTCATTCACATTGCCATCCTCAGCAGTAGCCTTGACATCATCATCTTGAATCTCTTTAGGGACAGACTAATTGTTCGCTTCCACCTCTTCAGCACCGGCAGGATTTTGCTCATTCATGTTCCCCTCTCCTTCACCAGTATCATACTGGGCCTCCATAGGGCTCTGATGGTCAAACTCATCTTTATCACTACCAGTACCAATCACATTCTCGGGCCTGTCCCTATAATCATTCTGCAGAGAGTCATGGCCATCAAACTGCTCCCTAGAAATAGGATTCTCCATGCAAATTTCCTTCAAACCATCACTATCAGCCTCCTCACCGTGAGAAGAAGCCTTAGAGTTACTTTCTGAGTAGTCTATAAGTTTACCCTTGGGGGTTGGCTTCCCAGCAATTCTGGTACAGTGTCTAACACCAGGGGATATGCTTTTCCCTTTGCACTTTCTTGCCTTTTTAGCAAGATTCTCAGCAGACATGTTTTTACCTTTAGGGGTCTCATGACTATCTTTGAGGGAGCTAAGAATAGCCGCTTCCTCAGCCAGCTCAAAGAGGAGATGAAGCCGCTTCCTAGACTTAACAGAGTCCTTCATCTTAGGGGTAGAGGTAGACCCAGGAGTGGGGGTATTAGTTTCCACAAAGGCCGAAGTCGGGCCATCATGACTATTTTTCACAGGGGTGAGTAGGGAATCACATTTGATAGAAGCCGACGGAGTATTGGGGGAGGGTTCCACAACCGGGTGATGGAGAGTGGCAGGGGGCATCAGGGCCAAGTGAAACTGGTAAAGTCTATGTATGAGGCCTTGGTGTAGGGGCACAAGCTTCTCCAATGGCCTAAAGGTTAAATTCTTATGAACCATTTTAACTGAGTGATCTAAAGAAGAAAGTAGGTAGTAAGGGAGACAAATAGCCAAGTTTTTGTGAAAATGATTGAGCAAGGGAAGATGGTAGTAATAAAACCTGGCATAACAGCCTTCCAAGGTGAAGTACTTCATGATTAAAAAGCACATGTCCGCCCATAGCTGAGGAAGCTTCACCCTTTTGAACCCTCCCTGGTGGGGTACCAGCTCTTCGCCGTCACCCAAGAAAAGCTTTTGGTTCTGCGCATTGGAAACCCTCATTTTTCTTGGAAACTTAATGCCTTTAAGGGATAAGCCCATTGCCTCAGCTATACTTTTCTCTGAGATCTTAAAATTGACACTGCCAATGGTGACCCGTTTGTCAACCCATGAAGAAGCACACTGGATGGATAATGACACATCATGCCCGTTAAGGCATTCCAAGAACAGAATTATCCCCCCTCCTTGTAGTAATGCCAGACAATGGCATTATCTTTGAATTCATTGCAGGTGTTTGGTTTAGTGTGAATTCTTTCACCACCCATAATGATAGCCCATGCCGCAATACCCAGTAGGAGAAGACAAATAAATTGTAGAATACCCTTCAGAGGAATCCACCAAGTGGTATTCATGTGAACAAAACCCAGCTGACGCCAATCATGATACTTTAAGTTCCAAAATGCAACCCAAATAATGAGTATTAAGTTCACATGAAGGGAGTACAGACACCGCTGCCAATTCGCACGGGGATCGTGCATAAGCCTAGATAGGGTGGAAAAACACACCACCTCATCACTCGACACTTGAGTAGACATCATGTAATAATAGAATTCTTCTCCTTATGAATAAGCATTCCAATGTGACTAGGAATGCTACTAATTTGGTGCCAAACCCGCCAAATTTGAAATTCCTAACCAAAGTTGGCAAGACCATCAGCAACCAATTTGCCTTCCTAATAAGTATGGGAGAAAGAGACATTCAGGATGCCATGGAGAATGGTTTGTATATCAGATATAATGTCACTCAACTTCCACCCACATGTAGAGAGACTGGTAACCACATCCAGAATGATTTTAGAATCACCTTGTATGTGGAGATGGCTAATCCCCAAAGAGATCACCACTTTGAGACCCCAGCGGAGGGCCATTCCCTCAACAATGTTGTTAGAATGCTTTCCAAGTCCTCCGGCATAAGCCACAACAAGATCACCATGTTCATCCCTTATTAACCTCCTCCGCTGGCGCATCCATCAGCTTTAGCAGCACCATCAAAATTAAGTTTCAACCACCCCG
Organism: Cunninghamia lanceolata; assembly: GCA_027924645.1. Classification (NCBI taxonomy): domain Eukaryota; kingdom Viridiplantae; phylum Streptophyta; class Pinopsida; order Cupressales; family Cupressaceae; genus Cunninghamia; species Cunninghamia lanceolata. The sequence continues at coordinate 7,301,067 of BSBN01000050.1, read as the reverse complement.
GCTCAGGTGGGCCCAAATAGTATTAAGTCTTTTCTGAAGTTTCATATCATCAAAAGCTAGGATTTGGTTAAGCAAACCCTAGTTAGAAGCCACCCAAGATTCCTGTTTGGTAAAAGGTTGATCTGCAAGTTTAATGTTAGCATTAGAAACATTTTCAACAATAGCCTTAAATAAAGAAATCCAAACCTGCATCAGAGACCTATGAGTGTCCCGAAAAATCCTATTATTTCTTTCTTTCCATAGGGCCCACCCAAGTGAAGGAAGGGTCTGCTTCTATAATTCCCGCAACCAAGGGTGTTTAAGGGGAACATTCCAACTGGCGATACAATCACGAATCTCTCTATTAAAAACCCATTGTATACCAAATTTTTCTAGAATTCTACTCCAAACTTCATGGGCATAATCACAATGAATGAGGAGATGTGCCACAATTTCTTCTTGATTGTAGCAAAGAACACATCTGTTGACAAGCTGCAACCCTCTATGTTGGAGGTTATCCTGAGTCAAAATTTTATTATGGGTGGCAGTCCACCAAAAGAAGTTAATTTTAGGAAGACTTTTACAATTCCAGACTTTCTCCCATATCTCATCTTTGTTGACATCCTCCACCAGCAGAAGGTAAGCAGATTTTACCGAGAACCTCCCTTTTTTGTCAGCATACCACAGGAGTTCATCCTTCCGTGGGAATAAAGGAAGTCTGATATCCATCAATAATTGTTGAACCATATTCAGTTTCTGATGAAACTCAGGGTTATTCATGGTGCATTGTAACAGGTTCTTCCACCTTTTAAGCCCATGATCTTGGGTAAGGTAATTACTAAATTTAGAGCCAAAAAATTGCTTGGCCAAGGCAACAATATCTTTATTATCAATTTGGGCTAAGAGAGCCTGATTAGTTAACTACGGGTCTTCCTAGAAGTTGATGAGAGAACCATCCCCTAATTTCCATCTCATTCCTTTTCTAATGATGCTCCTAGTTTTAAGCATTTTATTCCAAATGGCAAAACCTGGTGGAATACCGTCTTTTAGAAGTACCAAGTAGCTATCAGAATCTTTGAGATATTTAGCCTTCATTATATCTCCCCAATCTTTATTTTTGTTGATAAAGTTCCACATTACCTTGGATAGCAAAGCTTTATTCATGCTTTGGACAGTCCTGATGTTAAGACCCCCATGAGATTTAGGACAGAAGACATGCTCCCACTTGACCAAAGAAATCCTTTTCTTTTCCTCCATTCCAGTCCATAAAAAAGTTTTTTGTATTTGTTCCAGTTTTTCAGCTAGGTATCTAGGCATCTTAAAAAGAGATAGGAAGTACGTGGGAATGCCTTGAAGGGAAGCTCGTAAAAGTTGAAGTTTCCCAGCATTGCTGAGAAGTTTGCCTTTCTAGCCCATGAGCTTTCTCTGAGTTCTTTCAATAATGCTGTGCCAAAAGGCAAGAGTGACATTCTTAATAGTGAGGGGTAGGCCCAAATAAATAGAAGGGAGATTAGTAGCAGCACAACCAAGAATCTTAACAATTTTTCTTTGAAGATCATCAGGAGTATTGAAGAAAAAATATTACTCTTCTAAAAATTTATATGTTGCCCAGAAGCCTTAGCATACTCATTCAGTAACCTTTTCCAAGTAGAAGCCTCCACCATAGAAGAAATGCCAAATAGAATAGTATCATCCACAAACTGTTGGATCGTCAAAGGAGTAAGGGAGGTGGCAGGTTTAATCCCAGTGATAACTTTAGAAGAGACTTTGTTTAAAAATGATCTACCTAGCGCCTTAGCAATCATAATAAAAAGGTAGGGAGAGAAAGGGTTTCCCTGTCGAATCCCCCTAGAAGGGGAGAAAAACCCTCTTGGGATACCATTCACAAGAACCAAATATTTTGCAATAGTAACAACTTCCTTGACAAGAATGAGGAGTTTATCATTAAAACCAAATTTGTAAAGAATTTTGAACAGAAACTGCCAAGAAACCTGGTCATAAGCTTTAGAGATGTCAAGTTTGAGAGCCATGCTAGGTATCTGACTTTTTTCCATGGAATGAATAGTCTCATGAGTAGAAAGAACAACATCCAAAATCTACTTGCCTGGGACAAAACCTTTTTGTGTGGGAGAAATGATCTTATCCAGATAAGGTTGCGATCTAAAAACCAACAACTTAGTGCATATTTTATAAAAGGTGTTACAAAGGCTTATAGGCTGGAAATCCTTGAACATATCAGGGTTAGGGTTTTTAGGAATCAAAGTAATATAGGTGTTATTAAATTGTCTAAGGAGCTTACCAGTCTTGAAAAAGTCTTTAACAATAGCAGTGACATCAAACCCAATGATTTCCCAGAATTCTTGAAAAAACACCGGAGGAAATCCATCAGGACCAGGAGCTTTATAAGGGCCCATAGAAAAGACAATAGCCCTGACTTTTTCCTCAGTAACAATTTTCAAAATGTCAGCATTATCTTCTACAGTCAAAACAGAAGGTATCTCTTCTAACAACTGAGAAACAGACAGTGAATTGTCAGCAATTGGCCCAGACTCTGACAACAGGTTGTGAAAGAACCTAACAGCATTATCTCCAATCTCCTCATCTTCAATAATAAGACTATCATCTTCCAATTTAATAGAAGATATAGTGCTGGAGTTTCTATGTTTAAGGGTAGATTTATGAAAGAAGGCTGTGTTCCGATCCCCTTCTTTGAGCCATTGGATGCGGGACTTTTGTTTCCAAAAAAAATCTTCCTTGTACATGATATCCTTCCAATCCTTAATGTGGTTGTCTTCGGAAGTAACCAAAGACTCAGACCTATCCCCCTAGGCAATCCTAAGTTGTATGTCCTTAAGATTATCAGAGATGAACTTCTTCTTAGAAAAAATATTACCAAAGTTGTACATGTTCCAGCCATAAACCTGATGTCTGATGTGGAGGAGTTTCTTGTGAAGACGGAACATAGGAGTACCTACCACCTTGATCTGCCACCAGCCAGATAGGAGATTTTTGAAGTCAGGGTGCTTGATCCACATTGCTTCAAATCTAAAATGAAAAGGTCCTTTTCTTCTATCATCAGCCCACTCCAAAACAATGGGGTTATGATCTGAAACCATTCTGGGGAGCACTCTAAGAGAGAGAGCAAAGTTGAGGGGCTAATTATTAGAGGTTAAAACCCTGTCCATTTTGACTTGAATTAGATGTTTCCCATTCCTTCTATTGGTCCATGTGAATTGTTGATTAGTCAAATCAATGTCCACAAGTCCACAGGTGTTGATGAAGTCCGCCAAATCCATCATACTGTCTGAGTAATCCACAATACCTCCAGATTTCTTAGAAGGGTATAAAGGGGTATTAAAATTCCCAACCAACATCCAGTGTGAGGCTATATGTGAAACAAGTTTCCTGGAAAGATCCTCCCAGAGGTTCTTCCTCAAAACATGGGTATTAGGGGCATACACATTGATGAGACACCAACTGAAAGAAGGCAAAGAGAAATCAATAGCTAAACAATTCTTATTAAGGTGAACAAGCAAACCTTTAATCTTTGAAGCATTCCACATAGTGACAATGCCACCAGAGGCTCCATTCGCTAGGCTTACGAAGTAGGAAGCATTGGGCCAGATATTGTTAGCAATAGTCTTGAAATTATCCTCTATCATTTGGACTTCTAAAGAGTAGCAAAATGTCTACTTTGTAATCCAAAATTCAACTTCTAACCTCGAACTGTTTTGAGGGGTTATTGAGTCCCCTCATATTCCAAGAGAAAATCTTCATTTAAAAATCTTCCTGGAGTGAGTCTCCAGAGTTTTTTGCCATCCATTGGCAATCTCCCACACTGCCTCTTTTTGTCTGGTTTCCCTCAGGGAGGGCCTGCCCTTTGCTGGATGTATACCAACATTAGCTATCTTTTTAGGTTTCGTACCTCTTTTCTTCTGAGATGTCCATTCCTCCTGGTCGCTTAATGAAGTACTCATGCTTGCTCCAGGTGAACTCACTATGGATAAAGCTTTCTCCCTAGGGGATGAAATCCCTTTTAAAGAATTTTGGCCCAACTTAATAGGGGAAAGATGATCCAAGCTCTGAGAAGGGGGGGCATATTTTCATTGACAGAAAATGTCCTATCAATCAGAGGAGGGGCTTCCTAAGTAGCTACAGAGTCCTTTTGGATCTGAAATACATTATCCACTTCTTGTGTTAAGGGGATCTTGTCCTTCACCGGACTAACCTCCTTCTGTATCAATTACTCTTCCAACTTAGCAGCTGAAATATCTGGGTGTTGGGTCTCTTTTACCATTTCCAAAATCTCTCCTTCTAATAAAGGGGCTATCTCAGAATCAGCTATCCTAAAGGTGGGTGTGGGTTTTGGCATCCCAACTTGAGGAATAAGATCCTTATCCACCACTGTCTCATTATCTGTAGGCTTGATTGAGCATTCCTCTATCAACTTGTTTTTACCTTTATCCCTAACTTCCTCAACTCTCTTGAACTTACAATGGGAAATAAGGTGCCCCTTCCTCTTGCAGAACTGACAGAAAAGAGTAGAGTTCTCATAAGAAATGGGCTAGGTCCATATTCCAAACATGGATGTAATCTCAATGGAGGAGGGTAGAGTTTTATTAATTTCCACATTCACACAGAATCTCGCGTAAACAAATGAGACTTGGTACTGGTAGGATTGTCTAAGGTGACAAAATGCCCAAAGGAATTACCGATAGATTTGAAAACAGACTCATCCCAAAACTCAAGGGGGAAACCAGGTAATCTTACCCAAACAGGGCCGTAGCGGTTGAGATCTGTAATTGGATCCAAGCTAGGTTGCCAACAATAGAGAGAGAATGAGAACCATATAGCCAAGGCCCTCCAGATAGAATGGACAACATGTCCTCCTTGCTTGTGAATCTAAACAAGAACATCCCGCGTGCCATTACCATTGCTAAAATGCTGCCTTTAAGATGCCATCGGGTGGAAATCCATTTTCGTACCATGTCAATGCTCGGCCAGAGGGAAAAAAAATTAACCACTAGGGTAAGATCCATTGAGGAGACAATCCTATCCATGAGATTATCAGGGATGACCAGGGATGAACCCTCCGTTGATTCCTTAAGTTGACAGTCCGTTGTCTGTGCGTTGGTGGAATGAGAAGCAACATTGCCCGTTAGGGCATTTTTCCAGTTAGGTTGTTGAATAGCACCCTGTACGGGTGGGGGTTTCAAGGTACTGCCATCAGCAGCACCCTCCATGCTTAAATAGTACAAAACACCCAGCACAAAGAAAAACAAGAAACCCTAAACCCTAGCAGATGCAAACCAACGTTTTCGACTCTTAGAGATCTTATGGATTTCAATAATGTTGATTGTAAGCAAGGTGTGAACTTTCTTCAGGTGAAAGTTGTTGTGGCTGAATTTGTTGGTTTTTAGGTGACCTCAAGATGTTTGTGGATATTTCTAGATTGTTTTAAATCTTTTTTGAGGTCCACAAGATGTATTTATCTTTTGAGCAAGTGTGTGCTTAATTTTCATAGTGTTTACACAAGTTTGGCTGACTTGGTTGTTAACACTATTTACGAATGTCCTTCATGGATTGTGGAAGCATGTAGTGTGAAAGGACGGAATTAGGTCCATGCTAAGGTGTGGAATCATCTAGATTCATTCCTTTCCTCTGCATGAGTGTTTTGGTCCAGACACAATTTGAATTCAAGGGTTAAGTTGTGTTTTTGACCTTGGAGAATGATTTCAAGTCTGATAATGATATAAATGAATGTCAAGAGTTTGCGTGCATGTTTATGTGAGAGGGATATGATGTTCATGATGTGAGTTTGATCAGAGTAGTGAAAGATTTCATGTGTTAGGATATTGGATGCAATGGCCAGAAGGTGACTACTATTTGCAAAGTTGTTGCGAAGGTGATCTTTGAGTTCTTGTGAATGTAGAGCTTCATTGGAACTAAACTCCATGGATTTATTAGATGCAATTATATCACTTCAACCCTGGAAGTGAGACACCCTTCTTTTCTTTCTTTCTTAGTGGTTAGTGAGTCCACTTGGATAGTGAGTCCACCTGCAGTGAGCATTCTTTCTTTTGGGCAGTGAACCTTTGTAATTTGGTATTATTATTACATTATATAGTGATCTAATCCTCACCATGCTTTTTTCCTTTTCGGGTTTTCCATGTAAAAATCTAGTGTTGTCTTGTGTATGGTGTTGTTATTATTCAATTTTTGTTACTTTCTTTTCATGCTTAAGCATCGTAACAAAGTTAAAGGTAAATGTGGATTTGAATGTTTTTAAGGGTTTAAACTTTCTGATACACCTAATTCACCCTCCCCATTCATAGTTGTCTTGTGCATTCAACATGAAACAAAACACTACTTGCAATGATAGTACTTCTCAAAATGAAAGCTAATCAAAATCTGATACAAAGTTTGTCACATGCACACAAGTATAGGTAACAAAGACATGCATAAATAGAGATGCATACACATACATAATGCAACTTGAGCTAATGCACCTAGATGAGTGTATGATAGATCCCTTCATGACATGACACTTTCAAGTGGCTAAAACCTTCTTCCCTTATGATACTCTCTCTCCAACTTGAGAGAGCATTAGTATTTCCTTTTGTACAGACAAAAACATAAAATAATTAGTCATCATCAAATTGATATCTAATAAAAAATCATAATTAACTAATCATTACTAGGAATCATTTCAATTAGATTCAAAATATCATTTGTATACTCAATTATCTTTTCTGATCATTCGATTTAATCAATATTTAACGAGGCACAACAAGGGATGTGACTCTTAAAAAATTTAGATGGTGGTTGGATTCCTCCACATGATGTAGCACATAATGAAAATTAAATGGTGAGGAACTTGGCATGCTTTAGGTTAGATAGGGAGATATGATAGTATATATGAGGTATTAAGTGTTTAGACTTATTGGGTGAATATTTTGAGATCAACTAATTGATGACAAAAGGGTTATATCAACCACAATGTGATGAGATATAATCTCTCCTCCGAGAAAGGGGAGGCTCCATTCTTATTTCCCACTACAATCAACAAGTACTTAACTATGTTTATTTACACTGAAACTAACCTGTGGATGTTTCCATATCATCTATTTATCTCATTTTAGAATAGATGTTTACTTACAAACTTTTAGTAATGAACTCTTGATTCTTACAAAGTGTGATAAACTAAAAAATACTTGTTGGAACAATAATAATTGATATCCAAATTGAATAAATATAAGAATAACCAAAGTAATACTAGAATGTGTTATTACTAAGAAACCCACAAAATCACAAAGTCTTTTGATTCTTCTTACGCTAACTTGAAGTTGAAAAAGTATAGAATAAGCTGCAGCCCAAAGTCTTCACCATATGCTAAAATGAGATCAAACGAACATAGAAGATAACCAACAGCTCAAAGTCTTTCAAGTATCTTCCACTCAAAAACATAAAACAGAAATCCAAAGATAATATTGCAGCTCACAATCTCCAAAACTATCTTTAGAAATCTCCAAGATTATCCAAATTCACACTACAATTCAATCAAATGCATAAGAAAGTACAAGGAAAAAGACATAAAAACATCTCCAATGCACCACAAGTTTGTTTTAAGACAATGATTGAATGCCCACTTTCTTTTCTTATTATTGATAGAATATGATTTACAACTTGAACACAAAGTTTGAAAATGGTCTTCAATTTGGCAACATTTCACTTCAATAACTTAAAGATGATATTTACAAAGGAGCGAGCCCTCTTTATTTATAGGGAGAGGATACAAGCAAAAATAGGGAACTTACAACCAACATGACTTATTCAAAATCAAAGTTCTAATTGACTTGGAACTCTCTATGTCAACTTCATGTAATCTCATTTTACAAAAAAGACATGAAATTTGTCATCTACAAATTAAAATTTACATAACTAAAGCATGGAAGATAAACTAAGTGCCCTAAGACACTTTCTCATCATTTTGATCCTTCTCTAAAAAGTCTTCATATCTCTCCATGTGGCAGCCTGGACTTCATCGTTGTCAGGCCCTAGTGTATGTTTTGAGGTGGTAAGCACTCTTGTGATGTAGTCTGTGAGGGTGACTAGCCCACTCTTGTGGTCATTCAAAAATTTGTAGTCTATTCATAATCATTTGTAATTCCACCAACCAATTGATAGATGCTAATGTGAAATCTTCTGTCTCTATCAGTATTTGTATTATGGCGGTAAACTCTTGGATGATTGTGTCTACAGGGAGTGTCTACTAGTTATCATCTAACATGCAATAAGGAAGTTCAACAAGCTCATCTAAAATGTCTAAGCCTTTGCTTATTCACTTTTTCAAATCCTCCTTCAAGTATTTGATTAGCCTTCCCATAACCTCTTTCTTAATTATCATGGCCTCCCTATATTCCATGTACTTCTTTCTATTGGGGATCACCCCATGTTCAACAAACACTTCTATTTTAAAGCCTCACAACTTATTCCATGAGTCAAGATCTTGTTCAATGAGTTGCATATATTGAGAAAGAATCTCAAGTGTCCGGTTGATCTTGTTTCCTACTTCATCTAGGTTATTATAAAGTTTAATTGATGAATTTATTAGCTGGGTACCTTGGGCTATTATTCTTTTTGGCCTTTTGAATGGCTTCATCATTTGTAATGATCTTAATAGGTTCTACCTGTTCTGATGATTCGGCTATCTTCAGAAGTACTAATTTTAGCTAATCCACTTGTACTTTGACTTGATCCTTGATTACCTTGTCTTCATCATATATTTCTAGCAATACAAACAATTGTGCTAGCAAATCTTCTTTGGCACTTTCATGTGTTTTTTTACGATTTTAACTCTTGTGACAGTGTAATCTAAAACCTAAACTTTTGTGATATTTTTGTTAGGTGGAGGCATGACTACATTAGCATATTTGTTTCCTGACTCATCAACAAGCACCCTAAATATGGTCTTGGCTTTCTTGGTCACTTTCGACCTCATTGGAACCAAGTGACCAAAACCAAAATCCTAAGGGGACATGACTTGCTTCTTTCATTTTGACTTTTGTGTCATAAGCCATTTGGAAAGAACAAAAGAATTACCTCCTACTTCTATTGCCAAAGTTTGGAAGGATGGGGTAGGAATTGTAGGTTCTTGTGAAACAGGTGGTATGGAAGAATCTTTCACTATTGAAGACACAAGTGGAGTGAAAGTAACAATGGGTGGAGTTTGGATATGCATAGTAGTGGGATTAACTTCAACTAACACTTTGGAAGAGGAAGAAGAAATTTTTTTATCTTTGATTGTGCAATTGAAACAATCATTGATGCAGGTACATCTGATAAACTAGGTGTGGATGAAAGGGAACCAAAAATATTATCAATGTTTCCATAGCCTAGGGAGACCAAACAATGATTCATTATTAGGTGTTGAAGAGGATGAACAAATAGAATGTATAGACACATTGGGTGATTTAGGATTAGTAGAAATAAATGGCAATTGTTGTGCACTTGAAGACACGGGAATAACAAGAGCTTGAACATTTGAATCTAAAGTCAAACAATGAGGATGTGTTACCTATTTAGACTCAGTTGGAGAATTAATATGAAGTTCTTGTGATCCTTCGGTAAACATTTCTTCTTGTTCAACATCTGGATGACCATATGTTCCCTCTTTTTCCTTCTTCTTGTCTTTATCTCCTGTTGTCTTGAAGATATATCTAGGTTTCTTACCAGTGGTAGGAGTGTCCTCTTATTGTTCATTCTCAACTATTCTTTCTTACCTATAGGTCCCTTTGTCTATTCTTCTTCTAATCTTATTTTAAAGGGTTTCAATTTTACCATTTTCTTGTGCAACTAGACATTTGTTTTGGAGACAATAGACTAGAACCTTTCTCTTACTGAGGTCATCTCTTTTTGAGACCATTGAATTGAGGGAAGCGGAGTCTGGACAATTTTTTTACCTATATATATGGCTTTGACTAAGTCACCTTCTCCTTCCATATCCTCTGGGATATCAGCCAATTGAAAGTTCCTGATTTGCTCCAAGGAAAGTCAACTATAGTGCAGTCTCTACACATCTTGCTTAGTTCAACATTTGGTCCAAACATCTTTAGTCTTTTGGACATGTGTATAATTACCTTTCATCTTATATGTCATCCCTTGGTAATCAAAATCATGCCTTTTCCTATATTTCTTCAAGGTGATCCATTGCAATTTTGTTTCCATTACTTTTTCCATAGGACTCATGGAAATAGCATATCTAGCAATTTTAAATTAAAATTTAAATGCACATCTACAACTTGTCTACACAATTCCATCAAAATTAACTTATCACCTGGATACCTTGGGAGCATATATGGTTGTCCACTGAAACAACCAGCTCTGATATAAGTGGAGGTAGGAAATTGTAGAAATATGCATCTAAACTTTTTCACCTATTCCCAAGCCTCATCAGGGACTCTCTTCTTTTCCAGATCCTTTCTAACATACATATGTAATTATAGAAAAATGCATCATTCTCTCTCTTGAAGTGATTGATTCTCTCCTTCAGTGTTAGCTAGGGGCAGTACACATACAAAGAGATATTCATGTCACCTTCTGAAGTAACTCCTAGAAAATGCTTCATGGAAGTGACAAGATACACCAAATATGAAGTCATATAGAACTTCAATGATGTAGACACCATAGACAATTGAGCATAGATAAAGTCACTAAGCTGTTGTCCCCGCCATATATTCTAAATACCCTTTTTGATAACATGAATATACTAGTACATCCATTCCTGAAAGGTGTTGGATGTTGGAAGACCTTTTACCCTGCTTAGGAGAGTTATGAGATCACCTACCTCATCTATGAACTCACTCCAAAAAAATGTTCTAAGGCCACCTCAAAATTCTAGTCCTATGAGTCTTGAGCTACTAAGTGTTGCTGATTCTCTTGCACTTTTCTATATGTGTATCATAGTGATTTTTTGCATCTTCAATTGTGAGGTTGGCATAATCATCAATACCTAGACACATAAAGACCTTGTTAAAGAACTCAAGATTCATCTAACTTTCTAATGACTTTCCCTTCTGCATCTAATATGCTTCTGGTGTCCTTTTCAAATTTCCTCACCATTGCCAATATGAAATCAAGATTTTGAGTAGATATCAAGAAGGTGGAAACCAAATGGATGTCACTATTAAGGATTCATTGCATGTGTACTAGCACTGGTTGTTGATTTATCCTCTCCGAGAACTCTAACATGTCCACATGCCTAGTTACTATATCTTTGATATCATCAATGTTAGATTCCACAAAGGTCATTCAACCAACACCTTGATATTTGTACTTTATTTTCTTCTTTGGAGAAGGTTTAGACATTTGGCAGTCAACTACAAAAATTTGATTTCTAGAAATTTTCCTAGAGCTAGGAAAATTTCATACATCCATCATTGTGTAGTTGCAGAAAAAATCTGCACTTCCACAATATAAAAGCTTCATATGCAATGTGGGAAGAAATCTCCACTTATGCATTTTGATGTTTCACAGGATGTAGTTCGGAGAAAAATCTCTGCACTACATGTATTTTGTAGTTCAGAAATAAAGGATGCAGTTTGGAGAAAATTCTCCGAAGTGCATTTGGGAAAAAACCAAGTGATGCACTTTGAAAAATTTTCTCTGAAGTGCATCCTTTTGAAAAATCTAAGTACTATACTTAGCATTTTAAGGATGGGACAATGTGTTGTGTAGGTTTGATTCTCTACACAACACATAGACAATAGTGTTGTGTGGAGTTTAAAACTTGCACAATACATTGCAAAGTGTTAGGCAAAAATGACATGTTGTGTAGAGTTTATTCTCCTCACAACACTTAAACCACAATTTTGTTGGAGAATAAGCTCTACACAACAAGTATGTTGTTGCAGTTATAAAGAAGGTTGTGTTGTGTAGAGTTTATTCTCTACACAACACCTTGTCAAAGGATGTTGTGCGAAGAGTAAACTCCACATAACACATAGGTGTTGATAGACTTCAAAAAGGTGCCAAGGATGTTAGGGTGTTCTGTCAATTTTGAGCTCCACATAACACCTAACATGGGGTGTTGTATGGAGCTTAAAACCTGCACAACACTCTGTTAAGGGGTAGAGAAAAAAGGAATATGTTCTGATTTTAATCTCTGAACAACATGTGATCCTAAGATCATATTGTTCTAAGATTAAAATCCAAACAACATTTTTGTAAGGGACATGGCAGAAATAAATAGGAAGGAAAAAACAAAAATGAATATAGGGCTTCAAATAGGAAGAATAGAGGAAAACAAAAATAATGAAACTTAGGGTTTTGAATAGCAGAAGTGAGAATTCCAAAAACTCGGTAGAGAAACCAAAGAAATCAAAAATGTAAAACTCATACATCTAGATTTAGGATTTTCATTAACACAAAGAAAATGATGAATCAAAGTACTAATAAACACAAAACATAGAGATTAAAAGTAATAGGACGACATACCCAAAGCACAAAGATTGAAAACCCAAGAATGAAAAGAACAAATAAGGAGCTAGATTTGTAGAGGGCATAGGTGATCAATATGCACAAGCCATGAAGGAAGGCTAGAGACATAGCACAAAGGTATCAAACAAATGAATGAATAAAACAAAAAACAAAAGAAATAGGGAGAAAAAGGATTTTGCAAATCTTCCATTAATGACCATTAAAGGTCATACGTGCTGCTTCAAGAGTGCAGTTGTAGAGAATTTCTTTGCAACTACATGACGTGTGCAGTTGAGGAGAATTTCTCCACAACTACACACTGCATGCATAAGTGTAGATTTTTTTCACTTCTACATCAAACATAGAAACAAAGACTAACACTAAAAATGCAAACACTTGTAAAAGTTTAAAAATGAACAATGACCCAAATCAGAGAGGATTCCTCGAGGGGTTGAACCACACGTGAGATGACCTATAATCATCTTCATTTGCATTCTTAGAGGATGTGGGCTATAAAATGGACAAGTTTCACATGGGTTATCCCACGAATTGAGCAAGAAAAATTTGAGGATAATAGTTGGCTCTAATTGTGAAGCTTTCTTCTATCACCCTTTGAAATGATCAAAGGGAGAAGAATCCTAGAACTCTAAGTGCCTTCATCCAACCATTGGGCTATAGAGTCAACTGGAAAACATAAAATGAAACAACAAAAATAAATGACCATAAAATAATACAAATTGTACAAACTTATCTGTTGGTTCACTAAGTGAAAAGCTTCAAATGTTGTCCACTGTGACGTAGCAGAAAAGATGTCTCATCTTGATACTCTAGAATAAAAATATTTTTACCATAGAGATGATGAATCACGAAAGGACCTCTCCACAAAGAATCAAAATTTCCATGCATGCCTTTCGGCTCTCTTCTCTTGTCCCATAACAAAACATGATCTCTGATTTGGAAATTTTGGGACTTTGCTTTCTTGTCAAAGAGGTTCTCCACTTGACTTTGGTGTTCCACAATGTGATCCACAACCTTCACATGTTGTTCTTCAAGCTAGCAAGAAACATGACACTCTTGTCAATGGAACTAAGAAAAGTTTCATCCTCAATTGGTTTAAACAACTTTAGAGCAGGCAAATCCAATGTGATAGGTATCTTGACAGTCAAACCATATAGAAGTTGAAATGGAGACATGCATTTCACCCATCTGGGGCTGATACGATATGCCCACAATGCATTAGGACATTCTCCATATGTGAGGAAGTGTGCAATGTTTGAATACCATTTGTCCATTGTGCTTACAAAGATGACTCTATGAAGCACCTTTGTATTTACTTCCTCATCATCAGATATCTCTTCTAGTATGTTATCAACAATCAACTAACACAAACCTTTCCCACAAACTAGCTTAGTGGGTCTAATCTTCATGTCATACTCTTGTATCTTAGCAATCTAATTACCCATTTTTCTCCTAAACTCCTACTGGATCAAGATAGACTTGACCATCGAATTAGGCACCAATACAATATTATGGGAGTTTAGAATGTAATACCTGAAATGCTTAACTACTTTTACCATAGTCTAAGCATGTTTCTCCATTGGTGAGTACTTGAGTTCATAAATCTTCAAAGGACAACTCATGAATGTTATTGGAGATTATAACCTCTCCTTTTGTTGCATTAAGATGGTAGAAAAAGTATGGCCTGAAGCATAACTATACATGATATAATTTTTAGTGTAATCTGGGCAGACTAAGAAATAGGCTAATTGCCTCTTTTATATCATTGAAAGTAACTTTTCCTTCTTGATTCCATCAGAACATGGATTTTCCTTTCATCATATCTACAATATGACAAGTCTTTTCAGCAAAATCTAGAACAAATCTTCATACGAAATTTACCTTCCCAAAGAAAGAATCCATAGCTATCTTACTTGAAGGCAGGATAAGGCATTGGATAGATTGGACCCATTCAGGGTCAATCTTTGTACCTTCCTTAGACACAATGTGCCCTAGGATTTTACCATCTATAACCCCACAAATGGATTTCTCATGATTCAATGAGATGCCATGTTGATGGCACCTTTTAAGCACTTGCCATAAATGATGAGAATAATATTGACAATTCTTGGAAAAGATAATCAAATCATCAAGGTAAACTACAATAAACTTTCCCATGTCATCACAAAAAGCCAGGTCCATTGCCCTTTGTAAAGTGGCACCGGTATTAATTAGTCCAAAAGTCATTTTATGATATGCAAAAGTATCCCATAGAGTAGTGAATTTAGTCTTATTTTGATCCTCCTCACTTACTTCCACTTGATTCTATCCCAAAAAACCATATAATATGGATAGTATTTCTGAACCTATCATTATTTGTAAAACTTGATCCATTATCGATAAAGGGTAATTATATTGTAGTGACGACTAATTCAGCTTGTGGAAATCCACACAAATGTAAATGTATTCATTCTTCTTTCTTACTAGAATAATAGTAGCTATCCATGTGGAATGATGAATAGGATAAATAATTCTAGCATTTAGCATTTTTTGAATCTCAACAAGAATGGTAGCTGAGATTTTTAGGTTGTACTACCTTTGTTTGTTTGTGAGGTAGGGATCTTGACTTGAGAGGAATCTCATGTTGAACTTCTTTTGGATGGAAAGACTTCAAGTCATAATATGAATAAGCCAGTACATCAATGTACTGTCACAAAAGTGTCACAAACTTATCATTTTCCTCCATTGTGCAACATTTCCCAACATTCAGCATCTTGGGATCACCTTCTATACTCAGATTAATTTATTCAATCTTTGTTGATGAATCTGATCCAAATTGTTGTTGCCATTTGATAAAGGGATCATGCTTATCAAAAAAAAATTTAGAGAGACCAATCCCTTGGGAATTTTATGCCCTTTTAGCTATAAGATTTCTTCACTAGTTTCTTGATCCATTTCAAAAATAGATTTCCCAGGAGGAGAATCACTCCCTTCAAAATACAATTCACTAAATTTTTTTGGTTTCTCCAAAAGGTGATGATTTGATCATCACTGTTGAAGAATTGCTAATGATTGTCATTATTAGGAACATTGGGTCTCCAAAAACCATTTTAATGGTGTACTCGTTCCCTAAAAAATCCTTGTGAGGAATAAGGAGAGTAGCTGATACTGCCAATGAATCATCCTTATCATTGTTTGGCAACTCATTCATAAAATAATAGAATAGATAGATAATCAACGTACCAAATTTGACAGGATAGTTTTGGCTTTCCTTGATCTTCTTTAGATTCTCCAGTAGTTGGATTCTCAGCAACTCACATAAATCATAATCAGCATTCTCTTTAACCATTTGATATGTGGTGTAAATCATAGTACCAGAAATAGAGTTCTCTTGGTTTGAGAAATAGATCTTATAGCCTATGACCATAGAAGAAAATCTTACCGCATGGTCTAGGATGTCATTTATGATTAATGCCCTCTTGTCAAATTAGGCTCCGATAGCCTCTGTAACAGTTTGATTCTTCACATCTTTCAGCAAGGGTGCACCTCTAGTGGAATTTAACCCTGTTACTTCCCTAATTGCCTCCTTGGTGATCTTGAAAGGTTGTTCTAACCACATGAATTCATCGTGAATTTGACTTAGGATATACCAGGCCCATTCATGCTTTGTGAATGCAGGAAACTCTACATAATGGATGAATTTCTTCTCTTTTAAGACTTTGTATTCTTCCTTTAGGTCAAATTAATCATTACTTAAATTCTTCAGGTATAGATCTAAAAATTTGTTGCCGCTGAGCTAATCTAGGGCAACATGGATATAAGCCCTAACATTTTCCACATACAAAACTCTATATGGTATTTTTGAAAATGCACCTATTGCATCAACTTTGATTTCCTTGAAGGGATGGTTCTTGAATTTGGGTTGAGGTCACTTAGTAATATAAACAACTTGTGGGGTTGCCATTGCAAAGATTTAGTAAAGTTTCAACTATAAATACCTTGTTATGCCAAATTAGGGTTTTCTTCACTTGAATTGCTCTAAGTTCTTTGAATCTTTGTTGACACTTGAAATCTTGCTTCAATATCTCTTGGATATATAATAGTTTGAATGCAAAGTGAGTTGTAATGCGAATGAGTTTTCTTTTTATCCTCTGAACTTGACCTAATCGTCATAAATGCCCATTCTCAAAAGCTGCCTAAGTTTTCTTTGATAGATACAATCAATCAAAATTTCTCCACAATGTACCACACTAATTTCTTTTATTCCAGATTTTCTTCCATAAGATGATTCATATCAGATTCTACCACACATCTTCGTGTCGGATTCCAACACTAACTATTTGGCTAGGGGTTTTTCATTTTCAACACTACTCCCCATGATCTAGAGCTCCCAATTTCCTTCTCGAAGGAAGTATCTCCACCAGATGATGGTGTGGATTCATCCTTGACTTCAATCACATCTTTCCTTATCCAAATCTTGCTCATTTCTTTCTTGGTTTGAACCAGATCAACCTTTTCTTTTCCTTTGTCATTCCTTTGCTATGTTTTCCTATTTTTAGTATGGTATTTTATTTTCACATTTTTACTTTTGCAGACTCTTGCAATATGTCCATACTTATTGCAATTGTAGCATGCCACATTCCTTTGTCTTTGATTCCTTATATTAGTTAGATTTGATCTACTTTGATTACCCATATGTCCAAATCTATTGCATGCAAAACAAATTCCATTGAATGATTAACTATTCCTTGCATTGTAGGAACCATTCCTTACCAAATTTCTACATTCACTTGATTTGTGACCAATTTTCTTGCAATTGAAACATTGACCAAAAAAGGATGAAATATTTTGATTCTAGTTTGTTCTACTCTTGCACTGAGTAGCTTTATGACCAAACTTATTGCAATTAAAATAATAGCCATTAAAAGATAGACACCATTGAGCATTTGGTTGTCTAATCGAAGGTCTTCTAGGTATTTTTTAATTTATGAACTAGTTTCTTCTATTTTGTTTTAACTCAATGTTTGTTTGGCCAGATTTTGAACTTTCTCCTTTCTCAAATCCCAAACCTTGCTTATCATCAACACTCCTTTCACTAGCAATCATCTCATCAAGCTTTGTAGAACTTATCTTGAACTTTTCTTCGTAGCTCTTGGCTGCTTCCAGATCAAATTTTAGAAGTAGCACTTCTTTGTCCAATTTTTCACATTCCTTTTATTTATCCTTAACCACTTGATTCAGATGCCTTTCAATTTCTTCCTTTTCAGCTTCCAGTGTCAATCCATTTAGGAACTCATGTGCTTCATCTAATTGATCATTTAGTTCCCTAGTTTTCTCTTTGAATTTCTTGACTTGCTCTCTTAGCTTTAGGATGCCCTCATTGGCTTCTTAAATATTAGCTTTTAGATTCCTAATTTCTTGCTCAGATTTTTCAAGATCAATAAGGGTTGCTTATAATTCCTTGTTTCTTTCATAATTTCCAAATCTTCTAGCTGCCATGCATGAACTCTCCTAGATCTTCCTCAAGTTGTTAGGTTTCTTCCAAGGAACCTTGCTCTGATACCAATTATTGATAGTAATGAATACTAAGAGGGGTGGTGAATCAGTATTCCACAAAACTTCTTCTTCACAAGTATGTTAATCAATTTCTGAATCTAATAATAATATAAAAGTAGAATAAGCATAGGAATAGAAAACACAATAACATAACACATGAACACTAGTATTTTTATGTGGAAAACCCAAAAAGGGAAAAACCATGGTGAGTGTTAGCTCACAATATACTAATATAGCACAATACCAAATTATAATAAGGGTCACTACCCTTAGAAATGCTCATTGCAAGAAAGGCTCACCTCCAAGAGAAATAAAGAAGGAAGAATGGATTAGTACCAAGTTTAACTGCTTAGATTGCATCTATACATGCATGATTACAACTCCAATGAAGCACATAATAACTGATTCAACATTCGTCATCTTTATCTACCCTATTTCATTGCTCTGCTCTTATTAAGAGATACGATCTCTCTTCTTTTGTTGATTGTTCACATATCTTCGCATGCTTTTAACCCACAAAATACCTATTCACTCAATCATCCATACCATCAAAACAAAATTCATTAGATATATATATCTACAACAAGATTTATCTTTGAATTAGGTTAGCAAGCTAAAACTGAAATGTGCAAACAAGAAGGCATACTTTGTCAGCTTGATCTTGTGTACAATCTGCATTGCCGACCCAAACAAATGTGTACAAGTATTAACATAGGTCGGGCCCAATCATATAATCACTTAGATTAATTATCCTAATGCTATAACTTCTCTGCATAAGGATCTACCATGCTTGTCGGTGAAAAGAAGCTAGGTGTGTAGAAATCACTTCCTACACTAATCTAAACAGGAGAGATGAGTGCAAATTCTATTTAACCTTTACAATTATAGTGTGAACAATCTAATAATGGAGATATTGTAGAAATACACAACACAAGAATGTAAGAGAGAAGAGAGAGAGAGAGAGAGAGAGATAACGTGGGGAAAACCCTTATTGGGTGAAAAAACCCACATTCCAAAACCTGCACAATGTATTATCAAAACAACAAGGTTTACAACACACTTGCAATGCAAGTCTTTATAGGAGTCTTAAACACTCGTATCTAGAGACAAACCGGCAGCATAACAGTACCTGTCAATCACATAATACATCTCCTCTCAAAGCACCTGCTGAAATAGAAGTTTACAAGGCAAAAATGTACTTTCCTTGAGATGGGCATCCAACTTGGCCTCATGGCCCAAAACCCATGCCTAGGGACACTTGTCCAACATTGCAACATGGTCATAACACTTGTCATATCACCCCATCCCAATATGGTCGCTCATTCCCAAGTTGGGCAATGACAGATGCTCTTACGACTTACGATTGTCATAGAATCCGTCATAACTGTCATATCCTACAGTTGTAAGAGAATCTATCATATACTGGCTAAAAATAGCATATTTTCTTACATATCATAATCCTCCTTGGGGCACCCAAAGATTCCTTCTTCCAAGATGCCTTGTGACACATTTCTTCACTTGTCATAGAATCTTCCATTTATGACTCTTACGTGTTATAGATTATGTCATAACCATTTTGGTCAAGATTCACTTACACACTAGTCAAGATGCTAAGACATGGAAAAAAACCTCTACTACACAAAGGGGATGCCTATCTCCACATGGAGTGAGTTGACCATCCTAGTCACCTTACAAGTGGAGTGACAACTCATCGTGCCACTTCACACTAAATGACAAAATAGGATGTGTAATAGAATTACAACATAGGATAAATAAATAAATATGTTACAATAAATAAATGCAAGGAATTATGAAGGTTGAGACACCTTAATTCCCAACATTCTCCCAATTGTTGAATATCTTGTAAGAGTCAATAGAAATAACATGATTTAACTACTATAGGCCAAAAGGTCGATAGACTCCGAAAGCCATCTAAACTTCTCTGTGCCCACTGGTTTCATCAATGGATCCGCAACATTTTTTAAAGTGTCTACCTTCTCCAAATTCACCTTCCCATCCTCTACCATGTCTCATACGAAATGAAACTTTACATGAATATGCTTTGTTCTAGCATGGAAAGTTATATTCTTTTCTAGGCAAATTGCACTATGACTATCACAACAGATAATAATCTGTCTTACATCAACACCAATATCTGAACACAATGTCTTAATCAAAATGGCTTCCTTGCAAGCATGAGTTGCTGCCATATACTCAACTTCTATCATGGACAAAGAAACCACAAGTTGTCGCTTACTCATCCAACTAATTGCACCATCGAACATAGTAAACACGTAAGCACTGGTGGATCTCCTACTGTCAATGTCACCCGCCCAATCAGAATCCACAAATCCATGAATACAAACTGAATGTGGAGGTCCTATAGGATTACCATGGTAGCATATGGAATACTCAGAAGTAACCCTCAAATATTTAAACACTCTCTCTACTGCATCCCAATGTACCTGTCCAAGATTAGCCATAAATTGATTAAGGACTCCCACTGCTTGGGCAATGTCTGGTCTTGTGCAAACCATAGCATACATCAGATTGCCAACAACACTAGCATAAGGTACTTTGCTCATGTCCTCTACCTCACTAGGATATTTTGGACAATCATTAATAGACAACTTTGTCCCCAAAGAAATAGGAGCACACTATGGTCTACAATCTGCCATCCCAAACCTATCCAACACAGTCTTCACATACTTACTCTTGCTTAACCAAAGTTTTATGTTAGCTGTCTCTTCTTATTTCCATTCCCAGAATGTACCTGGCTACCCCTAGTTTTTTCATCTCAAACTATGCTGACAACTGAGACTTCAAATTAGAAATCATATTCTTACCATTCCTAATCAACAACATATCATCAACATACAATGCAATAATGAGAATGTGATCATTGTTGAATTAATAATACACACAATGATATGATTTCGATCTCTAAAATCTAACGAACAACACAAAGGCATCAAACTTTAAGTACCACATCCTACGAGACTACTTCAAACCATACAAAGTCATTTTCAACTTGCAAAGCAAATTTTCTTTACCTTTCTCTATGTAATGCTCTAGCTATGACATGTAAATCTTTTCCTCCAAATCACCATGAAGGAATGTTGTCTTCAAATCGATCTGCTCCACCTCTAAGTCATAAGCTACTACAAGAGATAACAGGAACTGAATAGATGTCAGCTTTGCAATGGGAGAGAAAATTTCACCATAATCAATTCCCTCCACTTGTGAGTACCCCTTCGCAACCAATCTGGCCTTGTACTTTTCAACACTACCATTTGCACTGAATTTCTTCTTTAACACCCATTTACATCCAACAGGTTTCCATCCTTCAAGCAAAGGCACCAAGTCCCATGTTTTAATCTTCTCCAAAGAAGCCATCTCATCTTCTATGGCCTCCTTCTAGGAACCTACATCTTTCATGCCCATAGCCTCTGTCACAGTTCTAGGCTCATCAATGTTAGTAAGCAAGGCAAAAGCGTAACTAGAATCAAGCAACGAATAACCAAACCTATTAGGTTGCTTCCTTGTTTGTGTAGATCTCCTCAAAGACTTAGGTTGAGGTTCTACTTCTTCATCTAAACTTTCAGAGATGCTAGATCTCTCCTAATCATTAGGTCTCACATGATCTGTTAGTTCAATCTTCTCACAGATAGAAGGAAACTGAACCACATCATCTTTCTTTTCTGTTTCTTCTAGCTATAGAACAATGGGAGAAGGTGTTATCTCTTTGGAAATAACACTTCTTCTATATAATACTTTTTCAGACACAGGATCCCAAAGCTTGTATCCTTTCACACCGATACCATAGCCAATGAAAATACACTTAACATCCTTGTTCTCCAATTTAGACCATTTCTCCCTAGGCACATGTGCATATGCCTCACAACCAAAACCATGAAGATGTCTAACTAGAGGCTTCTTACTAGACCACACCTCCATAGGTATCTTACCAACAAGGGTTGATGTACGAGACCTATTTACCAGGTAGCAAATAGTAGATACAGCTTTAGCCCAAAACTTTTGTTCGAGGCTTGCTCCACTAAGCATACTCCTAACCTTCTCCATCAGTGTCCTGTTCATCCTCTCTACAATTCCATTTTGTTGTGGGGTGTATGGAGTTGTCTTATATCTTTCAATCCCTTGCTCTTTATAGAACTTATCAAACACTGTTGAACAAAACTCACCACCGTTGTCAGTCCTCAAACACTTAATCTTTTTACTAGTCTGATTCTCAACAAAATCTTTAAACTATTTGAAATGACTAAAGACTTTAGACTTGCTTCTGAGAAAATAAATCCATGTCCTACTGTAATCATCTATGAAAGATCCAAAATATACAAATTAGGAAATCAAAGGAACACTAACAGGACCAAACACATTAAAATAAATAAGATCCAACACACCAGAAGACTTGTGAGAACTAGAGTAAAACTTATCACAGTTTTTCTTTCCATATATACAATGTTCACAAAAGTTGAACTTGAGATTACAATCATTTAACTCCTTAATGATGTTTTTATTTTGTAGGGTTCTACGACCTTTCTCGCCAATGTGGCCAAATCTCTTATGCCATAACATTGTCTTTTTAGCAGGAAGCCTAACTTGCAAAGCATGAGCAACCTTGGGTACCCAAAATGCATTACCATCATAATTAGATACAATAGATTTCTTCACTCCTAGTTTAGATGGTGGGGATGAAGTGACTGTAGCTCTTTTCTTCAAGTTAGAAGAACTATTACACTGTGAAGTGCGTGCCTCCAGCTTAAATAGAGTGCCTCTCTGAGTACCCTTCACAAGAACCATAGATCCTCTAGTCATCTTGCATCCATCCTTTGAAAAGACAACCTACACACTTGCATCATTCAAATTACTTATAGACAGTAGGTTCCATGCCAATCCTGGGATGTGCATGACCCAAGAGATCCCCTTCACTCGTCCATCAGGGAATTGCATTGAGACTCTTCCATGACCAACAATCTTTAGATGAGAATCGTCACCCAGGTATACTCTTCCACCATCAAACTCTTCATACTTCATAAACTAGCTTCAATGTGAGGTCATGTGGAATGATGCACCAAAATCAATCAACCACACATCATCAAATGCATGGGTGGCCAGGGCTGTGATGAAGGCATCACCATCATCTTGTGACTTCTCAGAATCTAAGTCTGGGACATTCTTCTTCTTCTTCTTTTTCTTTTCCTCTTTACATTCCTTTCAAAAATGCCCAATTTTTCCACAGTTCCAATAGAGAGCATTGGACTTTCTAGGAGATTTGGATCTCCCACAGGATTTGAATCTTCTCTTCTCATCTTTCTTGTCCTTTATTTTCCCTTTCTCCTTGGGTCTTCCAGGAACTAGAAGAGCCTCTTTAGCTACTTTAGAAGACTTTCTCCAAATCTCTTCAAATAACACTAAAGATACCACTTCATCCATTTTGAAAGTGGATGTGGTTCTCTCAATAGACATAACAAGATGATCCCACAAGTTTAGTAAAGAACAAAGCAATGTCATACAGTGATCCTCCTCCTCCATCTTCACACCAATGGAAGTTAACTATGCAACTAACATGTTGAAAGCATTCAGGTGATCTACAATAGATCCTCCATCCTCCATCCTCAGAAAATACAACTTCTTTCTCCAAAAAAAGATTGTTCACCATGGATTTGGCCTGATAAACATCTCCCAGCTTCTTCCAAAGTTCTTTCATAGTCTTCTCCTCATGGACATTTAACAGAACAGAGTCAACTAGACTGAGTCTTATCAGACCCTTAGCATTCTGATCTTTGAGATCCCAATCAGCTTGTGCCATTGCAGTTGGTTTGCACTAGATATGGTTTCCCATAGGTCTCAATCAACAAGCATTCTTCCATCTTAAGTTTCCGTAACTTAAAATTTGTGCCATTGAATTTCTCCACCTCTAATCTTCCGGATGTGCCTGCCATCTCCTTCCTACAACAAGATTATAGAATACTTTGCATAGACTCCCACTCAACCTAAGATTAGCTCAAAAAAACCCCACCTAGTAGCTAGAACCAAAACTAGCTAGGCTCTGATACCAACTTAAAGGAAGCCAAATGTACGAAAATCGCTTTCTACACTAATCTAAAGAGGAAAAATGAGTGCAAATTATTTTTAACCTTTACAATTATAGTGTTATCAATCCAATAAGGGAAATATTACAGCAATACAAAACACAAGAATGTACGGTAGAAGAGAGAGAGAGATAAGATATAACGTGGGGAAAACCCTTATCGGGTGAAAAATCTCACTCTCCAAAACCTGCATAATTTATTATCAAAACAACAAGGTTTACAACACACTTACAATACAAGTCTTTACAGGAGTCTTCAACACTCATATCTGGAGACAAAATGGTAGCATAAGAATACCTGTCAATACCATAATACATCTCTCAAAGCACCTACTTAAATAGAAGTTTACAAGCTAAAAATGTACTTTCCTTGAGATGGGCCTCCAACTTGGCCTCATGGCCCAAAACCCATGCCTAGGGACACTTGTCCAACACTGCAGCATGGCCATGACACTTCTCATATCACCCCATCCCAATATGGTCACTTATTCCCAAGTTGGACAATGACAGATGCTCTTAGAACTCTTACAACTATCATAGAATCCGTCATAACTATCATATCTTACAACTGTAAGAAAATCTATCATACACTAGCTAGAAATAGCATATTCTCTTACATGTCATAACCCTCCTTGGGGCACCCAAAGATGCCTTGTGATACATGTCTTCACCTATCATAGAATCTTCCATTTACGACTCTTACGCATCATAGATTCTATCATAGGAATCTATCATAACAGTTTTAGTCAAGATTCACTTACACACTAGTCAAGATGCTGACACATGGAAGAAAACCTCTACCATAGAAAGGGGATGCCTATCTCCACATGTAGTGAGTTGATCATCCTAGTCATCTTACAAGTGGAGTGACAAGTCATCATCCCACTTCACACTAAATGACAAAATAGGATGTGCAACAAAATTACAACATAGGCTAAATAAATTTAAATACATTACAATAAATAAATGCAAGGAATTACCAAGGTTGAGACACCTTAATTCCCAATAGTCGACTTGTTCTTTAAGAACATACTTGGTCACTTCATCTATCATATCATGGCTCATATTGTGAACCTTAGGAGACTTAATAAATCATATCCAATAATCATTACTGACCTCTTAACAATCCTTTAGATCCGTGAAACCAGGTAAACTTACATGTCAAAATGTGGGTCTTGGAATTGTTGCACTGTCACAGAGAAATACTGTCAAACTAGAAGCCAATGCTAGAAAGCTTGTAGAATGTGATCTATTAAGCTTCAAGATCTATAATCCTGGGTTTAGGTAGTCATGACATGTCT
This sequence comes from Cunninghamia lanceolata, assembly GCA_027924645.1. NCBI lineage: Eukaryota > Viridiplantae > Streptophyta > Pinopsida > Cupressales > Cupressaceae > Cunninghamia > Cunninghamia lanceolata. Next base: position 7,275,645 of record BSBN01000050.1, on the reverse strand, counting down.
CTTAGTTTCCTCAGAACAACAGAACAAAATATGCACTTGCGGAGGAATGTGGACCATTTTACTTTGCATTGTACACATTTCTTGTCTTACCTCTGTTCATCTAGACTTAGACATTTTCTCCAAATGACTTTCGAAGGAAGTGATTACTTGAACACTGGAATATATCATCATCAAATAGCTATGAGTCATCATACCTGAACTACATTTGCAGGTCTTCATCTATGGAGGTATACTGATTTACTTTCTATCCCTTACTCCAAACACTGTCCATACTTGGTCATTTTGGCCTTCCAGACTTGAATACTTTTGTGCCTTATTGCAAATCCGAGTTGATCTTCTAGAATGGTGTCTTCTTTTCATGCTGATGTATCCTCTTTTCCTTGTTGCCATCAATGACAACATTCCAGTCTTCTTCACAATAGTCTCTCTTGCCAATAGGCTAAGTAAGAAATAAGATTTAGTGTCTCTTTCTATGGCAGAGGTAGAGTATATTTCTGTAGCATCATTTTGCACACATGTGTTATGGATGAGACAAACCTTGAACGATATCAAAGTTGTGTATGATGAGCCAATTTCTATTTTTTGTGATAATACAAGTGCTATTAACATTTCAAAGAATCTAGTGACGCATTCAATGACAAAGCATATTTCAATCGGGTATTACTTTCTGAGAGAGAAGGTTGCAGAGAATGAGGTAAAGCTTGAGTATGTGCCTGCAAAGGATTAGATTGTTGACATATTCACTAAGGCTCCTCCTAAGGATACATTTCAGTATCTCTTGGAGACATTAGGGGTTATTTCCCCTCCTTTGAACTAGATGCATAAGGAAGTGCATCTATCATGTGTGTGTTAAGATTCATTCTTCTCTGGACTAGTGTTGGAGGCTACCTCTCAAGAGGAGAAGGTAGTGGCTATGATGAATGTTGTAGGTAGGGAGAGTAAGAGTTGATACAATTTGGTGTGTACTCCTAAGAGGGAGTATTTAGAGTAGTAGTGAGCAATACAAGTATGTACAGTATCATAAGAAGAAAGAGCCAGAAAGAGTTGTGTCACCCTTTGCCATTGATGTTAAAGGGGGAGAGAGTTCTTGTGAAAAACAAAAGGGGAGAGAGAGAATTCAGTGATCAAAGAGATAGAGAAAGATGTGTAAAAGTGATGGGGAGAATAAGAGAGAGAAGCTAGTGCATATTTATGTCTTGATAGTTTTTCACGTCATGTGTTGCCATCAATGACAAAGGGGTAGATTGTTTCAAATTTGTGCTAATCAGTGTTGTCATTGATGTCAACAAGCTTGTGTTGTCATTGGTGTCAATTGTGTCTTCTAATGTGATTGATTTTTGATATAGTTTCCTTGCTTAAGGTGATTTTGGTTACTTTGTACAAGTGTTGAAGTTGTTGAGAATATGTTTCTATTGTTGGGTTTCTAGGTGCTTTTGAGAAAAATCTATTTATACTAGAAACGGTGCATTGAAGAAGTCTTCTAGCTTACAAAGTACTGTTCAAATTTTTTCTCTACATTTGTTCTGTGTTGGATGTCTAAGTGTATAGTTTGGATATGTTTCTTATAAGTGCTTGAAGACACTAAATCTAGAGTTTAGCTCTCTGAATCATTGTGAACTAAAATTTATGTTCACCAGTTTGAGAACAGTTTCTGGCAGTGTTTGTAGTGTGTTTGATAGAATGTATTTTGCACCACATTTCTTTGCTAAGTGGTTTCAGTTGATGCTATTCTTGATGTATTGTTGTAAAGTCCTTATCTACCTTTATATCAAAAGGTTTGTGATTTAGTGCTCTCGAAGGTGACTTTCTGTGTAGTAGATTTCTACAATGTTGTTTATAAGAAAGGTGTGAACTTTCTTCAGGTGAAAGATGTTGTGGCTGAGTATGTTGGTTTTTAGGTGACCTCAAGATGTTTGTTGATGTTTCTAGATTGTTTTAAATTTTTTTTTAAGGTCCGCAAGATGTATTTATCTTTTGAGGAAGTGTGTGCTTAATTGTCATAGTGTTTACACAAGTTTGGCTGACTTGGTTGTTTACACTATTTACAAATGAGCTTCATGGATTGTGGAAGCATGGAATAGTGTGAAAGGATAAAATTAGGTCCATGCTAAGGTGTGGAATGATCCATATTCATTCCTTTCCTCTATAGGACTGTTTAGGTCCAGATCTAATTTGAATTTCAAGGGTTAAGTTGTGTTTTTGACCTTGGAGAATGATTTCAAGTTTGATAGTGATATAAATGAACGTCAAAAGTTTGTGTGCATGGGTATGTGAGAGCGATATGATTTTTTTGATGTGAGTTTGATCAAAGTAGTGAAAGATTTCATGTGTTAGGCTATTGGATGCAGTGAGCAGAAGGTGACTATTATTTGCAAAGTTGTTGCGAAGGTGATCTTTGACTTGCGAATGTAGAGCTTCATTGGAACTAATTCCATGGATTTGTTAGATGTAATTATATTAGTTCAACCCTGGCAATGAGACACCATTCTCTTCTTTCTTAGTGGGTAGTGAGTCCACTTGGATAGAGAGTCTACCTGTAGTGAGCATTCTTTCTTTTGGGCAGTGAGCACTCTGGCAGTGAGCCTTTGTAATTTGGTATTATTACTACATGATATAGTGATCTAATCCTCACCGTGGTTTTTTCCTTTTTGGGGTTTCCATGTAAAAAGATGGCGTTGTCTTTTCTATGGTGTTGTTATGATTCAATTTTTGTTACTTTCTTTTCATGCTTAAGCATCATAAAAAAGTTAAAGGTAAATGTGGATTTGAATGTTTTTAAGGCTTTAAAATTTTTCATACAACTGATTCACCCTCCCCACTCACAATTGTCTTGTGCATTCGAAATGAAATAGAACACTACTTGTAGTGATAATACTTCTCAAAATGAAAGCTAATCAAAATATGATACAAAGTTTGTCACATGCACAAAGTATAGGTAACAAAGACATGCATAACTATAGATGCATACACATACATAATGCAACTTGAGCTAATGAATCTAGGTGAGTGTATGATAGATCCCTTGATGACTTGACATTTTCAAGTGGCTAAAACCTTCTTCCCTTATGATACTCTCTCTCCAACCTAAGAGAGCATTAGTATTTCATTTTGTACGGAAAAAACATAAAATAATTAGTCATCATCAAATTGACATCTAATAAAAATTCATAATTAACTAATCATTACTATGAATCATTTCAATTAGATTCAAAAGATCATTTGTATACTCAATTATCTTTTATAATCATTCAATTTAATCAATATTTAACTAGGCACAACAAAAGGGAAGTGACTCTTAAAAAATGTTGATGGTGGTTGGATTCCTCCACATGATGTAGCACATAAAGCAAATCAAAGGGTGAGGAACTTGGCATGCTTTAGGTTAGATAGGGAGATATGATAGTTTATATGAGGTATTAAGTTTTTAGACTTGTTAGGTGAATATTTTGTTATCAACTAATTGATGACAAAAGGGTTATATCAATCACAATGTGATGAGATATAATCTCTCCTCTCATAAAGGGGAGGCTCCCTTCTTATTGCCCACTATAATCAACAAGTACTTAACTATGTTTATTTACACTAAAACTAACACGTGGATGTTTCCATATCATCTATTTCTCTTATTTTAGAATATATGTTTACTTACAAATATTTAGTAACAAACTCTTGATTCTTACAAAGTGTGATAAACTAAAAACTACTTGTTGGAACAATAATAATTGATATCCAAATTGAATAAACATAAGAATAACCAAAGTGATACAAGGATGTGTTATTACTAAGAAATCCATAAAATCACAAAGTCTTTTGTTTCTTCTTAATATATATGAAAAAGTATAGAAATAAGGTGCAGCCCAAAGTCTTCACCATATGCTAAAATGAGATCAAATAAACATAGAAGATAACTAGTAGCTCAAAATCTTTCAAGTATCTTCCAATCAAAAATATAAAACACAAATCCAAAGATAATATTGCAGCTCACAATCTCCAAAACCATCTTTAGAACATCTCCTAGATTATCCAAATTCACACTACAATTAAATCAAATGCATAAGAAAGTACAAGGAAAAAGACATAAGAACATCTCCAATGCACCACAAGTTTGTTTTAAGACAATGATTGAATGCCCACTTTCTTTTCTTATTATTGATAGAATATGATTTACAACTTGAACACAAAGTTTCAAAATGGTCTTCAATTTGGCAATGTTTCACTTCAATAACTGAAAGATGATATTTACAATGGAGTGAGCCCTCTCTATTTATAGGGAGAGGATACAAGAAAAAATATGGAATTTACAACTAACATGACTTATTCAAAATCAAAGCTCTAATTGACTTGGGACTCTCTATCTCAACTTCATGTAATCCTATTTTACAAAGAGACATGGAGTTTATCATCTACAGATTAAAAATTATATAACTAAAGCATGGAAGATAAACTAGGTGTCCTAAGACACTTTCTCATCATTTTGATCCTTCTCTAAAAAGTCTTCATATCTCACCATAGCAGCCTGGACTTCATCGCTGTTAGGCCCTAATGTATGTTTGGAGGTGTTAAGAACTCTTCTGATGTACTCTGTGAGGGTGACTAGCCCAGCCTTGTGCTTATTCAATTTTTTTTGTAGTCTATTCATAATCATTTGGAATTCCACCAACCTATTGATAGAAGCTAATGTGAAATCTTATGTCTCTATATCTATTTGTATTAAGCTGGTAAACTCTTGGATGACTGTGTCTGCAGGGAGTGTCTACTAGTTATCATCTAACATGCAATAAGGAAGTTCAACAAGATCATCTAAAATGTCTAGGACTTTGCTTATTCCATTTTTTGAATCCTACTTCAAGTCTTTGATTAAGCTTTTGATAACCTTTTTCTTATTGATCATGGCCTCCTTGTATTCCATATACTTCTTTCTATTGGGGATCACCCCATGTTCAACCAACACTTCTATTTTAAAGCCTCACAACTTATTCCATGAGTCAAGATCTTGTTCAATGAGTTTCATATCTTGAGAAAGAATCTCAAGTGTCTGGTTGATCACATTCCCTACTTCACCTAGGTTATTATAAAGTTCAATTGATGACTTTACTAGTTGAATACCTTGGGCTATTACTCTTTCAATCTAGTCATATATAGCTTGACCTTTAGCACTGATCCTTTCAGCCTTTTGAATGGCTTCATCATTTGTAATGACCTTAATAGGTTCTACCTTTTTTGATGATTGGGCTATCTTCAGAAGTACTAATTTTATCTATTCCAGTTGTACTTTGAGTTGATCCTTGATTACCTTGTCTTCGTCATACCTTTCTACCAATGCAGACAATTGTGCTAGCAAATCTTCTTTAGCACTTTCAAGTGTTTTTTTGCTGAGTTTAACTCTTCAGACAATGTAATCTAAAACCTAAACTTTTGTGATATTTTTTGTTAGGTGGAGGCACAACTACCTTAGCATATTTGTTTCCTGACTCGTCAACAAGCACCCTAAATATGGCCTTGCCTTTCTTGGTCACTTTTGACCTCATTGGAACCAATTGACCAAAACCAAAATCCTAAGGGGACATGACTTGCTTGTTTCATTTTGACTTTTGTGTCATAAGCCATGGGGGAAGAACAAAAGAATTTCCTCCTGCTTCTCTTGCCAGAATTCAGGTACTGATGGGGTAGGAATTGCAGGTTCTTGTGAAATAGGTGGTATGGAAGAATCTTTCACTAGTGAAGACACAAGTGGAGTAATAGCAATAATGGGTGGAGTTTGGATCTGCACAGTAGTGGAATTGATTTTAATTGACACTTTGGAAGAGGAAGAAGACACAAATTTCTCTCAGATTGTGCAATTAAATCAATCATTGATGCATGTACATCTGATAAACTAGGTATGGATGAAAGGGAACCAAAAATATTATCAATGTTTTCATAGCCAGGGAGACCAAACAATGATTCATATTTAGGTGTTGAAGAGGATGAGTGAATAGAATGTATAGACACATTGGGTGATTTAGGATTAGTAGAAATAGATGGCAATTCTTGTGCACTTGAAGACACGGGAAGAACAAGAGCTTCAACATTTGAATCTAAATGAGAATAATGAGGAGGTGTTACCTATTTAGACTTAGTTTGACAATTAATACAAAGTTCCTGTGATCCTTTAGTAGACATTTCTTCTTCTTCAACATCTGGCTGAGCATATGTTCCCTCTTTTTCCTTCTTGTCTTTATCTCCTATTGTCTTGAAGATATATCTAGGTTTCTTACGAATGGTAGAAGTGTCCTCTTATTCTTCATTCTCAACTATTATTTCTTACAATATAGGTCCCTCTGTCTATTCTTCTTCTAATCCTATTTTAAAGGGTTTTAATTTTATCCCTTTCTTTTGCAACTAGACATTTGTGTTCGAGAGAATAGGCTAGAACCTTTCTCTTATTGAGGTCATCTCCTTTTGAGACCATTGAATTGAGGGAAGAGGAGTATTGACAATTTTTTACCTATATATACAACTTTGACTGAGTCACTTTCTCCTTGCATATACTTTGGGATTTCAGCCATTTGAAAGTTCCTGATTTGCTCGAAAGAAAGTTGACTATAGTCCAGTCTCTACACATCTTCCTTAGTTCAACATTTGGTCCAAACATCTTCAATCTTATGGACATGTGTATAATTAGCTTTCATCTATCTGTCATCCCTTGGTAATCAAAATCATGCCTTTTCCTATATTTCTTCAAGGTGATCCATTGCAATTTTGTTTCCATTATTTTTTCCATAGGAGTCATGTAAATAGCATATATACCAATTTTAAATTGAAATTCAAATGCACATCTACAACTTGTCTACATAATTCCATCAAAATTAACCTATCACCTAGATACCTTGGGAGCATTTATATGGTTGTCCACTGAAACAACTAGCTTTGATATAAGTGAAGTTAGGAAATTATAGAAATATGCATTTTAACTTTTTCACCTGTTCCCAAGCCTCATCAGAGACTCTCTTCTTTTCAAGATCCTTTCTAACATACATATGTAATTATAGAAAAATGCATCATTCTGTCTCTTGAAGTGTTTGATTCTCTCCTTCAGTGTTAGCTCGGGGTAGTAGTCATACACATGGATATTCCTCTTGTCACCTTTCGAAGTAAGTCCTAGAAAATGCTTCATGGAAGTGACAAAATACACCAAAAACGAAGTCATATAGAACTTCAATGATGTAGACACCATAGACAATTGGGCATAGATAGAGTCACTAAATTATTGTCACCACCATATCTTTTGAATACCCTTTTTGATAACATGAGTATACTTGTACATCCATTCCTAAAAGGTGTTGGATGTTGGAAGACCTTTTACCATACTAAGGAGAGTTATGAGATCACCTACCTCATCTATGAACTCACTCCAAAAAAATGTTCTAAGACCACCTCAAAATTGTAGGCCTATGAGTCTTGAGCTACTAGGTGTCGATGATTCTCTTGCACTTTTCTATATGTGTATCATAGTGATTTTTTGCATCTTCAATTGTGAGGTTGGCATAATCATCAATACCTAGACACATAAAGACCTTGTTAAAGAACTCTTCATCTAACTTTCTAATGACTTTCCCTTCTACATCTGATATGCTTCTGGTGTCCTTTTCAAATTTCCTCGCCATTGCCGATATGAAATCAAGATTCTGAGTAGATATCAGGAAGGTGGAAAACAAATGGATGTCACTATTAAGAATTCATTGTATGTGTGATAGCACAGGTTGTTGATTTATCCTTTCTGAGAACTTTCACATGTCCACATGCCTAGCTACTATATTTTTGATATCATCAATTTTAGATTCCACAAAGGTCATTCAACTGACACCTTGATATTTGTACTTCATTTTCTTTATTGGAGAAGGTTTAGACATTTGGCAGTCAAGTACAAAAATTTGATTTTTAGAAATTTTCCTAGAGCTAGGAAAATTTCATACATCCATCATTGTTTAGTGGCAGAAAAAATCTGCACTTCTACACTATAAAAGCTTCATGTGCAATGCGGGAGAAAATCTCCACTTATGCATTTTGATATTTCATAGGATGTAGTTTAGAGAAAAATCTCCGCACTACATGTATTTTTTAGTTCAAGAACAAAGGATGCACTTTGGAGAAAATTCTCCGAAGTGCATTTGGGAAAAAATGAGGTGATGTAGTTTGAAAAAATTTCACCGAAGTGCATCCTTTGGGAAAATCTAAGTATTATACTTAGCATTTTAAGGATGGGACAATGTGTTGTGTAGGTTTTATTCTTTGCACAACACATAGAAAATAGTGTTGTGCAGAGTTTAAAACCTATACAATACACTGCAAAGTGTTGGGCAAAAATGATATATTGTGTAGATTTTATTCTCCTCACAACACTTAAACCACAGTGTTGTGTGGAGAATAATCTCTACACAACAAGTATGTTGTTTAAGTTATAAAGAAGATTGTGTTTTGCATCGTTTATTCTCTACACAACACCTTATTAAAGGATGTTATGCAGAGAGTAAACTCCACACAACACATAGTTGTTGATAGAGTTCAAAAAGGTGTCAAGGATGTTAGGGTGTTGTGTGGGTTTTGATCTCCACACAACACCTAACACAGGGTGTTGTGTGGAGATTAAAACTGTACAACAACCTATTAAGAGGTAGAGAAAAAAGGAACATGTTCAGATTTTAATCTCTGAACAACATGTGATCCTAAGATCATATTGTTCAGAGATTAAAATCCAAACAACATTTTTTGAAGGGAGATGGCATAAATAAATAAGAAGGAAAAAATAAAAATGAATCTAGGGCTTCAAATAGGAAGAACAAAGGAAAACAAAAACAACAAAACTTAGGGTTTTGAACAGTAGAAGCGAGGATTCCAAAAACTTGGCAGAGAAACCAAAGAAACCAATAATACAAAACTCATAAATCTAGATTTAGGATTTTCATTAACACACAAAAAATGATGATTCAAAGCACTAATGAACACAAAACATAGAGCTTAAAATTAATGGGATGACATACCCAAAGCACGAAGAATGAAAACCTAAGAACGAAAACAACAAACAAGGAGCTAGATTTGCATAGGGCATGAAGGAAGGCAAGAGACACAACACAAAGGTATAAAATAAATTAAGAAATAAAACAAAAAACAAAAGAAATAGGGGGGAAAAGGATTATACAAATCTTCCATTAATAACCATTACAGGTCATATGTGCTTCTTCAAGAGTGTAGTTGTAGAGAATTTCTTTACAACTACATGACATGTGTAGTTGAGGAGAATTTATCCACAACTACACACCACATGCATAAGTGTAGATTTTTTTCACTTCTACATCAAACATAGAAATAAAGACTAACACTAAAAATGCAAACACTTGTTAAAAGTCTAAAAATGAATAATGACTCAAATCAGAGAGGATTCCTCGATGGGTCAAACCACGCCTGAGATGACCTATAATCATATTGATTTGCATTCTTAGAGGATGTGGGCTATAAAATGGACAAGTTTGATAGGGGTTATCCCACAAATTGAGCAAGAAAATTTTGAGTATAATAGTTGGCTCTAATTGTGAATCTTTCTTTGATCACCCTTTGAAATGATAGAAGGGAGAAGAATCCTAGAACTCTAAGAGGCTTCATCTAACCATTGGGCTATAGATTTGATTGACAAACATAAAATGAAACAACAAAAACAAATGACCACAAAATAATACAAATTGTACAAACTTATCTATTGCTTCACTAAGTGAAAAGCTTCAGATGTTGTCCACTGTGGGGTAGTACAAAAGTTGTCCCATCCTGATACTATAGAAGAAAACTATTTTCACCACAGAGATGATGAATCATGAAAGGACCTCTCCACAAAGAATCAAAATTTCCATGCATCCCTTTCGGCTCTCTTCTCTTGCCCCATAACAAAACTTGATCGCCGATTTGGAAATTTTGGGACTTTGCTTTCTTGTCAAAGAGCTTCTTCACTTGACTATGGTGTTTTGCAATGTGATCCACAACCTTCACATGTTGTTCTTCAAGTTCAACAAGAAACATGACACTCTTTTCAGTGGAACTATCAAAAGCTTCATCCTCAATTGCTTTAGCCAACTTTAGAGCTAGCAACTCCAATGTGATAGGTATCTCAACATTTAAACCATATAGAAGCTGAAATGGAGACATGCTAATCACCCATTTGGGGGTGATATGATATGCCCACAATGCATCATATAATGCCTTGTCCCAAGTTCTTTGATTTTCATTAACCAACTTCCTGATTATGGTAACTAGATTCTTATTGTTTGATTCAGCTTGACCATTTCCTTGAGGGTAATAATCAAAATAATGAGCAAGAATGATTCCATACTCAAAACAAAATTTAGTTATCTCATTAGATGAAAAATAAGTAGCATTATCCACTACTATCTTGTTTGGTAGTCCAAACCTTCAGATAATATTTTCTTTGAGGAAGTTGCAAACCACTTTGAAAGTAGCATGCTTCATAGGAATGCCTTCCACCCACTTGGTGAAATAATCAGTAGCCATTAGAAAATAACTATGGCTTGCACTTGATTGTGGGTTCACTACACTAATGAAATCAATACCCCATTGTTGAAATGCTTCTTCAATCAATACTAGTTTGAGGGGTAAAACTACCAACTTGGGTTTCCCCACAAACTGTTGACACAACTCACACTTATGCACCTAGTTGTATGCATCCTTAAATGGTGGGACCAGTAGTACCTTGCTCTCAAAATTTTGTGAGTTGTAATTAGAGCTAAAAAATGTCCTCCGCACACTAAGTTGTGAAATGATTCCAATATCTTACCTTGTTGTGCTTTGTCAACACATCACAGAAAAATCCCATCAATACTCCTTTTGTAAAAACCATTATCCCATAAAACTAAATTTAGGGCCTTGAGTTTGATTGTCATTTTCTCCTTATTTGAAAAATGCTTAGGACATTCTCCATATGTGAGGAAGTGTGCTATATGTGAATACCATTTGTCCATTGTGCTTACAAACATGACTATGTGAAGCACCTTGATATTTACTTCCTCATCATCAGATATCTCTTTTCGTATGTTATCAACAATCAACTGGCACAAACCTTTCCCACAAACTAACTTATTGGGTCTAATCTTCATGTCATACTCTTGGATCTTAGGAATCTAATAACCCCTTTTTCTCCCAAACTCCTGTTGAGTCAAGATAGACTTGACCATCGAATTAGGCACCAATACAATAGTATGGGAGTTTAGAATGTAATACTTGAAATGCTTAACTGCTTTTACCATAGTGTAAGTGTGTTTCTCCGTTGGTGAGTACTTGAGTTCATGAGTCTTCAGAGGACAACTCATGAATGCTATTGGAGATTATATCCCCTCCTTTTGTTGCACTAAGTTGGTAGAAAGAGCATGCCCTGAAGCATAACTGTACATGATACAATTTTTAGTGTAATCTGGGCAGACTAAGATAGGGCCATGTGTAATTGCCTCTTTTATATCATTGAAAGCATCTTTTCCTTCTTTATTCCATCAGAATGTGGATTTTCCTTTCATCATAGCTACAATATGACAAGTCTTTTCAGCAAAATCTGGAACAAATCTTCGTAAGAAATTTACCTTCCCAAAGAAAGAGTCCACAACTATCTTAATTGAAGGCATGATAAGGCATTGGATAGATTTGACTCATTCAGGGTCAATATTTCTACCTTCCTTAGACACAATGTGTCCTAGGATTTTACCTTCTATAACCCCAAAAATGGACTTCTCAAGATTTAATGAGATGCCATGTTGATGGCACCTTTTAAGCACTTGCCATAAATGATGAGAATAATCTTGACAATTCTTGGAAAAGATAATCAAATCATCAAGGTAAACTACAATAATCTTTCCCATCTCATCACAAAAAGCCAGGTCCATTGCCCTTTGTAAAGTGGCACCAATATTGATTAGTACAAAATTCATTATGTGATATGCAAAAGTACCCCATAGAGTAGTGAAGTCGGTCTTGTTTTGATCCTCCTTGCTTACTTCCACTTGATTGTATCCCATGAAACCATCTAATATGGATTGCATTTCTTAACCTATCATTGTTTGTAAAACTTGATCCATTATCGGTAAAGGGTAATTATCTTTCAGTGACGACTAATTCAGATTGTGGAAATCCAAACAAATACAAATTTATCTATTCTTCTTTCTTACTAGAATAATATTAGCTATCCATGTGGAATGATGAATAGGATAAATAATTCTAGCATTTAGCATTTTTTGAATCTCAGTAAGAATGGTACCTTAGATTTTTAGGTTGTACAACCTTTGTTTGTTTGTGAGGTAGGGATCTTGACTTGAGAGGAATATCATGTTGAACTTATTTTGGATGGAAAGACTTCAAGTCATCATATAAATAAGCTAGCACATCAATGTACTGTCACAAAAGTGTCACAAACTTGTCATTTTCCTCCATCATGCAACATTTCCCAATATTCAGCATCTTGGGATCACCTTCTATACCCAGATTAATTTGTTCAATCTTTGTTGATGAATCTAATCTAGATTGTTGTTGCCATTTGATAAAGCGATCATGCTTATCAAAAAAAAAAATTAGAGAGACCAATCCCTTGGGAATTTTATGCCCTTTTAGCTATAAGATTTCTTCACTAGTTTCTTGATCCATTTCAAAAATAGATTCCCAAGGAGGAGAATCACTCCCTTCAAAATACAATTCATTAAAATTTTTTGGTTTCTCCAAAAAGGTGATGATTTGCTCATCACTATTGAAGATTTTCTAATGATTGGCATTATCATGAACATTGGGTCTAAAAACTATTTCAATGGTGTACTTGTTCCCTGAAAAGTCCTTGTCAGGAATAAGGAGAGTAGCTGATACTGCCAATGAATCATCCTTATCATTGTATTCCCTAGGGACTATAGATATGTTGATGGTGTCAAAATCATCGATGCAATCCCAAACACAATTGTGATAATGCCTCAATCTTTCATTCTTTGTCTGGTAAATATTTCTTACCTAACAAACAATTAGCTCAGTATCACCTTATGCATGAAGATTTTTTATTCTCTTCTTTTGTGCAACATTCATACCTAACAATAAAGCCTCATACTCATTAGTGTTATTATTATTATCAAATTACAACTTGAAGGAAAAGGGGAAGATTTTTCCTTTTGGGGATATGAGGACTATCCTTACTCTAGATCCGGTGGAACAATAACTTCCATCGAATTCCAAAGTCCAAACATCATTTAAACTTCCTATCTTTGTAGCTCCAAAATCTGGAGTCTCTTCACTTGGAGAGGAAGAATCATCTATTACATGATCCTCAATTGAATCATAAATAGAGGACTCAAGAACTTCATTAGTTGTCAGAAAAAATGTGCTCATTCTAGAAGACTCAAAAAGAATTTGGGATTTTTGATCCTTAGATTTTGTCATGTTGTATTTAGCCTCTCTTTCTAGAAGAAGCTTCTACATAAAACCTTTGATAGATATCCTAGCTTCGAACCAATCCATGTTGATCTCACCACCAACACCCTTATAGAAATTTCATCCTAGCAATATCCCATATGAAGCTGGGACATCAGCTGCCAAGACTATCATTTTTATCCTTTTTTTCAGGAAAAGCAGCAAATGCAAACTGGGCATCCTTGATTTTCCCTATGAGGGGCACTTGCTTAGTTTCCATGGAAAAACAATGACCAAAAGTCTTTGTCAATGTTAATCCCAAAGCATTAGCTACTTTGGCTAGCATCAGATTATCAAAAGCACCTAGACCTATGATGCAATTACTGAGTTTATGGCCATGGACAAGGAAATGTAGAAAGGTTCTATTTTCCCAGTAGTAGATGAAGGAGTGGCAACAAGGTTTACTTGGGTGGTTCTTGCTTTAGGACCAATAGGAGTATTCTTGGAGGAGTCTAGGCTAGTAGGGGTAGCTTTGTTTTTGACAAATTTAGCCAATCGCTCAAACTGTTTGGGGATAGCTTGAAGATACGCACTGCCATTTGAATTTTAATCTTCTTAGCATGGTCTATAATATCGAAATCTTGATAAGGATTTTCTATAGAAGATAAAGGGTTTTCACTTTGGGGTTTGGTATTTTGGGCACTAGGTCTGGTCATAGAAGAAAAAGCAGGAGGATTTGGTGCACATACTTGTTTATTTCCTATCATGTCCTTTGGCTAAAATGATAAAAGAGTCCCCATTTTAGCAATGGAGATTACTAGATGTGGGTCATCCTTTGTCTTTGCTTTATCAGCCACTCGTTGATGGTTCTATTGATTTTGAGACTAGATAAAACCAACATAAGATTCACCATAGGCATCTTCTTCTTGTTAGATTTGCCAACTACCTCTTCTTCATCCTTTGTGAAGAGGTTAGCATCATCTTCTGAAACATATTTTGACTATGGAAGATTATCTCATTTAGATTCGTAAAAACTCACTGCTGCATTTACGAGTGGTGCTTCCAGTGTAAGCCTTCCTTGTGGTGGGATAAGTTTATTCTGGTTTTGATTCCTTGTAGCATTTCTTTGGTAGTTAGAATCGTTTGGGTATGTTCTCCTTGGAATGTATTTATAGGAGGGATAGATAAACTTTGAGACATTTGCTTCTTGAGGGCCAACAACTCATTGGCTAGCTTCTACACCATAAGATCTGTGGTGCTGGTAGAAGGTGACGTTGTAGAGAGTTGTCCTCTAGACCTATTTGAATCTTTTCTCAAATTTCCTGTGAGAATTAAATCATTTTCCAGCTTGGTAGCCAGTCTTTGAGAAGCTGCAAGATCATCTAGGGCTACCCTTTGTAGAAGAAAACCTACCTTAGGCACTTTAGTGTTGGTGAAGAAACACTTCAAATTTTTATTTGTTGGTTGAGCAATAGTTGGAATTCTATTCATCAACTTATTGAACTTAGCCATGAACTCACATGGGTTCATGTAGTTCCTTTTTCATCAGAGTAAGTTGAGCCAACAAAGCATGAGCATCTTCAGCTAGTTTAAATCTTGCTTCAAATTTGGTCTAAAGTGTATCCCAACTAGTGATAATTACCACTAAGAGATGATATAACCAATCAACAGCCACTCCTTGGAGCATTTCAACAAACAATCTCACAGACACATCTACATTTTCTACTCTGAGAACAACATGCAATGTAAAATGCAACAATGTTCTAATCTAGATGTTGTTTACCATCCCTACAGAACTTGGGAAAGTTCTTGCATGATCCAAGAGGTAGTTCATGTGATGGTGGAGCCAAATTTAGTGGCCCAAATGCATTTCCCCATGGACCTTGAGAAATCATTCTACTAGGGTTGAATGGGGGGATAGCAAACCTTTGAATTGGTGTGACAAGTAGAACTCTACGAGCACTAGAAGCTTTTCTCGATATAGGAGACTTTGTTTTTGTAGGAGGAAAACTCCTTGTATATGATAGAGGCGATCTCATACATGTAGGAAAAAAGCAAAGTTATTCTTTTGCATCAATTCAAATAGGATCTATGAGTCCTTGATCTCTTCTACCGCCTGTATACCTTTGTTCTACCAGAGTGCAATCTTGACAAACAATAGATCAGTAACAACAGAACAATTACAAACAATAAAAGTTGGTATAGTTCAACTAAATGCGAGAAGCTCTTGGTTGTGTATTTAGATCCCTAGTAGAGTTACAAAAACTATTGGGTGAATATTTTGTTATCAATGAATTGATAAAAAAAATGGTTATATCAACCATAATCTAATGAGATATAATCTCTCCTCCCAGAAAGGGGAGGCTCCCTTCTTATTTCCCATTACAATCAAAAAGTACTTAACTATGTTTATTTACACTAAAGCTAGCCTATGGATGTCTCCATATAATCTATTTCTCTTATTTTAGAATAGATGTTCACTTACAAACTTTTAATTACAAACTCTTGATTCTTACAAAGTGTGATAAACTAAAAACTAGTTGTTGGAATAATAACTTATATCCAAATTGAATAAATGTAAGAATAACCAAAGTGATACCAAGATGTGTTAATACCAAGAAACCCACAAAAGCACAAAGTTTTTTGTTGCATCTTATGTTAACTTGAAGCTGAAAAACTATAGAATAAGGTGCAGCCCAAAGTCTTCACCATATGCTAAAATGAGATCAAACACACATAGAAGATAACTAGCAGCTCAAAGTCTTTCAAGTATCTTCCACTCACAAACATAAAACACAAATCCAAAGATAATATTGCAGCTCAAAGTCTCCAAAATCATTTTTGACTTTTTCTTCATAGCCTTTTATTTTATTTCTTTCTCTTTATCTCTTTTCCCGTTTGTGGTCTTTATCACTTCTCATTGGATGGATTCTCCTTTTATGTTTTCAGTTTTATTTTAATTTTATTTTTACATAGTTTTTTTTCCTTCTTTTTTGTTGGTTGTATTTCCCCATTCTCCCACCTTTGTGGTTTTATATTTTTTCCTTTTTCCTTTCCCCTTTTGTTTCTTTACCTCTTGTCAACCTAGCACTCTGTGCCAAAACCTCCTCTCTCTCCTTTTAAGGATATCCCTACAATTTTACTCATTCTCATTCTCCTCTTTTCTTTCCAATGATGGATCACTAAGTGTGATCCAAAATGTTGATGCAAAAAAAGTAACAAAGTTTTTCCAGAAGCTTAACAATTTAATTTAGAACCTCTCCTAGATTATGCAAATTCACATGACAATTCAATCAAATGCATAATAAAGTATAAGCGAAAATACATAAGAACATTGACAATGCACCACAAGTTTGTTTGAAGACAAAGATTGAATGCCCATTTTCTTTTCTTATTATTGATAGAATATGATTTACAACTTGAACACAAAGTTTCAAAATGCTCTTCAATTTGGCAGTGTTTCACTTCAATAACTAAAAGATGATATTTACAAAGGAGCCACTCTTTATTTATAGGGAGAGGCTATGAGCAAAAGCATGGAATTTACAACTAACTAGACTTATTCAAA
The DNA here is from genome assembly GCA_027924645.1 of Cunninghamia lanceolata. NCBI lineage: Eukaryota > Viridiplantae > Streptophyta > Pinopsida > Cupressales > Cupressaceae > Cunninghamia > Cunninghamia lanceolata. The sequence continues at coordinate 7,258,664 of BSBN01000050.1, read as the reverse complement.
ATCAAAATGTTCTAATTGACATGGGACTCTATATCTCAACTTCATGTAATCTTATTTTACAAAAGGACATGGAGTTTGTCATATATATGAATTATAAATTACATAACTAAAGCATGGAAGATAAATTAAGTATCCTTAGACACTTTCTCATCATCTTGATCCTTCTCTAAAAAGTCTTCATATCTCATCATGACGGACTAGACTTCATTGTTGTCAGGCCCCACTGTATGTTTGGAGATTGTAAGCAATCTAGTGATGGAGTCCATCAGGGTGACAGACCCACTCTTGTGCTTATTCAAAATCTTATGCAATCTATCTAGAATCATATGGAATTCCACCAACCTGTCAATAGAAGCTAATGTGAAATCTTTTGTCTCTATCTTTGTTTGTATTAAGGTGGTAAACTCTTGGACGAATGCATCTACAAGGAGTGTCTACTAGTTATCATCTAACATGTGACAAGGAAGTTCATCAATCTCATATGAAATGTCTAAGCCTTTTCTTATTCCCTTCTTCAAATCCTCCTTCAATTCTTTGATTAGGCTTTCTATAACCTCTTTCATATTGATCATGGGATCCATGTATTCCACATACTTATTTCTATTAGGGATCACCCCATGTTCAACCAACACTTCTATTTTAAAGTCTCACAACTTATTCCATGAGTCAAGATCTTGTTCAATGAGCTGCGTATCATGAGTAAGAATCTCAAGTGTCTAGTTGATCTCTTTTCCTACTCTGGCTGAGTTATTATAAAGTTCAATTGATGACTTTATTAGCTAAGTACCTTGAGCTAGTATTCTTTCAATCTAGGCATTAACTACTTCACCTTTAGCACCAATCCTTTTGGCCTTTTGAATGGCTTCATCATTTGTACTGAACTCAACAGGTTCTACCTATTTTGATGATTCAACTATCTTCATAATTACTAATTTCAGCTGATCCACTTGTACTTTGAGTTGATCCTTGATTACCTTATCTCTATCATATCTTTCCAACAACACAGACAAGTGTGCTAGCAAATATTCTTTGGCACTTTCATGCATTTGTTTTCTGAGTTCAACTAATGAGATAGTTTAATCTGAAGCCTGAACTTCTATGATACTTTTTTCAGGTGGAGGCACAACTACCTCAGTATATTTGTTTCTTGACTCATCAACAAGCACCCTGGATATAGTCTTGGCTTTCTTGGTCACTTTTGACCTCATTAAAACTAACTAACCAAAATCAAAATCTTTAAGGAACAGATCTTGATTCTTTCTTTTTGACTTCTATGTCATAAACCATGGGAGAAGAACAAAAGAATCACCTCCTACTTCTATTTCTAGAGTTTCGGAGGATGGGGTAGGAATTGCAGGTTCTTGTGAAAGAGGTGGTATGGAAGAATATTTCAGTGGTGAACACACAAGTGGATTGAAAGTAAGAATGGGTGGAGTTTGGGTCTACACAATAGGGGGATTAACATCAATTGACACTTTGGAAGAGGAAGAAGAAAAAAATTTCACAAACTCTAGAATTGTGTAAAGTATCAATCATTGATGTAGGTACATCTAATAAACTAGGTGTGGATGAAAGGGAACCAAAAATATTATTAATCTTTCCATGGGGGAGATAAAACATTGATTTGTTATCAAGTGTTGAAGGGGATGTATGAATAGAATGTATAGACACACTAGGTGATTCAGGATTAGTAGAAATGGATAGAAATTATTGTGTACTTGAAGACACGGGAGGAATAGGAGCTTCAAAATTTGAATCTAAAGGAGAAGAATGAGGAGGTGTTACCTGTTTAGACTCAATTTGAGAATTAATAGGAAGTTCATGTGATTCTTCAATAGGCATTTCTTCTTGTTCAACATCTGGATGAGCAAATGTTCCCTCTTTTTCCATCTTCCTTTTTTTATCTCTTATTGTCTTGAAGATATACCTAGACTTCTTACTAGTGGAAGGAGTGTCCTCTTTATTCTTCACTCTCATCTCTTCTTTCTTACATACAGGTCCCTGTTTCTATTCTTCTTCTAATCCTATTATAAAGGTGTCAATTTTATCGTTTTCTTGTGCAACTAGACATTTATGTTGGAGAGAATAGGCTAGAACCTTTCTCTTACGAAGGTCACCTCCTTTTGAGACCATTGAATTGAGGGAAGAGGAGTATCAGCAATTTTGTTACCTACATATGCAGCTTCTACTATGTCACCTTCTTCTTGCATATTCTCTAGGATATCAACCAATTGAAAGTTCATAATTTGCTCCAAAGATAGTTGACTATATTCTGGTCTCCTCACATCTTCCTCAAATCAACATTCGGCCCAAACATCTTCAATCTTATGGACATGTGTTTAATTACCTATCAACTTATCCTTCATCCCTCGGTAATCAAAATCATGGATTTTCCTATATTTCTTCAAGGCGAACTATTGCAATTTTGTTTCCATTGCTTTTGGCTTAGGAGTCATGGAAATATCATATCTATGAATTTCAAATTGAAATTTAAATCAACCTCTATGAGTTCTCGCTTTCTTATAATGCATATCTACAACTTGTTTATGCAATTCCATCAAAATTAACCTGTCACCTGGATACCTTGGAAGCATATAGGGTTGTCCACTGAAACAACCAACTCTGATATAAGTGAAGGTGTGAAATTGTAGAACTATGCATCCAAAGTTTTTCACCTGTTCCCAAGCCTCATCAGAGACTCTCTTCTTTTTAAGATCCTTTCTAACATACATAGATAATTATAGAAAAATGCATCATTCACTCTCCTAAAGTGTTTGATGCTCTCCCTTAGTGTTAGCTGGGGACAGTACTTGTACGCAAGGATATTCCTCCTGTCACCTTCTGAAGTAAGCCCTTGAAAATACTTCATGGAAACAACAACATACACCAAATACAAAGTCATATAGAACTTTAGTGGTGTAGACACCTTAGACAATTGATCACAGATTGAGTCAATAATTTGTTGTCCTCACCATATCTTCTAATTACCCTTTTTGATAACATGAATATACTGGTACATCCATTCTTGAATGGTGTTGGATGTTGGAAAACCTTTTACCCTACTAAGGAGGGTTATGAGATTACCTACCTCATCTATGAACTCACTCTGGAAAATGTTCTTAGGCCACCTTGAAATTGTAGGCCTAGGAGTCTTGAGCCACCGAGTGTTGATGATTCTCTTGCACTTTTTGGTATGTGTATAATAATGATATTTTGCATCTTTAGTTGTGAGGTTGGCATAATCATCAATATTTGGACACATAAAGACCTTATCAAAGAACTCTTCATTTAACTTTATGGTGACTTTCCCTTCTGCATCTGATATGTTTCTAGTGTCCTTGTCAAATTACCCCATCATTGCCAATATGAAATAAGGATTCTGAATAGATATACCGAGAAGGTGGAAACTGAATAGATGTCATTGTTAATGATGCATTGTATGTCTGTTGGCAGAGGTTGCTAATTCTATTATAAGTATGTGCCTAATCGGTGTCGTCATTGATGTCAACATATCTTTGTTGTCATTGGTGTCAACTATATCTTATTCTATTACTTGTTTAGAAGCTTTGTATGTTGAGGATATTGAGAAAATTAGCCTCTCTGAAAGAAACAAGTGATTTATAGTGAAGTGCAGTATAGACAGTGAAATGTATGCTAAAGAACAATCTGGTAAACTACTCTGCATTTATTGTTGCTTGAAGATTATGATTTACAGATTGGAAGTAAGTTAGAGATATGTTTGAGGATGCTACATTCTGGGTTTGAGTCCTTCGCATGAAGATCTGAGTAAGTTATGTTCACCAGAGTGAAACCTACTTTTTATGTGAGTTTAGTTAGGATAGGGAGAAAGTATTCTACTCCACATTCCTTTGCAATAAAGTATTTTGCTTTGTGGTTCTAGAGGGAAATCTAGGATGATGATAAGTGCCTACAACTGCAATGGTTCATGGTTTGGTGGTCCGCAATCTATCTTTCTTTCACAACGGTTGAAGATAGTGAAGTTCATGTGTTCCGGTGTGAAGATTCTTATGGGTAAAGTGGTTAAAGGTTGTGCAGTTGCTCCTGATGATTATAACATGCTTGTAGATGTCTCTTGATCATGTTCCTATCTTGACATTGGTTTGCATTAAGGAATTGAGATTGTGTTTGAAGATTGTTTCCAGATAACATATCATGTAACCACTCTTAGCTGACTTGGTTAATACAGTGATTGCAGAGATCTCTAGAAGATTGTGGAAACATGATGAAGCATGGAAGATTGTGTTTGAGTCCTAGCTAAGGCATGGCATGATCCACATACAACTTTACTTCATCCCCTTTGCATAATATTGTAATAGGTCAAGACCTATTTTGTAAATATTTGTAATGTAAACCTTGGAGATTGCTCCAATGGTTGATGATTGTAATGCCAACCTTGATGATCATTCCAAGGTTGTTGAAGTGTATAAATACTTGTAGTTGAGTCATGGAAAAGGTGTCCTTGAGTGAAAATGAAATGATTATAAAAAAGGTCCAAAAGGCAGAGCAAAGAAGAGGCAAAGTAGAAAAGAGGAAGAGCAGAGTAGAGGAATTGTTGTACTTCAATCATAGACTTAAAAAGGTGTTGATCATGGCAGTGAGCTGCCAGTAGGGTTTAATAGCCCTTATTGTAACCTTGCTAGGTTTACGGTTGAGGCAGTGAGCCTGCTAGACCTAGTTGTTCTTCATGGAAGTGAGCCAATATGTTGAGACCCATGGAGTGAGCAAGCCTAAACATCATTATTTCAAGATTATAATATATATTGAGAGCTAATCCTCTATGTGATTTTTCCCCACTTTGGGGTTTTCCATGTAAAATATGGTGTCTCTTATGTTTGATGTTGTATATGTGGTTAAGTTTATGATTTCATGCATTCATTGTTAAATCACAATAATTGTGGATAACTGATTAATGTTTAATTGCAAAAAGTCTTAAGGTTTTGAGACAACTAATTCACCCCCCCTCTTAGTTGTCTTGCGTATATCAACAATTAGTATCAGAACCATGTGCCTCTGGAAAGAGTCTAACAACTCGAGGGAGATCCTTATGAAGTCAAAAGGAAAATAGGTACACACTGATGCACCCAAATGCTCATCAAGCGATGTCAAAGGAAGATTGTCCAAGGAAGCAACTTATGAAGAAAAGAATGTCAACCATCAAATATGTTTTGAAGTATGCACCAATGATGAAGTCATGTTTCAAAATGAAAACTATTAGATTATTGATAGTAGCTATTCAAATCACATGATGAGTGACATAAGTAAGTTTGTAAGTCTAGAAGAGTGCAATGAAGGACTAGTTACGTTTGGAGATGACTACACTGTTGAAATTTGTGGAATAGGATCAATCAATTTTGGCAATAGACAAATTTATGAAGATGTTCTTTATGTAAAAACTTTGAAACAAAACCTCCTAAGCGTTGGACAATTATGCAAAAAGGGTTTTAAGTTTGTGTTTGAGAATGACTCTCTTGAAATCAAAGAAAAATCTGGAGCTACAATAGCAATTGAAAAAAGATCAGAAGAGAATCTCAATCATATCAAAAAGGATGACGTTCTTGGGTACACATCTCAAATCAATAAACGTTGCATCCGGCATAGAAGAACTTGTCATACAAATCTTGATGATTTAATAAAAATAAGCTCAATTTAGATTGTGATGGACCTACAAGAGATTGATTACTCAAACAACATCAGTTGCAGGAAATGTCAAAGATTGTCAGGAAAAATAAGGCAGGATAAAGAAAGATCTTCCTCTGAATGATTAGAGTTGATTCACACAAGCTTTTGTGGTCCTACAAGAAACCCAAGCCTCCATGATCACAGGTACTTTATGTTTTTTATTGATGACTTTTCTAGAATGACTTGGGTTAGTTTTTTAAAAGATAAATCAAAGATTCTAGATGCACTCAAAATTTTAAAAGAAACACTTGAAAATGAGATAAGCATGAAAATCAAAGGTCTAAGAATTGGTAAAGAAGAAGAGCTCATCTCAAATGATTTCAATATGTTTTGTGAAACCTATGGGATAGAAAAATAGCTCTCTGTAAAAAATAACATAATGGAAGAAGCAAGTAGAACTATTTAGGAAACTGTAAAATTAATGATGGAAGAAGCAAATCTACCAGATACATTTTGGAAGGAGGCAATTCAAACCACCATCTATACATTGAACAGAATTTAGGTAAGAAACAAAGAAGAAAAGAATCCTTTTGAGTTATGGTGTGGATCAATACCCACTGTGAAATATTTCAAAATCTTTGGAAGCAAATGCCTCATTAAAATGGAAAAAGGCAATGCTAAGTATGAGGAAGGCATTTTTCTTGGGTATTCATCTTGGACTAAAGCCTACCAATGTTACAATAATAGATTGGGAAGGATTGTTGAAAGTACAAATGTTAAAGTTTATAAAAACATCCAAGAGAATTCAATCTCAACCAATAAGGATTTGCAAATTAAAGATCAAGAAGGTTTCCAGACCACAAATTGTGATATGGAAGGTCACAAAGTTGTTGTGAATCAAATGAATATGTGCCTGATTGCCAATATAAATAGTAACAACTCAAGAACTGCAGAAGAGGACATGAACTTGAAAGAAAATGATCTCATTAAAGAGTTAAGAAAACAAATCAGGTAGCTACATCAAACTCTAAAAGAGGACAATGAGGAAAAGGCAAAAATTGAGAACTGTCTGAAAGACAAAATTAAGGACTACATGAAACTTGAAGAAGAAGTTGAAGACCTGAAAGCTGATCTAAAACATGTGTAGGCTCAAAGAGATCAATTTAGTGAGAGTGCTACCAGATATGATAGACTAATGGGAGGCCAGATAAATGATGATGACAAAGAAATCAAAGAAAGACTAGAAGAAAACAAAAATAGACAAATTCAGAATCAAAGAAGCAAAAGACCTTTAATTAGGCAGCGAAATGCTCAAAGGTACCCTCCTTTCAATGGTTATTGTAATCTATGCAATAAGTTTGGGCACAAGGCTATTTGGTGTAGAAAATGAATGAATGAAAATATTCCATCATTCTCTAGTGAATGTTTTACATGTAATAAAATTGGTCATAAAGCAGTTGAATGTAGAAGCAAAGTGAGTTAGAGTTCTAGGTGCTATGCATGCCACAAAATGGAACACACGGCTAATGAGTGTAGAAGTCAAGTGAGAAAAGGCTATGGAACAAATAGGACAATGGAATCCTTCAGTGGCTATTGTTATACATACAATAATTTTGGGCATAAGGCTAACCTGTGCAGGTCAAGGATGAATGGAAGAAACAATGATCAAACAAATATTATGTGCTTCAATTGCAGTAAGTCTGGACATACTACAAAATACTGCATAAATAAGGAGAAGGATAATCAGTCAGAATCAAGGGAACTAGTTGAAAAAGTTAATCTAACACAAGTCAAGGAAGAGACATGAACAAGATTTGGGTTAGGAAGGGAATAAATGAAGGAATAGATGAGTCTACTCCAGGCTCTGAAGCAACTACTTCTTCTGAGAAGTAGATTGTGAAGTATGGCTCAGGGGGAGCTATGTTGAAGATTTTAAATCCCCCAGCCAGATTGTCAGTGCTGAGATCCAACACAAAGATATGTTATGACCGTTCGCTTGGAAGGATTCTAATCCAAAACTAGGTATCTTAAATGTGCAAGGTAAGTGATGATATATGTTGACAAGGATCAAAAGTAAGGAGAGACTGCAAGTGTTTAAGAGCCTCTACCTCTCAGTGATGCAGCTGCATCCAAGACACAAAAGTAGAAAAAGAAGAAAAGTAGAAGAATCATTCAGAAGAAGGAGGACCCAGCCGAACTAGGACAAGATCAAGAACTGGCCAAGATGAATCACCTAAATCAGAGACCATTGAGTTTAAACCTGCAAAGGATGGCAATCGAGAGAATTCTGAGATATTAAAAGGTACAATGGATTATGGTTTGTGGTACCCTAAGGATATTGACTTTACTCTCAATGCATATACTGATGCAGATTGGGCCAAAGATGTGGATGATAGAAAAAGTACAAGTGGAGGTGCATTCTTCTTGGGAAAAAGGTTAGTATGCTAGTTGAACAAGAAATAGGATTCAATAGCCCTGTCTACTGTAGAATACATTGTAGCAACATGCAGTTGCACTCAAGTGTTACGGATGAAGCAGACTTTGAAGGACATCAGAGTTGTGTATGAGGATCCAATCACAATATTTTGTGACAACACAAGTGTCTTAAACATATCAAAGAATCTAGTGATGCATTTAAGAACAAAGCACATATCCATTAGGTATCATTTTCTAAGAGAAAAGGTGGGAGAGAATGAAGTTAAGTTGGAGTATGTTTCTACCAAAGATCAGATTGCAGACATCTTTACCAAGCCTCTACCTAAGGATACCTTGGAGTATCTCAGAGAAAAGTTAGGGGTTATCACCCCTCCTACTCTAAACTAAGATGCACAATAGTGCATTAGTCCAGAGGTGCTCAGAGATCTAGATTGATGCTTTTTAGGGTCACCTCTTAGGGGGAGTAGTCAAAGAGTTCAAAAGAGAGATTAGATCAGAGAAGAAGAGTGCAAGTATGTGCCCTTTTCCATTGATGTCAAAGGGGGAGAGAAGTCATGTGAAAAGCTTAGAGAGATAAAGAGTACAGATGTGTAAAGAGAAAGGAGGAGAATCTTGGAGAAAGAAAGAGTGCAGGTATGTAAAGAGAAAGGGGGAGTATCTTGTCTTGATGGATGTTGTTGTTTTTCACATCATATGTTTCCATCAATGACAAAGGGGGAGATTGTTGCAAGTATGTGCCTAATCAATGTTGTCATTGATGTCAACATATCATTTTTTTCATTGGTGTCAACTGTATCTTATTCTATTACTTTTTTAGAAGCTTTGTATGTTGAGGATATTGAGAAAATTAGCGCCTCTGGAAAAAACAAGTGAGTTACAGTGAAGTGTAGTACAGACAGCGAAATGTATGCTGAAGAATAGTCTGGCATACTACTCCACATTTATTACTGCTTGAATATTATGGTCTATATATTCGAAGTAAGTTAGAGGTATGTCTGAGGATGCTACATTCGAGGTTTGAGTCCTTCGCATGAAGATCTGAGTGAGTTATGTTCACCAGAGTGAAACTTGCTTTTTCTGAGTTCAGTTGGGATAGGGAGAAAATATTCTGCTCTGCATCCCTCTGTAATAAAGTATTAAATACTTTACGGTTCTAGAGGGAAGTCTGGGATGATGATAAGTGCCTACAGTTGCAATGGTTTGTGGTTTGGTGGTCCGCAAGCTATCTTTCTTTCATGACAGTTGAAGATAGTGAAGTTCATGTGTTTGGATGTGATGATTCTTATGGGTAAAGTGGTTAAAGCTTGTGTGGTTGCTCTTGATGGTTATAATGTGCTTGTGGATGTCTCCTGATCATGTTCCTTTCTTAACAATGGTTCGTGTTAAACAATTGAGATTTTGTTTGAAGATTTTTCCAGATAACATAGCGTGCAACTAGTCTTAGCTGACTTGGTTAATCGTAGTGATTGCAGAGATCTTTGGAAGATTGTGTTTGATTCCCAGCTAAGGTGTGGTGTGATCCACATACACCTCTACTTTATCCCGTTTGTATAATATTGTAATAGGTCAAGACCTATTTTGTAAATGTTTGTAATACCAACCTTGGAGATTTCTCCAATGGTTGATGATTGTGCTGCCGAACTTGATGATCATTCCAAGGTTGTTGAAGTGTATAAATACTTGTTGTTGAGTTGTGGAAAAGGTTTCCTAGAGAGAAAAATGGAAAGATTATAAGAAAGCTCAAAAAGGCAAAGCAAAGAAGAGGCAGAGCAAAAAAGAGGAAGAGTAGAGTATAGGCAGAGCAGAGCAGAAGAATTGTTGTACTTCAATCACAGATTTAAAACGGTGTTGATCATCGCAGTGAGCTGCCAGTAGGGTTTAACATCCCTTATTATAATCTTGCTAGGTTTAGGGTTGAGGCAGTGAGCCTGCTAAACCTAGTTGTTCCTCATGGCAGTGAGCCCGTATGTTTAGGCTTGTGGAGTGAACAAGCCTAAACATCATTATTTCGAGATTGCAATATTAATTGAGATCTAATCCTCTTCGTGGTTTTTCCCCACCTTGGGGTTATCCACATACAATCTGGTGTCTCTTGTGTTTGATGTTGTATCTATGGTTAAGATTCTAATTTCATGCATTCATTGTTAAATAACAATAATTGTGGATAAGTGATTAATGTTTAATTGCAGAAAGTGTTAAGTTTTTGAGACAACTAATTCACCGCCCCCCTCTCAATTATCTAGCAAATATCAATAGATTCATCCTCTACAAGAACTCTGATGTATGTCCACATGCCCAATTTTTGTATCTTTGATATCATCAATGTTAAATTCCACAAAGGTCATTGTGATGACACTTTGATATTTGTACTTAATTTTCTTCTTTAGAGAAGGTTCAAACATCTAGAAGTCAATTGCAAAAATTTGATTTTTAGAAATTTTCCCAGAGTTAGAAAAAATTCATACATCCATCATCGTGCAGTTGCAGAAAAAATCTGCACTTCTACACTATAAAAAGCTTAATGTGCAATGTGGCAGAAAATCTCCACTTATGCATTTTGATATTTCACAAGATGTAGTTTGGATAAAAATCTCTGCACTACATGTATTTGGTAGTTGAAAGACAAAGGATGCACTTTAGAGAAAATTCTCCAAAGTGCATTTGGGAAAAAACAAGCTGATACACTTTGGAAAATTTTCATTGAAGTACATCCTTTGGAAAAATCTAAGTATTATGCTTAGCATTTTAAGGGACAATGTGTTGTGTGGATTTTATTCTCCGCCCAACACATAGACAATAGTGTTGTGCGGAGTTTAAAACCTGCACAACACATTGCAAAGTGTTAGGCAAAAATGATATGTTGTGTGGAGTTTTTTCTCTACACAACACTTAAACGATAGTGTTACGCTAAGAATAAAATCCGCACAACAAGTATGATGTTTAAGTTATAAATCAAATCATATTGTACAAATCCTATTCTCCGCACAACACCTTATCAAAGGATGTTGTGTACAAAGTAAACTTCACACAACACCTTATCAAAGGATGTTGTGTATAGAGTAAACTCCGCACAACACATAGGTGTTGATAGACTTCAGAAAGGTGCCAAGGGTGTTAGGGTGTTGTGTGGGTTTTAATCTCCATACAACACCTAACACAGGTTGTTGTGTAGAGATTAAAACCCACACAACACCTTGTTAAGGGGTAGAGCAAAAAGGAACATGTTGTTTGGAGATTAAAATTCGAACAACATGCGATCCTAAGATCATGTTGTTTAGAGATTAAAATTCAAAGAACATGTTCCAAAGGGACATGGCATAAATAAACATGAAGGCAAAAATAAAAAAGAAGCTAGGGCTTCGAACAAGAAGAACAGGGTAAAATCAAAACAACAAAACCTAGGGTTTCCAATACAAGCAAGGATTCCAAAAACTTGGTAGAGAAACCAAAGAAACCAAAAACATAAAACTCATACATCTAGGTTTAGGATTTTCATTAACATAGAGAAAACGATGATTCAAAGCACTAATAAATATGAAACATAAAGCTTAAAAGTAATGTGACAACATACCCAAAGCATGAAGACTAAAAACCTGAGAACGAAAACCAAGAACAATGAGTTGGATTCATGCAAGGCACAGGTGATCAATATGCATAGGGCACAGAGGAAGGTAGAAGACATAGCATGAAGGTATCAAATGAATGAAGAAATAAAATAAAATAAAATAAATAGGGGGGAAAATATTTCACAAATCTTCCATTAATGACCATTAAAGGTCATACACACTGCTTTAAGAGTGTACTTGTGGAGAACTTCTCTACAACTACATGACATGTTTAGTTCCAAAGAAATTCTCCACAACTACACACCACATGCATAAGTGCAAATTTTTTGCACTTCTAGATCAAACACAGAAAATTGACTAACATTGAAAATGCAAACACTTGCAAAAAATCTAAAAATGAACAATGACCCAAATCAGAGAGGATTCCTTGAGGGGTTGAACCACATTCGAGATGATCTAGAATCATCTCGATTTGTGTGCTTAGAGGATGTGGGCTATGAAAAAGACAAGTTTCACAGGGGTTAATTCATGAATTGAGCAAGTGAAATTTGAGAATAACGATCCTTTAGTGATTGTACAGATAAGAGGAGTAGCTAGCAGATTCTTCTACTAAGGCTCATCAATCAACGACCTTATCCTCCAACTAACATATTTCTAGGCTCTTTGCTACTTAAACTACAACTATTATCTATATGACTATTTATGTTCCTCCTCCATATTGAAACCCTCTTTGTGATTAATCAATAATTCTTATATAAGCTAAATAGAGGAATCATGTGGTAGTTTTGGACTCATATAATGGAGGACCATCATTGCTTGCAAAATGCTTGTCTTTCCTTTACTTCACCAACACTTCCTTTCTCAAATTATCATCTCAGACATATGCCTTTCTTGTAAACAATTTCCCTTAAACTAGTTTTATTTTTTATCCTTAAACAAGTGAACTATGTCCATGAATGAGGAATTATTTTACTCGATATACCTTGAACGAACAAACCCATTGAGTTTCATTTAGAAAGATTCCACTTCTGATTGAAGTCAGAGACCATGTATCAATTTCTTCATTAGCTTTATGCAAGTATTTATCCCATTCTATGAGATCTCTTGGATTGATTCCTTCTAATTTGGGTATCTTTCTTACTCAACCTTTTGTCCTTCTAACTCATTTTTCCAAGTCACTTTCCAGTTCAATGACTTCCTCTTCTAGTGTACTAAAGAGTTCTTTTGGACATTAGCCCCATTGGCATCTCAATTATGCTTTGGCCTATTTCTCTTCTTCGAATACTTGTTTATGCATGAATTTATCATTTTCAACACATTTAAACTACTTAGTCAACTACTTTAGTCACAAGTTAATATGTCAAGTCCTTTAAATAATCAAATCATTTGTAGATAATTGAATTTCAAAAATATTTCACCTACTGTAACCTTTTCTGGTTGAAGATCTATAAGCTATAGTTTCCATTACTTCCCATTAATTCCTAGTATTTAAGAAATTCCTCCCTAGCTTGTGCAACAGATGATTTTTTCATAGAAGGTTGTTCTCTTTGAACTCAAAAATATTTTGAATCATGGAATGGATGAATGTTATAGGCTCTTCTTTTAAGTTAGATCAAAATCAATCCCAAATTTTGTTCTCAATTAAATATTAAAAGTATGAAATTTCTTTTGGACCTCCTCATCTAGCTTTTAAATTTGAGCCTTAAATTTATTAGCTTTGAATTCTTCCAATAGTATCTAATACTATTGTTGTAAGTCCATAGATTTGACTTAAGGATCTTCAACAACATGCTCTATTTAGTTACATTATTGTCCTAGAAAATCACACTTTACAGGTAGTTGTCCAACTCATGCTTGTAGTTGAAGTAATTTTCTCTTACCTTATCCCTATTGTTCTTAGCTATTTCGATAAAAAGTTTAAACTAGAGTTAAAATTTGTTGAGCTTCTAACATCAACACTAGTTAGTAATTCATCACATTATCCTTAAGGGCTATTCTTAAACATTATCCAATTCAACAATCAAAGGTAAATTTTGGTCAATAAAAACAAGACAATTATTTACCACTATTTTGTGCGAATGAGGTGTAAAAATTATTATTGACTATTTGACCATTGAATCGAATAATGATGTTAAGTATTGTAATTCTGTGTTTCAAGATTTAACTTTGTGCTAGTTTAAGTAGGGAAATCCTCAAATGCTAAGCTTGACATATTCTTAGGCAATCCCAAAAACTCAAAATGAAGTTAATTTCTCTTGAATTAGTGAATTAATTTGTTATTGGAGCCTAGTGAGATGTCCCTACATTAATATTTTCCATTACTTAACCCTTGTATATAAAGCCTTCTAATCTCTTTTCTTTGCCAAATGATTAGTAGGAACAAGGCAAACTAGAGCATCGAGGTCACCAAAGAAGATGAAGTATAAACACTCTTCCTAGTATTTGTACTCTTCATTGGTTTCCTTGATTAGTGATATACACTCCGCCAAAAATCTCGGCCTGTCATGACTCGTTGCAGTAGAGTTCCAACGGACAGAATGTGTCCGGACATCGCATCGACGGCTCCAAAATTTGTTAATTCAAATGGTACCGTCGATCTATCATCTGGTGTAATTCATCCCGCGAAAAGTCGAACCAAGATTAGCCGGTGAAATTGGACAGCTATTAAGAAATTGGACAGCTTATCCCAATTCCCAACGACTATTTTATTCGGGCAGCTATTAGGAAATTGTACAATTACAATCCGTACCGTTAATAATATTACCGTTGCAAATCAACAGATCACAGCTGTTCATTTTCAAATTCAAAATCTGATTTAAAGTTTACGAGACCATACTTTTCCCTGCAATTCGTCATTAGTCTGGCAATCTTTTTGCAAATCTGATTTAAAGTTTACGAGAGCATAGTTTTCCCTTCAATTCGTCATTACCCTGGCAATCTCTCTACAATTCTGATTTAAAGTTTACAAGAGCATAGTTTTCCCTGCAATTCGTCATTAGCCTGGCAATCTCTTTGCAAATCTGATTTAAAGTTTACGAGAGCATACTTTTCCCTGCAATTCGTCATTAGCCTAGCAATCTCTTTGCAGCTTTTTGTGTGAGTTAAAATGGGTAAAGAATACCAGGATATTCATGATTTGAAAGCGAGAATAGTTAAAGTGAGCGCTATGCTCGTTTTGATGATTTCTTCCATTGTTGCGATCCTCGCACCTGGATCACCTCAAGCTCTCCTTCATGGAGCTCCTATCGAAGGCCTACCAGAAGAGTTAAGTAGATGTGATAAGCTAAAATCAATTCCTAGCAAGATGGGCGATTTGACAAAACTGCGGGATCTGTCTTCTGAGGGATCTATGTTGCAATATATTGAATTCAGTGAATGCTCCGAGCTCACCTTCCCGTCGGAAACACTCGCGCAGTTTACTAGCCTTCAATGTCTGGTTATTTACGAGTCTGGGTGCTTTTCTTCTTCATTGTGCAGCCTCACATATTTAACACTATGGATATCAATCACCGTGGAACCTCTATCACTTGCCGATAATCAACAGCTAGGGTGCTTTTCTTCTTCATTGTGGAGCCTCACATATTTAACACTATGGATATCAATCAGCCTGGAACCTCTATCACTTGCCGATAATCAGCAGCTAGTAGAGATCGATAGCTTGCCAATATCAGTCAAGGAAGAAACTCTTTGGAGTTGTTCAAATCTGAAAAGCATAAACCCTAATTGTGGTCTAGTAGGGTTAGAGAAACTGCGTATAACAGAAGGATTAGAAAATCTGAATCAATTGGAAGCACATACATGGGTGAAAGTGCCAGTCATACAAAATCTGAAGCATATGGAGAGTTTGAGGAGACTGGAGCTGTCACCAGCATTTGAACCTTGCCTTCAAACTATAAATGCAAAGGTAATAATATTTGTTAGATAGTTGAACTTATTATTATGTAAATGTTTATGGGTTGATTATATGTTACACTTTGTTGCAGAAATGGCCATCCGAATGTATAACATGTGGAGGGGAGGCGATTGGGAACTCTTTTACTTTTCCTGGTCTCACTTTGGTTGACTGCTGTGTACGGAAGAATGATTGGTTTGGTTGGTACTATAGCTTTTTGGTTGAGTCATGCATACGGAAGATGGATGAGCTATGTCTGATGTTGAATGACGTGAGGATGAGGGTTCATGACGTGAGGATGCGGGTTCGAATCCCAGGGATCGTATACACTGCAGTCTTGGTCATTGCAGCTGTAGTGTATTTTTCTGCTGAAACTCATAATGTAGTAAAGTCAACTGTAAAGCCTAATTGTGCACTGTGTTGGCAGAAACAGGGGGAGAGCAGGGGAGGCAGAACATGGCCACCAGAAAATACAAAAACAAAACCCAATGCTACAGCAATGTGTATGGACAGAAAACCAAACTACAAACACACAGAGAAGACAAAGTAATAGACAGCAATATAAATTATATATTTTCCTCTTTACAGAAATACATTCAAACTTCATGTACAAACTACAGACATAGCTGCTGCTCTATTTGCCTATTCTGCTCCAATCACTGGAGCTGCAAATTGTATCCGGAACTGCCTGTGCGAACTCCGTAGCTGTCTGGGTATTACTGTTGCTGCTGCAACATTCCTTTCTCCTTCTGCTATTACCATGATGTTCTTTTCTGGAACATTCACATCCTCTTATTCACATTTCTCTGCTGCTGCAGGATAATATTTACACCACACTGTCAACTCTATTTTTCCCTCCTTTTTGTCTCTTGTCTCATGCCCAGCAAAATGGGCGTTCAACCATTCCAAATTCAAATCCACCTACCACATTAACTTCTGGCAGGCCAACGGAGTTGGAGACTGACATGGGGCAAAAGGCAAATAACTACACACCGACGAGGATTAAATTCCAACACTCCCTCTTAATCTGAAGTCAGATGTTAACCGGCAACTTTCATTCCGGAACTTATCTCTGGAGCTATACTTTTGCCTTTGCCTTTCCAGAGCAGATCTCCAGAGCTCTTTCTACCATGCTGCAACATCTCTAGAGCTGTCCTCTGCATCTCCGGAGCTCCCTGTCTGCATCTCCGGAGCTGACTGCCTATTTCAGCATCTCCGGAGCATCTCCAGAGCTGACTCTCTGCAACTTTGAAGTTCTGTTTCTGCATCTCCAGAGCACCTCCGGAGCTACACATACATTCCAGAGTTGAATCTCTGGAGCTCTGCTGCTGTCTTTCCGGATCTGAACCTTTGGAGCTGTCTTCTTTGTAGGACTGCACACCTCTGTAGCTATCCTCTTTCTGAGGCTGCACACCTCCGGAGCTATCAACAATGCCTAGCCTATCTCTTAGGTGTTCAAAGGAATCTTTTGGCAATGCTTTCGTAAAAATGTCAGTGAACTGCTGCTCGGATCTGCAATACTACAACTCAATCTCTCCTCGTTCTACCAACTCCCTTATGAAGTGATAACGGATCTCAATGTGTTTGCTTCATCCGTGCAAGACTGGATTCTTTGTCAGGGCTATTGATGAAACATTGTCACAATGAATGGTTGTACCATCTTCTTGTTGCTCATACAAGTCTACAAGGATCCTCCTCAACCAAATAGCCTGACATGCTGCTGCATTTGCTACAATATATTTAGCTTCTGTTGTAGAGAGTGAAACAATAGCCTGCTTCTTGGATGCCCATAATATCACGCCTGAACCCATGTGAAATACATAGCCAAATGTACTCTTCCAGTCATCTACATTTCCTGCCCAATCACTGTCCGTGAAACCAGACAACTTAAACTCATTAGAAACATCATACAAGATGCCATAACCTGTTGTACCATTCACATACCTCAGGATCCTCTTTCCTGCTTGCCAATGTGTGTCTTGAGGCTTCTCCATTAACCTAGAATCAGGCTTACAACATACATCAAATCAGGCCTAGTTGTTGTCAAGTACATGAGGCTTCTAACCATGCTCTTGTAGAGGGTTGGGTTTACTTCCTTGCTACTGTCTTCTTTACTCAACTTTAGACCTGTGGCTGTTGGTGTAGGGGCAGGTTTACTGTTCTCTATTTTAAATCTCTTCACAATCTGTTTGGCATAGTTAGTTTACAAAATAAATATGCCATGCTCTGTTTGTTTGACCTCAATGCCAAGAAAATACTTCAGTAGACCTAAATCTATCATCTCAAACTCATTCTTTATTGCCTCTTTGAAATCAACAATGAAAAGATCATTATTGCCAATAAAAATCAGATCGTCTACATACAAAACATCAATCAAAATTTTACCTTCAACTGCTTTGATGTAGAGAGTGGGCTGACTGATGCTTTTGCTAAAGCCATTGCTCAAAAAATATGAGTTAATCCTGCTGTACCATGCCCTAGGCACTTGTTTCAGCCCATAGAGGGCTTTTCGAAGCCTGTATACTTTGTCTTCTTGCCCTGGGACTTCATAGCTAGGTGGCTGCTCCACATACACTTCCTCTTTCAACACTCCGTTCAAGAAGGCTAACTTTACATCCATCTGAAACATCTTCCACTTATTTTGGGCTGCTATTGCAATGACTGTCTGAACTGTTTCTAGCCTTGCAACTCGTGCATAAGTCTCATCATAGTCTCTTCCAGGTTGTTGTTTGTACCCTTTGACAACTAGCCTTGCCTTATGTCTTTCAATCTTTCCTTCAGCAGTAGACTTGGTCTTATAGATCCACTTAACTCCAATCACTTGTTTACCCTTGGGTAAATCAGTTAGCTACCATGTGTCATTCTTCACTATGGCATCTAATTCTTCATCCATGGCCTCACACCATTTCTTTTCTTTCACAGCTTCTTCAAAGTAGATTGGATCACTAGAAGAAAACAATACAAAATTTAAATCTTCATCATCATCAGTATACCTTGTGCTGTCATAAATCTCCTTCACACTCTTTGTCCTCCATGGCATCAATGATGCGAGTGTGGGGTCCGAATTGCCTCCGGAGCTGCTACTATTCTGACCTCTAGAGTTGCTGTTCTGTCCTTCGGACCTGCTGTTCTGATGACCTCCAGAGCTACTGTTCTGACCTCCGGAGCTACTGTTCTGACCTCTGGAGCTGCAGTTATAACGACCTCCGGAGCTGCTGATCTCTGGAGTTGCAGACCTCCAGAGCTGCTGATCTCCAGAGCTGCAATGCTGCTGTCTACCTTCGGAGCTACTGATCTGAGCATCTCTGGAGCTGCTATTTTCTAAAGCTCTACGGTAGTTTCTCCCTGAGCTGCTGCTCTCTGTAGCTCCTTCAGAGCTGCTATCCTCTATAGCTTCTTCATCTTCAAGGGGTATTGTGACTGAAATACCCGTGGTGCTGTCCACCGTTCCATCCCATGCTTCATTCTCAATGAACTCAACATCCCTGCTAATCACAAGTTTTTTGGTGATGGGATTATACAGTCTATAGGCTTGTGATTCTTTACTATAGCCTATGAAGATACATTTCTCACCTCTATCATCAAATTTCTGCCTCTTCTCTTTAGGCACGAATGCATATGCCACACACTTGAAAATTCTTAGGTGCTCAACACTCCACTTGTTGTTTGTCCACACCTCTTGTGGAATCCTATCATGAACAGCCTTTGTAGGACACCTATTCAATAGGTAGACTGTTGTTGCTATAGCTTCACCCCAATAATCATTTGACAGTCCCTTTGCTTTCAGCATGCTTGCTGCCATTTCTGTGATGGTTCTATTTTTCATCTTAGCAACTCCATTTTGCTGTGGAGTATACCTTGTTGTGAACTATTTATGAATGCCTTCATACCTACAGACATTCAAAAATTGCTTGGAGATATACTCTCCCCCTCTATCTGTTCTTAGGGCTTTGACATGTCGGCCACTTTGCTTTTTAGCCGATGCCTTAAACTCCTTAAATTTCTCAAAGGCCTCTTATTTGTTCTTCAAGAAATAAATTCATATTTTTCTGTTGTAATCATTAATGAAAGTCATGAAATATACATTCCCACCTAATGTGTGGGTCTTCATAGGGCCACATAAATCTGAATGCACCAACTCCAATGGTGCTCTAGCCCTCCTAGAATACCCTGATTGAAAGGGGTGTCTATGCTGCTTTCCTAGAATGCAGGCTTCACATTTTCCATCGGGCTCTACAATGTTCGGTAGCCCTCTAACCATGCCTTTCCTGGACAATAAACTCAAACCAGAAAAGCTCAAGTGCCCATACCTCAAATGCCAGAGTTTGGATGGGTCTTTGATGACTGTCCTGAAGGCGGTTTACTGTCCCACTGCTGTGAGTGCCGAAGATAGTGCAAGAGACTACGCCAAAGATAGCGTCGGAGTTAGTGCTGGAGATGGCACCAGAGTTAGTGATAGAGGAAACATTCTGTTTCTCATCATCTGCACTGCTGCAATGACCTTCTTACTGCCTCCTCCATCAAATATAGTGCACCCTCCATTTTCCATCAGGATTCTATAACCATTTTGGACCATCTGTCCAATGCTCAGTAGGTTATGTTTTATGCCAGGGGCATAATAGATATTATGGATCTACATTTTCTCACATTGCTTGTTGAGGACTGTGATGATGCCTCTTCCTATGACAGGAACCTTTTGACTGTTCCCCATCATGATTTTAGACTTGACATTTCTGTCAATGGAGGCAAACAAGTTTTTATTACCACTCATGTGGTTGCTACACCCGCTGTCCAAATACCAGACTTCAGGGCTGCTCTTCTCAGCAAGGTTGCACACAATAAATACCTTTGACTATTTCTCATTTTCATCCCTATTCTCATTCGCTACATTAGCATTTTGACCTCCATGATCTTGTTGTTTCTTTCTGCACTCACTAGCATAATGGCCAAACTTATGATAGTAATAGCATTGAATATTACTTTTGTCATACCTTTGATTAGAACTGCTGTTCTTCTTCCTTTCTTGATAGCTTGGCTATGAGGTGCTTGCCTCTTCTTGGCTGTTTGAAACTCCTCTTCCGGAGTTGCTTCTTCCTCTACCTCTTTGACCTTTACCTCTGCTATTTCTTCCTCTTCCCCGACCTCTTGCATAGGTTTGAGCCTTAAAGGCTTGCTCAAGAGAAGGAGCGGATCTATTCAACTACTGCTCATGGCTTTGTAAAGAGCCCATCAACTCATCCAATATCATCTTGGACAGATCCTTTGTCTCTTTAATAGTTATGACTATAGGGTCAAATCTAGAAGGTAGACTCCTTAGGATTTTTTCAACAATCCTTTGATCATCCATGGTTTCTCCATTTATCCTTAGCTGATTTAACATGGTAGAAACCCTAATGTGAAAGTCTGAAATAGACTCACTCTCCTTCATCTGAAGGGTCTCAAAATCTCTTCTAAACAACTGGAGCTTGAATGACCTCACTTTGTCAGTTCCCTTGTAATTGTTCTGCAATATTTTCCATGCCTTTTTTGAATAGTTTGCTGCTGCAATGCGGGGGAAAATAGCCTCTGTCAAGGTTGCCTTAACTAGACTGAGGGCTTTAGCATCCTTCATTCTAGTTTCTTTCAACTGGTTTCTTTGAGCATTCGAAAGGGCTGCATAGGCTGCTGGGTCTATGATGTCAGTGAACCCATTGGTGACCAACTCCCATAGGTCATTTGCAACGAGAATAGTCATCATCTTTTTAGCCCATATGTTATAGTTCTACCCATCAAAGTTAGGTGGCTACTGCTATCCTTTGCTGTCCCCACTTGCCATGCTTCTCAAACTGAGAACGCTGACGATGCCTAGATGAACTAGGGCTTATATGAAACACCCACTGAAAAAATGACTGCCCAGAAAAATAGGGCTCTGATGCCACTTGTTGGCAGAAATAGGGGGAGAGCAGGGGAGGCAGAATGATGGCCACTAGAAAATACAAAAACAAAACCCAATGCTACAGCAATGTGTATGGACAGAAAACTAAACTACAAACACACAGAGAAGACAAAGCAATAGATAGCAATATAAATTATATATTTTCCTGTTTATAGAAATACATTCAAACTTCATGTACAAACTACAGACAGAGCTACTGCTCTGTTTGCCTATTCTGCTCCAATCACTGGAGCTGCAAACTGTATCCGGAGCTACCTGTGCAAACTCCATAGCTATCTGGGTATTACTGTTGCTGCTGCAACATTCCTTTCTCCTTCTGTTGCTACCATGATATTCTTTTCAGGAACATTCACATCCTCTTATTCACATTCCTCTACTGCTGCAGGATAACATTTACACCACACTGTCAACTCTATTTTTCCCTCCTTTTTGTCTCTTGTCTCATGCCTAGCAAAATGGGCGCTCAACCATTCCAAATTCAAATCCACCTACCACATTAACTTCTGGCAGGCCAACAGAGCTAGAGACTGATGCGGGGGCAAAGGCAAATAAATGCACACTGACGAGGATTAAATTCCAACACACTGGAGATTAACCTTGAGCTCAAGTATTCTGCAGCAAACATGAGCTCATCAAAGACAATGCAAGTATTTGAAAGAAAGCCCAGAAGAAAAATGATGCCTACTATTAGACACAATGTTGTTGCATGAGATTCATCTGTGGGTTCTTGCTCCTCTTATGATAGATCTAGTTCAAGAGAGGTAATTTCTTTCCTTCATGAAATTTCTATTTCTTGACTTTGAATCCATTTTCTATTGCTTTCTTTTTTCCCTTTTTCTAAGTTTCCATATTTACTGGATTTTTCTTTGTTGGGTTTAGTGTAAAGCAGAAGCGCCCCTACAAAGATCCAACAGAATTCACAATAAACTCATGTCTGTCGGGATATGCAGTGCGAATCTGATATGCCCAGAGACAACTTTGCAGCCTTGGAAGCCTAATTCTGGACTAAAGATTAAGTTTGAGCTCGAGTATTCTTCAGCAAAGATGAGCTCTTCAGAGAAAATATCACCTTCAGAAACAACGGATGTATTTGAGAGAAGGCCCAGAAGAAAAAGTATGTCTTGTATTACACATAATGTTGTTACACTAGATTCATCTCATTCAAGACAGGTAATTTCTTTGCTTCATTAAATTTGTTTTTTCTGGAATTCAAATCCATTTTCTGTTGGTTTCTTTTTCTCCTTTCTCTAAGTTTCTATATTTACTGGAATTATTTTTCTTAGGTTTAGCATAAAGCAGAAGCGCTCTTGCAAAGATCCAGCAGAATTCGCAATAAAGTCATGTCAGCCGGGATAGTGCAAAAATCATCCAAAGGATGATTAAAGACTTGTAAATTGGAAATTGACATTACAGACCAGAGTGGCAGGGGGGAATGAAATATTTCTCCTTTTTAGTTAAAGGGAATACTAATTTAAGAGTTTCTTTTAGTTTTGGAGCATCAAGAATACGTATGCAGGTTGTTGAAGACTTTGGGATAATTTGGAGTAGCTTTTGGAATAATCAGATAAAATGATATTACAAATGTTTTCAAAATGACATTATATCTTAACCAAATTATTGGTAAGATGAATAATTTGGTTTATATAGGTGGTTGTTTTTTTTGTAGTGGATAATTATTGAATAGACCCAATTATATTGTTTAATTGATATCCATTTACTAAATTTAATAAAGTTTCCTTTTATTGCTTTATATTTTTATGTAAGAAAAAAGAAGTAAGCTTTAATGTTCTAAAACAAAAATCTAAGAGATAAGCTTTTATGATTTACAACAAAAATCAAACATCAAACTTGGAGAAAAAGGAAATGGGATAAGGATTGGGGTCAGGACTTAAATTTGACAGTTGTATCGCTCTGTTTAGGCATTTTAGCTGTAAAATACAATTAAAATTTATATAAGATTATCACGATAGATATATTTGATTTTTATATAATTTACTTATACTAAAATGTGTCATATAGTATTTTAAAATTAAATAGATAACTTTCTTACAAAAATTACTTGACAAGCAAGGTTGACTATAAAATTTGGGATGGAAATTCAAAGTTTTATCTTGTGTAACCCTATGAAATATTATTAATTGGATTCACTTTTTGTTTAGATTTTATGTTTTAGAATTCCCTTCTCTAGTTTTTATTGGTTTTCAAAATTCATACTAGTTTCAAAATGCATTATAATAACCAGTAAGAAAATGAATATGTTCTTGGCTCTACTTTTGTTTTCATCTGATTTTCTTTTTCATTAATATGTGAAGTTTAAGTTTGAGTTACTATCCTCACTTGACCAAAATGTGGAGGTGCTCGTCAAAGGTTCGGCTGCAACTTGTGGTCTTTCCAAGGTTTTGTATTTATTATTGCAACGGTTGTCAGTGGATTTGCTGCTCCATTCATGGAACTTCTACTGTTCTATTTTTACTTAAAATTTTCCCTATTAAAGCGGTTAAAGCCCCCCAAAAAAAAATTGTTTAAACCCACAAATAATTTTGTGACAAATCAGTAGCCATAGCCAATAATTTAAAACTAAATGATACCCACAAATTAAAAGCATATAATCCTATAGAAAAAAGAGTTGATATCTTCATCTTTTAAAAATCCAATCATTCCTCCTCTTTGTTATAATTAGTTCATAATCTCCTTCATAATTGTTAACAATGATCTTAAAAAGTTAAGCACTTGCTCCAATCACCCATCTTCAAATGCTTCCCTATCATTGTAATATTTGGGTGGAGGGTTTTACCCATCCCCGGCAAGGAAAAAAAAAATTATCATAGGTTCCTACTACCCATTCTCAAGGGCATTTCCAATGTTGTAATTTTTGTCAAGTGATTCTGCTTTAAAATTTGCAATTGTTTTAAGTTGAGTTTCTTAGTAGAAAATTTGGAGACATTGATCTTCCATTTCATCTAGAGAAATGTAAGTTGAAATTTTAGAAATCAGCTCACTAATTTGGTTATTTACATTTTCATAAATAAATAAAAATTGCAAAGAAGTAATACATATGATTAAAATATGGACTCTCATAAGGGCAAATACAGCTATACAACTGTCAAATTTAGGCCCTGATCCTCATAAATCTTTTAAAATTAGTAATCTTGATTTTCTTTTTCTTATACCTGTAATGCCCCATCATGCAACCCTAGAGAGTTAAATTCAACTAAAGCAATGAAGGGGCAGATTTTTTTTTCTCAAAGTAATGATAATTAAATCTAACATAATGTGAAAGCAACAACAAGTTAAACCTACTAGTTAAACTAACATCTCTAGGGATAACATAACTACATTATAGATATTAAGCATTATTCACAACACACAACTCATTCATATTATGTTTAATTACATGACTACATTACTAGTTACTAAACAACTAGGGTTTGTTCTAAATCCAAATGCACTAATGAATACACACACACACAATTTGTATTGCCTACCCAAGAAATCTTAGTTCATAACAATAATGATCTTAACAGGATGATAGAATAACAATTTACAAAATTTATCTTAGCAAAACTCAAGTCAAAATCAGAGTATATTGACATTTAGCGAAAATGAAATGTAAGATACAAATGTTTCAATAAATTCATACTCATTGGTAGACATTTACCAATACTGCCAGATAGTCATTGATTCATCAAGTGGAAAGGTGCATCCTTAGCTTCAGAGTCCTGCATGGCAAATAGATCTTATCTGCACATCTAAAGAAACATTAGTTCCACATGGTTATTAATTATACAATATCAATGGCATAAAATGGCAATCCTAAGGCCCTAAGGGGCCGACCTAATGTCTCGGGGACTCATGATGGCCTTGCCTATGTACGCGTAGTGCACAGACTTCGTAGTTCGGGAACAACTAGTCTAACAATCATAAAATCAATTGAGATACAATCTCTCTTAAGGAATCTATTCATCATATAATATTATTCTCTATAACTAAATAATAAAATAGAAATACATTCTCACCACATGAACTAATGAAAAAATTTCTCAATACATAACGTAGGAATACAACAGTCATCCATAATGCAACACCCTCATCTTCCATTGTACACACAAGATCACAAGTTAGGTAATCCTCTGATTTACAAAGTAACCTATATGTTCTCAAAATAGTATTTTCAAACCATTGAAGATGGAATAACATCGAATCACATTTATTCATTCATGAAAGGATAGGTGATACCAATGTACTTTAACAGTTCGATTCACAAGGATTTAATTAATTTCACAAACCATATAATCACTACCTAATCTCAACCCAACTTGTACAATTTAAACAACCTCATTTGCTAAGAGAAGATTACTTACTCTACAAAAGGCATAAGAGACTAAATTGTTTTATTAATTACACCAATTTATTCACATATAGCTTGTTGACTCAAGTTGACTATATACTTAAACATTCATCAATCTCTCTTTCTAAAATGCAATACGAACACATTATCTCCTATAATTATGTCTTCTCATCAAAATCAAAATCACACATCACTACCATCATTATAAACCTTCTTCATGCCAAGGCATAATTATCATACCAATTATCTCTTAAGAAATTAATAAACTAATGCAAACATTACGCATTTGATTATAAATACAAGGTAAACTCATAATAAAATAAATAAGATAAATTCATTCTGAATATAAACAAGATACTTTCTTTTTATATATTCATAATCTCTATAAACAAGATAAATTCATAAACTATCCTAAAATTCATGAATATAAAATAAATTCATATTCTTACTATATATATACCTTTTATTTACAAGATAGAATAGTTATATTAGAATGAATTTAGAATTATAAGATTAAGAAAGTTTCCTTTATAAACTAAGAGAATCATATAAGGATAAACAAACCTTAATGGTTAAAGGAAAGAAATCTGATAATGGTAGTTTTACTTTCACACATTGGGTGATCATTATAGCTAAAACTAAAGAGACGTTAAAGAGTGAAACGTCATTAGTAGAAGAATCAGAGGAAGGAAAATAGAACCTTATTTTAGAGTCATCAACCATTCTTTAAGAACGCAAAAGAAGGTTTGGTAATTTCATTACTAAGTCAGTAGAAAATATGAGTTACGAGGAAGGCATGCCGAAACTGTATGTTGTTAAACTTAAAAATCAAAATTCTTACTACGAGATTTTATCATGTTATGCAAGTCTCTTTATTTCATTTTGGTTGTTGCAAATGGTAAAGAGATCAACACAAGCAGTCCTCATGCTATAATAAATGAACTAATAGGCTACGGTCTTCCCGGCAACCAAGTATCTAAGGTGACCATAGCATCTAAGAAAGTCAAAATTTCTAAGTCAGTCAAAATAAAAATGATATGCCATTGGAAGATCGGTTACGATCTTTTAGTAGAACTTGATCAAAACGGTGAGAGGACACAACCTTTAAACTAAGGATGGTGACCATAAAAAAATTTCCCCCCAACCTAAAATCATCAAGGAGAACACAATCTGACGAATAAGTATTGCAACAAACAACGAAAAATTGAAGAAAGAGAAATGAACAATGGATTTTTAAAAAAATTAGATGATTTCCTTCTCTCTGTTCTATTGAATATGCTGAGCTCTTATTAAGTTATGACGACTCATATATGGGATGTTCCGTAGAGCAACTATTAGAGTTGTTAAGAACCTTTGATTATATACCGTTTGCCATATTGCGATAAAACTTATCTCCAAGATTGTTGCAAGAGAAATTATTGTGAGAGATGTGAATTGTTTCCTCTTAAAAGAACAAGGACACTTTTATTAGCGATTAGGAAAAATATAAAGGAAGCAATCTAAATAAATTCGGCTATGACTGTATTACAATGCATCAAAAGTAACAGAGGGCAGGATTTAAATCAGATGTGGCAGTTGCATAATCCCTTAGACATGCATACAAAATGTGGATTCATGGACGAGACACATGAACTAATTGGCAGACTACCTCAATGTAAACAATGATTACAGGGTACGCGCATGATGGATTTGTCATTAGAACTTAAGTAACTTCTAAATAAATGCAATCAGCAGTAAAAAGATAGATTAAAATAAATGTTACGAAAACTAAATATAGAAATATTCAAGATTAAAAATATACAGAGCCACGCCCTCAAAGTAAGTTGTAGGGAAAGATGCACTCCAAGATGTAATTAATAGGGATACAAACTTCAATTACCTAATGCACAGCGAAGGTATACAAGTTGTTATGCAAAATACCACAAAGAAATGTCAGTTTGGAATGCAATGATTGCAAGATATGCATAAAATGGGTCATCATCTCGAAAATAGTAGTGATTCTAGGTTACTCAGAATAGATACATTGGGGAAAAATAGATGAAACTAGAATAGAAGGATGCGCCATAATAATTGCAGGGCGATAAATATAAAGCCCTAAGAAAATTTAACCAAAAACCGAAATATAAAGATGCATGGATAATAATAAACAATTCCAGCAGTCATTGTAATGGCTTTTGCAATGATAAAGGGTGTTCTCAGACATGCAAGTGAAACTTACACCACGTTACAAAGATTGAGGCAAAGAAAGCCTCAAAGAAGTATCATCTCAAATAGAGACTCCAGGGTGCACACAAATTGGATTATATATATATATACTCTAGGTAGGCATAAAACCAAATTCAATATTCTTATGAAAGACAATTCTTTTACACCTAATAGTTCTTAAAACAAAACAAGTTATGGGCATTGTTCAAATGAATAAAGAGTGAAAAGTACTCCCTATGACATACCAATGTGACTGCATCTCGGCAAGCCTATGGAGTATAGAAGAGAAAGTATCTTTGAGGAGCTTTAACTCCAACCACAGACCATCGGTCTCCCACACACCTTCCTACTTAGAAGTGGCCCTACCCTTCTCGAAGAGGATAGACTTAGGACAACCAATGGTGTTAGCCATCTGAGTACTGGTGTTGTGACTGTTATCATGCATTCCCCTAGATACCCTCTAGACAAGCATGACCATTCCACAAGCTACACCATCCAGTCACAGTGAACTATCAATGCACTAGAGGCCGGTGCATTACCTTGGCCAAAGGATTTAAATGTGATTAGCGTTGTGTCAACACAATTAGTATGTTCACCCACCCCAAACTTGACTTGAATTAGTTGCAATCCTATATATATATATTTTCTTAGTTTTTCCAACTCAACATGCTTTAATGCATGACAGTTAGGTTTACTTCTCACTCTTGGGCTCTTGAAGTCACTTCCATCCATGTGTTGGAGGAATGGGATTCTAGCTTACCGGTCAATCAGTTAATGCTATTAGTGTATCGGTTGAATTTTTGGGTTGACCCCCTAATTAAATTATCCTATCTAGAAAGGACACTAAACTAACAAAATAAGATCAAGAGAGGTTTATCAAATAACATGTTATCGAGTTCCAGTAATCGATGACCGAAAACTATTAAGGTTTTCTCCAGTGTTAAAGTTTAAGTACTCCTACAAGTCTTCTTCGACCCTACAGAATTCCTGACATAACTTAATCTCTATACTATTCAAATCATTTAAGAATCCTAACTCGTCATTTTCTTTAGGGAGTAAGGATTCATGTAAGCTTTAACTAAATACTTTACTATTGACCCAAAGAGTATGTAGTATGTTCTAGAACCTCATTACTTTAGCATGTTCGAATGGTTTCAAACCAAATAATGTTTCTAAACCCTACATCAACATGAATGATATGTATGTAGAATGATTTATATTCACTTTTAAAAATGGTCTAAATAAGTTAACTCTCACAGCATGAAATGGTAATTCTATTTCACTAAGCTAATATAGATTCTTTAACTTATGGTAGACTGACTAGATACACAGTGTACACCATATATTCTTCACTACTATTTTCCATTCTATCTACTGGTTTACTCATTCTTTATGTCTTTCTTTAAGATAGATACTATTTGATAATACAAGACCAAACATATAGTCGAGCAAGCTAACCAGTAATATTCTAACACCGGCCGACAATAGACAAACTATAACTATAGATACCTTACTCTCTGATAGTTGACCAAGGCTCAAACTATGATATGATCTACACTTAGCCAATTTATTTCTTATGGTAAGTGGATACGGCTACATAGGCCTAGTTATCTGACGTATGAACGCTCTAGGAAATCAAGTAAATGACCACTGAAAAGTCTAAGTCTGCATGGTGTTCCATTGTTCGAAGAAAAAGTATTATTTACATTTATTTAAAGTGTAAAATATAAGTCTTTAAAGCATAACCAGACCATACATTTCATCATCAAAATAGACACTAAAATCTTCATTATTATTTGATAATGTCATTCTTATTATGACGTTCAAATTTAATCATGATTGTGTAGTAACAGTGAAAGGATGGAAACATGAATGAATGCTTTCGACGACTAGTTTCCTGGTCCAAATCTTATTCAGTCCGCACTCGCATACACGCCATCCCCTCTTTGCTTAATATCAGCTCCATTTTTTTTTCTTTTTACAGTCTTTCCCCCTACTCTTAATGATAGCCCAAAAGAAAACTAACTTCTTCCCTAACTAATTCACATAGTTATCTATTTGATAACTACCAAGTTTAGCTATACCAACTGTCCTCCTCCTCATAGCCACTAGCACAAAAATAGTTTTAAACTCCACTATCCTTGTGGCTTATTCACAAGGTGGTGATATCAATTAGTGAGGTGGTAGATTTTTGTTATAGGCATAATGCCATATTATCTTTATCAAATTCTTGAGCTGAGATCGGTTGCATACATCATGGGGTGATTGCTTAGCTGACAATAAGTCATTTTAGTTTAAAGCTTGAGAATGAATAAAATGTTATGGGACAAAAGACATCATAAAATAGTGACTTGAGTAAAGTCTTTCGAGCTATTGCCCGTTTACTAGCATCATTAAATAATATAAGAATTCTTCCTTGATGACTATTTAAATATATATATAAAATTTTATACATTACCATTACAATATAACCAATGGTATTACACTTGACGATCACATAGGTTTAAAACATTATTTAAACCTTTTTTATTTTATGATGATATTCCCCAATAGAAATAATTCTACATACTTCGAAATCTGTAATTAAACGTTTACATCACACACTCATAGAGATTTATGGCGATGATGATGATTGAGGCATAAACACAATAACGAAGTTTACGGTCGACATTTCAGGATTGAGTTTTTGTCTCCCCCCTTTTACAAACTATTATCAACTTTTACGCCGCACAACTTAACAAGACATAACATACAACTCATTCTCAAAGTATATATATATATATATATATATATATATATATATATATATATATATATATCTGTCATCCATATTTGGCAACATGATTCAGAGTATTACGACACAGATGTCAATTGACCATACTCATCACGACAACGATGTAAGAAAGAGTGACCTACTCTTAGAATCCTTGACATTCTCATCTATAATTGACTTAACCCAAAATCAATACTTACCTCAGGACAACTAGGTTTATCTACCTGATGTTTGTTCTCAGTGGAAAACACCCATTGATATTCCAAGGTCTATTCTCCCCTTCTTGAAGATACCTTCTCTTGTTCTTGTTTCATGGTGAACATCTTCGATCTATTCCTATCATTAACAATCTCACATACAATTTGTGGTTAGAGTACTAATGTTCTAGTCGAAACACATTTACATCATATCATTTCATTTTCATATTGAAAAGACATTTTTAATTCATAACATCAGATTGATCATACTGAAGTAAAAAATCCATGATTTCATAAAGTTAATCTTTTCTAATCATAACATCGTTTTCCATGATGTTAAACATATTCACATAACTATACTATTTAAGAAATTATCAAAAGTAAGTAGTAATACTGAATCCAAAAAGGGGATGTAACATATCCTTCTCCTATATAATCATCATCCTCGATGATTGAGTAAATCAAGTGAAACATGAAACAAGATTTTATAGTCTAACATTAATGTTTTTAAAAAAGATAACAAAATTTTTGGTGGATGTCATTATAGTCTTCCCAAGTGGCGCTATCCTCACCATATTGGTCCCACTAAATTTTGCATTGCAAGACTTCTCGATTATGCAAATGGAGTTTACACATTTCAAGTACCTTGAGTGGCTTGATCACAACCACTCCTGGCTCCTATATATGTAAAGAATTACATTTAAGAATGTGGTCATTACCTACAAAATATTTCTTTAGGTAAGAAACATGAAAAATATTATGCATTTTAAACAAGGCTGGAAGTAGAGCAATTTTGTAGGCCACTGGATTGATAATCTCGAGGACTTCAAAAGGTCCCACATATCGAGAATCCAACTTTGAAGATTTACCAAACTTGATTGAGCTTTTATGGGGTTTCACTCACAAGAGAACTTTCTCTCCAATAGAAAATTGTCTAGGCACCCATTTGCGATCTGCATAACTTTTTTGCCTGTCATTGGCTTCTGCCAACCTTTTCCTAATCATTTTCACTTTTTCTTCTATATCTGCTAGCATTTCTGGACCAATGCTTATCCTATCTTCCAGCTTGTCCCAACTTATAGGATTTTTGCATTTCCTTCCATATAATGCTTCGAACGGTGCCATCTTAATGGCAAAATGATAGGAATTATTATAAGAAAATTCAACAAGAGGTAAATATTCCTCCCATCTATATTGCTAGTCCATGCAATACATACTTAGTAGATCCTCTGGGACCTGGTTAACCCTTTCTGTTTGTCCATCAGTTTTAGGATGATTAGCGGTGCTGACATTGAGTTTAGTCCCTAGTGCTGAAAATAAAGTTTGCCAAAACCAGGAGGTTATTTGAGCATCTCTATCAGATATAATCTTTTCAGGTACCCCATGCAATCTAAACACTTCTTGAACAAACTTACAGGCCAAAACATGAGCTCTGTCTATCAAATTTCCAGGAATGAAGTGTCCTACTTTGGTTATTTTATCCACTACAACCAAAATTGCATCATGTCTACTCCTGGACATTGGTAATCCTTGAACAAAATCTATACTACCGACCTGCCATTTCCATTCTAGAATATCATGTGGGTATAACAATCTGGTAGGATGTTTGTGTTCTGCCTTTACTCTTTGACATTCCAAGCAACTTGCCACAAACTTTGTAGCGTCTCTTTTCATCCCTTTCCAGAAGTATAGTGGTTTGACATTAGCTAAAATTTTTGTTACTCCTAGATGTCCAGAATAAGGTGCACAATGGACTTCCTTCCATACAAGGTTTCTTAGTTTTATAGAATTAGGAACGTAGATTCTTCCCTTAAATCTCATTAATCCATCTGACTCAAAATGGAATCCATCATATCTTGAATCTTTGGGATTGATTTGCAAAGCATGCTTAACCTATTCATAGTATTCATCTCCAGATAATCTTTGTAATACTAGATCTTTAGAATTAGCATGAATGGAGACTATAGAAGTTATGTGTCTTCTTCTGCTCATAGCATTAGCTACTCAATTTTCTTTACCTTTTATGTAATTGATCTCAAATTCATAATTTGATATTAGCTCTAACCACCTCCTTTGTCTTGTGTTGAGATGAGGTTGTGAAAATATGTAACGAAGACTTTGATGATCTATTTTCAGTATAAAAGTATTTCCCAATAAATAGTGTCACCACGTCTGAAGGGTGTGAATCACTGCCGCCAGTTCTAAATCATGAGGAGAGTAATTCTACTCATAAATTTTCACCTTTCTTGATTCATAGGCTATTACACACCCATCTTGCATAAGCATGCCTCCTAAACCTTCTCCAGAGGCATCGGTAATAACCTCAAATTGCCCTTTAGGATTAGGGACTTTAAGAATTGGTGTTGTTGTAAACTTTTCTTTTAATAAGTCGAATGCCTTCTGACATTCACTTGTCCATACAAACCACTTTCCTTTCCTCTGCAAAGAAGTGATTGGGCTAGCAATACTTGAAAAATTTAGAACAAATTTCCTGTAACACCTGGCCAAACCTGTTGATGATTGTTTTAATGCAGTCATAACAATTAGTTAAAATTCACATAAAACAAACCAAAATTGACTTGAAAGATATGAAGGAATCGGTTAAGATTCACTTAATCCCAAGTTCAATATGGTCAGGTCTAGACCTGTTGGACAAATTCAGTTGGTCAATGTGAAGCTGTAATGTTCAAGGTGCCTTACGTAGTTTAGGGTTTCCTGTTGGTTAACTGGGATCAAACTTATGCAAAGAGATTATAAATATCAGTGTGTTGTTCATCCTTTTTTGCATAAAAATGTTATTGTGTTGCAAAGCTTTAAATGGTTTTCTTGAATTATTTCAACTTTCTCCTCTTAAATATTTATGAAAATTGTCTACTTTTAACTCTGTTATGCATGCTTTTCAAATATGAGACAAATTTCCTTCAAATTTCTACGTTTTAAGCTAAGTATTTTCAGATGGGTTGGGAAAAGTTAGAAAGATCTAATCTAAACATCATTCAATCTACCAAAGGATCTAATTGTTCTGTTATGCACTTTGTAAATCATATAGCAATTTGATCAAATCCACAGACTAAACCTTAAGTGTAAGTTCTGAGCATTTTCACAAACATACACTTAAGATTGCAAGCTCTAAGAGAAAATGTTTCAAACACAATGAAGAGAAAGAAAACACTTAGAAGATAGATGCAGAATTCTAGATTCAATTGTATTAGAAACAGACAGTCATATAAGATTTACAATGTCTAAATGACTCTTAGCTTCATTGATTAAACTACAGAAAACTCACAAGCTTTACAGATACAACAAGGAGGCACGGTGTTCCACATGCTCCTTGTTGTAGACATAGGCAACCTCCTTCTTCTATTTCTAAATTAAGAGGTCCCTCTATTCTAAATGTTGAGATTACAACTGCTAGCTATTCTCTAAAATTTCCTGTGTAGCCCTTGTGTAAAGTTTTACAGTGTATAGAGGCACAATATATAGACTTGACTGTCATCAATACAGCTCAAAACCCTAGTTAAGCAATGGTTCAAACCTCTAGTTATAGCAATAAATGTTGGAGAACAAGTCTCCCAAAATATCCCTGAGCATACATCAAATCTGGGTGAAATATGCCTTTCTGGAAACCCTAGCAGCTCAATAATAACTTATGTTGTCTATTGCAATGATGTCCTCAACTGCATTTTGTCTTCATCAATAAAGGCCTTTGACTTCCTCACCCTTCATCCTTATCTTCCTCTACTTCTGGGATCGGATTTTCTTTTCATGACATCATCGCCATCAAACCTGAGCTCCTTCCTCAACTGTAAACCTGCAAAACAGATAAAATGGATCAAAAAAACCTCATCAAGTTGCCTTATCAATTAATTACTTGGTCAATATGTTCGATGGGTGCCAACTGCAACAACTAATGCACCTCCCACTTGACACCCAGTCGTAGAGTTTACGCACAACCAATCCCAACTGCCAGTTCGGTCTTACATTTAAACCCTCCTCTCCATCGGCAAAACTCTCCACTGTCGGCACGGGTCTGAAATTTCCTGCCAATCCCATCTCTTACGCCGACATCATGTCCTAAAACAGCAAAAATCACATCAAAATGCATACATAGTGTCAAAAAATATGGATCAACCATCGTTGACTGAAAAAACATGCATTTGGGCCTCAAAATGCTTCAAAAAATTCCATCACTTTGTTTTCCCACCCATTTTCTTGTATATCGCATGTTTAATTTCCCATGTATCTTCCAATATACAAGCCGGGTGTGATACATGGGATAAATCACTTTTAAATTTGCTTGGATTATGGCCTGCATGCATAAAGCAATGTATAAAGCATTGTATATAACCCTCGGACATATCGCTGTTATAAACGACAATTTATAACCTATCGAATCTGCAATGTATCTCTACTTTATATGTTTCAGAATGTATGTATATAGAAATATACATACAAATTGAAACATACAAAGACTTAACTCCAATTTATAAATGTTTCGGGTCCACCGCATGTATATTCTGATGCATATTGCGCTTGTATCATTCGATATACATTTGGACGTGATACAAGCATTTAATCAGATTTCAATCCTTTTTCGATTCTGCGTTGTATGTACTAGAATGCATGCTTCAAAATATACATATAATCCCTCCTAAAATATACAAGCATTATTTCTCTTTTAATAACCTTTTGCGTCTGATGCTTGCATGTATGTCATCCTTGTATCTTGTCAATATACAAGACGGAACATATACAAGGATTTAAGTTTGTTTAATAAACTTTTGGGTCCGGGTTGTATATTGGGCCTTGTATATTGGACATGTATGCTTAACTCACTTTAATAAGTCCGTCGGGTCTGCCCAATGTATATTTGCACTGTATGTAACTCTAACATACAAGCTCGCAGAAATACAACAAATTAACCCTGTTTTATAACTTTTTGGGTTCTGCGCAATGTATAAAATGTCTTGTATACTTCCTTGTATGTTGCGACCTACCAAACATACAAATGTTAGATATATGCAATGGAATCCAAACATTTATCCATTTCAAAACCTTCTCCCAGTACATACAAGGCTAAAAGACATACAACTGACTTTGTATATAAAATGATATACAAAGGGCATTGTATGTACATTTCAAATGACCCAATCATGCAAGCGACCCATTATGCATTTAACCTTGTATATTAACCCAACTGCAAATGCGACTAAGTATAAAACGACTTTGTATATGCAAACAACAAACCCTTCCCTTGTACATTTTACCAAAATGATCATAACTTGCAAAATATGGCAAATTTTAAGATGGTTCAAAAAGCAACCCTAGCTCATTTTTCACAAGAAATCCAACCATATCATGTCTAGGTACTGAAAATGCATTTTTTTTCTCTATTTTTAACAAAGTTTGCAATTTTAACTCTCTTTTCCCTTTACCACCAAATAGAACAACACACACAAAAGCAAAAGCAACAGCCACAACAAGGGTCCTCATTTTTCTAAGGAGTAAAATGGGCCGTGCTGTGAACATCAAAACAACTAGAAACCAAACAAAACAATTAAATTCAAGTATTCAAGAAAGCTAAATGAAA
The DNA here is from genome assembly GCA_027924645.1 of Cunninghamia lanceolata. Classification (NCBI taxonomy): domain Eukaryota; kingdom Viridiplantae; phylum Streptophyta; class Pinopsida; order Cupressales; family Cupressaceae; genus Cunninghamia; species Cunninghamia lanceolata. The sequence goes on along the minus strand of BSBN01000050.1, from coordinate 7,222,082 downwards.
ATAAATCCATAACTTCCAACTATCTTTCCTGTAAATTATTATTCAACTTGAGACCTAAGGTATTCAATAAGGGTGCATGAATTTTTATTTTTAGTTTGAGTATGTGCACGTAATTAATTATCCTCATCTTGAAGATCGGTTGAACAAACCAGTGACTGATATTAGCCTACGTAGTTGAGGATGTTCCCTCATAGCCAACCAGATAGAGTCTTGCTGCCAGCGAGCGTCCATAGCCCCAGCAAGGTTATCGTTACAATTCTCCTAAGTAGAGCCCCACTACCAGCGAACGTCCATAGCCCCGGTAGAGTTACTTAGATGGCTTAATCTAGATTTTTAGTATAATCTGCTTTATTATATTTTTATATTTTATATTTTATTGATTTTGATTTATTTTTTTGATAGAAATTTCACAAGATATAGAAATTTGTAACTTTATGATGCAAGGAATGAGCACTTGCTGAAATTAAGCTGAGAATTGTAATGGTAGCAAGGGTGACCTTAGATTTTTCACCTAATATCTACACTGGTAAGTTCAACAAACCCAAGGATTTTAGGTGTGTCATCGTGAGAAACTTCCCTTGAATTCTCAATCACTATTATTGAATACAAAATTTTAGAAGCTAAACAACTCTCTACATTCATAATAGTCACAACAAGTTATGTATAAACCGCCAATGGTTAACCTAAATATTCTAAATTTTATACTATTTTCAATGGTTGTTAGCTTGCAACTTAATACTCTAAAGAAAACAAAGATCCCTACTGAGGAGAGAACAAACAAACCAACAAACAAACTGTACAAGAAAAACAAAAACAAAGAAAAAGAAGACTATACAAATAACAAAATAGAAACAAAACAACAAAACAAAAGAAACAACAAAACTGTACAAAGAACTAACCTACAAAAGAAAACAACAAAAGAAAACATCAGAAAGAGAAGACTGTACACTACTTACACTATATTACACAAAAAAAATGGACTGCCCTTTTACCTCAAGCCTGGAAGTAGTGTTTCAAATGTTGGCCATTAACTGGTAATGGCACATCTTCTCCAGTCAAGGTCTTAAGTCTAAATGTGTTGTCTCCTATTATTTATGAGACTTTCAATGGACTAGCCATAGTTTGTCAAATTTTCCATTACTTCCTTTCTTTTCATGTGCTTTGTCCCAGCACAGCACTAAGTCTGATATCCTAAATTTTTTGACTCTTGCCCTCTTATCAAACCACCTCTTAACTACTGCTTGGTGTTTGGTAAACTTCTCGATGGCTTGACCTCTTTTCTCATCTAGTTGTAGCATCTGTACTACCCTAGCTTCTCTATGATTATCAAAGCCTAAATACTCATTGGCAAACTTCCAGATTGGTATTCTCAGATTTACTGGAAGTATGGGATCAGTCCCATAAACTAAATGATAAGATGCATTGCCTAAAGCTATTTTAAACTTGGTCCTGTCTACCCACAGTGCATATTTTAACAGGGTATTCCACTCTCTAGGACTCTTTGCAATTAGTTTCTTGATTATATCTAATAAAATTTTGTTAATAGACTCAGCTAATCCATTACCTTGAGGGTAATAATTTGAGGAAAATTTTAAAACAATCATGTATTCAAATGCCCATTTAGAAAACTTTAAAGAAGAAAAAGCAGGGCTGTTATCACATACCAATGAATAGGGAGTTCCAAACCTGGTGATGATGTTTTCTTCAAGAAACTTGATAACTACCTCGGTTGTGGAGAACTTGTAGCATGTGGCCTCAGTCCACCTTGTATAGTAGTCCATCACCGTCAATATGAACCTGTGTCCTGCAGAAGATGGAGGATTGATGACTCCAATGAAATCTAGGCCCCATTGTGCAAATGGTCTTGATTCAATCACAGGTTGTAGTGGATTGGCCTGATTTCTTCCCTTGTCTGTTGTAGTCTGACAAGTGTGGCAACTTTTAATGTGACTCTCTGTATCTTTGAACATCGTGGGCCAATAATAGCCCACCCTCAATATTTTGTGTGTTGTAGCTAGATGGGAACCATGACCTGTTCCGTACTTGTCATCCAGTTCTGTTAACACCTTATCTGCCTCAATTCTGTTCAGACATCTCAAATAAATTCCATCATGGTTCTTCTTGAATAGAAGAACTCCTTGTACCATATATTTCTATGCTTTAATCTTCAAAGCTCTCCTCTGAGAAGCTTTCATCCTATTTGGGTACCTTCTAGATATTAGAAAAGTGTTTAAATCACCATACCAGTCAGATGCATCCTGGGAATTTAGTACATACTAGTATTTTATCAAATCTGGGTCTGTGTTTGCTATTGTTTGCACCAATGACTGCCCTCTGACCAACTTCATGGGAATGATTTCCATGTCAAACTCTTGTAGTGTGGTGATCCATTTGGCTCTCTTTTCTCCAGGTTCGTTCTGCATCAGCAGCATCTTTACTGTTGCATCCGGCACTATGGCTTTGACCTGGCTGTGCAAAATATAATGTCTAATTTTTATCATAGCTCTCATCAACGCGAATGCTTGTCTTTCAGTATCTAGATATCTTAGTTGTGCATCCTTCAGAGGCACGCTCATAAATGCAATGGGTTTTTCCTCATTGTCTTCACTCTTCTGTGTTAGGGCAGCCACGACTGAATGGGAGGATGCAAAGGAGTAGATATAGAACAGCTTTGTGTAGTCTAGGCTTGCCAGTATAGGGGTGTTTAAAATGGCCCGATTGATATCTTCAAATGCAACCCTAGCCACAGGCGTCCACTCCATCTGCGCATCTTTCTTCAACATGGCATTTAACGGCCGCAGGATTTCTACAAAACCCGTGATAAACTTCTGAACAAAGTTAATTTTACCAAAAAATGATTTCAACTCTTTCCTACTATTTGGTATTTGCAAATTTTTTATTGATTCTATTCTATCTAGGTCAATTGATATTCCATCTTCAGAAATGACATGTCCTAGTAATTTACCTTCAGTTACCCCAAATGAACATTTCTTAGGGTTAAGAGAAATTCCATACCTCTCGTATCACTTAAGTATTTTCCTGAGATCTTCTGTGTGAGTGGATGCATCCTTGGAATACACAGCCAAATTGTCCATATACATGACAATGCACTTACCTGATAACCCACGAAATGCAATGTCCATGGCTCTCTGAAAAGTGGTACCTACATTGATCAGACCAAAAGGCATTCTCCTATATGCATAATTTCCCCATTTACAAGTAAAGGTGGTTTTTAACATGTCATCTCTATCAATTAAAACCTAGTTATAACCCAAGAAACCATCTAAAAAAGACATCATCTTCGCCCCATTTACTGCTTGTAGCACTTCGTCTATTGGAGGCAAAGGATAATTATCTTTTTCGGATGCTTTATTCAAATTTCTAAAATCTACGCATAACCTGATGTCTCCGTTTTTCTTCCTTACTGGCACTAAGTTAGTTACCCAGACTGAATGTCTGACTGGAAAAATTATTCCAGTAGACAGCAATTTTTTTACTTCCTCAAAGATTAAAGGCTCTAAAATGGCGTTCACAGGCCTTTGTTTTTGCCTGAATGGCTTAACCTCTGGTCTCAAAGGTATCACATGGGTTATGATTGATGCATCGTATGTTTTCAAGTCTTCATACGTTCATGCTATGACATGTTTGTATTCTTTGGGATTGATTTGCAGAGCTTGCTTAAGCTGTTCATAGTATTCGTCCCCAGATAATCTTTGTAATACTAGATCTTTAAAATTAGCATGAATGGAGACTATAGAAGTTATGTGTCTTTTTCTTCTCATAGCATTAGCTACTCAGTTTTCTTTACCTTTTATGTAATTGATCTCAAATTCATAATCTGATATTAGCTTTAACCATCTCCTTTGTCTTGCATTGAGATGAGGTTGTGAAAATATGTAACGAAGACTTTGATGATCTGTTTTTAGTATAAAAGTCTTTCCCAATAAATAGTGTCGCCACGTCTGAAGGGTGTGAATCACTGCTGCCAGTTCTAAATCATGAGGAGAGTAATTCTGCTCATAAATTTTCACCTTTCTTGATTCATAGGCTATTACACGCCCATCTTGCATAAGCATGCCTCCTAAACCTTCTCCAGAGGCATTGAAAATAACCTCAAATTGTCATTTAGGATCAGGGACTTTCAGAATTGGTGTTGTTGTTAACTTTTCTTTTAATAAGTCGAATGCCTTCTGACATTCACTTGTCCATACAAACCACTTTCCTTTCCTCTGCAAAGAAGTGATTGGGCTAACAATACTTGAAAAATTTAGAACAAATTTCCTGTAACACCTGGCCAAACCCATAAAACTTCATACTTCAGAAACATTGGAAGGTAGATGCTATTCCATAATAGCCTTTATTTTCGCTGGGTCAATCGATATCCCTTCTGCCGATATAGTGTGTCCCAAATACTACACTTCTTTCTGAAGGAAAGTACATTTTGAGAGTCTCGAATACAACTTGTGATCTCTTAAATGTTGCAAAACAATTTGAAGATGTTGTTTATGCTCCTCATTTTTTTAATATATCATAATATCATCCAAAAAAATTAGAACAAACTTGTCAAGGCAGTCTCTGAAAACACTATTCATGAGATTCATGAAAGTGCCTGGTGCGTTAGTCAACCCAAATGGTAACACAATAAACTCATAATGACCATATCTTGTTCTAAATGTAGTTTTGTGAATATCTTCATCTTTTAACCTCAATTGATGGTATCCTGATCTCAAATCTATCTTAGAAAATACTATAGCACCACGCATTTGATCAAATAAATCATCAATACATGCCAGTGAATACTTATTCTTTATCATTTCTTTATTTAGCATCTGATAATCTATACACAGTCTAAGGGTTCTGTCTTTCTTCTTGACAAAAATAACAGGAGCTCCCTATGGTGATACACTTGGCCTAATTAGACCTTTGGTCAATAGCTCCTGCAGTTGACCCTTCAATTCCATAAGCTCAGTAGTGGTCATTCTATATGGAGCTTTACAAACTGGCTCAAATCCTAGTTTAATATCTATAGCAAAATCAAAGGTTCTTTTTGGAGGCAAACCAGGCAGCTCATTTGGAAACACATCTTAAAAATTGTGAAGATAAGGGTATTTTTCCTCAAAAGTTTGCTTCTCCAAAACTTCCTCTACTAGGTCCATTTTGACTGCAAAGAGTTTACATCCTTTATGCCTAGCCCTTTTTAATTGTTTTGATGAAATAGGCCTGATCTTTATTTCCCTTTGAATACCCTAAATATTAACTTTGTTTCCCTTATCATTTAAACATTCAATTGTTTTATAAAATCAATCTACCTTGGCCCTATGTCTACACAACCAACTCATTCTTAAAATGATGTTGTAGGACCCTAAAGGTGCCACACACAAATTTACCTCGGTGGAAAATTTTGAAATATCAATCTTAGCTTCGAACAAATATTGCTCTACCTGAGCCTTTGAGTGATTTGCATATTCAACTGTCCATGGTTCTGACATATAACAAACTCTTCTAGGAAATTTACTTAAGACTCTAGATGACACAAAATTTTTTGTTGCACCAGTATCAATCAGAATAGAAACAGGGACTCCAAATAAAGTACTTGTCATCTCAATGGGAGTAATCTGATATTTAGCTTTTTAATTGTCAAGGGCGGTGTGAATCCTTTACTGAAATGCTTCCTATTGCGAAGGGAATACCATGTTCTTATGCTGCCCATTCTACTTTTTATTAGGACAATGGTTGGCATAATGATCTCCACCACATGTAAAGAAACATCCAATTGGTCCCCTCTTCTCAGATGGTCTACTCATAGCATCATTGTTCCTCTTAAAATTGCCATTTTTCTTAAAGTCTTCATTTCTTCACTCATTACCAAATCCCCCTTTATTTTTCTGATTTCCTTTATCGTACCTCCTGTTTCCATATCCTTTATCATTCTTCTTTTTATATGTCTGTTCATTTGAGTTCTTATCAAATCTCTTAGGCTTCTTTTCACGATAAGCGAAAATGGATTTGATCTTTTGTTCTTGCTTAATTGCTTTCTCATATACCTGGTCCATTGTGGTCAGACTGTGCACCTCTACCTCCCCGCCAATCTGAGGATTGCGACCCATAATAAATTTACTTATCCGAAATCTTTCATCCTTTTGATACTGAGGAACATACTTCAACAATCTAGTGGAATTTTCCACATATTCAACCACGGACAGATCGCCTTGATGGAGATTTTGGAAATCTGTTAGCGTTTGATCAAAATAAATCTATGGCAACCACCCTTTAAAAAAAAGTTTGACAAATTCATTTCATGTCACCTTCAAGGGGCTTAAATCCAGCTCCATCTTTTTGTTCATCCACTAGGTGGATGCTTCTCCAGATAGCTCATATGCTCCCCAGACTACCTTTGTAATCTCAGAATAATTTATGATTTCAAAGTACTTCTCCATTTGAGTTAGCCATGCTTCTGCTACATCTTTGGTTTTTGTTCCATCAAATTTGGGGGGGGGAATAATCTTTTTCATATCCTTTGAATTCTAGTGCAAGTTTATCTTTTGTCTCCCTCTAAGATTCACTATCCTCCTAGTTCTCACTTGTCATGCCATGTTCTCGTTGCCTACTTTTACTCGCATTATTAGAATACTCATTTTCACCATCGGTATTTTCAGTTTCATTCACTTTCTTTTCTAATTTGCCCAACCTTTCCTTAGATTCAGTAGGCATATTAAGAATTCTGTCTAATTTATCGGTAGAGTTGACCTGAGAGTTGTGACCTTCCTGATCTTTTGTCTCATTAAATTCTGATTGATCCATGTTTATTTGTTTTTTCACCAATTTTTAACAAGTACTAATCAGTTCTTTGATTTATCATTTAGAATATTATCATAACATAACATTTTCTGATAACCATAGTTATTCTAAAAACAAAATTGTCTTTATTATATTTTGCACAACTGTATGTACATTCTTTGAGGATAGATACATATCATGTTTTATTTAGTATTTACAAGGGGGGTGTAACATTTGCATCCATTGTCTGACACATATTCATGAGGTGTATAACCCTCATATTCACTATCAGATGATAGTACAATGATTTTAACTCTAGGTGGTATACAAGGATCCTTAGTGATCATTGGTACACTAATAGGGCAGGAATTGATCATAATTCGAGCTGCCATCCTAGATGTCTGTAGGAGTTCTCTTTTCATTCGTTTGAGTCATGTCAGGGCATTGGCAAGGGTTTCCGTATCATCTAGCCAAATGTCATTTTCATCATTCATTTTCTCAATAGTCTTAATCATCGGAAGACATCTCTGCTTAGCTTGCAGGTAACGTTCCTTACTAGCGAAGGACTTCCTTGCAGTTTTATTGAGACGTACCATCCTGGCACAGTAAATCAAAACATTAGCTACCTACATAATGTTGATTCTTAGTCAGCTTAGTGGACTCATAAGCCCTAGTGCTGAATCTGGTTAGCTTTGATACCATATGTAATATCCAGACTTAATTTCAAGATAAAATATAGGTTTGACCATAAGGTAAATATTTGAAAAGGTAAAAAGGTAGATAATTTTTTTATACATTGACATACAATCATTGCTTAAATAAGAATCATGTAGATAATATGATACATAATGGATCTATCCATCCTCAATATTTTAACAATTTGATAATTATAGTCTTTAAGAAAATTTCAAAATAAAAACTTACCAATGTCACTGCATCTCGATTGTCGATCTTCCCAATTCAAGTCTCAGCAAGCCTCTAGAGTATAGAAGAGAAAGTATCTTTGAAGAGCTTTATCTCCAACCATAGACCACAGACCATTGGTTTCCCACACACCTTCCTACCCATAAGTGGCCCTACCCTACTCGAAGAGGATAGACTTAGGACAACCGATGGTGTTAGTCATCTGAGTACTAGTGTTGTGACCTACGTAACTTGTTATCATGGATTCCCCTAGATACCCTCTAGACAAGCATGACCATTCCACAAGCTATGCCATCCAGTCACGGTGAACTATCAATGCACTAGAGGTAAGTGCATTACCTTGGCCAAAGGATTTAAATGTGATTAGCATTGTGTCAATGCAATTAGTATGTTCACCCACGACAAACTCAACTTGAGTTAATCACAATCCTACAATTATATATGTATATAAATATATATTTTCTTAGTTTTTCCAACTCAACATGCTTTAATTTATGGCAGTTAGGTTTACTTCTCACTCTTGGGTTCTTGAAGTCACTTCCATCCATGTATTGGAGGAATGGGATTCTAGCTTACTAGTTAATCGGTTAATGCTATTAGTTTATCAGTTGAATTTTTGGGTTGAACCCCTGCTTAAATTATCCTATCTAGAGAGGACACTAAACTAACAAAATAAGCTCAAGAGAGGTTTATCAAATAACCTATTATCAAGTTCCAGTAATCGATGACCGAAAACTATTAGGGTTTTCTCCAGTGTTAAAGGTTAAGTACCCCTACAACTCTTCTTCGACCCTACAGAATTCCTGACATTAATTAATCTCTATACTATTCAAATCATTTAACAATCCTAACTTGTCATTTTCTTTAGGGAGTAAGGATTCATGTAAGATTTAACAAAACACTTTACTATTGACCTAAACAGTCTGTAGTCTATTCTAGAACCTCATTACTTTAGCATGTTCGAATGGTTTTAAACCAAATAATGTTTCTAAAACCCTACATCAGTATGAATGATATGTATGCAAAACAATTTATATTCACTTCTAAAGATGGTCTAAATAAGTTAACTCTCATAGCATGAAAGGGTAATTCTATTTCACTAAGCTAATATAGATTCTTTAACTTATGGTAGACCAAGTAGATACATAGTGTACACCATATATTCTTCACTACTGTTTTACATTCTATCTACTAGTTTACTCATTCTTTATGTCTTTCTTTAAGCTAGATACTATTTGATAATACAAGACCAAACATATAGTCGAGCAAGCTAACAAGTAATATTCTAACACTGACCAACAATAGACAAACTCTAACTATGGATACCTTACTCTCTGATAGTCAATGAAGGCTCAAACTGTGATATGATCTACACTCAGCCAATTTATTTCTTATGGTAAGTGGATACGGCTACATAGGCCTATTTATCCGACGTATGAATGCTATAGGAAATCAAGTAAATGACCACTAAAAAATCTAAGTTTGAATGGTGTTCCATTATTCGAAGAAAAAGCATTGTTTACATTTATTTAAAGTGTAAAATATAAGTCTTTAGAGCATTACCAGACCATACATTTAATCATCAGAATAGACACTAAAATCCTTATTATTATTTGATAGTGTCATTCTTATTATGGCGTTCAAATTTAATCATGATTGTGTAGTAACAGTGAAAGGATGGATACTTGAATGAAAGCTTTCGACGACTGGTTTCTTGGTCCAAATCTTGTTCAGTTCTCACTCCCATACACATCGTCCCCTCTTTGCTTCCTATCAGCTCCATTTTTTTTTCTTTTTACAGTCTTTCCCCCTACTCTTAACGACAACCCAAAAGAAAACTAACTTCTTCCCTAACTAATTCACATAGTTATCTATTTGATAACTACCAATCTTATCTATACCAACTGTCCTCCTCCTCACGGCCACTAGCACAAAAATAGTTTTAAACTCCACTATCCTCGCGGCTTAATCGCAAGGTGGTGATATCAGTTAGTGAGCTGGTGGATTTCTATTATAGGCATAATGCCATATTATCTTTATCAGATTCTTGAGCTGAGATTGGCTGCATACATCATGGGGTGATTGCTTAACTGACGATAAGTCATTTTAGTTTAAAGCTTGAGAATGAATAACACTTTATGGGACAAAAGACATCATAAAATAGTGACTTGAGTAAAGTCTTTCAAGCTATTGTCTATTTACTAGAATCATTAAATAATATAAGAATTGTTCCTTGATGACTATTTAAATATATATAAAAAATTTTATACATTACCATTACAATAAAACCAATGGTATTACACTTGATGATCACATAGGTTTAAAACATTATTTAAACTTATTTATTTTATGACGATATTCCCCAACAAAAATAATTCTACATCCTTTAAAATCTGTAATTAAACGTTTACATCACATGCTCGTAGAGCTTTATGGCGACAATGATGATTAAAGCACAAACACAATAACGAAGTTTACAGTCAACATTTTAGGGTTGAGTTTTTGTCTCCCCCCTTTTACAAACTATTATTGACTTTTATGCCAAACAGCTTAACAAGACATAACATACAACTCATTCTAAAAGTATATATATATGTCATCCATATTTGGCAACATGATTCAGAGTATTACGACTCAGATGTCGATTGACCATACTCTTCACGACAATGACATAAGAAAGAGTGACCTACTCTTATAATCCTTGACATTCTCATCTATAATTGACTTAACCCAAAATCAATACTTACTTCAAGACAACTAGGTTTATCTACCTGATGTTTGTTCTTAGTGGCAAACACCCATTGATATTCCAGGGTACGTTCTCCCCTTCTCGAAGATACCTTCTCTTCTTCTTGTTTCATGGTGAACATGTTCCATCTATTCCTGTCATTAACAATCTGACATACAATTTGTGGTCAGAGTAACAATGTTCTAGTCGAAACACATTTACATCATATCATTTCATTTTCATATTGAAAAGACATTTTTAATTCATAACATCAGATTGATCATACTCAAGTAAAAAATCCATGATTTCATAACGTTAATCTTTTCTAATCATAACATCATTTTCCATGATGTTAAAAATATTCACATGACTATACTATTTAAAAATTATCAAAAGTAAGTAGTAATATTGAATCGAAAAAGGGGATGTAACATATCCTTCCCCTATAGAATCGTCATCCCCGATGATTGAGTTTATCAAGTGAAACATGAAACCAGCTTTTATAGTCTAACATTAATGTTTTTGAAAAAGATAAGGAAATTTTCAGTGGATGTCATTATTGTTGATAACTGAGAGGGGGGTGAATCAGTTATCTTAATTATTTCAGCTTTCTGAACTTTCTTATTAATTAATGCAGCATCAATTCAAATAAGAAAACATAACCATGAAATGGAAATACACATGACACAATATTTTTGATGTGGAAACCCTGTTAAGGGAGAAAACCATGGGGTGATTAACCCAAGATTATATTCTCTATTAGAAGAATACAAATACAAAATGGCACTTGCCAATTAGGGCTCACTGCCTGAGCACACTACTCACAAGAGGCTCACTGCCTACAAGAGACTCACTGTCTACAAGATGTAAGAAGAATAACAAGATCCTTGAACTGATGAGAAGCATCCACATATGCTGAGGTTTAGTTCCGGTTAGGCTCAATACACTGATCTGCTGCACTTCATCCTTCCTCTTCTTTTGTGCTGCTGTCCTTTCACATACCGGACCTTCCTTACTGCTTTCACTCTACTCTTCTCCTTTTCTTCGCACTCCACACAACTTCACAACAACTTCCTCATCAAAATCCATCTGGTATATATATCCACACAAAGGATTTCATCCTCTTTCTAGTTGGCATTCGCAATAGTCAATATTTCCCAAACTCTAGTCTGTCGGCTAAATCCTTGCTTACCAAGTGATACGGATCAAAAAGAAACTTATAGAAGTTATCTAACAAGTCGGCCAATCATGAATGATACCTTAGGAATCTTTATCACCATCAACATCTCATTTGGAATAACTTCTGATGCTCTTCCTGTCAGTTCTTCCTCTATCTATTCTACAAAACTAGACCCCAGTACTTAGATGCTTATATCTCTTCACTCTTTCAACACCGAAGACTCAAACCCTGAGATCTATCAGTTAAGGAACACTTGACTTCCCCAAGTCCACAATTTACAAGGATACTTCTTCTAACAGATCCGGACCTGACTGTCAGACCTTCAGCATGCTCTGTTCTTGCTTACCAGACTTGAAAGCTCTTCAATCTGACTTCTGGTAGAGACACACCATATCCTGCAGATGTGTGGGATGATCTTTGTTGCCATCAATGACAACACCAATGAAGCTACACAGTGTCTCTTGCCAAAAATCTCCCCCTTTCGCATTGATGGCAACACTTAGTGAAAAATGACTAAGTGTCATACTATACTCCCCCTTGGCTGATGCTCTGTGTTTTTTCGGAGCTCCCCCTTAGCTAGGTCCCACATTTTTCACTGCGCCTCACTCCCCCTTTGACATCAATGGCAAAGGGTAGGGTCCGCATACAAAACTTTCCAAAAACAAATCTAGCTATACTTAGCCGCATAAGTATATATACATACTATACTTACATATACTATAGTATGTCTGCAAAAGATGTCTTCAATTGGATGAATTCTGTTGCCCAACTATGCTTCATCCTATCCAAAATTGAGATATGACCACTCAACAGGAATGCAAATGTGTCTTCCCTTTTTAGATATGTCAGATCACTGGTCTGGGCTGTAATCTGAGCTTCTTTTATGACCTCATGCATGGCCTCTAACTTAGGGATAATTATCCCTCTAAGTTCACCCAACCTGCTTATTCTATTTTTTTTTTCTTCTCAAGCTTCTTGATTTCATTCAAGACTACAATAGTCTGACATTCTTGATTTATTATGGAAGAGGAGAGAGGATTAAAATTCTTAGAGAGTTTTGTCAGTTTGTCCTCCTGTTCTTTCACTTTCTTCTCAATATCCAATGTTACTTTGGACCATGATAAACAAAATTTGTACATTTTCTCGCCATCTTTAAGAGCATTTTCTAAGCTCTTTATCCTAATATTCATATTCCTCCTATCATTGGTTATTAACCCTTGTACCTCTGATAATCTTTTTGCCAAAAATTCCTTCCAGACCTTATCTTCTGCTGACTTCTCTAAGGAATCAAAATGTGTGCTAACACTATTGACTAGAGATTTGAGATTACCGGATGAGGAGGCTGAGGGATCCTTCTGAAAAGATGGCATGATCTTTTCTAATACTCCGGATGCAACTTCTATTAGCTCATAGTCTTCCATGAGTTTTTCTTTAGCCTTTGCATTAGCAAATGAAGCTATCTTCATTGTTTGTACCGAGGAAAGAGAATCAAAATCAAATGGCCCTTGTAGAAGTTCCAATTCATCAATCTCCATTATCTCTATGTTTAAGAATTCTTTGATGGTTTCCGCAGTGTCTCTTGCCGGAGACAGATTATTTTTCTCTTCTACAGTCTTAGAGCTGTCTCTTGGAGCTTTCTCTCCTTCTACACTCTTACCACTTATAGTTGTGGTCTTCTCTGTTGAAGTCTTCTTTCCTTCTGCAACCTTAGTACTATCATCTTCTTTTTCCTTCACTCCTTTTTCTTTATCCTCTATTCTTTCTTCTCCTTTGGATCTAGAGTCAGCAGGGGAAACCGGAGGAGTGATGTTTGTTTGTTCACGGGCCACCTCTTCTGGAGAAGAGGATTTCAAGTCCTTATCTTTTTCTTCACCGGTGCCCATTACTTCTTCTGTCATTGCCTCAGTAGATTCTTTTTCAACACTTGTAGCCAAGGGATCAACACCCAAGTCCTCTATAACAGGAATATTAAATCTTTTATAGGCATTCCGCAGGATTTCTTCTATTTCTTTTGCCACTTTATCAGTTTCTCCAAGCATGAGCTGATTCATTCTAGTCTTACTTCGAAACTCATCCTTGCAATCCTTGAAGATCATATCCATTTGTTTTGGAGTAATTGAAGGGTAGAGCTAAATAGCTATTTGTTCTCTAATTTCTAAGTCCTTAGCCTTAGCATTTTCTTTTCTCATTTCAAGTTCCTTTTCCAAAATTTTAGGAATTAGAGAAATTATTTCAATCAAGGGTTTATTGTATATGTTCAAGTACTTAACTATGGCTTCCTCCAAGATTTTTCTATCTGCATCATTATATGCATCATAGAATTTTGTTATTGGTTGCAGGTTCCCATCCATAGTAACAACTTTGACTACATCATCTAGGGACAGAGTGGGCCTTTCAACAAACTCTTCTGCCTTTGCCCCCTTATCTGCATAGGATACTTTCTTCTTCTTCTTCATCTTCTTAATCTCTTCATCAGATTCTATCTCTTCTTCATCTTTCTGACTGATATAAGACCTTGTGGCCTTTGTCTTAGTTCTTTCTTTGCTTTACTGGATGATTTTGCTTCCGGTTTTGATGTCTTTGAGCTCTTGTCAGTGGTAGGAGTAGACCTCTTAGAGGATCTTGTCCGGGTGGGGGCTTCTACCGGACCACTTTCCTTTTCAGCACCTTCCTTCTCTTTCTCTGCTCTTTCCATCTTCTCCCTGTTCACATCAAGTGTTTCTTTTGATATGCCAAATCTTTTGGCAACATTCTCGACTTCTTTTCTCACTTTTCTCTTTATCTCCGGTTGTCTTAACTCCACATGGATCTTCACACATAATTCTTCAAAGGTTCCAAAACTTTCAGCTTTGGGATCCTTGGGTTGACTTAGCATGTGTTGTACATGCAGCTCCACAATGTTCTCATCCACTTCATACCCCATAGGCATGATCCATACTGTTCTTGGTTCCACTGCCTCCATTAGGCATTAATCAGTTTCTACCATAAAGCATATTGTCTCTTTATATTTTTCAACTATAGATTGGGGGATTCTCTCTCTTGCTTGCATCATGCTCTGAAAATTCTTGAAATATCCCCAGAGAGCTATATTATGTGCCTTGGCATCACCAATCCTATGTATATAGTCTCTGATCTGAATGGCTACTGGTCTATCATTCTACCATACCCAGCCACTAGATCCAGGAAGCTCATTCATGTAATAAAAGAAAAGACAGAGTATCAAACCACCGTATTTGAAGGACTTCTTCTTATCCTTCTTTATCTTATGTAGATTCTCCAAGAGTTGGTTCAGAAGGAGCTCACAAAGATCATAGTCTACATTCTTCCTCAACATTTCATAAGTAGTATATATAGCAGTTCCAGAAATTGAATTCTCCATGCTGGAGTGATATATCTTATATCCAATTATCATTGATGCAAACTTGATATCTGGATCTGTGATATCCGCAATAGTCATAGCTCTTTTATCAAACTTTGATCCAGTAGCCTCACTGACAATTTGGTTCTTGACAGATTTGAGCATAGGCATTTAACCGCTTGAGTGTAATTCGGTTACTACTCTAATGGCATCCTTAGTGATCTTAAACGTCATGTTCAACCACATGAAGTTGTCATGCATTCTATTCAAGATATACCAGACCCATTCATCTTCTGGAAAACAGGGGAAATGAATGCACTATGCAAAATGTTTGTCTTGGACAACTTTAAACTAAGTTTTGAGTTCAAATATGAGTCATCTATCAAATGCTTGTGATAGATATCAACCAGATTAGATTCCCCAAATTCTTCAATATTTGCATGAATATATGCCCTAATATCTTCTACATGCAGAACTCCATGCGGAATACTTGAAAAGGCACTTAGGGGATCAACTTCTAGGGATTTATATGGATGGTTATTGAATTTAGGGTGTAGCCTCTCAGTAATCTTTACAACATTCGATGTATCCATCTTCAAAAAGATTTATAGAGAAGTATTCAATAATGGAAAGTACCTTTTGTGCGTCTAGGGTTTGTGAAGAGATCCGGATTGATTCGCTAGATGAATCAACTTTTGTAGATGACCTTTGATCAGCTTCAGGAGATTTGATGCAAAGCTCTTTTTTTTTGCTTTTTCTCGAATGCAGAATGAACAAGTGTTTGATGGGAAAACCCTTATAATATTCCGCAAACCCTAATACCAAGTTGTAATAAATGCTCAACATAAGTCATTCCATTTTTCCTTGTTTTCCTTATTCGAATGACTTGATGAATCGGATCAATCTTGCTCTAAACATCTTGCGGATCTTCCATATTTTAACCATAGTTTATTTAGATGTTTCTCTTACGAACCCTTTGATCCACAACTCTCCTTGTGCTAGTTCCGGCACCAATTAACTGGCTGGGGGAAAAGGTTTTTCCTTGTGTCTCCCCCTGAGCCAGAGCTCACCTTTTAATTTTTGGAAGGAATATCAGCACCAGATTCTGGTGCGGATCCATCCCCTGCATTTTCTGTACTTCTCTTCACCCAAATCTTGTTCATCTCACTTTTAACTTCATCCACATTCACTTTTCCTTTTCCCTTGTCTTGATCCTGATTATGATGTACCGGACCTCTTTTGTCCTGATTCTTGCTTCTACAAAATTTCGCAATATGACCAGATCTATTGCAATTGTGGAAAACAACATTTCTTTGCATTTTTTATTGATGTCCTCTTGATCTACATTAATTACCCATATGACCCATTCTATTGCATGCAAAGCATCTACCATTGAATGAATTGTTCATTTGTATAGTTCTACATTCATGAGATTTGTGACCATACCTTTTGCAGTTGAAACATTGTCCGGAGAAGGATATATTAGTCTGATTCATTCTCTTTCTACACTGATTAGCTTTATGACCAAAGTTATTGTAGTTGTGGCAGTATCCATTGAAGGATGGATATCTTTGAGCATTAGGCTGCCTTACCAGAGGTCTTCTAGGCCTGTTCCTTGGATTTTCTGATCCAAAATTCTTCTAACTAGATCCAGAGCTTTCACCTTTCTCATATCCCAAGCCACACTTGTCATCTACCCTCTTTTAGCTTTCAAGAAGAACTTCAAGTTGAGCAGAACTTATCTTGAATTTCTCTTTGTATTCATTTGTTGTTTGAAGATCCCTTTTAAGAGAGATAATTTGATCCTCAAGCTTTTCTTCATTATCTTTAGCATCTTCAAGATCAGATTCTAGATGTCTGATTATTCTATCCATCTTGTGGCAGTCTTTTGATTTCTCCTTGAGAGATTGTCTTAGATCATCTTTAGTTTTTCTTTTTTCTTCAATTTCTTGGGTAAACTTCATAACTCTTGATTCCATTTCATGTCTTACCATAATGACCTCTTTTGATAACTTTTCACATAACTTGGTTTTCTCCTTCAGATCTCCATTTGTATCATTTGTTTCAACTTGACTTGCTAGTTGCTGAAGTAGCTCATTTCTCCTTTTCATAGAGAGACTTAGTTTCTCTTTAAGCTCATTTATGAAATCATCAGCCTGTTTGAGTCTTTCCTTCAATTCATTAACTTCAGAATTTGACTGCTCAAGATCATCTAGGGCAGACTTAAGTTGCTCACTCATACCATAGACATCCATTTGAATTCCCAGATCTTCCTCAAGCTATTAGGCTCTGTTGGGAGGAACTTGGCTCTAATACCAACTGTTGATAACTAAGAGGGGGGCGTGAATCAGTTATCTTAATTATTTCAGCTTTCTAAACTTTCTTATTAATTAATGTAGCATCAATTCAAATAAGCAAACATAACCATGAAATGGAAATACACGACACAATATTTTTGACGTGGAAACCCTATTAAGGGAGAAAACCATGGGGTGATTAACCCAAGATTATATTCTCTGTTAGAAGAATAGAAATACAAAATGGCACTTGCCAATTAGGGCTCACTGCCCGAGCACACTGCTCACAAGAGGGTCACTGCCTACAAGAGACTCATTGTCTACAAGATGTAAGAAAAATAAAAAGATCCTTGAACTGATGAGAAGCATCCACATATGCTGAGGTTCAGTTCCGGTTAGGCTCAATACACTAATCTGCTGCACTTCATCCTTCCTCTTATTTTGTGTTGTTGTCCTTTCACATACTGGACCTTCCTTACTGCTTTCACTCTACTCTTCTCCTTTTCTTCACACTCCACACAACTTCACAACAACTTCCTCATTGAAATCCATCTGGTATATACATCTACACAAAGGATTTCATCCTCTTTCTAGTTGGCATCCGGAATAGTCAATATTTCCCAAACTCTAGTCTATCGGCTGAATCCTTGCTTACCAAGTGATGCGGATCAAAAAGAAACTTATAGAAGTTATCTAACAAGTCAGCCAATCATGAATGATACCTTAGGAATCTTTATCACCATCAACATCTTAGCTGAAATAACTTCTGATGCTCTGCCTGTTAGTTCTTCCTATGTTTGTTCTACAAAACTGGACCCCAGTACTTAAATGCTTATATCTCTTCACTCTTTCAACACCGTAGGCTCAAACCCTAGAATCTATCAGTCAAGGAACACCTCTTGACTTCCCCAAGACTGTACTTTACAAGGATACTTCTTCTAACAGATCTGGACCTGACTGTTGGACCATCTACATGCTCTGTTCTTGCTTATTGGACCTGAAAGCTCTTCAATCTGACTTCCGGTAGAGACACACCATATCCTATGGATGTGTGGGATGATATTTGTTGCCATCAATGACAACACCAATGAAGCTACACAATGTGTCTTGCCAATAATTATAGTCTTCCCAAGTAGCGCTATCCTCGCCATATTGGTCCCACTAAATTTTGCATTGCAAGACCTCTCGATTACATAAATGGAGTTTACGCATTTCGAGTACCTTGAGTGGCTCGATCAAAACCACTCTTGGTTCCTATATCTATAAAGAATTCCATTTAAGAATGTGGTCATTACCTAAAAAATATTTCTTTAGGTAAGAAACATGAAAAATATTATGCATTTTAGACAAGGCTAGAGGTAGAGCAATTTTTTAGGCCACTAGATTCTCGAGGACTTCAAAAGGTCCAACATATCAGGAAGCCAACTTTGAAGATTTACCAAACTTGATTGAGCTTTTATAGGGTTTCACTCGCAATAGAAGTTTCTCTACAATAGAAAATTCTCTAGGCACTTGTTTGCGATCTGCATAACTTTTTTACCTGTCGTTGGCTTCTACCAACCTTTTGCTAATCATTTTCACTTTTTCTTCCATATCTGCTAGCATTTCTGGACCAATGCTTATCCTATCTTCCATCTTGTCCCAGCTTATAGGAGTTCTGCATTTCCTTCCATATAATGCTTCGAAAGGTGCCATCTTTATGGCAGAATGATAGGAATTATTATAGGCAAATTCAACAAGAGGTAAATATTCCTCCCATATGTATTGATGGTCCATACAATACATTCTTAGTAGATCTTCTAGGACTTGGTTAACCCTTTCTATTTCTCCATTAGTTTCAGGATGATAAGTAGTGCTCACATTGAGTTTAGTCCCTAGTGTTGAAAATAAAGTTTTCCAAAAGTGGGAGGTTATTCAAGAATCTGTATTGGATATAATCTTTTCATCTACCCCATGCAATCTAAACACTTCTTGAACAAACTTACGGGCCAAAACATGAGCTCTATCTATCAAATTTCCAGGAATGAAGTGTGCTGCTTTGGTTAGTTTATCCACTATGACCAAAATCACATCATGTCTACTCCTAGACATTGGTAATCCGTGAACAAAATCTATACTAACGATCTACCATTTCCATTCTAGAATATCATGTGGGTATGACAATCCAGCAAGATGTTGGTGTTCTACCTTTACACTTTGACATTCCAAACAACTTGCCACAATCTTTGCAATGTCACTTTTCATCCCTTTCCAGAAGTATAGCCATTTGACATCACCTAAAAGTTTTGTTACTCATGGATGTCTAGAATAAGGTGCACAATGGACTTCCTTCTATACAAGGTTTCTTAGTTTTACAGAATTAGGAACATAGATTCTTCCCTTAAATCTCATTAATCCGTCTGACTCAAAATGGAATCCATCATATCTTGAATCTTTGGGATTGATTTGTAGAGCTTGCTTAACCTGTTCATAATATTCATCTCTAGATAATCTTTGCAATACTAGATCTTTAAAATTAGCATGAATGGAGACTATAGAAGCTATGTGTCTTCTTCTACTTAGAGCATCAGCTACTCAGTTTTCTTTACCTTTTATGATATTAATCTCAAAATCATAATCTGATATTATCTTTAACCACCTCCTTTATCTTGCATTGAGATGAGGTTGTGAAAATCTGTAACAAAGACTTTGATGATCTGTATTTAGTATAAAATTCTTTCCCAATAAACAGTGTCGCCACATCTGAAGGACGTGAATCACTGCCACCAGTTCTAAATCATGAGGAGCATAATTCTACTCATAAGTTTTCAACTTTCTTGATTCATAGGCTATTACAAGCCCATCTTGCATAAGCACACCTCCTAAACCTTCTCCAGAGGCATCGATAATAACCTCAAATTGCCCTTCAGGATCAAGGAATTTCAAAATTGGTGTTGTTGTTAACTTTTCTTTTACTAAGTCTAATGCCTTCTAACATTCACTTGTCCATACAAACCACTTTCCTTTCCTCTACAAAGAAGTGAATGGGCTAGCAATACTCGAAAAATTTAGAACAAATTTCCTGTAATACCGGCCAAACCCATAAAACTTCATACTTCTGAAATATTGGAAGGTACAGGCCATTCTGTAATAGCCTTTATTTTAACTAGGTCAATCGATATCCCTTCTACCAGTATAGTATGTATTTTTTGAATATATCAGAATATCATCCAAGAAAACTAGAACAAACTTATCAAGGCAGTCTCTAAAAACACTATTCATAAGATTCATGAAAGCGGCTGGTGCATTAGTCAACCCAAATAGTAACATAGTAAACTCATAATGACCATATCTTGTTCTAAATGTAGTCTTGTGAATATCTTAATCTTTTAACCTCAACTGATGGTATCTAGATCTCAAATCTATCTTAGAAAACATTGTAGCACCATGCATTTGATCAAATAAATCATCAATACATGGCAGTAGATACTGCTTCTTTATCGTTACTTATTTAGCATCTAATAATCTATACATAGTCTAAGGCTTCCATCTTTCTTCTTGACAAAAATAACTAGAGCTCCCCATGGTGATACACTTGGCCTAATTAGACCTTTGGTCAATAGCTCCTGCAATTGAGCCTTCAATTCCATAAGCTCAGTAGTAGTCATTCTGTATGGATCTTTAGAAATTGGCTCAGATCCTGGTTTAATATCTATAGCAAAATCAAAGGTTCTTTTTGGAGGCAAACTAGGTAGCTCCTCTGGAAACACATCTCAAAAATTGCGAAGATAAGGGTATTTTTCCTCAAAAGTTTGCTTCTCCAAAACATCCTCTACTAGGTCCATTTTGACTGCAAAGAGTTGACATCCTTTATGCCTAGCCCTTTTTAATTGTTTTGATGAAATAGGCCTGATCTTTATTTCCCTTTGAATACCCTAAATATTAACTTTGTTTCCCTTATCATCTAAACATTCAATTGTTTTATAAAAACAATCCACGTTGCCCCTATGTCTCCACAACCAACTCATCCCTAAAATGATGTCGTAGGACCCTAAAGGTGCCACATAAAAATTTACCTTGGTGGAAAAGTTTGAAATATCAATCTTAGCTTCAAACAAACATTGCTCTACCTAAGCCTTTGAGTGATTTGCATATTCAACTATCCAGGGTTTTGACATATAACGAGCTCTTCTAGGAAATTTACTGAAGACTCTAGATGACACAAAATTTTTTGTTGCACCAGTATCAATCAGAATAGAAATAGGGACTACAAATAAAGTACCTGTCATCTCAATGGGAGTTATCTGATATTTCGCTTGTCGATTGTCAAGGGCAGCATGAATCCTTTGCTGAAATGCTTCCTGCTACAAAGGGAATACCATGTTGCTATGCTACCCATTCTGCTTTTTATTAGGACAATGGTTGGCACAATGATCTCCACCACATGTAAAGAAACCTCCAATTGGTCCCCTCTTCTCAGATGGTCTACTCATAGCTTCATCGTTCCTCTTAAAATTGTCATTTTTCTTAAAGTCTTCATTTCTTCACTCATTACCATATCCCCCTTTATTTTTCTAATTTCATTTATCGTACCTCCTGTTTCCATATCCTTTATCATTCTTCTTTTTATACGTCTATTCATTTGAGTTCTTATCAAATATGTTATGCTTCTTTTTATGATAAGAGAAAATGGATTTGATCTTCTATTCTTCCTTAATTGCTTTCTCATATATCTAGTCCATTGTGGTCAGACCATGCACCTCTACCTCCCCGCTAATCTGAGGATTGAGACCCATAATAAATTCCCTTATCTAAAATCTTTCATCCTTTTGATACTGAGGAACATACTTCAACAATCTAGTGAATTTTTCTGCATATTCAACCATGGACAGATCGCCTTGCCAAAGATTTTAGAAATCTGTTAGCTTTTGATCAAAATAAAGCTATGGCAACCACCTTTTTTGAAAAAGTTCCACAAATTCATTCCATGTCACCTTCAAGGGGCTTAAATCCAGCTCCATCTTTTTGTTCATCCACCAGGTGGATGCTTCTCTAGATAGCTGATATGCTCCCCAGACTGCCTTTGTAATCTCAGAATAATTTCTAATTTCAAAGTACTTCTCCATTTCAGTTAGCCAAGCTTCTGTTGCATCTCCAGTTTTCATTCCATCAAATTTGGGGGGGAATAATCTTTTTCATATCCTTTGATAATTCCAGTGCAAGTTTTGTCTCCCTCTGAGATTCACTATCCTCCTAGTTCTCACTTGTCGTGCCATGTTCTCGTTGCCTACTTTTACTTGCATTATTAGAATACTCATTTTCACCCTCGGTATTTCTAGTTTCATTCACTTTTTTTTCCAATTTGCCCAACCTTTCCTTAGTTTTAGCAAGCATATTAAGAATTCTGTCTAATTTATCGGTAGAGTTGACCTGAGAGTTGTGACCTTCCCGATCTTCTCTCTCATTAAATTCTGATTAATCCATGTTTATTTATTTTCTCACCTATTTTTAACAAGTACTAATTAGTTCTTTGATTTATCTTTTAGAATATTATCAAAACATAACATTTTCTCATAACCATAATTATTCTCACAACAAAATTGTCTTTATTATATTTTCCACAACTGTATGTACATTCTTTGAGGATAGATACATTTCATATTTTACTCAGTATTTACAAGAGGGGTGTAACCTTTGGATTCATTGTATGACACATATTCATTTGGTGTATAACCCTCAGATTCACTATCAGATGATAGTACAATGATTTCAGCTCTAGGTGGTATACATGGATCCCTGGTGATCATTGGTACACTAATAGGGCAGGAATTGATCATAATTTGAGCTACCATCTTAGATGTCTCTAGGAGTTCTCTTTTGATTCATCTGAGTCACATCGGGGAATTGGTAAGGGTTTCCGTATCATCTAGCCAAATGTCATTTTCATCATTCATTTTCTCAATAGTCTTAATCATCGCAAGACATCACTGCTTAGCTTGCAGGTAATGTTCCTTACCAGCGAAGGAGTTCCTTACAGTTTTCTTGAGATGTACCATCCTAACACAGTAAATCAAAACATTAGCTACCCGCATAATGTTGATTCTTAGTCATCTTAGTGGACTCATAAGCCCTAGTGCTGAACCTAGTTAGCTCTAATACCATATGTAATATCTAGACTTAATATCAAGATAAAATCTAGGTTTGACCATACGATAAATATTTGAAAAGGTAAAAAGGTAGATAATCTTTTTTACATTGAAGTACAATCATTGCTTAAATAAGAATCATGTAGATAATATGATACACAATAGATCTATCCATCTTCAACACTTTAACAATTTTATAATTATAGTCTTTAAGAAAATTTCAAAATAAAAACTTACCAATGTCACTGCATCTTGATTGTCGATCTTCCCAATTCAAGTCTTGGTAAGCCTCTGAAGTATCAAAGAGAAAGTTTCTTCAAGGAGATTTACCTCCAACCACAGACCGTCAGTCTCTTACACACCTTCCTACCTAGAAGTAGCCCTACCTTACTCGAAGAGGATAGACTTAGGACAACCAATGGTGTTAGCCATCTGAGTATTGGTGTTGTGACCTATGTAACTTGTTATGATACATTCTCCTAGATACCCTCTAAACAAGCATGACCATTCCAAAAGCTACGCCATCCAGTCACAGGGAACTATCAATGCACTAGAGGCAGGTGCATTACATTGGCTAGAGGATTTAAATGTGATTAGCGTTGTGTCAAAGCAATTAGTATGTTCACCCATCCCAAACTTGACTTGAATTAATCGCAATCCTACAGTTTTATATATATATCCTTGATATTTTCTTAGTTTTTCCAAATCAACATGCTTTAATGCATGGTAGTTAGGTTTACTTCTCACTCTTGGGTTCTTGAAGTCACTTCCATCCTTGTGTTGGAGGAATAGGATTCTAGGTTACCAGTTAATCGTTTAATGCTATTAGTTTATTGGTTGAATTTTTGGGTTGACCCCCTGCTTAAATTATCCTATCTAGAGAGGACACTAAACTAACAAAATAAGCTCAAGAGAGGTTAATCAAATAGCTTGTTATCGAGTTCCAGTAATTGATGACTGAAAACTATTAGGGTTTTCTCTAGTGTTAAATTTTAAGTACTCCTACAAGTCTTCATCGACCCTACAGAATTCCTGACATAACTTAATCTCTATACTATTCAAATCATTTAACAATCCTAACTCGTCATTTTCTTTAGGGACTAAGGATTCACATAAGCTTTAACTAAACACTTTACTATTGACCCAAACAGTCTATAGTCTATTCTAGAACCTCATTACTTTAGCATGTTCGAATGGTTTTAAACCAAATAATGTTTCTAAAGCCCTACATTAGCATGAATGATATGTATGTAGAACGATTTATATTCACTTTTAAAGATGGTCTAAATAAGTTAACTCTCACAGAATGAAAGGGTAATTCTATTTCACTAAGCTAATATAGATTCTTTAACTTATGGTAGACCGAGTAGATACATAGTGTACACCATATATTCTTCACTACTATTTTCCATTCTATCTACTGGTTTACTCATTCTTTATGTCTTTCTTTAAGATAGATACTATTTGATAATACATGACCACAAACATATAGTCGAGCAAGCTAACCAATAATATTCTAACACCGGTCGACAATAGACAAACTCTAACTATGGATACCTTACTCTCTGACAGTCAACCAAGGCTCAAACTATGATATGATCTACACTCAGCCAATTTATTTTTATGGTAAGTGGATACGGCTACATAGGCCTAGTTATCCAACGTATGAACACTCTAGGAAATCAAGTAAATGACCACTGAAAAGTCTAAGTTTGCATGGTGTTCCATTGTTTGAAGAAAAAGCATTGTTTACATTTATTTAAAATGTAAAATATAAGTCTTTAAAGCATAACTAGACCATACATTTCATCATTAGAATAGACACTAAAATCCTTATTACTATTTGATAGTGTCATTCTTATTATGGCGTTCAAATTTATTCATGATTGTGTAGTAACAGTGAAAGGATGGAAACCTGAATGAAAGCTTTCAACAACTGGTTTCCTTGTCCAAATCGTGTTCAATCCGCACTCGCATACACATCGTCTGCTCTTTGCTTCCTATCATCTCTATTTTTTTTCTTTTTACAGTCTTTCCCCCTACTCTTAATGATAGCCCAAAAGAAAACTAACTTCTTCCCTAACTAATTTGCATAGTATCTATTTGATAAATACCAAGCTCAGCTATACCAACTGTCCTCCTCCTCATGGCCACTAGCACAAAAAAAGTTTTAAACTCCACTATCCTCATGGCTTATTCGTAAGGTCATGATATCAGTTAGTGAAGTGGTAGATTTCTGTTATAGGCATAATGCCATATTATCTTTATTAGATTCTTGAGCTAAGATCGGCTGCATACATCATGGGGTGATTGCTTAGCTGATGATAAGTCATTTTAGTTTAAAGCTTGAGAATGAATAAAACGTTATGGGACAAAAGACATCATAAAATAGTGACTTGAGTAAAGTCTTTCAAGCTATTGCCCATTTACTAGCATCATTAAATAATATAAGAATTATTCTTTGATGACTATTTAAATATATATAGATAAAATTTTATACATTACCATTACAATATAACCAATGGTATTAAACTTGATGATCACATAGGTTTAAAACATTATTTAAACCTTTTTATTTTACAATGATATTCCCCAACGGAAATAACTCTACATCCTTCGAAATCCGTAATTAAACTTTTACATCACACGCTTGTAGAGCTTTATGGAGACGATGATGATTGGAGCACAAACACAATAATGAAGTTTACGGTTGACATTTCAGGGTTGAGTTTTTGTCTCCCCCCTTTTATGAACTATTATTGACTTTTACGCTAAACAACTTAACAAGACATAACATACAACTCATTCTCAAAGTATATATATATATATTTACAAGGAGAGGATTATTTGTGCAATTACAATTTAAAAAATGGATGCTAAAAAGCAGGAACATGTGAACAAGCAAGACAAAGCAAACTTCACAGATGCGATTGGAGGAAGTTTCAAAGGCAAAGAAGCGTCACGGAATGGGCAAGGGAACGCACCTTATGCAACGACAGGAGTGAACACAATTCCACTCAATAGAGAAAGAAGAAGCTATACGGCAATCATCAAAGAAGGAGCGGCTTTGAAATAGGAAGAGGAATTGACAATTAATGTTAAGGAAAAAGTTGACAAAGATATAGAAGCTCTAGAGCGAACAACCATAATAGGAAGGGTTATAGGGTGAAATAGATCCAAGTGGCAAATCAAGGAATGGATTGGAGAACATTGGGAAAAGGCAGAGATAGTACATTTTTTCCCTAAACAATTCTTTGTTGTGGATTTTCAAGGGGAGAAAGAAAGGAATGCAATTCTGGAAGAAGTACCATGGAAGATAGGGGCAGATTTCATATATACATAGAAATGGAGACCAAATTTCAACCCTAATGACTTTGATCCATACAAGGAGCCAATCTAGATAAGATTATACAATCTACCTTTCGAGTTCTGGTCAGGAGGATGCTTATACCAAATTGGAGACACCCTAGGGAACGCAGTGGATTTAGATATGGGAGATAGTGACTCAGTTTTTTTTGCAAGAATTAATATGATAGCAATTAAGAAATTACCAAAGAAAATAAATTTGATTACCTTGGCTGGAATATGGGAACAAAATATCGAATTAGAAGAAAAGAAATTTTTTTGTTCTAATTGCGGCAGCAGAAGGCACATGGGAAAAAGATGCCCTAAAAAATCAGAAAAGGAAGAAGGCAAGATTTTGGAAAAAACTAAACAAAATGAGGAGCCCCAAGCTACAGAGACACAAAAAAAGGAACTGGAAAGAAGAAGCAAGAGTTTCGGCAGAATCTTCAAACAAGGAGCCCGCATCACCTCAAGGGGGAAAACAGGTGAAATCTAAGTTAGGAATGGACTCAGAGGACCCTGCCCTAAATTCACCGAAGGAACCTGGTGAAAGAAAGGAAACCCAAGAGCAAATCACCTCTCCTAAAGATATAGAGGAGGGGGCGAACCAAGGCGGTCAGAATGATAAAGAGGATTCCAATCCGGAAGTGGTCTTGAAAACTTTGGAAGCAGTTGAGAGGACAGGTGACGCTTGGTCAGAAGATGAGGGAATAGCAGAGGAGAGAGAGGAGATTGGTATTATTGATCCTAGACACATCAGTCAAACTAGGGCGAGAGGAGCAAGAGGACAGTCAGGATCAGCAAGGAAGGCTGGAAGGAAGACCGATAAGGAAAAAAGAGAGGAGTATGTAGCAGACCAAGGACTTTTGAGCATCAAGAAATATATGCTGAGATCTAAGGGAGGAAGAACCTCCCTTGAGAAGCCATGAGAATACTGTCATGGAATGTTAGGGGCTTAAACGCCCCTAACAAAAGGCGCGCAATCAAGCGCCATCTTGCTAAGCTGATTATAGATATAATCTTACTTCAGGAGACCAGGCTGATTCAGGAAGAAGCTACAAACTTTATAAAACACTGCAGACCATTAACAGGTGTTTTTAGTGATCCTAGAAGCACAGTGGGAGGGGTCAGCTTACTGTGGAACCCTTCCAAAGTCGATATCAGGGAAATAGAGTTAAGTCAAAACTGGATTGTAGGGAAAGTCTTTGATTTTCATTCAAATATGACCTTTTGGATTTTTAGCATATATGGACCTATCAAGATAGAGGACAAAAGAGAAGTTTGGAGTAACATTATAAGTACAATTCGACGAATTGGTGAAGAAAGAATAATTTTAGGAGGAGATTTTAATGCTATTTTAAGCTTGGAGGAAAAATCAGGGGGACTAAGAACAAAAAATAGATCTACCAAAGACTTTCAAGATTTTGTAGTGGAAGGGAACCTTTTAGATATTCCGACTAAAGAAGGACAATTTACTTGGACTAACAGAAGGGAAGGATTCACTAATATAGCCGAAAGACTAGACAGATTTTTATGCAGTACCAATTGGTTGGAATCAGATTTAGGGATAGAATCAAGCATACAACCCTGTTCTTTATCAGACCACTTTCCCATCAAACTAGAAATTAACTTATTAGTCAAACCTCAGAATTCGCACTTCAAATTTGAAAAAATGTGGTGGCATAGAGAGGACTTGGTAGATCAGATTGGGAAATGGTGGCTAGAGATACATGGAAATGGAGGTTCGGTTAGCTTTGTGTTCTACAAAAGATTGGCGCATGTTAAAAAAAGGTTAAGGGAATGGAATAAAACAACTTTTAAGGACATTTTTACAAAGGAGAGAGTGGAGGGAGAATTGGAGGAACTTAATCAAAAGATAATTTTGCATGGAATGTTTCAAAGTGATTACAAGAAAGAGAAAGATTTGATGGCAGAATGGGATGAGATTCTTGCAAGAGAAGAAGAGTATTGGAGGAATAAAGTTAGAGAAGTATGGTTGGCCTATGGGGATAAAAACACGAAATTTTTTCACAACCTAGTTAAAGCTAGGAGAATGATGAACAAAATAACAGAGCTCAGGAACAATGATGGAGTCATTTTGCAGAAAACAGAAGATATAGAAAGGGAAGTAGTGAATTATTTCCAAAATTTCTTAGCACCAGAGGAAGGTCTAGATTAGAAAGATATTGGCCCAGCCATTAGTTGTCTGGATCAAATAATTATCGAGGAAGAAAAAGCTGATCTAGAGAAACCTTACACAAAGGAGGAAGTAAGAAAGGTAGCCTTTCAGCTTCATCCAGACAAAGCACCAGGCCCGGATGGATTCCCAGCTCTTTTTTTAGAAGTGCTAGTCAATTGTGGGCAAAGAGGTTTGGAAAATCATAGAGGAGTTCAGAAAAAAGAATAAATTCGTAAAAGAGATAAATAATACAGTAATTGCTCTCATTCCCAAAAAATTAGACTGCAAAATGGTGAGTGACTTCAGACCTATCTCCTTATGCAACATGGTTTATAAAATCTTGGCCAAATCAGTAGCTAACAGGCTCAAGCCAATACTGGGAAGAACAATATCTAAAAATTAGAATGGATTTACCCCAGGTAGAGAAATAGCGGACAGCATTATCCTGGTGAATGAAGTAATTCATTCGATTCATCAGAATCGGCAGAAAGGTATGTAAATTAAGCTTGATGTGAGTAAAGCTTACAATAGGGTTAAATGGAATTTCCTACTCAAAGTCTTGGAAAAAAGGGGCTTTAGCAAGAAGTGGTTAGAAGGCATATTCCAGTGCATATCATCTCCAAGAATGTCTATGGCAGTCAATGGTTCGCTAAGCGGCTTTTTTGAAATCTCACAAGGACTTAGGCAAGGAGACCCCTTGTCTCCTTGCCTGTTTGTTCTAATGGGCGAAGCATTGGGGAAAATGATTCATAAGTGTCAAGCAACGGTAGGTTGGAGAGGAATTAGGGTGGTCTGCAGTATAGAGCCAGTCACACATGCACAGTTCGCAGATGACACTTTTCTTTTTGGGGAGGCTACATTTGTAGAAGCAGAGGCCATCAAAAGGACACTGGATACATATACAAATCTTTCGAGGCAGCTAATAAACAAGGAAAAGTCTAGAATATATTTTTTCAACACCTCCAAATGATGGCAGCGGCATTTAACTTCTATACTAGGGTGTCAGGTGGACTCACTACCAACAAAGTATTTAGGGGCTCCTTGTTTCAATGGACCAAACAAATCGGTTTTATGGGAAGAAGTAATTGCTCAATCCAAAAACAAAATGGAAGCATGGAAAGGAAGGTGGTTAACTTTGGCAAGAAGAACTACCATGCTCAAAGCAGTTTTAGGAGCAGTTCCAATCCATTTAATGTCATGTTTTCAGGTTCCAAATAAAGCCAGAAGCAATTTAGAGAGCAGATGGAAAAGATTTTTGTGGGAAGGATTGAAGGAAGTAAGAAGAATTCCTCTTATCGGATGGAATAAAGCCACTTGTCCACTGGATAAAGGAGGAATGGGAATGAAAGAATTGAAACTCCAAAATGAAGCACTGGGAGCCAAATTAGTATGGAAGATGGTCAAGCAACCATAGAAAATCTGGTGCAGAATAATGCAAAGGAAATATTTAGATGAGTAGGATCCCATTAGAATTTTGACCATCGCCAATCCAGGTGGAGGCTCGGCGGTTTGGAATTTTATCAAGAAAAGCAGATCTTTAGTTCTTAACCATCTCACGTGGAGCATAAACAAAGGAAACAAAGCAAATTTCTAGACAGACTCGTGGGAGGGTTGGCCAGCGTTAGACACTCTGGAAGAACTTCAAGAATTAAAAATACAAATGTTTCAAGACAAAGGGGAAAAGGTGATGAACTATTTAGAAGGAATAGATGAGGACGGGAAAGTCAAATGGGCAAGTCCGATGGAATACAATGTCAGTGAGGAAGTCAAAAAGAAATACTTGGAAGTGCTTAGCGAAAGAAGAGTTAGACTCAATAACGATGAAGATGAAATACAATGGTGTGGAGCCAAATTGGGTAATTACTCAGTCAAGCTCGGGTACCACATTTTAAAATTAGAAAGAGATAGCAACACCATCGATAGCTGGCCCAAAAAGTTATGCTGGGACAATCAAGTACTGCCCAAGGCAGGAGCCTTTTCATGGATAGTACTTCATAAGAGCATTTTAACTGGGGACAGATTACTGAAATTGGGAATAAATGGACCTAGTAGATGTGTGCTATGTAAACAACAAGAGGAAACCCTGGATCATCTGTTACTAGGCTGCCAGGTAGAAACTGAAGTATGGAACTACTTCCTTAACCTACTAGGATGGAAAGGGGCTATGAACTCCTCAATAGTGGATTTCTGAAAGAGCTGGACAATGTTACAAAAGAAAGGTTTTTGGGGCAGCATTTGGACCACCACCCCATCCATGATCGCATGGCATATCTAGAGAGAATGGAATCAGAGAATTTTTGAGGAGAAAGAAATCTCCACAGATAGATTGATAAGAAAGACAGAAACAGGTTTGATAGAAATTCTAAATTCCAAAGCCCTTCACAGGGGAGGATGTAACTTCACCAGCTAGGATGACTATCTTATGAAAAAATGGACAGACCTGAAGATCCTGAGGGGACTAGGTGGAGGAAAGAAGAAGAGGAGTCAAGCTAGATGGTTAGCTCCTCCCAGTCGTAGACTCAAATTAAATTTTGACAGGGCTTCAAAAGGCAATCCAAGGCTTGCAGGATATGGTTCTATAATAAGGAATGAGAAGGGAGACCTTGTTTGGGTAGTTTTCGGCCAACTAGGAATAGCTTCAAACAATATAGCAGAATTAAAAGCGCTGGCAAGGGGAGTAGTAGAATGTAGGAAACAAGGATGGGCTAATATAAATATTGAAGGAGACTTCCAGTTAATAATCAATGCAATTCAACAAAATAATGTAGAAAATTGGCTTTTAAAGAAAGGAATAAAACGAATCAAGGAGGACCTAAGGTATTTATATTTCTCCATCTCCCATATCTTTGGAGAAGCCAACAGGGCCGCGGACCTCTTGGCGAACCATGGAGTCACGGGTGGCTCACAAGACATTAGTGGTGCGAATGCAGCAAAATGGATAGGTCTGGCCGCGGTACTACAGTCAAACAAGGAGCCTTCGCAGGTGGAAGATGAACCACCATGTTCACATCTGACGGCGAGAGCTTTGTATTCAGATGTCAAGGAGATCTAGGAGAACATTTGCCATGGCCGCTATTGCAGATATGGTCAACATTCTCAATAAGCATGGGATGGAACGAAGGTCAGCTAGAGATTTTGAGTTGGGGTTTGTCATAGTAGGATTTACTTTATAACCGAGGGAAGTTCTCCATTCTATTCCCAGAAATGGCACGGATCATGGAAGTAAAGTGCAGGTGCCTAGAGGAGGGGAAGGAGCAGCAAATAGGATGTTTGTTCAAACTGAAGGAGGAAGTGGCGAGGACAGCAATCCTTCAAGTGATTGGCAGGGGGCTCTTGGAGTGGAGGCCATGTTCATGACAGACAGGTATATCAACTTTTCTTTGCAAACATATCTCTGATCATGGGAGGATCCTTCTACGTAGTCTCTTGGGGTGCCCATCTAGTTGCTCAGGCCAATCATATTGTGGTAATGGGACAGATCGATGATGTGAGCACTAATCAGGCGAAAGAAATGTTGAAATCCACCTATGCAAGAATGATCGGCTCAAAGAAAGCCAAGGACATGCTGGCAGTATATAGCGAAGGAATAGAGAACTGAAACTTGGAGCCTTTCCACAAACTACTACAAGAGAACAAAGGTGAATTTACTGACGGGCAAGTAGGAAGGTTGCTGGAGGCCGCAGATGGCATCATGCTAATTATGCATGAAATTATGTAACCACCTCAATACCTGGGGGCCGAGGGAAGTGTGTTGTAACCTCTAAAGGCACTGACAACATTTAGATATGTAGAAGTTATATTCGGCATACTCGTTAGAGTACTAGCCCATAAATAAATTTGGTTTGTTTGACAAGCTTTATATCTCAAAGGGAGCCATCCCCATGATGGCATTTACCTAACAATATATATATATGTATGTATGTATTTGTCATCCATATTTGGCCACATGATTCAGAGTATTACAACACAGATGTTGATTGACCATACTCATCATGACAACGATGTAAGAAAGAGTGACCTACTCTTATAATCCTTGACATTCTCACCTATAATTGACTTAACCCAAAATCAATACTTACCTCAAGACAACTAGGTTTATCTACCTGATGTTCGTTCTTAGTGGAAAACACCCATTGATATTCCAGGGTCTAGTCTCCACTTCTCAAACATACCTTCTCTTCTTCTTGTTTCATGGTGAACATGTTCCATCTATTCCTATCATTAACAATCTCACATACATTTGTCGTCAGAGTACCAATGTTTTGGTCGAAACACATTTACATCATATCATTTTAGTTTCATATTGAAAAGACATTTTTAATTCATAACATCAGATTGATCATACTTAAGTAAAAAATCCATGATTTCATAAAGTTAATCTTTTCTAATCATAACATCATTTTCCATGATGTTAAAGATATTCACATGACGATACTATTTAAAAATTATCAAAAGTAAGTAGTAATACTAAATCGAAAAAGGGGATGTAACATATCCTTCCCCTATAGAATCATCGTCCCCGATGATTGAGTTTATCAAGCGAAACATGAAACAAGATTTTATAGTCGAACATTAATGTTTTTGAAAAAGATAAGGAATTTTTTGGTG
This sequence comes from Cunninghamia lanceolata, assembly GCA_027924645.1. Taxonomy (NCBI): domain Eukaryota; kingdom Viridiplantae; phylum Streptophyta; class Pinopsida; order Cupressales; family Cupressaceae; genus Cunninghamia; species Cunninghamia lanceolata. Next base: position 7,188,561 of record BSBN01000050.1, on the reverse strand, counting down.
GATGTCATTACAGTCTTCCCAAGTGGCGCTATCCTCACCATATTGGTCCCACTAAATTTTGCATTGCAAGACCTCTTGATTATGCAAATGGAGTTTACACATTTTGAGTAACTTGAGTGGCTTGATTGCAACCACTCCTGGATCCTGTATCTGTAGAGAATTCCATTTAAGAATGTGGTCATTACCTACAAAATATTTCTTTAGGTAAGAAACATGAAAAACATTATGCATTTTAGACAAGGCTAGAGGTAGAGCAATTTTGTAGGCCACTGGATTGATAATCTCGAGGACTTCAAAAGGTCCCAAATATCGGGAAGCCAACTTTAAAGATTTACCAAACTTGATTGAGATTTAATAGGGTTTTACTCACAAGAGAACTTTCTCTACAATAGAAAATTGTCTAGGCACCCGTCTGTGATCTGCATAACTTTTTTGCCTATCGTTGGCTTCTGCCAACCTTTTCCTAATCATTTCACTTTTTCTTCCATATCTACTAGTATTTATTGACCAATGCTTATCCTATCTTCCAGCTTGTCGCAGCTTATAGGAGTTCTACATTGCCTTCCATATAATGCTTTGAATGGTGCCATCTTAATGGCAGAATGATTGGAATTATTATAGGCAAATTCAACAAGAGGTAAATATTCCTCCCATCTGTATTATTGGTCCATACAATACATTCTTAGTAGATCCTCTAGGACCTGGTTAACCCTTTTTGTTTGTCCATTAGTTTTAGGATGATAAGGGGTGCTCACATTAAGCTTAGTCCCTGGTGCTAAAAAAATAAAGTTTCCCAAAACTTGGAGGTTATTTGAGAATCTCTATTGGATATAATCTTTTCAGCTAACCCATGCAATCTAAACACTTCTTGAACAAACTTATGGGCCAAAACATGAGCTCCATCTGTTAAATTTCTAGGAATGAAGTGTGCTACTTTAGTTAGTTTATCCACTACGACCAAAATTGCATCATGTCTACTCTTGGACATTGGTAATTCTTGAACAAAATCCATACTAACGACCTGCCATTTCTATTCTGGAATATCATGTGGGTATAACAATTCAGCAAAATGTTGGTGTTCTACTTTTACTCTTTGACATTCCAAGCAACTTGCCACAAACTTTGTAGCGTTGCTTTTCATCCCTTTCCAGAAGTATAGCGGTTTGACATCAGCTAAGAGTTTTGTTACTCCTAGATGTCCGGAATAAGGTGCACAATGGGCTTCCTTCCATACAAGGTTTCTTAGTTGTACAGAATTAGGAACGTAGATTCTTCCCTTAAATCTCATTAATCCATGTAACTCAAAATGGAATCCATCATATCTTGAATCTTTGGGATTGATTTGCAGAGCTTGCTTAACCTGTTCATAGTATTCATCTCCAGATAATCTTTGCAATACTAGATATTTAAAATTAGTATGAATGGAGACTATAGAAGCTATGTGTCTTCTTCTACTCAGAGCATCAACTACTTGGTTTTCTTTACCTTTTATGTAATTAATCTCAAAATCATAATCTAATATTAGCTCTAACCACCTCCTTTGTCTTGCATTGAGATGAGGTTGTGAAAATATGTAATGAAGACTTTGATGATCTATTTTCATTATAAAAGTCTTTCCTAATAAATAGTGTCGCCACATCTAAAGGGCGTGAAGCACTGCTGCCAGTTCTAAATCGTGAGGAGCATAATTCTTCTCATAAGTTTTCAACTTTCTTGATTCATGGGCTATTACATGCCCATATTGCATAATCATGCCTCCTAAACCTTCTCTAGAGGCATCAGTAATCACCTTAAATTGCCCTTCAGGATCAGGGACTTTCAAAATTGGTGTTGTTGTTAACTTTTATTTTAATAACTCAAATGCCTTCTGACATTCACTTGTCCATACAAATTGCTTTCCTTTCCTCTACAAAGAAGTGATTGGGCTAGCAATACTTGAAAAATTCATAATAAATTTCCTGTAATACCCAGGCAAACCCATAAAACTTCGTACTTCTGAAACATTGGAAGGTACATGCCATTCCATAATACCATTTATTTTAGCTGGGTCAACCAATATCCCTTCTGTCAATATAGTGTGTCGCAAATATTGCACTTCTTTCTGAAGGAAAGTGCATTTCGAGAGTTTCGCATACAACTTGTGTTCTCTTAAATGTTGCAAAACAATTTGAAGATGTTTATGCTCCTCCTCTTTTTTGGAATATATTAGAATATCATCCAAGAAAACTAGAACAAACTTATCAAGGTAGTCTCTAAAAACACTATTCATGAGATTCATGAAAGCAGCTGGTGCATTAGTCAACCCAAATGGTAACACAGTAAACTCATAATGACCATATCTTGTTCTAAATGCAGTCTTGTGAATATCTTCATCTTTTAACCTCAACTGATTGTATCCAGATCTCAAATCTATCTTAGAAAATACTGCAACATCACGCATTTGATCAAATAAATCATCAATACATGGCAGCGGATACTTATTCTTTATTGTTGCTTTATTTAGCATCCGATAATCTATACATAGTCTAAGGGTTCCATCTTTCTTCTTGACAAAAATAACTGGAGCTCCCCATGGTGATACACTTGGCATAATTAGACCTTTGGTCAATAGCTCCTGTAGTTGAGCCTTCAATCCCATAAGGTCAATAGTGGTCATTCTGTATGGAGCTTTAGAAACTGGCTCAGATCCTGGTTTAATATCTATAGAAAAATCAAAGGTTCTTTTTGGAGGCAAACCAGGCAGCTCCTTTGGAAACATATCTCAAAAATTGCAAAGATAAGGGTATTTTTCCTCAAAAGTTTGCTTCTCCAAAACTTCCTCTACTAGGTCCATTTTGATTGCAAAGAGTTGACATCCTTTAGGCCTAGCCCTTTTTAATTGTTTTGATGAAATAGGCCTAATCTTTATTTCCCTTTGAATACCCTGAATATTAAATTTGTTTACCTTATCATCTAAACATTCAATTGTTTTATAAAAACAATCCACCTTGGCCCTATGTCTCCAGAACCAATTCATTCCTAAAATGATGTCGTAGGACACTAAAGGTGCCACATACAAATTTATCTTGGTGGAAAAGTTTGAAATATCAATCTTAGCTTCAAACAAACATTGCTCTACCTGAGCCTTTATGTGATTTGCATATTCAACTGTCCATGGTTTTGATATATAACTAGCTCTTCTAGGAAATTTACTTAAGACTCTAGATGACACAATTTTTTTTGTTACACCAGTATCAATCAGAATAGAAATAGGGACTCCAAATAAAGTACCTGTCATCTCAATGGGAGTAATCTAATATTTAGCTTGTCTATTGTCAAGGGTGGCATGAATCCTTTGTTGAAATGCTTTCTGCTGTAAAGGGAGTACTGTGTTCCTATGCTGCCCATTCTACTTTTTATTAGTACAACGATTGGCATAATGATCTCCACCACATGTAAAGAAACCTCCAATTGGTCCCCTCTTCTTAGATGGTCTACTCATAGCATCATTGTTCCTCTTAAAATTTTCATTTTTCTTAAAGTCTTCATTTCTTCACTCATTACCAAATCCCCCTTTATTTTTCTGATTTCCTTTATCGTACCTCCTGTTTCCATATCCTTTATCATTCTTCTTTTTATACGTCTATTCATTTGAGTTCTTATCAAATCTCTTACGCTTCTTTCCACGATAAGCAAAAATGGATTTGATCTTCTGTTCTTGCTTAATTGCTTTCTCATATACCTAGTCCATTATGGTCGGACCATGCACCTCTACCTCCCTACCAATATGAGGATTGAGACCCATAATAAATTTCCTTATCCGAAATCTTTCATCCTTTTGATACTGAGGAACATACTTCGACAATCTAGTGAATTTTTCCGCATATTCAAGCACGGACAGATCGCCTTGCCGGAGATTTTGGAAATCTGTTAGCTTTGAACAAAATAAAGCTGTGGCAACCACCTTTTTCAAAAATGCTCCACAAATTCATTCCATGTCACCTTCAAGGGGATTAAATCTAGCTCCATCTTTTTGTTCATCCACCAGGTGGATGCTTCTCTAGATAGTTGATATGTTCCCCAGACTAACTTTGTAATCTTAGAATAATTTCTGATTTCAAGGTACTTCTCCATTTCAGTTAGCCAAGCTTCTACTGCATCTCTATTTTTTGTTCCATCGAATTTGGGGGGAATAATCTTTTTCATATCCTTTGATAATTCTAGTGCAAGTTTATCTTTTGTCTCCCTCTGAGATTCACTATCCTCCTAGTTCTCACTTGTTGTGCCATGTTCTCATTGCCTACTTTTACTCACATTATTAGAATACTCATTTTCACCCTCTGTATTTCCAGTTTCATTCACTTTCTTTCCCAATTTGCCCAACTTTTCCTTTGTTTCAGCAAGTATATTAAGAATTTTGTCCAATTTATCGATAGAGTTGACCTAAAAGTTGTGACCTTCCCAATCTTCTCTCTCATTAAATTCTGATTGGTCCACGTTTATTTCTTTTCTCACCTATTTTTAACAAGTACTAATCAGTTCTTTGATTTATCATTTAGAATGTTATCATAACATAACATTTGCTCATAACCATAGTTATTCTCAAAACAAAATTGTCTTTATTATATTTTGCACAACTGTATGTACATTCTTTGAGGATAGATACATATCATGTTTCACTCAGTATTTACAAGAGGGGTGTAACCTTTGGATTCATTTTCTGACACATATTCATGAGGTGTATAACCATTAGTTTCACTATCAGATGATAGTACAATGATTTCATCTCTAGGTGGTATACAGGGATCCCTGGTGATCATTGGTACACTAATAGGATAGGAATTGATCATAATTCGAGCTGCCATCCTAGATGTCTCTAGAAGTTCTCTTTTCATTCGTTTGAGTCGCGTCAGGAAATTGGCAAGGGTTTCCATATCATTTAGCCAAGTGTAATTTTCATCATTCATTTTCTCAATAGTCTTAATCATCGCAAGATGTCTATGCTTAGCTTGTCAGTAATGTTCCTTACCAGGGAAGGACTTCCTTATAGTTTTCTTGAGACGTACCATCTTGGAACAGTAAATCAAAACATTAGCTAGCCACATAATGTTGATTCTTAGTCATCTTAGTGGACTCATAAGCCCTAGTGCTAAACCTGGTTAGCTCGGATACCATATGTAATATCTAGACTTAATTTCAAGATACAATCCAGGTTTGACCACAAGGTAAATATTTGAAAAGGTAAAAAGGTAGATAATTTTTTTTTACATTGAAGTACAATCATTGCTTAAATAAGAATCATGTAGATAATATGATACACAATGGATCTATCCATCTTCAATATTTTAACAATTTGATAATTATAGTCTTTAAGAAAATTTCAAAATAAAAACATACCAATGTCAGTGCATCTCGATTGTCGATCTTCCCAATTCAACTCTTGGCAAGCCTCTGGAGTATACAAGACAAAGTATCTTTGAGGAGCTTTACCTCCAACCACAGACCGTCGGTCTCCCACACACCTTCCTACCTAGAAGTGGCCCTACCCTGCTCGAAGAGGATAGACTTAGGACAACCAATGGTGTTAGCCATCTGAGTACTAGTGTCGTGACCTACGTAACTTTTTATCATGTAATCCCCTAGACACCCTCTAGACAAGCATGACGATTCCACAAGCTACGCCATTCAGTCATGTTGAACTATCAATGTACTAGAGGTAGGTGCATTACCTTGGCCAAAGGATTTAAATGTGATTAGAGTTGTGTCAATGCAATTAGTATGTTCACCCACCCAAAACTCGACTTGAATTAATCACAATCCTACAGTTATATATATATATCATTGATATTCTCTTAGTTTTTCCAACTCAACATGCTTTAATACATGGTAGTTAGGTTTACTTCTCACTCTTGGGCTCTTGAAGTCACTTCCATCCATGTGTTGGAAGAATGGGATTCTAGCTTACTGGTTAATCAGTTAATGCTATTAGTTTATCAGTTGAATTTTTGGGTTGAACCCCTGCTTAAATTGTCCTATTTAGGGAGGACACTAAACTAACAAAATAAGCTCAAGAGAGGTTTATCAAATAACCTGTTATTGTGTTCTAGTAATCGATGACTGAAAACTATTAGGGTTTTCTCCAGTGTTAAAGTTTAAGTACTCCTTCAAGTCTTCTTCGACCCTACATAATTCCTGACATAACTTAACCTCTATACTATTCAAATCATTTAACAATCCTAACTCATCCTTTTCTTTAGGGAATAAGGATTCACATAAGCTTTGACTAAACACTTTACTATTGACCCAAAGAGTCTATAGTTTGTTCTACAACCTCATTACTTTAGCATGTTCTATATATATATATATATATATATATATATATATATATATATATATATATATATATCCTTGATATTTTCTTAGTTTTTCCAACTCAACATACTTTAAAACATGGCAGTTAGGTTTACTTCTCACTCTTGGGCTCTTGAAGTCACTTCCATCCATGTGTTGGAGGAATGGGAATCTAGCTTACTGGTTAATCGGTTAATGCTATTAGTTTATCAGTTGAACTTTTGGGTTGACCCCCTGCTTAAGTTGTCCTATCTAGAGAGGACACTAAACTAACAAAACAAACTCAAGAGAGGTTTATCAAATAAATTGTTATCGAGTTCTAGTAATCGATGACCAAAAACTATTAGGGTTTTCTCTAGTGTTAAAGTTTTAAGTACTCCTTCAAGTCTTCTTCGACACTACATAATTCCTGACATAACTTAATCTCTATACTATTCAAATCATTAAACAATCCTAACACGATCTTTTCTTTAGGGAGTAAGGATTCACGTAAGCTTTAACTAAACACTTTACTATTGACCCAAAGAGTTTGTAGTTTGTTCTAGAACCTCATTACTTTAGCATGTTCTATATATATATATATATATATATATATATATATATATATATATATATCCTTGATATTTTCTTAGTTTTTCCAAGTCAACATGCTTTAATGCATGGCAGTTAGGTTTACTTCTCACTCTTGGGCTCTTGAAGTCACTTCCATCCATGTGTTGGAGGAATGGGATTCTAGCTTACCGGTTAATCAGTTAATGCTATTAGTTTATCAGTTGAATTTTTGGGTTGATCCCCTACTTAAATTTTCCTATCTAGAGATGACACTAAACTAACAAAATAAGCTCAAGAGAGGTTTATCAAATAACCTATTATTGTGTTCTAGTAATTGATGACCTAAAACTATTAGGGTTTTCTCGAGTGTTAAAGTTTAAGTACTCCTTCAAGCCTTCTTCGACCCTACATAATTCCTGACATAACTTAATCTCTATACTATTCAAATCATTTAACAATCCTAACTCATCCTTTTCTTTAGGGAGTAAGGATTCACGTAAGCTTTAACTAAACACTTTACTATTGACCCAAAGAGTCTGTAGTTTGTTCTAGAACCTCATTACTTTAGCATGTTCTATATATATATATATATATATATATCCTTGATATTTTCTTAGTTTTTCCAACTCAACATGCTTTAATACATGGCAGTTAGGTTTACTTCTCACTCTTGGGCTCTTGAAGTCACTTCCATCCATGTGTTGATGGGATTCTAGCTTACTAGTTAATCAGTTAATGCTATTAGTTTATCAGTTGATTTTTTGGGTTGACCCCCTGCTTAAATTGTCCTATCTAGAGAGGACACTAAACTAACAAAATAAACTCAAGAGAGGTTTATCAAATAACCTGTTATTGAGTTCTAGTAATCGATGACCGAAAACTATTAGGGTTTTCTCTAGTGTAAAAGTTTAAGTACTCCTTCAAGTCTTCTTCGACCCTACATAATTCCTGACATAACTTAATCTCTATACTATTCAAATCATTTAACAATCCTAACTCGTTCTTTTCTTTAGGGAGTAAGGATTCACGTAAGCTTTAACTAAACACTTTACTATTGACCCAAAGAGTCTATAGTTTGTTCTTGAACCTCATTACTTTACCATGTTCTATATATATATATCCTTGATATTTTCTTAGTTTTTCCAACTCGATATGCTTTAATACATGGTAGTTAGGTTTACTTCTCACTCTTGGGCTCTTGAAGTCACTTCCATCAATGTGTTGGAGGAATGGGATTCTAGCTTACCGGTTAATCAGTTAATGCTATTAGTTTATCAGTTGAATTTTTGGGTTGACCCCCTGCTTAAATTGTCCTATTTAGGGAGGACACTAAACTAACAAAATAAGCTCAAGAGAGGTTTATCAAATAACCTGTTATCATGTTCTAGTAATCAATGACTGAAAACTATTAGGGTTTTCTCCAATGTTAAAGTTTATGTACGTCTTCAAGCCTTCTTCGACCCTACATAATTCCTAACATAACTTAATCTCTGTACTATTCAAATCATTTAACAATCCTAACTCGTCCTTTTCTTTAGGGAGTAAGGATTCATGTAAGCTTTAACTAAACACTTTACTATTGATCCAAAGAGTCTATAGTTTGTTCTAGAACCTCATTACTTTAGCATGTTCTATATATATATATATATATATATATATATATATCCTTGATATTTTCTTAGTTTTCCCAACTCAACATACTTTAATACATGGGAGTTAGGTTTACTTCTCACTCTTGGGCTCTTGAAGTCACTTCCATCCATGTGTTGGAGGAATGGGATTCTAGCTTACTGGTTAATCAGTTAATGCTATTAGTTTATGAGTTGATTTTTTGGGTTGACCCCCTGCTTAAATTGTCCTATCTAGAGAGGACACTAAACTAACAAAATAAACTCAAGAGAGGTTTATCAAATAACCTGTTATTGAGTTCTAGTAATCAATGACCGAAACTATTAGGGTTTTCTCCAGTGTTAAAGTTTAAGTACTCCTTCAAGTCTTCTTTGACCCTACATAATTCCTAACATAACTTAATCTCTATACTATTCAAATCATTTAACAATCCTAACTCGTTCTTTTCTTTAGGGAGTAAGGATTCACATAAGCTTTAACTAAACACTTTACTATTGACCCAAAGAGTCTGTAGTTTGTTCTTGAACCTCATTACTTTACCATGTTCTATATATATATATATATCCTTGATATTTTCTTAGTTTTTCCAACTCGATATGCTTTAATACATGGCAGTTAGGTTTACTTCTCACTCTTGGGCTCTTGAAGTCACTTCCATCAATGTGTTGGAGGAATGGGATTCTAGCTTACTGGTTAATCAGTTAATGCTATTAGTTTATCAGTTGAATTTTTGGGTTGACCCCCTGCTTAAATTGTCCTATTTAGGGAGGACACTAAACTAACAAAATAAGCTCAAGAGAGGTTTATCAAATAACCTATTATCATGTTCTAGTAATCAATGACTAAAAACTATTAGGGTTTTCTCCAATGTTAAAGTTTATGTACTTCTTCAAGCCTTCTTCGACCCTACATAATTCCTAACATAACTTAATCTATGTACTATTCAAATCATTTAACAATCCTAACTCGTCCTTTTCTTTAGGGAGTAAGGATTCACGTAAGCTTTAACTAAACACTTTACTATTGATGCAAAGAGTCTATAGTTTGTTCTAGAACCTCATTACTTTAGCATGTTCTATATCTATATATATATATATATATATATATATATATATATATATATATATATATATATATATATATATATATATATATATATATATATATATATATATATATATATATATATATATATATATATATATATCCTTGATATTTTCTTAGTTTTCCCAACTCAACATACTTTAATACATGGCAGTTAGGTTTACTTCTCACTCTTGGGCTCTTGAAGTCACTTCCATCCATGTGTTGGAGGAATGGGATTCTAGCTTACTGGTTAATCGGTTAATGCTATTAGTTTATGAGTTGATTTTTTGGGTTGACCCCCTGCTTAAATTGTCCTATCTAGAGAGGACACTAAACTAACAAAATAAACTCAAGAGAGGTTTATCAAATAACCTGTTATTGAGTTCTAGTAATCAATGACCAAAAACTATTAGGGTTTTCTCCAGTGTTAAAGTTTAAGTACTCCTTCAAGTCTTCTTTGACCCTACATAATTCCTGACATAACTTAATCTCTATACTATTCAAATCATTTAACAATCCTAACTCATTCTTTTCTTTAGGGGGTAAGGATTCACATAAGCTTTAACTAAACACTATACTATTGACCTAAAGAGTCTGTAGTTTGTTTTAGAACCTCATTACTTTAGCATGTTCAAATGGTTTTAAACCAAATAATGTTTCTAAAACCCTACATCAGCATGAATGATATGTATGCAGAATGATTTATATTCACTTTTATAGATAGTCTAAATAAGTTAACACTCACAACATGAAAGGGTAATTCTATTTCACTAAGCGAATATAGATTCTTTAACTTATGGTAGACCGAGTAGATAGATAGTGTACACCATATATTCGTCCCTACTATTTTCCATTCTATCTACTGGTTTACTCATTCTTTATGTCTTTCTTTAAGCTAGATACTATTTGATAATACAAGACCAAACGTATAGTCGAGCAAGCTAACCAGTAATATTCTAACACCAACCGACAATAGACAAACTGTAACTATGGATACCTTACTCTCTAACAGTCGACCAAGGCTCAAACTGTGATATGATCTACACTCAACCAATTTATTTCTTATGGTAAGTTGATACGGCTACATAGGCCTAGTTATCCAATGTATGAACGCTCTAGGAAATCAAGTAAATAAAAGCATTGTTTACGTTTATTTAAAGTGTAAAACATAAGTCTTTAAAGAGTAACCAGACCATACATTTCATCATTAGAATAGACACTAAAATCCTTATTATTATTTGATAGTGTCATTCTTATTATGGCATTCAAATTTAATCATGATTGTGTAGTAACAGTGAAAGGATGGAAACCTGAATGAAAGCTTTCGACGACTGGTTTCTTGTTCCAAATCTTGTTCAGTCCACACATGCATACACGCTGTCCCCTCTTTGCTTCCTTTCAGCTCCATTTTTTTTCTTTTTACAGTCTTTCCCCCTACTCTTAATGACAGCCCAAAAGAAAACTAACTTCTTCCCTAACTAATTCGCATAGTTATCTATTTGATAACTACCAAGCTCAACTATACCAACTGTCCTCCTCATGGCCACTAGCACAAAAATAGTTTTAAACTCCACTATCCTTGCAGCTTATTCACAAGGTGGTGATATCAGTTGGTGAGGTGGCAGATTTCTATTATAGGTATAATGCCATATTATCTTTATCAGATTCTTGAACTGAGATCGGCTGCATACATCATGGGGTGATTGCTTAGCTGACGATAAGTCATTTTAGTTTAAATCTTGAGAATGAATAAAACATTATGGGACAAAAGACATCATAAAATAGTGACTTGAGTAAAGTCTTTCAAGCTATTGCCTATTTACTAGCATCATTAAATAATATAAGAATTGTTCCTTGATGACTATTTAAATATATATATAAAATTTTATACATTACCATTACAATATAACCAATGGTATTACACTTGATGATCACATAGGTTAAAAACATTATTTAAAGCTTTTTATTTTACGACGATATTCCCCAACCGAAATAATTCTACATCCTTCAAAATCCGTAATTAAACATTTAAATCACACACTCGTAGAGCTTTATGGCAATGATGATGATTGTAGTGCAAACACAATAACGAAGTTTACAGTTGACATTTTGGGGTCAAGTTTTTGTCTCCCCCCTTTTACGAACTATTATCGACTTTTATGCCGAACAACTTAACAAGACATAAGATACAACTCATTCTCAAAGTATATATATAATTTAGAGTATTACAACACAGAAGTCGATTGACCATACTCATCACCACAATGACATAAGAAAGAGTAACCTACTCTTATAATCCTTGACATTCTCATTTATAATTGATTAACCCAAAATCAATACTTACCTCAAGACAACTAGGTTTATCTACCTGATGTTCTTTCTCAGTGGCAAATACCCATTGATATTCCAGGTTCTATTCTCCCCTTCTCGAAGATACCTTCTCTTCTTCTTGTTTCACAGTGAACATGTTTCATCTATTCCTATCATTAACAATCTCACATACAATTTGTGGTTAGAGTACCAATGTTCTGGTTGAAACACATTTACAACATATCATTTCATTTTCATATTGAAAAGACATTTTTAATTCATAACATCAGATTGATCATACTCAAGTAAAAAATCCATGATTTCATAAAGTTAATCTTTTCTAATCATAACATCATTTTCCATGATGTTAAACATATTCACATGACTATACTATTTAAGAAATTATCAAAAGTAAGTAGTAATACTAAATCCAAAAAAGGGATGTAACATTCCTATCCTTCCCATTCTCTGTTACCCATGCATGGTTTATCACATGATGTGACAGAGGAGAAGCAAACATTTGGAAGCCCTGGATGATTTGGGTATCTTCCTTTTTGAAATTATGAAAAGAGTATAAAGAGGTGTCACTCCCCCTGTGGTGAGTGAGAGGTGAAGATATTTAATGGTGGTGGTGTAATGCCCCATTAACGACAGAAGTCAATCTTCATTTTCTTGCTATCTAATAGGGTGGAATTTAGTAACCGGTAGAGATCTCTAGCCATGATTCTTTTTGTGCCAGAACATATGTTACAATCATGGATCCTTTAAATATAGAAAGATATATTAAATCATCAAACTAAACTTTTAGTTAGTGCCACTATCAAGAGGACTCCCTAAATTTAATCATAAACTGCTCTAAATTTGAATTTGCACCTCTCCAATTTTGAGCACAATATTTTCATGTCAGTCCCACCTAGGTCACTGAAGTGTGACAAGAAAAATATTTCTACATCTGGATTAAAAGATGTATGCACTTGGAATATAAGAGCACTCTACAAACTATATTATTATATCAAATGTTTGACTCCATGAAGGTTTTGACTTAATTATGAACTGGTAGTCGATATCCATCAAAAGAAGGTTACTTAAAAGACTTTTGAGCAAATGCGATTGTGAGGAGTTAGGCCGAATTCGATAACCCGCATCAACGTCCTCTTCACCAAATAAATCCACATCGATTCAATACTCAGGAAAAGAAAGAAAATAATAAATTCCATGGATCTTCCAATCTTTCATCCTATACCTGAAAAGATTTGTAGTGATCTCCTCCTCTTCTTTTCTTTACCATCAGCTGAATCAAACTTAGTCAATGATCATTAAACTGCACATCCATGGTAAGAATGGAGGGGCACTACAATACCTTATTCTCATACATGGTAGCTCTTTTTTGGAATTACTCCTTTAAATAAGAATTTACATTAAAAAAAGGGAAAGGATAAATATAGATGTAATGGGTTTATAAAAGAGAAATTAAATAGTATCTTGTTTATTCATAAATGAAATTTTCTTGGTTATCTTAAAGAAATAAATAAATTATTTTTTATAGAATTTCTCCTATATAAATAAAAGAATAGGATTTGTATTTATAATACTACCTTGTAAATATTGAAAAAAAAAAAAGAAAAAACGTATTATGTTTAAATAGAAGATTATGAAATTATATATCTTTTAAATATGATTTTATCAAATTTACATTAAAAAAAAGGAATTTATCTGGTGTATTATCTTTTATCTGATTATGATTTTTACCTTGAATTTAAAGATAAATGTATAATATTTGTATTGAAAGGGGATATTTAGTATCTAGACTAGTTTAGATTAGCATTGAATTCATCTTGTTCTTAGATATTCATAGAATACATAGGAATAACATATTTTATTGTTAATACTGATATGTTACCATATTTTTGCTTATGGTATTGATTGAAACAAGTACATGAATTGAATTTAGGAGTATTATGGTTGATGAGTCCTGAAATAATGAACCCTTAGGGATGATTCAAGATGTAACATTAATTCTAGCTTGTGTCAAGTGCCCTTTCCCATTTGATATTGCATCCTTTCTTTGATTTAGAGAAGAGAACCTAGAATTCTTGTCATGAGTCTAGTTTGAACTTGTATTGTTGCTTTCATGTATCATTGTATTTAAAGTAAACATTGTGGTTGCAAGTTCTTTATTATTTTTCTTCGATAATGTATATTTGATGATTTGTCTTTATCTTGTTGGTCAATGCTTCAATTGAGAACATAATTTTCCAATAGACTATTGTATCATGTTGATTATAATTGTGCAAGAAATGTTTAAAACCTAAGATTATCGATTATCATTTTTGATGAATAATACAAGAGGTTTCGTAAGATGCACCAATTTGTTCATTGCATGTATGATATTGCATATTACTTTAAATTTTGTTCTTATGGATCTATTCTTTTTAAAACCGGATTTAAACTTTTAATAATTAAATATGATAACAATCTAAGTTTTGTGGTTGGTGCTCAAGTGTAACAGTTGGGCATGACATAAAGGGTACCATTTGTTTATTTCACTCTCTAGGCATTATTTCAGGTGTGCACACTCATGGTGGATGTTGAAAGAGGCTATACTAAATAGGTTTAAGCATTGCACAAGGGTTGAGCTCATATTTACCCCTTGTAGCAAGTGGTTTTCACACAATTGTCAAATTTCTAGGATATTTGGAATAGAGAAACTAATTGAAGTTTGTACAAGCTCATGGCGATTGTTGGATAACTTTGTAGGTTTTATTCAAACCATCTTTCAAAGTACTTGGTTGTACTAGATTGTATTGACCCCTTATACTAGATTTTCTCCTAGTCAAATATTGTGTTTTAATTACTGTCACATTGGTTCTAGTTATTGTTTACATTAGTGGTGGATGATGTATGAATGCAAATATATGGCTATTACATGGTTTAAGATTTGTTACCACTAATAATTGCTTATTTGGAGTTGGTTTGGAGTAGTCACATAAATAATATATCCATAATTAGTGAGTTGTTTGGGAATGTTAGAAAAAACTATAACATAAAATTTTCTAGTCATCTTTGGTGGGTTTCAATTGTAAAATTTTCTAGTCATCTTGGTGGGTTTTAATTTTTATGGCCACTAAATGGAAGTGAAGATTTGAGTGGTTTTATGAGCCTAAATTAGGGGTACCCAAAGGTGGAATTAGGAGCAAAGGAGAATGGCACATAAAGGTAGCAAGAGTGTGGATGAGTTGAGGAGAAATTTAAAAAATTAGAAGCTAATGTAATAATAATTTCCTATCATATGTAATAATTTTTAATGTAACAATAAAAATGAGCATAAAAGAGAGCCCTATAGAAGAAGAATCACCCAAAAACACTGATGATCATGGAGGAACATCAAATATTGCAACAATCTTCTATTTTAGTTGAAGCACATATTGAAAAGAAGTTTGATGGGGAGTGAATGCAAAGAAGTTAGACCAATTGATCTCATAGATATAGGTTTACTTCAAGTTACCTAAATTAAATCATTGACAATAAATTTCCTTCACCTGTTTGAATCTATCTAACCATGCTTTGACATGATATGGGAAGAATTTAACCGTATATGCTACAAGGAAAAAAAAGAGCAAGATCCATTGAGACTTCATTCATCAAAGACAAGTACAAAGTGTCTAAGACTAAATGAGTGAGTTCTAGAAAAAGGCAATGCATTGAGGTAATATTCAAGCATATTCAAATGGTGACATTGCATGGATGTGTTTTGGACTCTAGTGTTATTGGTATGGAATCAACCACATGAGTTTTGGATGAGTTACTTTCTCTACATCATTATTAGAATATATTGCTAGAGCATGTATGGTAGTGTAGGTGCACATGTGGCATTACTTGACTATAGTGATGACAATAGAGGATATGTAGATGTTTTGGGAGGTGCTCTAGATTACTCTAGGTTATTAGAATTGTTGTCTCTATTATCACAGCTCATGATTTAGTTTTGGTGGTACTGTAGGACATGGTTCACTATTAGGTGTGTTTGGTCGACAACCATTGACCTAGTTATTATAGGAGTATCTAAGTAGATGCATAGATTATTTATTTAGATAAGTCTCATTGAAGTGAGTTAATGTATCTACATCATAATTAGAATATATTGCTAGAGCATGTATGGTAGTGCAGGTGCACGTGTGGCATTACCTGAGTGTAGTGATCACAATAGAGGATATGAAGATGTTTTTGGAAGGTGCTCAAGATTATTCTAGGATATCAAAATTGTTGTCTCTATTATCACAACCCATGATTTAGTTTTGGTGGTACTATAGGACATGGTTCACTATTAGGTATGTTTGGTCAGCAACCATTGACCAAGTTATTACAAGAGTATCTAAGTAGTGAATAGATTGTTTATTTAGAGAAGTCTCATTGAAGTGATATATGGCAAGTAATTGTCATAGTTAGTTGTTTGATAGTTCATATTCCACAAGCAGTCAGAGTGTTGAGTCAGTTGGAGTACTAGGATGACGACTCAAGGTTACAATATAGTCTATCATGATAAACGAATATGTTGATGCAAGATGCAAAGGTTATGTCTAATGATATGATGATGTTATCAAGCATGTTGAGGTTCTACACTTAACTCTATAGATTAAGGAATAGTGTAAAGATAATTATTGCATATGAACTTTTATTCCCTAGATTAATAGAATTCTTAACTCTCTTTTTCTACTAGTTCTTTTTCCGAAAGGGTTTCCCAAGTTAAATCCTTGTGTCTTAAGTGGATGTGGGTTGTGTATGAATTTATCTTCTTTCTTAATGTTTTAGTAATTGAATTGTAACAACAACTAACTATAGTTTGGATCACTTAATCTCAATGTTCTTGTTAATCAGTTATCAAATGTATTGGACTAAATACCCAACATTTCGTATCAAAAATTTGTTGTTTCGACTAGGGCCAAGTCCATAGGTGTAAAAATAGTATGTTCTTGGTGATAGAAACCCTCAATGGTTTTGTTCCATAGTTTTGTTTGGTGGAAGGAAGTGTATGACTTTTCTTACTGTGATTGTATATTTGGTTATAATGGGAGCTATTGACAATAAAATATTATAGCCACCAATTGCATTAGTGTACCCTATTAGCCACCAACTACATTAGTGTACCCTATATCATGCCATGGATAGAGTGTAGCAATGGAAAATTCTATAAGTGTGGGACTTGACATATAGAATGACCTAGCTAAGATTTAAAAGGCCAGTTCATTATAAAGTATGTAATAAGATATTAATAGTCACTTTGTAGAGAAAAGGAAAAGGAGAGATTGCTTAAAACTTTTCCTAATCTATAAGGGCAATGTGCCAAGAAAAGGATTTTCCTTTCTCTATCTATCACTTGTACAAAATAGAGACATGAATTAATAATTACATATAAATGAATGTAGGCACATCACCATGATATAAAATAAAAGTAAATTCATTTATATAATGCAAAAGTAGGATACAAATATAGTAGTCACAATTATTTGTAGTAGTGTTCATGACAATAAACATTCTACATAAACACAAAAGGCTTGAATACCCTAAAAACATAAAATAATGCCTATATTTCTAGACTTAGCAACTAGATAAAGGAATACCAATTGATAGAACTTTACATCCAAGGATCTATTCTAAGCATAAATGGGAAAAATTCAACCTTCAACTTTTGAATTCTATGTGAGTAACTCTTAGTTATACACAAAGGGAATAAAAATAGAGAAAGAAGACAATAAATGGGAGAGACAATTATTGAATATTTGGTAGTGTAGTGTATTTTATTCTTGTAAATCGTAGGGAGGTGGCGATCATCCCCCTAAAAATTCTTTGAGATAATCCTTGTGTGTGGTACTACTTGAACTACTTGTTAAGCACTAGAAAAATGGCTAGTTATCCCATACATACATTGAGAATTGGTCATGTGTACCAATTCATAGCAAGAAGTTGTTAGGGAATTGAATGTATTACCACTAACACAATCCAATCATATTTGACATTAAATTTGGTTTGTTAAATCTCTCTAATGGACTATTGAGTAGTTACAAATTAATGGCTCTCACTCAGAATCACTTCCTGATAAGTAAAAATTAATTATAGGCCATTGATTGCCATCTATAAAATGGTTTGTAGGAGCTTCTAGTTCTTTCTTTCTTTCCTTCCACTTTACCTCTACTAACCAATCAAAGAACCACATAGGATATCACTTCTAGTCACAATAAAACATGACTAACAGACTTGACTATAGTGAGCCCCATCAACAAATGAAATGGATCGATAGTGGGCATTAAAGGAAAAACACAAAAAGATTTCTCCTAACTTGGGCTACCAACCATTAGATCATACAACAATGAATAATGTGAATCCCATACAATACAAACACCACTCCAGCAATAGACTCTATAGGATTTAGATAAATAACATAAATAACACATATGGTGGAATGTTGGTAAATAGACTTGTCACTATAGATTTGAATGTGACTCGCCCAATAGGCAGCAACAAATGTCCCAATAGTTGGAGAAGTTGTTATTGGAATAACAACTTTCCTCTACAATTGAGAGGGGTCGCTCCCTCGTATGATGAGAAAATTTGTAGGTTTTTGTGTACTTTTAACTTGAAAGTATAGAAAGGAGAAAAAAGAAAACTAATAATAAAGATTGGTTAATAGAAACCCTAATGGTAGACACACAAATATTGGTTTGGATTTTACAAAGTCAAGTGAATTTATGAGGGATTTCACCATAGAAGCTAAAACCTACATTCCTAAACCAATATGCTGAATTTCATAGTAAATGCTTTAACATGCGACAATGATGAAAGAAGGATAACACATAGATCTCAATGTATGAAGGGGTACGTTATCTGAACACATTCAAATCAAGATACCAAGAAATGATTGTGCTTCATTACACTAATTGTACAGTTAAATATTTCAATTGATGACCAATATTTTACACAAAGACACAACCGATTACCAATTTAACATATGAGAAACTAGTAATAATAACTCAAAAGCACAATTGGAACGTACAAAACAAAATACACTATTTATTTTATTTCATGAAATTATACAACTTCATAAAGCCTTAATGTACAAAGTGTTAGACCAAAAGTCTTTGAAAAACTTCTCCATAAGTTCTCCTCAAAAAGCCTCTTCAAAAAATGTCTCCTTACATATGAAATAGCCTTGTATTTATATGCTTCTCCCTCATAACTACCTTGTAACCACCTCATAACTACTCCATAACTACCATTTTTGAAATACAATAATTTAAAAATAAGCCTTATTCTATTTAGATTTTACCTAACATTTTAAAAAACAAAGCTCATTTTCTAACTTTTGAATTACATAAGTGATGCAAGTCACTTTTACAAAAAGGTAACTCGAGTCTTTGTAAGCTGTGGAAAAATACATACTAAACATAGTATTGTAATGCCCTGCCAAGAAACCCTAGAGAACAGCTCATGTAGACAACCAAAAAGTGAAATATATTTTTTTAAACAAAGTAATAATGAAGAATTGTAAATCATATTTATTCAAACATCTAATACGCTTTGTCCTCTAGGGATTCAATGACTGCATTACTAATAACAAGATCTAACCAATATTATGAGTTACCTAACAACCATAGATCATTTTAAATCCGATTGCATTCCAAACACATACATTTCCATATTATATCATCAGATAAGTATTCATCAAGATCCTGCATATAGGTTTACAAGAGAGTGTACCATTACATTGTTTACATTTTTTTTTTCCAGAATACATTGGAGTACATATATCAAGATAACAACACATGAATCCACTGATATACATATATAGAATATGAACATAATTACTATCTCCTCGAGCAAGAACATGATCTCGAATCTATTACAGGAGATACCTCCTTTACACACGAACATCAGAAAGGGAACGAAACCAATGGAGTTAAAGAACTTCCAACCAACCATGTGGAACCCTAAGGTACACCCCTTGTGCTAGGAGATAAAACAAGTTCCCACTACAACAAAATAGTCAAGTAGATAGTAGACTATTTGAAGCAAAGACTACACATGACTCCAATGGAAAATGGGTCAATACCACAAGTAACTCAACACCACTTCAAGAAGCAATCATACTATGAATGAGGAGAGCACAATCAAAGAAGCTAGGCTATAGTAAGGAAAGTATCATCACATGACATAGCATGGATTACCTGACACATGCGGAACCAATATTCCTTATGTATAGATAGAAAATGACATACTTTTATGACTTCATTATCCCAAGACATTTATAAATCCAATGCATGAAATCAAGACACAATATCCTATGTCTCTGGAACTGAACCTTGACAACTTACATATAGCCCTATTATAACCAATTATCCAACTCACAAATATATAAGAGATAATAACTGACCTATAAAATATTTAATCCCCAACAAGGTAAAATAAACAAATACAACTCAATGTGACTATTTGCTAAAACATTCTTCATTCTCTCCTACTAAATTACAATATCATTCCTGCAACTAACTCGAGGAGGAACTATGCTAAGGCAAGATCTTCAAAACTAATAGCTATTATGACCAATCTATCTGTCCTAGTCATAATATATTGATAAAATAATGTGAATAAAGAAAACATCATTCTAAAAGTCATTAATAATGATAATTCAATTCTTTATTTTAGTAGACAAGTTTAAATATAATAAACTTCAATCCACAATAAAACTTTAGAAAATTAATATAATAACTAAAACCAAAAAAATAACTAAAATCAATTCATTCAAGTATCTCAATTCATCCCAAGAAAACATTTAAAACATATTTGAATAAAGAGAGATTAATATAATTCATTAAATAGGTGCTACAATCTGATAACTAATAGAGAACTTGTATGTACATGCATGCATTGCTATAAAATTGCATTCCTAGATTTCAACTCAACCATTTTAGAGAGACAACTGAAATGACCCTAAACAAATGATTTATAATTGCACTTAAACTAAGATTTTCAAGGATGCATCTATACTTTCAGATTGAGATTTGCATATAAAAACATCTGTACTATTTGCCACCTCATGGGAAAGAATATAGCCATCTCCATCTACGAATTAAAATATCTGAGTTAAAGATTCTCGGTCATTTTGGGGTTCTAGTAACACAAGTTTTATATCTTCCAATTATAATCAATGTACACAAAATAAGCATTTCCTACTACTGTGCAACAAATTCATCACAATCTTCAGAATTCAATTACTAAGAAATACCTCACAAATCCTCTTGCTAATAGTTTTGTTTTAGCCTAAAGACAAACAGAGACACAAGAAATGTTTACTAGCACTTGCACCCATAGAGGTTCAAGGAATACATCTTGGAAAGAAAACTACCTGAACTTAATTGATACAGAAGGAACTACAAAATTTTACTAAGAAGAATAGAGGTTCCACGGCTCTTCTTCTATTTCCCTTCTCCGAAAACTATTCGGAGATTATTCGAGGGTCTTGACGATTTGTCCTTTGATTAGGGTTTCTCCAAAAGCAACACTATTTTTGGTGACAAGACAACTTCTTCCTATGGAAAGAAAATAAAATCTCAATGGGCTTTTTCTTTGGCCACCATATGGGAATCCCATCCATAAAGACGTCCACCCCGTCCTTCCTTTTGTGAGTCTTAAATAATCCACACGTTAATTTATTATCAACTCCTATGATGATATTCTAAGCTACAATACAACAAATTCTATGGCACTTCCTAGGGCAATCTTTTTATATGGTGAGGGAGTATGGAAGTGGATGTCATGAGAAGAAAAGTGTGAGCAGTAGGGTATTCACAAAATGGATTTGTTAAAAAAGGCTTTAAAAACTTTTAATCGATGCTATTTGGCAGTCCCAAGACTAAATTCCAAGGTGTGTAATAATATCAAATGCTGTAGTCTACAAAAACGTAGAGAAAGCACATGGACCGTTTGGCAAAAGGCCTCAATGAGATGTCATTCACCGAAAGTAATGATAGTGGGTGCCACAAAGTGGATTGTTGACAAAGCTTTAGAAACTTGCATGCAAAATGCAAATCAATAGGTGCAAGGGAAGATTTAAAAAGGAAAATCTATGTTAAATATAATAGTTAAAATGCTTCGGTAGACATATGTGCAGAAAAAGAAAGAACACAAATTGTTAAACAAACTGCCTCAAAGGGATGTTTGCTCATGGAACGTAATGTTAGCAGGATATGCACAAAAATGGTTTTGCAGGGTTGCTCTCAAAATCTTTGAACTAATGAAGCCCATTGAATATATCCTAACATTTTAAGCTTCATATGAGGTCTAGACATATACAACCTTGTAGTTTAATGGATGAGAGCTGCTCATACTACAGTCACATTTGTAATCTTTATTGCATAACACCTATAGTTAAACATTATGTGAGTGTGGTTAACCTCCTTTCCCGTGGGAATATCTTGAAGACACCCTAAACTTTTATGGTTTAAGGTTTCCATGGTGTGACTATCAATGTGTTCCCTTGGTGCCTATACATCACATCCATCGAAAGAGGGAATGTCATAGTGAAATCTTTGTGAGAGATGTGAACCATATCCATCATTTATACAGGGCAATTTTCTTGTGGAGATTATTGGTCACGCTACATGATGCAATCTAAAAATTGGCTTGGATTGTAATAATGTGCACCATGCCAGATCTCCATTAGTAATGAAGGGGACATCCATCAAAGCATAGTGAAGGGGAATTTTTTTTTATCAAATATTGTAGTTACCAGTGCCTCGAAAACATGCATATAGAATGAGGGATCATATGAGAACCATACGAACTGGCATCTTACAAATTACGATGATTTTTGGTTATGCACAAGATGGATCTTGCGCAGATACAACCGTATAGGTTTAGAGGGAAGATAAACACACTTCAACCTTATTAGAAACCCTTATTATCTATGGCTATAGTTGATTGCAAGGTGTACATGACAACCTTCTTGAAGGCACTGAATAATCAACTAAAAATATCTCTGTCAACAAAACAGATAAACAAACAGTACTAAAGAGAAGACCGCAAAATCTGGCATATGGCTTTGGGAGAAAAATCTTAATTTATTCAATGTTTCTATTACAAATATGAGGCAATAAGATATTAGTATCATTCAAATATTGGCATGATACTCTATACGAAGAAATGCGCATCCATGCTACCTCACCAGATTTGGATTAAACATATTGGTTTCCTTATTTGTATCATTCTACAAATCTCTGTGTAAACTACTGTACAACTTTATAACTCATTATAGACCAAACAAATTAAGGATAATACAGTTGGTTTAACTCTTCATAATCTTGTGTATTTGTCTAGTGCAACAAACAAACTTAGAAAATAGTCATTCTTTCACAGATTATAAGCGTTGAATAATTGAGAAATAAAGAAACATACTTACTTGGTCAATGCATTACCCAACCCTATGTAATGATGATCCAATTGCTCCACATAGCTGTTGCAGATAGAACCATGTGAATAACGAGGAGGACTGTTCAAAATGTAGATATTATAGAAAATCAGGGAAGATAGTGTTTTATTCGATGATCATGCAGATACAAAATACACAGTTAAATACTGTGGAAATAGTTATGCACCAGCCACAGTTATGTACCAGCCAATGCACCAATGTGGAAACAGTTATAATGAACTGAACAAAACTGAAGGAACCACCTTATCAAGACTGAACAATGTAGTAATGCTAACATTCCCCCCCTTATTACATTGTTCCTGTAATAGTACCAAGGTACCCCCCCCTTAATGCTAAAAACTCAACAAAGCTGATTACATAGTATGAATACATATTTTATAGAAGATCTTCTCCCAAAGAACAAATCCTGAACCAAGCAAGGTCCATCATGCTGTCTCATCTACCCTTGGAAAGGCGTCGCTTCGAGCTGTGTTCTTGAGCTCTTTAGTCCCAAGCTCTCAAATCACAGAGTCTTGAATTATTCGACAATGGCCCCTAAGTGATATGACAGATCTCTGCCATGTTGTCTAGTGATGGCGAAAGGGTATAATTCAAGATCATATACTCTTTGAAGCTCACTGGACGATAATCCATATTGAGCTCAACACCAAACCCCAAACCTATCTCCAAAACAAAATCTTCACAAAACATACATTCTTCAAATCTGTCAGCTCTGTCAGCAACAATAAAGAAAAACAAAACAACCAAAACTAAAAACACTTCTCATGCAAAGCATCATCTCAAAGCGAGAAGCTAACTTGAGATGATGGTAAATCCTCCATTCTCCGATGCTGCCTACCTCCAATATGACCTTGCTCAAAGGGCATATCCACATAAATTAATAGTACCATCTGGTGGATCCTCATCCTCAATATCTGGTAGGTCCTTATCATCTTCAATGCAAGCAAGATTTCCTTCATTTTTGAGCTTTCCTTTAAGAACATCACTCGCTTGAGTTCTACAATCCCAAGCTATGTGACCATTTTTCTTACAATAAAAACATTTGATTCTCTCTGATCTCTTGTAATTACTTCTTGAAAATAATGCTTTCTCCTGAGGATCATCTTCTGAATCTTCTGTTGTTCTCTTCTCTTCTGATAGAAGAGTAGAAATCATACCTTCTAGAGTTTGTGAAGATATTTGACTGAGAGTAAA
This sequence comes from Cunninghamia lanceolata, assembly GCA_027924645.1. Classification (NCBI taxonomy): domain Eukaryota; kingdom Viridiplantae; phylum Streptophyta; class Pinopsida; order Cupressales; family Cupressaceae; genus Cunninghamia; species Cunninghamia lanceolata. Next base: position 7,163,981 of record BSBN01000050.1, on the reverse strand, counting down.
AACAACATTGTTCTATTTTGAAGGCAAGCTATTTAATAGGATGGCCCTAGCATCATCATCATCTACTATAACCTTAACCTCTGCTAGCTGTCTAATGAGAGACTGCAAGTTACTTATATGATTTGACATTGTGATTCCATCTTCCATCTTAAATTGAAATAATTAAAGTTTTAGAGAAAACTTTGCATTCACAGCTTTTGCTCCAAACAATTTATTCAGATTATCCCAAATTTTGGCTGATGATTTATCAAAATCAATATGGTTCAATTCAGTGTCAGAAAGAGCAAGACTAATTATAGCCTTGGCTTTATCATCTCTACTACTCCAACTTAATAACTTATTTGCATCTGTAGGTGCTTTTTCCTTTCCACTGACTATTGCCCATAAATTTTTATTCATTAGTTGCATTTGAATTTTCATTCTCCAAGTATGAAAATTGGAACCAGAATACTTGTCTAATGGGATCTCCATTTAGATAATACTCAAAAGATTGACTTCTTACTCAAACTTAAATATATTTTCTTATAAAATTTGCACTTACAAACACACTTCAATACATACCAATAATGGACATCCACTTTTCTTTGATTGCCAAGTTTTGCAGACTATGTCTTCCTCTTTCAGGTGCACAGCACCTTTGTTATGAATCATAGATGAACTTCCCACATGATTTCCATGAAAATGTGATGGATAAGAGTAACTGTGTGTCGACTTATGAGGTTGGAAATTGCTTGATGCATAACAGTTAGATATTCTAGTCTTCAACAAAATGTGATATGAAGAATAACAAAATCAGCGTGAGAATCTTAACTTCAAGAAGTTCCTCATGGATTTCTTATATTCTCCTCAACTCTCATCATCAAATCACAACATAAAGCATGAAAAAAAAATGAAATGAACTAGTAAATCTTCTATTAATGCATTCAACTCATGGCCTCCACAGGGATCTTTCTCAGAGGCTACACTACTCATGCCTCCCTTTATTCTAACATGCCATTATAGGTTGCGCCATTGCAGGTTCTATTTCTTTTTCATATTTCACCCCTCCTCACGTTAGTTTTCATCTAAATTCTGTAATGATTCAAGGAAAGATTACTGGCAACATTGTGACTCCCCACGCACAGCAATGCACACCAATTCTTCTATAAACAACAACAAACACAGATTTCATACTGGCAAACTCATATTGCTCTCACAGCACAAGATCACATATCGCTCTGATACCAAATATAGAAAATCAGAGAAGATAGTGTTTTATTCGATGATCATGTAGATACAAAATACACAATTAAATATTGTGGAAATAGTTATGCACCAGTGATAGTTATGTACCAACCAATGCACCAATGTGGAAACAGTTATAACGAACTGAACAAAACTGAAGGAACCACCTGATCAAGACTGAACAATGTAGTAATGCTAATAGATATCCCTATGCTTTTTTATCCCAAAATATGCATAAAGTGGATCTTTTTTTTTTAAATCTAATTCCCAAAATCTCCACATTAACCTAGTAGCACGAATCATCCCCCCAACAAAGGAGGGGTTTGAGAATCTTAAAGAGCTATTTTTTTATCTCCCTCAAAAATCAATCTAGAAATGCACCAAATCACCCCCCAAATCCTTTCCAGAAGATTCTCCCCTAATTACTAGCTTAGAATATGCTAAATATATCCTTTTCAAATCCCCAATAACTCCTATCTGATTTATTTATTTTAGTCTTTCCTAAATATAGGTTTTATGATAACAAATAAATGAAATACATTTATTTTTATAGTTACATAATAACACACTACTCGATTATATATTTATTTTCATAAAAGTTTTATTAATTATATTCCAAACAACTTCATAATTCTGCCTTATGGCATTAATTTATCTCCTTAATATTACTATATATATTTAACTTTAACTTTGTATTTAAATTTATTTTAATGTAGGAATAAACTAGAGCATAAATCAATGTTTCTAATTTAAATAACCCCAAAATACCAAACAATACCTGACCACTATGCATGATTGCAAAGCACGACCACAACAACAGAGACATATTGTCATGCCTATTATGGGGACACTGACTAAATACAATACTAAATACTCATCCTCTTTGAGGATGGCAACTAAAGTAGGGGACCAAGTGCTATCTCCGGTCAACTAATTCCATTGGGTTCAAGTCACACTCAACCTATCAATTCAGGTGGAGTCGATGCCTGGTACCCTTTCACTCAACATGCAAGTTAGAGCACATGTGCATAATAGTCGAAGCACTTGGAAAGGAACTCCAACATTTTTATCTCATTCCCATATATCCCCCATACGTTCAATGGTACGTTGTCGCCCTTTCTACTTATCCTAACAACATACTACTGCATCACCTAACTATCCAAATAAATCTCTGATATGCATCATACTCACAAAAGTACTACAAAAGCTCTTGTTCCATCTTCATGTTCAGGTTCCTTAGCCAGACTACCTGCACAACCAAAGTGAAAATAGAGGGGAACTACATCCTCCCCTTGAAAACTCAACTTACTCTTAGAAGTCGCAAACTAGGGTGGAAACATAACACGTTAGTACTGACATCAAGGTTGATTCATCTGATAAAATAATATACACTAGTTTGCCTATGGAAAGAATTTATCTCACCAAAATATAACCTTATATACTCATTTTTAAACATAATCTACCCTTTTAATTTTTAATGTCACAATAGTAACACAATCAAAACTTGCATCTTAAAAATGATTCCATAATACATAAACCACTCAAAATTCTTACATGTTAGCATTGACACCCATCAGTTTCTTTCAGGACAAAGAAAACATTGAACCCTTTTTAATCCTAACTACTAGAAATTCTCATATCATAAACATATAAAGTATTCAATTTCAAATCCACCACCATTGCAATTTCTCTTTCAACTTGTTGTTAAGCAATCAATAGGTCAGAATGCTACATTTTCACAAAATATCAACATGTTTATATACATAAAACACACATTTTCCACTAAATATCCATTATTTATAACAAAACATTCCACGTTAATTATTTTACAACATTAAATCTCATAACATATTCAACAAAAGATCATGGTTTTTACATCCTTTAGAAGCATGAAAACACAATTTATCATTTCATAAATACAATTTTCATGATTTACCAGATATCCTTCACATACACACAAATTCACATCACTGGGAATCACATCACAAGGCTACATAAGGGTCCATCTAGACATTGGAAAGTAGCATACTAATCCATGATACATAATCCATGAGCCAAGAGCCAAAATCCATCTCACATAATCCATACCCCACACTGAGTGACTTGTTGGTGTTAAGCCACACTCACAGAGTGAGACCATCCAAACAAGCCATAATGACCTCTCTCTTGTTGTATAAGGTGATTAGCCTCCAAGAGATAGTAATCACACATAGGTGGCTAGTGGGTCCTAGCTGTATAATAGCCTCACATACCCCCATCCTCAAGGTTCCCTACAACTGCTTCCTCGTATACACTCACCAAGTCCGCATCATATGTCCTTGGAGAGGAATCACAATATGACACATGGTCGACATCGAAAATAATAAGGATAAACTAGTTTAGCCACCAAAGTCATAAAGAAAGATTAAATAAAAATTCAATTTCAATAATAAACAAGAAATGCGCACAATTTCAACACTAAATCAAATGTAACCACAAGGGTTACTTGCAAATAAGATCACAAAGTGTGGCTAAACCATCACAATCAAATAGAAACAAAGTGTTGGCCTTCACAATCAATAGAAAATCATCAATAATCATAAAGAAACTCCACAATCTTCAAAATTGCACTTTACAACACTGTGTGACTAGATACTAGCCACCAAACGAGGAAGGAGGGAACATCATCAGGCTATAGCAGTAGCCCTCATGTGGTGCAGAGTGAGCACACCATGCACATGGCTCAGAGTGTACTCCTCAGCTACACCCTGCATCGCGTCATCATGTGGCATGGACTAGCTAAGTGGCCCTCGCATTCCTTGGCTACCAGCATGGAATGTACACCTCGGCCACATCCTGCATCGCGTCTCAGCATGGCATGGTCATACACTAGCCGGAGAAGGCACGTACTAGTCATAAACTGCATGGCATTGTGTTTGTGGCTCTGTAGAAGTAGGCACGCGCAGATCACACCCAACATAGCAACACCTCGTAGAAAAGGCACACATAGGTACTTGTCGTAGCCAGAGGTATACATGGCTAGGACATACCCATATGCTAACCGACCTAAACACTATCGAAAACAAACATGAGTATCCCTGTATAAGTGTGTGAGGCCCCATTACACTAATCACACAAGTAGGCTATCGTAAAACAATTTCATAGTGCACCTTCATGGGTCTAAGCATGTGGCATCATGTCCTCGAGCCCAACTCGCTACCATCAGCAACATGGCATCATCACCAACACTATGTCAGAACATCACTGAGGTGTGGCATCGTACCTATTGCATCATGTCGGAACATGCGTAGATATGGAATCTATCTCAGCATAGATAACAAACCTCCCTCCACATGCTGGACCTCAAAATATACATTGGGCACATGATCTCACTTGGGTTACCCATGCAGGTCCCTTTCACCCTAGACCCTGGCCCCCAAGTGGCGACACATGTCATCACATAGTTCCAGTTGGGTTGTCCATGTAGGTCCTAGACCCCGGCCCCCAACTGACAACTCATGTGGCATATCATACCTTTCATGAAGACAAGGTAGATGATCATCCAAGAAATACCATCAAGATGCTCAAGAACTATGGGGATTAGGCTAGCACATATGGTCAAATACCTTGATCCATCATAAGGGAAAGTAGTGAGTACTTTTCCTCAGGTTCAATTGAGTGGGGGCCCGCTCTGCACCACCATATGTGTACGCTGCACACTCCGTCCAAGGAACTTTGTGGCTGCTACTACCCCTTCATGGACTGAGGGACTAGAGAACCAAAAGAAGAGAATCTATGAAACTAACTTGTGTCTACTCTTATATATAATTTTCAACCACACGTGGGTTGGCCCTCAATGAAGTAACAAACATACAACCACACATAATGGTATGGTTAATCCCACACCTAAAATACACATATTCTCCATGGATGGGTATCCAATATCCCCATCCCATGGGCACACAAAGCAAGTACGAGGTATTCACAACACTCAACCAATGCACAGTTACTGGTTTCTCACATTTACAGGGGGAGATTTACATTTACATACACAATTCTATAACTACTCAAGTATCACATACCAAAGTACATTTATAACTAGACATGGGAAACAACATTAACCAGAGATCCCAGTGCTGCAACTTTGCTCTGATACTAAATGTAATGCCCTGCCAAGAAACCCTAGAGAATAGGTCATCTAGACAACCAAAAAGGGAAATATTTTTTTTAAACAAAATAATAATGAAGAACTGTAAATCATATTTATTCAAACATCTAATAAACTTTGTCCTCTAGGGATTCCATAGATGCATTACTAATAAAAAGATCTAACCAATATTATGAGTTACCTAACAACCATAGATCATTTTAAATTTGATTGCATTCCAAACACATACATTTCCATATTATATCATCAGATAACTATTCATCAAGATCCTGCATATAGGTTAGAAGAGAGTACACCATTACATTCTTTATAGTATTTTTTTTTCCTGAATACATTGGAGTACATATATCAAGATAACAACACATGAATCCACTGATATACATAATTAGAATATGAACATAACTACTATCTCCTCAAGCAAGAACATGATCTGGAATCTGTTACTAGAGATACCTCATTTACACATGAACGTCAACAAGGGAACAAAACCAATGGAGTTAAAGCACTTCCACCCAACCATGTGGAACCCTAAGGTCCACCCCTCGTGCTAGGAGATAACACAAGGTCCCATTACAACAAAATAGTCATGCAGATAGTAGACTATTTGAAGCAATGAGTACACATGACTTCAATACAAAACGGGTCAATATCACAAGTAACTCAACACCACTTAAAGAAGCAATCATACTATGAATGACGAGACCATAACCAGGGAAGCTAGGCTACAATAGCGAAAGTATCATCACATGACCTGATATGGATTACCTGACATATGCGGAACCAATATTCCTTATGTATAGACAAAAAATGAGATACTTTTATGACTTCATTATCCCAAGACATTTATCGATCCAATGCATGAAATCAAGACACAATATCCTATGTCTCTGTAACTAAACCTTGCCAACTTACATATAGCCCTATTACAACCAATTATCAAACTCACAAATATATAAGAGATAATAACTGACCTATAAAATATTTAATCCTCAACTAGGTAAAATAAACAAATACAACTTAATGTGACTATTTGCTAAAACATTCTTCATTCTCTCCTACTAAATTACAATATCATTCCCTCAACTAACTCAAAGAGGAACCATGCTAATGCAAGATCTTCAACATTAATAGCTATTATGACCAATCCATCAATCCTAGTCATAACATATTGATAAAATAATGTGAATAAAGAAAACATCATTCTAAACGTCATTATTAATGATCATTCAATTCTTTATTTTAGTAGACAAGTTTAAATATGATAAACTTCAATCCACAATAAAACTTTAGAAAATTAATATAATAACTAAAACCAATTCATTCAAGTATCTCAATTCATCCCAAGAAAACATTTAAAACATATTTGAATAAGGAGAGATTAATATAATTCATTAAATAGGTGCTACAATCTGATAACTAATAGAGAACTTGTATGTACATGCATTCATTGTTATCAAAATTGCATTCCTAGATTTCAACTCAACCATTTTATAGAGACAACTCGAATGACCCTAAACAAATGATTTATAATTGCACTTAAACTAAGATTTTCAAGGATGCAACTATACTTTCAAATTGAGATTTGCATATAAAAACATACTGCACTGTACTATTTTCCACCTCATGGGAAAGAATATAGTCATCTCCATCTATGAATTAAAATATCCGAGTTAAAGATTCTCGGTCATTTTGGGATTCTAGTAACACAAGTTTTATATCTTCCAATTATAATCAATGTACACAAAATAAGCATTTCCAATTACTGTGCAACAAAGTCATCACATTCTTCTGAATTCAATTACTAAGAAATAACTCACAAATCCTCTTGCTAATAGTTTTGTTTTAGCCTAAAGACAAATAGAGACACAGAAATGTTTACTAGTACTTGCACCCATAGGAGTTCAAGGAATACAGCTTGGAAAGAAAACTACCTGAACTTAATTGATACAGAAGGAACTACAAAATTTCACTAAGAAGAATAGAGGTTCCACGGCTCTTCCTCTGTTTCCCTTCTCTGAAAACTATTTCGAGATAATTTGAGAGTCTTGACAATCTGCCCTTTGATTAGGGTTTCTATGAAAGCAACACTATTTTTGGTGACAAGCCAACTTCTTCCTATGGAAAGCAAATAAAATCTCAATAGGCTTTTGCTTTGGCCACCATATGGGAATCCCATCCATAAAGATGTCTACACTGTCCTTCGTTTTGTGAGTCTCGAATTATCCACACGTTAATTTATTATCAACTCCTATGATGATATTCCAAGCTACAATACAATAAATTATATGGCACTTCCTAGGGCAATCTTTTTATATGGTGAGGGAGTGCGAAAGTGGATGTCATGAGAAGAAAAGTGTGAGCAGTAGGGTATTCACAAAATGGATTTGTTAAAAAAGGCTTTAAAACCTTTTAAACGATGTCATTTGGCAGTCCCAAGGCTAAATTCCAAGGTGTGTAATAATATCAAATGTTGTTGTCTACAAAAATGTAAAGAAAGCACATGGACCGTTTGGAAGAAGGCCTCAATGAGATGTCATTCGCCGAAAGTAATGATAGCGGGTGGTAAAAAGTGGATTGTTGACCAAGATTTAGAAACTTCCATGCAAAATACAAATCAATAGGTGCAAGGGCAGATTCAAAAAGGCAAAGCTATATTAGATATAATAGTTAAAATGCAATGGTAGACATATGCGTAGAAAAAGAAAGAACACAAATTGTTAAACAAACTGCCTCAAAGGGATGTCTTCTCATGGAATGTAATGTTAGCGGGATATGTACAAAAATGGTTTTGCAGGGATGCTCTCAATATCTTTGAACTAATGAAGCCCATGGAATATATCCTAACATTGTAAGCTTCACATGTCGTCTAGACGCATGCAACGTTGTAGTTTAACGGATGAGAGCTGTTCATACTACAATCACATATTTAATCTTTATTGCATAACACCTACAGTTAAACATTATGTAGTATGCTTAACCTCCTTTCCCGTGCGAATATCTTGAAGACAACCTAAACTTTTATGGACTACGGTTTCCTTGGTGCGACTATCAATGTGTTCCCTTGGTGTCTGTAGATCACATCCATTGATAGAGGGAATTTCATAGTGAAATCTTTGTCAGAGATGTGAACCGTATCCATCATTTATACAGGGTAATTTTCTTGTGGAGATTATTGGTAATGCTACATGATACAATCTGAAAATCGGCTTGGACTGTAATAATGTGCACCATGCCAGATCTCCATTAATAATGAAGGGATATCCATCAAAGCATAGTGAAGGGGAATTTTTTTATCAAATATGGTAGTTACCAGTGCCTCGAAAACATGCATATAGAATGAGGGATCATATGAGAACCATACGAACTTCCATCTTACAAATTATGATAATTTTTGGTTATGCACAAGATGGATCTTGTGTAGATACAACCGTATAGGTTTAGAGGGAAGCTAAACACACTTCAACCTTATTAGAAACCCTTATTATCTATGGCTATAGTTGATTGCAAGGTGTGCATGGTAACCTTCTTGAAGGCACTGAATAATCAACTAAAAATATCTCTATCAACAAAACAGATAAACAAACAGTACTAAAGAAAAGATAGGGCTCTGGGAGAAAAATATTACTTTATTCAATGTTTTTATTATAGATACGAGGCAATAAGATATTAGTATCATTCAGATATTGGCATGATGCTCTATACGAAGACATGCACCTCCATGCTACCTCACTAGATTTGGATAATACATATTGGTTTCCTTATTTGTATCGTTCTACAAATCTTTGTGTAAACTACAGTACAACTTTATAACTCATAATAGACTAATCAAATTAAGGATAATACAGTTGGTTTAACTCTTCATGATCTTGTGTATTTCCCTAGTGCATCAAACAAACTTAGAAAACAATCATTCTTTCATAGATTATAAGCGTTGAATCATTAAGCAATTAGGAAACATACTTACTTGGTCAATGCATTGCACAACCCCTGGCAATGATGATCCAATCGCTCCACATAGCTATTGCAAATAGAACCATGTGAATAATGAGGAGGACCATTCGACATATAGATTGTTGAATTAGGACTAGACAACTGAGAGCGGGGGGGTGAATCAGTTGTCACACTTTTACAATCTTTTTTTTCTCAATCTTCTTTTTGTTGTTAATTAACTTAATGATATAAACATTTCAGCATCAATCAATAACATATGAACAGAACACATAGATAACACATTTGACACCAAGATTTTGACATGGAAACCTAGTTAAGGGAAAAGCCATGGTGGGGGTTAACCCACAAATATTAATACCTTGTTAAAAGTATTTTTACAAATGGGAATGCACATGCATTCGGGCTTACTACCTAGAGCTCACTGCTTAAGAAGAAGGTTCACTGCCTATGGAAACATTACAAGAGAAGAATAGAGAATTGAACTGATTAATAGCATCTACTTATGTAAGAATTTAAGTTTCAGTTAAGTGCAAAAACTGATCTTACACATTTCATCTTTGCTCTGCTCTTCTTACTATTATGCTTTCATTCACACTTTGGATTTCTTCTCTTCTCACATTCACCTGATTCGCACACACATCACTAACTGAATCATCCAATTTCATCAGCTATATATATCTGCAATATGATCTACAATCATTCTACCAATCAGCTTCAACAACACTTAGAACTTTAATGAATGCTCTGCTCTGTCAGCTAAATCTATGCATAGCTTAAGGTACAGACTAAAACTTGCTCTTGAAAATCATTACTCATGTCAGCTACTGTCACTAATCATTATCATTTGCCCAACAACCAACTTCCATACATCTAGAATCAAGATCTTCAGGTCGGCCTATTCTTCTATCTGCTCTGACAAACTGGAACCGATACTCAGAGGCTAATATCTTTTGAATCCTTCATCACCGAAGGACAAAAATCTGGATTTGGACTATCTTGACAATGCACATGACTCCCCTAGATCTGTAGCTAACCATGACTTCTCACAAGAGAGATCCGGACCAAAATACCGGACCTTGTTGATGCTCTATTCCTAACTGTCCAGACTTAGACAAATTCTGAATCTGACTTCTGGTATGCACAACTTGTGTTATGTGGATGATTGGGATGAGTTAGTTGTCATTAATGACAATATATATCATGTCTAGCAGTGTCTCTTGTAAACAATCTCCCCCTTTGGCATTGATGGCAACACTTAGTGAAAAATGACTAAGTGTCTAGTGCAACTCCCTCTTTGTCTGTACACTCTTGTACTTCACTTATTCTGGTGCTCCCCCTTTTTTGAATACCTCATTTTTCACTTCTCTTCACTCCCCCTTTGACATCAATGGAAAAGGATGGGGTCCGCAAGCCAAAATTATTTAAAAAACCATAAATACTACCACATGTGTACAATTGATCAACAAGTTCTATTTACATAAACTTTAGAATATCTGTAAAACTGGTTTTTATCTGCACAAATTTGGAGGCCCAAGTACTCTTCATTCCATCCAAAATTGAGATGTGCCCATTCAACAAAAATAAATATGCTTCTACCTTAGATAGATCAGATGGATCACTGGTCTAGACTGCAATCTGAGCTACAGATAGGGCATAATACATTGTCTCTAATTTAGGGGCAATCTATCCCCAAAGCTCACACATCCTCTTCATGGTATTGTTTTTCTCTTTCAGAAGCCCCTTTTTTTCATCTGTCAAGCTACTAACTTGACACTCCTGGCTTATAGGAGAGGCAGTTAGAGGATAAAAATTTAGAGAAAGAACTGATATTTTTTGTTCTTGTTCCTTTATCTTCTTCTCAATATCCTTATTGACCTTAGACCATGAAAGGAAAAACTTATATATATATGTATGTATGTATGTATGTATATCCTCCATCACTCAGAGCATTTTGAATGCTCTTTATGCTAACATCAAGTATTCTTCTATCATTTCTTATTAGTTTCACCAAATTTCTTATCCAAAAATTCATTTTGAACTTTTGCTTCCATAGACTTCTCAAGAGACTCAAAATGAGTATTTACAGAACTTACAAGATTTTTCAAATGATCGGATGGGGAATCAGATGGATTCTTTTGGTAGGTAGGCTTTAGCTTTTCCAGAATCCCAGATGCAAGCCTTAGTAGCTCATTGTCCTACATGTCAAACTTTAACCTCTTTTCTCTAGCCTTTACTTAGGTGTAAGATGTTATTTTCATTAGTTGAATTAGAGAGAGAGCATTTGGATTGGCTAGGCCTTGGTGTAGTTTAGGTTCATCAAGTTCAATCACTTCTTTTCCAAGAAGACTTTTTACTGCATATGTAGTGTCTCTTGCAACCATTTTAGAACCAACCTTTTGATCTCCTAATTTTTTAGTCTCTACTTTAGGTGCTTCAATGTTTGCACCATCTTCTTCTTCTTTATCTTTCTTTTCTCTTTCTTCCTCTAACTCTGCTTTATCCTTTTCTGTGTTCTCTACAAAGTAACTTTTTCCTATTTGTTCATCACTTACTACCTGATTAGGAGGGCTCTATAAAATAGTAATATTATCCTCTTTCCCTGATGTATTAGATGGATTGGGAGCATCTTCTGCATCAATTAATTTATCCAACATTTATGTATCCTCCTGATTCGCTTGTTCTACTTCCAGAACTAAAGCTTCACCCAACTTAGATTGTTGTTCAATAATATTCTCTTCTTCACCATCTGGAACTTCTTTTGTGACTATGGGAAGATTGTACTTTCTCGAGGCTTTCAAAAGAATCTCTTGATTTTCTTCAACTATTTCACTTGTTTCTCCAAGGATAAGCTTGTTCATTCTCCTTTTTCTTTTAAAGTCATCTTGACTTCCTTGAATATCATATCTATTTGATCAGGAGAAATTTGAGGACACAAATTTATTATCTCATGTTCTCTGATCTTCATGTCCTTGCACTTGGCATTTTCTTTTCTCAACTCAAAGATATTTGCCAGACTTTGAGGTAACTCAGAAGTTATCTCAATCAGTGCCTTGTTGTAGATGTTGAGATATCTGACTGTTGCTTCCTCCAACATCCTTTTATCCATATCATTGTATTCATCATAGAATTCAATCATGGGTTTTAGATTACCATCCACAGTGACTAATTTTATCACATCTTCTAGGGAGAGTGTGGGCTTCTCAACATATTCCTCATAATCTTCTATCTTTTACTTTTTGCTAGTCCTTTTGCTTCCAGTTAACTCTACAGCTTTTGTTCCAGTGACCTTTAGTTCCTTGATTTCAATGTCAGAGTTTGTATCTACTTCTTCTTCTCTTATGCTTTTATAGGTCTGGGATGCTTTTATTTTCTTCATTTTCTCCCATTTTTCAGATGATTTTGTTTCCAGTTTTGTAGTTTTGGAAGGAGCAGAGATAGTAGCAGAGCTTCTAGTAGTTCTTGAAGTGGAAGAGAATTCCACCAGATCACCTGTTGGTTTCTTATCTTGTTTCTTTTTCTCATCCTTCTCTGTCCTTTCTCTGAATTTGTTCATAGCTTCTTTAGTTAGGCCAAGATTTTTAGCTAACTATTCAACTTCTTTTCTTACTCTCCTGTTGGTTTCAAGTTCTTTGAACTCAGTATGCAATTTTAAACTCATCTCCTCATAAGTTCCAAATCTTTCGACCATTGTCTTTGGGCTTTCTTAGCAGATGTTGAGCATACATATCTAAGATCCTTTCATCTACTTCATATCCCATGGGCATGATCCAAACAGTTCTGGGCTCTACTGCTTCCATTAAACATTGATCAATATTAACCATGAAGCATATTTCATTCTTATACTTGTCAAAAATTGAATTAGGAATTCTTTCCCTTGAGTGCATCATATTATTAAAATTCTTGAAGTAACCCCATATTGCAGTTTTCTGAGCTTTGAAATCACCAATGCTGTGAAGATGATTTCTAATCTAAATGGCAACTAGCTCATCCTTAGTCCAATGCACACCTTTTACACCAAGTACTTCAATCATAAAGTAAAAGAATAGACATACAATAAATGTACTTCATGCATTGGATTTGCTCAACTTTTCTTTTAGGATCTTAATGAAGTCTTCAGCCTTTTTGAGATTATTTTAAAGTTCTTGGACTTCTACCTTGGACTACTCAAGATCATCTAGGGTGAGATTAAGTTGTCCTTGAAGATTGTATTCATCAATTTTTACTGCCTTCCCAGATCTTCCTTAAGCTGTTAAACTTTTCAAAAGGAACCTTGCTCTGATACCAATTATTGGATTAGGACTGGACAACTGAGAGGGGGGGTGAATCAGTTGTCACACTTTTACAATCTTTTCTTTCTCAATCTTCTATTTGTTGTTAATTAACTTAACAATATAAACATTTCAGAATCAATCAATAACATATGAAAAGAAAACATAGATAACAAATTTGACACCAATATTTTGACATGGAAACTCGGTTAAGGGAAAAACCATGGTGGGGGTTAACCCACAAATATTAATACCCTGTTAAAAATATTTTTACAAATGGGAATGCACATGCAATCGAGTTCACTGCCCAGCGCTCACTGCTCAAGAAGAAGGCTCACTTCCTATGGAAACATTACAAGAGAATAACAGAGATTTGAACTGATTAATAGTATCTACTTATGCAAGAATTTTAGTTCAAATTAAGTGCAAAAACTGATCTTACACATTTCATCTTTACTCTGCTCTTCTTACTATTTTGCTTTCATTTGCACTCTGGATTTCTGCTCTTCTCACATTCGCCTTATTCGCACACACTTCACTAACTAAATCATCCAATTTCATTTGCTATATATATCCGCAATATGATCTACAATCATTCTACCAGTCAGCTTCAACAACACTTAGAACTTTTATGAATGCTCTGTTCTGTCGGCTAAATCTACGCATAGCTTAAGGTGTGGACTAAAACTTGCTCTTTAAAATCATTACTCATGTTGGCTATTGTCATTGATCATTATCATTTGTCCAACAACCAACTTCCATACATCCAGAATCAAGATCTTCTTTAAGGTTGGCCTATTCTTCTTCTGTCTACTATGACAAACTAGAACCCTGTACTCAGAGGCTAATATCTTTTGAATCCTTCATCACCGGATGAAAAAAATTAGATTTAGACTATCTTGACAATGCACATGACTCCCTTAGATCTGTAGCTAATCATGACTTCCCACCAGAGAGATCTGGACCAAAATATCAGACCCTGCTGCTGCTCTGTTCCTAACTATCCAAACTTAGACAAATTCTTTGTCTGACTTCCAGTATGCACAACTTGTGTTATGCAGATGATTGGGATGATCTTAGTTACTATCAATAACAACATATATCATTCCTAGCAGTGTCTCTTGCCAACAATAGATATCCCTGTAGTTTTTGATCCCAGAATATGCATAAAGTGGAACTTTTTTTCTAAAATCTAATTCCCATGATCTCCACATTAACCGAGTAGCCCGAATCATCCCCCCAACAAAGGAGGGGTTTGAGAATCTTAAAGAGCTATTTTTTTTTATCTCCCTCAAAAATCAATTCGAAAATGCACCAAATCCCCCCCCAAATCCTTTCCAAAAGATTCTCCGCTAATTACTAGCTTACAATATGCTAAATATATCATTTTCAAATCCCCAATAACTCCTATCTGATTAATTTATTTTAGTGTCTGCTAAATATAGGTTTTATGACAACACATAAATGAAACATTTATTTTTATAGTTACATAATAACACATTACTCGATTATATATTTATTTTCACAAAAGTTTTATTAATTATATTCCAAACAACTTCATAATTCTACCTTATGGCATTACTTTATCTCCTTAATATTACTATATATATTTAACTTTAAGTTTGTATTTAAATTTATTTTAATGTAGGAATAAACTAGAGCATAAATCAATGTTTCTAATTTAGATAACCCCAAAATACCAAACTATACCTAACCACTATGCATGATTGCAAAGCACGGCCATGACAACAGAGACAAACTGTCATGCCTATTCTAACGACACTGACTAAATACAAAATTGAATACTCATCCTCTTTGTAGGCCTACCTCATCTATGAACTCACTTCAAAAAAATTTCTTAGGCCACCTTAAAATTTTAGGCGTAGGAGTCTTGAGCCACTGAGTGTTGATGATTCTCTTGCACTTTTCTGTATGTGTATCATAATGATTTTTTGCATCTTTAGTTGTGGGGTTGGCATAATCATCAATATTTGGACACATAAAGACCTTGTCAAAGAACTCTTCATCCAACTTTATGATGACTTTCCCTTCTTTATCTGATATGTTTCTAGTGTCCTTGTCATATTTCCCCATCATTGCCTATATGAAATAAGGATTCTGAGTAGATATACCAGAAGGTGGAAACTGAATAGATGTCACTGTTAAGGATGCATTGTATGCGTGTTGGCAGAGGTTGCTAATTCTATTGCAATTATGTGCCTAATAGGTGTTGTCATTGATGTCAACATATCTTTGTTGTCATTGGTTTCAACTATATCTTATTAGAATTACTTGTTTAGAAGCTTTGTATGTTGAGGATATTGAGAAAATTAGCCTCTCTAAAAGAAACAAGTGAGTTAAGGTGAAGTACAGTATAGACAGTGAAATGTATGCTGAAGAACAGTTCGGTAAACTACTCCACATTTATTGCTGATTGAAGATTATGGTCTGCAAATTGGAAGTAAGTTAGAGGTATGTTTGAGGATGCCACATTCCAGGTTTGAGTCCTCTGCATGAAGATCTGAGTGAGTTA
Source organism: Cunninghamia lanceolata (assembly GCA_027924645.1). Lineage (NCBI taxonomy): Eukaryota > Viridiplantae > Streptophyta > Pinopsida > Cupressales > Cupressaceae > Cunninghamia > Cunninghamia lanceolata. Next base: position 7,147,858 of record BSBN01000050.1, on the reverse strand, counting down.
TGTTCACTAGAGTGAAACTTGCTTTTTCTATGAATTCAGTTGGGACAAGGAGAAAGTATTATGCTCCGCATTCCTCTGCAATAAAGTATTTTGCTTTGTGGTTCTAGAGGGAAATTTGGGATGATGATAAGTGCCTACAATTGCAATGGTTCATGGTTTGATGGTCCACAAGCTATCTTTCTTTCATGACAGTTGAAGACAGTGAAGTTCATGTGTTCTGGTGTGAAGATTCTTATGGGTAAAGTGGTTAAAGGTTGTGTGGTTGCTCCTAATGAGTATAATGTGCTGTGGATGTCTCTTGATCATGTCCCTATCTTGACATTGGTCCACATTAAGGAATTGAGATTGTGTTTGAAGATTATTTCTAGATAACGTAGCATGTAACCAGTCTTAGCCAACTTGGTTAATCCCAGTGATTGTGGAGATCTCTAGAAGATTGTGTTTGAGTCCTAGCTAAGGCATGGCATGATCTGCATACACCTTTACTTCATCCCCTTTGCATAATATTGTAATAGGTCGAGACCTAATTTGTAAATATTTGTAATGTCGACCTTGGAGATTACTCCAATGGTTGATGATTGTAATGCCGACCTTGATGACCATTCCAAGGTTGTTGAAGTGTATAAATACTTGTAGTTGAGTCATGGAAAAGGTCTCCTTGAGTGAAAATGGAAATATTATAAGAAACGTACAAAAGGAAGAGCAAAGAAGAGGTAGAGTAGAAAAGAGGAAGAGCAGAGTAGAGGCAGAGTAGAGTAGAGGAATTGTTATACTTCAATCATAGATTTAATATGGTGTTTATCATGGCAGTGAGCCGCCAATAGGGTTTAACAACCCTTATTGTAATCTTCCTAGGTTTAGGGTTGAGGCAGTTAGCCTACTAGACCTAGTTGTTCTTCACGGAAATGAGCTAGTATATTTAGGCCCGTGGAGTGACCAAGCCTGAACATCATTATTTCAAGATTGCAATATATAGAGAGCTAATCCTCTCCATGGTTTTTCCCCACCTTGGGGTTTTTCTTGTAAAATCTGGTGTCTTTTATGTTTGATGTTGTATCTATGGTTAAGTTTCTGATTTCATGCATTCATTGTTAAATCACAATAATTGTGGATAAGTGATTAATGTTTAATTGCAGAAAGTGTTATGTTTTTGAGAACTGATTTGCCCCCCTGCCCCACCTCTCAGTTGTTCGGTGCATATCAACAATTGTTATTAGAGCCATGCCCCTTTAGAAAGAGTCTAACAACTTGAGGGAGATCCTTATGGAGTCAAAAGGAAAATAGGTACTCACTGATGCACCTGAATGCTCATCAAGTGATGTCAAAGGAAGATTGTCCAAGGAAGTGACTTATGAAGAAAAGAATGTCAACCATCAAAGATGTTCTCAAGTATGCGCCAATGATGAAGTCATGTTTCAAAATGAAAACTATTGGATTATTGATAGTAGTTGTTCAAATCACATGATGGGTGATAGAAGTAAGTTTGTAAGTCTAGAAGGGTGCAATGAAGGACTAGTTACATTTGGAGATGATTGCACTACTAAAATTTGTGGAATAGGATCAATCAATTTTGGCAACAAACAAATTTCTAAAGATGTTCTTTATGTAAAAACTTTGAAACAAAACCTCGTAAGCATTGGACAGTTATGCAAAAAGGGTTTTAAGTTTATGTTTGAGAATGACTCTCTTGAAATCAAAGAAAAATATGGAGCTATAATAGCAACTGGAAAAAGATCAGAAGAGAATCTCAATCATCTCAAAAGGATGATGTTCTTGGGTACACATCTCAGATCAATAAAAGTTGTGTCTGGCATAGAAGACGTTGTCATACAAATCTTGATGATGTAATAGAAACAAGCTCAATTCAGATTGTGACAGACCTACCAGAGATTGATTACTTAAACAACATCAGTTGCAAGAAATGTAAAATATTGTCAACAAAAATATGGCAGGGTAAAGAAAGATCTTCCTCTAAATGATTAGAATTGATTCACACAAGCTTTTGTGGTCCTACAAGAAACCCAAGCTGCCATGATCACAGGTACTTTATGTTTTTATTGATGACTTTTCTAGAATGACTTGGGTCAGTTTTTTAAAGGATAAATCAGAGATTCTAGATGCACTCAAACTTTTTAAAGAAATGCTTGAAAATGAAATAAGCATGAAAATCAAAGGTCTAAGAATTTGCAAAGAAGAAGAGCTCATCTCAAATGATTTCAATATATTTTGTGAAACCTATGGGATAGAAAAATCACTCTCTGTAAAAAATAAGATAATGGAAGAAGCAAGTAGAACTATTCAGGAAACTACAAAATTAATGATGGAAGAAGCAAATCTACCAGATACATTTTGGAAGGAGGCAATTCAAACCACCGTCTATACATTAAATAGAGTTCAAGTAAGAAACAAAGAAGAAAAGACTCCTTTTGAGTTATGTGGATCAATACCCACTGTGAAATATTTCAAAATCTTTGGAAGCAAATGCCTCATTAAAATGGAAAAAGGCAATGCTAAGTATGAGGAAGGCATTTTTCTTAGGTATTCATCTTGGACTAAAGCCTACCAGTGTTAGAATAATAGATTGGGGAGGATTGTTGAAAGTACAAATGTTAAAGTTTATGAGAACATCTAAGAGAATTTAGTCTCAACCAATAAGGATTTGCAAATTGAAGATCAAGAAGGTTTCCAGACCATAAATTGTGATATGGAAGGTCACAAAGTTGTTGTGAATCAAATGAATATGTGCCTGATTGCTAGTATAAACAGTAACAACTCAAGAACTACCGAAGAAGACATGGACTTGAAAGAAAATATAACAGAAGCAAATGATCTCATTAAATATTTAAGAAAACAAATCAGACAACTGTAGCAAACTCTAAAAGAGGACAATGAGGAAAAGGTAAAAATTGAGAATTGTCTGAAAGAAAAAATTAAGGACTGCATGAAGCTTGAAGAAGAAGTTGAAGACCTGAAAGTTGATCCAAAACATGTGCGGACTCAAAGAGATCAATTCAGTGAGAGTGATGCTATATATAATAGACTAATGGGAGGCTAGAAAAATGACATTGACAAAAAAAATAGAGAAAGACTAGAAGAAAAAAAAACAAACAAATTCAGAATCAAAGAAGCAAAACACCTTTAATTAGGCAACCAAACGCGCAAAGGTACCCTCCTTTGAATGGTTACTGTAATCTATGCAATAAGTTTGGTCACAAGGCTATTTGGTGTAGAAAAGGAATGAATCAAACTATTTCGTCATTCTCTAGTTAGTGTTTTACATGTAATAAAATTGGTCATAAAGCAGTTGAATGCAGAAGCAAAGTGAGTTAGAGTTCTAGGTGCTATGCATGCTACAAAATGGGACACAGGGCTAATGAGTGTAGAAGTCAAGTGAGAAAAGGTTATGGAACAAATAGGACAATGGAATCCTTTAGTGGGTATTGTTATACATGCAATATTTTTGGGCATAAAGCTAACCTATGCAGGCCAAGGATGAATGGAAGAAACAATGATCAAAAAAAAATTATTTGCTTCAATTGTAACAAGTCTGGACATTTTACAAAATACTACATAAATAAGAAGAAGGATAATAAATTAGAATCAGGGGATCCAATTGAAAAAGTAGATCCGACACAAGTAAAGGAGGAGATGAACAAGGTTTGGGTCAGGAAGGGAATAATGAAGAGATGAGTTTGCTCCAGGCTTTGGAGCAGCTACTTCTTCTGAGAAGTTGATTGTGAATTATGGCTCAGGGGGAGCTGTGTTGAAGATTTTAAATCCCCCAGCCAGATAGTTAGTACTGAGATTGAACACAAAGATGTGTTATGACAGTTCACTTGGAAGGATTTTGTTCCAAAAATAGGCATCTGAAATGTGCAAGGTAAGTGATGATATATGTTGGAAAGGATCAAAAGTAAGGAGAGCCTTCAAGTGTTCAAGAGCCTCTACCTCTCAGTGATTTAGCTACATCTAAGAAGCAAAAGTAGCAGAAGAAGAAAAGTAGAAGAATCATTCAGGAGAAGGAGGACCCGGCTGAACTAGGACAAGATCTAGAACTGGCCAAGATGAATCACCAAAATCAAAGACCATTGAGTTTGAACCTGCAAATGATGGTAGTCTAGAGAATTATGAGATATTTAAAAGGTACAATAGATTATGGTTTGTGGTACCCTAAGGATAGTGACTTTACTCTCAGTGCATATACTGATGCAGATTGGGCCAAAGATGTGGATGACATAAAAAGTACAAGTGGAGGTGCATTCTTCTTGGGAAAAAGGTTAGTATCTTGGTTGAGCAAGAAATAGGATTCAATATCCTTGTCTAGTGCAGAAGTAGAATACATTGCAGCAACATGCAGTTGCACTCAAGTGTTATGGATGAAGCAAACTTTGAAGGAGATCAATGTTGTGTATGAGGATCCAATCACAATCTTTTGTGACAATAGAAGTGCCATAAACATATCAAAGAATCCAGTGATGCATTCAAGGGTAAAGCACATATGCATTAGGTATCATTTTCTAAGAGAAAAGGTGATAGAGAATGAAGTCAAGTTGGAGTATGTTTCTACCAAAGATTAGATTGCAGACATCTTTATCAAGCCTCTGCCTAAGGATACCTTTGAGTATCTCAGAGAAAAGTTAGGGGTTATCACCCCTCCTACTCTAAACTAAGATGCACAATAGTGCATCAGTCTGAAGGTGCTCAAAGATCCAGATTGATGCTTTTTAGGGCTGCTTCTCAGGGGGAGTAGTCAAAGAGTTTAGAAGAGAGATTAGATCATAGTAGAAGAGTGCAAGTATGTGCCCTTTGCCATTGATGTCAAAGGGGGAGAGAAGTCATGTGAAAAACTTAGAGAGACAAAGAGTGTAGATGTGTAAAGAGAAAGGAGGAGAATCTTGAGAAAGAAAGAGTGCAAGTGTGTAAAGAGAAAGGGGGAGTATCTTGTCTTGATGTTTATTATAGTTTTTCACATCATATGTTGCCATCAATGACAAAGGGGGAGATTGTTGCAAGTATGTGCCTAATCGGTGTTGTCATTGATGTCAACATATATTTGTTGTTATTGGTGTTAACTATATCTTATTCTATTACTTGTTTAGAAGCTTTGTATGTTCAGGATATTGAGAAAATTAGCCTCTCTAGAAGAAACAAGTGAGTTACAGTGAAGTGCAGTACAAACAATGAAATGTATGCTGAAGAACAGTCTTGTACTACTCCACATTTATTCCTGCTTAAAGATTATGGTCTATGGATTGGAAGTAAGTTATAGGTATGTTTGAGGATGCTACATTGTAGGTTTGAGTCCTACTCATGAAGATCTGAGTGAGTTATGTTCACCAGAGTGAAAGTTGTTTTTTTGTGAGTTCAGTTGGGATAGGGAGAAAGTATTCTGCTCCGCATTCCTCCGTAATAAAGTATATTACTCTATGGTTCTAGAGGGAAGTTTGGGATGATGATAAGTGCCTACAGTTGCAATGGTTCATGGTTTGGTGGTCTGTAAGCTATCTTTCTTTCATGATAGTTGAAGATAGTGAAGTTCATGTGTTCCTATGTGAAGATTCTTATGGGTAAAGTGGTTAAAGATTGTGCAGTTGCTCCTAATGATTATAATGTGCTTGTGGATGTCTCCTAATCATGTTCCCATCATGACATTGGTCCATGTTAAGCAATTAAGATTGTGTTTGAATAATTTTCTAGATAATGTAGCATGCAACCAGTCTTAGCAGACTTGGTTAATCCCAGTGATTGCAGAGATCTCTAGAAGATTGTGGAAGCATGATGAGGCATGGAAGATTATGTTTGAGTCCCAGCTAAGGCATGGTGTGATCCACGTACACCTCTACTTCATCCCCTTTGCATAATATTGTAATATGTCAAGACCTATTTTGTAAATGTTTGTAATGCCAACCTTAGAGATTGCTCCAATAGTTGATGATTGTAATGCTGACCTTGATGATCATTCCAAGGTTGTTGGAGTGTATAAATACTTGTATTTGAGTTGTGGAAAAGGTTTCCTAGAGTGAAAATGGAAAGATTATAAGAAAGGTCCAAAAGGCAGAGCAGAGAAGAGGTAGAGTAGAAAAGAGGAAGAGCAGAGTAGAGGCAGAGTAGAACAGAAGAATTGTTGTACTTCAATCATAGATTTAAAAAGGTGTTGATCATGGAAGTGAGCCTAGTTGTGAGCCACCAGTAGGGTTTAACAGCCCTTATTGTAATCTTGCTAGGTTTAGGGTTGAGGCAGTGAGCCTGCTAAACCTAGTTGTTCTTCATGGCAGTGAGCCAGTATGTTTAGGCCTGTGGAGTGACCAACCCTAAACATCATTATTTTAAGATTAAAATATATATTGAGAGCTAAACCTCTCTGTGGTTTTTCCCCACCTCAGGGTTTTCCACATACAATCTAGTGTCTCTTATGTTTGATGTTGTATCTATGGTTAAGTTTCTGATTTTATGCATTTATTGTTAAATCACAATAATTCTGGATAAGTGATTAATATTTAATTGCAGAAAGTGTTATTTTTTTGAGACAACTAATTCACCCTCCCCTTCTTAGTTGTCTGGCACATATCAACAGATTCCTCCTCTCCAAGAACTCTGATGTATGTCCACATGCCCAATTTTTGTATCTTTGATATCATCAATGTTAAACTCCACAAAGGTCATTGTGTTGACACTCAAAGATATCTGTACTTCATTTTATTCTTTAGAGAAGGTTCAAACATCTAGAATTCAATTGTAAAAATCTAATTTTTAGAAATTTTCCCAGAGTTAGAAAAAATTCATACATCCATCATCGTGCAGTTGCAAAAAAAATGTGTAATGTGAGAGAAAAATCTCCACTTATGCATTTTGATATTTCACATGATGTAGTTTGGATAAAAGTATCTGCAATACATGTATATGGTAGTTCATAAACAAAGGATGCACTTTGGAGAAAATTTTCCAAAGTACATTTGGGAAAAAACTAGGTGATGCACTTCAGAAAATTTTCTTTGAAGTACATCCTTTGGAAAAATCTACGTATTATACTTAGCATTTTAAGGATGGGACAATGTGTTGTGTAGATTTTATTCTTCGCCCAACACATAGACAATAGTGTTGTGTGGAGTTTAAAACCTGCACAACACATTGCAAAGTGTTAGGCAAAAATGATATGGTGTGTGGAGTTTATTCTCTGCACAACACTTAAAAGACAGTTTTGCACTAAGAATAAACTCCACACAGTAAGTATGATGTTTAAGTTATAAAGTAAACTGTATTATACATAGTTTATTCTTCGTACAACACCTTATCAAAGGATGTTGTGTGCAGAGTAAACTCTGCACAACACATAGGTGTTGATAGACTTCAAAAAGGTGCCAAGGATGTTAGGGTGTTGTGTGGGTTTTATTCTCCATACAACACCTAACATGGGGTGTTGTGTAGAGATTAAAACCCACACAACATGTGATGCCCCATCATGCAACCTTAGAGTGTTAGACTAACAAGTGTAAAATTTACAGAAATATTTTTTTTGAAGCAAGTAAATGCATTAATCATTAAATATAATTACAACATAAAATGAACAGCTAACACCTCTAGGGAACATAACTGCATTAGATAAACATAAAATTATAACAATACAAGTGAAATACATTATAACACAATAGAAGAGGATTTACATCATTCATTTGTACAGATGAACAATTACAAAGGTTCAAATACAAGATTACATGACCGATCACGTCGGTTTATAATATACAACAATATAATACAATATGGAAATTATAATATAACTCTTAAGGATGCAAGTACAAGTCTAAAAGTGGAGAATCATCTGTAGTGATCATGAATCAAGTCGACCAAGCAAAAAAACCAATCGATTAAGCTCTTCCACCCAACCATGTGGAACCCTGAGGTCCACCCCTCTGAGCTAGGAGATAACAATGAGGTTCCACTAAGTCAAGGGAAGCAAGAAGATAGATACAGACTTGGCATAGACAACTCAGATCATCAAGACAAGTTAAATCATCAAAACAAGTCAAATCAGCAAGACAAGTCAAATTATCAAGACAAATCTTCAAGACAAGTCAAATCATCAAGACAAGTTAAATCATCAAGTCAAGTTAAATCAGAAAGACAAGTCAAATCATCAAGACAAGTCAATTCTTCAATGTAAAAACCAAAACAAAGAGGAAGTAACTAAGCTAAAGTAGGGAGAGTGTCATCGCATGGTCCTAGAATGGGTTTTCCAGGCTATCTCTCACTAGAAATCGGCCCCCATCTATGGTTTTCTTGGCGACCTCTGTATAGGCACCGGCCCCATAGGGTGACACATCCAGAGCTGACACATCCTCTCATGAAGACAAGGAGGTCAACCTTGCCAACAGGCCTTCTCATCCCATCCTTAGCCTGTGAAAGCACTCAAGGCATGGGTGAGGCATCATACTTATCTTGTTATGTGAATTACTATCCAACCCACCTAGATCAATTATTAAGTTATCACTTGATTACAACTTCCATGGGGTTATCTAGGCAGCCACTTTAGGCACGGGCCCCACCATGAAAGCCACTCTCCCACATACAACTAGCAAGCCTTAACCATCACCCATAAACCAATAACATTCATGGACAAGGGATTGAAAGGCATCAAACTTTTCGCAAACCAAAACATTACATAGATCATTTTAAATCCAAACTCTCAACCATGAAACTTTCCCCTGTCCATTTCAAAATCCCAAATCAAATAAAACATTTAATCAACAATTTTCAAATTCAAAATAACAATATTTTCCAATCTACATCAAGACCTCATACGAAAAAACACATTACCAAAACATCCTTGCCACAATATCACACTGAATTCAAGGTAACAAGCCTTTGGAGCTAAAAAGATTTTAACACAAATACCAATAAACAACTAAACAAAGCACGACGTTTAACAACCTTGACCTCTCACAAAACTAACATGATCACCATTACATTAAGCTAGACAAAGCAAGACTCAAAACCAAATTAAATGTAATGCCCCAATTGCATCGTTGATACACATCATTTTAAAATTAGCAATAAACAATCAAAGAATATATATATCCAAGACCTCAGTACTACAACACTTTTCAAACTATTTAACATGAATTCCATAAAAGACTTTAAATCTCTCTTTTTAGTTAAATCATAAAATTACTTAAGATAACAATATTCTAATCAAATCTCAAAATCTATAATTCCCTCTATGCTTTATTTAATAACTTACTACTACAATTCACATCTATATACTTTTAAAAAGAATCCCAATCTCAACTCAAACTGCAAGTACATCTATGACAAAAAAGATTTTTAAAACAATACACAATAAAATTTTAACTCTCTTTTAAATAAAATTCTAATAATAATAACATATACTATTCTATTCTAGAATTTTAATTTCATCTATTATTTGTTTAATCAATACCATAATAACCCAATTCACAATAAATCTCTAATTTAAAATCAATGTACCACAAAATAGTATGTTACTAAATCATAACTAAATAAATTTATATTTAAATAAGATAAAAAGAATATAACTCAATATATTTAATTCTAGAATTATAATAATATTTATCTAGAATCGCCATAAAATCTAATTTACCTAAAAAAAGCTAATTTATTTATTTAACAAACTTGCATCTACTAAAGCAACTTTATTTAAATAAAATTAATTTTAAAATAATACAACTCTATCCTAATATTTTAAGATAAACAAATATTATCTTATCACTATTGCATTTTAATGAGTTTGATAAAAAAGAAAGTCAAATTAACAATTTTAATAAATCAAAACTACAAAAAGCACAAAGCAAGATTTATGAGTTGCTCAAGGAGTTTCAAAATAGAAGTTTTCCTAATGCTTAGCTTACAATTGCACACATTCTAAATTGATATCAATTTTAATTAAACTATTGCTAACAAGAGAAATTTATTATATTAATAATGAATATTACTTAGAAATCATTACTCCCTAACCATGGAACTTCTAAGCAAGTCCATATTTTAAATCAACTCAATTTAATAGAATAATTTTAAGCCAGAAAACACTATTAAATAAAATCCAAATGCTATTCTCTTTTAGAAATATAATTTCATCTAATATTTGATTCACCATTACAGTAAAACTCTAATGTACTATTTACTTATTGAAACAATGTATATTGCTAAGTCATAACTAACCAATTTATATCCCAACAAAATAAAATGAATATAATTACTTAATTTAATATATTTAATTCTAAAATGGTACACCATCTAACATTGTTTAAAAATTTGTATGGTCAATTAAAAATCCAATACAATCTTTCATCTACTAATTCTAATCTATATTTAATAAGAGCAATTATTCTAAAAATTAATATAAATCTATCCTAACAAAATATATATGTATGTTTGAAAATATAATAAAAAATGGCGCGCAAGCGGAAGTCTGCTATTCGGTGGGACTAAGACTGGACAATTCGCCCAAGGTTTGGAGCAATTGAGCAAATTGAGCTTGACCCTTCTACAGAAGTGGAGCAGGATATGAAAAATCTTTGCAAGTTTGCTATAATTGGGAAATTACTGGGGAGAAATTTCACAAGGAAGACCATCATAGATTGGATTTTGGAAAATTGGAAATGGTCGGGATGCATCAAGTTCCTCCCGAAGGGTTTCTTTATGGTGCTTTTTCGGAGTCAGGAAGAATGGGGCCTCATCCTATCTTTCAGCAAATGGAAGATCGAGGGCTCTTCCCTCTTCCTCTAGGAATGGACTCCGTTATTTGATCCCTACAAAGCAAATCCTTTTTCTTCTCCTAGATGGATCCGTTTGTATAACCTACCGCTTGAATGCTGGTCAAAGGCGTGCCTGAAGAAAATTGGTAAGTCATTTGGCATGCTAATTGAGTTAGATGAAGATATTTTAGATGGAAATTCCTACCTCTATGCAAGATTAAAAGTGGCAGCAATCCAAGCTCCTCCAAAGTCTGTGAAAATCAATACTAAACAAGGTGCGTGCATTGACAATGTTGAATTGGAAGAATTTAAATTCTTTTGCCTCAATTGCGGCCGGAGGGATCACTTCTTAGCTGGTTGCCCTAACGGAGTCCACTGGGCTTGGAAAGAAAAGAGGCAGAATTCTCCCCATAACCTGGACAATCGCGTTCTTACGAAACCTATTGTGGAGGCATCACCTTCAATGCCCCCTCTGGAAGATGCATCCCCCAAGTGTGGCCCTTCTTCTGACTCAGTATCTAGGGTTCCAGAAACTGCCCCTGATCATCTAGAAATAGAGAAGAAACTGATACCACAAGCTTACTCCAAGAACAACCAATTAGTCACAAATGAGGTGGATTTCAGGGAGGAAGGAAATGAGTCTGAATGGACTGAGTGTCAATCCATGGATGAGGATGAATTTGGAGAAGTTGAGGTAAGATTCATAAGCCAGGAAGTGGCTAAAAATTTGAAACCTAATTTAAGCCAGAAAAAAGGAAAGAAGGGCAGGAAATCAAATAAAGTTCGAAGGGAGGAAGAGGTCTCCAAAGGTGGGCAAGCCACCCTATAGAATTTTGTAAATAGTAACAAGGGAGGGACTGCCTCCCTTGGGAATCAATGAAGATTTTCAGCTGGAATGTCAGGGGCCTCAATGCCCCTGACAAAAGACGCTTATTGAAGTGTCATCTCCATGTGGTGGATGCGGATATAGTTCTCCTTCAGGAAACCAAGCTTTCAACAGAGGATGGGGAAAACTTTTGTAATGTCTATAAAGGTTGGGAAGGTATCTCCAGACCTTCATTAGGAGCATCAGGAGGACTGTGTGCACTGTGGAAAAGCAAGACTACGGATATCAAGATCTTGGCCGATTCTGACAACTGGATGGCTATGACTGTGGAAGATACTCAAACACACTTACAATTTTTACTATGGAATGTTTATGGGCTGATTAAGACTCAAGAAAAGCTGGAGGTGTGGAATTCAATTTTAGATCTAATTCGTCACCATAAACATGACCTTTTAATCCTTGGGGGGACTTCAATATGATCCTATTTAGGACGGAAAAAAAAGGTGGGTCTTGTAGAGTCAGTCAGAGCCAGGAAGACTTCAAGCAGTTTGTAGAAGATTCTGACCTTTTGGATTTTGTGCCTAAAAATGGTGAATTTACTTGGACTAACAGGCGCAAAGGCTTCATCAATATAGCGGAAAGATTGGATAGGTTCTTATTCTCTGCAAACTGGGCCAAGCTTCCTATTGCAATTGAGTCGCTTATTCTTCCAATTTCTGGCTCCGACCATTTTCCAATTTTGGTAGCTCTAAAGGAAGACAGACTGCCAGCTAGAAGCCCTTTCAAATTTGAAAAAATGTGGCTTAGAGATAGTTCCCTTAGGGATCTCATTTATCAGTGGTGGTTAAACTTAGAAGTTTAGAAAGGTTCCAAGATGTTTATTATTGCGAAAGGCAATCAAAGAAAAACTGAAAGAATGGAATGAAGAAACTTTCAAAAACATTTTCAAAGAAAAAGATTAGATTGAGGGCAAGCTGGAACTTTTAAATCAGGAGGTTCTATGTAATGGTATGACCAACTTTAAATTTGACAAGGAACTCCTTGCCAGGGAAGAAATCTTCTAGACATCCAAGTCAAGGGAAACTTGGTTGGCTGAGGGTGATCTAAACACTAAGTTTTTCCACAACTCTGTGAGACAAAGGGCAGCAATAATCAAATCTCTATGCTATGAACTGAAGGTGGTTTAGAAGTGTCAGATGAAGGGCTTATCCAACAGGAAGTAGTTTCATACTTTCGCAACCTTCTGGCCTTTGAGGAAGTCTCTTCTGTTCAGAAACATCAACCTTTTTTGGACCTTATCCCTGAAGTGGTCTCTAGGGAGTAAAATGAATTTCTTCTGATGCCCTTTACCAAGGAGGAGATCAAGGCTACGATCTTCCAGTTGGCGCCTGATAAAGCCCCTGGGCCGGATGGCTTCCTAGCAAGATTCTTCCAGGAATTTTGGGACCTTCTGGAAAATGACATTTGGAAGGTAGTGGAAGATTTGAGGAAATCTAGGAAGATGATTAGGGACATCATTAATACTTTCATCGCCCTCATTCCCAAAAAAGTAGTTTCAACGTCTTTGAAGGATTTTCAGCCCATTTCCCTATGCAACACTATCTACAAAGTGGTCTCAAAAGTAATGGCTAACAAGCTAAAAGGTATTCTCCCTTGCATCATCTCTGAAGAGCAAAGCGGCTTTACACCAGGCAGGAATATTATTGACAGTATCATTTCGGCTCATGAGACCTTACATTCCATCACATCATCAAATCAAAGTTGCATGACTTTAAAATTAGACATAAGTAAGGCTTATGACCATGTCAACTAGAGATTTCTTTTGAAGATTATGGAGAAATTTGGTTTTGACAAAAGATGGATCGAATGGACCTTTCAATGCATTTCTTTGGTTCATTACTCCATTCTTGTCAATGGGTCCCTGTGTGGGTTCTTTGAACCCACACGAGGACTCAGGCAAGGTGATCCGCTATCGCCTTTCCTCTTTGTCATTATGGTAGAAGCTCTAGGCAGAAGCATTCAACATTTGGTAGCCTCTGGTAGGTGGAATGGTGTCAGAGTTGCTGATGACTTCCCCCCGGTCACCCATCAGCAGTTTGCAGATGACACACTTCTCTTTGCTTCCTCCCAAAAAAACTCAACATTTGAAATCTCCTCGCTTCTACAGCTCTATGAGGATGCGTCGGGGCAAGTTATCAACAAGAAAAGTCCAGTATCTTTTTTTTCAACACGGGCGTCAGAACACAAAAGCAAATTCTATCCATCCTTAAGTTCAAAAAGGCAGAAATCCCAAGCAAGTATCTCAGAGTTCCTTTGTTCAAAGGGGCAATCCACACCTCACTTTGGGACGGCACCATTAGAAAATGTAGCACCAAGGCGTCTTCTTGGCAAGGGAAATGGCTCATGCTCTTTGGCAAAATTTAGATGATTAAGGTGGTTCTGTCAGCTATTCCTATTTTTCAAATGAGCTGCAACTAGGTGACTAGGAAAGCTTGCTCCTTGGTGGAAGGAATTTCCAAGAAATTCCTCTAGGAAGGAGCCAATGATATCAAAAGGATCCCCCTTATTGGTTGGCTGATGGCATGTAAAAGCAAAAGGGATGGGGACGTTGGGTTTCGGAGCACGGAAAAGTAAAACATAGCATTAGGCGCTAATTTAGTCTGGATGATGTTCAAAGATCCTTCAACAAGATGGTGCCGCATTCTAAGGAAAATGTATCTTGACTCAGATCACCCTCTCTGTATTTTGATGACGCCCAACTCTCCAAGAGGCTCGCATATCTGAAATTTTATGCAACAATGCAGATGGTTAATAACGGACCACATCTCTTGGTCTCTCCATAATGGCTCCCAGGCAAATTTTTGGGAAGACTCTTTGAAAGGTCTTCCCCTGTTGGCCGAGCTCCCAAGATTGAACGACCTTTGGAGAGACTTGTCATCAGCCCATGGCAGAATGGCTTCATGCTACATCAAAGACTTAGATTGGAATTGGGAACTAATCGCATCCTTTCAAATCAGTGCATAAGCAATATAGGAACTAATGAAGGCTCTCAAAGCTAGAAGAATTATCCCCTCAGGAAAAGAAGATGAAATCTTTTGGACGGGTTCAAAATCAGGACATTACAAAGTTAAGTTTGGTTGTGCTATGCAGAACCCGCAGGAAAAGAGTGACTAGCCCTCCTCCCTTTGCTGGACTAGATGGACGCTTCCCAAAGCTGGGGCTTTCGCACGGATAGCTATTCATAGACGAATCTTGACAAGTGATAGGCTCAAATCTTTGGGTATCGAAGGACCATCGAGATGTGTGCTGTGTGGTAATACTGAAGAAACAATCGATCATCTCTTACTTTCTTGCCCCTTCGCGTCCAAATGCTGGGATTTGCTAAGACATAAGTTAGGCTGGTTCAGTGCCCTCCTAGAGAAAATTGAGGATCTTTTTAGAGGATGGCCCAAAGGATAGAAAACAACTTGTCAAGGCTTATGGGTGGCGAGTCCTTCTCTCCTGATTTGGTATATTTGGCGTGAAAGGAATAGCAAGATTTTTTTAGATAAAGAGTCAAGCCTTGAATCTATTTTGAGGAAAGTTGAGGCAGGCATTAATGAAGCGGTCAATGTAAGGTTGGCCAGCTCTCCCCCGATACCATTTACAAGCTGGGATGGGGAAGTGATGAAAAGCTAGCCGTCTCTTGTCCTTCCTCCCTATAGCTTCCATCCCAAAGCGGCCGAGGAAAGAAAAAGATCAAGGGCTCTCACGAAATGGACTGCCCCACTAAAGGGGAGGCTGAAATTAAATTTTGATGGCGCAGCCAAAGGCAATCTGGGGCTGTCGAGTGCGGGAGTTATCATAAGAAATGAAGTTGGTAACTTGGTCGTGGCAATGTCCAAAAAACTCTCGGAAGGGACTAATAACGAGGCAGAATTTGAAGCATTGCTTCTCGGGCTCCGTCTATGTAAGGACTTTTATCTCTTGGAAATCAACATTGAAGGGGATTCCCTCATCTACATTAATGCCATCAAGTCTAAGAAAATTCACAACTGGAAGCTCAAATGTATTGCAGATGCTATTTGGGTGATCTTGTCGACGTTGGGGAACTGTACCCTTAGTCACATTTACCAGGAAGGCAACTCGATGGCAGACTTTCTGGCAAAAGTAGCCTGCAAACAGATAGAGGACGCCATCACAGCTGAAACATGTGATCCTTGGCCTTGCCTCCCCCTATGATTCTCGCAGGGTATGATGGATCACTGGTTCATGTCGGACAATTCTCGATCTCTCTTGGTTCCTGAGGATTTAGCTAATCTCCATGGGACTGCTTGGCAGTACTTCCTTTGCCCCCACTGTGGCCTCTTAAAAACCTCATTTGCCACCTTTGTTTTTCACACCATAATGGAAATGAACTGCGTATGCATTTGTCAGTGTGATAGGGAAGAGTCGTCATCGGGGTCTTCTGTGAATGGGGATGAAGAAAGGGAGGCCCAAGAGAACCTTGGCATTCAGGATGATCCGCCGCAGGAGACCAAGCTTGAGCAAATCAAGCATCTGTTTACGGCTGGCCCGGATCATATTGCAGAAGCCATCCTCAAGGTGATTAGAGATGCCAACCTTCCGGAGGAACATGTCCATGATAGCTACCTTTACAAAGAGTTCTTGGCCACCTGTGTGCTTGTTTTTGGAGGAAGGCCCATGGGAAAACTTTGGCTAATGCCTACATTAGAGAAGATTTGAGAGACACGACCATGGCTGCGATCGCGGCTTTTGACAAACGCCTGACTAATGGCCTCATTGGGGGAGTTTTCAACACAGCAGCTGTCAATATGGACTTTGAATCCCCAACGGTCTCCGTCAAAGCCTTAGCACTCTTTTGGGAAGGTATCAACTGTAATAACATGGAAACTTTCAAATTCTTCTTGCGCAGCTATGGTGATCTCCTCTCTCCCAGTCAAATTGAGAGGCCTCAGAGTTAGCAGAGGGTCTCAAAGTGTTGTGGCACAATTAGTTTTATCTATTTTTTTGGTTTTCCTCCAAGTGCCATAGCACACGCTTGGCTGGTTTAGTGCCAGTTTGTATGCCTTCCCGGCTGCTTAGCTTAAGCCAACTTTTGCTTCCCGGATTAATATAATGGGAGCTACCCCCTATGGTAGCACTTATTCAGCAAAATATATATATATATATATATATATATATATATATATATATATATATATATATATATATATATATATATGTTTGACTAAACAAAAGTTTCTATCATTTTAATTTCCTAAAGAGCAAGTTAATTTGTATTTAACAATTGTTAATTATCACAAAATAACAATTATAAAGGCAAGTTTAATAGACATTCATGGAGTTGTTTTAGAAACTTCCTAAAATCACTCATTTACTATTTTTTTTAACTATAAACTTGTAAATCTATTATTTGTTACACAATATGATAATTAATGGAGAAATTATAGAGATAAAAAAAAATTGAAAGAAAGCAACTATGCCATGAAATGGCATGGATTGGATTTATTGCAGAGGTCAAAGATCAACCAAGGCAGATGGAAGAGGAGTAAAATTTTATTTTTGAATGAGGGAGAAGATGAAGCTCAGAGAGTTTGAGCAACCAAAAGGGAAAAATGGCCTTTCAGAAGAAGGTCATGGCAATATAGACCTCAAGCGCAGAAAGAGAGAATCCATTATATAATTTCAAGGATTTTATTGATAGAAGAATTGTCAAATGCAAGAAGGAAAACGTTCTCAAAGAAATTAGAGATCAGAAAAAAAAAATCATCTGGCCAAGAGGTTTCAGGCTGACTTAGACAAGAGTTGGATATTTTTACTCTATGACAGAATCTCCTCAACTCATTGAGTAACTAGGCAAGGATTGAGGATCAGCTTTAAAACTACACAGAAAATTTCCATGGAAAACACAGGAGGAGGCCTTACAACAATCAAATGGAGGCAAGTTTAACATTCTAGTGAATGAAATTTTTAAGAGGGTCAGAACAACAAGGGTAGTACAGTGGATATAGGTGAGTAGATTTTAGTTGGAAGCAATATAAAATTTTGATAGAGACTTTGCCAATTAAAAATATAAAAATCTGGCATTACAATGAGATCAAAGGTGAAGAAAGGAAGATCGTACGACTGCGAAGAGAGGAATAGAGGATACAGTTTGAGTTTATGTTGAAATTGACCCAAGTGCATAAATATATTATGACAGGAATCAGGAAAAAGGTTGATAAGCAAAACAAATAGAGGTAAAAGCAATATGATGAGATTCCAATGAAGTTTCATTTCAATGCAAGAATAAGGAGTAAAGATCTCATTTTCTGGTAGGGGAATCTGATAAAAGATTAATTCAGAGTGATATCAATTAATAATTTGTTTGATAAAATTTTGTAGAAATCCCAATTGGATTGATAGAGGTTGAGAGATTCCTAAGTTTCTCAAGAAATTAAAACTTGTTTGATTGAAATGCTATAGAAAACACAAGTAAACATACTCGGGATTTCGACCCAACTTCAAATTGTTCAGCTACCTCCAAATCTTCCTCAATTTTCTTGTAACGATCTCTTCTCCAAATTTTCTCTCACCCCTTTCTAGAATGACTTTCCTCAATATAACCCCCCCAGAAATAAAAATAGGCAAACTCAATTAATTTTCCACTCCAAAAATACTCAATTAATTTTCCACTACAAAAAATCCAATACAAAATCCCAGTAACTCCCTAAAAAAAGAGAAACAATTAAATTTTACATTCTAGAGAGATTCTCCAAGCAATTAAATTTTTTACTTTTTAGAGAGATTCCCCAAATCTGGAATCTTATTCGACAACTCACAAGAATTAATTTGCTGACTATTATTATTTTACTAATTACTATATACTATTTTAACCATATTAAATACTTATGACTCATATTCTATAAAAAACATCATTAAAATAATTAATTTAATCTTTATTAAAAATTTACTTAAATAATATTCCTAATTTCACATTGCCAAATAATGACTAATAAATAATATTATAACTAACTTATTAACTAATAAAATCTTGCATGTAAAACCAAATAAAATTTCAGCAGTAAAATAATACCATTCACTTATGACAAATGTCAATAGGATTTAATTATTAAAGCTATTACTTTAATTCATAGTTAAAATATTTTTCATTATTTGTCAATTTACAATTTTAATTAATATTTACATAAATATCACTATATCAAGCCTATTATTACTATTATATCATTCATTAATGTGTTACCAAAATACACATAGGCTTAACAAAACAAAACCCGATAATAACTCCACATACCACATGATGACCAACATCCTAAAGCAAGGACCAAAGGGTGACACCTCAACTCACAGTCACAAATTAAAGACTAAAACTAACCTAGGAAAAACCCCATGTTATCTCCTTTCAACAATATACATTGGCCAAGGGCACACTCAAACCTGCTAAGTCAGGTGGAGTCGATGCCCGGTACCTGCAACCTACATCAAGATGATAGGTTGTATACAACATACCCATATATCTCAAACACATAGAGTTAGGGAATCGCAGCATAGTAGGGTGCTCAAAATGAGTAATACTACACCATCCCTACTCACAAGCATAACAATAAACACAAACATCTCTAATTAGACAACATTAAATCCATATAGCATAGTAACATTATTCTGCATAATCAATTAACTATCAACTAACCATGTCACAACATAAACTATAATAACAACAATGTCATCATAACACATGTCAATAACCACATTAGTCAACCATAATCCATCATGAACATAATAAGCATAAACCATAAATCTAACCACTCAAATGTCTTAAAATTGTCTAAAAGCAATGGAAAACTATCAACTGACACAAGCCAAAATTGAGGGGCATTACACAACACCTTGTTAAGGGGTAGAGAAAAATAGAACATGTTGTTTGGGGATTAAAATCATATCAACATGTGATCCTAAGATCATGTTGTTCAGAGATTAAAATTCAAAGAACATGTTCTAAAGGGACATGACATAAATAAACACAAAGGCAAAAACAAAAATGAAGCTAGGGCTTCAAACAGGAAGAATAGGATAAAACAAAAACAACAAAACCTAGGGTTTCAAATAGGAGAAGCAAGGATTCAAAAAACTTGGTTGAGAAACCAAAGAAACCAAAAATGTAAAACTCATGCATCTAGATTTAGGATTTTCATTAACATAGAGAAAACAATTATTCAAAGAACTAATAAACACGAAACATAGAGCTTAAAAGTAATGTGACGACATGCCCAAAGCATGAAGACTAAAAACCTGAGAACGAAAACCACGAACAAGGAGCTGGATTCGCGCAGGGCACAAGTGATTAATATGCATAGGGCACAGAGGAAGGTAGGAGACACATCACAAAGGTATCAAGCAAATGAAGAAATAAAATAAAAATAAAAGAAATAGGGGGAAAAATATTTCACAAATCTTCCATTAATGACCATTAAAGGTCATACACACTGCTTTAAGAGTGTACTTGCAAAGAACTTCTTTGCAATCACAAGACATGTTTAGTTGCAGAGAAATTCTCCACAACTACACACCACATGCATAAGAGCAAATTTTTTGCACTTCTAGATCAAACACAGGAAATTGACTAACATTGAAAATGCAAACACTTGCAAAAAATCAAAAAATGAACAATGACCCAAATCAGAGAGGATTCCTTGAGGGGTTGAACCACATTCGAGATGATCTAGAATCATCTTGATTTGTGTGCTTAGAGGATGTGGGTTACGAAATAGACAAGTTTCACAGGGGTTATCCCACGAATTGAGCAAATGAAATTCGAGGATAACAAGCCTTTAGTCATTGCACAAATAAGAGAAGTAGCTAGCAGATGCTTCTACTAAGGATCATCAATTAACGGCCTTATCCTCCAGCTACCATATTTCTAGGATCTTTGCTACTTAAATTACAACTATTATCTATATGGCTATTTGTTTTCCTCCTCCATATCGACACCCTCTTTTGTGATTAATCAATACTTCTTATATAAGCTAAATACATGAATCATGTGGTAGTTTTGGACTCATATAATGGAGGACTATCATTGCTTGCAAAAAGCTTGTCTTTCCTTTACTTCACCAACACCTCCTTTCTCAAATTATCATCTCAGACATATGCCTTTCTTGTGAACAGTTTCCCTTAAACTAGTTTTATTTTTTCTCCTTAAACAAGTGAACTATGTCCATGAATGAGGAATTATTTTACTTGATATACCTTGAAAAAACATACCCATTGAGTTTCGTTTAGAAAAATTCCACTTCTGATTGAAGTCAGAGACTATGTATCAATTTCTTCATTAGCTTTATGCAAGTATTTATCCCATTCTATGAGATCTCTTGTATTTATTCCTTCTAATTTGGGTATCTTTCTTACTCAACCTTTTGTCCTTCTAACTCATTTATCCAAGTCACTTTCTAGTTCAATGACTTCCTCTTCTAGTGTACTAAAAAGTTCTTTTGGACATTAGCCCCATTGGCATTCCAATTATGCTTTGCCCTATTTCTCTTCTTTGAATACTTGTTTACCATGAATTTATTATTTTCAACACATTTAAACTACTTAGTCAACTCCTTTAGTCACAAGATAATATGTTAGGTCCTTTAAATAATCAAATCATTTGTAGATAATTGAATTCCAAAAATATTTCACCTACTGTAACCTTTTCTGGTTGAAGATCCATAAGCTATAGTTTCCATTTACTTCCCATTATTTCCTAGTATTTAAGAAATTCCTCCCTAGCTTGTGTAATAGATGATTTTTTCATAGAAGGTTGTTCTCTTTGAACTCAAAAATATTTTGAATCATGGAATGGATGAATGTTATAGGCTCTTCTTTTAAGTTAGATCAAAATTAATCCCAAATTGTGTTCTCAATTAAATATTAAAAGTATGAAATTTCTTTTGGACCTCCTCCTCTAGCTTTTAAATTTGCGCCTTAAAGTTATTAACTTTGAATTCTTCCAATAGTATCTAATACTATTGTTGTAAGTCCATAGATTTGACTTAAGGATCTTCAACAACATGCTCTATTTAGTTACATTATTGTCCTAGAAAATCACACTTTACAGGTAGTTGTCCAACTTATGCTTGTAGTTGAAGTAATTTTCTCTTGCCGTATCCCTATTGTTTTTAGCTATTTTGATAAAAAGTTTAAACTAGAGTTAAAATTTGTTGAGCTTCTAACATCAACACTAGTTAGTAATTCATCACATTATCCTTAAGGGCTATTCTTGAACATCATCCAATTCAATAATCAAAGGTAAATTTTGGTCAATAAAAACAAGACAATTATTTACCACTATTTTGTGCGAATGAGGTGTAAAAATTATTATTGACTATTTGACCATTGAATCAAATAATGATGTTAAGTATTGTAATTCTATGTTTCAGGATTTAACTTTGTGCTAGTTTAAGTAGGGAATTCCTCAAATGCTAGGCTTGACATATTCTTAGGCAATCCCATAAACTCAAAATGAAGTTAATTTCTCTTGAATTAATTTGTTATTGGAGCCTAGTGAGATGTCCCTACATTAATATTTTCCATTACTTAACCCTTGTATATAAAGCCTTCTAATCTCTTTTCTTTGCCAAATGATTAGTAGGAACAAGGCAAACTAGAGCATCGAGGTCACCAAAGAAGATGAAGTATAAACACTCTTCCTAGTATTTGTACTCTTCATTGGTTTCCTTGATTAGTGATATACACTCCGCCAAAAATCTCGGCCTGTCATGACTCGTTGCAGTAGAGTTCCAACGGACAGAATGTGTCCGGACATCGCATCGACGGCTCCAAAATTTGTAAATTCAAATGGTACCGTCGATCTATCATATGGTGTAATTCATCCCGCGAAAACTCCGACCAAGATTAGCCGGTGAAATCAGACAGCTATTAAGAAATTGGACAGCTTATCCCAATTCCCAACGACTATTTTATTCGGGCAGCTATTAAGAAATTGTACAATTACAATCCGTACCGTTAATAATATTACCGTTGGAAATCAACAGATCACAGCTGTTCATTTTCAAATTCAAAATCTGATTTAAAGTTTACGAGAGCATACTTTTCCCTGCAATTCGTCATTAGTCTGGCAATCTCTTTGCAAATCTGATTTAAAGTTTACGAGAGCATACTTTTCCCTGCAATTCGTCATTAGCCTGGCAGTCTCTCTGCAAACCTGATTTAAAGTTTACAAGAGCATACTTTTCCCTGCAATTCGTCATTAGCCTGGCAATCTCTTTGCAAATCTGATTTAAAGTTTACGAGAGCATACTTTTCCCTGTAATTCGTCATTAGCCTAGCAATCTCTTTGCAGCTTTTTGTGTGAGTTAAAATGGGTAAAGAATACCAGGATATTCATGATTTGAAAGCGAGAATAGTTAAAGTGAGCGCTATGCTCGTTTTGATGATTTCTTCCATTGTTGCGATCCTCGCACCTGGATCACCTCAAGCTCTCCTTCATGGAGCTCCTATCGAAGGCCTACCAGAAGAGTTAAGTAGATGTGATAAGCTAAAATCAATTCCTAGCAAGTTGGGCGATTTGACAAAACTGCGGGATCTGTCTTCTGAGGGATCTATGTTGCAATATATTGAATTCAGTGAATGCTCCGAGCTCACCTTCCCGTCGGAAACACTCGCGCAGTTTACTAGCCTTCAATGTCTGGTTATTTACGAGTCTGGGTGCTTTTCTTCTTCGTTGTGCAGCCTCACATATTTAACACTATGGATATCAATCAGCGTGGAACCTCTATCACTTGCCGATAATCAACAGCTAGGGTGCTTTTCTTCTTCATTGTGCAGCCTCACATATTTAACACTATGGATATCAATCAGCCTGGAACCTCTATCACTTGCCGATAATCAGCAGCTAGTAGAGATAGATAGCTTGCCAATATCAGTCAAGGAAGAAACTCTTTGGAGTTATTCAAATCTGAAAAGCATAAACCCTAATTGTGGTCTAGTAGGGTTAGAGAAACTGCGTATAACAGAAGGATTAGAAAATCTGAATCAATTGGAAGCACATACATGGGAGAAAGTGCCAGTCATACAAAATCTAAAGCATATGGAGAGTTTGAGGAGACTGGAGCTTTCAGCAGCATTTGAACCTTGCCTTCAAACTATAAATGCAAAGGTAATAATACTTGTTAGATAGTTGAACTTATTATTATGTAAATGTTTATGGGTTGATTATATTCTACACTTCGTTGCAGAAATGGCCATCCGAATGTATAACATGTGGAAGGGAGGCGATTGGGAAGTCTTTTACTTTTCCTGGTCTCCCTTTGGCTGACTCGTCCGTATGGAAGAAGGATAGGTTTAGTTGGTATTATACCTTTTTTGTTGACTCGTGCGTACGGAAGATGGATGAGCTATGCCTGATGTTGAATGACGTGAGGATGCGGGTTCGAATCGCGGGGATCGTATACACTGCAGTCTTGGTCATTGCAGCTGTAGTGTATTTTTCTGCTGAAACTGATAATGTCGTAAACTCACCTGTAAAGCCTAATTCTGGACTGGAGATTAGCCTCGAGCTCGAGTATTCTCCAGCAAAGATGAGCTCTTCGGAGACAACGCAAGTATTTGAAAGAAAGCCCAGAAGAAAAAGGATGTCTACTATTAGACACAATGTTGTTGCACGAGATTCATCTGTGGGTTCTTGCTCCTCTTACGATAGATCTAGTTCAAGAGAGGTAACTTCTTTCCTTCATGAAATTTCTATTTCTCAACTTCGAATCCGTGTTCTGTTGCTTTCTTTTTTTCCTTTTTCTAAGTTTCCATATTTACTGGATTTTTCTTTGTTGGGTTTAGTGTAAAGCAGAAGCGCCCCTACGAAGATCCAACAGAATTCGCAACAAACTCATGTCTGCCGGGATATGCAGTGCGAATCTGATATGCCCAGAGACAACTCCGCCAGAGACAACTCTGCAGCCTTGGAAGCCTAATTCTGGACTAGAGATTAAGCTCGAGCTCGAGTATTCTCCAGCAAAGATGAGCTCTTCGGAGAAAATGTCGCCTTCAGAAACAACGGAGGTATTTGAGAGAAGGCCCAGAAGAAAAAGCGTGTGTAGTATTACACATAATGTTGTTATACCAGATTCATCTCATCCAAGACAGGTAATTTCTTTCCTTCATTAAATTTGTATTTTCTGGACTTCAAATCCGTTTTCTGTTGGTTTCTTTTTCTCCTTTCTCTAAGTTTCTATATTTACTGGAATTTTTTTCTTGGGTTTAGCGTAAAGCAGAGGCGCCCCTGCGAAGATCCAGCAGAATTCGCAATAAAGTCATGTCAGCCGGGATAGTGCAAAAATCATCCAGAGGATGATTAAAGACTTGTAAATTGGAAATTGACATTACAGACCAGAGTGGCAGGGAGGAATGAAATATTTCTCCTTTTTAGTTAAAGGGAATACTAGTTTAAGAGTTTCTTTTAGTTTTGGAGCATCAAGAATTTGTATGCAGGTTGTTGAAGACTTTGGGATAATTTGGAGCAGCTTTTTGGAATATTCAGATAAAAGGATATTACAAATGTTTTCAAAATGACATTATATCTTAACTAAATTATTGGTAAGATGAATAATTTGGTTAAGATATAGGTGGTTTTTTTTTAGTGGATAATTATTGAATAGACCCAATTATATTGTTTAATTGATATCCATCTATTAAATTTAATAAAGTTTCCTTTTATTGCTTTATATTTTTATGTAAGAAAAAGGAAGTAAGCTTTAATGTTCTAAAACAAAAATCAAGAGATAAACTTTTATGATTTAAAACAAAAATCAAACATCAAACTTGGAGAAAAAGGAAATGGGATAAGGATTGGGATCAGGACTTAAATTTGACAGTTATATAGCTGTATTTAAGCATTTTAGCTGTAAAATACAATAGAAATTTTGAAAAGAAAATTTATATAAGATTATCACGATAGATAAATTTGATTTTTATATAATTTATTTATACTAAAATGTGTCATAGTATTTTAAAATTAAATAAATAACTGTCTTACAAAAATTACTTGACAAGCAAGGTTGACTGTCAAAGATGGAAATTCAAAATTTTATCTTATGTAACCCTATGAAATACTATTAATTGGATTCACTTATTGTTTAGATTTTATGTTTCAGAATTCTCTTCTCTAGTTTTTATTGGTTTTCAAAATTCATACTGGTTTCAAACTGCATTATAATAACCAGTAAGAAAATTAATATGTTCTTGGCTCTACTTTTGTTTTCATCTGATTTTCTTTTTCATTAATATGTGAAGTTTAAGTTTGAGTTCCTATCCTCGCTTGACCAAAATGTGGAGGTACTCGTCAAAGGTTCGGCTGCAACTTGTGGTCTTTCCAAGGTTTTGTATTTATTATTGCAACGGTTGTCAGTGGATTTGCTGCTCCATTCATGGAACTTCTATTGTTCTATTTTTATTTAAAATTTTCCTGTTAAAGCGGTTAAACTCAAAAAAAAAATATAAAAAAAAAAAAAAAAAAAATCGTTTAAACCCACAAATAATTTTGTGACAAACCAGTAGCCATAGCTAATAATTTAAAATTAATTGATAATCACAAATTAAAAGCATATAATCCTATACAAAAAGGAGCTGATATCTTCATCTTTTAAAACTCCAATCATCCCTCCTCTTTGTTATAATTAGTCCAGAATCTCCTCCTTAATTGTTAACAATGATCTTAAAAAGTTAAGCACTTGCTCCAATCACCCATCTTCAAATGCTTCCCTATCTTTGTAATATTTGGGTGGAGGGTTTTACCCATCCCCAGCCAGGAAATTTTTTTTTTTTTTATCATAGGTTCCTACTACCCATTCTCAAGGGCATTTCCAACTTTGTAATTTTTGTCAAGTGATTCTGCTTTAAAACTTGCATTTGTTTTAAGTTGAGTTTCTTAGCAGAAAATTTGGAGACATTCATCTTCCATTTCATCTAGAGAAATGTAAGTTGAAATTTTGGAAATTAGCTCACTAATTTGGTTATTTACATTTTCATAAATAAATAAAATTTGTAAAGAAGTAATACATATAATTAAAGATATGGACTCTCATCCAGGCAAAGGCCCGGATTCTCATAAATCTTTTAAAATTAGTAACCTTGATTTTCTTTCATAGAATCTTTCCTTTATGGAAATGTGTTCTTTATGATATCTTTCTTTTTTCTTATACCTTATTCTCATACATGGTAGCTCTTTTTTGGAATTACTCCTTTAGATAAGAATTTACATTAAAAAAAGGGAAAGGATAAATATAGATGTAATGGGTTTATAAAAGAGAAATTAAATAGTATCTTGTTTATCCATAAATGAAATTTTCTTGGTTATTTTAAAGAAATAAATAAATTATTTTTTATAGAATTTCTCCTATATAAATAAAAGAATAGTATTTGTATTTATAAAACTAGGATTTTTATTTATAAAATTACCTTGTAAATATTGAAAAAAAAAAAAGAAAAAACTTATTATGTTTAAATAGAAGATTATGAAATTATATATATATTAAATATAATTTTATCAAATTTACATTAAAAAAAAGGAATTTATCTGGTATATTATCTTTTATCTAATTATGATTTTTGCCTTGAATTTAAAGATAAATGTATAATATTTGTATTGAAAGGGGATATTTAGTATCTAGACTAGTTTAGATTAGCATTGAATTCATTTTGTTCTTAGATATTCATAGAATACATAGGAATAACATATTTCATATGTTACCATATTTTTGCTTATGGTATTGATTGAAACAAGTACATGAATTGAATTTAGGACTATTATGGTTGATGAGTCCTAAAATAGTGAACCCTTAGGGATGATTCAAGATGTAACATTAATTCTAGTTTATTTCATGAAGGTTATACTTGTTGTCTTTGGAACTAGCTTGTGTCAAGTGCCCTTTCCCATTTGATATTGCATCCTTTCTTTGATTTAGAGAAGAGAACCTATAATTCTTGTCATGAATCTAGTTTGAACTTGTAATGTTGCTTTCAAGTATCATTGTATTTAAAGTAAACATTGTGGTTGCAAGTTCTCTATTGTTTTTCTATGATAATGTATATTTTATGATTTGTCTTTATCATGTTGGTGAATGCTTCAATTGAGGACATAATTTTCCAACAGACTATTGTATCATGCTGATTATAATTGTGAAAGAAATGTTTAAAACCTAATATTATCGATTATCATTTTTGATGAATAATACAAGAGGTTTCGTAAGATGCACCAATTTGTTCATTGCATGTATGATATTGCATAGTACTTTAAATTTTGTTCTTCTGGATCTAATCTTTTTAAAACTAGATTTAAACTTTTAATAGTTAAATATGATAACAATCTAAGTTTTGTGGTTGGTGATCAAGTGTAACAGCTTGGGCATGACATAAAGGGTTCCATTTGTTCATTTCACTCTCTAGGCATTATTTTAGGTGTGCACACTCATGGTGGATGTTGAAAGAGGCTATACTAAATATGTTTAAGCATTGCACAAGGGTTGAGCTCATAATTACCCCTTGTAGCAAGTGGTTTTCACACCATTGTCAAATTTTTAGGATATTTGGAATAGAGCAACTAATTGAAGTTTGTACAAGCTCATGGTGATTGTTGGAGAACTTTGTAGGTTGTATTCAAACCATCCTTCAAAGTACTTGGTTGTACTTGATTGTATTGACCCCTTATACTAGAGTTTCTCCTAGTCAAATATTGTGTTTTAATCACTGTCAGATTGGTTCTAGTTATTGTTTTCATTATTGGTGGATGATGTATGAATGCAAATGTATGGCTATTACATGGTTTAAGAGTTGTTACCATTAATAATTGCTTATTTGGAGGTGGTTTAGAGTAGTCACATAAATAATATATCCATAATTAGTGAGTTGTTTGGGAATGTTAGAAAAACCTGTAACATAAAATTTTCTAGTCATCTTTGGTGGGTTTCAAATGTTATGGCCACTGAATGGAAGTGAAGATTTGAGTGGTTTTATGAGCCTAAATTATGGGTACCCAAAGGTGGAATTAGGAGAAAAGGAGAATGGCACATAAAGGTAGCAAGGGTATGGATAAGTTGAGGAGAAATTTTAAAAATTAGAAGCTAATGTAATCATAATTTCCTATCATATGAGAAAAAAGGACACGTTTGAGAGTGTTGCTTGTTATTACAATAAAAATGAGCATAAAAGAGAGCCCTACAGAGGAAGAATCACCCAAAAAAACTTATGATCATGGAGGAACATCAAATATTACAACAATCTTCTATTTTAATTGAAGCACATATTGAAAATAAGTTTGATGGGGAGTGAATGCAAAGAAGTTAGACCAATTGATCTCATAGATATAGGTTTACTTCAAGTTACCTAAATTAAATAATTGACAACAAATTTCGTTCACCTGTTTGAATCTATCTAACCATCCTTTGACATGATATGGGAAGAATTTAACCGTATATGCTACAAGGGAACAAAAGAGCAAGATCCATTGAGACTTCATTCATCAAAGACAAGTCCAAAGTGTCTAATTCTAAATGAGTGAGTTCTAGAAAAAGGTAATACATTGAGGGAATATTCAAGCATATTCAAATGGCTATCCTAATGACTAAGCCTCAAAATCTTGATGAGGCTAGTGAGAAAGCCCATTATTTGGACATGGACAAGAAGAAATCCATCTTTTCAAGGATAAAATAATAGGGCAAAAAGGAAAAACAATAAAGTAATCATATCAATGTTGGAAATTTGGTGTGATATTCACTTCTAGAGAGTTTGGGACTAAGAAGAATGTTTGGGACTTTGAGAGTTCCTATTAAAAAATTTGATCATAGATTGGAGAATAGCGTTCAAAGCTCATGAGGTAGAATTTAGTGAGAGATAGACATGGTGACATTGCATGGATGTGTTTTGGACTCTAGTGTTATTGGTATGGAATCAGCCACGTTGCTAGAGTATGTCTGGTAGTGTAGGTGCACATGTGGCATTACTTGACTGTAGTGATGACAATAGAGGATATGTAGATGTTTTGGGAGGTGCTCTAGATTACTCTAGGTTATTAGAATTGTTGTCTCTATTATCACAACTCATGATTTAGTTTTGGTGGTACTATAGGACATGGTTCACTATTAGTTGTGTTTGGTCGACAACCATTGACCTAGTTATTATAGGAGTATCTAAGTAGATGCATAGATTATTTATTTAAATAAGTCTTATTGAAGTGAGTTAATGTATCTACATCATAATTAGAATATATTGATAGAGCATGTATGGTAGTGCAGGTGCACGTGTGGCATTACTTGAGTGTAGTGATCACAATAGAGGATATGAAGATGTTTTTGTGAGGTGCTCAAGATTATTCTAGGATATCAAAATTGTTGTCTCTATTATCACAACCCATGATTTAGTTTTGGTGGTACTATAGGACATGATTGACTAAATTAGGTATGTTTGGTCAACAACCATTGACCAAGTTATTACAAGAGTATCTAAGTAGTGAATAGATTGTTTATTTAGAGAAGTCTCATTGAAGTGATACATGGCAAGTAATTGTCATAGTATAGTTGTCTGATAGTTCATATTCCACAAGCGATCAGAGTGTTGAGTTAGTTGGGGTTCTAGGATGATGAATCAAGGTTACAATATAGTCTATCATGATAAACAAATATGTTGATGCAAGATGCAAAGGTTATGTCTAATGATATGATGATGTTATCAAGCATGTTGAGGTTCTACACTTAACTCTATAGATTAAGGAATAGTGTAAAGATAATTATTGCATATGAACTTTTATTCCCTA